>OY728135.1:1402072042-1404661189 GCA_963277665.1 Viscum album | reverse complement strand
AGAACATGTATGTATGCACACAAAACCACCTCCCATAGATGGGAATGTAAATATGCATGAAACTAAACAACCACTGATTTGAAGTTAAATTTTCAGTTCAAATGGGCTAGAATAAAATCCAAACAAATGATATGCTGAAAACAAGAAAGTACAAGGAAATCTGTGAAATCCATAAGCTAGTGTAACACCCCGAGATTTTATGAAAAATATTTTTTTTAATTTCATTAATGTCTTGTGTTGTACGCTACATGAAAAGGATCTTGAAGAACATGCATCCTTGACTTGCCTTGCATTATACGCAATCACGACATTCCTCGGTAGCGTTTGTAGTACGCAATAACGAGTTTCACTATACAACAATATGATATTAAAATATTATTAAAACAAGCCGTTATGAATAATAATAACCACTTTTTGAAATTTTTTAAGTTTTATTTTTCAAAATAGATTCATTTTTTGATTCGGAATATCAAAATTATCTTAGGGTGAAATTTTGGTACTTTTTGGATAACTTTCATTTTCTGATGAATAGTGAAAATTACTAAATTTTAATTAAAAACAACCTTTTTAATCGAAATAAATAATTGTGATGAATTATTAATTTTAGTGGTTTTAAAGTATATTTAGAATATATTTTTACAATTTAATACAATGTTGGACATTGGATGTAATTTCACATTTAAACCAGACATAAACAAGTGTCAATCTTTTGATAGTTATTATCTCTTAAGAACACGCTTTATGTTTTGACGACAGGAATTAATTTTTATATTAATTAATGAAACTGATATGTTTTGAATTTGGTAAAATAGACATAATTTTTGAGTTCATAATATCAAATATAGCTTAGGCCTAATTTTTGGTATTTTTCTGGAAACATTCATTTTTTGATGAATAGTGAAACCACTAAGTGGTAGTTAAGAAAAATGAATTTTTTATAAAACTTAATTTTACCGCTTCTGTGAGTGGAATTTCAAAAATCCAAGAGACACAGTTGATTTTAGTAAGTAAAATGTGGTTCAATGAGATGAAAATAATGTTTGGTGAATAGTAACTTTTTACTTTTTTTACCTCGATTAAAAGTAAATATGGTAATTAAGGGTTAAAATGATATTATTATTACCCTAACACATGTCCTAATTCAATTGTATAAGTTTAATTCTACCAAAAACAACCTTATGAATAAAATATGACCATTTAGGCCCACTTGGATTAGATTAGGACATTTATTACTAATTTATTTAAAGAAGGGTTAAAATAGTTAAAATCAATGTTTAATAAGTAGATAATTTTCAATATAGGGTTATATATAAGATAAATTCGACTATAAATTTTAATTATAAATCTAAAAAGATTTCCCACATAATGGTATTTTATTTGTAATTTTTAGACATTAAATGATTTAATTTATTTATGACACAACGATGATGCAGTAATTATCTTATTAATGAAATATTGACATAATTGATGTTATAAATACCCAAATAAATGTAATTTGATACTTTTAATGAATTAAACTAATTTTTAAGGTTAATATGACATTTTAGTATTTATTTAAGTAATTTTTGTTGAACAAATCATTCTGTTATGATTTTCACAAAAATCAGTTACTAAATAGTGTCAAAATTGACATAAAATAGTATTTAAAAAAAATATTATATTATTAATTGTTATTTTATTCCTAAAAATCTACAGTTCGGCCAAATGACTTAGATAAGGTTATATATATTAATAATAATAAACTTGGGGATCGTTTGGCTTGATATAGTATGTTTATTAACCTTTTAGTGTAAGAAAATAAAAAGACACGGTAAAAGTTAAATTATCTAACATAAAGTTAAATCTAAATGATAAGGTTAAAATTGATACCTAAACTTGTATAAATTCTATTGGATGAGAGTATTTCGACCCATACCCACCTTATTCTCGAAATATATCAATTATGAGCTATTAAAAACCGAATTTTACTTTATAATAAAATAATATTTTTAGTTATTCAAAAGGTGCCCCTCTCCTCCCTTATAAAAGGGTACCTCCTCCCTCTCTTCCTCACACCACATTGAGCCTTCAACCTCATCCAACACCTGAAAATATCTCATCTCCACTTCCCTAGAAACATCCTAGAGGTCCTGGTCTTCTTCGAAGACTAATGTTAGTTCCTTAAGAGGAGATCTCAAAGAGGCGCTTCAAAGCAGAGGTAATGACCGTTACCGATTCTTTCAACTTTATTTATTCTTCCACTTCTTATTCTTTAGTTGTTTCATTATTAATTAATAACATTAGTATCATTCATATACTGATATGTTATTATAAGTATGAAACAACCCGATTTCACCATCTATCCATCCAATGGAAAACAAAATCACCGCGCCTGCGTACGTACGAAATACCGTCTCCATGCCGTGGTGTAATCTATTTTCCACCACCAACTTAATTGTATGGGTATAATGGTGTAAATAATCACTATATATAATTATTGTAAAGTGATACTGATTCTGAAATAGTATACATACACTCCAATACAATTCCACGATCATGAGAATGATATCATTGCTCGTGCGTACGTACGGACTACCGTCTCCACGACGCGATGAGATTAATTCTCCACGTTAACCATTCATGAATGATTATAAAGTATATATAATAAGTAATCATGAAATATATGAAAAAATAATGATACTGGATTTATGTGTATATATATGTATGTCATCTACTTAATTCCATTCAACTCAATAAGGAAACAGAAACAATGTTCTTGCGTACGTACGACCTACCGTCTCCATGAATGGTGTATTTCTTTCCATTTACTGATTTATTATATATATATGTATATTCTGAATATATATTATATATAAATCATGTTTTATATTCTGGAATTAAGTAATCATGATCTAAGTAATCATATGAATAATTACATGTCAAAACACGGATGACAAATGAAACGATTTCACACAAAACGTCTTTAACATGGAATTTACAAAAGAACGGGTAATATAAAGTCATAAGTGTACCATATATGATATCATAACAATGATTATGATTCAGGAATAAGTAAATAACATTATTTAAGTCATTATACAGGTGGTTCGGACACATACGAAGAAAATCGGACCTAAGGTAAGGGAAAATATGACAATATCATTTTATCCAAGATAATTTATACATTGGTATTTACTGGGGTGTATTTTATCATCCACATCCATGTTTCCTAGATATATAATTTTGTTTCCATCCAACTACAATTGTTTAAATCCAATTTTACCCTTCGATGTGTTTTTAGGAAAAGATATGAAAGGAATCTTTTGTTGTTTTTCGTACGTGGTACTTTTTGACTTTTCCGACAAAAGTACGAGAAGAATGTTTTTTTAACTTATACGGCATGAATGGATTTTTAAAATATTATTTCCAAGAAGCTTAATTTACAAGTATTCATGTTTATTTTTAATCATCTTTTTTCAGTTTAAAATTGTATGACATGTTAAGAGAGGAAAATGTTTTTGAAGTATAAAGGATATTTTCCTCAAAAATGGAGTTCAAGTGTTTTATCAAAATTATTTTCCATATAAGATAATATAGGGTTATGTTTCTATAACTATGATTACATTGATTTTATTATGTTGTGATGGAATTATTTTTATGAATTCCTTTATCTTATATGAATTGTTTTATGATGTCCTGATGTTTAAGAAGCCCATTTTTATTACATGGGTTATGCAATGATGTATGCTTTATGATTTTGGGGCACACATAAGAATGGTATCATTATGAGATGGGTGGGACCTATATCTCCCTCCAATGCATTGGGTAATGATTTTATATCTCATGAGATAGACATGGTTGGAACGACATGTTATACCGGTTTAGTGAAATAGGACTGAAACGAGGAGTGAACTCAGTTCAGAAATGGACTTTGTCCACTAAGATAGTCTTGGCAATGAGTCTTGACTAATAAGAAATGATTCTCTATGATTATGTGTGTACTACACAAAGTTTCATGTTTTAAGTTATGATTATTGGGATTACATTTCACTACTATGATTTATCCCATGTTATTATATTATGATCTGTTTTGCAAGTTATGATTTCCAAAATGTTATGTTCTTATGAATATGATGTGATTGATATTTCATTTGTTGACCCTTACTGAGCATTTGAGCTCACCCTTTTATGTTTTCTTTTCCCCAGGATATAAATAAAGGTTTTATGTAAATAAAAGGGAAGATCTTTATGGGAGATGTTGAAGATCTTTCACCACGAATAGAAGATTATATTCCGAGTTTCCAAAGACACTAAACTATTACGATCCTTGTGTGTGTGTTTTTGTAATGTACTATGTATTCCGTAAAAGTAATGTAATTTCCAAGTACATCAAGCTTAGGGTCTCTACAGTTGGTATCAGAGGAAAGGTTTAGTCAACCATTGGAAACTAAGATGCGAGAACTTCAGTGAGATCCATATAGATATTTCTAAGGTATGTATAGGGATGTACCTAAGGTTAAGTATAAGTATAGGTTATATTACTAGAATTAAGGTAACCTAAGATGTTAGATATTGAAGGTACTCCCCCTTTATTATGTTGTTTTCCCTAGCATGATTTTTTTCCCTCATACTATTCTTTTTGGATTTTAGATGATGGTTGGAACCCGAAGGAACCGTGTTGATTAATGAAATGGACAATGCAGTGATTGTCCTCCTGAATAAACAAATGTTATGGGAGATGGAGTGCAAAATCTTATTGCTATACTTACACAAGCTATGAATCATTCTGGACATCCAAATGAGCAGAAAAGGGAACAATATTCTATTGAGTCCTTCATGAGGCAACATCCACCTTCTTTTAGTGGGTCTTCTGATCCACTTTTTTCTGAACAATGGATCATTACCACTGAAAAGATATTTTCAGTTATTCAATGTTTTGAACATGATAAAGTCATCTTAGCAGTATATCGTTTGGAAGGTGAAGCTGATCAATGGTGGAATCATATCAAAAATATGAGTCCAAGAGATGAAATTGAGTCCATGGAATGGGACGAGTTCAAGAACTTATTTTACAATAAGTACATCCCTCGTATTCTTTGAACAAAGATGGAGAAGGAGTTTCTTGAAATAAAGCAAAATGACGATGAATCTATTGTTATATACGAAGAGAATTTTACAAGGATTGCAATGTATGCATCTGGCTTTATCATCCAACATGAATGTAAAGTTGATCGATTCTTCAGTGGCTTAAAACCAAATCATCGAAGGGCATTAGCTATAAGAGACTTCAGTAGCTATGAAGAAATTGTGTGTTGTGCTATCAAGGTAGAAATGGAAGTTGGTGTTACTTATCCATCTCATAGTTTTGACAAGAAATGAAAGATGGAGTTCAAGGGGAAATCTCAGAATAATGGTGAAAAAAAGATGAATGTTTCCTTATGCTCAACGTGTGGAAAGAAGCATGGTGGAGATTGTATTAAAGGGACTAGAAAATTTTTTATGTGTGGAACGAAGGTCATCGAGCATCTGAGTGTCGAAGTAATGGAAAAAGGGTTGTTAATGGTGTGAATAAAGAAAAGACTGCAGAGAACGCACCAACAATACTTCAATGCATCAAGTGCAATGAAATGGGGCATTATGTTAATCAATGCCCTAATCCAATGGTTAGTGATGATCGACATGAGAAACCACTTAAGGCAAAGGACAAAGGGAAGTCACATGCAATCACTATTGGCGATGTTGAATATGACAACGATGTGGTGGAATGATTACGTGTTTATGTAATGGGATTCCAAAATAATGTTGTATATAATATATTGGAATATAGTAATATTTATGAATTGGTCTATTGTGGTTTTCAGTAATTTTATGGTACCGGTAACCATGGAAAGTGATTGAGATATTTTTGGTAAGTAGATGATATGAGCATAATAAAGGGATAAGAAGATAATGAGATGTTTGATTGTATTCATGAGCTCATGATTGATATAAGGACTAAGTGATATCATGGTTTGAGTATAATGAATTTTGAGGATTTTGGTATGTAGAAAGAGTTGACTTTTAACAGCATTCATGTTTTCAATAAGGTTCAATGGGTATTCATTCGTCAAGAGGATACATGATTAAGGTATTCACATGTTTATGGGGGATAAATAATGGCATTCACGTGATCATTTTCTTTATACTATGAGCTTGGACCAAAGTATTTTAGATAAGCTTAAAAATTGGAATGGATTATGTTGGACATAAGTTAGTATTTTTTAGGGATATAACTTTTTCGATATTATTGATTGGATGATATAGTAATATAGCTTTAGAAAAAGGACAACCTGCAGGACAGGCGACAGCCGATCGCGTCGGACAAGGCTGTGGGAATCAAACCCACAACAGAAGTGTGACTGGCCTTTATCGCCTACCACTGGCCTACAAGAAGTCCCTGGTTAGTAGAAACTAGTTTTATTTTATTAAGCGGTATGATATATGAAGTATAAGTTCATTTTTGGAATCGTATACGATTAACCTCACCATAGATGGACTTATGTATATTTGATAACTTTTGCCAACCTTTTGTTTGAAACAGATGGAATGACCCATCATTCAATCACATGATCTATTAACACTTCATGAATAACAAATTCAACATTATTTCTTTAAGAGATGAAGTGGAAATTGTTCAAAGCACGAACAACAGTGAGATTGTACCAAAATAAAGTAAGTATTTATTCTAATTCAAAATCTTCAACTTTAGGGAAATGATTTTGAAAACCAAAAATGTTGTTCTATTGCTCTTATATCTGATTAATCAGATGGTACCTTAGATCGTCACAAATTTATGACTTTGTGATTTCTGGCTTTTCCATAGCCATGTTTTCTACCACTCTCCATCAGAACATGATGGTTAGATTTCTCTTTCATATCCATATTTTCACCTATGTGGAAACCCAATGATTAGTTTATTTGGGTAACCCTTACGTTTCATACATTTGTTTTTAAAGATTGGTTTTGGTATTCCTTTTTACGATGTGGGTTTCTATTAAAACAAATTTTGAGTGGTAAACCATTTATAACCCCGATGAATTTCGAGGGCGAAATTCATTTTAAGGGGGGTAGAATGTAACACCCCGAGATTTTATGAAAAATATTAATTTTTAATTTCATTAATGTCTTGTGTTGTACGATGAACCAAAAGGATCATGCACAACATGCATCCTTGACTTGACTTGCATTACACGCAATCACGACCTTCCTCGATACCGTGTGTAGTACGCAATAACGAGTTTCACTAAACAACAATATGCTATTAAAAAATTATTAAAACTAGTCGTCTTGAATAGTAATAACCACTTTTTGAAATTTTGTTAATTTTATTTTTCAAAATGGATTTATTTTTGGATTCGGAAAATCGAAATTATCTTAAGGTGAAATTTTTGTACTTTTCGGATAACTTTCATTTTATGATGAATAGTGAAAATTACTAAATTTTAATTAAAAACAACCTTTTTAATCGAAATAATTAAAAGTGATAAATTATTAATTTGAGTGGTTTTAAAGTATATTTAGAATATATTTTTATAATTTAATACAATGTTGGTCATTGGATGTAATTTCACATTTAAACCAGACATAAACAAGTGTCAATCTTTTGATAGTTATTATCTCTTAAGAACACGCTATATGTTTTGACGACGAGAATTAATTTTTAAATCAATTAATGCAACTGATATGTTTTGAATTTGGTAAAATAGATATCATTCTTTAGTTCATAATATCAAATATAGCTTAGGCCTAATTGTTTGTATTTTTCTGGAAACTTTCATTTTTTGATGAATAGTGAAACCACTAAGTGGTAGTTAAGAAAAATGAATTTTTTATAAAACCTAATTTTACCGCTTCTGTGAGTGGAATTTCAAAATTCTGAGAGACACGGTTGATGTCAGTATGTAAAATGTGGTTCAATGAGATGAAAATAATATTTGGTGAATAGTAACTTTTTACTTTTTTTTACCACGATTAAAAATAAATAGGGTAATTAAGGGTAAAAATGATATTATTATTACCCTAAAATTTGTCCTAATTCTATTGGATAAGTGTAATTCGACCAAAAATAACCTTAGGAATAAAATATGACCATTTAGGCCCACATGTATTAGATTAGGACATTTATTATTAATTCATTTAAAGAAGGGTTAAAATAGATAAAATCAATGTTTAATAAGTAGATAATTTTTAATATGAGCTTATACATAAGATAAATTCGACTATAAATATTCATTAGAAAACTAAAAATATTTCCTACATAATCGTATTTTATTTGTAATTTTTAGACATTAAATGATTTAATTTATTTATGACACAACGATGATGTAGTAATTATCTTATTAATGAAATGTTGACATAATTGATGTTATAAATACCCAAATAAATGAAATTTGAGACTCTTTATGAATTAAACTAATTTTCTAGGTTCATATGACATCTTATTATTTATTTAGGTAACTTTTGTCGAACAAATCATTCGATTATGATTTTCACAAAAATCAATTACTAAATAGTGTCAAAATTGACATAAAATAGTTTTTAAAACAAATATTATATTATTAATTGTTATTTTATTTATAAAATATAAGGTTAGGCCAAATGACTTAGATAAGGTTATATATATTAATAATAAACAACTTGGGGTTCGTTTTCATTGATATATTATGTTTATTAACCTTATAGTGTAAGAAAACAAGAAGACACGGTAAATGTTAAATTATTTAACTTAAAGTTAAATCAAAATGATAAGGTTAAAATTGATACCTAAACTTGTCTAAATTATATTGGATGAGAGGATTTATACCAATAACCACCTTATATTCTAAATATATGAATTTGGATCTTTTAAAAACCGAATTTTACTTTATAATAAAATAATATTTTTTGTTATTCCAAAGGTGCCCCTCTCCTCCCTTATAAAAGGGCACCTCCTCCCTCTCTTCCTCACACAACTTTGAGCCTTTAAGATCGACCAAACCCTGAAAATATCTCCTTTCAACTTCCCTAGAAACATCCTAGGGGTCCTGGTCTTCTTTAATAACCAATTTTAGTGCCCTAAGAGGAGATCTCTATGAGGCGACTCAAAGAAGAGGTAATGTCCGTTACCGATTGATTCAACTTTATTTCTTCTTCCACTTCTTCTTCTTTAGTTTTTTAATAATGAATAAATAACAAAAGAATTACTCATATACTTATTTGTTATTATAAGTATGAAACAACCCTATTTCACCATCTATCCATCCTATGGAAAATGAAATCACCACGCGCACGTACGTACGGAATACCGTCTCCACGCCGTGGTATAATCTATTTTCCACCACCACCTTAATTAGATTGGTATAATGGTGTAAATAATGACTATATATGATTATTTTAAAGTGATGTTGATTCCGAAATAGTATACATACAATCCAATAAAATTCCACGATCATGAGAACGATATCATCGCTCGTGCGTACGTACAGACTACCGTCTCCACGACGCGATGAGATTCATTCTCCACGTTAACCATTAATGAATGATTATAAAGTATATAAAATAAGTAATCATGAAATATATGACATAATAATTATACTGGATTTATGTGTATATATATGTATTTCATCTACTTAATACCATTCAACTCAATAAGGATACAAAAACAGCGTTCATGCGTACGTACGGCCTACCGTCTCCATGAATGGTGTATTTCTTTCAATTTACGGATTTATTATATATATATGAATATTATGAATATATATTATTTATAAATCATGTTTTATATTCTTGTATTAAGTAATCATGATATAAGTAATCATATGAATAATTACAAGTCAAAACACGAATGACAAATGAAACGATTTCACCGAAAACGCTCTTTAGCATCGAATTTACAAAAGAACAGGTAATATAAAGTCATAAGTGAACCATATAAGATATCATAACAATGAGTATGATTCTGGAATAAGTCAATAACATTATTTAAATCATTATACAGGAGGTTCGGACACTTACGAAGCAAATCAGACCTAAGGTAAAAGAAAATATCACAATCTCATTTTATCCGAGATTGTTTATAATTTGGTATTTATTGGGGTGTATTTTATCATCCACATCCATGTTTCCTCGATATGTAATATTGTTTCTATCCACCTAAAATTGTTTAAATCCAATTTTACCCTTCAATGAGTTTTTATTAAAAGATATGAAAGTAATCTTTTGTCGTTTTTCGTACGAGGTACTTTTTGACTTTTCCAACAAAAGTACAAGAAGAATGTTATTTAACATATACGGTATGAATGGATTTTTAAAACATTATTTCTAATAAGCTTCCTTTACAAGTTTTTCAGTTTATTTTTAATCAACTTATTTTAGTTTAAAATTGTATGACATGTTAAGAAAGGAAAATGTTTTTTTTGTATAAAGGATATTTTCCTCAAAAATGGAGTTCAAGTGTTTTATCAAAATTATTTTCCATCTAAGATAATATAGGGTTCTGTTTCTATCCCTATTATTACATTGATTTTATTATGTTGTTATGGAATTATTTTTATGAATTCCTTTATCTTATATGAATTGTTTTATGATGTCATGATGTTTAAGAATCCCATTTTTATTACATGGGTTATGCAATGATGTATGATTTATGATTTTGTGGCACAATAAGAATGGTATCATTATGAGATGGGTGGGACCTATATCTCCCTCCAATGCATTGGATAAAGATTTTATATCTCATGAGATAGACATGGCTGGAACGGTAGGTTATACCGGTTCAATGAAACAGGACTGAAACGAGGAGTGAACTCGGTTCAGAAATGGACTTTGTCCACAAAGATAGTCTTGGAAATGAGTCTTGACTAATAAGAAATGATTCTCTATTATTATGTCTGTATGCCACAAAGTTTCATGTTTTATGTTATTGTTATTGGGATTACATTTCACTGTTATGATTTATCCCATGTTATGATGTTATGATATGTTTTGCAAGTTAAGAACTCCAAAATGTTTTGTTCTTATGAATTTGATGTGATTTATATTTCTTTTGTTTACCCTTACCGAGCATTTGAGCTCACCCTTTGATGTTTTCGTTTCCACAGGATATAAAGAAAGGTTTTAGGTAAGAAAAAAAATGTAAGATCTTTATGGGAGATGTTGAAGATCTTTCACCACGATTAGAAGATTATATTCCGAGTTTCCAAAGACACTAAACTATTACGGTCCTTGTGTGTGTGTTTTTGTAATGTACTATGTATTCCGCAAAAGTAATGTAATGTCCATGTACGTCAAGCTTATGGACTCTACAGCTAGAAACCCCACCTGATGGGTAATTATAGAGTTGCTGCTGGAAGTCATAAAAGTACACCCCGCCTGGCTGATCTCATGGGGAAACACTGGGTCCTAGGACACCAAGTCCGCCGTCAAGGCGTTGATCGTCTTCATCTTACACAACACATATGGGAGAATCTCGTTCAAGGGTGAGTAATAATGTACATAGTAGGGACCCAAACCACAAAGGAAATAACACAAATCCATCCGTAAATAAAACCAACAAACATGATCATGATGTATAATCATAGCACAAGACAGATCGAACAATGTATTATCTAGTGTAAGGAAAGTAAGACCTTCATCCATTTCACATAACACCTTGTGATTCTGGAGAAATTTTCCTAAATGAGTAAAGTGGGCCTACCGGGTCACATAGAATCCACTTCACAAAAATCATGGACTATTGTGGATCTCATCCTTGATGTCTACCATGGGTATGTTGGGTTACATAGAAGAATCTCCCCACCATGGGTATGATGGGTCACACAGAGCCGCTTCCCTCCTTCGCAATACTGAGGTACTCCCCCGATCGAGAACCATGGGCCTACAGAGTAACATAGAGATGCACCCCATTGTAGGCCTACCAGGTCACATAGAAGCTTCTTCCCACTAGGCCATAGTAACTGATCTACATAGGGTTTCGTTTCACTTGTCTTTAGGTCTCAACCAACTATATAGTTTCTGCATGTACTGCTCTTTATTCTGGTAGAACTGCCCCTCAAGCCATTTTTCAAGTTCGACATCCATAAAAATCTCTATACGTATACCAAAAGATACTCCTCATCGTGAGGGTTCCATTGACTAAAAAATCTCATTAAACAGAGGAGGGATTAGAAAGATATTAGAATTTTTTAAAAAGGGTTCGGTGGGGTCCAAGTCACGTCCGACCTAGTTGGACCGACCAGACCTGTCCTGGGTTCGCTAACCCAACCTGAACATTGCCTGAACTATGTCTAGATCATTCTAGCAGTTGGGATGTGGGTCTGAGCTATACCGATGGGTGGGTCTAACCAGATGGGGTCCGACCCACTGTGTCCGCCCACACCCTACATGGTCTGCTTGATGTTGATCCTGAAGTGTTGAATGGTACACATATTTATCACTAGATATATCTAAATGTATTAGTTTAATCTACTTCTTTAAATATTGTTATTTTATAAAATTTTCTATGAAATTTTATTCAGAACCTTGAAGATTTAATATTAATTTATCTGTGAAAATAACTACTAGAACTATTATTGCGTCTAAGAAATATGACTCTTTTCTAATATAGATTGTTGTAAAGGAGCTTTCCATATATCTAGTTTTTAATTCATTAATATAATTAAAATTATTATTATTTTTTGGATTGGATTTAACATCATATTTAATTTAAAATATATTTTGATAGATATAAATCATTTAATTTCTCTATTCAGCCTATTTAAAATAATTCATTGAATGAATAATTATAAACAACCAGTATAAATCATTATATTAAATTGGCATTGTTATAAAACAATGAGTGAATATTATCTAAAACGGTTGTGGAGGAACTCCAATTTTTATATATGAGTTTTTTATATTACTATATCGATATATTTCTCGAAGAACACTGTAACCATACTGCAAATCATGAGGTTGATATTTAAACAGAATTGCTGCATGGTCATGAAACTATAAAATAAATTCATTATCGAATAAACCATATTTAATAAGAATAATTAATTAATGAAATTTATAAAAATAAATGATAAGTGTTTTATATTCCCTTTTTTATCATTATGTGGTGTAGTAGTTCCTCTTTACAATTTTTATCAATGTATATATTCCTTAATAATTTTGAATATAATAACATTATGAACAATAGATAGTATTATCTACCTTATATAGATGACATGTTAAATCATCTAAATGTGACTCAGTACATTTAAAATATTGGAACTCGATTTGGAAGTCGACAACAAATGGTGAATATTGATGATATATCGAAGAACTCCTTCCATCTAAAGTATGGATAATATTAATTTACTTGAATTACATTGGTAGATACAAATACAATATAGTCATTACAGATATGATGATTATATCCATAATAGGTATTCCATATAAAAGTAATGTAATATTTATAGTTTATATTTTAATATATTCAAAAAGAAAGAAATATCATTATGATCACTTAAGTATTTTATTAAATACCTCAAGGAATGATAAATTTTATTCCAAATGTATATATTTTAAATTATGGAATCATAAAGTTTCATTCATGGGTCATGTAATCAGAAGTGTGAGAATAACAATATATCCCCAAAATAAGGTAGTTATAAAAAAACACCCTAGACCGACCACAACAACTAAGATCCATAGTTTCTGTCGGTTATTAACTTCCAATAGATGCATTTTTGTAAATTTATCATGGTTATGAAATTCAATAAATATGTAATCATTGATGGAATTGATGTTCTGATTGAATGAATAATGTGATGAATTATTCAATGAAATAAATAATTGTATTCTGACTGCACCAATATGCACATAAAATTATAGTGGGTAAGGGTTTTATTATATAATGATTTAGTGGATAATATATTATAATGTATCCATATTCAAGATGAATAGTAAATTTCTTATGTATCAATGGAATTACAATATGGGTGAAAATTTATTGGGAACCAAATTTAAAGATAACAATAGTGTTCAATGCATTGATGATTTAGTGTAATTATCCCTATGGTGAAAAGATATAAAATATTACTTCACACTAATAGAGATAATACTACACCAATATAGATAGTTTTAGTTGATAAAACAGTATTAATAATTAATACATTACCATACTGGGAGTGTGAAAAAGTTTTCTAATGATCTAAACGTGATAGGTTATATTACTGTATCAATTAGGAGGATTAAAAATAACCAATAATCACATATTTTAATAGGATAATCGTGAATCAATAAGGGAGTGATGGAAATATTTTCATTCCTAAATAATAACTTGTCCATCAATCCTTATGAATTCTAAGTGTATCAAAAAGATTATGCATAGCTATATAGAGTGGTAATGATTATTAAACAATTGTATATTAATAATGAAATAGTTATATGTTTTTGTAACCCTAATAAGTATCCCATCACAACTATAACTGATGATGGAGATTTAGTAATATTTATATAGATCATTCATCTCAATTTATACAGGAATAAAAAAACATGCACCTTGATCTAAATTAATACCTCTAGTTTTATAACATGAATATACAATCTAAAACATATATATCATAATGTGTAATAATTAATCATGATAACACTTAAGGAAATAATTTTATGGGAACGATTCCAAAAATAGCCTTACATGATTGGAAAAGATATAACATCACCCTATATATCGTAATATGACTTACATGGAAATATTAATGACCTAATAACATTTTGGTTTTATTTTTTATCCTTACCGTTTCATTAACTTTTTTTCCATAATAGAAGTCTTCTTTCTTAACCACATCTCCATGACTTATATAACAGAATCAGTAATATGATTAGTGTACCAAAATAAAATACAATAAATTAAATTGTGATATTTTATTTAAGGTTCTATTACACTATTTAAAAATATTTTAAAACTAATCTATGATTTAGAAAACATTATCAATATCAGACACATAGTTAGTTTGAAATGACAATTCATCTAGTCGTGGATATACTATGATCATGTTGATTTTATTTACAAGGATGTTGTCATCAGCACTAAATCCTAATTGAGTATTACTATAAATATGTTGCCTATTGTATTATTATAATTAAAAAATATGAGGTTTTTTTAATATTATTGGGAATTAAACAAGATTGTACAATTTTGGGGAGATGAATCTGATAGAACAATATTGTTATAATGAAATTATATTGATAGTTCATAACATTTAGTGAAATAGGATTGTGTAAATATGACAATAGCTACAGCATTATGATAATTATAAAGAACAATTTGGTGTTCAATGTTGGTGATAAATAATTCCATGGGAAATATCTTTATAAAAAGGTATTGATATTTTGGGAGAAAGGGGAAGCTGATCTGAAGAAACATTGTTCTCTTCGGTGTTTCTAGTTATGTTTTTTTATTTATATAATCAATTATAACATTCTCCACAACACTCATATGTATATGACATGTTATATGAATCCCTTTTCCGGAAGTATATACAATATAATTTAAATATAATAAAAAAAATTTACAATTAGAAGATGATCTCTTTTATAGGGATTATTTAGTAAGGTTATTAGATCACTATGATGAAGTGTTATGGTAAAATCAACTCACTCAGAAAATGATTAATAGAGAAATCATTTGTTTTTCTATTTTATAAGGGAACCTAAGTATTTAATAAAAAAAATATCACTCACATCATTTCATATATGTAATGGAATTTATCAAATATATTATTTTAAGGGGGTGGAAGTTAGCATCAGAGGACTTCAAAATATAATTCCCCTGAAATTTATTTTTTAGATCTATGTATTTTTTATCATACTATAAAAAAATAAAATAAAACTATAATAATTTATAAAAATAAAATTATCAAATGTGTCCATTATAACATTTTAATTATATACATAGTTATAATATTAATGAACTAAATTATGAAATTTATCTTAAAGGGATAGTCTATTGAATTAATAAGTGTGAGTATAACATATGAATATCATTTTTTGATAATGGAATGTAGGTAGGATCACTATTGTTTTCCATATAATACCCCAAAACTAAACATTATAATGTATTTATTGGTCAAAGTCTATATTAACATAAGTTCAGGTTCTGGGAAATAATTATAAAAATAATAATAGCTAAATCGCCACCTGGGACTATAGCAGACCAACTCAGATAAATTAGAAAACAAATCCAAGCCATCCCACTAGAATGTTGTAAATTATATAACCAAACTAATATCATATTTCAAATTAAGAGACATGAAACTGGAGTAAAAAATTTGAAACAACGGAAGTTTCAACTTGTCCAAATTGGTGAAATGAGAATGAAATAGAAGTCGAGGAAAATGTAGTCTCCATGTGACAAATAATAACATAGAAAATATCCCAAAATGCAATAGTAGTGTAAAGATAAATATACAAGATACATAATAAAATAGTTGTGTAAAGATTGATTTACACGCTACATAATTCAATTCCTATTACCAAAATCCAGAAAAAAGGTCCTAATGTTGCCATCGGTTGAAGTAGGGTGTGGAAAACAATGCCTAGTATAATACCACCAATATATATACACATGGATTAATATAAACAATGAATAAGTCCAATATTATAAACAAGTATCATTTATAATAACTTTTATAATTAAAAAATTTATGTTCCATTTTCAAACGTTCCTTGAGGTTTCAAAACATTCAAATCATATTTTCTAAAGAGTGAAACAAATCACTTAATGATACTCTAATATTAATTTAAAATGATCCACCATCCAAGAAATATAATAACTTGTAATAAATAACCAGAAATAAAAATAAACCTACCAATAGGGCTATAACTTAATGGAAAAGATGTTTCATAAACTCAAATGCCTAACTGGGAATAAAAATGGAGCCAATTAACATTGGGGTTATCCAAAAATTATTAACATATAAGAGGATACCATTAGATGTGTCACACACTCTAACGCTTCCTGTGTATCTATCTCAACATACCCAAGGTTCCCGCTGTGAAATTGTTTTCATGTTTTTTACTAAATTTATTTATAAATCATTTCAAATCCAAGGAAATGTGATTTATGGTTTGAAAATAAATTTTCCATCACAAATAATGGAAACAATGTATTAAATTTAAAAATCCTTTTTAAACAGGAACCCATTCCATTTTCAAGTTCAACATATCCAAATCAACATTACAAATCAGTAAATCAATAAAAAAATATTAAATTCATGAAATAAGAACAATTGAATAGGTCCACCTAATAAAGAATCATATTAAACCTAACCTCATTTGACAATGAAAATTGTAAACCATAATATCCTTTCTTATAAGACATGTCATAAATAGAGAATAATATTGATTGATAAAAAACATAAGATTTCCAATCCATAAAACAAAATTTTCTTAACTACTATTGAGAGAGAAACCATGATAAACGATTTCCCATATAGAAGAATTGCCTAACCCTCTTGAAAACCCATTGAGATAATCAAACTAGATGGATGGATGACACCCAAAATAACCCAGGTTATGATCTCCATCTGAGAGGAGAATGATGGAAAATATAATGACACCTCAGAAACCTGATTTGTAGACAAAAATGAAATTTAGGGAATTACACAGTGTGTAATATTTTACACATCATGAATTCATTTTATATTATGTAATGATATAAAGAATTTTTTTTATTATTAATTTGAATTTAACATTACATGACTTGTTACCATTAAATGACATTTAAATTCTCACATCATTAATTAAACATATTGAATGAGTCCAGATGAAATAATATGTCATGAAACCCCATTAAAAATCATGTAAAATACTAGAAAGAATATAATGGATGAGGTAAGATAGTAAAATAAATCAAATCCCAAACTTCACCATTGTAGGTATCCTCCCAATTCAGGGTCAAAAACACTCACCCAATAAACAATGGAAACAAAAACAAATCTTCAGAACATACCAGTCATAATGTTAACGAGTTATAAAATCCCAAAAATAAAGGTCTTTTATCCCCCGAAAGAGATCAAGATCTTAGATCCTAAAAAATGTGTAGGCCAATGTGTTTTCATCAAATAACCTCACTAAAACATCTCATGGAGATCCGGTCTAATTACCACACTATGTGAAATATGTGAATCAATTTATTATGTAGTACATTATCCAAGAAATCCATAATCTGAACTAGATACTCAGCCAAAGTTTTATTGGTATAAGGAACATCATCCTCTCTTCTAATGATAAGGAAAATATCTAGTATATTCCTCCACAACTATGAAACAATAAACTCATCTTGTATTATAGTCAACCCATATGGTAACTTTAATCGATAGGCCACCCTACTTAGTATGTCAATGATCGAAAAGTTCCCCCATATACCTATGTGAAAACATACCATACATACCCAACCAATGATGTCCCATGTAATTTGAAACACTTATAATGACCTGCTCACTATCCTTAAACTCTTGTTGCTGACGATGGGGGTCTGAATATGATTAAGGATGAATCTATATTGTGATCAAATACCTTTGGATCAACAGAACAACCAAAGACATATTCCCTACAAACACTCCACCCAACCGAGTACCACTATCTGAACTCTACCCATCATAAAGGAGATTGAAATGGAACCCGTTACAATGCCACAAAAGGAACTATCATGATCTAATCCTGATAGAAATTGTTAAAGTAAAACTAAAAAATAGAAAATATATTTCCAAAGATCCACCAAAATCAAGAAAACAATCCAAACAATATCATTAATTACCTGGATATCCCTATATACTTGTAACACACCTAGATTTAATGGAATGTATCTTTTTAAATTTAATTTATTTTATAGCTTCGTTTTCACATGACACCATTCTTATATAAACAATGATATACAATTAAATATCATTATTTAAAAACAAAAATTATAACATAGCCATTAAATTAGGGGGAATGAATAGTATTAACCAAATAATGAAATTTATGTTTTAATTATTTAATGATTTCTTTTACATTCATCCAAAATTTGTTATAGCCAAAAGATAACAATGAATTCAATCCTACCAATTAACAATCTACTTTTTTATAAATTAAAATTTTCCACCTTTAAATGGTTCAATTTTTTTAAAATTAAATTTTAACACATTAACAAATAATATATATAATAATAAATATTTTTTCAAATTTATAATATCAAAATTTACTGTGGTATATTTTTTGGAAATTTTATGATTAGTTTTATTTTTGATGAATAGTAATGTGACCGTTGGAGTAGTAATGTGACCCATAGGAATAGTAATTATACCAATAGAATAGTAACCTTAATAATGGGAGTATGATTAAAATTTAGGAATATTAAAAATGAATATATGATATAATTATATCATAGAATATGTTGATCTATATTTTGAAAACGATAATTTTTTTGTATTTTTTTAAAACATAAATGTTTATTTAAAATTATTAAAATAACAATATTATTAAAAAATATATATATTTCCATAAATTGTGATAAAAAATTATTATATTTATGTCTTATTAATATGAAAAATTATATATGAGACCTTTGTTAATTTATTAATCTTTTCTAAAGTAAGTTTTAAATTTAAAATTGCATTTTTTTGAGTAAATAGTGATTTAAATTTAGAATAAAACATTTATAATTTATAAAACTATTTTGATAATATAGAGTTTATATTGTATTTCTATATGTTTAAAAATGGTTTGGGTGAATTTTTTTCCATAATAGTTGACTTTTTGGTGAATAGTGAAATAAAAACATTTACGCTATAAGTTAAATACATGTTTTAATGAGTCACAGATGATGTATGGATGATGTAAGAACCATTGGTAAGAACTCATTTACACTTATTATATTATTTTTTCACATTATTCATTAATATTTTTTTCCGTGGTCCAATAAAATAAAATACTTAAAAAACACACCCTCTCCTCCACTATAAATACTACGCCTCAACACCCCTTATCCAAACACTTAAATATCATTAATCACTGTAAAATTTATACCCAATCCTCTGTATAATACATATATACATAACTATGAGTCCTTGTTCTGAATAAAATACCAAATGTAATTTTATTGAGGGTGTTCTCAAAGAGAGGAAATCAAGATGTAAATCATTTTTCGTTCTCATTCAATTTCTTTTAATTTCTTTCTTAATATTCTATTCGTAACTATTCTATCAAAACATTAAAGAAAAAAGTAGTATCATATATATACATAAATTTTATAATATTAATGGAAACCCAATTATCATTTATCTTTTCTTATTCCTCTTATACTGAAAACATAAACATCATTCATGGGTACAGACTTACTGCGTTCTTGTGATACAAGTTTTTTATTTTGAATTTCAAATTAATGGAAAGTCATGAAAACATATTTATAGTTGAAAAATATTAAAATATTTTTTTTACATCTTATTTAATATTTTGGAACTATTACATATACATAATATTAATTAATAAAGTAACTAGTTCATGATGATTGAAGAAATGCCAAAAATAATCAAAACGATTATCAGTAATTTTTTATATAATGATTCATCCTCATACCATTTAACTAAATGAAATGTTTTACCATTGATGGTTGTTTATGTTCATTTATAAAATATAATTTTAATTATGGAAATTATTCTCATTTTACATGATTTTCCATACATATATACATGTAAAATGATCATTAAAACCTAGGAAATACGCGCTCATGAATAATAAAATTGTATCATATAACTCATCAAAAAGAAATATAATAACATTATAGAATTATAGTAAACAAAATAAATTTATAAAATTTTATTAATTAATTTATTAATGGATTTATTATTATTATCAAGGATTTTATGTTAATGTGTAGAACACATTCGAACATAAGATAAGGGGTTTCTCATCTCACTTTTATTTCCATGTTATTTCCATTATTCTCCATGTTTTCATGTGTGAGGATTATGTATACTTCTAGTTGATATATAATTTCATGAATATATTTTTCATCATTTTTCTAAATGATTTATTTTAATATTATTAATTTATGATCATATTATTTGATTGATTATAATGTCGTATGGGATTTTACTCGAACCTCCATTTTCCCGTCAGGCCACTCTTCCTCTCTCTTTACCAATATGTAATTATTATTTATTTTTTATATAATTCATCTAAATTATGCATTTATGTTTCAAAATAAGAAATCCATATCATTTCATATTTCATTTATGTTGAAATAAATGTTTTATATGGTTTCCTTTCCAATTCTTCCAGATAAAAAAAGCTCGAAAAATTGGAACTTCCAATTTATCAGCCTTTTTTGAGTGCATTCATTAATATATTTTTACCTAACATTATTTTTATAAAAATTAACATTTTATAATGAAAAACTATCTGAGATAATTTTTTTAATAAAAAAAATAATCCTTTTTTATTTTAAAGAATCATTATATTCTATTAAATCTCACAGAAGTTACGCATTTCTAATGTTTCATAAAAACTCTATTTACATGATTTAACTATAGTTAGACAACATTTCTGCTGAATAAAAAATTTCACTATCAATTCCTATTCATTTCTTTGATATACATGTTTTCAATATGATTTTCAGTAAAAATAGAAATGCTTTTCCAAAATAACACTTCTTTCCAAAGAAAAAATGTATTTCTATGAAGAATTTATTAATGAATATTTTTGGGTATTTTAATATATTCTTATGATTTAATTGTTTCATAATGGTATATGGAATTTCTTTCAAGATAAATTTTTAAATATGAAGAATTATTTGGATTTTAGTCATGGGTGCGGACCATTATAGCCACTCGATACATCAACATGTCTTATGAGACCAAACAGTTGGCAACAGACCCTTTGTGTTTGTTTCCAAACTGAATCAAATAGATTTTTACCTATAGACAATAACCTTATAAACATTATTATGAATAATGTGCTATATAAATGAATCCTCATGATTAATAATTCCCTACAATCACTATTTATTTATTATTATCCAGATGAAATTTAATATAACAAAATATAATGAGTCATTTTCAAATTATGTTTATTGATTATAATGTGCTTTCGGTTTTTCACCTAAATGTATTGTTTATACTTATGGATTCAAGTTATATCCCATTGTACCAAACCATTACTGATCATTTTATCTCACCTTTTTATTTGTTTTCCTTTCCCTCTTTATGAATATGAAATATTTGAAAAAGATTAAAGAAGGTTGTTAGTTTTCCACTGTTTTTTTCTATTTTTATTTATAAATTTATTAAGGAACCATAAATATACCCAGATCATCAATATTACTAAATTGATCAATCCATTGAAATGTTTTCTCTTGTATATATTCCATTGTAATAAAATGAAAACAGAATTTGGGGAAATGGGGTCTTAGTTGTTACAATTGGTATCAATGAATGTTTTGTAGAAACAATGGGAGCATGATTTAGAAAAAAAATTTGTTAGGGATCATATACTTAAGATATAATTTAGGATAATAATATAAAAACATACTAAAATTATAGAATGGTATAGATTATTTGGGTCTTACAAGAAATACATCCATGTCAGGAGACTATTAGTGGACATGGTTATGGAACTGATATTCCTATGGGAAACAAATTTGAAACCGTGTGTCATTCCAAACTCAACATAACCTGGTACACGACAACGAGCCTTAATGAACACATATTTTGACACTTTTGGTGGGTATTCATAGGATAATTCAAGTTTTCATTACAAACCATTATGAACAATTTAAAATAAAATAAGTCCTTAAAGAAACCATGTTTTTGAATATGGGATGGTCATGCATAAATTTTCAATTCTTGTTATGTATTTTTCCATATTATGAATTAAACATTAGGTTTTATAATTTTATGATCTAATATAGTGTAATTATTAATTTATTAATGTAACTAAGAACAATTAATTGAAACATCATCAATTCAGAATATCCAATGAGTAAGAAAGACTGTATATTTTACAGCCTTAGGCTGATCATTCATAGAAAATACGTCTTCCAAACATTCACATCCTATGAGTACATACTCTCATATAATAATGAGACAATGAAAAAATTATCTATGTACTATGTAATTGGAGGTATGTATGAGAAAAAGAGTAATACTATGAAAGTCATAATAATGGAATAAAGAGAATGAATAATTTTCTCACAAGTGATAATTTGTAAAAGAACGAAGATACTTTCTTAAAATGAATGGGAGTTTTCTACAAGTGTGTATATAAAGGAAACTAAGCATGACATTTATAGGGTAATTAAAATTATTAAAATATTGAATGTTTCATCATCGAGGTGATTGAACACAAGGAAATTCAATGTTTTAAGAGTCAAAATAATGTACCCTAAACATATAATGGGTTGTGGTCTTGCTTATGATACTGCTTCAGAAAAAGTAAAATGAAAAATATATATGTGTTTTTGGATTCAAGAGATATGTTACAATATTACACTTTTGGAAATCATGAAATATATAAGCATTTTATTGTAGTTCTTCTTATTTGAGGATTTGAAATAATATGTTGAATTTTACACAAAAAAAGGGATTCAGTAGAATGTAGAAAATCTGGGAAAAAATATGGTTGTGGAAATGAAATCACATACTATGTTCTTTATAATGAGATTATAATAATAAATGGGTTTTATGGGAAATTATTGATGGAAAAGTAATTGGTTATTTATTTTATGGTTTTTAATATCATTTCAAGGATTATTATATATTTGAAATTATGGAATATATTCAACATCATGAGATTTTACTCTTGGAAGTATGCTTGATTTCAAAAAGGTTTATTAAAGAATATGGTATTTTAATATTTATTATGTTAAAAAAAGAAGTATTTTTTTCAAATATAATGTAATGATGCAATTTTAAATTCAATGAACATCCATATATATTATTGGTCTTTGATTTTGGAATGATATATTTAGGATAAGTCATAATGTTAACAACATATATGAGATATGAAGGATATTATTGATTATTATTAATGTATGAGTTATTATATTGGATAGCCTCTGATAACCATATTGGATTTAGTAACCATTTAATGGATGAATTAATGACATGAGGATCACATGATTCCTAAATGTTCTCAAGGCATAAGAAATATCTTCAATGCCTATATTTTTGTCCAATATGTTAAGTAGATATAGATAAAACCCTATCCAAAAGATGGAATTATTCTTTTGACATGGAAAGTAATAATTTATGTTTAATTTATCATGAAATTTACTATATATTAATTTAATCCTTCCTCTATTGGAAAATAATTCTCAAAACATGTTACTCGTATACTTTTGTTTTGGAGAAATCAATAGTCTTTTCATCAATCAAATTAATTATAGTTTTTTAGTGGTTATATATATAATGACCATGTTCTCTATCACTCTCTATTAGAACATGATTATTAGATTATTCATTCATTTCCATATTTTCTCTTCACACTAGTTGTATCATATTCAAATTACTAGTTTTGTGGTGATATCTACAACTACCTTTCCCTCTTATTGAGAGGATATTTTATTAAAAGTATCTCCGATGTGGGATTTTCAAAAATGAATTTTGATGTATCGACCATTTATTTTTAAATAAATTTTCAAATTATGTGGATGAAATTTATTGAAAGAGGGAAAAATATAACACCCCAAATATTATGGTATGTATATTTTTAAATTTAACATAATTGGAAACATAAGTTTCACACAGCCACAATAATAGATGTACACTTTTTTCAATTAAATATAATTATTTAAAAAAGACCATTACAGACTAGATATTAAATTAAAAGATTGCATATTATTAACAAAATTAGGAAATATAAATTTTATATATTTTATAAAAAAATTGACATTCATTCAAATGATTTTATATGCATAAGATAAAAATGAATCGAATTTTACACATTAAAAGGCTACATTTTTCTAACATCATTTTTACATTCTTTTAATGGTAAACATATTTTAATGTAACTATTGACACTTTTATAAATTATATAAAAAATATAAATATAAATATTGAAATTTTAATATCAAAATTTACTTAGGTTAATTATTTGGTATTTTTCTATTATCTTTAACATTTTATGAATAGTTATTTGACCATTGTAATAGTAATGCAACCCATAGGAATTGTAATTAGGCCAATAGATTAGTAACCTCACAAGAAAAATTATGAATATTATTTCGTAATATTGCAAATGAAAATATGAAATAATTATATCAAAGTATAGGTAAATAAATATTTGAAAATGATAAATTAAGTGATGGTATTTTTAGTAAACTTATTGATTTATTTACAATTGTAAAATTAATATAAATATTTAAAAGAAACTTTATTTTATAAAATAGAAACATAAACTAGAATATGTATTTCTTAATTTTATGAGATAACTTTATCAGACATTTTTCAATCTGCAAAGTTTTATAGTACGAGTTATATTTTTAGAATTTTTATTTTATGAGTAAGTGGAGATTTTAATAAAAAAATAATTTTATCATATTTATAAAATTATTTTCATTAAATGATGTTAATTTTATAATGCTATATTCCTAAAATAGTATGGGTGAATTTTTATTATTTTCCTAAAATTGTTTAATTTTTTGTCAATAGGGAAATAGCTTAATTTATGATATAAGCTAAATACTTGAATTTTTTATTCATATTTGATATATGGATGATGTAAGAACCATATTTTCAAATTAACATGCAATAATAAATTTATTTAGTAATAAGAATCATTATATTGTCTTCAATTTATTCAAAATAATAAAAATTAAAAAAATATTAAAAAAAATCCCCTCAACCAATATATGTATCACCCCTCTGCACCCATCATCCTCACACATCCAAATCTACGAATATTTTCAAATATCTACCCAATAATCTTTATATAATTATCCCCCATTTTTAATAGCCCATGGCCACAGAAAATGTGTGAAATCATTTCCATTGAGGATGTTATCAATGTGAGGAATTTAAGAGGTAAATCCTTTTTTTGTTATATTTCAATTTCATTTAATTTATTTTCTTATTGTTCAATACTTACATCCTAAGTCCAAAAATGCATTGTAAATCCATTATATTTTATATACCTTATTCTTATAGTGTCAATGTAAAATCAATCATAATGTATATTATCCTCTTCCTTTTATTTTGAAATTGAAAACATCATCCATGATGTGATGATTCACAGGTTTCATTGATGACGTGTTTTCATTTTTCAATTTTATCATCATGTCTAGTCATGAAAAAAAATTATTGTTAAAATATATTATAATATATGTATTACATATTATTAAAAATTTCAAGAACTAGTACATATACATATTATAAATCATTAAAACAAAAGTAGATCGTTATGATTAAATTATTTTAAAAAAATAATCTAAATGATTACCACAAAACATTTATCTAATGATTCATCATGATACCATATATAAAAATAAAATATATAATAATTTAATGTTATGAATGTTCATTAATAACATCTAATTTCAATTCTGAAAAACTATTATCATTTTAAGTTACATTCCAAACATATATACAAGTAAATCGATCATGAAAACAAAGGAATGGAACACATCTAAACAATAAAATTGAATCTAATAACTCATAAAAAAGGCTATAAATGAAAATGAAAAATTATAATAAATTAAATAAAAGAATAAAATTTTATGAAATAATTAATTAATGTATTAAATATGATTATCTAAGACATTACATAATAGTTCATAACACAATCAGACATAAGTTTAGGGGTTTCTCATCTCACTTTTATTTCAGTGAGATTTCCATTATTCTCCACTTATTATATATACATAGTGTATGAATACCTATGTTTTATATATAATATCATTAATATCTTTATCATAATTGTTTTGAATAATTAATTTTATGATTTATAATTTTTCTTCAAACGATTTCATTGATTAAAAAGCGGTAATTCATTTTACCTAAACCTCAATTTTTTCCTTCAGGTCATCTTCCTCTATATTTACCCCATTTTAATAAATAATTATTATTATATACATCTTTATAATTATTTTTTCATGTTAAAAACTCATTTATATAGATTATTCCATCATTATTCAAGGGGTAAATATATATTATATTAGGATCCCTTCCTATTTCATCCTAATAAGCAAGCCCGATTAAAGAGAACATCTCGACTTCTCACCCATTTTTTAGTGAACTCTTTAATATATTTTAGGGTAGAATTATTTGACTGAAATTACTTAATTTATTATTAAAAATTATTAGTTTTTTTATTATTTTATATGAAATTTTATGCATTTTATGTTTTAATGAATCAATAAATTTTTCCCTTAAACTGAACTATTGTAACCCTTTTCTATAGATAGAAAACGCATTATACATGTTTTTTACTTTAGTTAGAGAGAATTTATACCCCAAAACCAATTTCATTTTTATTCCTTTTCATTTCTGTGATATTCATGTTTTCAATCATCTTTTTATGATAAATTGAAATTATTTTATATATAAACTCTTCTTTTAATGAAATGGGGTTTTTCTCTCTTGAATTAATCAATGATTTTGTTAGTATATTTTTCATATTTGATTATGATTTAAATAATTAAAATTTTTAGGGGAAAATTTAATTTAAATATAATTTATTTTATATATGAATAATTCATATGACTTGTAGTGATGGTTTAGGCTGATTATAGCCCTTCCATGCATTGATACGTCTCATGGGAAAGAACTGATGGTGACAAATCCTTTGTGTTTGTTTAAAAAAATAATCAGATGGGATATTATCCATAGAAATAAATCATCTTAGTGGTATGATGGTTCATATTCTAGATAAATTATTTCCAACAATTAATCATTCTCTTTATTTTTTTATTTAGTTATTTAATCTAGAAGATTTACCCATTAAATAAATATAGAAGAATTTTTATTCACAGTTTTTTGAATGGAATTTGTTTTTTAGTAATTAGTTTTTCATATTTATTACACTTCATGATTCATGATAATATATGTTTTACATCACCGATACTAATAACTTGATCTTATAAATTTCCATTTTTTGCTTTCCCCGGATAAAATAAGAAATATTTGAATAATTTTCAAGTAGGTAGCTTATTTTCTTACATTTTGTTCTATTTGTTTACTAGTGTAATAAAGGAACCATGTATGTATCTATATTGTAGAGAATACTAATGGTATCGGTCCTTGGTTAGGTATTCTATTGTATCCATTCCATTATAATAAAATTACCACTAACTCCGAGCTACTGGGATCATGGTTGTTACATTATCCTCCTATCCATCTATTGATGATATGTCGTGATAAATTTCGACTAATAATCCCTTTCCTCATAAATAGATTCTATATAAAGTTGATGTGAATCATTATTCTCTATTAGAAATAACTACACATGTAATACCATGAATCTTAACAATATTATGGACATAACATTTCACATGTTATTCCACATTCCATATTTCATTTATTAAAAATAAATGTGATGATTCCGTGTGTAACATCCCAAGTAATTAATGAATAATAAATATTTTCATCTATGTCTATTAATGAATTAGATAGTGTTTTATAGTCTTAAAATGAGAATAAATCCAATCTTAAGCATGAAATACACTAATATTTTTAAAAGATTGTTTTACTGCCTATTGATGGAAAACCATTTTTAAATCAATCTTATGACAATTTTATAATCTATATTTGTCCAAATAAACTTATTCAAAATGATTGGGACATTTAAATTTACTTTGGATAAATTTCTGGTATTTTTCTGATAATGTTCTTTTTTTAATGAATAGTGAAAAATGTTGTATTTTAATTCAAAACCTCTTTTTAATCAAATTTGATTATATGATTATGTTATCTTTTTAATTGGTTTTAAAGTTAAATTAGTATATATTTTTACCATTTAATCCAATGGTGGTCATTGGAATTAATTTCACTTTGAAATTGGACTTAAACTAGTGTCAATCTTTTGATACTTAATATTTCATAAAAACACGCTATTTGCCCTGAGAGCGGGAATTTATTATTTAATTAATTAATGTAACTTATATGTTTTGAATTTTTAAAAATAGAAATCATTTTTGAATTCGGAATATCAAATATATCTTAGGGTGAAGTTTTGGTATTTTTCTGAAAAACTTCAATTTTTGATGAATAGTGAAACCACTAAGTGGTACTTAAAAAATTGATTTTTCATTTAAATGAAATTTTACCACCTCCGTGTTTTGAATTTCAAAAATCTGACATACATGGTTGTCATTAAGAATTAAATTGTGGTTTAATGGGATTAAAATAATTTTTTGGTGAATAGTAACATTTAAGTTTTTAATCGCGATTAGAGGTAATTAGTGCAATTTAAGGTTAGAATAATGTTTTACTAATACGAAATGAACTTGAAACATGTCCTACCCTTACTGGATGTGTCATGGCCGACCAAGACAATCTATGTATCAACTTGGAGACCCCATGGATCCACTTTGGAAGGAAAATGACATTAAGATCTTTTTATTTAAAGTAAAAGTAAAAATGACACAAACATGATTTGTTTTACTAAAACAATTGTTAAATGGGGTTATACAAGTCCTATTTTTGACTATAAAAATTAATTTGAAATCTAAAAATATTTCCTACATCATAGTATTTTGTGATAATTTTTAGACACTAAATATATTAAATTATCTATGACACCATGATGATGTATCGATTACCACATTATTTATTGATTTAAATAAAATGAAAATATAATTTAGAATATAAGAACTATACTTGTCAAAAACCTATTGGATGGGTGGATTTCGAACCCTTATCGCCTTATACTCGAAATACATCAATGTGGGACCTTTCAAATCCGAAAATCATTTGAAAATAAAGTATAATTTTGTAACATTCCAAGAGTGCCCCTCCTCTCTTCTTATAAAAGGCTCCCATATCTACCTCTTTAACCACACCTCTCAAGACTTTGGCTCGGCCAAACCCTGCTCATTTTGTCTCTCCACATCCCTATCTTACTCCTAAAAGCCTCACTTTGGGTATAAGTCGTCCCAAGGAAGTCTTTGAGCTAAAATCAAAAAGAGTTACCTGATTTAAAGGTAGTGTCTTATCTTGTGTTCTTATGTTTTATTTTGCTTCTGTAACCCCCTAAACTCTTTTTATTCATTTATTTTGTAACAAATACAGTATCTTCAATATACTAGAATGTTTTTATATGAATCATTCTAGCTACACCTACACACACCTACATCTAATGGTTAAAGAACATACTGTTTCTCTGGATGGCGAATTTCTGCCTCAAGAACCGATGATTGTTCAATATTCTTCTAAAACCTTCAAAGGTGCCCATTAATATGTCAATATATTTATATATGATATATAAAATGTTTAAATTTTCCTTAAGCTTCTGTATTTTTCATTTATGGCATACCTTTATGGCTTCCATTATGGGTATACGCGTTATCTTCATTTTTGGAAGTGCGGACAACCGCCCCCTCAAAGTGATTTGATTCATTAATACCATATGTGGTACGTATAAAGGATAGATTTAATGATATTATATATGATAACATACTGGAATTATAATACTATTATGTATCATTATGTTTTAATACCATTAAATTATGAAATAGAAATGAAAGTAGCGTTCATGCGTACGTACGGCTTACCGTCTCCATGAACGGTGCATTTCATTTCTTATCCCCAAATATAATGTACTATTACAAGTAAATATATATATTATATATATATGATTTATGTTCTATCTAAATGATGAATATAATTCTATAATTAAAATAAACATATCTCTCATTTAGTTTTAATTCCATTAATATGACATAGAAATGAAAATAGCGTTCATGCGTACATACGGATTACCCTCTCCATGAACGGTGAATTTCATTTCATACCTCTAAATGATTATGTAATGTTATAAATGCATGTATATACTGAATATATATGATATATATGGAATCTACATCATGAATATCATTCTTGAGATAATGGATATTTGACTACGTGAACAACTTGTAAATATAAAAAGATCATTTTTGACTAAAGTATCAATGATCGTTAAAATGACCGTTATAAACTTAAATAATAACATAGTGTTAATGAAATGGTAAAAAATGATATAAAAGGAATAATGAACTTGAAAAAGGATTTTAATAAAGTAGAAATTTACTCAAGTTTATTATTTAGGAGATTAAAGAACGATCAAGTCAAGACGGATACGAGGTATGGGACTTCATCTCAATCTTCATTCATTGAGGAATATTTTGTTTTATAAAAAACCTTCTTTTATACAGTGTATAAACACTTTTGACTTTTACATTTATCCAAAAGGAATATTTTTTATATGAAGCATTTTACTAAACGACAAAATGGAATGTTTTTGTCGTAAGTATGCGGCGACAATGACTTTTCCGGCACCGTGACTATTATTTGAGTTTCGTCTTCCTCTACAAGCCATACCTTTTTTTTTAAATGAAAAATAAATACCATTTTTTACTTTTCTTTTATTTTGGTATTGAAAATTGTTTTCATAATGTTTTTATATCAATGTGTTTTATTGATATCTTGTGATTGTAAAGTGGAAATGTTATGTTTCCTTTATGCATGTTTTATGTTATACGAATTTGTTATGGTTCTTGGGAATTATTATGAAGACGGGTGGTTCCGTGATAAACTAAGGGCGGGTGAGCCCGATATAGCTCTCCAATGAATTGGGTAACACGAAGGAGGTAAACGTTAAGGTTTCTCCGAAGAGATATAGGGAATATACTGTGATGGGTATTCCAAACGTAACCAAGATGGTTACTCCCTACGTAAGAATGTTATGAATGACTCAAGTTACCTTTATGTCTTATTAATTCTATGATTTATTCATGATTTTATGAGGTATGTTAAAGTGCTTATGTTTTATGAGTAAAGTATGATTTCATTTATTCTTATGTACACATGTACTCATGTTTCCTTTCCACATTTTTATATCCCTTACTGAGATTTTTATGCTCATCCCAAGTTTTTGAAATGATTTTCACACGTCAAGGGAAAGGTACATGATGTTATGATAGTGTCAAGGAAGTGTCAAGAAAGAATCCATGTTATATATTAAATTTGATTCCATTTATGGGAAAAATGAATACTATCTTTTATGTAACCACTTTGTTTAAATGTGGAATGTAATGAAAGTTTTATGATCGAATTCTCTAAAACTCTAAACCTGAAAAGATCCTCAATGTGTAATGTTGTAATAACTCAAGATTAAGTAAGGTATAATTCTAGGGCCGTATAGTTGGTATCATATGTCGGTTTAGATAACTTTAAGAGTTATAATTCTATTAAATGATTATCCAAAAATGTTTTTATGGTCAAATTGAAATGATATAGCATTTAAAGATTACCATGTTTCTTCTCCTAAGATATTTTTGTCTTAAAAATGGTTTTTCATAGAGGAAATAGAACGGATTTTCTGGGAAGTCATAGAGAATATAATGAACATTCAAATCAATAACTAGAGATGGTCGGAATTAGAATTGAGTAGTTTACTACACTGATGGATCATTAGAATCAGCTGATAAATGGTGAGTGTGTTATCTACATTGATGCTTCATTGAAAGGACTTAGTTGTTTCCTAAATCAGAATGATCAGGTAATTGCATATGCTTCACTTCAGTTGAAAACTCATGAGGTAAATTACCCTACACATGATTTGGAATTAGCTGCTGTTGTTTTCGCTTTAACATTTTGGAGGCATCATTTGTATGGAGTAAAGTGTGAAATATATACCGATCACAGATGTTTAAAGAATATATTCACTCAGAAATAATTGAACATGAGATAGAGAAGATGGATAGAATTAATCAAGGACTATGATTGTATAATTCATTACCATCCGGGAAAATCAAATAACGTGGCTGATGCATTGAGTTAAAAAAGTATTTCTTTATTAACAATGTTGTGCTTGGAACGTGATCCTTTTGGTTAAGGATTTGATGAAATATGGTATAGAAGTTGTTGGTGTAGGATGTCCTTCTGTTCTGATTCAGGTATCAGTGAAATATTATCTATCAGAAAGAATTAAGCAAGAATAGAAGCAAGACAGTGAGTTGCAGAAAAGGGTAGAGCTGGTTCTGAAGGGTAAGTTTCCTGAATTCAACATTGATAATGATTTTTTTTTGAGATTTGGGAAGAGATTGTGTGTGCCTTGTGATTCATATTTGAAGAGAGAGTTGTTATGTGAAGCTCATAGTTCTCCGTTTTCAGTTCATCATTGTAGTGCTAAGATCTACAGAGATCTGCGGGAGTATTACTGGTGGGATGGAATGAAAAGAGATTTTGCTGATTTTACTTTGAAGTGTTTGACTTGTCAGCAGGTTAAAGCAGAGTGGCAGTTACCGAAAGGGATGCTTTAGCCTTTACCAGTGCCAGAGTTGAAATGGGAAAACATATCTATGGACATTGTTGTGGGATTACAGAATACATCTCGAAGTAATAATGCAATCTGGGTTATTATTGGTCGCTTGACTAAATCTGCTCATTTCCTTCCTATTGGAGATACTGTTTCCCTAGATCAACCTTCTCATTTGTATCTTAAAGATATATTCCGGTTACATGGTGTTCCTCTCTCCATTGTATCTGATCGTGATCCTAAGTTTACTTCTAACTTTTGGAAAGGCCTTCAAAAGTACTTGTGTACAGAATTAAATTTTAGAACAACTTTTCATCTGCAATCAGATGGGCAGTCAGAACGAATAATTCAGACATTGGAGGATATTCTATGTGCTTGTTCGATGGATTATCAGGGATGTTGGGACCAACATCTTTCTTCGGTTGAGTTTTCTTATAATAACAGTTTTCATTCCAGTATATAGATGGCACCGTTTGAGGCATTATATGGGAAGCGATGTCAAACTCCAACTTTTTGGGATGAAGTGGGTGAATGGAAGCTGATGGGACAGGAATTGGTAGAAGAGATGGCAGAAAAAGTTCAGTTGATTCAGAAACACATGTGAACAGCTCAGAGAATATAGAAAAGTTATGCGGACAACAAGAGGAAGGATATCTCTTGTGAGGTAGGTGATAATGATTTTCTCAAATTCTCACCATGGAAAAGTTTGATGTGATTTGGTAAGAAAGGAAAGGTGATTCCAAGGTTCATTGGACCACATGAAATTCTGGAGAGAGTTGGATCAGTTGCATATCGAGTGGCTTTATCTCCGAGATTATCTTAGATACAAAATGTTTTTCATGTTTCAATGTTGAGAAATTATATGCAAGATCCATCTCATGTTTTTAGTCCAGAGATAGTTTAGTTGGAAAAATAATATATCTTATGAGGAACAACCAGTTCAAATTCACGATCACAGGGAGAAAGTGTTACGGAATAAGGCGATTCATCAAGTAATGTTTTTTGTGGAAAAACCACATGATTGAAGAGGCAACAAGGGAATCTGAAAATGCAATGAGGGATAAATACCCACACTTATTCGATAAGTAAATAAAGTGCATGGACACAATTTTATAAAGGGGGAAGGATGTAACATCCCAAGTAAGTAATGAATAAATGATATTTTTATCTATGTCTATTAATGAATTAGATAATGTTTTAGAGGCTTAAAATGGGAATAAATCCAATCTTAAGCATGGAATACACTAATATTTTTAAAAGATTATTTTACTACCTTTTGATGGAAATCCATTTTTAAATCTATCTTTTGAAAATTTTATATGCTATATTTTTCAAAAGAAACTTATTCTTTATGATTGGGACATTGAAATTTACTTTGGATAAATTTTTGGTATTTTTCTGATAATGTTCTTTTTTAATGAATAGTGAAAAATGTTGTATTTTAATTGAAAACCACTTTTTAATCTAATTTGTTCATATGAATATAATATCTTCTTAATTGGTTTTAAAGTGAAATTAAAATATATTTTTACCATTTAATCCAGTTGTGGTCATTGGAATTAATTTCACTTTAAAATTGGACTTAAACGAGTGTGAATCTTTTGATACTTATTGTTTCATAAAAACACGCTATTTGCCCTGACAGTGGGAATTTATTATTAAATAAATTAATGTAACTTATATGTTTTGAATTTTATAAAATAGACATCATTTTTGAATTCGAAATATCAAATATAGATTAGGGTGAAGTTTTGGTATTTTTCTGAAAAACTTCAATTTTTGATGAATAGTGAAACCACTAAGTTGTAATTAAAAAGTAGATTTTTCATTTAAATGAAATGTTACCACTTCTGTTCTTTGAATTTGAAAAATCCGACATACATGGTTTTCATTAAGAAGAAAAATGTAGTTCAATGGGATTAAAATAATATTTTGGTGAATAGTAACATTTTTGTTTTTAATCGCGATTCGAGGTAATTAGTGTAATTTAAGGTAAGAATAATGTTTTAATAATATGAAATGAACTTGACACATGTCCTACGATTATTGGATGTGTCATGGCCGACCAATACAATCCATGGGTCAACATGGGGACCCCATGGATCCACATTGGAAGGAAAATGACTTTAATATCTTTTTATTTAAAGTAAAAGTAAAAATGACACAAACATGAGTTGTTTGACTAAAAAAATTGTTAAATGGGGTTATACAAATCATACTTTTGACTATAAATATTCATTAGAAAGCCAAAATGATTTCCTACATCTTAGTATTTTTTATAATTTTTATTCATTAAATAATTTAAATTATGTATGACATCATGATGATGCAGCGATTACCAAATTATTTAATTATTTAAATAAAATGAAAATATAATGTAAAATATAAGACGTAAACTTTTCAAAAACCTATAGGATGGGTGTATTTCGAACCCTTATAACCGTATCCTCTAAATACATCAATGTGGGACCTTTTAAATCCAAATATCATTTGAAAATAATGTAACATTTTGTAACTTTCCAAGAGTACCCCTCCCATACTCTTATAAAAGGCCCCCACCTCTACCTCGTTACCCACACCTATCAAGCCTTTGGCTTGGCCAAAACCTGCTCATTTTGTCTCTCCAAATCCCTCTCGTACTTCTAGAGGCCTCACTTTGGGCAGAAGTCTTCCCAAGTAAGCCTTTGATCTCAAATCAAAAAGAGTTACCTGATTTACATGTAGTGTCTTCTATTGTGTTCTTATGTTTTATTTTGCATCTCCAACCACCTAAACCCTTTTTATTCATTTCATTTGTAACAAATACAGTATTGTAAATATACTAGGATGTTTTTATAAGATTCATTCTAGCTACACCTACACACACCTACATATAATGGTTAAAGAACATACTATTTCTGTGGATGGCGAATTTCTGCCTCCCGAAACGAGGATTGTTCAATATTATTCTAACACCTTCAAAGGTGTCCATTAAGATGTCACTATATTTATATATGATATATAATATGATTCTGTTTTCCTTAAGATTCTGTATTTTTCATTTATGGAAAACCTTTATGGATTCCATTATGGGTATACGTGGTATCTTCATTTTAGGAAGCGCAGACTACCGCCCCCTCAAAGTGATTTGATTCGTTAATACCATATGTGGTATGCATAAAGGATAGATTTAATTATATTATATATGATACCATACTATAATTATAATACTATTATGTATAATTATGTTTTAATTCCATTAAAGTATGAGATTGAAATGAAAGTACCGTTCATGCGTACGTACGGCTTACCGTCTCCATGAACTGTGCATTTCAGTTATTATCCCCAAATTTAATGTACTATTATAAGTACATATATATAATGGATATATATGATTTATGTTACATCTAATTGATGAATATAATTATGGAATTAAAATATAAATATCTCTCATTTAGTTTTAATTCCATTAATATGACATAGAAATGAAAATAGCGTTCATGCGTACGTACGACTTAGCGTCTCCATGAATGGTGAATTTCATTTCATACCTCTAAATGATTATGTAATATTATAAATTCATGTATATACTGGATATATATGATATATATGTTTTCTAAATCACGAATATCATTCTTCATATAATGATATTTGACTACGTGAACGACTTGTAAATATAAGAAGTTCATTTTTGACTCAAGTACCAATGATTGTTAAAACGACCGTTATAAACATAAATAATAAGATAGTGTTCATGACATGGTAATAAATTATATAAAAGGAATAATGAACTAGAAAAAGTTTTTTAAGCAAGTAGAAATTAACTCAAGTTTACGATCAAGTCAAGTCAGATATGAGGTATGGGACTTTATCTCAATCTCCTTTCATTGAGGCATATTGTGTTTTATACACACCCATATTTTATATGGTGTATAAACCCCTTTGAATTTTACATTTATCCAAAAGGAATCTTTTTTATACGAAGCGTTTTACTAAACGACAAAAGGGAATGTTTTTGTCGTACGTATGCGGCGACAACGACTTCACTGCTGCCGTGAAAATTATTTGAGTTTAGGCTTCCTCTACAACCCATACCTTTTTTTAAATGAAAAATAAATACCTTGTTTTACTTTTCTTTTATTTTGGTATTGAAAATGGTTTTCATAATGTTTTTATATCAATGTGTTGTATTGATATCTTGTGAATGAAAAGTGGAAATGTGATGTTTCCTTAATGCATGTTTTATGTGATACGATAATGTTATGGTTCTTGGGAATTATTATGAAGACGAGTAGTTCCTTGATAAACTAAGGGTAGGTGAGCCCGATATAGCTCTCAAATTCATTGGGTAATGTGATGGAGGTAAACGTTAAGGTTTCTCCAAAGAGATTTAGGGAATATACTGTGATGGGTATTCCAAACATAACCAAGAGGGTTACTCCCTACGTAAGAATGTTATGAATGCCTAAAGTTACCTTTATGTCTTATGAATTCTATGATTTATTCATGATTTGATGAGGTGTGTTAAAGTGCTTATGTTTTATGAGTAAAGTATGATTTCATTGATTCTTATGTATGCATGTACTCATGTTTCCTTTCCATATTTTCATACCCCTTACAAATTTATTTATGCTCATCCCAAGTTTTTGAAATGATTTTCACAAGTCATGGGAAAGGTACTTTATGTGATGGTAGTGTCAAGGAAGTGTCATGAATGAATCCATGTTTTATATTAAATATTTTTCCATTGATTTGAAAAATGAATACTATCTTTTATGTAACCACTTTGTTTAAATGTGGAATGTAATGCACGTTTTATAATCTAATTCTCTAAAACTCTAAACCTGAAAAGATCCTCAATGTGTAATCTTGTAATAACTCAAGATTAAGTAATGTTTAAGGATGGGGCCTTATACCGTGAGGCTGTCAACAGTTACCAAAATCACATCCTTCCAACTCAGATTCCATGGTAAAAATGACTATATACAAGGTAATATGATCCTATATTTATATTGTAATAGGTATAGTCCTCAAATAAAACTAGTTGTTCTATGTTTTTCTTTCTTGAATTTTTTAAAATTGAGACAATACAATACAAAATCCATCAAGAACCACCTCATCCCCATCCATGAATAGTGACATCTTAAATGGTGGTACATTTCTAAATCATGTTGATTCACAATCCAATATGAATAGTTTCACATTTTTAGAAACACATTTTATTAGGATAATAAAATAATCATCCCACTCATGGAGAACAAATCTATAATATGAAACCAATACTACTCGCACAAGGTATCCCCATAATTTAGGTTTCTCCTAAGCACATTATCTCAGTGTCTATCATATTTTCGTTTTGAACTCATTCATAAAAAGATGAGTCAAATTTTCATGAAGGCATGGAAACCTATCCACAAACATCCTCCACTCCCCAAATTAACTCAATGAACAATCTTATCAGAGACCACAATTTAAATGATTTGTATCATTGATTTTATAGGTTAATTTCTAATCAATGTATCGATCACAACATTCGCTTTTTAGAGGGTATATATGATATCAAAATCAAAGATATAAATATGATCAAAGAATAATATCTATCATAAGTTTAGATCTCTCTAAGTTATATTATCATTCAACATTGTTTATCGGAATATATTGTTAACCGCCCTCAGAAGTGATAGTGATTCCATGTTTTGTGCTTTTTGATTAATATATACCAATATTGTTTTTAGATTAATATCTTAAAATTTACCTTTATAAATTATTACAAAGGATAAAATAGATCTAATGTGTGTTTGGGGATTATTTGAATAATGGTGCATCAAAAATATGGACAGAAGACTCGGGAGAAAGGATGTATTGAACAACGAAACCCATGGTGCATTCCTGTTCAACCATTAGTGGGTTCTGAGTAGTGTGAATATTCATGGTTTTCATGTGTTATTTAAAATGTGTTCATTTATAAGAATATTTCTTTTGTTCGTAGAAAAATAAAACATGTATTTTTATTTATTTATTTTTATTTTATTTTATTTTATTTTCATTTATTTTTCTACTTTTGATTTTACATTTCTTTTTATACATTATTTTTTCACATTCCTTCCTTCCTCTCTTCCTTGTCCCTCTCATCACACACTTCCATCTTTACCTCTCCCAATGGGTGGTCGTTCTACTCATCCTTATCCCTTCGGTATTTACGATTTCACCTACATTTCTATATTATTTTCGTCACCCTTATATGTGTTAGAAATATCTTAGTACACTCTCTCATCCATACTCATCTATTTCTTAGATCCTTCGATTATTTTGGACCAATTTTGGAATGGATGTTTTGGTTCCCTATCGTGGTGGTTTTCTAATTATTTCAAATTTCCTCATTTTAGGTTTATTCAACTTTTTTTTATAAATATTAAGATTGATACTATGTTGTGGTAAGGATCTTGTAAATTTTTCCACTATTTCATTGCGTTTTAAATATAATGTTGTTGTTCAATTCATCAGAGCCTTCTGAAAATGATAGATATCAAGTATATAATTATTTTTACTTCTTGGATGTGTATTTAGTGACCCTTCATGCGGTGAAACCCATTCATTGGGTTATCACTCCTTCTGCCACCACTTTGGGTGATATATTGGTTTGAGATCTTTTTTAACTATTTTATACTATGAAATTATTTTTTATGTGTGCATCACCATGGTTTTGAGTTTGAGTTGATAAAATAAATTAAGTGGGATGTTTAACTATAGATTGGATCCTTTTTATAATCTATATTCTTGCACCAAATGGTTTAGCCCATGTGTAAATTGTAAATGACTTACTAATTAAATTGGTTATTGATTAAATTCTTATAGTCCACGCCATATGTCATAGTTCACTTTTTTATTTCTATATTGATTAATATAAATTATTAATGCTTCATATTTCCTTTTGAATGAATTACATATTTCTCCCAAAACACTTATGCTATTATTGATCACCATTCTTGTTGTTTAGAGGGAATTGCTTCGTATTATCATGCATAAATTAACTTTTTATGAATAATGTATCATTTTTAAAATAAAACCCCAAAATTTTGGGTGATAAATATTCTAATGTAAAAAATTTAGGATTAGTGAGTGGATGAATTTTTTTAATTTGGCATTGGTGTTTTCCCTATGTTTTATACCATGTCCAGTTTCTCACATTTTTTAATGTCAATAGCCTTTAATTATTAGTTCTCTTTTCTTGATCCATTTAAATGGATTGAACTGAATTAATTATTTTTGGTATTTTTTCTAGATAGCCATATTAAATTTCATGTGATGTTTCAAAATTGTTTAAATTCTATTATCTCTACTTATGCCTTTCTTAATAGGGATGTAATAGCCTTGAAACTATTATGTCCCATTACTGATTAGTTTAAATTTCATTGATTGAGATGTTTATTTAAATGGAATGAAATTATAGATTATTTCTATACTTGTGAGGTGATTTGTTACTTGACTTAATTGACACAGTCCAGGTGGGAACATGAGTTTTTTTTATAAGGACTCATGGATGGAATCCCCTGCATGGGTGGTTATACCACAATGCAGCGGGTCTGATTCCTTGGCTTTCTAGGAAAGGGATTCTTAGGAATATTAATTTCAATCCTTAGTGATATTGGTTACTTAGGAGATCAACCATGGATGGACCCATTGGAAATATTTTTATTGAATTTCATGGGTGATACTCACTCCTCTAGTGAGATACCTAGGATGGACTCAGATTCATCTTGCCTCAAATGATACCTGAAACTCATTATAGATCACCATGGATGGAAATTTTGGTATTGGATTACATCAAAGGTACCTTAGTGATACCTAGGATTTTTGTGTGATCTCCAGGGACGAGCTCAAACTCCACCAATAGATTTGAAGTACATGTTAGAATTTCTTGAATTGCATGAGATGGATTAATTAATACTACATAGAGATTGCTTATATTATTTTGGTACATATATTTCACTTATTATAAAATTTGATGATGCTATGAGATATATACCCCAATCCAATGCCCACGTTTTGGGGAATGCCTTCTTGTCTTTTCATGTTAACTTTGGACCTCACATAAATTTTCTTCCTTGAATAGGTACATTATTCAAACTTCTTTATTAGAAAAAAATAAGGTTGTATGTGAAAGGTTGTCCACATGGGAACCTAGAACATGTTTATGTTCTTTTATTTATTTATGTTCATTAATTACTATATCTGGAACATTGTAATTTTATATAGCACGATATGGGAATGGTATAGACATAGTGGGTGTGGTATTCTGATATTATATCTCACATCTCTCTCAGATGACTTTTGGTACCTAGGTAGACTTTATGATAATCAGTATTTATAAAGGGATTCATGTGAGTTATGATGCTTTATTTATTTTCTACATAGGAAGGAGATTTGAGAGAAGAGGACCGAACCTATGCTCTTGATCCTATATACCTATTTTTGTTTTTTTTAGTTTTTTATCATTCAATACTGGATTGTACCCCCATTCCCATGAACTATAATTTATCATGGAATCATACATTGACATCATCATGGTAATTGTAATGACTATTCAGATTTTTTAGTTATTATTTATTCATCTTGGGTCATTTATCTACTTCATCTATTGTCTGTTTATTTTTATTCTTGTTGTAATTATTATATATTGCCTACCGCTATGTTATAACATATCCTATGAGGTTATAATCTCCCCATCAACACACCCATCTCCCTAACTATTGGTTGGTAGCCTCTGGCATTTGGGACGTTGTACTTGAGGTATTATGGCCCACCATCTCGCAGCTCGGTTGAGTGGCACTTAGTGCGAGATGATACAATGTTGTATCACATCATTAATTTCCTTTTGTCTAAATTTTTTCCTTAGATAGGAGACTGGGACATAAGAATTTAGAATTTACCATGTGATTTGGCATAGCTAACCCATGTATAGGGGGGCCTCAAAGATCATGGGTAGGGAATTATAGTAATTGATTATTCCATTTATCATTGATAAAACATCACCATTAGGTGACACACATATTGGGTGCTGTTATTTATATTGGTACTATTTAGATGATGATTTATATTATTTAATCATAATAAAATGTGCAAAATGCATTTCATGTATCTTACTATGAACTATAGGAAAAGAAATGAAATTCATTATGTCATGCCATATTAATTATCAATGTGCATTTTCATGTTTTCATGTGATTTTTTTTGTGCCTAGTCATTATATTTGATAGTTACAAATTTTATATGAATGTAATATTTTTCCAAACTATTTTGTAGAGAAATGCTATATATTGGGTTAAGTGGACTTCCAATTTCAGTTTATATGGTGTATGGGCCAATATATGTCGGAATGGAGTTCCACATAATTCTATCAATTTAAAAGAAAATTAAAGATAAAATAAACCAAAATTAGTTCTTTTTTAAATGAAATGGACACCTTTTGTGTGACCTCGACCACGTACTTGACATTATCATGGATTGTGGAAGTGGGTCGTGTGTATTAGGGTTCCATATGGGGTATTTTTTTCTAGTCCTTCTACTTAGATAAGGATATATGTTGTGTTATTCTCAAAGAAATGTTATTCCCTTATCCTATTTATCTCTTTATTTTTATTGTGTCATGTTTCTGGGAGTCCTTGAACATACCCCTTCATACATCTACTTTACATGTAATCTTTATATGTTATAACAGTTACAAAATCTATTATATGGTGAGTGATCGAAAATTATAGATCTGTGCAACTGTGACTTCCTCATATCATTCAGCAAGAGAGTGATGACGATCATAGTCCATATAATGCAATGCATGATCCACCCATAGTACCTACTGTCGTTCCCCATGTGGAACCTCCTATTAATCTTCCCAATGGTATTAACAGATAATACCATGATATTTTTCTTAGGTTTAAGTAAACTATTCAGAGAGTTCCCAATCCTTCCATGACTATGGCCCAAAATACACGGGATATCAAGATGTTGCATCCAACTACATTTTCAAGGGATTTAATTCCTCAAGTTCTAGAGTTTTGGATATAATCTATGATATCCATATTTAACCATATTGAGATTCCTCTAAAGAATAGGGTCGTGGTTGTGGTCTATGTGCTTCATGACGCCTCCAGGTGTGGTTGGGTTGTTTTTTCTCAGTTGTTGAGTTACAAAGGAATTATTTGGGAAGACGTCCATATGAAAGTATGTGATCACATCTTCCCACAGAATCTGTGAGTGGATAACACTCTAGATTTATTTCACATTCAGCAGGGATCCATGATGACTCTATAATATTTTTTCATTCTTTATAGAAATTCAGTGTTTCAATCCATCAATGACCACTGACAAATTGATGACTATGAGGCATTTTGAGGGTGGTATCAGGTATTTTTTCCACTCACAAATGATCATATTTTGGTTACTGATCATTATATAGATAGTTGACTATATCCTTTTTTTGTAATGAAATATCAATGAAGCTAGTCATGTGATTCAAGGTGGCCCAATTATGATGAAGGTTAATGTTTCTTCAGGTAGTCAAAAGTGACATTTTGAGGGTTCACATGGGGGCATTTCTAACCAGATGACATACACTAAAAACTCAATCATTTGTTGCTAGTGAACTATGGTTAGAAATAAATAGACTTAGTGCTTGAGGAACCCAATGGAATGTCATGATTCGGATTTTATGGGTCACCTATAGTGCTTCTATCATTCATTTTCTCTAGTATATAATTGGAAGGGATCTATTACATAACTTCCATTAGGTATGATATTTTTGACACCGGGTTATGATAGGATTTTTATTCTTCAATCCAATCAGAATAAGGTAGTGGAGGTCATCTCCAAGGAAGTTAGGCTACATAACATCATCATCGTCATAGTGAACACACTCAAACTGGACCAGGGGAATCTGAGGGTCATGGATCATTCCATGTGTATGCAGTGCATCCAATTCTAGTGGATTGGAGTTTAGAACAATCTATGATTAATGGTACAAACTGTGTATCCCCTATACTATTTTAATCCATTTTCCACAGATGTGCATCACACTCATTCATATGTCATACTGATGTCGATAGTGTGGTTAATAATTTTTATTATTTCTGTGTCATTATATCTCTCAAAAAAAAATTTGGGTAAGAATAAAAGGAATATGGGAGTTCCAAGAGTTTCCCCAAGGATAGGAGGGTACAACATATATTGTAATTTCTATGTCCTCGATTTGACCGACCTTGACTTCATTCTAGGTATGTTTTATCTTGTTCATTATCCTTCCCTAGTATATTTCAATCTCTGTCATGTGTCCTTCACAACACATGAGGGAATAACATGTTTACACAAGGATGAATGGGATATCAACAAATATAAAGTTGGACATAAGTGTTATGGTTTTGGAAGAGTGAAAACTCAATGAGTATGTCTCTTTATGAGTGATCAGGAAATGAAGTTAGTTGGGTTCCCTCTTGTTGTAGATTCTTTTAGGGATTTCATCCTTGTTTCTTTGTATTTATTACCTCTCGTAATCCATGTTTATTTCACTAGATAGATTGTTCTAATTGTGGCACCAGTTTCTATTCATCTTTATTCTCTGGAACCAACATAGCTCCAGGAACTCAACATGAAGATTGAAGATCATGAATCAAATGGGTTTTTTAGAACCATGACATCATGATGTGGTTATGATGTCCTAGTATCCAAGAAGGTTGTCGATACCCTCAGATTTTTCATGGATTAATACTGACTAAACTAAGTTATGTTGAAGAATCATTATTTGATTTCTCATGTAGAAAACCTCTTTGATGAGATCCAAGGAGAAACTATTTTCACCACAATCGATCTGAGGTTGCTCTCTCATCATGTGGGAGTTCACCCATTTCATGATTCTTTTTTTCTATTCTTCGTAGAGGACATATTACTATACATTAACTCTATACATGAGCATTCAAACAATCTTGACATCATGCTGAATACACTGAGAGATCCCAATACATATGAGAATATCAGAAAATGAATCTTTGGATTATTAACGTTCACTTCTTGGGTCATATATTATTATAATTATGTGTATTTGTTTACCCTTATAAGGTGAGCACAGTGGTTTCCTTGGAGAATTTATAGAATTGGTTTGAAATTTATAGCCTCTTAGGGATTGCTGGCTAATGATGGAACGATTCATCTAGAACGTCACCAATATAGGTGAACCTTTTATGACCATGTCTAAGATTGATATGGAGGTCATATGGTCTAGAGCATGTGAGAAATATTTTCAGGAGTTAAAAGGATGACTAACTCTAGCAATGATTTGGATTCTACCTAAGATGAGAATTAGTTATATAGTTAATTATGATGCTTTAGGAATCAGACTAGGTGTAGTTATGATGGAAGCAGATTTAGTCATGGCTTATGGATTCCACTAGTTGAGTCCTCACAAGAAGAACTATCTTACGCATGACCCCAAAATACCATATGCGGTTCATGCATTGTGTTGTTGGAAGAACTATCTATTTGGAAATAGGTTCAATTTTTTACATAGTTCATAAAATCTTAAAATATATTTCTACACAGAAGGTCTTGAATTAAACAAAGTATAATTGGGTAGAATACATTCATTCGCTCATCTTTGACCTTTCTTATACTCCTAGTATGGGTAATGTGGTGGCTGATGCATTGAGCCACAAGACTCCGATACATGATGTCTAGATAGACAGATGTGAGTGGTAGTGATAGATTTTCATTTTCAGTTACCTATTGTGGTTTTCTAATAGTGATGCAAACTAGTTCGACCAGCTCAGCTAGTGACATACTATATTTTAGTCTAAGTTTTAATGCGGGAGTTTTTTGATATAGAGGGACTAATATTGAGGGAAAATCATAGAATATTACCCACCTCTCAGGTTGGATGTTGATGGTAGTGAGACACCTATCTATCATGTTAATGTGTTATTACCATTATATATTAAAAAATATATCATGATGAATCTCAGTCCATTGTGTGAGTATCACATCAGGGGTGGACCAATATGTATATAGATATTCATCACCATTATAGGAAGCCTATAATGAAGAAGAAAATAGTAGGTTTCATCCTTTGGTGTCCCACTTGCCAGTATGTGAAGGGAGAGAACAAGAGACCTACTAGAATCCTATATCTTATATCAACTCAAGAGTGGAAATTGAATTATGTCACCATGTATTATCTTATAGGATTTACGAGATCACCATGTGGAAAATAAGGAAGTAATGGCGATCTTTGATAGGTTGAACAAATTCCTTCACATCCAAAAAATCATGGAGAATATATCTTTTGATGAGATAGGAAGGATATATATCCCTAAGATAGTTTAACTTCATGGAATTCTATGTTCTATCATATCATACTGAGATGATAACTTCACATCGCGATTTTGGAATGGGTTGCAGAATCCACTGAGTTTGCAGGAGCTCTTGAGTATAGATTGTCTCCCTCAGACTGACGAGCAGTCTTAGTGGACCATACGGGTGTCATAGGATATGTTTTGGGTCTATATACTTGATTTTAGAGGGTTTTTGGATAAAAATATCCCTTCAGTTGGGTTTTCCTATGATGACACCTTCATGGAAAAATATGATGGTTATATATGAGTCCCTCAATGATAGACTGTGTTTCTCAGCTATATGTTGGCTTGAGGTTGGTGAGGCAGATTTAATCAGTCCTTATGTCTTTCAAGAGACATCAAATAATGTATAGATGGTCCAAAAGACTATGGAAACTACTCAGTCGAGGTATAAGTCTTTTATAGAATATAGATGCAAACCTTGTGAATTCTAGGTGCATCATCGGGTATTAATTTGTGTTTCACTGAGTGAGGTTCATAAATGGAATAGTTGATAGGGGAAGTTATTTTCTAGATATATTGGAAAATTAGAGATAGTGTAAGGAGTTTTTCTAGTATACTATTGGTTTCTATTTCTTCAAATGTATCATTCCATGAATGGCACCTTCCATGTCTCTCAACTTCAATAATATCATCCAGACACCTCTCATTCATTTAACCTTGATGATATAGAGCTTGAATAGGATGCATCATTATTTGACCATCTAATTTGAATCATATATCATATATTAAAGGTTAATAAAGGTAGGATAGTTCCTATGCACTAGGTTCTATGTAAGAACAAATGAATTCAAGATGAGACCTGTGAGTGGGAGGCTGATGTACGTTCGTAGCGGCGGGAAAATTTCCCATACGATGTTCCACTACCCTCAAAAGGGAATCTTTAGGATGCGTTTTCGTATGTAGGGTATGGTTTAATGTCCCATTATCTTCCATGGAAGAGACCATTTATAATTTTTAGATTAATAACCTTAAAATTCCCTTTAAAAATTATTCCTAAGGATAAAAGATATCATGGGTGTGTCTAAGGCTCGTTCGATACACAAGACTCATAAAATGTGAAAGGTAGACTGGGATGTAAAATTATTTGTAAATGTGCAACCTAGGGAAAATTCTTCTGTGACCTGTCGTGGGTTATGGGTAGTGGGAATAAACACAATTTGAATTCCATTATTTAAACCATGGGCCTTGACTATGTGTAGTGTTTTGTACAGGGAAAAATAAATTAAGGTTCTTCCCTTTTGATTAATTTTTCTGTTATTTTATTTTTATTTTCATTTATTTTTAATTAATTTTTATTCATTGTTTTTAGTTTTATATTTTATTTTTTTCATTCCCTCCATCCTCTATTCCTTCCTCCTATCCTTAAAAACCTCCCTCTTTCTCTGTCTGTCTAGGCACACACGCCACCACCCTCCTCCTCTCATGGGGGTTTTGTGAGTTTACCTCTATTTCTGGTCTTTTTTTATCACCATCAGATGCAATATAATTCTCTCGGTACATTTCTCTCTTTCACTCCTCTGTTTCATGGATCCTTCCATCCTAAATATGCTATTTTAGAGTGGAATTTTTTGTTCCCAATTTTTTGGGTTTGGTTAATACTTTTGATTTGACCTATTTTAGATTTAATATTAGTTTAATGATGGTCTTAACAATTTATATGATGTTTATGTAGGATTATATGAATTTTCATGCTGATTAGTTTCATATTAAATATCGTGTCATTGTGCCACTCTTCAGAACCTTTCAACAAAGTTTGATATCACATATTAAATTAATTGGACTGCATCGTTGTATTTATATTGACACTAGTATATGAAAAAAAACCCATTCATTGGGTGTTAAATCTATCTCTAACTACATATATTTGTGAACGGTCAGTTTAGTCTTATATTCTCTCTTTTTATGTGTGAATATAGTTGTGGATGCATGTATCCCCTACTTTTTAGGGTTTTAGTTGATAATATAAATTAAGCGGGGTTATGATCCCTAAATAGGATACTTTTTATGATTTATATTCTTGAGTATAATGGTTAATCCCATGTGTAAATGTAAAATTAATTACATACTATATTTATTATTAATTAAATTATTATTCTCCATGCCATATTTAATTTCTCACTTTATTCATTCCAGATGAATTAAATTAAATTTACTATGATTGTTATTTTATTTTTAGGAAATTTTGTCTGACCGCTTAACTGAATATGTTATTAATGCTCGCAATGCTTGTTGTTAAAATTTATGTGCTTCCTCTTTTCAGGAATAAATGAATTTTTGAGGAATAATGTTCGGTATTTATAAGAAAACTCATATAATTGAGGTGAAATATATTTTATGCTAAAAATTTATGAATAGTGACTAAATACAAGTTTTGTCATTTGGCGTTGGTGTTCCCCTATGATTTATACCATGTGTAATTTCTTTCCTTTTCAATTTTAAAGTGAATTTTCTTTTTATAGAACACTGATTGAACCATTTTAATGGCCTGAATTGAATTAAATAATATTGGTTAGCTTGCGAGCGTGTACTATTAAATTAAATATTATGAGATGAAAATTTTAAATTATATTCTCACCTCTTATGCCTTTGTTATGAGGGATGTTAATATCTTGTAATATTAAATTTTCTATTTTTTTGTTTAAATTTCATTTCATGAGGTGGATATTTTAATTGAATGTATTTTTTAATTCATTCCTTACTGGTGATGTTCTTGGATACCTGTCTCACTTGACCTAGTTCGGGTGAGAACATGGGTTATATATTAAGGACTCATGAATGGACTCCCATGCTTGGGTAGTTATACCACGATGTTTTAGTGGTGATTAATTTTTTTCTTAGGTGATGTCTTACTAGGAGAATTAATTATACTCTTGAGTGGTACCGGTTCCCTAGGGGAGAAATTGTGGCTAGACCCATTGGAAATATAGCCACACTATGCCTTGGGTGATACTCAGTCAACTAATGAGATACATGGGATGGAATCAATGTCGCCATCCCTCATGTGATACTAGGTACTCCTTATAAATCTCTTGGTACAATATCAATGGTATTGGAATACAATAGATGTACCATAAAAATACCAAGGATTCTTATTAGATCACTAGGGATTGGCTCAAACTCTATCACTAAAACATAAGAACCTTTTTTCAATTCATTTAATTTCATGAGATGAATTAATTAATATTTCAATGATCTTGATTATATTATTGTAATATATATATATAGTTCTCATTATAATATTTCATGATGCCTTGAGAAATAGACCACTTGACAAATAACAATCATGGGGGTATGCCTTCTTAGCTTTTCGTGTTTACTTTGGCCCTTACATACATATTCTACCTTGCACATGTACTTTATTAAATCTTTCAACTTAGTCCAAAGCATGTGGTATGGTATGGTTGTCCGCCTGGGAATCTAGACCAAGTAACAATTATTTTATTTTTTAAAGTTATTTCATTTATTATATCTAGAACACTCTATATTCTAAAACATGAAATCGAAAGGGTCTATACACCGTGGGTGTCATCTAACTGATATCATATCTTACAACATACTTGAGCAATGTTTAGTACTAGAGAATACTTTTTTATTAGGGGCATGGGTAAATGGAAGTGTTCTATTTCGGATGCCTGATTGATTTACTACAGAGGATGTAGATTTAGGGGTAAAAGACCAAGACTATTCTTGAGATCTCATGAATTATTTTTTGATATTTTTGTAAATTCTTGTAAGTATGAAGTATATTTTTCTTCCCTCGAATCCATGCACTATAATTTTTCATGGTTTCATAAATTGAATTGATCATTGAAATTATTATGACTATTCATCTTCCAAATTTATTATTTATTCTTATTGGGTCACTTATCTGCTTCTCCTAATGTCTTCATGTTCTTATTATTATTCTATATATTATATATTGTTTATCAGTGTGTTATAAATTATCATATGAGGGGATAGTCTTCTCATGGAAACACCCAAGACCCTTGATTCTTGTCAGAAGCCTCTCATGTTTAGGGAGATGAGCATGAGGTACTGAGGCCCTCCATCGCAAGGATCAATTTAGTGAAACTCTTGGCGGGATTCTACAACAATCACCTATCATTCCATTAATAATTTACAACCTTATAAGTTGATGACATCATCGAAGTAGAAATATTGGTGATGTCCCCAAAACCATGTCTATTCTAACCCATAAAAACCATGAAGCTTCGAATCTAAAACATGCTTCAAGAATGATCCCATAAATATATTCATTCACCCTATAATGATCAACTATGAAATTCCTCCTAGATTTAACAAGCCATAGAAACATCACTTCCGAGATCCAAAACTCACACAAGGAAAGCATACCATACAAACTATGGACCCTTTTGGTTTAAAAAATGGTATTAAAGTAGACTTTTTGATTCTACTCAATCATGTATTACACCAGGATATCATCTACTACCACAATAATAAATGCTTCCATGAATTTTTTAAATATTCAATTCATCAAATCCATGAAAACTAAAAGAGAGTAAGTGGGTCCAAAAGGAATTTCCAAAAAACTCTGAATTCCCATATCAATTATGAAATGATATATTGGTTATATAATATTCTCATAATCTTAACTCATGGAACCCCAACCTCAAATCAATAATAGTAAACCATCCCCACCCCAACAGGTAAAAGGGGTCACCAATTTAGGGTAAATTTTCCATGGTCTTAATAAAACATAATTCAATATCTGATATTCAATAAAACGAATATGAATTCTATCTGAATACTTATAAATTACTAAATATGAATCTCATGGAGAGACTCTAGGATGAATAACCCATTCCATCATCTGGGACTCATGATGGACAGTAAGTTCCACCAATATAGAAGGTTCAATTAGATAAGTTGAAATAGAAATGGTCATCGTTTCTACTAACATGTAAATAATGAACTCAATATATCTATGTACAAGTAAACCAAATAAAAAACTAGAATGTACTAAGTGTACACACACAAAATAATAGGTACCTGAGCACGAAAGCATAATCCAAATGTATCATGAAACGTTTTTGACAATTGGATGGAGATTAAACCAAAAAAATGAGCAACTGGCCCTACACTTCCCAATCCAAAATCCCACTCACCCTGGAAAACACGAGTGACCCCATCGAGAGATAATAACCATACAAGATGGTGATAATAGTCTACAAGTTCCTTTAAATTATTCATCCAATACATACTTATGATCAATTGAATGATCTCATTAAGAAGCATTGGATGTCCCAAACCACCTCAAAGACACTTATCACCTCCCGACTCATGGGACATTTTAATCATTGTTGGTCCCCATTCCCATTGTCATTGAATGATCCAAATAAATGATATAATATTTGAAAGAAAAATAAACACATCAAAACACTTAGATTATATAAAATAATAATTGTAACATTTATCAAACAAATACAACACCATAGAAAAATAATCATGATACCTCTTAGAGTAGATAGACCTTCTTTGTCTTTATATAGAACACACTCTAATACATAATACAATACATACATTGCCACATGGACATCATCATTGGTCTGAGAATGAGACCCACCACCATTTGATGAATCAAACTTGAACCTATGACCCCTTGGTGGTTGTGGATCACTCTTTACTACCATAGTAAATCTTATCATATACAAAATTCACATGGCTATATCACATGAAAATATGGATTTTCTAGGATTGTCGTTCCAATGAGGCATGGTATGACCATGCCCATCACATTGGTATCCAGTAACTTGCATATTCCCTATAAAATCCACTAAAACTAGTGTAATAGATAACTGGAAAATATTATTCTTTATTTTGTGACCATAGGAAACCGCATGGATAACTACTACACCCACTAAAGCTACTCCAAATACTATCCTTCCAGTTATGCCAACATCATCCAAACATTCATTTTTCCACTACCATAAAATATGTTTGAAGGAAAAATAACAATCATTGACCAAATATCATTTGAAATACTCATCTCCAACCACTAAGCCTTCATGTAATATTTAGAGACATGCTCTATTCCAAGATGCACCAACTCAATATTGTGAGTTGAGTACTCCAAAATGGTATGATCCCCTTTCTCCAATGTTCGAAACTCATGAGTCTATGACAAACATAAATACATATGATAAAACTAATAATTAATTATCTTCTTGAATGAAACCAAGGTGTTACCTTCATGAAATATATCTTGAAATATTAATTCCCTCTATATTAATCATAGTCCTTCAAGTATATATGTTAAAAACCTATATGATAATACACAGTAGTATATAATAATTTGGAATTTTCCTTACGAATTCCAATCCTATAATTTTAAGATCAATTATATGAGGCATTTTATATAAATGGTATGTAAATAACTATTATTCTACAGGAAAATTCCATTACCATTAATCCAAAAATAGGAATCCAAAACCATGAATTCAAGCATTCTGAATACAAATTAGTTGTGAATTCTATCTCTAAATGGTAAAACCTTTTGAATGGAAATGGTCCATCTAAATAAACTCCCCATATAGTTTATTCTAATGAACATAAACACAATGTCACCAAACTCAATGCATTTGTAAATTTAAATATATTTCACATTCAATCCATTCATATTAACCTATGTACTTGATTTTGGAATTAGTGTTTATTTTCCAACCACCCATGGTAACTTAGATTCAGTTAGATGATTTACCTAGCTATGCCCCTTTTCCCCACATAATTTTAAAATTCCAACGATCCTACTCAGGTATACCCAAGAAACCGAATCAACTCAAATGGAGATAACATACTTCAGGAATAGTAAGGAATAAAAACCAAATAATATCAGCCCAACAAGTCTCTACAACTCCATTCACCAAAGTCACACCATCAAATGGTGGGGTAAAACAATAATAGTGAAACTCATCTCATATATATGAAAAAAACATTAAACTATAGTAAAAAATGGAAACAACAATATATAGAATTTATATTAATAGGAGAAACCAGAATGAATGACATTTGTGGGGAAAATAGTCTCAATGTGATCAAACATCACCCACAAACTATTCCAAAAATAAACAACCACGTAAATTGAAACATGAATTCTACATAATTCACTTCCCTTTACCTATATCTGAAAAAAAATGTCTATATATTCCCACCTGAATATGTATAGTGTGATAAATAAAGCACAGTATGATAAAAATAATCGACATATACATGTTTTAATAAAAATAATGAAAAATTTAATGTTTTAAAAAAATACAATTTTATATGAATTCTTATAAATAAATTATTCTAAATTCATTTTCAAATGATCAAATAGTATTCTAAAATGGTGTATCATATTTTCTAAATCAAAAATCAATGCATGAATAAGTTGTAAAAAATATAAATATATTGGTGAGACAACATCATTTAAATTAATTGTCATGTAATAATGAACAAGAATAAACATTGTACCTTCCATCCGGGATCAAGAGTATGAGAAAATACATACCAGACACTTACATGTCTAACAATTCATATGGTTGGATGAAACTAAAATTAATTTCTTCTATAGACCGTCTATATAAAAAAGGATTCCTCCTAGGAGTGTTAAACACAATATGGATACAAGGGTATATGTCTCAACATATTCAAGGTTCCTAATGTAACTTTTTTTATTACTGTTTTAAAAACCATTTAAAAAATTTTATAATACAATTTCAATAAGACAAGCAAATTTACTAGATGGTTTGAAAATCCATTTTCCACCTTAAATCAAGTAAATTCCATTTAAAAACATCTTTTCAAGTGCTAAACCATGCCCTTTTCAATTTAAACAAATGAAATATAACATTAAATCTCATGAAATAAATATGAACAATAAGAAATTCATGATATATGATCAACTGATCAAATTCCACCTATCTCAAGAGCATATGATCCCTACCCTCCACTGACCATTAGGATTGGAAACCAAATTATTTTTCTTATTATAGTAAGGAAGAAAATTGATTGAAAATTATTGATATAAAACACCCTATAATCACCAATACCTACAACATATAGTGTTACAACCACATTCTAGAGTGAAAACAAGAATAATTTTTACCCAAAGTGGTGAAGTGTCTAACCATACTGATCAATGGTTAAACGAATCGATATGAATGGCATGAAGAGACCAAAAATTTACTAGGATAAGATCACTGATAGATATGAGAAGGATTAAAAACAAATTAAAGTCAGAACACCCACACAATTACCTAGAAACTATAAATAATGGAATTACATGGCATGTAATATTTTACACATCATAAAACAATTTTATTTTATGTTACACTGAAAAATGAATCTGAATTTAAATTAAAAACTGGATTTGAACATTACATGATGTGTAACACTTACATGAAATTTAAATTATCACACGATTAATTCAACACAGAATATGATTCCCACTATCATTACACATTAGGAAACACAATTACACATCTTATAACTAACCAAAAAATAGAAGAATGTTCAAGGAATAATATGAAAATATAACACATTATTTACATTACCATTACAAGTATCATTGTGAATCCTAGTTTATATACTCTCTTGATGAACAAAGGAGATAAAAAATATTTATACATACCTTATAGAAGGGCAGCTTAGAATTTTAGTGACTTCCAAGATTTATTATGATAATATTATTTATTATTATGTTGTATTATAGGTTTTTATGACATATTAATGATGTTATAAGCTTTAATTTATTAAGATAATATATTTGTTTTTTCATAACAAATAACTATTTGATTCATTTCATGAAAAAAATATTCAACATTATGTTGTTCTTGAAAATTATGAATTATTATAATAAATGTAAATCAAATAAACATTTTTTTTATTTCAATAATTTTTGTTCTATTTTCAATTCATCATATTAAAATTATCTTTAGGTAGATCATGTAAAATTTCTTAGAAAAGTGTTTTTTTAGTTATTAATAAACAATATTTAATTTTCAATATATTTAATAATTTCATTAAAATTATTTTTTATCAAAATTATATATTCAATTTTATATAATAGATTTCATATTTTTAATTGGAATAATATGTATAAGTTAATTTGTTAAACAATTGTTTTTATTGAAATATGTTTCAATTGTAATGTTCATTCACCATGACAATGCATAAAACGGTTTGGTGGGTAAACATACAAGATAAGGAAAAAATTATCATAAATCATGCACCTATTCAATATGAAGTGTGTATTAATACACTATCCAACATTATCTTTTGAATTATTATTATTTTATCCACATTCTATTGAAAATACCTTCTTTATTTTAATTATATTTGTATTAAAAAGAGTTCCACTCACGTATCTTATAAGTAGTTCCCTTCACCTTCTCACTTATCTACACACATTGAGAAAATTATCTCATCAAGATATACCAGAATCACACCATAGCACAATTATACATATAATAGTGTTTTTCATGTCACAAAAAGAAAAGTATTTGATTGTATAAAGAGATATCCAGATGAATACATCCAAGGAGGAGGTAATCATATTATCATAGTGTTTTCAAGTTTTCATTGTTTTTCTAAATCCTCCAAATAAACTATAATTACATTGATTTATTTAATAAGGTCTAACTAGTATGCTAAAATGAAATTATGTTGAAGGAATAATCATTCTCAACGTCACATTGATACAATTGGAAAAGATTTTTTTTCAATTCGTACATACAGACTACCGCTTCCATGGAGTTGTAGGCTTTAATTTTTCATTACTGACTCACATGGTTAGATATAAATTTCAATTTAATGAATAAATTTTATATTTATATGATATTCCGGTTTTTTGTAATATAAATCATCAATTACTCTCCTTATCCATTGATGGAATGTTTAGAATATGATATGGGTGTATACATGGACTACCAACTCCATGAATGACACAAATATATTTTCATCACCTCCTAACGTGTATGGTTTTAAAAATTCATTTAATGATTGAATATTATATTTATTATATTACTATGATCTATTAATGAGTCATTGGAAATATTTCTAATGATATTAATATGAAATGATCATCATTAATTTAACTGCCTAAAATATATCATAAAAATATTGTTTTCTTAAATTGAACTTACCTTTGACTACCTGATGATGTAATACTTTTTTTAAGGGGAGGAATGGAGAGACGGGGTGCTCCGGCGGCGAAGCTTGAGCTAATGTACGCCTATCCCTAAATGGGGTCGGCGGTTATCCCCCCTCCGCCGCAAGCCGGAGGGGGGTGGATGAGTAGTTTTCACCGAGGCGGAATCGTTTCGCCCGTTTCTCTGACCCTGATTTGTATCCTCTATTACCTAAGATTCAGATCGGCCAGATGGTTCATGGCTTACAGAACGGTGACCCCGTGGTCCCTCTTTCAGGTCGAGAGATTTCGGAAGATGAGAATATCCTCGATTTAACCTTGAATGCGCGGTTTAGGAAGCTTCGACCTTCGGTGGACGACTTCGACAGGTTCGTTGCCAAATCATGGAGACTTCAGTTACAACCGGTTGTTGGTTTGCTGGATAAGCGGAGTTTGATGGTTCGTTGCTCTTCATCAGAAGACATGGTTTGTGCACTTTCTTTTTCTCCCAGGAAGTGCGGAAGGTATGAATTTCGTTTATGTAGATGTTCATATGATTTTCATATGAATTGGGACTCCCCTCTCATTCCGGTCTGGGTTAGTTTGCCCATGCTTCCACATTCATTCCAAAATCCCGCGATTATGCGTGTGTTGGGGACCATGGTTGGGCGCTTTCTGTGTTTTGATTCCCATACATCCATGGTCAGCCACCCGATTAATCCAAGAATGTGCTTGGAGGTCGACACCTCTAGATTGCTGGTGGAGACGATCTGGATTGAAGCTGCTGAGGAGGTTCGATGCAAGCAGCCCGTGATCTATGATCATTGGATGGATTATTTTTTGGTTTGTCATAAACTGGGCCACACAGTGGCTTGCTGCCGGCACAATGGTATACGGAAATTTAATGTTGTGAAGGCTGGAGGTTTGGCGAAAGGGGATAACGAACCATTAGGAAATGGGCCCAGTGTCGATGGACACACTGCTCCGGCTGCAAAATAGGGTGACAAACCCTCTGTCTCTAGCGTTTATAGAAGGATGAAGGATAATCTCAGTGATAATATATTTCAGTCTAATGTTGGTAGGGAGGCAACAGAGCCCTCCTTACAGACTCAAGATAATGCTAACAGTGGTGGACACCAATTCATGGGACGTGGTCTCGACATTTCAACAAACTCAGATGATATAGAGCAGGTCCTCCCGATTAGCGCTGCTTTGGTAAGTGATGAACCATGATCCTCGAACCAGGCCCTATCATTGATGGGGGAGGAGAATAAGGAATATGCAGGGGAGAGGATGAGAAATCTGCTGCCTCCTTAGGTGACCTTCAACCAGGGGGCTCAGGTTTTAGAATGTTGACAGGGGTGGTTTATTTTAACCAGCCCCCTATCATCTTGAGCAACAGGTTTGAAGGTCTGAATGAAGAGGATACGAGAGTGGAACCATCTGACATGGATGAGGAAGGTAAGATCTGCAGGAGTAGTTTTGAATAACTCACTCTGGGAGGACAAAAAATGGTGCATGTTATCCCAGAGTGTGTTATCGGTGGAGGGGAGTCAGAATTTGACGAGGTCGGTAGGAGGTTTTTTGATGAGGAGTCCGGTCCAAGAAAAAATAGGAGTAAGAGGAGAAGGAGGTCTAGAAAAGATTATTCCTCCTTTCCTCCCCCTATGAGGACTCGGTCAGCAAGGAAACATACAATGGAGGATATCGACAAGAAGGTCAGGTGTCCAATAAAATCCTGTGAATAGCCTGGAACTCCCTCAGACTTGGTTCTATGTTCAGATAATTTAGTGATAGAGCAGGTGCTGTTTCTCATTGCATCGGAGGAGGATGCGGCCAAAATGATGGGTCGAATCCTTGAAGTGGATCTTAATGAAGAACAGTATGTGTGGGTAGACAAACATGACACGATTCTGGTTGGAGGCTTCAACAGGGGGTTGCTCAGAATTGAGGAGTACATGCAGATCTGGAACCACCTGACCTCTTCTTTTGAGGATCTGATAAGGGTGGATCTGTTCCTAAAGGTTTCTAATTTATCTTGGAAACTATTTAGGGATATCGATTCTGGTAGAATGCAATTGGCTTTCAATGATTCTGTTTATTTCTTCCCTAACTAATGTTTTGTTGAGTTATTATCCATGTTGTGGGTGGAAATGGTGGAGGGCCAGATCAGCTTCGGCAGGTTAGAGCACGCTGCTTCTTCCTCGGAAGACCATTTGGGATGTGGTCGGACCAGAGGGATGGCTTGCCATCAGGAGGGACCATGCTTTCATGGGATCGCCGAGTGGTTCTTCTTTGGATCTAGCAATTTCTACATTTACTTAGAACAGGTTAGTTCTGGTTTTTCATGTTGGTCTATGTTTTTTGTTTGTTGGAACTTACGGTTTCTCACTTTTTCCTTAAAAGTGTTTTATCAATAAAAAATAATTTTTAGTGTAATACTTTTTTTAATATCAAAACTATAAAAACATATAACTATAATATTTTGGAGAAAATTAATCTATGTTATTACTTATTTGACAAAAATTAACAAAATGTAGATGTTTTAGTGTAATTGACATACCAACCCATATCAGTCAAAGGGATATTATACTATACAACTAATTAGTTAAATATTCCATCATATTTATCTTACAAAATAATGTATCGATAATTTTTTTTTGAATCAAATATATAGTAAAATTATTTTTTTGTTAGTATTTTTTGATCATGTAACAAGTGATTAGAAACATTATGTATGGGTTTTGTCGACTCAATATTCATTTATTAAAGAACATAATATTGTATTTTACAATGATATTTCATGTTTATATTATAATTACATTTCCATATTATATGTATTTTTAAACATTTTATTTTCAAAATTATCATTTTTTTAAAAAGAAATTGCACTTTCAAAATTTTCTTCATTCCAAAAAATTAGACAATGTTAATAATAATTCAAACCTTTTTAAATATTAATTTTTTTAAGTTCATTTTTTCTTAGAAAAAATGATTCAATTTCTAAATTGAAAATACAAATATGTTTTATCTATTTATATCTTTATATTTCCATTTTTTCATTAAATAGAGGTTTTTATATCCTTTAAAATATTGGGGATTTGAATAAGACATATTAAAAAGGTAAATTAATTTATTTGTATACATGAATTTTTATACACAATTCAAAATTTAATTTAACTTTTTATTTATTTTCAATGATAGAGTAATTATAATTATTATTAGACTATGGTTTTAAGATTTCAATTTTTACCCCTCATGGAATTGGTTTATGAAATGACTTATTGATTTGTTTTATAATATTCATTGAGAGGACTTTAGAAAATTGGTTTTACAGTCACTTACATGTTCCTCTGAAACATTTAATAAAAAATATATAATGAAATAATGTTAATGTTCATCCATGGATTAAATATATACACATTTCTAAAGAATTAGTTTATGTCAAAAAATTAAATATTCTTGATTTGATTTTTTGTTACACCATTTGGAAAACATATAACATATATATTTAATTAAAGGTTTTCAATCAAGATAAGATGATTTATTATGTTAATATGGTATAAATAAGTATTGATCATCATTATTTATTGTTTGGGGTGATACATATCCATCTAATATGATATATAATGTTTTATATATTATTATATAATGATGATGTGAGAACATGATCATGTTTTTTTAATTAAATTCGTGATATCAATTGGGTTTTCTCACAACATAATGAGTGTAAAAAATTAGGTTTGTTATAAACATAATTAATGTGTATGATTGGGTTTGAAACAATTTAATGATTACCAATCCATATATTTATTCCATTATTATATTTTATTATAAAATTAAAATCATATATTAACTTGGATAATTATTGATTAATTTCTTTCCAATCCGTGTTTTATATTTAATAATACAAATAAGAATTTATTTACTCATACCATGATCTATGATTTTAAATAATAACATAGTATTTCATCTTATTATTATAATGTATTTTAATCATATATTTTACCCTTGATTCATGTTTACTGGTAGGTTTGTAGTGTAAAATATTATGGCTTTTCTGATAATATTTTTATACAGTGTATTTGAGATTACACCTTAAATATTCTCTATTTCCCTGGTAATTTTATATTGGACTCGGTATTGAATAATTTCTTCTATAGATTTTATTATAGAAAATGATGAATTAAAAAATTTGAAATTAGGATTCTGTTGTAGAATATCTTCGAAGACAAAAATACTATGTGTTAATGTATTGTGTGGGTATTTGTGAGATGTAATGATTATATTATGAAAATTATATATGATTTATATGTTGATCATATAAGACCCCGGCCTTAAACATTACTTAATCATGAATTAAATGAATAATTCACATAGATTATCTTTTCAGTTTAGAGTCTTAGAGAATTACGTCATAACAATTACATCTCAAAGGATTACATAGTAGACACTTCTTCTAGGTTTCCATATAATAAAAAAACTCATAAAAAGAAACATGTCCAGTTCCATGTTTTAGATAGCATGTTTACCCTTGATCCCATCCATGACCCTATTCATCTTTTAGTCTTGTGGAAAACATTTAAAAAAATTGGGATGAGCATAAATAGCCCAGAAAAGGATACACAAAGAAGGAAAACAGTTAGTTTTTCAAAACAACAAGAAACCAGAATACTTTACCAAAGTAATACTTTTCACCTTTATGAAGTAGTAAAAAATCTTCAATGAATAAAAGACCACTACTTACCCTTTTTTAACCAAAACATTACCATAAAACCCATATAAATAACACATAACATATAAAGGTATCTTGGGACATAAACATACATAAATGGAAAAACCATACGGTCGACTTCCACACATATCACTAAATGGAATAGCCATTCGGCCGACTTCCATACCAAATGCATTGGAGGTTATAACGTAACCACCCATCCTCGTATTTACGGCACCACCCGTCATATGGTTTATCATGTAACCCCAATAAAATGTCCAAGTACCATTCTAAAATCATAACAATTATAATGGAAAGAAAACATGTCCACATTTAAATCACAATATATCACATAAATATACTAGCATAAAAAAAATCCATTATAAAAACCCATTTCAATATGATTGTACATAAAAGAGAATGTGGTATTTATTTCATTTTAAAAACATTATGTCTTGTTGAGTAAGCCAAAGACCAAATAATACTCATGGTGGCGGAAAAGGTCGTTGTCACCATGTACGTTAAAAGAAACATTCTTTTTTGTCGTTTAGTAAAACAATTCATATAAAAAAAGATTCCTTTTGGATAAAAGTAAAAGTAAAAGGGGTTTATACACCATATAAAAGAAGGTTGTGTATGAAACAAAATATGCCTCAATGAAAGGACATTGAGAAGAAGTCCCATACAAAGACAGTGTCCTTGAATTAAGGATAAATCAATTACATAATTATGTGTTATGAACGAATACACCAAATATAAGTGGATATTAAGTGTAAAACAATCAGAGGTTATTCACACATATTCTTATAACAACATATTCAAGGGGTACAAGTTTATCCCAATGAATCAAAATTGGGTTAATAAGTTCCCTTGCAAAAATTCGACAGCCTAACAGCGTCGCTTAAAAAATTTAGAAAAAGAGTTCAAGAGAGATAAAAAGGGTTTCTCATCACTTGGACATAAAATTTACATCAATAAGGATATATAAGAACATATCTCAATATAATAGTATGTCAATTAAAAGACATAACAAAAGAAGTATTTTAAAAAGATGAGTGTGAAAGGTTCCCTTACCGATTTGGGAAACTTTCGAAACGTACACCCAATTAAAGAAGGATCATACAATGAATATATAAATACCCATAAATGAAATTATATTATAGAAAGATTATAATAATGGGAAGTACATACACCAATAAATGGAAATGGTGGAAAATGTAGTATAAATCTCACGGGACTCAAAGTGAGATGAAAAATCATTTACGAAAACTCGACAGCCTAACGACGCCACTTAAAACATCCAAATATGGATTTATGAGATCAAATAGGGTCTATCATAACATTACAATAAAATTTACAGAAATAGGAATATAAAATAAAATCCCCCAGCATAACAAATATGAGCTTAAAATAATTGACATAAAAGAGAGTACTTAAAAAGAAAGAGAGTGGTTAGATCTCTTACGAAAATTCGACAGCCTAACGGAACCACTCAAAACTTCCAAAATGGATTGATGAGAGAAAATAGGATCTGAAATCATATGAACATAATAATTATAGTAGGATAAATATAAAAGAACATCCCAATCATAAGAAAGATGATCTTAAAAGGAATGACATAAAAGAGTGTACTTAAAATGAAAGAGAGGGGTAGGATCCCTTACCTCGTATCCAACTTGGCTCGATCGTTCTTTAATCTCCTGAATAATAAACTTGATTTAATTTTTAATTTATTAAGAACCTTTTTCAAGTTAATTGTTCCTTTTATATCACATATTACAATGTCATAAACAATATGTAATAATTTATGTTAATAACGGTCGTTTTAACAATCATTGCTACTTGAGTAAAAAATAAACTCTTTATAATTACAAGTTTGTTCATGGTGTAAAATATCCATTATATCCAGAATTATATTCATTATTTAGATATCATATATATCATATATATCCATTATATACATTCATTTATAATATTTCATAACATTTAGAGGTATGAAATGAAATGCACCGTTCATGGAAACAGAAAGCCGTACGTACGCATGAACGCTACTTCCATTTCTATTTCATATTTAATGGAATTAAAATACAATGATACATAATAGTATTATAATTACAGTATGGAATCATATATAATATAATTAAATCTATCCTTTATACTTAAAACATACGGTATTAACGAATCTAATCACTTTGAGGGGGCGGTAGTCAACACTTCCTAAAATGAAGATATCATGTTTACCCATAATGGAAACCATAAAGGTATGCCATAAATGAAAAATAAAGAATCTTATGGAAAACATAAACATATTATATATCATCTATAAATATAGTTACATCTTAATGGCCACATTTGAAGGTGTTAAAAGAATATTGAACAATCATCATTTCGCAAGGTGGAAATTCACCATCCACAAAAATAGTATGTTCTTTAACCATTAGATATAGGTGTGTGTAAGTGTAGCTCCAATACTTATTATAAAAACATCCTAGTATATGTAATACACCATTATTGTTACAAAATATATGAATAAAAAGAGTATAGGGGGTTGTAGAAGAAAAATAAAACAAAAGAACACAAGGGAAGACGTTACCTTAAAATTGGGTAACTCCCTTTGGATTGAACCAAAAGGGTTTCTTGAAGAGCTTACTGCCTAAGGTAAGGCTTACAGGATGAGGAGAGGTATTTCTAGAGAAATAATGATCAGATGTTGGCCGAGACAAAGGCTTGAGAGGTGTGGGTATGGTGGTAGAGGTGGGGGCCTTTTATAAGAGGAGAGGAGGGCACTCTTGGAAAGGTATAAAATGTTAGATTATTTTCAAATGTGTTTCGGATTTTAAGGGTCCAAAATTGATTTATTTAGAGGATAAGGTGATAATAGTTCTAAATAAAATCATTCAATAGGTTTTTTACATGTTTAGGTCTTATATTTTACATTATCGTTTATTTTTATTTAAATCGTTAAATAATGAGGTAATCGCTGCATCATCATGATGTCATAAATAATATAATTTATTTAATGTCTAAAAATTATAAAAAAATACTATTATGTAGGAAATATTTTTAGATTCTTAATGACTATTTATAGTCAAAACTCTGACTTGTATAACCTCATGTAAAAATTGTTTTAGTAAAACAATACATGTTTGTGTGATTTTTACTTTTACTTTAAATAAAAGGCATAGATGTCATTATCATACCCAAGTGGCACCATGGGGTCCCCAAAATAGACCCTGGTGTTGTATTGGTCGTCCATGACTCATCAAATAGGGTTAGGAAAAGTTTCAAGATATTTTTATTTTATTATAATATCATTTTTACCTTAAATCACACTAATTACCTAGAATCGCGATTAATAAAACTTAAAAGTTACTTTTCATCAAAACTTATTTTCATCCCATTGAACCACATTTTACTTAATAATGAAATTCATTTATATTGGATTTTTTAAATTCAAATCACAGAGGTGGTAAGGTTCCATTTAAATGAATAATCGGTTTTTGGAACTACCACTTTGTGGTTTCACTATTCATCAAAAATTAAGGTTTTTCAGAAAAATACCAAAAATTCACCCTAAGATATATTTGATATTCCTTATTCAAAAATGATTTCTTTTTTACCAAATTCATAACATATATGTTTCATAAATTAATTTTTAATTAAATTCCTCTTTCAAATCAAATAGCGTGTTTTTAAGAAACAATATCTATCAAAATATTGACTCTCGTTTATGTCCAATCTCAAAGTAATATTAATTCCAATGACCACCATTGGATTAAATGGTAAAAATATATTCTAATTTAACTTTAAAACCATTTACAAATATAATCTAATCATATAAATAAATTAGATTAAAAAGAGGTTTTGAATTAAAATACATCATTTTTCACTATTCATTAAAAAAATGAACATTATCGGAAAATACAAACAATTTACAGAAAGTAAATTTTTATGTCCCGATTCAAAAGAAGAATTTTATTTTGTCAAATATAACACATAAAATTGTCAAAAAGTTGATTTAAAAGATGTTTTCCAAAAAAGGGCGGTTAATCGACCTTTTAAAGAATATTAGAATATTTACGCTTAAAATTTGGATTCATTCGCATTTTAATCCTCTAACATTTATTGTAAAAAGTAAAAATATTTGAAAAACATATATAAACATTTTTTAGTTAGTTCTGTTCATTCCCATCATTACAACGGTGAGGTGTTAACTACTATTTAAAATAAAAATATTTTATTATTAGAGTGCAACGTAAGATTTCAATGGAACTCGTTTGTTGAATATTAGGTAAGCCATCGAGCATAGCGTTCCATTGAAATTAATATTAAAATTTTATTCACAAATAGGGATAAATATAAAAATTTCATATTCTAAATTTACATTAGGTGTTACATCCTCCCCCCCTTTTGGGAATTGTGTCCTTGAAATTTTAAAATTGGGCTCGGAAAAATCATTGAAAGACCCACATCAGAACAAGAGTCAGTAAAAAAATAACTTTAAAAGAAAGAAAGAGAAGTACGGAGGTCACCTATGTTAACCCATAATAGGATTCCATGTTGGAAAACATGGATATGAAAGAAAAAGCAAAGGCTCATGTTATTAGGTAGAGTGATAGAAACCATGTTTAGGAGAAAGTTAACCACAAGAAAATCACAAACTTGTGGTGGGTTAAACAGTATTTGATTCCCCAGTAGGAAAAGTTAACAGACAACGTTTTTGTTTTTATGTTACTTTTCATTGACGAATTTATTTATGAGCTTAACTAAATCATAAGGAAGCATACTTTTTGTGTTGACCTTCATCTCTTACTATATTTCTTACCCAAACTCATATTTTCTCCAAAATACGAGTATTTAGGATGACTTGTTCACATTAAGAGTGCTATAATAAAATTCTAGTGAATCACCTAATCCAAAAAAGATAACTATATATTTCCCATGTCATTAGATCTCAACCAAAACCAAAATTGTTAGAACAAGAGCAGATAATCCACAAATAGGATAATCCTTTTTAAAAAAGAAACACTACTCTTATTCTCCAAAATATGTCAAACATTATCCAAAGTTCATCAAAGACAAATCAATTAAATGATGTCCATAAAATTATTCAGTGTAAAACAAACTAAGATTGAAACCCAAATATTTGAGGGATTTAATCACATAGCCTTCCATGGTAAAAATTAACATTTATCTCCAAATAACATCAGTTTCTCTTAATGTATCATATTGAAAAGTAATTAACCTAATCATATATCCTCCATGATAGGTCAACAATTTCCATAGATAACCCAAAATAAACTTATTCTTGATTCATAAAATCATGAAACTAAAAATAATTAGTCAAACTAACACAGGACTTCACGTAGTCTAGTGGTAGGCAATAAATACCAGTCGCACTTTGTTTGTGGGTTCGATACCCACAGCTTTGTCTGATGCGATGGGTTGTCACACAGTCTGCGTGTTGTCCTTTTTCCAAACTATATAATTATCAAATAATTCCCCAAAAAGAGATAAAATCTTCAAAAATAACCATAACATAATTTAACATCAAGTTTATCTCATGTCGTTCATATTCCATCATAACATATAGTAACCCATAATTACCTAAAAAGTAAGGATCATATAAACCCAAATGGTTCTTTATAACTATGTCCAAAAAGAACAGATAACTATTCTTTGAATAAAATTTTCATATATCAATCATCAGGGTTACACATACTATAAAAAATCTTCTAATGTAACCCCATCATCAAAAGAGACTTAATACTCTTAATAATTTCACTATAACTTTTGATGCCCTTATATGTTGACTTCTTACTCATTCAACAATATTAATGATCCATTAACCATTCCTTTACAACTTATTCTGAAATACGTCTTTCCTAAAATCAAAATCATGAATCATATCATAAGATTCCAAAATAGGAAAACAAATGTTAAGAAATAATCCATACCTTTGATTGGCCCTTGTCAGTTTCTTCATCCTCAATCGGAATGGTATTAGGTATTGGTAAATGAATATTTTTACGATCATGGTGATCCCATTCCCAAAACATCTTCATTGGACATGTGTTTTCATATTGACCATGCACACCACATTAAAAACATTCAATTGATCCCTCAGAAAGAACTTCTTTCCCTTTCCTCAAGTCAACTGGATGCTTTCTTTTTCCATGGCAGGTTCTTGCTTTATGACCTTCATTTCCAAAAATATAGAATATTTCTGTCCCTTTGAAACATTTTCGTAGGTGTTTCTTTCCACATCATTGACACATAGTTTTTTGAAAAAAATTACCTTTATGATTACTACCTATTGTTCCGTAGGGATTTGTCTCTCACATATATGATTCCTTATAGAAATCACCACGGTTTATGTGGCCCATAATGACTCCAGATAGTTTTTTGAGGATAAACACAAGAGTTTTCATTGCAGCTCCCATATTATTCAGATGCTCGCTCAGAAAACTATCACAGTTTCCTTCACATCCACTGTTACTTTGGTGCCTGCTAGATCTAGCCATTTACTAAAACCAAAAAGGACTCGATGAGTATATCAAGAAAACCATCATGTTTTAATGAGGGAGATAAACACTAAGATATAATTACTCATTAACTTTATCTAAAACTAGGACTCTTTTTGAAATCCTAACCATTATAGTAATGTCACTTATTCTTAAAGAATACCCTAACCTCTAAGGTTATCTAAACCGACCTCTGATACCAACTATAAGACCCCGACCTTAAACATTACTTAATCAAGAATTAAAAAAATTACTCACATAGAGGATATTTTCAGGTTTAGAGTTTTAGAGAATTAGGTCATAACAATTACATCTCAAAATATTTCATATTAGACACTTCTAATATGTTTCCATATAAAAAAAACTCTTAAAAAGAAACATTTCTAGTTCCTTGTTTTAGATAGAATGACTTTCCTTGATCCCATCCTTGACCTGATTCATCTTTAAGTCCTGTGGAAAAAATTTCAAAAACTTGGGATGAGCATAAAAATCCCAGTAAAGGATACACAAAGAAGGAAAACTGTTAGTTTTTCAAAACAAAAAGTAAACGATCAATACTTTACCAATGTAATACTTTTCAACTTTATGAAGTAGTAAAAACTATTCACTAAATAATATACCACTACTTACCCTTTTTTAACCAAAATATTACCATAAAACCCATATAAAGAACACATAACATATAAAGGTAACTTGGGACATAAACATACATAAATGGAATAACCATACGGTCGTCTTCCACACATATCACTAAATGGAATAGCCATTCGGATGACTTCCATACCTAATGCATTGGAGTTTAAAATGTAACCACCCATCCTAGTATTCATGACACCAATCATCGTATGGTTTATCACGTAACCCCCCCATCAAATGTCCAAGTACCATTATAAAATCATAACAATTATAAAGGAAAGAAAACATTTCCACATTTCAATCACAATATATCACTTAAATATAGTGAAATAAAAAAAATACATTATAAAAACCCTTTTCAGTACCAAAATGTATAAAAGATTATATGGTACTTATTTAATTTTAAAAACATTATGGCTTGTTGAGGAATCCAAAGACCAAATAATACTCACAGTGGCGGAAAAGGTCGTTGTCACTGTGTATGTTAAAAGAAACATTACTTTTTTCCATTTAGTAAAACGCTTCATATAAAAAAAATATTCCTTTTGGATAAACGTAAAGTTCAAAGGGTTTTATACGCCATATAAAGGAAGGTTGTGTATAATACAAAATATACCTCAATTAAAGGAGATTGAGACGAAGTCCCATTCAAAGACGATATCATTGGATTAAGGATAAATCAATTACATAATTATTTTTAACAAACGAATACACAAAATATAAGTGGATATTAAGTGTAAAACAATCAGATTTTATTCACACATTTTCATAGAATGAAATATTCAAGGAGTAAAAGTTTATCCCAAAGAATCAAAATTGGGTTAAGAAGTTCCCTTGCAAAAAATCGATAGCCTGATGATGACACTTTAAAAATTTAGAAAAAGAGTTGATGAGAGATAAAAAGGGTACCTCATCACTTGAAATAAAATTTTCAACAATAATGATATAGAATAACATATCCCAACAAAATAGTATGTGAATTAAAAGAATAACAAAAGAAGTCTTTTAAAAAGAGGAGTGTGAAAGGTTCCCTTACAGATTTGGGAAACATTCGAAACATACACCCCATTGAAGAAAGGTCATACAATGAATATGTAAATACCCATAAATGAAATTATATTACACAAAGATTATAATAATGGGCACTATGTACACCACTCAAAGGAAATGGTGGAAAATGTAGCATAAATCTCACGAGACTAAAAGTGAGATGAAAAATCCCTTACTAAAACTCGACAGCCTAACGACGCCACTGAAAACATCCAAAAATGGATAGATGAGATCAAATAGGGTCTCAAATCATATTAAAAAAATTTTTACAGAAAGAGAAAAATAAAATAACATCCCCCAACATAAAAAATACGATCTTAAAAGAAGTGACATAAAATATAGTACTTAAAAATAAAGAGATATGTTAGATCTCTTACGAAAATTCGGCAGCCTAACGGCGCCACTCAAAACATCCAAAATGGATTGATGAGAGAAAATAGGGTATCTCATAATTTGAACATAAAAATTACAATATTATTTATATAAAAGAACACCACAGTCATAAGAAAGATGAGATTAAAAGGAATGATATAAAAGAGTGTATTTAAAAAGTATGAGAGGGGTAGGATCCCTTAACTCATATCCGACTTGACTCGATCATTCTTTAATCTCTTGAATAATAAACTTGAGCTAATTTATACATGCTTAAAACCCCTTTTAAAGTGCATCATTACTTTTATATCACCTATTACCATTTCAATAACACTATGTAATTATTTAAGTTAATAACGTTCATTTTAACGATCATTGCTACTTGAGTCAAAAATAAACTCTTTATAATTACAAGTTTGTTCATGGGGTAAATATCCATTATATCCAGAATTATATTATTATTTAGATATCATATATATCATCTGTATCCATTATATACATGAATTTATAATTCTTCATAACATTTAGAGGTAAGAAATGAAATGCACCGTTCATGGAGACGGTAAGCCGTACGTAAGCATGAACGCTACGTCCATTTCTATTTCATATTTAATGGAATTAAAACATATGACAAATAATAGTATTATAATTGCAGTATGGAATCATATATAATATAATTAAATATATCCTTTATACGTTCCACATATGGTATTAACTAATCAAATCACATTGAGGGGGCGGTAGTCCACACTTCCTAAAATGAAGATAACACGTTTACCCATAATGGAAACCATAAAGGTATTCCATAAATGAAAAATACAGAAGTATGAGGTAAAATTAAATATATTATATATCTTATATAAATATAGTGACATATTAATGGCCACCTTTGAAGGTGATAAAAAAATATTGAACAATCATCATTTCGTGAGGCAGAAATTCACCATCCACAGAAACAATATGTTCTTTAACCATTATATGTAGGTGTGTTTAAGTGTAGCTATAATAATTCTTATAAAAACATCCAATTATATGGAAGATACTGGTTTTGTTACAAATTTAATGAACAAAAATAGTTTAGTGGGGTGGAGAAGCAAAATAAACAAAAGATCACAAGTGAAGACGTTACTTTAAAATCGGGTAACTCCCTTTGGTTTGAACCAAAAGGGTTTTTTGTAGATCTTAATGCCTAAGGTAAGGCTTATAGTATGAGGATAGGGATGTGGAGAGATATAATTATCAGAGATTGGACGATCAAAATGCTTGAGAGGTGTGGGTATGGTGGTAGAGGTGGGGGACTTTTATAAGAGGAGAGGAGGGAAATCTTGGAAAGGTATAAAATGTTACTTTATTTTCAAATGTGTTTCGGATTTTAAAGGTCTCAAATTGATGTATTTCTAGTATAAGGTGATAAGAGTTCTAAATCCACCCATCCAATAGTTTTTTGACATGTGTAGGTCTTAGATTTTACATTTTATTTTCATTTTATTTAAATCGTTAAATAATGAGTTAATCGCTGCATCATCACGATGTCATAAATAATTTAATATATATAATGTATAAAAATTATAAAAAAATACTATGATGTAGGAAATATTTTTATATTTCCAATTACTATTTATATTCAAAAATATGACTTGTATAACCCCATGTAAATTTTTTTTTAGTAAAACAATACATGTTTGTGTCTTTTTTACTTTTACTTTAAATAAAAGGCATAAATGTCATTATCATACCCAAGTGGCTCCATGGGGTCCCAAAAATAGACCCATGGGTTTTATTGGTCGGTAATGACTCCTCCAATAGGTTTAGGCCAAGTGTAAAGATATTTTCATTTTATTATAATTACATTTTTACCTTATATCACACTAATTACCTTTAATCATGATTAATAAAACTTATAAGTTACTTTTCATCAAAAATTATTTTCATCCCATTGAAAAAAATTTTACATCATAATGAAAATCATTTATATTGGATTTTTTAAATTCAAATCACAGAAGTGTTAATGTTCCATTTAAACGAAAAATCAGTTTTTGTAACTACCACTTTTTGGTTTCACTATTCATAAAAATTATGGTTTTTCAGAAAAATGCCAAACATTCACCGTAAGAGATATTTGATATTACGAATTCAAAAATGATGTCATTTTTAACAAATTCATAACATATAAATTGAATTAATTAATTTTATAATTAAATTAAGCTATCAAACCAAATAGCGTGTTTTTAAGAAACAATATCTATCAACAGATTGACACTCGTTTGTGTCCAATCTCAAAGTAATATTAATTCCAATGACCACCATTGGATTAAATGGTAAAAATATATTCTAATTTAACTTTAAAACAAATTAAAAATATAATATAATAATATAAATAAATTAGATTAAAAAGAGGTTTTGAATTAAAATACAACATTTTTCACTATTCATTAAAAAATGAACTTTATCAGACAAATACCAAAAATTTACACAAAGTAAATTTTGATACCCCAATTCTAAAGAAGAATTTTATGTTGTCAAATATAAAAAATAAAATTGTTGAAAAGTGTATTTAAAAGAGCTTCACCAAGAAAATGCGGTTAATCGACCTTTTAAAGAATATTAGAATGTTTACGCTTAAAATTTGGATTCATTCGCATTTTTAATCCTCTAAGATTTATTGTAAAAATTAAAAATATTTGAAAAACATATATAATCATTTTTTAGTTAGTTCTATGCATTCCCTATCATTACAACGACAAGTTGTTAACTACCATTTAAAATAAAACTATTTTATTATTAGAGTGCAACGTAAGATTTCAAAGGAACTCGTTGTTGTGTATTGGGTAAGCCATCGAGTATAGCATTCCCTTTAAATTAATATTAACATTTTATTCACAAATAGGGATAAGTATAAAAATGTCATATTCGTTATTTACTGGGGGTGTTACAGATCAACTTGTATCGTCAAATGGAAAGTACTCATAAAGATAAATAGTAATATTATGCTTTGAAATTGTGATGTTGTTTAATATAAGATGTGATGTGTTAGATTATTACGACTAATCAGTTTTAATTTTGAAATATCTATGAATAAATTCACTAGTATGTGGAAAATGGTTTTTTGAGAAGCGATTCGTAATTATATGGAATGACATTCCATGAGAGGATATAAATATTATATTCCATGTGGTTAAATATTTGGACCTAATGGGTTAGTTATACATTTTATTATGAATTGGAAACAAATATAGTTTCTTGGATTTGTTTTTTTCATGGGAACTATTAGTTTGGGATATTTATGGGACAATGTTATGGAAAATTGGCTTCAATTCTGATGTCTATAGACTCAAAAATTGACAAAATTTTATATACTTTTTTGGGTGAAAAATTTATCACTTTCAAGAAAATTAGAATTAAATAATATTTAATATTATAAGTTGAATAATTTTCTTATACACACATACATACTTCTTATGATTAAAATGGATGAAGTGATTTCTATTAAACATTATATTCTTTCATATTTGATATAAAAACCTTATTTTCATATTGATATCCTTAATGGGGTTTTAGTGAAAAATGTTTTGACAATTTAGTTGGGATTTATCATATGCAAACTATATGGAGGTTATTTTTTGATAATTGGGAGTCATGTGGAATTTATTATCACCTAATTCAAGTGTATTATATTTTAATGATATTTAAGATATTTTAACTTGTTATATGTACATTAATTTCAATGTTTTTTAATGAAATTTGGTGAGATTTGGAATATTATATTAACTATATTGATTGAATATTGATATCAATAACTATTATGGGGGTATCCCTTAATGGGTTTCATTGAAATGGTTCTGGGAAATCCTGGTAATGTTTAACTTTTATGTATGTAGAATTTTAAATAATTACATTTCTACTGATAAGTCAATCCAAAATAATGGGATCAACCTTCATTCAATATTTTAGGGTTCCTAGTAGTATAAGGAGGAGTCCACCTATAATCTTTTCATTGCGAGGGATTGTGATATGTTGGTATGAAACCACTTTTATGTTTTTTGTGCCATATATCAAAAGGAAACCTATGTAATTATTTTCTATGTAACTTGTTTAATGGCATGGGATCCACCAATTCACATCAGATGAAAAATAACCATTCCCTTTCTGATGGGTATTGGATTATCTGGATGTTTATAAACATTAAATGCCTCTTTTGAAGACCCAACTCACAATTGGGAATTCAAATCCTATCAATATATCATGTGGTGGAGTTGGGTTTAGTGGTAATATTGTGGGATAACAATATTATCTTGAGTAAGATCATGGTCGGTGGAAAAGGGTTTCCATTTACCAAACACCACTAAATTCATACAGACGGTTCTTCTATAATGATTTTAATTGGTGAATCATACTCAATGATTATGTTTCTTCCTCAATTGGACTTATGAGAAGTGCTGTTGTGGTTCATGATCTTAATGGGTCATTTTTGGTGTCCCTTGGTGGCTTATTTGGTCAGGGTAATGAAATTAGATATAAGGCCAATGGATTATTAACTGGATTAGTGGCCTTTCATTCCATGTGTGTCATAATTACTATCATTAAATCAGATTCAGTTGTGGTTTTTGAATTTATTCATGGATTCTCTATAATTCCATTTTTCATTTCATACCGTATCCAAAGGTGAAATAGGTTTGTTGCAACTGATGTCATCATCCTTCACACTAGGTTGGAAGGGAATAAACTTAAAGAATTGAAGGATTTCATGGGTAGTGAAGACGATCCAAGAATTATCATATCTAATCATTGGTCCCTTCCCCATATATATGTTAGCCTCATTTGTGATGATTCGGTTGTGCATCACTATTTTAGGCACCAATATATCTTGTTCATTTCTACAACCTTACTGTAGGATTTCATATACCTCTCATTTGTTTGGTTAATAGAAAATGAAATATTAATTCATGACTAGTAGTCCCAGTGTGTTGGAAATTCATCTAAGCAATCTATATATTAAATATGATATGATATATGTCTCCTAGTAATTTTTATAATAGTTTTTGGGATTCCTCCTGATTTCTGTTGGATAATGAAAATTGAGAAAAACTAACAGGGACTGTGTCATGTGATGAAATTCGACTAACATGTGTGACCATAAGGATTAGATATTATACATACGGTAGGTGATTCCATAAAAGAACATAGAGTCCTATATACATATTAAGTACTAGCACTAGTTTTAATTATTATATCAAATGTGCTATTTCATTTTTCATTCATAATATTGGTTATATTTAGTTGTCATCCACCTTAGTAGAATCCATTTGTTATGTGATGATTGAGGATGGAATAGGATGGTTGGTTTATGGACCCAAGTATTTTACTTCTAAATTCATGACATAGATTTGACCCACTACTTCTTGTAGACCCACATGATGTAAAACAATGGCCGTTGAATAAATATTTTTAATATATGATCATCAATTCAATATCTGATCTATGAAATGAGTGTGTAGCTAATGTGTTGTGTCATAATGATGTGGGATTCATCCTATAGGATGAATGATGACATATGTATCAAGGTAAGAGGACATTTATTGGTATTTTTTTAGATATATCTTATAGAGATTGGATGGATGGGATACAAAAATGTTTCAGGGTTGGGATTTTTATTTTGTATGGTCCAAATTATTCATTTTTAAAACCTTTGTTTTTTTTACTTTCATAAAAATGATATTTGAATTCATTAGACATTTTTGGATACCCAATTTGGTTATCATTTTTCATTTTTGAGTTTCATTCATAGTTGGTCCCTCATTGATTTATCATTGTTGATATACTTGATTTAATTATCATTTTCACTAATATTTTACATATTGGATTATATAAAAGAAAATAAGGTGTCCATTGGATCATTTGATAATAATCTGAGATATTCATATAGGATATGATTATACCTCTCAATGATAACAATAGATTAGAAGTGAGTAACTGTGAACACTTCACCATTTTCCCATATAGGTAGGAAAGTCATCAATTAGTTGTATGTGAGACATATCAGATGTTTTTAATATATTTTGAGCCATTATGGGGGTTAATATCTTCATGTAATGTTTTAATTTATGCATAACTCTCATGAAAATGTGTGGGTTATGTTATTGGATGTTCCTGATTCATATATCCATGATTTACTCTCTCGTGATTTTCATTAATATTATCAAAACCACTAGAACATAGTATGCAAATGATTGTTGGTAAATCCAATCAGTCATGACCCAACCATAACTAGGGATTTATCCACACCCACCCTAATACCACATATATATTCTAGGGGTCGAGCGTACCGTTGAGAGAAATATCCTAAATGGGATGCCATTTCCAAATATACATGTACACTCACACTCAACCATCTCAATTATGAAGTGTAGAGGAATAATAAAAAAAGATACAATATCGAGAAACTAAACCAAGAATCCAAAACCTATAGGGTGTAAAAAAGAACAAAATTTTAAAGTAAAACGTAAAAGTGCCCAATACATGTCAAACTAGATATATATACAAACTTAAAGAAACTAAAATTTAAAATTGTCATAAAGAAAATCTTCTAGTCACCACACTCAAACAACCGTACGTAGTCCAATGCACCATGTAACAATATAATACACTATAGTCACATCCAACCTATCCATATTCTATATAGTACAAGACATATGGATGAAAATCCCATACATGTGTGGTTATTTACATGCCACATATGACACCCTGAAGATGAGGGAGGGGCATTTAGTGTCTTGATATTAATAGACAGACAACTGGATCCACCCAAAGTAGGAGAGTAGACATCTCTAATAACATTAACATGTATATATATTTATACATATATATAATAAACAATGAAAACCAAAAAAGAGAGAATGACATCTCAATATGACAAACCACCTCGGGAAAAAAGTTCCAAATGTTATGGAAGTCCATCAATGATGCCCAAGACCTCGCATGTATTTTTAGAAGTAACTAGGCAGAGGACAACACCTGACCACTATATATAAATGTCAAGGGGAAAATTATCTAATAATAGGACATGAACCCTAGTTCAATTGGTGGGTTCCACTCAATTTATATATAGAATCCTTCACACTAATGTGTTAGTGGGTCTTCGATCTAGGGTCACGAATACCCTAACACTTTTCGATAGTGGGGCTCTAATAAGAAGATATATAACTCATTACCTGGTCTTCAAAGTGGGCTCCACTCTGATTTCAAGAAGATGTACACTGTATTCTATATGGTGTTATACAATGTAGGTAGGGGACTCTTTCCTCGATCTATTAGTGGGTTGCACTCTAGTGTCTCGATTTGACCACTACATGAACACTATCATCATTATATGGCACCTAGAAAATAATCACACATGTAAAATCTCACTTCTAATCACAAATCCACAATAAGGGACAATATTTTGTTCTACACCGCAAATAAAACATGTTTGGATACTCACGATCCAAAATATGAGTCCAAATGAAGGAGATACCAATGGATGATGTTTCCTCAAATGAATAGATTGTTTAAGGTTACCACAAGGTGTGTAGTCCCACTTATTATCTTGGTAGTGTCCCTTCCGCTATATGGCTCACCAACTATGTAACAGTAAAAAATGAGTAAGAGGACCACATTACATTTCAAATCTACTCAATTTCGATGAATGTTCACCTTTATAGTGTATATGTACTTTGGTACACATAGTGCACCTATCCTTGTATGTGTACTTTAGTACATGGACTACACATAAAAGTTTCCTCAAACAAGTGGTCTTGACCATGTTCCATTAAATATGAGATTTTTATCTGAGTAGGGATACAAGGAATTTATATAGCCTTCATGTTGTTACATACATAACTTTTTCCAAAAAATCATACCGCTACAGCGCATGGTTAATATGTTGTGTGTTCTTCCGATCTACTCGTCGTGTATTCTGGATTTTTCTAAAATTATATATCTATGGATGAACACCATAGATATTTCTTCTCTTCCATATATCTGACCCCAATTCCATCTAAAATTAGGGGGTATACCATTGATTCATTATTTTTGTCCATCCTTTGTCTGAAAATTGGATTCTAATTGGTCTTTATGGTTCACCATAGGTACCACACCCCTCACATCATGCCTCTACCATCTCGAATCAATGAACCATGAAACAAATAACATATTATAAAATGTTTAATAAATAATTCTATCCATAATTGTCTAACTATTCATGCATTAATAAACCATCATCTATCTAGTGCTCAGACCAGGATCGGTCCTTCCTAGAAATGTAAAATTGCAGCTCAAGGTCCAAAAAATTACTGAAATGATGAAATTTTAGGAGAAAGGAAAAAATAATTTATAAATAATTTCCACATTTATAAATATAATTATAATGTATGATGATATATAGGGTGTGAAACAAATAAATAGAATAAATATGTTTTAGTATGCAAGAACATTAAATTGAAAACAATTGGTGTAGATCAATGAAATGGATTTACCAAGCTCATCAATATAATCAATGTATAAAGAAAAAATAAATGAGTTGTCCAACATGGGTATGAGGTCATTTTTTAATGATGAAAATGGTCTCTAATTATTTATAGAATTCAATGCTTTTTTTAAATGTTGAGCATCTTCGACCTTGAAATTGAACACATTCTAATTTATATTCACCAATGGGGATAGTGAAGAACATACCATTTTCCTCTTAGGGTTTATCTAGATAATATTTAAGGATTAAAAGTAAAAAAGGGTTTTTAAGAATATATTTTTGTTTAATTTTATTAAAATAAATAAATTTAGAAATTGAGTTTATAGAAACACACCTTCCCATGTTTATTATTTAGGAATTCCCTATGACAACCAATTTTGGGTATTTCCTAAGGTAAAAATCACCTTCCTAAATCAACCATGGTCACATATTTCTTATATGAGTGTCTTTTTAGGATTTATCTCATTTTTATTAAGAGTCCAAAAAATGTGAAATATAAAACATTTTCAAATTTTTTTATAACATTAATCTAGGAACATCATTCTTTGAATCACACATCATCTTAGTTCTTGGTTCTAAACATATATGCTGGAATACATTTATGTCATAATATGAAAATATAAGATATTTACTTCATTCCCTCTATAAATATTTAAATCCTTGAGTAGAAAAACTATTAATAAAACTCAATATACTTTTTTTGTATTTGGATCTCCAACAACCATGACCTATTCTGTATGTTTAAATACTTCCAAAACACACGAACCATGTGGATGATCCTTCCATGATGGTTCATCAATTTTTGATCCTCGGTCAGCATTAGTTTCCCAATAAAAGTGGATTCATCCAAGATTCCCATGTCACCTTAGAAAAAACGTGTGTGGGATCTTGAATATATCTTTTCAATTTCTAAACATGGGAAAAATTGTGCACCAAATCCAACTATGTTGGTGTGGAGAGGCGGTAAGCGACCCCAAAACCCATTGAATGAACTCAAATGAACTGATGAAGCTTAGAGACAGTTCTCCTCCATATATAAACCACAAAAATATTCTTCATGTAGGGTCTCTTAGTAAAATTCATTCTCTACTCTCAAAATTCTTGTGAATATATTGGGGATTTTCAAAAGATTTCATCCAAATCTAGGACTTCCTCATCTACTCATAGACTACTTAGACTTTCATTGTCCTCCCATGCACCATATTTTGACCCAAAATAGATTCCTCACCAATAATTATCCAATAGAAGGGATACGTGAATGGTATCCTGTGCATGGCCTCAAAATTTGACAATCCAATAGTATAATGATAGAAATTATTGTACAAACAATATACCAAGGGAATATGTTTCTAAAAGATCCATCAAAAGTATAACATGAAATCCATTATAATATACTCCAATACCAACATAGTGTGTCCAATATTCTCACATTTATGTTCATGAAAGGTTGTAGTCATCCACATTTTGGGCCTGAATTTGTCTTATAGGACTCTCTATACTCGTTACATAAACTCCTCATCGTGATTCGGTATAATAGTTGAGGACATCCCATGAATGTGAACAATATCTCATATATACTACTTCACCAAAATATCTAATGAAATATGATTCCTGATATAATGTAAATTTAATGACTTATAGAGTTAATTTATTTATCACCTACATGTAATATTGTCCCTTCACTATGCATGGAATTCATATCTCAATGTCATTAAATATTTCATCTCATTGCATCTCTATGATCTTAGGGGGATGAAAAAAAAGTTGGAACCTAGTGATCAGCATTCTCTTTCCTATAAGTGATGCACCAAAATAAAAACCCATCCATGATTAGTATCTTGTTAGAAGACAAAAATTTCTATATTGGTATCGGAACAACTTCCCCACATCAGGTTGTAGAGCCAAAAGAGAATTATGGATCTCTCACATCACCTCCACTTGCATCATTATTGGGACCACCACTCATCCCTAAAAAAGGATGAGATGATTTTCTCCTTTAAAATATCAATATGTTGAATATCATGTTGATATCGTGTCATATAAGACCTCACAGTCATTGTATCCTTGCAGAGACACTCTCACATGCTCGACAAGAAGAAAATTCAACACCATTGTCTGAAGAAAATTACAATCCTCCAGCCCAACAAAGGTCATCGACAAGGAAGAAAACTACTCTAAATCATCCTAACCAAAGAGTTCATAATACAACATAATGATGAAATATACTACCACATTTTCATTACCCATAGTGTAATATATCTCAGATTAATAGTCCTTTAAGAACTCTAACATGTGTCGATGTCTCAGGTTTGAGTCTCTTTGTATGAAGATGTACCTAAGGAACTAATTGACATAGTAAACCCCAAAAAACTAAACACTAATATTTTCCTTCAACATTTTTAGTGTAAAACTAAAATTTTTAGATCTAGGTCATGATAAATGTAGTTCTTCTCAAGAAGTATTAATTTCGAAAACCCATTTTTGACAACTATTTTCCTCTGTATAAACACACCACCAATCCATGCTCCTGAGTCATCACACCACTCCATATACACCATTAACTTATCTAGTATTCTCGAAAATATTATCACTCATCAAACTTATCCTATAATACATTATGGTATTATGTCACTTGTAGATGAAGGTAAAAATATTCACTTTATGTGGAAGGGATGACAATGGGAAAGTGATTGTGGAGATGTCTTCCCCAAACATATTGAAGTACCCTTCTATGAAAATTTTCACCTGTGATGTTCTCATGGGTGGTCCCCAAGAAAGCACTACCTCGATTTTCATAGTGTTCATGACCAAAACATTCACATAAATTTTATGCCCATGACACGTGAAACTTGTAAATTCAGAACTGGTACATTGAGACCTTACCATAATGTGTTTTCTATTGAAACAATTCTTTAACCATCCTCATGTCATTGGAATGATCTTCATCAAAAAAAGAGTATATGTGAATTTTGGGAATTAATATATCCATCAAATGGATGAATTATTTATAGAAAATATTTTAATCATATCCATACCCATGGTGGGAGAATTCATCACAAAAAAATTTATCACCGTGAACTAATAGTTTATGTAGCAACATTAGAATTCCATCTCTAGAATATCAGAATCTCAAAGACCAAATAGAGGTTTCTAAACCTAAGATAGATCTTAGAGAACCATATCATACCTCACAAATGTTCAAATTGATCTTCAATACTTTGAATGGGGTGACTTTTCTTTATTATTTCCTTGTTCAATGGGCAATAATCGTAAAAAATCTACAAGATAACAACTCCATTTTTCATTAACTACACAAGAGTTACCCAGGGGGGGTCAAACTGGTCCAGATAAAAATATAATCTCTATGTTAATAAAACTAAAACTATGGATATTGGGCCGTATTATGGGCCATTATATATTTCATAGATGATATTGAAGTGATCATATGATTTTAATCAAATGAAAACACCACCTACCAACTTGTAGGTAGTCCTAAATCATCCTTGGGAAACATGCCCATATAATCCTACAAGACTGAAATAATACAGATTACTAAAGATCCTACTAATACAATGGATATAATCAATAACATTTGGGTGATGGGTTGTACCATCTTGCATTCAAAACCCACTCATCCTACCATGAGATATTTATCACTCATAATGAATACTATAATCCCATTAGGGAGAAGGTATCTCACTCAACTGCGGTGATAGTAAAATGGGGATCGATCCATTGGATAGAAAATACATACAAAATATAATGTAAAAGGGTACCATAATGATGTAAAAATTGTATAACATGAGCCACTATATACCAAGTGATATATCACACTATGGTAGATATAACATACAAAATAAATTTTCTTCTATGAACATCAAGAGAACTCTTCTAGTATAGAGCCTCACATGGGTTCTCCATCTATCACAGAAGAAATAGGAATATAAAGGAATAAAAATCCTATATTTCTATTATTATAGAAGATATAGTAGAATAAACAAATATTGTACCATTGATCGTCTCGTGTTCCATAGTGTCATAATCCTATAGAGCCTGTAACTGTCTTCCACCCCATACGCCAGCTCCCAAAGCCTAATGTGGGCCTCAAATTGGTTGTGGTTGAAGGATCACATAGAATATTATACAACCCATAGATCCTCCTCTTGGAGATCAACCTAATAACCTTCCATATCTACCTCCATAGGGACCTCCCCGCCATATCCTCGGAGAACCCTTATCACGACATTGTCTTTGACGTAGTAGTTCATCAGCTATCTCAATTCCATACTTATAATGATGTGTCGGTAAATTATAAGAAATGTGACCCCTCCATAACAAGCATAGAAACACTCCTCATAAGGCTTAATTTGTCCCATTCACTCTCCATATTACACAAGACCACATTCTTGATTTTTTTGCATGGGGATGTCCCATGTGTCGCAATCCTATAGACGAAATCTACTGGCTATTTTTGTTGACTCAACCATGTAATATACATTGTATTCTTCAACCTCATGGTTTCCCATTGAAATGAAGTACACTATTACCTATTACCTCTACAACATCCATGAATATGTGGGAATGAAATTTGGTAGCACAATGGCAACAATCCCTTTGAGGATTCCCTTATCCATATTCTATTCTCAGAAGTAGCCACTACGAATTATGACAAGGGAATGACATGTAATGTTTCGAGACATCACAACATACTTATCCATGGTTATATCTCTATTATATTCCACCATAAAAACCTTAATTTAGACTATGTGTAAGAAGGATAGGAATTAATCATCATGAAATAGAAGATGGAATGCCAGGACAGGAAAATATGGACTCATCATGCATCTGGGTAACACAACTCAACAAGTGCCCAAATTCTTCATGAAAATGACCAGATCCCTACAAAACCACCTAATATGTTGGTTTCTGAATAAACCTAAAGACAATTAAAACTGACTCAACCCAGTCAACTATTATCTAGGAATTGTTCTTTCCATAAAACCTCATCAGCATCTGGCGTTGGAACTCAGGTAGTGCGCTAAGCCTACACGAATACTCTACATACCATATTGTTATGATCCATTCCTCAACCATTTGTGTTACCTCTACTAGACCACCTAGAATAAGGATCTTAAAAGAATAAGCCTAAACTGAGGTATCATCACTCATGGAATCGCTTTAATAATATGGTCTAGAACATAATGTGGATGGCTCAAGTGTTGGGGGGGATTATGAGTAATGGTGGGTTGGTGAGGGATGGTCAGGGATTAGTTAGGCTAGTATTTAGTTCTTTCTATGGATAAGGAAACTCGCTAGGTGTTGAAGTAAGGGCCTTGGATAGTGGCCATAAATTTTGGATGTTGGATAACATCCATATTTTGAAGGTTGAATCAGACTCAATAGTCCTAATTGCCTTTATTAATGGAAATATAAATCCACCTTGGGAGTTGACGTTCCACATTCGAAAAGGTAGGAAGCTTCTTGACCAGCCATGAAGGCTAGGAATACGTGGAGAGAATTCAACTTTCTCATAGATTATTTGTCATGTAGAGGTATCCCAATGAAGAAAATATAGATATTTTCTTGTTTGTGATCCTTTCCTAAGGAATGTTGTAATTTTTTGATGGGTTATTCTCACATTCTCCATCACATCCAACCATAATAAACTCTCCTCTAGTTTTTCTATAATAATAAAATTACATTTTCTATGCCAGTAAATACGATATTATTAAATTAATATTGATCCCTCTAACATATGTCAGGATAATACAAGTCAACTAGTATCTATTCATGGATCAAGTGAATAGATTCTTTAGCCACACATACCATAACTGGGTTCACAATCAAGAAATCCACACTCGAGACACTTTGAAAAATTTTCACTAATTCCTAGTCAACACATCATAATGGAAATTCACTAAATACCATCCTGCAAAATAAAATACTCTGATAAAAATATATCATGAAACTTTCTTAATATGCGCATGATATGAAAGTATCTCAAGCCCACCTCCATAAGCTAGGGGTGGGAAAATTTACCGAAATTCATATCATAAATGGGAGGACATTGAAAAATGTATTGCCACGAATGAACATGACCATATCATTGAATATGTGTACAACAATAATAATAAAAATAATATGACACATGTAGAATAGAAACCAAGCATGAAAAAATCTAGGGTGTGCAAGACTATAACATTTAAAACATAAAAGTAAATATGAAAATTACTCACTCAACTAGAAATATGTCCCATCATAAAAATATTTAAGCATAATAGTTAGATATCATATCTACTGATATACATGATTTGAATATTATACATGTTCTAGTGAACATGGTATTACTATACTCCAATGTAGTCATTTCATACCATTTCGTCGCATGCACAAGAAACAAATTGTTTGGGGAAATCACATATAAAGGTGAGTATATACATTCCTAATAGGACAAGATAAAGATGAATGAGGGTAGTAAGAGGAATGATAAGAACAGATAGATAGATAGATAGATAAACCCAAATAAAGTGTGTAAACAAATAAAAATAAAATATATATATATATATATATGATCAAATAAAAAGAAACCCCAATAAGATATTAGGAGTTATTAATCTAAAATCCCATCATATAAAGTTGTTCCAACTGTTTCAGATTTCCAATAATGATCCCTAATATCTTGTGAATATTCTAATCCATAATTGGGTGTTGGTCCACAATGTGCCACTGTGCCACAAAGTTGATGGAGAACAATATCCAAGTAGATGACTTCTGCCCTATTTTAACAGGTCTGTGCCTCTCAAAGTATCCATAGAGGACTAGAACCTAAGGTGTCAAGGGGGATCCCCTCTAGTATCATGATGACCCACCCAATATTCGAGAGGGTTTTCCTGTCATTAGGATGGGACCAGAAACCTGGTACATTATGGCGGTTCCATTAGAATGTCTCTATGGCATGTTGTCTATTAGAGAGCTGGGTTCTATTTTGTATGTGGAGTTCCCATACCATGGACTGTCAAAGGGGTCCACTCTAGTGACATTGGTATTCCTCTTCCAGTTCACTGTCATCATCAGCAATCACCTAAATACATGTCACACAAATGAAATCTCAAAGTGTATCTTGAAATATAGTACATTGGCCACTACCACATTCTAAAAAAAGAATACTCTTAATAGGCTACTCAAATTCCATAATTCGATTAAAAAAATTTTGATAGGAGATGACGATGTTTCCCCCAAGGGAAAAATGGAGTACATGGGGTGTAATGGTATGAAATTTTCTTTGATAAATCTTCTCTTCCTTCATGTTTCCCTATTGGTACATCGATCCCCATCTATCTAGGCCTACATGATGAGTAGGGGACAACGCATAGTATCCAAGGCACATTAATTCCCTTTCCATTCTCACTATTCATGTATGTATAATTCAATACATTGCGTGTTCCAAATTGTTTCCTCTCGCATAGATGATTTCATGTTTGATTTCCCCAAATTTAAGTTCACTAGGGGAGGGATGCACATAATTTAGATGGGATACATGTCGGTACCACATAGTCTTTAATCTCATTTTTTTCTTCTGAACTACATGGGGTGTAGTTGGTTTTTTCCAGAATATTAGATATATGAATGTTCACTCCAGATCCAACTCCTCCCGAATGGTTATCACATTCATTTTATCTAAAAATAATGGATAATAACTTGTTCTATATTTTCCATCCATCCATTGGTTGGAAATTACATTTTTATTAGTGATGGTGGTTGGCCATAGGCACCAAATGTCTCTCATCATGCCTTGTACATCTCCAATCCTAGATCAATGATTAAAATCACCCATTATCAAGATTCATCCACCCCGTCTTTATAGAATCCTCACTCTATAGTCTAATTATGACTAACACAAAATTTGGGGAAAATGGAAACAAAAAAAACATTATCAAGATTTTCCATGAAATCTTGTCCAACAATAATGAATAGGGATATGTGGTGTGAGAAAATAAATAATAAAACAAATATGTGTCAATACATGTGTACATGAAATTTTCCAAAATTGACACATATCAAATAAATGGATTGATCATGATCAAATGTTTAATCAAATGCGGAAGAATCCACAAATGATTCATCATACCAAGATATTGGAATAATTTTCTATGAAGGAAATGATTTCCAATTATTTAAAGGAGTCATTTTATTCCACATTCTTCTATATTCATTGTATCATAGATCTATCTACATCTGAATTAAACTATCCAACGAACGTGAGGAAGAATATATCTTGATCATCTTTATGTTTATGCTGCTAAACCTAGATGATTACAAATAATTATGGATTTATAACAATTTGGATTAGGTAAATTCAATTTAAATAAATAAATTTAATTATTTAATTTAACTAGACACAACTACAATGGTATTCTATTTGAGAATTTACCGGTCTAAGCCATTTTTGTATGACTTTAGGGTGAAAATCACATTTTGGACTCAACCAACCACTAAAATTTCCTAGTTTTAAAAGAAATTAATTTTGTCTATACACTACTAATTTTTTCACATAACCATACCAATAAATAAAAAAATGAGATTAATTTTACAAGGGTTTACATAACAATTTTCTTTTTGGTACAACACTCCATGAGTTGTTAGATCCCTTTCAAATACAAATCATGTTATTCAATGCCAATCATTAAATTGGATATTAATTGTGTGTTGGGATATATAATATTTTATATTTTGTCATGTTTTATTTAATTTATATAATCTATTATGACTCCTTTAACTAAATATTTATGTTTGAAATATATATTTTTCATTGATACTACTCTATATTTTCATGTGTCAGGTATACTATTTTAGTTTTATCTCCATTATGGGGAACCCTTCTAAAAATAAGGCATCGTTAAATAATGAACCCATAAGTAAAAGTTTTTTAATATTATATTCAATTTATTTGAGTTCTAATATATTTTATGTATATATTTTTATACAATTATAAAAACAATTTAATAACAATGAGGACCTTTCTACATAGTGTTCAACTTTTTTTTCAAAAATAAAATCTCAAATTTACACCCCAAAATTATTCAATAGATTTATTCTTAATTAAACAAGTGTTATCATTATATATAGATTAAACATGACATATATCCTAATATTCATTATATCTTATGATTTGTTTAAAAATAAATTAATTATAATGAAGAATAATAGCATGGGATATAAAAAAAGAATGACATTAGTCCAACATAAAATAGGAAAACCAATGAAAATATTTATATATTTCACAATATACCATTGATCTAATTAGTAAAGACTATTAAAAATTTAAAATCAATAATTTATAAATATACATTAAAAAATTTACTAGATTCGAAAATCAAGAGAGTAATTTTAATTATATGAGATCTTATAAAAATATTTCTTGAAAAAAAATTAACCATTAAATGTTTAATAAAACTTCATGCCTCAAAATATAACATTATTTACATGAAATTATTTTGAAAACAATAAATAAGTATCTAGAAGATTGAAATTAATAACACAAGATCACTAATGTTTTATTCTGTGTCATAATTAATGGTTCCCATTTACCTATATAGGAGTAATATAAAGGTTTATCTCTATCATTTGTCACCTTTTAAGGATTACCATTATGAAATGCATTGATGTTAAATATCTAGATGACCCGTAATCATGACATGTATCATGATCACCTAACATAATATATAATTTTAAATTTTCATACAATTAACAAATTATTTTTATTCTTTTATTTTTTTCACCATAAGATCATTTAAAACTCATTTAACAACATACTAAAAAGAAAATTCTATTTTTTATTTTTAAATTCATAGAAGTATCTCTTTCAATTATAAACACGTGAAAAATGTCTCAAGAAGTATGGTAATATAAACATTTTTTAGAACCCCATGAAAAAATATAGATTATAAATAATTATAATTAATACTTCTAATAGTGATAAAATGTTATTCAATCCATATACTTTATAAAAAATTCTATTTCAATTTGGTAAAGAATAGTCAAAATGGCCCATATGAATAATGTTTAAATGATTGAATTTTAAAAATTAATATAGAATGTTAAGAGTAATTGAAAATTAATTTTAAAAATCATATGATGTATAGATATGAATAATATTGGGATATTTTTTAAAATATATATGTGGAGGATAAATATTTAAATGGAATACATTAAAACATGGTTTTAAAAAATAAAATTTACTTATGATTTTTCAATGATTTACATTCAAAAAATTATTAATAGTAATATTATATTATTTATTTATTTTATAATGATCCATATTTAGAAAAAATATATCATTATTAAAATTATATTAACTATTATTGTTTTTTATAGTTACTAATTTATTTTAGTTTATGTCAAAAAATTATAGGTTGTTTTTTTATAAACTCTAAATAAAAATGGAGTGATACCTGTGGTAAAAGAGGACCTTATTCCATCATTTAATTATATTAGAAATATTTTAATTTCTATTAGTATACATAAAAAATAAATTTATTCCCATCCATATAAGGGGGACATAAATAATGAAGCACAACGTATCTTGTAGATGGTTTTTTGTATGTACACAAGAATGATATAATCATTTATCGACTATGTAGACAACAATAAATTAATAAATATTTTACATTAGAAAACAAAAATATGTTATATATTAAATATTTACTCTTTATTTCCATCCTTATGAATAACCATGTGAGGCGATAGCCTATAAAATCACATCACGTCATTGTAGTGTTAGACCCCTCATTTACATGAGTGAAATTATCATTTTCTAACAAATAGAAAATTATGAAGGTAGAAAATATCTTTTAATTAATAAAAAATTACATAAATTACATAAATATTCATTTGATCCATAATTTTATCTATACATGTGAGTTGATTAGGGAAAACATAACATATCACTTCAGGGAGGTTGTAGTCCACACATATGCTTGGGAAATGTTTTCATTTTCCGTAGGATGATAAAGGAGATTGAAATGAGTTTTACCATTGAAAAAATATTATTTATATATATGGTAGATAAAGATGTACTCATATTATCAATGTACAATAATATTTCATGTATGTAGAGTAAAAATAAATACAACAAATCTTAGTTAATTTTAATACCTCTTCATTGGGATGACTCTCTTGGGTCACTCCCTACACTATTTGGGATTGGTACTTAAGTCTAGAAATAATCTCTAGGTAGTGGTGAGGGATGTTATGAATCAATTTTTTCCATGATCAAATAATTTATAGTTCTTAGTGTTTGTGAATAAGTCATGTGGGTGATTTACTTCTATAAATGTGGGTAGTCGGTCTCTTGAAATTCATAAATTATTTAAAATAAAATAATGAAAGTTTTCTAACCATGTGTGAATAATTCAATGTAATAAAGGTGATAATTTTTATTATATTTTCATCCAATAATCATTATATATATTTTTTTTTACCTTGTTGTAATGTTTCTAACCTAATTAACTCGATCTACCACTTATCGTGGTGATACCAATTTAACATGGTTTTAATTCGTAGGGAACAAAATTAAAAGAAGCCTCATTATAACATTTATCATCATTATTCTATATATGAATTAAATTTTTCATCATTCAATATATATAATTGGAAACATTTTCTTAATAATTAATAAAAATGCAATGAAATAAATTCTTAATTATCAATTTTTATGTTTACAAAATAATTTATAAAAAATAAAAATAACACTTAAAATTATAGAATTAATTTTATTATTTTTATTAAAATTATAATACTATTACATTAAAAAAATATCCCAAGAAAATAATTTATATGAAATGAGAATTCTCATAAAATTAATAAGTTTTTCCGAATTTTCCATGAAATCTTTATTTTTCTAATTGTACTTGCAATCCACCATAAGATAAATTTTATATTATGATATCAATAATAATGAAATTATTGTCAAAATTTTATGCTAAAAATTATAAAATTATCATTTATAAAAACACATAGAATTACTAAAAAACAATTACGTCACAAAAATCTATTTTATGGTAAATAAATTCCATAAAATTTGAATGTTTAATATTACTCTATTAAATTTAATCATGAGTTTTCGAATATTAGAACTTTATTAATTATAAATAATACCCAGTTCTTCACATTATTCCCCTTTAATAATTTTCATAATCATAATTTAAATCATTACCTAAAAACATTATTTTTAATATTCCCTGATATCATTTTCCAATTATGATGTGTAATCTAAAATATGAGATTCTTATACAAAAAATTACATATTCAATCAATTTATTCAACATTTCCATCTCTTGAAAACCAAAAATATTAAATGGGTTTCCTTATTAATGAATAAAATCTTCAAATTGAACAATTTTAGGGATCCCAATATGATTTCTAGTATATATTTTCATAACTGCAAAAAACAAAAAATCATCATGTACCTAAGATAAATGTAGAGGTTAGGCCACATAGTAAGAAATTAATCCTATATTTTTATGTAATTTATTTTGGGCCAATATATAATTGGATAAATTTTCTTTTTCATTTAAGTGAATAAAATATTTCAATGTAGATATATTAATAAAACATGAGTTCTAAATTATAATAAGAGATAATTCCTCTAATATCTTCAAAATATTTTTTTCACTCTATAATATACAATAAAACTGTGTTGAGTTATATTTAACTTTTTATATATCACTTCTACTAACTTTGGCTCCAATGACATCCTTTTACAATCTTTATGAGAATAAGATATATTTCCAAAAAATTTTCCATATTTCTTCTAAAAATTTTCCAAATATATAAATGAATGTAATTTTTTATATAAAAACAAATGAAGATATTTATTAATAATTATATCATATACACTAATAATAAATTGAGAAATATTAAATCATTTAATAAAAACTCATCAACTTTTCCCCATACTTTCTGTCATTTTGATAAATATTAATTGTATGGAAATCTATTTCAATTATATATGACCATTGATCTCATATAAAAAAACATGAGTTAAATAAATAATCATTATATGATATAATATAGATAGGGAATCAATCTAATATTAATAATTCTTAAATATAAATTCAAACAATATATTAAAAATACATGGTATCTTGAATAGGATGAAATGTGTATATTTAGACAATTGATAAATAATAATCCCAATGAAATTATAACCATATAATATATCTTTTAATCCCCTTATGAAATCCATGGATATATTATATAGTTCCAAAAAAGTCACGAAAATGATAATGAACCACATTTAGTTGTTTTTTTCCACCTTAACATTATTTATGTCAATCATATTATGGTAAACTTATCAATATAATATTGCATTTATTCCCACTAGGAAAATTATAATCTTCCATCATGCACCATAGTGTTTTTTATGATGAATAAATTGAGAGTTATAAGCTTCAATAAACAATTCCATCTTCAACTATGGGTCACTCAGAACAAAAAACATATATCCTAACATTATAAAACAGTTTTTAAAAATTTAATTTCTTGAAATTTACTCTTCTTAATGAATAATATCATTCCTTGAAAATAATGATATTCTTTTTTATTATGTTTGTTGATGTTTTAATGGTATGATTATAGTGACATAAAAAATGAGAGAGAGTTCTTGTATGAAAATTTTCTTGGATAACATTTATTAACACCTAAACTAAATTATATGGTTACAAACATATAATGGTTAATGATTAATTATCTTCTCAAATATATGAATTAGCTACCATGTTTACTTTAACTAGATAATAGTAAACATAAAATCATAAATCTTTATCAATTATATAAATAATATATGAATCATATTCATTTATGTTTAGTAGATATTAAATATTTTATGAGTTATAAAAAATTCATCCAAATTATTTAATTAAATAAAATCGTAGAAATATGAAGATCATGATGGAATTTCAATTAACAGGAAGAATATGAAATTACCTATCATTCGTGCATGAATATTAACCATGTTCCTTCAATTAATCATCACTATAAAAAATCACCATTTCTTATTGTAAGGATAACATTTTATCATCAAAAAAAATTAATTCAAAAATACCTTCATTACATTCCCTTAACCATATGAATTTAAAACATTTTATATAAAATGTTCATAGTATTATATATAACTCTGAAATGTTTTAAATAAATTACAACTAGCCCACTAATCCAATAAAACATCAAATATTAGTGATGTTTTTATATATATTCTACTCGTCCATCATCTGTAAAGAACTGTAAATTCAATGTAAAATTTCTTAAATTAAATCGAATTATTATGACTCTCCAAGAATTTAAAACATGTGATTCTGAGGCATGGAGAACCCAAAATGAATTTCTAAATTTTTTTATGGTGCGTTCTATAAATGTTCAAGTGGAAATTTCTAACATTTGAACAAATTCTTGGATAAAAAATGTGATGGCACTGTTGAATTTGAATCCCCTAGATTCACATAAGGGAAGCATAACATTGTTTGGAAAAAGTCAGACGAAAATTAAAATTTTTTGACTTTAAGAAAAAATAATAAAATTACACAATAAGTTATTTTATGTATTTCTTTGTAACCGATGTGTAACGGTGTAGATCTCACTATGTCGTCAGACCATTTAATGACCAGTTACACTTTCTTGTTTAACCGCACCATCGAGAGATTAATGGGTTCATTAATTAAACTCAATAATGAACCCCATTAATTGTATGACAAGTTAAACTCTCCTTTCTCTCTATTTAATCAATGTTTGGGAAAAGGTTTTGGGAGAGCTAAGAAAAAAGGCTATCACGAAGTGCCAAATACATTATGCGCTAACGAAGAATGAAAATCGAGTGAGGGTCATTGGAATAATAAAAGATAGACGACAAACACCTATGAAAACCTTTGGACATGGACCCTTATTCCTCATCTGTAGTTTCTTTAAAAATATTAATGGTTGGGAGATTTGATTAATAGTTTCAATTATTTTTTTACCTTGATGATGTTGAAATCATCCCCATGTTATAACACAAACATTGAGGGCACAGGCCAAAACAAACAAGGACCATACCCACCGCCAATATTACTTTTATTGTATTCTTCATGGGAGACTAGCCAACACGGCGACAACAGGTAGTAGCAGTCTGCTCTCATCGGCCGTAAGAAGGTTGTGGCGCCAGAAGGTGCTGAAATGAATGAAGGGGATGTCCATCCATCACTAGCCGCTTTGGAGAAGGTGGAGCTCCACTATAGCACGCCGTAGAGGAGGGTCGTGGCTCTAAGACATGATAGATTAAGGGGAGAAGCCATCCATCATCAGCCACTTTGACATTGGGCTGCACGGTGCAGTAGTGTGTCATGGAGGAATGTAATGGAGGAGAATGAATCCATGCCTCATGGGTCCAGTGGGTGACCGGTCCGAGCATACCGCCCTGCTAGAGCAGGCGGTTCCGTGGCCTGATGGGTGGCACCCAGTCGGGTGGGTCAAGCCGAACCTGCGGTCCAGCGGACCTCACTCACTGCCAACAGGCCTCACATGTGTCGTAGTGGGACAAGCCCGCGAAACATCAGGCTGGATCAGGTCCATCCTAACTCGGTTGAGCCCATCCACTTTGGGTTGGGTCCATCATGCCAGTTCGGGTCGGTCCGACCGTGTCAGACCGGATCCGGACCCACTTAACGACCAGTTTCTCTTAAATGAGAATATCTCTTAAACCAGACATCCATTTGTCGAACCATCTATAGTGCTGCAATCCTTAGTACGAGATAGTTATTTTGATATAATCAACTTTTGTTTTGGATAATTATGGAGTATGGCTAGGTTGGATCGAAATTTAATCCAACTCAGCCCTCACCACTAAAATGCCTTTAACATACAGACCGAGCACCCGATTGATGGGTTGTTAGTTGCGTTTGAACCTTTATAAAATATCGGTTAATCAGGACGCTTGCTTGTCATAATTCATGTAAATTGAGGTATGACCAATGAATTGAAAAGTGGATCCTCCCAAAATGAAGTGTTCTTGGTGAGGGAATCTAGTAGCTGACTATGACATGAAGAATGGATATTGATCTTATGTGGGTCAGCCCCTAGAGATACTATGTGTGTCAGCAGCTATCGATCTTGTGTAGGTTAGTTCTTAGCGATCATATATGGGTCAGAACCTCGTGATCCTATGTGGGTCTGCACCTAACGATCTTGTGTTGGTTAACACATAGTAATCCATTGCGGTTCAGCATCTATCGATCCTTTGCGAGTCAGAATCCATCGATCCTCTATGAGTTAGCATCTATTGATCTTGTGTGGGTTAGTAGTATTTCCTCTCAATTGAATAAGATTATCTATACTTACGACTAATTAAATATACTTATGTACTTAAGTTATATACCTGGTTTGAGCTGAGGGTTTTCATTTTTACTTTGTGGTTCAGAACATTATTTGTGGTTATTTCATTGTGGAATTCTGAGAGACCTTTTGGGGTCTTAGGTTTCTTACAGAGTATTGTTATTCTCACCACTCCATGGGCTTCTCCCACAATCTATTGTGTTTTGTAAAGATGACAGGGAGCACTTACTGAGACTCAGAGAGCCAGTACATCACAGAGTACGGAGGTGACCGGTTGACGTGGAGATCCGCAATGACGAGGTATAACTACCATTCAAGTAGGATCCTTTTCTGGTGAACTTAGGTGTGTTTTTCCTTTTACGTATACTTACATTTCATTAGGTCTTTTATTATTTCCCGTTTTTAATTTCAGTACGTAATTTTACACTCATTTAAGGTTTTTATTTTTGGTAGTACCTTTCTTCTTCCATTTTGTTATTCTTGTGCGCAGTGTACCCTATCTGTGTTTGTATAGTTTTTGAGGAAATGTCGTCCCTTTTTAGGGATATTCTTTTTGAGTTCATGTCACCATCTTCTGGCCTATAGAAGGCAGGCTTGTGATAGTCACGGAAATGGCCCCCGGGGATTCTTCTTGACAAAGTGGTATCAAAGGGGTCGGTTCTACCAGAAGAACTAAGAGTCTATGTTTTCAATGGAGGAATAATATTAATTGTCTTGAGATTGGGTTTCAGTTCGAGGAGTCCGGTGGTAGTGTGGTAGCTGAAATATCCATACACAATGACCCTGAATTATGATTTCTAACTTGGTACTTGACAATAATAGTTGCATGTGTTTTAAAAATGTTTTTTTAATCTCTTTGAGTTAGCTCACTAGGTATAAACTATTGTCCATGACACACCTGTTTCATTTAAGATGCCTCCCGGTAAAAATACAACTAGGATTTTAGAGAGAAAACATGATGATGTCAAAATGAGTGATGAGGCATTGGTGTAGGGCCCTCTTATAGAGATATCACCTTCAGGTGATGTACCGACTACACCACCACCCATAGGGTAGCAGTTACCACCAGCCCCACCCGTAGACTGTGCATGCCGACTGAGCACATTACATGAGTTTTAGAGAGAGTGGCCTCTAAATTTTTGAGTCAAGACAGACCTGCATGCAGATGAGGGCTGGTTGGATGTTGTGGAAGGGGTGTTTCACTTGGTTGAGACACTAGTAGACCAGATGGTGATCCTAGCTGATATCCACTTTCATGGAACAACTGGGAGATGGTGGATCTTCACACTCCAGAAAAAATGGAGGAAATAATCTCCTAATTGGACTTAGAGACACTTTTCAGGGAAGAGTTCGTACTAGAGACTCTACTCTCTATGCGTATTCAGGAGCTACTACACTTATAGAAGGGTACCTGATAGTGGTCCAGTACTCGGGGAGATTAACTGTCCTCTCTCGCTACTCCACCGACATTGTTTGGGGCCCTTGGTTCAGGGCCAAACCCATTGAGAAGTATCTCTAATAGGATATCAAAGATTTGAGAGCATCACTAAATATCCTGTTAAAGGCTAGAGTTATAGAGAGACCACTATTGCTGGATATATTCCTATATGAGTAGGAACTGACTGTGAGAGCTACCACTGGATAACACACAACTGATTCATATATAGTAGGTATTAGATAGATTACACAGAGGTCCAGGAGAGCCAGACCATCTAGAGGATGACCCGGGGATGTATGGTCGGAGGTGCAGAGATCATGAGATGGAAGAGGTCAAGAGAGGAGCAGATTGTGTTACACGTGCATCAGGCAGGGTCACATGGCTCGTGACTGCCCGACCCACTACCCTGAGGATTCACAGATTGTCGAGGGATCTCTGAGCTAGAGATAGAGATTCATGTGAGGAGGTCTACATTGTGATAGACATGGCAGAGGAGCCAGCCGAGAAATAGGATATGGGCAGTGATTTCAGATTTTACCGCCACCACCACTAGGAGGTCCACCCAGACATCTAGGAGTAGGTGGATAGGGACAATCTCAACATTAGGAAGCTAAATCCTATGATCATGGCACTCTAGATATGATGCGAGGTATGATCTATGTCTAGTGTACCCTAGATAAATTATCTATATACACAGGTTCAAGTCACTCTTTTATTACCACGACTCTCATTTGGAGCTCGGAGATTCTGATGGAGCTGTTGGAATTATCGTTACGTTAAGAGACTCCTGCAGAAGTGAATTTGATGATTACACACTGGTGTCGGCAGTGTTATTTTACTCTAGGAGGTGAGAGATTCGTATGGGATCTCTTTGTAGCAGCGTTGAGGCATTACGACGTCATCTTCGGTATGAACTGGCTATCTAGTGTCCATGCTCATATCAATTAATTTAGGCGCAAATTGTTGTGTATCCACAATTATAAGATCTGATTTTCCTTCATCGGAGAAGAGGGACCCCTTTCATCACAAGATGTAATTTATAATAGGAGGGTGCAGTCAATCACTCATAAGTTTTCTAGCTTCACCCTCAGTGTAGTAGAAAAGCCGAGTCAGAGCTATCCTATTGTGGTGGACCAGTATGTTGATTTATTTCCGGATGATGTTTTAGGACTACCTCCTTGTCTAGAGGTAGACTTTTTTACATTGATATGTATCCTGGGATTACCCTGATATCTACACAAGCATTTTGGATGGCTCCCGTGAAACATTGTGACATGAGGGTACAACTATAGGACTAGCAAAGTAAGGGGTTCATAAGGCCTAGAGTTTCTCCAAGGGAAACCCCAATTTTGGTCACCAAGTAGTAAGATGGGAGTTTGAGGATCTGCGTCGAATATCAGTGCCTAAACCCGGTGAATGTGACGAAAAATTATCCACTCCCGAGGATTGATGATCTTTTCGACCATCTTAATGGTGAAATGTTTTTTTCAAAGATTGAACTTTGATCAGGGTATATGAAGCAAAGGGTATGGGATGTGGAGGCACTGAATACAACTTTCAGATATCGGTGTGGCAACTACGAGTTCATGGTGATTCTATTCGGTGACACCAATGATCTAAAAGTGTTCATGGGGCGCATGAATAGGATCTTCCAGCCTTACCTCGAACGCTCTATGGTGGTATTTTATGACAATATCCTGATATAATTGGCATCATAGGAGGAGAACTCTATGCATCTATATATTGTTATGGATACACTCCAAGAGAACCTAATATATGGAAATCTCTCAATGTGCCAGTTCTGGATATGTGAGGTGTACTTTCTGGGACATGCTATCTCAGAGGCTGGAGTTGTAGTGGATTCAAAAAAGATAGTGTCAATGATTTCTTTGGATCCATCTAGGATTTTTACAAAGGTACATTGTTACCTATGATTGGTTGGGTACTACCAGAGATTCATAATTGAATTTTCTAGAGTAGTGTCACCCTCGTCTGCTTCGACGAAGAAGGGACATCCTCTCTTGTGGAATGAGAGATGAAAACAGAGTTTCCTGGATGTGAGAAAAATATTTACGAGTGGCCCCATCTTTATGCTACCAGAATAGGGCATTGGGTACGTAGTCTATTGCAGCACATCAGGGAACGGACCGGGGTGTGTTCAAATACAAGAGAAAGTAGTGATCAAATATGGCTCACGACAGCTGAGAAATAAAGAGTAGAAGTATGATACCCAAGAAATATAGTTTTTAGTAGTTTTATTTTCCATGAATATGTGCCGACACTACATAATGGGTGAATGGTTTACCGTCTACTCTGATCACAAGAGTCTCAGGTATATCTTCTCGGAGAAGATCATGAACTTGAGACAATAGCGATGGCTGGAGTTCCTCCAGGATTATGACTTTTTTTATTCTCTACTCACTTTGGATGGGTAATGTGGTGGCAGACACACTCAGTTGGTGGGATGGTTTATAGCTGTTGATTGAGGTGACAGAGCACCTAGCCGCATTGCAGTTATCCTTCCGAGATAGTAATGGAGAATCCTACCTCTAGTTTATGACAGTAACTCCCCCACTCCTTCAGCAAGTCATAGAGGCACAACTTGGGGATGTTGACTGCGTGGTCCGACATGTATAGATATCCTATGGATGGGATCTTGATGGATTTTCATTACGTGGGGATAAAATCATCTTTCTCAAAGAATGCACCTTGGTACTAGTGATGCTATGGGGGAGGTGATGAGTGAGTTCCACAAACCCCCTTTGGCAGTACATCCTAGTGTGGAAAAGATGTAACAAGATCATCGACATCAGTACTGGTGACCAAGGATAAAATAATATGTGTATGATTTTGTTTCAAGATGCCTTAGTTTTTAGCAAGTGACGATATAACATCAAGTTCTAGTAGGCTCGAATCATCCATTTGAGGTGCTAGAGTGTAAGTGGGATGATATCTCCATGGAATTTGTGATAGGTCTACCATGTACATACATGGCCCACTATTCTACATTAGTGATCATTTATCCACTCAAGATGTCACCACACTTCCTACCTATCTGAGAATAGGGATCATTAGAAGGATTGGGGAACCTCTACGTACATAAGATTTTATGTCTTCCCAGGGTGCCATCAATGATCGTTTCAAATCATGGAACATGTTTTACAACTTCTTTATTGACGGGATTCTAGGAGGAATTCAGGATATTGAAACTCTTGAGAATTTCCTTTGACCCTCAGATAGATGGTTTGATAGAGCAACCCATAAAAATTATTGAGGACATTCTTCGTGCTTCTGTCTTTATTTTTTGTCATAGTTGGGAGTACCACCTTCCACTACTGGAGTTCGCATACAACAACACTTATCACTAAACTAATGTAAATATGCAATTTGAGTCCTTATACGGATGACCATGCAGATCACCACTATTCTAGACACGCCCATGGGAGTCAACACTTATGGGTCCAGAGTTGGTATGGGCTACCATTGATAAGGTGAATATCATCTAGTAGTGGATGAAGACTACATAGAGCTGGTAAATGTTTTATTTCAAAAGGAGTCTGAGGCCCTTGGTGTTCAAATAGGGAAACCATGTCATCTTATAGGTCTCACCCCGATTAGAATTACAGAGATTTGGTTGGGGCGGACAGCTGTCTCTAAGGTTCATCAGACCATTCCAGATATTCAGTAGAGTAGACGAGGTGGTGTACGACCTACCTCTTCCCCCACAAATGTACCAAGTGCATAATGATTTCCATGTGTCATAGTTGAGGAGGCACGTGAATGTACCCTGTCACATTATTGAATTGGGTGAGCTAGACTTTTATGATGGGGTGACGTTAGCAGAGTTCATATAGAAGATTGTTGATCGATAGGAGTGGGACCTTTGTTGATGATCGATACCATTGGTGTGAGTTCGGTGGAGGCACGAAAACCTCCAAGAGAGCACATGAGAGATGGAGGGTTATGTACATCCTCATTACACCCATTTGTTTCCCCATATTTTATTGTAGATTTTAGGGATGAAAACATCTAAGGTGGGGAGAATGTAATGACCCAGGAATTCCATGTAATTTTTTAATTAAATTTATTTATTATGATTCATAATGAATTAAAGGTACGCGATTCCGAGGCCCGTAGATCCCCTAACAAATTTCTGAATTCATTTAGTGTACAATTAGTAAACATTCGAGGATATATTTTTTTTATTTTGAACCACTGCTTAGATTAGAAATATGAGGGCACCATTGAATTATAATCACCATGATTCACATAAAGAAATAATAAATTTGTTCAAAAAAAGTCAGTCCAAAAAGTTAATTTTGGGTTTTTACAAATAAAATAACTCAAAAAGTTATTTTATTTCTTTATTTGTAACCAATGAGCGATGGTGGTGGGGCCGCTGGGTTGTCAGATAATTTAATGGCCAGTTAAACTAGTTTGTGTTATGGAACTTTTGGGAGATAAAAGGGTTCGTTAATTAAACGCATTAATGAACCACATTAATTGTGAAAAAAATACAACTCTCAATTCTATATATTTAATAAATTATTGGGAATTTGTTTTGGTAGATCTACGAGAGGAGGCTCTGATGAAACACTAGAGAATTTACACTCTAACGAATAACGGATATCGAGCAATGGTCATTGGAGGAATTGAGAGGGAATGGTGACTGCCGACAAATGCCTTGAGAAATGGAACCTTCGTCATCAACTGAAACACCTTCCAAAAAATTCAAGGTAAGGGGATTTGATTAATAGTTTTTATGATTATTTTACCTTTATGATGTTAAAAATCACCCAATATAATAATGCTAACGTGGAGGGAACGGGCCGGACCAAACAAGGCACAAACCCTCCACCAACGTTTCTTTGATTGCATAATTAATGAGAGACCGACCAACAAGGCAGAAAATGGTACTAGTAGCTGGCTCTAACAGGCCGTGAGAAGGAGGAGGTGGGTGAAGGCACCATGGAGGATGAAGGGGAAGTCTTCCATCACCGGCCACATTGATGAATATGGCGCGCCGTTAAATTGCGCCACTATGGAGAGTCGCCTCTCTCAGCCACGACGGACGAATGGTAGCAACCGACCATCACCAGTCGTGTTGACGTCAGGCGACGCGCTGTAGAGGAAAGATGTATCTTCAAGCCACTGATTATGGTGGAGCCGAACCATGTGGGTTCCGTGGGTGACTGGTCCAAGAGGAATCACTAGCTAGAGGGGAACCAACTGGAACAGTTGCATTGAAAACCCAAATGGTCAGGCCATTCGGAATTGGAGTGGACCCCCACACCAGCCAGTGGGCTGAGCGGTTTCACAGCACAGTTGGCCGCGCCCATCCAGGTTGACTGGGACACACACATGGCCCAGCGGCCTAGACCGGGCTGAGCAGAACTGGGCCGGTCTGGTCATTCCGACTGGGATGGACTCGACCCAGACCCATTTACGGCCCCGTTTCGCATAAATGAGAATATCTCTTAAAATATATGTCTGTTTGATGAACCGTCTATAGAGTTAGAATACATAGAATGATAAAGGCCTTTTTAGATACTGCACATGAGTTTTGGAGAAACTTTATGTATGGCTGGGATGGATTGAACATGAATCCAACTGGGCCCTTAACACTAAAATGCATATAACATACACACATAGTGTCCGATTGACGCATCATCAGTTGTGTTGGAACCCTTATGACTAGGTGGTTCATCGGGTGAAATATTCTTGAGAATTCTTGGTGGTTGATGTACGGCCAGTGCATTGAGGATCATATCCTCCCAAAAACAAGCGTTCTTAGTGCATGAATCCACTGGCTAACAGTTACAAGAAAAAGGAATATCGATCATGTGTGGGTCAGCACCTAGAGACCCTATGTGGGTTAACATCTATCAATCCTTTGTGGGTCATCACATATAAATCCTATGTGTACCAACACCTATTGATCACATGTGGGTTAGTACCTAGAGATATTGATGGGGCCATCACCTCGCTATCATGTGTGGGTCATCTTCTATCGAAAATGTGTTGGTCTGCATCATTCGATCATATGCGGGTCTAAAGCAGAGCCTCTCGTCAGAATAAGATGATATAGATTGACGACTACTCATATGCAATTTTGTACTTATATAACATACAAGTTTGAGATGATTCTTTTGCATTGTACATTGTCATTGAGATCATGCTGTTTTTTTATTTCTTTTTGGAATTTTGAGAGACCTTAAGCGGTCTTGGGGTCCCTACTGAGTATTGTTATACTCTCCCATGCACGGGCTTCACGTGAACCATGTTGTGTCATATGAAGATGACAGACAAATTTGACTGATACATGGGGATCATGAACATGAAGGAGTACAGAGCTGACCAGTTGGCCTGGAGATCCACAACAATGAGTGGTCCCTAGCTTCAAGGTTGGATCCTTGGTAGGTGACCTCAAGAGGTATTCCTTTTAAATGTACTTACATTTCAGTTGAGGTTATATATTGGACCCTATTTCCTTTTAGAACTTACATTTACACTCAGATGAGGTTTTTAGTTGTGGTTGAACATTTCATCTTCTGTTGTGTCATACTTGTACGCAGTGTACCCTATCTGTGTGTACAGGTTTTGAGGAAATTCCTTCCCTTTTAGAGATATGTCTTTATGGTGCTAGTCGCCAACCATAGGCCTGTGAAAGTCAGGCATGGGTAGTCACGACACGAGAAACGGGGGACAGGTCATGCCATCACATTAGTTTTAGATGGATCAATAATTACCATATCTTTATAAATAATCTATAGAAGATCCGAATTTTTGTTCAATAAAATTGGAATTAAAAAATATTCCATATATCATTTTTCCATGTTGAGTGTGATGTAAAATCCTTATTTTTATTCATTGTTTCTCATAAATTTTAGAATAAACCCAAAATTTATCAGTGAATACCACCACAAATATATAAAAAACATTAAAAACTATATTAATAAGATCCATAAATAAATAAAAAACATTAATTGAATTGATGTTATAAAAAATAAAAATGATCAAACCTAGTACAAAATAGAATCCATATATTGTCGTCCACATTCACGTTCAGTAGGTGATTTATGAACTAAATACAAATTGATGATGAAAACTGAGATCCATAAATATGATCAAATAAGTCACTAATATCTTTCAATAGATACTTTTTATTATCAATGATGTTATTTAGTTATATATAATGTATAAAAATATTCATAAAATCATTATTCTTTCTGAAAAATATATCAAAATAACCCCAAGGTGAAATGATATTGTGGATAAAAACAATATCAAGAGACTCATGTAACATATTTTTCAATACCAAATGTTCTATTACATCCATTGAATTATCCGGTTTTGAAATTTGGATAGTGTTAAGATATATGAAAAACCTAAATAAAACCTCCCAATAATGAATTTTTTTAAATGATGATGTATTGGTCAAAATATGGATGCACGAATAAGTATAATGATGAAAATCATGAATAAAAAATTATGAAAGAGGGGAATTTAATTCAATAATTTTTTTTGAAGAATGATGAGATCTACTGGGTGGTAATCCATCCATGAAATATCACTGCTAACTCATTTATTAGAGAGACCATATACAGCCCGGATAATGTCATGATAAGCATTGGTGATAATATGATTGAATTGTGTTAGATGTGGGAGGCACTCCATCCATCTTGATGTGAAGGGACGCGCCATGCGACCACCTTGTTCGTCTCATGATAAGCAGGGGTGATAAAATATATTAAACAATTTTATATATTGAATTTGAGAAAACACATTCCATCTTTTAATTCATAATTTAAAATTTATATTAGGTTTAATTTTATCAATTTTTTAGAAAAACGTCATTTTTGGAAGAATAATGAAAAATACATAATGTTAATTCAAAACTTCTTTTTGTTATTATTTATTTACATTATTATATAATATTTTTAATTTTATTTTATAGTTTAATTAGGTTAATTGTAAATAAATTAACCTATATTATTTCATAGTAACCAATTTCTATTTATATTTAATATAATAACAATTTAATCTTTTAAAATTTTTCTCTTAAAAACCCGATGTCTCATTCCATATAATGTAGTAATTTTTATATAATTTATACCACATCTATTTTTATAATTTTGAATTTTTTTTCATGTTTTGAATAAAAAATATTTAAAATTTTTAATATGCACTTCTTATTATTGAAAAAAAACAATAGTGATGGTAATGAAAATCAGTTATAGTGATTAATGTAAAAACAAGATTAATTAAGGACTAAACATCAAAAACATCAAGTCCCTAAGATAAAAATAGAGGTTAGGACACATGTTATGAATCTAATCCCACCTTATTCTATAATTTATTTAGGGCCAATATATCATCGAATAATTTTTTTCTTTTAAATAAATAAAACATTTCCAAGTAGATATATTAATAAAACATGATTTCCTAATTATAATAAGAGATAATTTATCTAATTATATTCATAATATTGTTTTCGTTCTATAATATAACCTAAAATTTAGTTGAGTTATATTTAACTTCTTTTTTTATCACTTCTACTAACTTTGGATCCAATTACATCCTTTTACTATCTTCATCAGAACCAGATATATTTCCAAAATGTTTTCCATGTTTTTCCTAATAATTTTCCAACTATATAATTAAATGGAAAACATATTTATAAAAAAATTAATCTATTTAGTGATACTTATATCATATACACTAATAATCTAATGAGATATATGAAATCATATAATAAAAAGTCAGTAAATTCTCCTCACACTTTCTATCATATTGATAATTAATAATTGTATTGAAATATAATTCAATTATATATGACCATTGATGACCTATAAAAAACATGAGGTAAATAAGTAATCATGATATGATATAATGTAGATGGGGAATCAATTTAAAATTAATAATTCATAAATACTAACTCATACAGTATGTTACAAATACATGGTATATTGAATAGGAAAAAATGTGTATATTTAGACAATTGATAAATAATAATCCCAATGTAATTACTACTATATAATCTATCTTCTAATCACACAATGAAATCCATGGATATATTATCTAATTCCCAAAACGTCACTAAAATGATTAATAACTACATTTAGTTGTTTTTTCAACATTAATATATTTGTATGTCAATCATATTATGGTGAATCTATAAATATAATATTTCATTCATTGCCACCATGAACTTTTTCATCTTCCTTCCTGCACCATTTCCTTTTTATGATGAAGATAAAATTGAGAGCTATGTGCTTCAATAAATAATTCCATATTTATCTAGGGGTGACTCGGAAAATAGAACACGTATCCAAACATTATAAAAAATATTTTAAAATTTTAATTTCTCAAAATTTATTCTTCTTGAACAATTCTACCATTACATGAAAATAATGATATTCTTTTTTTGATGTTTTTTAATGTTTTAAAGGTATGATTATAGTGACATAAATATAAAATGAGAGAGAGTTATAGTAAAAAAATGATCTTGTATAACAATCATTAACACCTAAACCAAATTATAATGTTCTAATCATTAAATTGTTAAAGATTAATTATCTTCTAAAATATATATCAAATAGCTACCATGTTTACATTAAATAAAAAATAGTAATGATAAAATAATAATTATTTATCAATTATATAAACACTTTATTAATCATCTTCATTTACATTTTGTAGTTATTAAATATTTTATGGGTTGTAAAAAATGAGTCCAAATTATTAAATTATATACCATCAAATAAATTTCAAGATAATGATAGAATTCAATTAACATGAAGCATATGAAATTACCTAACCATTATGCATGGAAAATAACCATGTTCCATCAGTAAATCATCACTATAAATGAACACCCTATCTTATTTGTAAGGATAACATTGGATCATCAAAAAATATTCTTCTTAATTCCTAAATACCATCATTACATTCCCTTATCCATATGAATTTAAATCATTTTTATTAATGGTTTTTAGTATTATATATAATAATGAAATGTTTTAAATAAATCACTACTAACACACTATTCCAATAAAACATCGAATATCATTGATGTTTGTATTTATAGGATACCCATCCATCACATGAAAAGACCTGGAAATTCGAGGTAATTTTTTTGATTAAATGGAAATGTTATGACTCTGCAAGAATTGATGACACATGATTTCGAAACCCGTAGAACCTGAAACAAATTTCATCATTTTTTATGGTGCATTCATAAAATGTTCTAGAAAAAAATTTATCTTTTAATGCTATGCTCAGATAAAATATTTGAGGTCACCGTTGAATTCGAAGCGTCGATATTCACTTAAGGGAAGCTTATTATTTTTCGGGGAAATTCGGACAAAATTTTTAATGTTTAGACTTTAAAAAAATAATAACTCAACATGTTATTTTATTTATTTCTTTGAAACCGATGTGTGTTGGTGGCGATGCCGATGGGTTTTCAGACTATTTAATGTGTGTTAAACATGCTTCTATAACAGCACTGTTGGATGATTAATGGGTTCATTAATTAAACTAATTAATGAACCACATTAATTGTGCGATAAGTTAAACTCTCTTTTATCTCGATTTATTCAATGCTTGGGAATAAGTTATGAGAGATCAACAAAAGAAGGATCTGACGAAAGGCCAGTGACTTCCGGCACCAACTATGAATGGAGATCGAGAAATGATTGTTGGAGGAGTCAAATAGAGATGGAGAACACCAATGAAAACCTTCGGACACTGACCATTCTTCCTCATCTGTAGTTCCCTTAAATGAATTCAAGGTTACATGATTTGTTTAATAGTTTTTATGATTATTTTACCTTGATGATGTTGAAAACCTCCCCATGATATAACTATAACGCGGAGGGAATAGACCGAACCGAACAAGGTTCCGACCATCCACCAACGTTACTTTGATTACCTTCTTCTTCGGAGACCTACCAACATGGTGGCAACAGGTAGCAGCAGTCAGCTCTCGCCGGCCGCAAGAATGGGTAGTGCCAGAAGGTTCTGCTGCAGATGAAGGGGGTGAATGACTATAACTGGACACATTGATGATGGTGGTGTGCCACTGCCGAACATGAAAGAGGAGGGTCGTGGATCTATGCCAAGATAGATGAAGGGGAGAGACCATCCATCACAGACAACTTTGACGATGGGAGGCGCACTACATCATTGCGACATGGAGGAAGGTCGTGAGGGACGATGGACATGCGCCCCGTGGGTTCTGTGGGTGAACGGTATGAGCAGACCGGCCATCTAGAGTGGCAAAAACTGGTGATGCTGCTTTGAAGACCCGAACGACCGAGCTGTTCGAGAGGGGAGAGGACCCTGCACTAGCTAGAAGGCCAGGTGGTTCTGTGGCCCGATAGGCAGTGCCCAGTCGGGTGCGTCGTGCCTCACCTGCAGCCCTGCAGGCCTCACACGCATCCACCGGGCCAAACCCGCGACCTAGCAGGATAATCCCATGACCTAGCGGTCCAAACCAGGCCTAGACGAATAGGTCTGATCCCATCCCCTTCGAGTTGGGCCCAACATGCCAGGTCGGGTGGGTCCGACCCGGTCGGACTGGATCCGGACCCCCTTAAGGCCCAGTTTTCACATAAATAGGCATATATCTTAAACAAAAAATTCATTTTATGAACCATCTATGGATATGGAATCCATAGGATGAGAGATTCCTTTTGAGATACTCCATTTTACCTTTGGAGAATGTTGGAGTATGGTCGGGATGGATCGAACCTGAATCCAACGGGGCCCTCAACACTAAAATGCTTATATCTTACATACCAAGCATCTGATTGACGCACCATCAGTTTCATTTGAACCCTTATGACATTTCGGTTCATCTGGTTACTTTTTTGAGTCTTTTTTTGTAGTTAAGGTATGACCAATTTCATGAAGAGAGGATCCTCCAAGAATCAAGTGTTCTTATTGATGGAATCCAGTGGATGACTATGAAATGAAGAAAGAATATAGATCTTGTGTGGCTTATCACCTAGTGAGCCTGTGTGGGTCAACATATATCGATCTAGTTTGAGTCTGCGCTGAGCGATCCTATCTGTTTTAGCACCTACGGATCATATGTGTGTCATCACCTAGATATCATGTGTGGGTCATCAACTAGATATTCAATGAGGGTCATCATCAATCAATCATTTGCGGGTCGGCGTCTATCGATCCACTGTGGGTTAGAATCTATCAATCCTATGTGGGTTTGTAGAAGAGAGTCATGATTGAATAATATTATATATATTTGTTACTAATTATCTGTACTTATGTGCTTAATTTATATACCTAGTTTGAGCTGAGGGTTATCTTTTGTAAAATGTGGTTCAGGTCATGCTTTGTGTTTATTTTGTTGTGTAATTCTGAGAGACCTTCAGGGGTCTGAAGCATCCTACTATGTATTTTTATACTCACCACTCCATAGGATTCACCCACACCTTGTCATATCTTTTGATGATGATAGTAATAAATGACTAAGACTCGTGGAGCCAGGACATGACAGAGTACGATGGTGGAAAGTTGATGTGGTGATTCGCAGTGACGAGCTTTACCTACAATTCAAGTATGATACTTACAGAGAAACCTCAGGAGATGTTTTACTTTTACTTGAACTTCCATTTCATTTGGGCATGTATTACTTCCCCATTTTTACTTTCAATACATACTTTTACACTCATTTATGGTTTTTATTTGTAGTTGTACCTTTCTTCTTTTATTTTTTTTATACTTGTGTGTAGTGTACCATGTTTGTGTGTTTATATGTTTTGAGGAAATTCCTTCCCAATTTAGGGATACACTTTTCTAGTTCCAATCTCTGACCCCTGGCCTATGTATGGTGGCCACGGGATAGTCACGGCATGGGCCTTAGGGGACGAGTCATGAAAAAGTGGTATCAAAGGGGTCAGTTCTACTAGAAGAACTAAGATTCTAGGTTTTCAATGGAGCAATAATGTTAAGTGTCTTGGGATCGGGTTTCATTTCAGGGAGTCTAGTTTTGGTGTAGGATCTGACGTATCCATACACTAGGACCCTGAATTCTGATTTCTGACTCGGTACACGAAAACACTAGTTGCATGTGTTTGGAAAATGTTGTTTTCTTTTTGATATCTTTGATTCATCTCAGCAGGTATAAATTATTGGTCATGACACACCTTTTTATTTCATGATTCCACCTTTTATAAATCTAGATAGGATATTAGAGGGAGATCATGATAATGTCCCATCGAGTGATGATGCATTGGTATAGGGCCCTCTTACAGTGATAACAACATCGTGTGGTGTTCCGACAGCACCATCACCCATAGGGTAGTAGTCGCCACCAGCCCCACTAGTAGATCGTGCATGAAAACTGAGCACATTGCATGAGTTTTATAGATAGAGGCCTCTGAGGTTTCAATGTGAGACAAACCCATATGTGGTTGAGGACTTGTTGCAGGGTATGGCATAGGTTTTTCTCTAGGTTGACACACCAATATACCATATAGTGAACCGAGTTAATTGCCTCTTTCAAGGCACAATAGGGAGATGGTGGAGCTTCATGCTCCACAAAAAAATGGAGGCAACAATATCCTAGATGGACTTTGAGACCCTTTTCACGGTGGAGTACGTACCAAAGACTCTACGCTCTGTGCGTATTGAAGAGATGCTACACTTATAGTATAGTAGCCGGACATTGGCCCAATACTCGGGAAGATTCACTGACCTCTCTCGCTAATCCACCGACATGGACTGAGACCCTTTCTATAAAGCCTAAATATTGATCAGAATCTCTGATAGGATATCATAAATTCGATGATATCACTCACTATCCTGATGTATGCTGGAGTGATAGAGAGAGCACTATTATAGGAGAGATTCCAATCTAAGTAGGAATTGACGGTGAGAGCCACCACTGGATGACAGATAGCCGATTCATCTATAGTAGGTTGTAGGTAGATTTCATAGAATTCCTAGTGGGAAAGACCATTCGAAGGACGACCCCATGTTGTAGGGTCGATGGTGCAGAACTCACGAGATAGAGAAGGTCAAAAGAGGAGTATATTGTTATACACATGCAACGGGCAGGGTCACATGGCTCGTGACTGCCCGACCCGCCGCACCGATGATCAATAGATGGTCGATGGACCACCATGGAAGAGACATAGATTCAAACAAGGAGGTCTGTAGGTCGGTGGATGTGGTATCGTAGCTAATCGAGAAAGAGGTGGTTGGAATCGATTTGAGGTTCTACCGCCACCACCTCCAGAAGGTCGACCCCAACCTCTAGAATAAGGTGGACAGGGATGAGCTCAAATTTAGGAAGCTAAAGCCTATGATCCTGGTGCTCCAGAGATGATTTGAGAAACAATCTATGTCTACTCCACCCAAGTTGTAGTACTTATAGACACAGGTTATAGTAACTCTTTTATTACCATGAATTTCATTCAGAGGTCGTAGATTCTGATGGAGCCGTTGGTGTGATCATTATGTTTAGAGAATCCTACGAGAGAGGATTTGATGATTATGAACTGGTGTCGGTAGTGTATGATTACTCTAGGAGTTGAGAGATTCAGATGAGATCTCTTAGTAGTAGCGTAGTGTCCTTACGATGTCATCTTGGGTATGAAATGGTTATCCATAGTCCATGCCCATATCGATTGTTTTAGGTACAAATTGATGTGTATCCATCATGATGGGATCAGATTTTCCTTAATCGATGAAGAGGAAACATTTTCATCATAGGATGGACTTTCATAGAGGAGGTTTCATTCAATCATTCATCATTTTTCTATCCTCTCCATTAGTATAGTAGAAAATAAGTGTATGAGCCATCTTGTTGTGGTGGACCAGTATGCTGATGTATTTTCGGATGGTGTTCTAGGACTACCTCCTTGTAGAGAGGTATAATTTTTCATCGATCTATAACATGGGATAACCCCGATATCTACACCAGCATATGGGATGGCTTTCATGGAACTTTGTGTGTTGAGGGTACATATATAGGACTTTCAGGTTAAGGGGCTCATAAGGACAAGGATATCTCCATGTGAAGCCCTAATATTGGTTGCCAAGAAAGTAGATGGGAGTTTGAGGATGTGTGAGGACTATCAGTGCCTAAACCAGGTGAGTGTGAAGATAATTTATCCACTCTTAATGATTTAGGATATATTCGACTAGCTTAAGGAAGCACGGTGGTTTTCAAAGATAGAATATAGATCAGGATATCACCAGCTCAGGGAATGGGATGAGGATATTCCGAATACAACCTTTAGATGTCGGTGTGGCCACTACGAGTTCATGGTGTTTCTATTCGACATCGACATCTCTCCGGAAGTGTTCATGGGGCTCATGAATATGATCTTCTAGCCTTACCTCAATCACTCTATGGTTGTCTTTTTTTTACGACATCTTGATATACCCGGAATCAGAGGAGGAGAATAATATGCACATATATATAGTTTTGGATACACTTAAAGAGAACCAACACAATCGAAAGATACTTAAATTCCAGTAATGGTTCCGTGTGTTCTACTTTATGGTACATTTTATCTCAGAGGTTGGTTTTTCAGTGGATCTATAACTGATGGAGGCGATGCTTTCTTGGGATCCACCGTGGATGGTGACTGAGGTACGGTGTTTCCTAGGATTGGTTTGGTACTACCATAGATTAATACATGACTTTTCAGAGTAACAACATCCTCATCATCTTTGAAGAAGAAGGGACATCCTTTCTTGTGGACGGAGAGATGGAAACTAAGTTTCCTGGAGAGGAGGCATGGACTGATGAGCTCCACCATCTTAAGACTACTCGAAGATGGTGTTGGGTATGTAGTATACTGTGGCGCATCAGGGACCAAACTGGGGTGTGTTCAGAAGCAGTAGTGGGTGGTGATCGCATATGGATCATGACAGCTGAGGCATCATGAAAAGAATTGTGCTACCCAAGACATGGATTTAGTAGTAGTGGTATTTTCCATGAATATTTATTGACACTACTTATTGGGTGAATGTTTCAAAGTATACTCTGACAAAAAGAGTCTTAGGTACATCATTTCACAGAAGTACCTAAACCTGAGACAACAGTGATGGAAGAAGTTTCTATATGATTATGAATATGAGATAGTTTACCCTCTTTGGATGGGGAATGTGGTGGCAGACTTACTCAGTGGGAGGTTTGGTTTACTATTGCTGAATGAGGCGACATAGTCTCTAACCACATTGGAGTTATCCTTCATGGATAGTGATGGAGAAGCTTACCTCTAGTTTATGTCAGTAACTCCCCCACTCTATAAACAAGTCTAGGAGGCAAAGCATGGGGATGTTGACTGCGAGGCCCAACTTGCGTAGATATCTTCGGGATGTGATCCTGATGGATTTTATGAATGCGGGTATAACATAATTTTTTCTGGGGAAGCACCACGGTACGAGTGGCAGTATGGGAAGAGGTGATGAGGGAGTTCCACACATTCCCATTGGTAGTACATACTAGTGTGGAAAAGACGTACTAGGACCTCTGTCCTTAGTACTCATGGTCAGGGATGAAGAAAGCAGTGGAAGAGTTTGTTTCAAGATGCCTCACATGTCAGCATGTGAAGGATGAACACCAGGTTCCAATATTCTTGAATCGGCTACATAAGGTACCATAGTTGAAGTGGGATGACATCTCCATGGACTTCATGACATTTCTACCACATACATCCATGGGTCACGATTCCATATGGGTGATAATTTACCGACTCAGCATGTTGTCCAACATCATAACCATTTGAGAGAAAGGATCAATCGTGGGATTGTGATGCCTTTATGTACATAAGATTGTATGTCTTCAAGAGGTACCATCGATGATCGTTTCAGAACATGAAACTTGTTTTACATCTTGGTTGTCTATGGGATTTCAGGAGGCCTTCGGGACATAGCTACTCTTGAGAACCACCTTTCACCCTCAAACAGATGGTCAGATAGAGCGGACCATATAGATGCTTTAGGACATGCTTCCTGCTTGTGTCCTTAATTTTGGTCGTAGTTGGGAGGTCCACCATACACTGTTGGAGTTCACATTCAACAATAGTTATAACTCCACCAATCACAATAAGCCGTTTGATTCCTTGTACGAGAGACAATGTGATCACCACTATCCTAGACATACCTAGGGGAGTTAGCACATATTGATCTATAGATGGTATAAGCTACCACTGAGAATGAGCAGATCATCCAGGAGCAGTTGAAGACTACACAGATCATGCATATTTTTTATTCCAACAAGAGACGGAAGCCGTTGGGGTTCGAGTAGGGATACCATGTCTTTATACGGGTCTCACCCCAATAAGGATTACAATGATTTGGATTAGGTTACAAGCTATCTTTGAGCTTCATTAAACCATTCCAGATCCTTAGTAGGGTAGACAAGGTGGCATGCCACGTAACTCTTCCCCCATGGATGAACCAATTGCATAGTTATTTCACTGTGTCACATGTGAGTAGGTACATGAATGATCAATCACACATTATCGAATTGGGTGAGATGCACTTTGATGATGAGGAAACATTAGCAGAGATCCCAGTGGAGATAGAGGATCAACAGAAGCAGGTCCTTCTTGGAAGATCAACCTTTCTGGTGCGAGTTAGGTGGAAGCACGAGAACCACCAAACGATCACATGGGTGGGGAAGGCTCAGCTACGTGATCAGTACCCCTATTTGTTTCCCTATATTTTATTGTAGATTTTGGGGAAGAAAAACTCTATGTTTGGGAGAATATAATGACCCATGAATTAAATGTAATTTTTTAATGAAATGGAATTATTATTAGTCTGAAAGAATTGAAGGTACGTGATTCCATGGCCTGAAGATCCTAGAATGAAATTCTGAATTTTTTTAATATTAATTTAGTAAACGTTCAAGAAGAGATTTCTATATTTTCAACCAGTGCTCAGATTATAAATCTTTGGGTACCATTGAATTTGATGCGCCAATATTCAATTAAATTTAGCTTAAATTTGATCGAAAAAAGGCAGTCAAAAAAGTTAATTTTTGGACATAATAAAAAAAATCATAATATAATTCAATGATTTATTTTATTTCTTCATTTGTTACTGATGAGCGATGGTGGCTGGGCCGTGGGGTTTTCAAACCATTTAAAAGTCAGTTACACTTTCTTGTGTAACCACATTGTAAGGAGAAAAATGAGTTATTTAATTAAACTCATTAATGAAACACATTAAATGTGAAAAAAAAATCAAAATATACTTTCTCTCTATTAAATCAATTCTTGGGCATTAGTTTTGGGAGATCTCGAAGAGGAATTTCTGATGAAACACAGATGACTTTCCACTCTAATGAATAATGGATATCAATCAATGGTCGTTGGATGAACCGACCAATGATAGTGAATGTCGACGAACACCTTGAGACATGGACCCTTCCTCCTCAACTGTAGTGTCTTCCAATAGATTCAAGGTATAGGGAATTGTTTAAGAGCTTTTATGATTATTTTACATTAATGATGTTGAAAAATATCGCATATTATATTGTTAAAGTGGAGGGAAAATCCAAACCGAAAAATGCATGAAGAATACACCAACGTTACATTGATTGGGTTCTTCGTGGGTGGCTGACCAACACAGCGACAATTTGTTCCAACTGCCGGTTCTGACTGTCCGTGAGAAGGAGGAAGCGCCAGAAGGAACCATGGAAGTCAAAAAAGCTTTCATACATCACCTTCCACATTGAAGATGATGCCTCACTGCGGAAGCACTCCATGGTGGAGGGCTGCGTCTTCGAGCAGTAGAGGATGAATTGCAGCGGCTGGCCATCATCGGTCGTGTTGACGTCTGGCGGTGCACCATAGAAGAAGGATATTTCATCAAGCTGTAGATGAGGGTGGAACCAAACCATGTGTGTTCAGTGGGTTACTGGTCCGAGAGGACTGGCAATCTGGAGGGGTGAAAAGTTGCACCATTTCTTTGAAGACCCGAATGGTCGTGCAGTTCGGGAGAGGAGTGGACCCCCGTACCAGCCAACAGGCTGAGAGGTTCTGTGGCATGACATGCCGCACCCAACCTAGTTGACTGGGACGCACCCATGGTCTAGCCAGATAGATCTGGAAGAGCTGTACCGGGCTAGTTCAGGTTAGTCTGACCAGGTCAGACTAGACCCGTACCCACCTAGGGCCCAATTTTTCTTAAATAGGAATATATCTTAAACCAGACATCTGTTTGAGGAACCATCCATGACGCTTGAATAATTAGGATGATAAGGTCCTTTCTTGATTCTCCACATGATTTGTGGAGAACTTTTATGTATGGTGGGAATGTATTGATCAGAAATCCAACCTATCCCTCAACACTAAACTGCCTATAAAATACACGCCGGGTGTCTGAATATCGCACAATCAATGGTGTTGTAACCCTTATGACATGGGGGTTCATCGGTTACATATTCATGGGAATTATTGGTGGATGAATTACAAAAAATGGCTTGAGGAGTGGATCCTCCCATAATGAAGTATTCATAGTGTGAGAATCCACTGGCTGACTGTGACATGAAGAAATAATGTAGATCTTATGTGGGTTAGTACCTAGAGACCTTGTGTGGGTTAGAATCTATCGATCCATTGTGGGATATATCATAGCAATCTTGTGTGGGTCAGAACCAATCAATCATGTGTGTGTCAGCACCAAGAGATCCTGTGTGGGCACGTACTTAGCGATCCTATGTGGGTCATCTTCTATTGATAATGTGTGGGTATTCATCTATTGATCCTATGTGGGTCAGAAGTAGAGCCTCTCAACAGAATAAGATGATATAACATTACGAAAAATCATATGTACATTTGTAATGAAGTTATATACCCGGTTTGAGTTGAGACTTTTGCATTGTACTTTATTTTTGAGATCATGCTATGTGGATATTCCTTTGGGAATTCTATGGGAGCTTCGGGGGTCTTGTGGTCCCTACTGATAATTGTTATACTCTCCCATGCACGGGCTTCGCATGCACCTTGTGTTGTCTTGTGCAGAGGACGGACCAATTTGACTAATACATGGAAATTTAGGACATAAAGAAGTATAGAGGTGACCGGTTGGCGTGTAGATCTATAGTGATGAGATGTACCAACCATTCAGGTATTATCCTTGGCAGGAAACCTCATGAGGTTTTTCCTTCATCATGTACATCCATTTCAGTTTGGCTTGTATTCTGGCCCCTTTTTACTTTTAGTACATACGCTTACACTCTATTGAGTTTTTAAGTTGTGGTTTATCCTTTTTTCATCCCTTGTGTTAAACTTGTGTGCAGTGTACCCTGTATGTGTGTGTACAGGTTCTGAGAAAATTTATTCCCTTTTTAGGGATATGCATTTCTGGTGCTAGTCGTCAACCACTAGCCTCAGGATGGCGGGTGTGGTTTAGTCACGACACGAGCAATAAGGGATAATTCATTACATCACATTAGTTTTAGATAGATCATTAATTACCCTATATTTATAAATAATATACAGATGACCCAATAAAATTTCAACTAAAATTAAAATTTCAAAATATTCCATAATGCATTTTTTAATATTGAGTGTCAATTAAAATACTTATTTGTTTTCAATGGTTCTCATAAAATTTAGAATAATCCAAATATTCACCACTTAATACTACATCAAATATATCAAACAAATAATTAAAAACTAATTTAACAAGATCTATACGTAAATAAAAAATATTAATCAAATTTAAGTCATAAAAAATCAAAATGGTCATACCTAGTAGAAAATACAATCCATCTATTGTCGTCCACATTCACATTTAGATTGAGATATATGTACTAAATACAATTTGCTGAATAATACTGAGAACCAAAGATATGTTTAAATAAGCCATTGATATCATTAAATAGATACTTTTTGTTATCAATGATGTTATTTAGTTTTATATAATCCATAAAAATAGTCATAAGATCATTATTCTTTCTGAAACAAATTTCAAATAGAACCCCAAGGTGAAATGATATAGTGGATAAAAACAATATCGAGAGACTAATGTAACATATTTTTCAATTCCAAATATTCTATTATATCAATTCATTTATCTGGTTTTGAATTTTGGATATCATTATGAAATAAAAAAGACCTAAATAAAATCTCCCAATAATGATTTTTTTAAAATGATGACACATTGGTCAAAAGATCTACATAGGAATAAATATAAAGATGAAAATTAGGATAACAAAAGTCTGAGAGATGGAAATTTAATACAATAATTTCTAGGATCTGGGATGAGATCATTTAGGAGGTCATCCAATCCATGCAATATCACTACTAACTCCTTTGTTGGAAAGACCATCTACCACCCATTTCATCTCACAGTAAGCATTAGTGATGATATGATTAAACTCTTTCAGATGTTGGAGGCACAACATCCGTCTTGATGTGAAGGGACACTCTAGGTGAACCACACCTTATCGAAGAGCTTGAATGGTGGAATTTGAGACAATTTATATCCATATGTTATTCCATCATTTTTTCATGATGATACTAACAATAATAATTATGTTTAACATATCTTCTTCTAAGGAGGAGGAAAAACACCATGTATCATAGTTGCATCCCAAAATATGCCCATTCTTATTCCTACACACTACTACATATCCTAAAGGGATTGGGGTTCCTTTTTGTGAACCATTAACACTTTTTTGATCCATAGAAGAATAGGGGGTTTCCAATCGACATCCAACATACCTTTCATTTGGCCAAATATTCCTTGGATTTAGATCAGATGAAGAAAAATAAGATCCTTGACCGAGTTGTGGATGTTACCTGTTAGAATCATTTGAGATTACGTGATAGAATAAAGACCTTCACCTAAGCTTCATGGGGGTTGAAATAATTATTGTTGTGAATGGTATAATTTCTCTCGTACCAGATGATGTGTTTTAGTTCAGAGACAACGTCAACAAATATATTTTCAACATGATCAGAGGAATCCACATCAGTCAATCTTTGAAAAAAAATCAGAATGGAGTCCAAAAATATCCATCTGAGATAAAAAAACATCCAAAATTTGTTTTCATAACACATATGTAGTAGCACAAGAGAAGAACATGTGGTTTTCATCCTCTCTGTTCCGATTACACATAAAACATTTAGAAAAGTGTTGAATACTAAATAATTGAAGACAACCATAAATGGAAACTATATTCTGGTATATTATTTTGACCAAGGATAATTTATAAGGTCTAACACATGTCTTGATAAAGTGTTTTAACCAAGTAATATCTTGTAATGTATTACTAAAATTATGATTGTATTAAATTTTAGAGTCTAAAACAAAATTATGAGCTTCTTACCAGAAAAAAACACTAGTGCTGACAAAAGAGAAATTGGAAATTATATTGTTTATCTCCTTAGGTAAACCCATATCCAAATAGAATAGGCTGTCATTTATGGAGATATTAATATTAGTATATAAATACAGGGGATCAATCATAGAGGAAAGAGGGTAACAAATCTAGTTATTCAAACATAATTTCAAAGAATATACTTTATAACAATCCATATGTAGTGAGACATTATTTTTGAAATTGAGTTCATCATGGATGGCCAAATAGAAGAGTACATGTGCAAAGTACATCATTTTCATAGATTTTTATAAAATCTACCTCTAAAGAAAATCATGGTGAATGAATTATGGTTTATAAGATTCCACATGAATTTATCATGAAGTGGTTCATTAAAAGGAAAAGTTTCTTAATATCATGAACACCATTGTCAAGGGGTTTACAACAATTATAATTAGAGAAAGTGACATGTTTCTTATCAAGTGTTCTTCCACTATAGAAAATGTTTTTCATTCTAATGTTAATATTTTTTATTAGTTCATTATGACATTAAGAAACGATCACTATGTAAACCAATTTAGAAACAATGGTCTATTTTATAGGACAATGACACCATGAAATTGATAAGGATTTTCTCCTCTAAGTAGAGAGTTTATTATTATTCATGTAAACTATGTTGGAGAAGTAAGTTCCTATTGAATATACATAGAGGATATGAAATCCAATGAACATAGAGGGGATGTATCCTTCTTTTATAACACGTTCATTTATAATACTAGTCTTTCTAGATATTGGAAATATTTTTCTGATGAAAATAGAGTATTATTTCCAATTTATGGATTTCCCCGACACCTATTCATAGCATGAGAGAAAATATTTGAGATTTTTTATGTTCAATTTTTCCCCTTAAAGGAATAAAAAAATATAGTCTTCATACAAGAGATGATATAGAACAATCATGCTTCTAGAGCCAATGATGTGATTAATTTCACCTCGGATAACCAACTGGGTGATAATTCTACTAAGGTATTCCTATGCAATAAAAATATGTATAGTATAGAGAGGATACCCTTGTCTGACACCTTTTGTTCAATTGAAATAGCCTCTTGGATCACTATTATTCCAAACCGAAATATCTACAGATCCAAAAAAAGTTTTTATTTAGTTAAAAAAGGTCATTAATGCAAAAAAATTTAATGGCCCTAAACATAAAACTCTAATACCTAGTGTCAAATAATATTCTAATGTCCAGTTTAATAGAAATTATTCCTCATATAGTTGTCTTTTTTAGAAATTTAGTTATTTTGGAGGAAATTCATATGAATTCTTGGATGTTTCTTCCATTAAGGAATACAAACTGGTTCCATGATACAATTTTTTTTAGAAATGGGAGCAAGCCTATTAGCTAAATTTTTGTAAATGATTTTATAAATAGTGCTAATAAAAATAATGTATATGAAGAGATGAATTTCAAAATTATTCCCCAATTTTTGAACAAGAGAGTGTAGTTGTGAATAAATATCATAAGTAAGGTATACATTATAAAAAATGAATTTAATCCATTTACAAACATAATATAAGAAAATATCCCAAATGTGTTGTAAAAAACATTAGTTAATACATTAGGAACATGGGATCTATTATATTTTAACCTAAATACCTCCACTTTAATTTCATGTTCTATAGAAACACTATTAAGGATATTGTTTTCACTTTCTCCCACTATGATAAGAATTATACCATGTTTTATGTCATTATTAAGGTTTGGACCATTAAAGATGATGTTAAAGTATTAGATACCATGAATAACCAATCCTTCCTTATTATCAATAATGTTATCCCCATATTTGAAATAGTCAAGGGGACTAAAATAATTCTTATCTCTTCACATATTGATTTATAATTTATTGTTACTTTCAATATATTTGAGCCAGATAATTTTAAAAGAATGTTTTAGTATATTATCATTTAATGTGAGATTAGAGTTTAACTTAGTACAATGATAAATTTATTGTTTAGGATCAATAGAAAATTAATTTTTTTTAATGTCAACAAAAATTTTATTGAATGTTTTTTCTTGTGAGGAAATTTAATTATCAGTTTTTTTACTCTTTATTTGCATCATGAAATTATATTTTTCATTAAATATTTCAATTTCATGGTATATGAAAAACCATCATTTTTATATTTCATAGAATTTTATGTGTATTTAAAAATCATGTCACGGTCTATCCCAGTGGTCTTGGGATAGTAAACTGTTTTGGGAGGGATAGTCTTGGAAACTTAAGTATTTATAATAACTAGAATAAGGAGATGACCTGAGTTTAGGAGAGGCATGGTGATGCTCGAAATGGTATCCAAGTTATCTAGTACTTGTTTATTTATGTAATCTATATCATGTTTTCTAGACATAACCATGTTATGATGTCTTCAATACTTTTTATATTTAGATACTAAAATATTTATCTCCATGATAAAGTTTTCCTAAATAGAATATTTAAATTCATTAGAATAAATTTTAGAGTGAGAAGGATCCATTTTTTAAATAGTTCTATGAATAACAATGATGTATCTTAGGATAATCCAAGGATATTGGATCTTAATATTAAAAAAATACAGGATTATCCATAGATATCTCTTATCATAGTACCGATTATTATCATTAATAAATGTTCAGAATATATGAATTTTTTTCAAAGACAATTCACATGTGAAATATTGAGCATCATTATGAAAAACATGTATATTTCATAAATAAGAGTAAGCAGGTATCCAATGAGAATCCATAGAACTATTATTAGAAGTAGCACCAATGAATATTGTAACTAGATTTATCTATTCCATTAAAATGAGATGAAATTTTTTTTAGTCTCAGAGTTAGAAATATTTTTCATTTTATGCATGAATAAAATTATTTTTAATGTTGTGGTTGTTTCAGAGTTAGAAATACCCTATAAGTTCTAATGGATAATATTCAAATAGACCTCTATTTTGGGATATGACCAATTTTTCTAACCTGCAATGTTGTTATTCCTTCTGGATTTCCTAGGAGGTCTGATGGATTTATCTTTTCTATTTAGTGAGTCACAATCCTATTTCATGGTAATGTTAAGATAATTAATACTTTAATGTTTAAATGGATTGTCTTCTGTCTGATTTTCTGATTCTTTATCACTAACATGGTGATTAGAGATATCTCATTTGATCAATCTATCATACTCAGTTTTTCAATCATTATTTGTATACATGTTTTCTTTTAGGGTTATTTTGTCAACAACAAACCTACTCTGGTCATGTGTTGGAGGCCTCTAATTATCTTCATGGGGCCTCTATCATATACAGTTCTCTATTCATATGTGTCAACCGCATCAACATCATATGGTCTCTGGATGTTATGTCTATATGCATTTTTTTAGGGCATTGAAGAGTTGCGAAATTTTTTATCCCCCTTGATCCCCAATGTAGGTGATGTTCTAGTTTGAGAAGAAATGTGATTAAAGAAGAGTCTTTGGTCCTTGTATTGAGGCCCATTCCCTATCCACTAAGTAAAATTTTTTAGTTAAAGAGATTTCACCCTGTGTTATGTCTATATGTAGTCTTCGGAGGCATAATATCGTTGTTAAAATACATGTTATTGTTCCCCCAGATCTCCACTACAGGGTTGTATATTCTAGGATGGTATTAAATATCACATTATAGTAATGATTTTCAATCAAACACAGTAATAGATGTGGTGATATTGACTTCGTTAGAAATTAAAGAAAGAGAGTATTTGGATAGTTGAATTTCATAGTTATTTTAATCCTTTTGGTTTCTTTCCGTGAAAGGTATGGAAATGAAATCACAAGTACTAGATAACATAGTCTCAGTTACCTGTGAATTAGCTTTAATTTTTATGTATTAAGAAGTGATACCCATTGACATTACTTGATCACTATTCATGTCATTTTCATTGACCGATTTTCAGGGACTTTTCTCTTTAGATTCTGATTTTTTAGGTTTCTTTATAGTGTCCAAGATGAGTGTAGAAATATCATCACCAATAACATTCCCATCCATTTCAATCTTCTCCTCTTCAACCGTTTCATTCCATTATTGTCTAAGGGGTCTATTGAAGTGTATGTGTCACCATTCATCTTCACCAATAACTCATTTATTTATTGGGAGGGCTCAGTCATCTCCAAAATAGGCCTTTTATCCTTCAGATGTCGCTTGATTTCAATACATTTCGTATCTTTAGTCTAATTGACATTCTTTTTCACTACTCTACAATTCATGATATAGTGTCCAAATATCCTGAGAAATCTACATAATGGGTTCTTATTATCATATTTTATCATGGCCCTACCTCTGTAATATTTATCATTAAAAGTTATGACATGATGAAGCTTCAATTCCATGTTTTCTTCAACCATAACTATTTCATAAAGACCCAAATATTTATTCAATTTACTTTGTTCTAACTTTATGGGGACCCCAATCCAAGAGGTAATACCATTAATGATTTTAGGATGAAAAAAATACAAGATAAGTCAATGAAATAATACCCAAATTTGATCCATTGAGTTCCCCCAGGTGAAAGGGTTGAACGAAAAATCCCATTCTGATAATCTGAGAAAACTAAGTCTCAGTTGAATACTTGATAATTTCCATAATCGATCTATTTCATCAAGTTAGTTCAAAACAATATGAAAATTCCCTTTTTCCCATTGGAACTAATTTTGAATTAGGTGTACCGATACAATGGGTGATTGTAGGTTTATGGTCTTGTACAAGCCATGGATTGTCCCCTTTTAAATAAGAAAATTGGCCAAGGATAGAGAATATACACATTTGATCTTTTTTTGAATATATTCGGGGTCATTAATGACTTCAAACCCTCAATCATTGAACTTTTTGAAGAGATTATTCATCGATTAGGATGTGTTTTGAAGGAATGAACCCATAAGCGATTCAGTGAACGATCCCCCTATGGTAGGTTGAGATATATAATCATGAAGTGAATGATCAGACTAGAAGTTAGGTGTTTTAAGTTCGAAGAATCTCCACCCTCATGGTAGAAGACGAAATTAATAGGTAGAACTATTAATCCAGAATTCATTCACCACCATGATTCAGCGAGGTTGGGTCTACAAGGTGATCGTTCACAATGTCTCCTAGGGATCTTCAAACCCTCCATCACCTCCCTAAGATCACGATTTAAGGAACCTCCAAAAATGGAAGAAAAATATGAAAATTTTATTATAAAAATATACAAATATTAATATAATACATACAATAAAAAATTTAATCATTTCCCTAATTTTTATAAAATATGTTCATGATATGTTTCACTAAAATATGTTATCAGTTCCACATCGTCATGATTTGTAAGAAATAATATTAATTCATTTGTATGTATAAATTGTAACTAATGTTTTAAAATGAATATGAATTATCCAACTCAATAACTTATCATAGAAACATAAATTTAAATCTAATAAACAATAAAAATAATGCCAATATCAAAAATTGGAATGAATTTTTTTTTTCTGGAAACAATATTCATCTAATGATAATATATAGATTTCTATAAATTCAAGCCACCTTAATACAACACCCATGATTAAATATGAAATTAATTTAACTCTATTCCTGAGAATAAATTACAATTAAAACACCACATTTCCAAAAATTGAATGAATTCATTGTTCAAAATTTAAGGAATTCATTTTTATAATCTGGGGAAAAATCAATTGATGTACATGGAACTGCATCATTTGATAGTCTAGTATCAACCATAGTATATTTAAATGAAATTAACACGCCTTATATTTTTTTTAATGATTTCAAACATGATATACTAACTTTTAAAATTTATTAATATAATTAAAAACACATCATAATTCAATCAAGTCAATACTCAATGAATATTTATTTTACCATGAATTGTTTAATAAAAAATATTTGACTTATATTCTCAAGCCAAATGACTGAGAATCCCATTTAAAAAAACATGCTCTTGATCTTATGAAAAATTATTTAAAATTTATTTTACAATATTTGGATCATTTTTTGGGATTACCAAAAAATTTCATGGTTTAGTTCTTCTTTATATCTTTACCTAATAACTAGTACATACACTAGTTTTCATGGGGTTAAAAAATTAATAAAAAATCCATCCCATTTTCTAATACTGATATAAAAACTTCCTCCAAAATTTTCAACTCCCTAATATATAAAGAACATAATTAGATATTTTTTAGCCCTTTGAAATTTTAATCAAATTTTTCCCCAAGGTCCATTATGAAAATATATATAAAATAGGAAAGTTGTATAAAATATGCTTGGTTATTACCCACATAAATAGTTTATTTTTAAATTAATCTCTATAAATGATCATTTCCATTAATATAAATTGTTATTTAAAAAAATATCATGAAATGGAACAATAAATTTTGTCCAATGTATTTCATCAATCTCATCCATTTTTTAGTATTCTTAACTAGATCCAACTATTTTTTTGGATTCACCTAAAAAATAAAAAATAGAAATAGTAAAAAAAAATTATTCTATATATCCCATAAATAAAATATCTTATAAAATAAATATATTCATCATTTTTATTTCATTGGGAGTTAATTACCACATAAATTGTGAGGGTGTTGTTTCATGAACATCTCTACTATTGATGGGCTTCTCTATAAATAATTATATTATTATTTTACATTTCATAGAATAACTAGGTTAAAAAAAGTAAAGGATAATGGTTTATTAAATGCATTTCATGATTATAATTTTTATGTTTATTATCCTCTTTATGAATTCATACATTATCTACATTGTTTCCTCAATAAAAACCCATTTTGAACATGCATGGATTAGATGAAGAAACATGACTACTTTTAAAATTTATCTCATGTTAATATAACCATAAATTAGAATCTGTTTAATCTTTATTCTAAATCCATCATGTACACTAATTGAATCTAATTATTTTTACTAATATGAAATATAATACCCCATAACATAATCAGCACAAAATTTAAATTTTATCATTAAGGGTATATCATTTGTAACTTTCGATGATATTATGTTATTAGTTTTTGAGATACAATAAATAAATTAAATAATAAATATTTCATTTCTATATAGTGTATACTTTTTCCAAAAAATATGTTTATATCATTAAAAAATTTGTTTCATTCCAGACACTTCATCTTCATATGATAATAGTTTCCATTGTGAAGAAATTTACCTTTACATTGAAGAAGACAAGTAGTACATTATAGTTGCAATTATTCACGATGGATTTTGTCTAGGAAAATTCAATGATTGTTTTTATAGTGACAATTAAAAATATGTATTTATGTTTAATTGACATGTTTTAGTGGTTGAAATATATTTTCATGCTCTTTAAATTAATGATTTAAATATAGTTTAATTAAAAATTATAATAACAACCATGAAAAAATTTGTTTTAGTATAGCTGAATAAGATTTTTTAATTATTTTTGAATAAAATTGAAAAAAGGGTTTAATGTTCTTTGAGTTAGATTATCATACATACATTGATTTTGGCTCAACATTTTTTCAGTTACTTATGTAAAATATAATAAACTATACTAAAAAGTCCTGAGGGACCCACACCACTACTATAGTGGGATGGCGCGCCCTCGACCAAGCCATTAGTTGGAATGGCATCCCTGAAGGGGTTCCTACAAAAGGGATAAGAATAGTGGTGAGACAACATATGGGAAGACATGACAATTGAGGAGATAGAAGGCATAGGGTAGTGCCAGTAGTAGAAGAGACGTGCCATAACTAATTGAGGATGTAAGAAATCCTGACTTTTATTTTAATGAATAGAAAATTCATACTTTTCGATGTGGGATCAAGTATTGTAGCGTAGAAATGAATCACAACTGTCAAATCACTTGTTTAAATTTTCATGGCTATTAGATTTCATCACATAGAAATAAACTATGTGATCTTGTTCATTTGTTTTATGATACCTATGGTCAAGTGTTGGACATCAACATTTCTAGAAAACCTAGTTTGAGAGTCCACTAAATAGATATCTTCCTGGTGGTTTTAATTGATGAACAATCATAGTACTTGGATATTATTTTGATTAAGAGTAAAATCCAAAAATCATCAAACTAATTATGAAACATTGTTGAAATAGTAGAACGAGTATAAAACTGAGGTGTTATTGTATTTATAATATCAAAAAAAATGGTGATTATTGATGTCATGTAACAGATGTAGTTCATAGAAGAATGTATTTGGTTGTAGTTTCCCTATAAATACAACATAGTTTTTCAATAGATGTTACTTAGTTTTGATAGGAGTTCATTTTCAGAATAATGTTTTATACTCGTAATCAATCTGGTTCACATAATGAATATCCACATAGACATTGTCTTGTCATATATTGAAGAGATACCTCAAACTTTCTATAATTTTATATAATCCTCGAAGTGTTTTTCCATAAAATTTTTTCTATGAAACAAATGGGATAGAACATGTTGTGTCTCAATTCATTTGAATATATTTTTTTTTCTATGAATCTTTTGAAGAAGATCTATACATAACACCTATATTATTATGGTATGTGAGAATTAATACAATCTTATGTTTGATACCATCCTAGTGGTTTTCAAAAAAATAGGCATTGAATATTATTCCTGTGATAACTATGATTATACAATTTTTTTTCTTGTAAAGGAATAATGGTTTTTATTTTATTTCTATAGTATTTAAATAAGAGAATCTAGTCATAATTGTATTTCACAGAAGAATTTTTGAAATAGTTCATAATAAAATTTATTTTCATACATGTATAATAGATATTTAAAATATACCGTGTGTTCGATCAAATGTTGGACATGTGTTTGGAAGTAAAAATGATGGTGTAGTGAATGAATCATACATAAGGGTATTAGAAAACAGAAGTGCGAGTGGTTTGTGTGTTCTTGGAAGTGTATAAACCCATTTACACATAACATAAAGAACATGTGGTAGTATGTGTATAGATGATGTTTGTTTAGGAATAATAGATGAACATATTGTGTATATCTGTTAGTGGACATGAATTATAGTGTGAAACATATGAAACAATGAAAAAATTAATTGAATAATTTTCTAATAAGATGAATTAATTCTTGAAAAAATTAGAACACCATGAATTGTATTAAATATGTGCATGATGTTTGAAGAAACTTCCATGACATATTCATCTCATATTGAGTAGTTATTTTATACTCAATCAATAAAATTTTCATGTTTCATTGAATCAAGATAATTTTTTAATCTGATTTTTTAGTTTTTATTGAGGCCATGTCTTTATTAGAAGAATTAATTTCCTATGAAATATTGTATTATGGAATCTGACAAATAATAGGATATCATTATTTTTTGATAAAGTGTATCATTAGTAAAATGTAACTTGAATTTTACATGAGCTAGTTTGATATATTATTGTCATCATGGAGGCTCATTAATTGATCATCCAACGTATTGATCATATATTATATGAAGAAAAAGGGGATTTTTATTGGGGCTTAACAAGTTAATTAAGTGGATCTATAGATTGGGGGTCTAACAAGTTGAATAGATGGGGTGTCAAACCAACAAATAAAAAATTGTTTGACTTATGGAGTGTTTAACTAGAATCAATTAGAAGATTGGTTACTAGACTATATAACCAATTTCTACTTGATCCATTGTAACTAATTTGAATATTATGGTGGATAATTAATTTTGGGGTTATAACCAACATGGAAATAAATTAGTACATAATACATAACCATATAAAATTACTGTATACTATGTTTCATTTAAATTTTTCATTGAATGCATAATCCAATTATTTTAACAGGTGATAGAGGTTTCTATTAAATGATGAAAAAGAATTCTTAAAAAGAGGTAAAAATAATTCACCCCCCAAATCTCAGTGTGGATACATGATATTTTGAATCTTTAGTCCGTATCAGAGCATAGGACACAAACGATTGGATTAATGTTATTCTTCTATTGGTTAATATCAGAATTATATGACGAGAATATTTGAGTTTCCAGAATATTCATAAGGGAGTAACATTGAAAATACTATGTCTACTACTGATGTTATAATTTTTTCTGTTTTATTAAAGTAATAGATAAATAGTTCAAAAAATAGTAGAAAATAAGATGAGGAAGAAATCATAGATTAATTAATATTAAATTTTATCTAAAGGGACTTAGAGTGTAAATTATGTATGGAAATCAATTGGTTTAAATTCTAATGAATCTTGTTCAAGATGAGATGATATTTATGATCAACAATAAAATCATAAATCATCTAATGAAATATCCCTATAAAGCGGGAACTTTTTGCATTACATCTTTCAGGGAACTTTATGATAAAAAATTACATCTAATTAAAGATTAAATGAAATATAAGAAGAATTTACAAAATAAATTATCATAGTCAGCACACTAATAATGATTTTGAAATAAAAAGTTAAAAAATATCCTTTTAAAAATAATTATATATTAGATATATTGAATAATTTAAAATTAATATGAGTTATAAATAATTTTCGGAAATTCTAGTTTCTTAAGTAATCGATTCACATGAAAAGAAACATAATAGATCTATGAATGTCAATGATGATAAACTAATTGATAAGATATAAATATTCATGGATCATGAAAGTTTTCTATTAAAGGAAAATAATATTACATAAGATGGGGTTCTAAAGGTGAATATTCAATGGGAATAAAGCATAAAATATGTTGAATATGAGATAATATCTATAAATATAAAGTATCATGAACTATTAGTGAAATTTGGAATTATTGAAGTAAATAATGATGTGAATTCCTTAGATTTTGTGAAAATCAGTATTTCGAACGATTAATTTGATCATAGTGATATTTCAAAAAATAATTATTCTAGTGTCAATAAGATCTTGAAATTATCAAAAGATAACTATATTGTGTTCTCGCTGAATAAGGTAACTCGTTGTCCTAATAAATTTATTGGAATTAATTTTGATTTAATGACTAGTGCATATTCAAAAATATAATCTAGAAAAATTATGATGATGTAGAATTATTATTCCATAAATAAATGACAAAATAATACATATGTTACCCAAAAGAATAAAAATGCCAATAATTTTTAAAATGTGTCTCGAAAGAAGAAGTCATGATTTTTTGTCTACTATTGGTGTTGTTGGAAGTTTTGGAATTAGGAAATTAATTATTTCCATTATATTTCATTATGTGAAAATTGTATAATTTGTAAATTTATATGGATAAAAGATATAGATAAGAGAGAAACAATAGAATAAACTGAGAACTGATATAAATAGTGTTAGTTTATCAAAAAAGTATTTCATTACAAAAAATTTTGTATATTAATTATAAAAGAATTGTTCATTTTGATGACAAGTTATTGTATGTATCATTCATGAAAAAATCAGAAGTTGGTGAGAACAGAATATAGGAATAAAAAGTGAATAAGGTAAGAAATGAAGAGTTTAGGTAAGCCACGAGTTGTGAACAAAAGAAGAAGGTTGTTGTTCAAATAACTCCTATGATGTTCGTGACAATTGATGTGAATGGTGTACCATTAAATAATAGATGATTCTATTGTTGTAGGATAGGTCATATCATTGACCGTTGTATGTTTTTCAGGAACATTGATACTAATGTAATTAATAAGGGATCAAATAAAGAATCAATCTTGAAGATAAATAGGAATAACTATTTTTGAAATACAAATCCAATTAAGAATCATAAAATATTTATAAAATAAGTAATTTAATTAATTTTTTTTCTGGGATAGATAAAACATGTTGGGAAATTCTAGTATTATTTCTTTTACATGGAATAATTTACAATAATAATTCCTGAAAAGTAAAGGGAAAGAATATTTGACTTATAGTGTTGGAAAAAATAAGTCTACACACCAACTGAAGACTGAGCATGTTTGTAAAAAATGATAGATCATATAGCCATATCATTTAGAATAATATAGAAATATGGAACATAAAATGAAATATAATATTAAATTATAATAAGATGTGATGAATCATTTTTATTGTTAAAATATTTCTAGGTTGAGAATAAACTCTCAGTATTGTTCCTCTAATTAATGAGAATTAAAGATTGACATTATTCCATTATATATATTTTTTTATTTTAAAGTAAATAACTAAAGGTGAGTATTATATTCATGGGGATACCTAAATTTATAAAATATTTTATTCTTATATATCAAATATAGGTTTTTCATAGATGGTTAATGACATCATTTTCTCACATTAAATCAATACAAATTTTTTATCTGAAGATTCTTGGAATTTATTAATAATGAAATTCAATCATGATGAATAATTTTTAAAGCACATATCTTGAAGGGGATTACATAAGTACATCATATAGATATTTCAATTTCCATTAATATTTGTTGACTATATGAAGGTCTAGTGTGGTATGAATCTGATAACTCTAAAGGATAAATTTCAACAAATTTATGCTTTCGATCATTGAGGTATTTTTGTTAAAACTACTCTTTTAGGATAAAAACGAGTCATTATTAATAGGGGCATGATTTAATACTTGATGACAAAAGGGATTGGTCATTTGAACATGGAAATAAATTCATTCATATTATTGTATCTAATCTTTTTGGTGATATAATTGAAGAAGACTAGTTGAAAATATTTTGAGAAATTCCTAAAAATTTATATTGATTAATATCACATGATGAAAATTATGTGAAAACATTGATATTAAATTTAATCAATCTTGTTTTCAATAAATATAATTTATCATTTTTACTTATATTTGGTTAATTTTTCCTCATTTATTTATCAGCAGTGATTCTTTCCTTCTTATAAGTAAATTTGACTATAAATATCCGATGAGAAGGGTATGTTTTTAGAATTTGATTTTTGTAAATGGTAATTCCTTCCAATTTTTTATCATTGTATTTTTTTTCAAAATTGGGGATAATATATAATTTACACTGAATATTAAATGAGTATGTGTATTGACTAAAAATTCAATGTTAGAGATTAAAGAGACCAAGTTATTGTTTGGGGTTAAAATTATTTTAAATACATTAAGAAAAATTAAATTCAATGAATTTTTTTAGAAGAATGATTTTCATAGCTAGTTTGAAGGTAAAAAAACATGTTTTAGAGGTTGAGATAAATAAGAATATTTCCTACAATAATGTTATGTTTAATATGTAAATAAGATGAAGAACAATGACAATGAAAAATATTATTTGATTATTATTGATTTATATTTTTTAAAATATATCGTAATAGAAGAAATAATTTTTGTTTGATATTAAATTAGTGGGTATACATTATTAATTGATGTTGGATCAATATTTTGGAAGGTGATTATAAAAAAAATAAGAAATCTGGTTGGCCAATCTTGAGGTACCTACACCACTCCTATAGTGGGTAGGTGCGACTTTGTCCAAGGTAGTAGGTGGCATGGTGTGCCTAAAGGGGTGCTTGTGAGGGGTGTATAAGTAGTGGTGAGTCACCTTGTGGGGTGGCATGATAGCAGAGAAGAGAACTGGCAAGGTTTGATGAAAGTGGGATCATGGAAATTTTGTAACTAATTTTAGATGGTGGATGTTATGGAATCTGTTATAAAGGATTGAAAAAAATCCATGCGGTCTCAATGTTGGATTAGGTATTGTATATCCGGAATTATTCACAATCATATGATTTCTCAATTGACTTTTCATGATAGTCTGATCATCTCACCTATGATTCAACTATTAGATCTCAATTATTTTATTTTTTCAACTATCTGATAAAGCACTGGTCATCTTCTTCACAATAAATCTTCATCAAAGATTCCAGATCATCAAAGTATCCATTGTGTTTTCATCTGAACCCCGGACAAAGTCCACAATTCTTATTTTCAAGGAGTGAAGATTCCAAACTTTATCAAAATAATTATATAACACTTTTAAATAATATAACTGTGACCAAACATTGATTTATGGGTTGAAGAAAATTAATATTGAAACATGGTGATTCTTGAGGTTTTGTAATAGAGGCAATGCATACAAGTTTAGTCAGTGTTACGTAACCTATAAACACCACCTGGGTGGTCAGTGTGTATTTCATAATTTTTTGAGGAATTTGTTTCCTGATGAATTTGTGCCACCGTAATTTACTCACGTTTGTGGTAAAAAAAGATACAAACAAAAACATACTGGGGTTAATTTTAAGAGATACCACAATCCATCGAAATGTATATATCACTCTCGAGGTGATTCGTGAGGGGACTAGTTTTAAAAAACACTATGGATAATGCATGTTACATATCTGATATATCGGGAATGATTTTGTTCTATAAATCCTTTATGAAAGTGTAATAAGTAACACATATATTTTTTGGGGTTTGAACGAATGACCAAGATGTTTTGATTTATACCTTCATTGAGGATTTCATAAAGAAGAAAATAAATATTAGTCTTATGCGAACCTAGCTTATGGAAATTATTTTTTGTGTGTATGAAGGATTAAGGGTTTTCTTTGATTTATTTATCATGAAATAATTTATTCTATCCAAAATGGCTTTTCTTGAAATAATATAACAAATAGTTCTTTCCAAAATTAATTATCTTGAAAATGTAAAGGATTACTAAATTAGAAAGTTTATCTATGGAAATTTGGAAATCATTTTTGGTACGATGAAAATTTGTAGTGAATTAATTTTATGCTAATAGTATAGAAAAATTTATTGTGAGTGATTTATATATTCATGGTAGTGTGTAAACCCATTTACATGTCACATGAATGTGATTTTGGATGTTATCATTCACATGATGAAAATGAATGCCTAACAAGTGATGATATTTTTTATTTATGTGGGTGAACATTAAAGACAGTGTGAACCAAATGAAACATTTATAAAATTAACTGTATAATTTTGTATAATTGTGAAATAATTATTGAAAAAATGAGAAAACCAAGAAATTTTTTATAAACATTAATGATGTTTAATGAAATTCATGTGAAATATATATTTCAATTTATATAGTGATTTGAGACTAAATCATGGACATTATTTTTTCAATGATTCACAAGAATTTTTGTATCTATGTTTTATGAGTTTAGTGAGGTTGCATTTTCAATAGAAGATATAATTTTCTGAAAGTGTTGTACTAAGGCAGCTGACCTTTTATAGGTGATAAATATTGTTTGATAATGTCTTGTATGAGTGAAATGGAACATGAATTTTACATGAGACTTTTTATCCATCACCCTTATAAAAGAGGATTCATAATTTATTATCCTATATGCAGATCAGATATTCTATTAATAGAAATCATCTTTTCATAGGGGGGGTCTAACTAGTAGTTATGATTATCTAGAGACTAGGGGTCCAACCATTTAAATGGTTGAGGTTTTTAACCATCGAGGGATGAATATTTGGATTTCATGTAGGTATAACTAGATTTAACTGAAGGATCCATTATTTCGGTGTGTAACTAGTTGTTCCACTTCCATTAAAATTGATAAAAATAATATATTGGGTAATCCATGTTGGTGGCTGAAAAACATGGCATGGAATTATTTATTAGTACCAAACCTTGTAAAAATATTCGGTGATGAGTTCCAATTACTTTTTTTGATTCCATGCATGATCCACTTATTTTAACATCTAACAGATGCTAGACATAAAAGTTGAAAAGAAAATTAGTAAAGTAGGTCAAACCTAATTCACACCCCCCTTTGTCTGAATACATGATCCTTAGACACTTCATACATAATTTTTACAAATTTTTAGATCCCATAAATAATATTATGAAACATTATATGATATAAAAATCAATTTATGAGATATAAAACGAATGAAGTCATATTATCCTAATGAATAACATCAAAATCCATTAAAATATTTACTTTTTTAGAATAAAAAAATGAACACATAAATAATATATATCCGCATGAGATTAAAATTATTTTCATAAATAAAACCATATAATTAAATTCATAAGATATAAAATATAGAATAAAACATTAGCCATATGAGAACTCTGGAAATGATTCCATTGAAATAAAACCATTAAAAAGATAGTATCTATAATGTTTTCTTCACAAATAAATGAAAATTATTTCGTCAAATATTATTATGATGAAATTAATATAGGTCATGGAGAATCATATAAATTACTCATTCCAACTCATGTTATATCTTATGTAAGAATTAATGATCATCATCTAATTTTATTGGAGTAAAATACAGTGATATATCCACTATTTTTTAACATCGATGATTACTCATTAACCCATGAATTAGAAAACTATATTGGTCTCACCCAACATAATGAGATATGTCTGACTCATCTCTCAAAATAAAAAATTATCAAGTAAATTTTCATGCATAAAACATTTGTAATCATTCACGTTTTTTTTCGAAAAATCATTGGAAAATCATTGAAAATCATTTTAAATCAAATTTGAAATATCTTTTCATTTAGGTATATAAATTTTTGGAAATATTAGTTTCATTATAGGTGTTTAAAAATAATTAATCCCTTGAATATGAGGGATATGATAATCTATAAAATACCACAATATTTTATTGAAATTATTATAATGAGAGTCACGACCCGTCCCGGTTGGGCCTGAGCCAGAACTCCCCAAGCCCGCCTCCAATTGGCCAGGGGCTGGTGAATATCACTGAGTATGCATGCTACTAACATAGGAGGCATTGCCTATAAAACTGTACACATGCACACACATCTCCAACCCCACAAATATGAAAAGTAAAAACAACTTAAGATGGTAAAACATGCATACACTTAAAACCCAACCAACATAGTATGATAGGGAAATAAAGTATAGTAAAGTAAAAACCTACGCCAAAATTAAAATCCCACCAAAAGAAATCTACAGAAAATTCCAACCTGTAGATAAAGGTACTGGGACTGCCACCCATCGCTGAAGGAACACACCTCGGCCTATCTGATCTCACTGAGCACCATCCATTCCTAGTACGCCTAGAATCCTATCAAAGGCTCACTCGTCTGCACAAGACACAACACATGCATGCAAAGCCTGTGCAGGGGTGAGTATAACAATACCCAGTAAGAAACCCCGAAAACCACAAAAGAAATAAAAAAAAGGAAAATACCACAAATAAAGGTACAGTCACCTTCACACAGTATATGTCTACGGAACATATATCAGGAATATCCAGATATACTCATACACAGACAACCATCGCAAAACCACCACTAAGATTCAGCTTAAATATTCCACAAAGCATACAACTGGGAGAACACACTCCTAGGTCTGAAGAGAGAGATATGATGTAATCGTTCCAGGAAAACACACTCCACGAGTACCTTGAGAACATGATGCCCAGGTGAGAATCACAACCAATTTATGGGGTTATTCTGACAACTCAGTCTGAGCTAATCCGCTAGGCAGAGGATCAACGTCCAGGTAAGATAGGTCACGTAGATACCAAGAACTCTACCTAGGGTATCAGGAATTAATAGAGGATCCAACACTAAGTCTCATAGAGGGAATTTCCACAACTCTATTCAGGAAGTCCTGTGGAAGGGGTCATACTCCTGTATATTAGGAAATGATACCGGAAACCATCAGGAGAAAGGCCAAGGGTATGGGCCCAAATAAGGCTAGTAAAAGTCACGGAAGTCAAGTGGGTCAAGCCATGATGAAAAAGGTTACACGGTGTGTAGCATGGGTACACGCCGTGTTCCATGACCCCGGGTATTGCCCTTGTAGATGGCATGTGTCGTTCATTCAAGTCATGCAAAACCAAACTACACGCCGTGTAGAATAGTAAACGTCATGTTCCTTGATCACGGGTACTGCCTGTGTAACCAGCACGTGTCATTCGGCTTGTCGGATAGAAATTAACTACGCGAATTGTAGAATAATCACATTCTGTGTCCGAGCATCTGGGCTCGCTCCATGTACGCTGGCCATGTGCCCGTACACGGTCTCTACCCATGTCTGTGTCGCCTTCTCAGGTACCAGTACACGAGGTATCCCGTGTATCTGGCCGGGTCTGGCCGGGGAGGGGTATAAAGGGTGTGTCCTTAGTCGGGTACCCTTCTCGTGTCCGTGTACTCCCAGCGTACACGCCAGGTCGTTTGCCGATGAAAACACACAGTGTTTCCCATACTACATGGCGTGTAGTCGGGATGGTTACAGAAACACCGTCTTCCCCCACACGCCTCAGCTAATCTTCCGGACATCAATTCAGCCATCTATTTTCCACGAAACTCAGGATGCTGGATCACCTCGTCATCGTGATGCCAGATCCATGGGTTTGGTCCTTCAATATTCTCCAAAATCCGATTCTGGTCACCCATGCAAAAGGCGTTCGAAGAACAATTTCATCCAATCCGCTTCGATCCGTCTGTCGCCACCGCAGTTGCACATCGATAGGGTCGTAATGATTCCAGATCCTCAATTTTGGATAATTTCATCGCACAATGGTTGTCAAACGATCCGCTGTTCATTTTATCGAGAAGAACGCGAAGAACACTCATGAAGAACGCGATAAATTTGGAGAAGAGACACACACAAATTGAGAGGGAAGAACCTCGATCGATGTTTGTGTTGATCTCCGTCCGTCACCATTAGAAGGTAGAACGAAACCAAACAATAACAAGAATGAAATCAGCAAAATACCCGTCAAATCCCATCCCACTAGAACGATTGATCCGCGGGATAATCTGTTCGTGGATTTGTCTAGGTTCGTCATAGAAATAAAAAACGGGGAAGAATAAAATAAAAATGACATCCTACCTGGATCCCGGCGTTCGATGGCGAGGATCTGGTTGTCACGTCGTCGTCACCGATGAAATCTGTCAAGAATGTCACCGCCGCATTGGGGGTTTCCTCCAGATCATTCCCAGAGCCTTCAGGGGAAAATGAGGGTTATAGGGATTGTAACCCTGACCCCCTGCATAATCTCTATTTAAAAGATAAGAGATATTTGACATAATAAGGTTTAAATAAAATATTTAAATATAATATTTTATTACTGTTGCGTCCAAAAACCTTATTTCACCACCGACCTGCACCGGCCGATGTTAGGCCTCACCTTAGGTAAAATCACTATTCTGAATTCAATGGTGCCCTCGAATTTCTGATCTGAGTACCTATTCATGAGTTATTACACTATTTCAGGAAAACCTCATGAGCATGTAATTTTAGTATTAAATTAATTTCAAACATTTGTTCCGTGCTCACTGGGCCTCTGAACTGCACGTCGTCTCATAGCCTAGTCGAGAATTAATTTCCATATAATAATAAAATAATACATGGAAAAATCCGGGGCATTATATCACACCCACCTTAGGGATTTTTCGTCCCCGAAAAGCCAAAACAATGGATACTAAAAAATATGTGCGTACTACACGTGAATCTGAGCTTCCCACTCCCACATGCTCTACTAGAGATTACTGTGCTGCCACCAGACACGCACCAAGGGAATAGATCATCCAAAAATGATCTTCTCCTATTGATCCTCGATCTCCACTGGGTACTCAGCAAAGGTCGATCCATCGTCGATGTCCAGCTCGCCCCAGTCGATGACGTGTGATGGATCATGCACGTACCACTGTAGCAGCGACACATGGAAGACGTTACATACATGTTCCATCTGAGGAGGTTGATCTGAGTGATATGCCACCTCACCAACTCTACTTAGAATCTGAAAAGGGACAACAAACCTTGGAGATAGCTTGCCGCCTCATCCAAATCTCTACAATCCCCGTCGAGGTGAGACCCGAATGAACACATGGTCTCCTTCCTCGAACTCCAAGGGCCTCTGTCTTCAGTCGGCATAAGACTTTTTCTGACTCTGTGCACTCTTAATCCGCTCCTAGATGACCTGAACCTTCTCTGTAGTAGCTCTCACCATCTTTGGGCCCATGAGTGTTGACTCTCCCAGGGCAGTCCAGCAATGTGGGCCCAGAGATGGTGAGAGCTACTACAGGGAAGGTGAAGGTCATCTAGGAGCGGATGAAGACTGCACAGAGTCGGAAAAAGTCTTATGCTGACCAGAGATGGAGGCCCATGGTGTTCGAGGAAGGAGACCGTGTGTTCCATCGGGTAACACCTCGATGGGGATTGTAGAGATTTGGCCAAGGTGGAAAGTTATCTCAAAGGTTCGTTGGACATATTCAGATTCTGAGTAGAGTTGGAGAGGTGGCGTATCGCTTGGCTCTAGCTCCTCAGATGGATTGGGTACACAACGTCTTCCATGTGTTGTAGATACGGAGGTACATGGATGATACATCGCACGTCATTGACTGGGGCGAGCTGGACATCGATGATAGAGCGACCTTTGCTGAGTACCATGTGGAGATCGAGGATCAGTTTGATAAGTTCCTTCTTGGATGAGAAATTACCTCGGTGTGTGTCCTGTGGTAGCACGGGAATCTCCAGGAGACCACATGGGAGCGGGAGGCTCAGATTCGCGTGCAGTACCCACATCTTTTTGAGTACCCTTGTTTTGGATTTTCGGGGACGTAAAAGCCCTACGGTGGGTGTGATGTAATGTCCTGGATTTTTTCATGTATTATTTTAATATTATATGGGAATTAATTCATGACCGGGCTCTGAAACGGCGTGCAGTTCCGAGCCCCAGTGTTCCCGGAACAAATGATTGAATTTAATTTTAAAATTAAATTATGTGTGCGTGTGGTTTTCCTAAAAAAGTTGAATAACTCCTGAACGGGTGCACGGATCAGAAATCTAAGGGCATCGTTGCATTCATAACATCGATTTTACCTATAGCAATGCCTAACATCAGCCGGCGCAAGTCGGTGGTGAAATATGGTTTTTGGACGCAACCGTAATAAAATATTTAATTAAAATATTTTATTTAATACTTGTTATGTCAAATATCTCTTATATTTTAAATAGAGATTATGTAAGGTATCAGGGTTACAATCCCCATAACATTGATTTTTCCATGGAGGCTCTAGGAATGCTATGGAGGAAACCCCCAACACGGCGGTGACATTCTTGACGGATAACGTCGGTGACGACGACGCGGCGACCGGATATTCGCCAATGAATGCCAGGATCCATGTAGGAAGTCATTGTGATTTTATTCTTCCCCGTCTATGATTTCTACAATGAACATAGACTAATCCACGAACATATTAGCCCGTGGATCGATCTTTCTTACCGGATTGGCTTTTGAGGGGATTTTTGAGATTTTATTCTTGTTATTGTTTGATTTCGTTCAAACATCTAACAGTGACAGACCAAGATCGACATGAACATTGATCGAGGTTCATCCCTCTCGATTTATATGTGTCTCTTCCCCAAATTTATCGCGTTCTTCGTGAGTGTTCTTCGCGTTCTTCACGGGATGAGGAACAACTGATTCGTGCGCACCCATTGTGCGATGAAATGATCCCAAATTGAAGATCTATAATCGGTAAGACCCTTCGGAGGTTCGGCAGTGGTGGTGATGGACAGATCGATGCGGATTGGAAGAAATCGTTCTTCAAACAATTTCCGCACGGGTGACCAGAATCAGATTTTGGAGTCAATTGAAGGCCTGAAACCCATGGATTCGACATCACGATGACGAGGCAGTCTTGAATCTTGAGTTTTGGAGCAAACAGACGGCTGAATCGATGTCCAAAGTATCAGCCAAGGTGCGCGGAGGAAGACATCGTTTCTAGAAAAATCCTGACTACACACCGTGTAGTATGGGCTACACGACATGTGTTTGTCGGCGAACGACCTGGTGTGTACTCCGAGAGTACACAAACACATGAAGGGTACACGGCCAAGTACATTCCGTGTATACCCCTACCCAGCCATACCCAGCCAGATACACGGGATACCTCGTGTACTTCTACACGGGTAGGTGACCCGGACATAGGCAGAGATCGTGTACGGGCACATGGCCAGCGTACACAGAGTGAGCCCAGGTGCTCGAACATGACGTGTGATTATTCTACATATTGTGCAGTTGATTTCTATCCGACAAGATGAATGACATGGGCCGGTTACATGGGCAGTACCCGAGGTCAAGGAACACAACATGTACTTTTTCTACACGCTGTGTAGTTTGGTTTTTCACAGCTTGAACAAATGACATGGGCCATCTACACGGGCAGTACCCGGGGTCAAGGAACACGACATGTAACCATAATACACACCGTGTAACCTTTTTCTTCAGGGCTTGAGATACTTGTCTTCCGTGACATGGACTAGCCTTCTTAGGGTACGTATCCTTGGCCTTTCTCCTGGTGGTTTCCAGTATCATTTCCGAATATACAGGAGTATGATCCCTTCAACAGGACTTCCTAAATAGTGTTTTTGGAATCCCCTCTCTGATACTTAGAGCCGAATCCTCTTTTCATTATTGATAAACTACTTAGAGTTCTTGGTATCGACGTGACCTAACTTATTCGGGCGCCGATCCCCTGCCTAGCGGATTAGCTCAGACTGAGTTGTTGGTCTCACCCCATGACTTGGTTGTGATCCTCACTTGAGCAGCATGTTCTCAAGGTACTTATGGAGTGTGTTCTCCTGGAATGAGTACTTCGTATCTCTCTCTTCAGACCGAGAGCACCATTGACTTCAGAACATCGACTTTACATAAGATGAGGCCTAACATTGGTCGGTGCAGGTCGGTGGTGAAATCTGGTTTTTGGACACAACAGTGCCCTCTGATTTCTGATCCATGTACCTGTTCGGGAGTTATTCCAGTTTTTCAAGAAAACCGCACACGCGGGTAATTTAATTATTATTGTATATTCAAACATTTGTTCTGGGATCACTGGGCCTCAGAACAGAACGCTGTCTCAGAGCCCGGTCTCGAATTAATTCCCATATAATATTAAATTAATACATGAAAAAATACAGGACATTACAATGAGTAATATCTATAATGGAGGAAAAAATGAATTCCATGTGCATTAAAACAAAATGTTTTTCATTTTGATAAAAAACGTCAAAAAACTATATAGTGTAAATTTTTAAATTATTACATTAAAAAAATTTATCAAAAGTAAAAATATATTGAGAAATATATTCATGCAATTTTTTTATATAAATTATAAATGTGTTGGGACATTTGGATGAACTTTGATATAGAGAAATATATATTAAAATAAGTAGTTGAAATAATGTATTCAATATAAATAACATACCTTAAACATTATATATAATAATAGGTTTCTTATCTCTATTGTAATAAATATGTAATAGTTATCAACCTACGAACCTTATTCCTTTTAATTCTATAAATATTATTCCATTTAATTAATTTATTTCAACTTTTTTATTATTAAATAAACTATACATCATGTGTTAATAGGTTTTCTATTTCATAAATTGCAGAAATCTTTTGTGTATTTCTGTAACTAAAAGGAAAAATTTTCATCCATATAAATAATTAAATGCATATTAATAGTTTAACTTTTATACATAATATGTACATTTATAACCATTAATTTAAGGTGCACATGAATAATGAAGGACACCATTTCCTGGAGATGGTAATCTACACCGATGTATAAATGATGTTTTATTTTTTCTATTTTATGGACATGAAATAAATTATGAAATTATTTCATAAATATAATATATTTTATTTTATTTTAATAGTTAATCCAGCTATACATATGAACGAGCGATGTTATAATTTTCCAATGGAAAAAATTGTAATAAGATATATAAAATTTTTTATTTTAAATATCATAATTTTGTCATGAATGTCATATATATTAATCTTTTCCAAAAAATACTATTGGTATAATATGTTGATAAAAAAACAGAAAACATTCCATGGTAGAGGTTTTATTCCCAAAGTACTCATGATTGATGTTTTAATTTACAAAAATATGAAAAATGTAATATAATACATATTCCATAAAATAAATAAATTTTATCATGATCAAGAAACTAATATTATTATATCATTATTCATAAATATTTTTTATATGGTAGTAAAATAAAAAATAAAATCAAAACATTATGTGTGGATATGATGTATCCTTTTAGAAGTGAGGGGTGTGGCACTATTGTAATTAATCAATATCTTAAAATTATAATGATTCAATTTCCACCTATAGTAGAGATTAATCAATATAATTAAAAATATATAGTGATAAGGATTGAAATTATCTCATAAAATAATAATTAATATGATGTTTTTTGAACTTATAATAGTATTGTATCCCTAATTAAAATGTTTTACCTTTTATAGTGGTGATAACTATTTACCTTGGTTACTATTCAATATTACCAAAAATGAAATTAACCTCTTCGCTATATTTAAACCAAATTATTCAATTAATGAAATAATTTTTTCATTATTTAATAAGTATAATTTGTAAGAAATTATTTTAATTAATGAATAAAATATACAATGAAAAACAGTTTCCCATAAAAATGTTTTCTAATGCTAAATATGAACTTAAAAATTGATTTATATTGTGTATTCTTATACAATTAATTGGTTTATTTATATTAAAATGATATTATGTTTACATTAAAAAATGAATATAGTATTTTATGTTTTAATTACATGAAATGTTATTTCTATTTTTATAAATAATTTATATGTTTTCACTATTCAACACAAAAACAATCTTTTATAGTAAAATCCAAAAAAATATCCATACGAAAACATTGCTATTTTTTAAAAAATTAAATTACATTATATAAAAATAAGTTAATAAAATTTAGAAATTTAACTTTCATGTAAATCCATATAATTCATTAAAAAAATTCTGTTAGAAAATGTTATTTATTTTTCAACTAAAAAATGAATAAAACATTATAGTGAATATTAGCCTATAAAATTAACCCAAGAATATTAATATGACATGAAACTGATTTATTATTATCATAACCTTTTTTAATCATTAAATCCTTTTTATTACTATAATTATTTTGCATCTCTATTATATTGAAATATTATTCCATCATTTTAGTAGATTGAGGGGTGAACATTATAATAATAATTTTAGTTAATTGACTTACAAATACAATTTATCCCATTTATATAGATATTATACTCGATAATATATGTAGGAATAATATTGGTCTTGTGAAAACACTATCTCAATACAATTCAGATTTATGAGCAAAGTATGTTATATTGTTCATAAAGATTAACATTATACATCATGAAAACTATTCGACACCCGATGATTATTGATGTAAAACATGGCCTAAATTGTTTACATAATTTATAAAGTTTTATATATTTAAAAAATATTATTAAATATTACATCCATATAGGTTGCAATAATATTTATGAATAAAGTGTAGGTTAATATATATTGAAATATTGAGCTTTATAGTTTATAGTTATATGTAATAGGTAATGGTTTTTTGGGTATAATTCTTTTCTAAATTAGAAAAAATATGAAAAAATGTAAATGAAAAATGAATCCATTATAATATTGAATGACCGAAGGAGGAAAAATATGGAATGATACACAATAATTGAATATATAATATATAAAATAATAAACTCAATAGGAATTTAAAATTCATATGAAAACATTTTAATGTTGGGTAAGGTAATCAATAAATTTAAAATTTAAACATATGTTATGGAATTTGAATGGATTATGTTGGATACTATTAAACATATTTGAATGATAAATGCATTTTTTAATATTACACTTGTAATTAATGATTTTCTCTTTCCACATTTGAATAATTGATTCAATTGTGATACTATAAAAAAGTATTTAACTAGACTACCTATTTTGTGTGAAAAATATTTTCATTAAACATATATTGGATGATTTTATTATCTGTGGATGATTCATCACAACACAAATGGGGGTTTATTTTATTTAAAGTAGCTCATTACTAACATCCATTTGTATTTTATTGTATTGGAAATCTCTAATACATTACGTGTGGAATATGATGAAATAAATATTCAGAAAGAAATTAGAAAATCATAATATTATCCAATAATATATTATCTAAAAAAAGTAATGTAATATTGGTGGATAGCATTATGGGATTATTTAAAAGGGAATTTAGGTGTAACATTTTTTATTTAATACATGATTTTTATTAGTAATATCATATAAATTTAGAGATGTGGAAAAAAATGATGAATGATATAGAACGTTTTTTATTATTTTACCCATTACTTGAGATCAAGGAATCATTGGGTATCACATCGAAATATTAATAGTTGAATATGTTATTCTTGGAATAAGAATACATATTACAACAAGTTTAATGATTCAACCCTAATATGAAATGTCATGTAATTTAACTCCAAATATTCAATGTGGATATAGTATAGAGTTTAAATAAGTGGATGGGATTAGACTAATACATAAATGCATCCCTATTTATCACATTTGAATAGAAATAAAGATAAATGTAGCTGTGATAAATGGAAATTTTTTATATAGGTTATGCTAACCATGAAATTGATATGGGAATAGGTGAATATAAAAATTGAAATTAGTTATCCCAAAAATGAGGGATACTATATTAATAGGTCCTATATAAAATGGTGGATATATAGTTTATGGTCATCTAGAAAAAATACAAGTAATTTGGGATACTTTTTTGTGGTTACACCATTATTTTGATGGTCATGTGAGAGTGAATAATCAATGATTTTTATGGTAATGGGGGATTTAACATATGTTATATACATAATGTTCCCACATCGATGATCCTTATATTTTATTTAATATCTTGTAGAATTCTCTATAATTAATGTAGTTTAATGAAATATGATTACGGAAGTATAATAAACCATATAGTGTCATATGATATGGACTTACATTTTATTGCATTTTATTTTGTTATAACGAGTAATTAATTATAAATGGATTTTTAAACGAACTATTTTTTTAATAAAATCACATCAGTAAGATGTTAAATAACCTATATATTTTAAGGATAAATAAATGTAATATTTTATTAGGTTAGACCATTTAAATAAGATATTCTCCTCACCATTTCATTATTAAATTTGAAATTTTTTCCCATCATGGTATCATTTGTTTCACTGAAAAAATAAGTGGAGAAGAAACTTCATTTTTAATAATCATGTTACAGGATTTTAGTTAACCATGAGGTTATGTACAATATACAAAAACATCCAATTAATATCTCCCATATTAGTAGACAAAATAGTTTATCATTGGTGTTTAGTTAATTGTTCGTAAATGATTTTTAGATGTGTGTTTATCTAAATCGCAATGGTGAATACATAATCAGCTCTATGAACAAAATAATATGGGTATGCATTTTCTTGGGTATATATAATTGTGGGGTAGACCTATAGAGAATCCAATAATTTTTTGGACAATACATCTTTTATTTATACATTATCATTTGTAGTATATTTTATAGAGGTTTATTGAAATCATCCACCTATCCCTCAATGAAATGATATAAAAAGGAATGATTATATTGAATGTTCTATTTAAAATAGTCTTTATATTATCACTAGACCCATTCATGAGGATTTTTTATGAAAAAATCATATATTAAAAACAATATTTTATAAATATCCTATGTTAAAAGTTATTTTACACATATCTTTACTTTTACATTGAAATGGAATTTTTATGGTTATATTTTCTGAGATTTTATTTGTATATTTAACTTTTAAAACAACTTTTATTTCAAATATATATGTCTATCAATATTTCAAAAACTATATAGCCAATAAAAATTCCTCAACACGACCCAAAATTCATCCAAACAATGTACACTTTTAGAAAAAAATCACAAGTATTACTATTCATCAACGTTTGAGGAAAATTGAACAAAATAAATGTGTGATATTAGATTCCATGTTAAGGAAAATATAAGAAATATAATATAGAGATCATAATCATAAATTAGAAGAAAATATTGGTTTTATAAATATGAAAAATAATATTGTACCCAACAAATACTAGTTCCTAAATAATTTAATATGGATTGATATAAAATAATATATATATCATTATTTTGTGTAAACATGAGTCATAAAACATGATGTAAGAGAGTATATCAATTTTAAAAGAAACAAACAATGGAAAAACATTAAAAAAGGAAAAAAAATCTGATAAAAATTATTATACCCTTGCCTATGTGAAAGAAACACTTTATCTCCATGCTTAAAAATGATAAAATACTCATTATCCACATAAATTTGAGAGAAAATAATTATTTCTGAACCTGAATATCTCAAGAGATATAAAATCAAACCAATGCCTTTGATGGTGATATATGACCCCACACATAATAACCCATATATAGTGGACTACATAAAATAAGTCATAAACGTATCATAATGTCCAAATGTAATGAAAATGGGGTTCACATTATTTTTAATAGGAGTCACATAAGAATAATAATATCAATAAAGACATTAATTGAATATATATATACCCATGAAAAAATTATGTATCTAATATAGAAACCACAAACCTAGTTGCTTATATCTGGTGTCTTACTGTATTAAATCGGTATAGATAAATGATTCAAATCCCAACAGAGTGAACAGTTTGGAATTTTTTGTAAAATATATCACCTAAATGGTACCCAAATTACATAGGGAAAATAAAATAAACCAAAACACATAAAAAATATAATAAAAATCACTATTTAAATTCATCAAAAGATCTTTTATTCATATAAATGGGAAAGGGAAAAAAATAAAGCGGAGCTCAAATTCTATATATGGGTTAATTACAATGGAAGGAATAAATAATCATTATGAAAGGTAGATAACGGAACATACATGCCCCATAAATATCTCAAAAAGGCATAAAAATATGGAATGGTAAATGATAAAAACACCTGACATTTAATGAATGAAATTATAATGAATGGAATCCATAGATATTGTAAAAGAAAAACATCATGGATAATAATAACTAAATACTTAATGAAGAAAATGAATAATTACTAGATGTCATGTTTCTCCAGCTCATGATACTTTTACAAACATGATTTAGCCTAAGGGTTGTCGAAATCTTATTGGGTAAAGGGAAAAAAATTCATACACTAATTCTTTTCATGACACTACAAATGAAATGAGGGGGTTTTATAAACTAGTCACAAACCGATGTATTTTATGCCCAAATAATTCTACATATTTCAAATAATTGATAAAAATTTATGAATAATGTGCCTTATCAAGTATCAATATTTTGTAGAGGATATATATTTTTCATTATTTTCCCATTTAATCAAATAACATTAAAAGTGTAAACCATATATAAAAATGTTATAAATTTTATGAAATATTAATTCTAAAAATTTATGAGCATTGATATTTAAAAAAAAATATTGACCAATCGAAATTACTATAATAAATCTATTGATTCATGGAAAGATAATAATAAAAAAAATTGGGAATAAAGTTTATCTCAATGAATTTTTCATATCAATTAATTTTTAAAAAAATTAATTAAAATTGATACTTTATATAACCTTAAGAATGAATTCTTCAGGATTTCACATGTCAAAGGTGTTGTATATAAACCACAAAATTTTAATTTCTATATAATTATAAATATATTTAAATGGAATATAAATTGACATGAAACCCCTTACCTTATACTAGATTTTTTTAATCACCATTTTTACTCTTGTATAATGTTTTTAATTATTAAATTAACACTAAAAAGTATAATATTAATATTTATAAAACCATAAATTATCTTTTATAACATCTTATAACCTATTTTCTAATAATTTTTCATTATTTTTCACTTTCTCTACTGTTAGTTCGCATGTTTTCCACTATGTTTTGACTAGTTATTTTGGTATCTATTACTTATATAATGATTTAATTATCTCTAGATGTTGAAAATTTATTTAAATATCATATTAATTTAGTATAGATGTAATAAGAATGATCTATAAAATTTGTTGAAAATAAATATAATATATCATTCATAGAGGTGGTAGGCTACACATATTCATGAACAATGATTTCTATTTTCTTTCCATCTTTAAATAATGAAAATTAAACAATTTATATTTATCTTAAAATTATTGTATCATGTTTATGTCATATATGTCATATCTGATTATTAAAAGAAACATTAAAACAAATCATTGTAATGAATGAACTAATCACATCGCTTCACAGGTGGTAGTTTGTAGTACACACGAACGATGTTATCATATTCCTAAAAATGTAAATAATTAGGTTATATGTTTCATAATAATTATGAAATAATAAATACATCATATATTTCATATATAAATAGTATTTTCATCCTTATTCCCTTCTTTTAAATGTGCTATTGAAAAAACAAATGAGGTCAGTTCATGAGGTAGTAGTCCGCCTTACACATAAATGATGATTTCATAAAATATTTGATGGATGTGTGTAAATGGGCTCCTTACCTCCCACTATTATTAAACATCTCTAACTATTTTCTATCAGAAAATTATACCCAAATATAATCCTAAGATACCTCCATTAACTATAGAATCTAGTATTTGTGCTTAGATATATCCAATGAATACCTTTGGTGGAAAACAATATGAGTTACCCAAAGAAGAGGTAACAAATTTCCTCAAGATCTATTGTTTTATTTTCTTTATGCATCCCCTAAAATATTATTATTAGATTATTTAATAGTAATCTATATAAAATAAATATAATTTTTTTGTTATATTACAGGTCCTAACTACTCTCAATCACAATTACATAAAATTGGATACATAATTATTTTATTTCTATAAGGTTGACTACTGCCTGGGGAACAAAAGTCATCCATTCTTACATTTCCACCATTAATGGACGGGAATAATGATGGAATTTTTTAATTTATATGGATAAAAGTACATTTATTATGTATTTATGATTTTATAATTAATATATAACACATACCTTTATACTTTACATTTTTTTTGAAAATTTGATAAGTTCGTTTGTGGACGAGTGGGATTCCACCTCCTCAAAGTGATTTGACTTGTTCACACATTACATTGAATGCATTAAATTTGTTTTAGAAAATATATATAATATATATTAAATAAGAATTTTTATATAACACAATTAAATATTTCTATATACATATTTCAGTTTCTTTCTTTCTTTACACAATAAAACGACAATAGTGTTCATGTGTACGTACGACTTGCCATCTCCATGAAATGAATATTCTATTTCATATTTTTAAATTTTATAGATTTATATATATATTTATATAGTGAAAATATACGATATTTATATAATTAATTATAATATATAAACTATTAAATTATTATCTAAGTCTATGGATCAATAATAAAAATTCAAAACATAAATAAAGAACAGATCAGATATTACCTGAAACATATCATTACCATAAAATAATTAATCAACAGGGAATATAATGTCACAATTTAATTATATTTGATATGATATATAATAATATGTTTTGGTGATATTTTTATAATAGAAATATAACTATTATACTGGAGCTATGAATGAGTACCACATGATTCCAAACATAAGGTATGGGTTTTCTCATCTCACTTTATTTTTGTGAGATTTATTCTTTTTCAACACTCCTTTATTATTTGTGGTTTATATATTTCATGAAACTATATTATATGACTCCTATAATTATATTTATGCATATTTAAATATCAGTTTTATGACCTCTCATTAATAGAGTTTCAGTTTTAATGTTTCCAAGTTCACAAAGTAGATTTGTTTCAATATTATATCATTGAGAGAAATATTTTTTTATTCACCCATATTATTTTATGAGGTGTATAAACTATAAAAATAAACAGTATATCATTAATATACATATTTTCATGATATTTTAAGCTTCATTATTTTTATTTTCTTACATAGAGAGTATTATTATATTTAACCAATTTCTATGATTTTATTGCATCTTTTTGACCATTTATCGAGGTTATTTATGGTTATGCATTCTTTGATGAAAAATATTATGATCTATGTTTCGAGAAAACACATTAATTTAATTATAATAGGTTTATTAATGATATATTCATCTATTAGTACAATTTTTCCTCTCTTTGGAACTTCTGGAAATTACCAAAAAAATTAAATAAAATCTCACCTAATTTCTCTCTTCGATCAAAAATTTGTTTTATTCAAAAAAAAGTTTTAAAATTTGATTTAAAAAAAAGTTATAAAAATTTAAATTTAGGATAATTATCATATAATAAGGATTTTAAAATCCTTTTTTCAATGACTCGATTATAGTATTTCAAATCGATTTCCAAATAAATAGTTTTCAAAATATGTTTTATGTTTTAAAGATCACATTTTAAAGAAGAAGGGATATTCTAGTCATGAAATGTTTTTAATGAAATTTAAATTTTATTTTACAACTAATAAGAAATTTTTTTCTTAGTCGTACCTTACCATATATATGATACAAGGGTTTTATTAATAATCATTATCTTGTTGGTTCAGTTTTTTTTGGATTGATTCATATGAATGTCGTCTTCACATGTTAAATGTTTATGAATCATGTTTCTCTTTCACGGGTGATATATTTATGAAAAAAATTTGGTTTAATTGTTTACATTTTTATTAAACCCATTTATCATTTATAGATTATGTTCTTATGAAACCCTCTTATTTTAAAGGGATATAATTTGATGAAATGATAATTTAACATATCACTTTTTCATAGGATATGATATCATTACATTTTTATAATACCCATTTCATTTTATGGGTTATGATATTGTTGATTATTATCTCATGTATATCATATTAATGATTTTTTTGACATGTTTTAGATCTATAACTCCCTTTAAACTCATTCGGTAATAATATCTATCACATTAGATAAATATGGGTAGTGTGGGTAGTGGAATTGGTATAGTAGAAGAATTTGTCTTGTATGATTTTTTTGGAGTGAACCTTGACTACAAAGTTTTTAATGAGTATATACATGAAAGAAATATGGTATGGGTAGTGAACCCATACTACTAATGTTTCTTTCTCATTAAACCAAGAATATTATTGAAATATATTTTTATTCTTATGTGTCTGCCAAAATTCCAGGTCTTATTAATATGATATGAATTAATGGATTTTTCTTTGGATTATATTATGATTCCTGTATTATAAACTAAAAATATTTAATCCATAATCAATTTTTATTATATTTTATATTCATGGTGTGATATCCTATATTTTTTAGGTTCTCATAACCTTATGATCATGTTTCTACTTACATGTATCCCTTGATTAACCTTACTGAGCATCTGAGATCACCAATTCTAATGTTTATTTTCCTTAGATTATATAGAAATGTATTATGTAAATGTACTAATTGGGATAAAATTAAAGTGATATATTTATGATAGTTCACTATGATAGAAGATTATATTTCATATATTTCAATGACACTAAACTATAATGGTCCAAATATTTTTACATATGTAATATGATGAATATTATTATAAGATGATTTAATATCCTTGTAGGTTAAGACTGGTTCACTATAGATGGTATCAAACAAAATTTTTTTTTCGAATTTTGAAACTAGGATGAAAAATACTTAGTGATAACCCTTGGGACATGTCTATGGATAAATTCAAGCATAAAGAAATGTATATGAAAATGTGTTGGAATTTTTGTATGGTAGAGAGATTGGATTCCTAGAAATACATATCTCTCAAGATACTACCAATGTATGTTTCTCTGGAATATATTTATACTGGGTAAAAAACACAAAAAACAACTTTTTTATCTACACTCAATCGGGTACTGGTGTACAACAATGGGCCTTGCTGTACTCCTAGTTTGATACACCCAGGGGAAATACCAATAAAATTCAGAATAAAATTTATGAACCATAATTAAGGATTTAGATATATGATAGATATTAATAAACAAGGATAAATCTAATGTTTCATAGATTAAAGTAGGATAAATAATTTACATATCTTATAATTGGTTTTTACTAATTATTTGGTTCCTCACTATGATAATGGTTTCATAGTCAATTTGTTTTTCTATTAATCAGTGGATTGAACCTGAAAGAACCACAATATTGTTTATTATGAATGATTATTATTTGATTTCTCACAATAGAAACCAAAATATAGGGGAACTAGAATGGAAAATATAGTTGCTATGAAAACCCAAATTTCTCGAACTATGTATCATGTAGGTCTTACAAATGCTAAAAAATTGGGAAAAAAATATGTTAAGTCCTTCATGGGCTAAAAACCACCTTATTTATGTGCGTATTATAATCCAATTACTGCTGAATAATAGATCAGTACTACTAAAATTAAATTCTCTATTATCTCATTTTTAGAACATGTGAAATTAATTCTAGATATTTATCAGTTAGAATGAGAACTATTCTAGTGGTTGAATCTAGTGAATTATTCGTTGAAACAAGATATTAGAGAATCTATGGATTAGTATAACATAGAGAACATATTTTTAAATAATAATTTCATCATATTATTTATAAAAATATAGAGAACTAGTTCAATGATTTAAATCAAAGTGATGTAGATCCTATTTTTTCCGATGATTATAATTTCACATGACATTCATGGAACACTTGTATTATTATCTTCCATCAGGAAATTAAATTTGATAGGTTCTTCAGTAGCTCCAATCCAATTATTCAAATAGAGGTGGACATAAGAGACATTAGTAACTACGAATTGAAAATGATTTATACAATAATGTTTTAAATGGAGGGTGTATTTTCATATCAATATCATGGTTTTGAAAAGAAAATGATGTTGTAGTTAAATGAATAATCTAAAAACCATGAAGAAAATAAATTGAACATTATATTATGAACTATGTGCGGAGATAATAATATATGAATTTATTTTAAAAAATGTAATAAATTTATTAGGTGAGGAAGGGATGCTCATCAGGAATTTTATTGTTGATGTGTCTGGAATAAGGTATCGAAAAATGTGAAGAACACTTTACCTAACTCACCTCCCCCGCTTCATTGCTAAATGTATGAAATAGATTTGTAATTATTATAACTACTAAAAACCCATATTTTTAATGATGATGATTGATGTTAAAATCCTTTTACATTAAGGGATAATTTGAAATCTCATTTTATTATTATTCCAAATAAGGATGTGATAATAATATGGTGAAAGCTACACTTTCCATCCATTCTATAATTGTTAATGGATTATTTGATCCTTTATCTACAAACTCTTTCATATATAAAGAATTTTATATGGTTATTTTTATTGAACAAAATTTATTAGATGTGGAATAATTAGTGAAAACTCTTGATGGTATAATATCTGAATACCTAGTGTTTGATTCCTCTCTAGTTGATGTTTATGTGACTGTACACCAAAAAATATTCTCATTATTCCTTTTGTTTAATTTGATTACAACTTAGATATGGATTGGATATTATTTCATAAATACGAAATCAATTTTAAAATAATGGATTTCATTTTTAGTATTTCAAACCACCCTACTTATCTAATATCAATGTGGCAATAACTATGAATTTATATTGGAGATCATATAATGTTTATGGGTCTGGAATCACATTTAAAAAGAATATTTATGTCATATTTTTTGGGAGATAATTTACATATATGACGATCTTATTGTTCGATAGATTTCTTATGTATTTTTAGAATAGTTTCCTAGCCTTACAAAAAGATATGATGGTCAGTTTTCAATATAACACATATGTGGTGCCACAAAAATTTCAAAGACCCCCTATAAAATGGACCCAATTGAATTGTATGATTTTAAGAAAAAATTCCATTAAAACCATGATATGGGATTCAATCGGAAAATAATTTTTCCCTAGGGTGAACTTATTCTTTTGTTTAAAAAAATGATGCATCAATATGATTTTACATTGATTTTTAGGACTTGAATTAGATCACAAAAATGAAGAACTATCCCCTTCCCCGTATTGATGACTTGTTTGATTAACTGTGTGGAAGTCAATACATTTACAATATTGAACATTTTTATGGATATCATAAATTGAGGGATAATAAAAACAATATAACCAAGATGGAATTCTATATAAGGAATAGAAACTATGAATATATAGTAATGAATTATGGTCCTACTAATTCACTAAATATCATCATGTATTTCATGAGTAGAGTCTTTTGATATAACCTTGATTTGTTTGTGATAGTTTTTAAATTTGATAGTATTATATATCCAAATAGACCTGAAGAGAATTAATACCACTTTAAAATTTTACTAAATACCCTAAGAAATGATAATGTGTATGAAAAATTAAAAAAGTGATAATTTTGGATGTAAATGGTTTAATTTTATGGTCATATAATTTGAGCAGTGGGTATAGAAGAAAATCCATCAAAAATAAGGGCTATAGAATTTTGTTCTAGACTATCTATTATTACTGAGATTGGTATATTTCATTGATTAACTAGATATTATTGATGTTTTGTGGATAATGTTTCACGACATAGTGATACTCGGACAATGTTAACATAGATCAGTTCCATGATAATCTCGACCGATGAATGTGAAGAACATTACCAGTAAATGAAGAGAAGGTTAGTAAATTTACATCATCTTACATTATTATGTAGTGGAAAATGGTTAGTCATCTATATTGATTAATCAAATAAAGTATTAGGATTTATTCTCATACATAATTTCCTCTTTAGAATGAATTGGATGCTATTACCAAGGTATATATATCACTTTTAAATTAATTATTGTATTTGGATGATATCCTATATCATGAGACATCCTCCAAATCACTCTCAATTCCATGATGTGTTCAATGTATCATCCCATAAGAAGTATGTACCTTACCTGTGACATGTACTAATCTCATGAAGTCTTTCCTCTAGAGTAGGATCCTTTTTTGAGTAATAACTTGTTGAATTTATGAGTCTTAAAAAAATTCTATAAACCAAGTCAACTCTTTATTTCAATTTTTTTGGAGAAATCACCACTAGAAGAAGCTAAAAGAGTTCATAAGTTCATTTTGAGGTAGATGAGTCCTCATTATTTTGTAATGGAATGACAAATTTCAGGGAAAAATTTCATTTTAATAGGGGTAGAATGTAACACTCCAAAATTTTATGAAGACTTTTTACAATACAAAATAACCTTCATTGAAGTATTATATTTCATATAACCACATGTTATGATTTTTAATATTATATAAACATTTATTCTTTATATAAATGAGACGTCATCTTAGTTTGTGTTACATGAAACACTAATTTACTTCAAAACATCATTTTATTTTTATAATTATTTAAAAAATATAATTATAACAAAACCATTAAAATATTTATATTTATTGTAATATGTAAATTTAAAATAATTGTTTTTACAAAAACCCATTTTGAAAATAAAACATATAGTTTTTCATAATTTATTTTATGTTAAAAAAAATCACAATTTAACAAGTTTAATATTGTTATTTGAATAATTATAAAATTAATTTTAGAAACATTTAGAGATTTTATTTGACAAAAAAACATCTTGTTTTAAAAAATAATGTCAAAATTAACTTAGTGTTAATATTAAAGATTTTTTTGAAAAACATTATTGATTGGATGAATATTAAAAAATGCATAATTCTAAAACAAAACTTGTTTTCCATCTAATTTATTTACATATATCAATTATATTTTAATTTTATTTCAAAGCTTAATAAGATAAATTTGAAATACATTTATCCAATTTAGGTCATTGGACCCAATTTATCATTGAAATTGAATATAATAAAATTTCAATCATGTAAATTGTTTCGATTAGAAACTCACTTTCATGTCCCATAAGTGACAATAATTTTATTTTAATTTCTGAAATTATATTTTTAGAATTTAAAAATTGGATCATTATTTTTAATCATAATAATTTATAATGTTTAATATGTTAAACATATATTTTGGTGAAAAATACAAGTGAAGGTAATAAAAATTAATTTCAGTGAATAATGTAAAACAGGATTAATTAATTAATAAACATTGAAAATGTCTTATAAAAAATGACCCTACACATGTCTACAAAATATTTAAAGGCCATATTTTGGACCTGAAACCTCTAAATATATATAAGGGTCCAATTATAACCCTAGGGGGATGAGAAAAACTTAGGAATCACTAAAATATTTTCAATAATACTGAATGAGTCATTTTCCCCACTTATAAAAGGCCTCCTCTCCTACCCCTCATATTACAACTCTAAATACCTTTTGTATTATAAAAACTGTATCTCCCTGATATTTTAGAAAGCAATTCCTATTAAATAATTTTAATTATCCCATAGCATGTGCTTCAGGAAAAATTGTGTTTAAATGGACTCTGGGACACTATTAATATATAATGACAATTATAACCTAGCCGTTAAATTGGACGGAATAAATTTTATTATATAACATATAAAATAAATATAATGAACCAAATAAATAATAATTTATTTGTATGTTTATGTATAACGATCAACCATGTTTTACTAAAATGAATTTAATTTTAAAAAATACATTTTCTAAAAAAAATGGATTATTTAATTTTTATGATTGAATATTACTTTATAAAATTTCTAAAAAATGTATTTGAAAAACGATTTTTTCAATTAAACATTCAAATGTTTTATTAAAAATACTTTTGTATGAAAACATTTACTTTTTAAGGAATATGGAAGACACTAATTTTTAATGAAATGCAAATTTTTTTAAATTATTTATAATATTTAAATCATGGAATGATACAAAATGTCACATTACATGACTTCAATATCCCTTATGTGTGCATAGAGGAAACAATTTATTATTTGAACAATTATAATTGTAAAAGTATAACATAATAAACCTATATTAATTATATAAATTTATTTTTTTTACATTTTCGGTCACATAGATGGTATTCCAGTACTGATAATATTTTATTTAATAACAATTTAAGAATGAAAAAATCATGTTTTAAATAATATTTTAATTTTTATGTAGGGTAACAAAATTGATACAAATATTTTCCCAAATGTCCTGAAGGCCTTCATTTTTATTGATTTTTTATAACCCTTCTTTCAAGGGATGAGGGGGGACCCTTAAAAGGCCCGTAGGCTTAGAGATACAAGGCCCATATCCTTAGAAGATTACATGACCTAAAGGACTTATGGAATTAAACCAGACTATCTACAAGAATCTTCCCCTCCCAAGCATATGCATCATGATAGTATCTCTCCACCTTTACATGGCCGTCTGGCTAGGCTTCCTGTGTAGTAACAGGCTGGTACTGATGGCATATCCATACCCTCTCATTCTGACAATCCATTTGGCTCTACTCTTGTGAGTGAACCTTCTTTGAATCCTCTTCTGGGGCTTCTCCTTTTTTTAGTGTGTATGGGGCAACTAAATGTGGCCCGAAAGCCTTGATGTGGCACGAGGGCCTTAAAGGAGGCCTGAAATCCCTACTGACCAGAGGGTATGGGTGGCCTAAAAGCTTTAAGAACTCCAAGCACAAACTGGTGACCCAAGTTGAATAGTTCTAGCTGTTGCAGTACCGAATAATAACTTCTATAGTAACTGCTACTATGCCTACTATAGTACCCACAAAGTGTACAGTTCTATTACAGTACCTGTACACTGTATAGTTTTTCTACAGCACTGCTACAGTAACCCCGTAAATATTCCTCTACCTGGTTTTGAACGAGGGTCTTGTGGATGCACTTAAGGATACCTCACCAACGGGGCTGAGGGTCATGTGCTACAAATATTCATATAAAATAGAGAGTATTTATCTTCCATGTTTCATTTTTTTAAAATTTTATTATATATATAAATATATTTATATATTATATAATTACAGAACTCTTATTTAGAAATTATTTTGTCAATAGAAATATCAACAAAATGCTAGAAAAATTATTTAAATATATATAATTTGTGATAATTAATATGATCAATGATTTTTTATATGACATTATCATATTTGGAATATAATAAAATATATTTTGTAGTCAACTTATAATCTTGATATATTTTTAAATATCAATGTAATAAATAGTGTAAAAATTGACTATTATTCTATTTTATCAAAATAATTTTTATTAAATTACTTAAAATCATAAAACATTATTAAAAATAAAATAAAATTATAATATGGTTAAAAAAATATAAATTTTTTATATATAATTTATTTTTTATCAAATCTGTATAATTAGATATCAATTATTATTATAAATGTTATTAACTTATTTGAAATTAAAATAGATTATCTAAAGATTAATCATAGTGATGAAGTTTAAAATTATACCAAAACATGTTCAAAATATATTTTATGATTATATTATAACCTCATATCATCTTATTTTTTAATCTATGGCATTTTTTTGGTATTTTATATATATTAAATTTATTAGAAGTTTATAATTTTTTAAATTCCAAAAATGCGTCTCAAATCAATTATAAAAGGGAAACTCATCCCTCACTTCTTCACATCACATTGAGAATTCATGCATTACCATCACCTTCAAATATATCTTCAAAACACCACTATCCACATTATATAATTTTTTTCTTTTAAAATACAAACCCATGTGTCCCTAATAAAATATTTAAATTAAGTTCTCTAAATGAGAGATAATCATCATTATAGACTCTTTCAATATTATATCAATTTCTACTTCTTCTTCCAGTTTTATTTCCATTCTAAATTATGAAATCTTTTATAACCTATAGGAAAGTATTTTATTATGTTTATTTATTGACCATATACCAAATTTTATCCATCTTATGAAAAAATAATGTATCACACTTCCGTACGTATGACATACAATCTTCAAACAATGGTGAAATCTGTTTTTCATCACCACATTATTTGGTTGGGTATACTGATGGAAATAATAAATACACACACACATAAAAATATATATATAATATCTATAAAATTATAATTATTCTATAATGAAATATATACCATCCACTTTCATACGCATTTACTATTAAGGGAATGATATCATCCCTCGTGTGTACATACAACGTATCATCTCAACGATGCGATATGATTTATCTTCCAAATTCACTATATGATAATGATATATAAATGTATATTATAGAACAAATATGATAAATATTACCTTAAAATACTTATATAAATAATGTAAATATATCCTATTCATATAAATATTTACTTATACGACAAAAAATGCATAATAAAATGAATCAGTTAACACCCGAAAAAATATTAATAATGAAATATTATCAATTTGTTATAATATTATGATAAATGATATCATAAAAACGAATATAGATATGTAATAAGTTAATAAGATTATTTAATCTTCTATATAGGAGTTTTTGATACTTACGATGGTCATTAGGCCTATGGTAAGGGTTAATTTAACAAGATTATTATTTTTTAGATTGATTATTTGTAAGTATTTACTGGTAAATATTTATCTTCCATGTCCATTTTTATTCAAATTCATTCCAAAATATTTTTTCAATTATTTTAAAATTGTAAAATTTATTTTTAACCCCTGTTTAATTATTTACAAAATAATTTTAGAGGAACATTTTATTCATTTTATTAATTAGGAAGTTTTAATATTTTTTTTAGAAAAAATACGAGTGGAATGATTTTTAAATTATATGTCATGATTGGATTGTTATGATTTAATAACGCCTTAATTCCATAATGAATCAATTACAATATCACTAGATTATTTTAATATAATTTGTTTTAATTTAAAATTATGTTGAATTTTAATAAATGAAAACATTATAAATGAAGAAATGATATTTTACTCATGGTTTTTTTCAAGTTATATATCAAAATTATTTTCCATGTAGGATATCTTTTTTTACGTTAATCTTGTTTTAATGGTAATTTTTTTCAAGGACATTTTTCCTATTATTAAAATGGTTTTTTTCTTTTTTATAATGGAATGATAACTATTAAACCCATTCCATTTTAATGGGTTATTATATTATTGAATTATGCTTATAAAACCCATTAAATTTCATCATTTCTGATATGATGAAATTTTAATTTTAATGAGGCACACATATATATGGTGTTAATTGTTTTATGGTTGGAATATATATCTCTCTCCAATTAAGTGCATAAATATTTATACATAATGAAATAGGCATCGATTTAATGGTAAGGAAACATGGTTCTGTAAAACTGAACTAGAATGTGAGTAGAATTTTTTAAATAATACATAGATAGAACTGGGATTCAATGTTGTTTAATAAAATAAATTCTCCACTATGATGGTATTTTAAATGAGCCTTGACTAATATGAAAATGATATTATATTAATCTGTGTATTCCAAAATTTATGTCTTATGTTATTATCTTATTGATTTTATTCATTGTTCCTTTATGAATAATTATGATTTATTACATGATATAATATCCTGATATTTAATATTAAGGATATAATTTTCAAAAGAATTTTTATTATTCATATGCCTTTATTCTGATGTTATCTCCCATGATTTCTCATACTAAAAAATCGTAGCTATGATTTTTATAATTTTTCTTTTCTACAGGATATTATGTTATATAGGTCCAAAAGGGTTATATTTATGAAGGAATAAGCGTGAGATAATATTTATGTGTTATGAATTAATTTTTTATACTTCATAGTTTTCAGACACCCAAAATTCTATGTTTCTATATTTTTTATTTTATATAATGTAATGGATATTATTCTATCCAGATTAAATTTCTATTTATGAAAATCAATTTCTAGTATATTTTTTTTGGAGTATGCTTTAGATAACCATTGAAAAATAGGATGATAAATTTATATTAATAACCCTATGGATAAGTGATTGTATTGGATATAATTCTACTTTTTTTTCTAATGATAAAAAATAAATTTGGATAAATTCCAATGTGTACTAAATAAAACTGTTATATGTAATTTCCTTTTATTATTAATATTTCCTATTACGATTTTTTTTTCTCATACTATGTTTTTTGTTTTCGTTTTTGGATTGATCCTAAAGGAACTGATTTAATTTGAAATTCAATGGGAAATGAAAGTATTTACATCCTATAAAACTATATTTAATGTATGATGTATTGAAAAATCATATTTTTATTCTCATAAATATTCCCCAAGAAATGAATCACGATGGACATTGAAATGAGAAATGGAGGGAACAATATTCCATTGAGTACTTTAGGAGACAACGTCCATAATATTTCAACGGGTCTTCTAATCCAACTTTGGATTAGTATTATATTAATAAAATTGAAAATATATTTTAGGTTCCCCAAATTTCAAAACATCATAACAAAATTTTAGAATTCTATAGTTTGGATGGTGAAGAATATCAATGGCGTAATCTAATCAAGAATATGAGGCAATGCATTGAAATTGAATTTTTTGAATGTAATGATTTCAAGAAATTGTTTTTCAATAAGTAAATTACTCGAATTATTCGAAAAAATATGGATTAGAAGTTCCTTAAGGTTAATCAAAAGGATGATGAATCTATTAGTACATGGAATGAATATTTTAGAAGTTATGTAATGTACTCTTCTGGAATTATCATTCTACCAGAGACTAAGCTTGATAAATTCTTTATTGTATTAAAGCCATGTATTTTAAGGGAATTCACCACAACGGACTTCGGTATATATGAGTAACTTGTTTGATGTGATCATAAGGTAGATATTTTGATTGGATCCACCCTCCCAACTTATGGTTTTGATTAGAAAATAAAAATGGAAATAAATGGATAATAAAAAACAATAATATTGAAAATTAGATGATATTTTTCTTTTATTCTCACATTGTGAAATGAAACTTAGAGTAAACTATCATAAGGGTTTTATTATTTTATTTATGTTTGGGAAATATGTTAAATGGGAAATAGACTGCTTACGGGATGGTTAAAAGATAACTAATGTTGTAAAGAGTGAAAAGGGTATATAGAATTCACCTCCCAAACATCAATGTTATATGATCATAGAAAATGGACATTATGATAATAAATTCCTTAATCTAAAGGTTATGGATGATGATCGATATTATAAACCTCTTATTGATAAAAACAATGGAAAATATCATCCGATCACTATTGGTGATGTTGAGTACAAAAAAAATGTTATGAAAGGTACACATACCATCAACTAAAAATAGCTATATTTATATTTTATTTTTTATCCACAAACTATTTTATTGTTAATTAATTTTATAAGGTTATTTATATATTACATCAATAATTATATGTTTAGTCGGTTGATAAAACATCCAATAGAACAATTGATGCATCAAAATTTTTATAATTCATCCTTTGATGAATTGTATGGGAAGGTGACTCGTGAAATTATTATGATCCATCATTTTTTTAATTTAATGTGATTCATAGAAATGATTGGATTTATCTATATAGATCTCATATCAATTCAGAAGGGTGGGAAGTCAAATTTTATTTTCTAAATTATTCTATGAACATGTATTAATGTAAGGGGGAATGTGATATTCTATTAGAAATTACATCCACATTATGGATTTTAATTCTTATAATGGATGGTTATCCATCTCTTATAGTTAGGGAGAAACTCACTATTAAGGATAAACCTATAATAAATGTTTTATTTACATATATCTAGAATAATTTCAATGTCCTTCTCCAATTCATGAAGTTGTGTATTAAATAGAACCCATATCAAGTGTTATTATTTTTTCAATGACTCCATAGAGAATATACCGAATTGAGTTAGTGGAATTGAAGAAAAAAATCCAATAGACTCATGAAAAGGGATTTATATGCCATAGTACATCACCTTGGGGTTAACCAATTATATTTTTTATGAATTGATGTGGATAAATGAGACTCTGCATTGATTATCACAAACATAACCAGATCACTATCATAAAAGATATCATCCCCTTATATTAATGTCTTATTTGACAAAAAATACAGAGTTGAATAATTTTTCAAGATTTATATTTGTTTTATATATCATTAATTGAGGATCAAGAATGAGGATATACCGATGGAGAAAATCCTTACATGGTATTGATATTAGGAAGTTATATTGATTCATTTTATACTTACGAATTACCCTAATACAGTAATAGATTTATTTAATAGTGTCTTTATAGATTATCTTGATCATTTTTGTAGTCTTTATGGGGGATATTCTTGTATATATTAAAAGAATATAAGAACACAAATAAAACATAATGATTATACCAGAACCTAGAGTAATGATATGTTTTATGTGAAATTTAGGAAGTGTTAATTTTGTTTTCATAATGATTAATTTTTGGATCACATAATGTTGAGAGAGTGGATATCTATGTAACTAGTAATGACAGATGTTATTGAACATTGTACTAGACCAACAAAGGCAACTATGATCTAATGTTTTCTTGGATTTCCTGGAAATTATAAAAGTTTTTTCAATTCTTTATCATGATTATCAAATGAAATCACGATGTTGGATCGGAAAAGAGTCATGTTCATATAGATGAAATAATGTGAAGATAATTTCAATGATCTGAAAATAAGGATAGTCATTTCACCTATTATCAGAAAACAATGTACTGGAGAGAGATTTGTGATGAATATTGATGCATCATTGATAGTTTTGAGGTATATTATCATGAAAAATGATATGGTGATATCTTATGCCTCATGAAAATTGAAAATCCATTATAAAAATTACACTACTCCTGATTTGGAGTAAACATAAATAATTATTTCATTAAATATATGGTGAAATTATCATTTTGGAGAATGGTGTGATATATATATTGCTCATCAATACATAAATTATATTTTCACTCAAAAGGATATTAATAGGATCCAATAAATATGGATGGAGTTAATTGATGATTATGATTGCTCAAAATAGTACCACCTTGGGAAAGTAAACTAATTTCTAGATGCTTTTATTCAAAAGGACCATTATATGTTATCTAGGATAAGGACCACAAAAAATGAAATATTTATGAATTTTAAAATGATATATCTATAAATCCTAATGTAAAAGATAAATATAATCTTGATCCAATGAATGTTCAACCATCAATACATGTTATGATTAATGAGGCACAGAATGAATAATTAGAGATATAAATGATGGGGAGAAATATTCCTGAGATCAAATTTTACTGTAATGGAATAATAAGGCTCATGATCCTTTTTTTGTCCCTCCCATACCAGATTTAAGGAAGGATATGTTGGAAGAGTATCATTTTTCATCATTAAAAATTCATACTATAAGCCCAATGACGTTTAGAGATCTGAAACTATTTCAAATAGGATGTAATTAAGAAGTATATTTCATAATATGTTTCTTAGTGACTAGTTTTTCATAATTATTTGGTGGATAGAAAGAAGTATAATTGGATGTTATAAAAATTACCCATACTAGAACAGAAATGGGAAAAAATCACTATGTCCATTTTCAAAGGCCTTTAGAAAATATAAAATTAAAATAACGCTATATGAGTTATATTTGATCTCTATATGAAGTCAGCACACATTATTTCTATCAAAGAAGACATCTTTTTTTATCATCTTGATAGAGAATATATTAATAACATTATAGGATTTCATGGAGTACTACATTTTGTTATATCTGATCATGATCAGTGGTTTTAATAGATGTTTTGGAGAAGTACCTAATATGATCTAGATATAGAGTAATGTCTCATCACTATTTATTATCCTCAGATATATGGTCAATCTATGAATAAAATTTAAATGTAGATTGAATGTTGAGATCATTCCTTATGTATTTTAAAGGTTTTTGGGATCAATACCTACCTCTGGTCAAATCATAATACATCAATATATTTCACTATTGTATTTAGATGGCTCCTTATAATGCCCTATTTGGTAAGAATTGAAGTACTCCACCATGAGGGAACTATTTTGTGGAATGAAAACTATTGGGAACTGATTTATCTAAGGATATTGAAAATAATATTTGATCTATTCAACTTCCAAAATGTGAATCTCAGTGTAGACATAAAAGTTATGCTGATAATCGAAAATAATTAATATTGTGTGACAATGTATTTCTATGAATATATCCCATTATAAGGGAGTGATTATATTTGAAAAATGGTAAATATATTCCCTATTTATATATATCCTTTTGAAATTCTAGATCATGTTGGAAAGTTAGCATATCGATTGGCTCTTCCACAAAATCTCTCTTAGGATCAGGATTTGTTCCACGTATCTCTTATGAGAAATTACATATATGATTCTTGACATGTAATATACTCAGAATTCATACAGTAAGAGAAATGTCATTCTTATGAAGAAAAACTGATAGATATTTTGGAATGTAGAGAGAAAATTATGTGGAACAAGACCAGCCGCTTGGTTAATGTTTTATGCTAGAACAACCAATTTATGGATCCTATGTGAGAAAAAGAGGATGTGATGAAGAAGATGTATACTCATATATTTGTATCTAAGTGACAAATATATAGGGTTAAATAGATTTAAATACTGTTATAATTTTACAACCATATATTTTAATTAATATTTCAGTTTAAATAATTTTAATACTTTAACAGCTAGTGTTACACGCAACCATGATTTTAATCGAACCGTGAGACACTATTAGTATAAAATAGTTTTTATAACCGAGATATTAAATTAGTGTGAATAAATTAGAATAACTAATTCATAAAATAAATATAAATTTCCATCTCAATATGAATGTATTGGTATCTTCTTAGAAAATGATCACATATTTTTTAATAAAATAATTGTTTTTTAAATATTTTTATTTAAAAATGAGATCATTTTCATTTTATGAGTGAATATTAATTTTTTAATGTTATTGAAAATGGATTTGAAAAATTAATTTTTTTATTCATCATTTCAAAATAATATAAATATTATTTTTTTATGAAAACATTTATTTTTTGATGGAAGAGTTAATATAATTGATTTATTAAAAACTATATATTAGTTTAATGCTATTAAGAAGTAAAATATTTATTAGATTTGTTTTCAAGTTAAATTAGTTTATATTTATTTTAAATAATAAAATATTTGGTTTTGAAAAATATTTTATACATTAATTTATTATAAAAACATTTTATGTTTTGAAAGAATATATTTTTTAGAAGCAGTTTCCATGGCAGTTTACACAATTTATTTTAAATTTATTTATAAAGCATCAATGTTTTGATTTTTGAAAAATAGATAACAAATCTTGTTTTCCAAAGACCAAATTTACATAATATTTCTCTTTTATTTTTGACCAATATAAATAGTAACTTTAGTAATTTTTGTTACAATGGTAAAAGGTAAATTATGTAATTTAGGTTAAAAATAAAAATATAATGTCTATAAAATGACTCGAATATATGCCAAAATTTTAATGGATTATGTATCATTTAAACTTAACACATATTTATTTAATTTATGATTTTTAATTGAAAAATTTCCATGAAACTTACTTATGTAATTTTCAAATCAAAGAAAGACCCAAAATGTCACTTTATTTTCCTTTAATTTCACTAATGTGTACACATGGGGAAAAATTTATGTAATGAATGAATAAAATGTAAATTTATAACACAGAAAACAAATATTCATGATATGATTTTTTTTATTTTTTGGTAAATTTGATGAAATTATTGTGTTTATAATATTTTATTATATAAAAGTTTAAAAAGTCGTATTCATATTTTAAATACTATATCATTTTTATATAGAGTTACCTCAATGATAAATTAGACTATACACACTGTTCTGATATATTTAATATTTATCTTAATTGGGAATGTTTATTTTACATTTTTATTGAAAAAGTATATATTTTAAATAATTACACAAAAATGGTGTATGTATTATTTTATTAATGTAAATATTAAAAAAATGTTACTAAAAATATTAAATTAAGTATAATTTGAGATAACTAATATTATCAATAATAATATATATTACCTTGAAATAATAGGTATATAATAATATTTATGGTTCAATTTTAACTTCTAATCATTATATTTTTAAAATTCCATGTAATGAATAATGTCAAAATGTACAATAATGATATTTTTTCAAAATAATATTTTATTAAAAACATAAAAATAAATAAAATATTTAAAAATACAAAAAATTAAAAATATTTCCTAAAATATAATAAATTGCTCATTTAAGATATAATTTAATTAAAAATGATAATATTTATTATTATTTTAATATTCACAATGTTATTACCTGAGTTATATTTAAAATAGATTAACTAAGGTTTAATCAAAATTATATGGTTAAAAATAAAACCAAAAAATGTATAAAATATATTATTTTATGATATAATAACCCTATAACATCGTATATTTTAATCTATGGCTTTTTGGTGGTATTTGTATTAATATTGAGTTTATTATAAATTAATATTTTATTGGAATTCCAAAAGTGACGTTGAGTTCAATTATAAAAGGGAACCTTCTCTCTCATATCTTCACATCCCATTATGACATAGATCATGGCCACACTCTATAAATTTCCCTTTTACACTTCTCTCTCCATATTATATAGTTTTTATTCTCAAAATTCTAATTCTAGTGTTCCTAAGAGGATATCTATATGAAGTTCTCAAATAATTGTGTATTCATTTTCACCGACACATTCAATATTATTTCATTTTTTAATTACTCTTCATGTGTGGTTTCTATTATAATGTAATAACAAAATTATCATATATATATATATATTCAATTATTTTATTATTATTATGTAACAAAATATTCCACCTTTTAACCATCCTATAAAAAGCTAAATTAGTTCATGTACGTACGTATAATTTATCATCCCTACCTCATGGTGTATTGTATTTTTTATCTATACATTATATAAATGGGTATATTGATGGAAATAATATATATATATATATAATTATAACATTATATTTACTAAAGAACAAAATATATACCATCCATCTCTTTACCCTTTAACTATTAAAAAGAATGGTACCATCTCTCATGTGTGTGTAGGACCTACCAACTCCACGAAATGTTGTGATTCATTTTCCATATTCAGTATTTAAGAATGATTATATAAATGTATATAATGAATAAATATGTTATATTTTACCTTAATATAATTATACTAACTAAGTAACTATAATCTATGTAATATCATTTGGACTTATATGAAAAAAAACGATGCATAAGAAAATGAAGCATTTAAGAGCCCAAAAAATATTAATAATGAATGAATATTAATGAGTGATAACATGATCATATATGATATAAAAAATATCAATTTGGTTGTAAAATACTCTAATAACATTTTTTAATTCATTATATCAGTGTTTCTAATTTAGAAGAAAGAAATATAACCTAGGGTAAATGTTAATTTCACAATCTAAGTTTTATCTGAGATTGTTTATAGCTAATTATTTTATGGGAAATATTTATCATCTGTGTCAATATATATTTAAAATTTAATCAAAAATATTTTTATTATTCTTCTACAACTATTTAATGTCATTTTTACCCATTTTTTAATTTTTATTAACATTTATAATGGTAAATTTTTGTTATTTTTCTAACAAGAGAAATTTTGGACTATCCTAGATAATGTATGAGAATATTTTTTTTCAGATATAATGAAAGAACTAATTTTTCCAATTAATTTGAATCTTAATTACTTGAAGAATCACAAAAAAACTTACAAGGTGATTTCCAAATATATTTTTTTTCTTTTTATAATTTAATGAAATTTTATGAAAAGAAAACGTTATCAAATTAAAGAAAGACATTTTTCTAAATAATTATATTCAATTGATATCTCGTAGTTATTTTTCATCTACGATTTAATTATATTATGGTAAATATGTTTTAATGGGGTTATTTTTTAGGGATAATGAACATATTATTTGACTAGTTGATTTATTTTTATCATTAAATTATAACTATGAATGAAAATTCTTTTCCATGGGTTATGATTTGATTGAAGGATGTTTATAAAACCCATTTAATTTCATCGATTCTAATATGATAAGTGATTTATGTTCTTATGAAACACATATGTATGGTTTTTATTATTTGATTGGTGGTACCTATGTCTCCCCCCAATGTATTGGTTATTGATTTATATCTCATGAGATAGACACGATTGGAACGAGATGTGAACATGGTTCATTAATACATGACAGATATGGAAGTAATATCGATCCACTAATTCATTGTCAGAATGGGGAGTGATCCTGGTTCACTCATAGACTTTTTCCACTATGATAGTATTGACCATAATCCATGAATGTTATCGAAATGATTTTTGGTGTTTGTGTTATTGAAAAAATACCATGTATTGTGTTATGATCTCATATAATATTTTCATTGATTCTTTATAAAAATATATTATTTATTTAAATAAATGATATCACAATATTTTATATGCATGATATAATTTTCAAAATCAATTTTCATTTTCATATTCCCGTATGCTTATGATTTCTACCATGATTGTCATTAATGAGCATCCGACATCACCATTTTCTTATGATATTTTTCCCAAGGATATGATAAATCTTTGTAAGTAATATGTGTAAAAAAGGTCTTATTTATAATGGATTATGTGGGAGATGATGTAGATGTGTTATGAATCAGTTTTGTGTCTTTCCTTGTTTCTGAAGATACTAAACATATATGGTACTGATGTTGTTTTGTTATATTATATAATGGATATTCTATTATATAGTTGTAGTATTTATGTCAGAAAAATATGTGTTTATATAATAACATTACCCAAATCCACTGCCATCCTCCCTCCATTTTTTCAAAGAAGTATTTATTTCGGCATAAATTTATCTAAGATATCCCTTTGGTTAAAAGAATAAGATCTTACCCAAAGAAGATGTAACATCCTTGGATATGCCCTTTTTTGGGTTTCTTTATATATTCCATAAATTACTATTTTCCATGATTAATATATAACATCATAGTCCTATATAAACTGATATTTTTTTATATTATGTGTTATACCTAAAATCACATGAACATCCATCAAATTGGATACACAATCATCGTTCTTGTGTACAACGAACTATCGTCTCACGAACAAATATCCATCGTTATTCCATTTCCACCATTCATGGTTAGAAATAATGATGAAAATTATATTTTAATTTGATATATATGATATATATGGTGTAAATACTTCTCTATAGTTATTATATAACACATTCCTTCATACATTCACTTTTCAATAAATACAATTTATTTGTTTGTGGATGTGTGGACTACCGCCACCGCAAAGTGATGTGTTTGGTCCACACTTTACATAGAATGTATTAAAGACGATTTTAGTGAACATATATGATATATATGAAATTTTAATTACAATGTATTTATATTATATATATGTATAAATATATTCCATTTAATTATTTTCTATATATAAACAAAAAATAACATTCATTCATACACACATTGTATTCCATATCATATTTATATATTAAATAGATTTTTATAAATATTTATATACTGAATATATATGATATTTAAATCATGTATCAAATTCATTACATAATAAAATAATGAATCATTTTAGATGATAATGAATAACAATTAAAAAACATACAAAATACCAAGGGGATATTATAGAAAACGTTACATTAATATGAAATTATTTAAAAATTGGTAATATAATTTTATAATAAAATCATAAATTGTAGACTATATAATAACATGGTTATTTTTTATTTCCATAATTTAATTATATTTTATATATAGGATGTTTTAATGAGTTCGACGAGAGTCAATAGATATGGTAATGGTTTTCTCATATCACATTTATTTCTGTCACATTTACGCCTTATTCACAACTCATTTTTGAGTGTGGTGTATATACTAACATGAATTTATTAAATGATTATTTGAAATTTTATGGGATTTTACATATCCAATTTATGATATCCATTTCATGGGTTTTTTGTTTTATATGTTACCAAAGCACTAATGAAATTTCTCCAAAATTTTTATACATTAAGGCACATTCTTATGCACCTATATTCCTTAACGAGGTGTATATAATTCCATATTACATGTTATATCATGAATCCACTTATTTTAATGATATTTTATGCTTCATGTAATTTATTTTTATTACATGTGTGTCTGATTCAAAGTTACCAAATTGTTAAGAGTTTATTACAATAATCCTATCATTTTTTGGGATTTATTTGTATTTTGTTTTCATTGATGGAATCTTATAATCTATATTCCAATAAAAATCGTGACATTAATTATACGATATCAATTTTTGGTATATTCTTTTGTTATTCCTATTTTATAATCTTTTCTACTTAATATAATTAATAAACAAATGAAGAAAATTTGACATCATTTCTCTCTTTTCGTGGAAATAAATTTTATTCAAAAACAATGTTTTCAAATTTGTTTTAAAAAAATCATGTAAAATTATCATTTAAGATAATTTTTAGTGGAAAATTATTTTTAAAGTTTTATTATGGTTTTCAAATATTTTATTATATATTTTCAATGCTATTTTTATATAAAAATCATTTTAAAAAAAATTATGTATTAAAAATCATTTTTCAAATAAGAAAGGATGTTTCCAAGAAAAATTACTTTTAAGGGTATTTACAAATTATTTTCCATCTAGGATAACATCTTTTGGTGTTACTAATTCAAAAAAAGTGGATATTTTCCCAGGGTTATATTAAAATTCATTCTATTAATGGTTTATGTTTTGATGGAACGATGCTTATGATACATGATTCACTTTCATGAGTTGTATGTTTACGAAACCAATTTATCTTTCATAGTATATATGTTTATGAAACACATTTATCTTCAATGATTTATATGTTTATGAACACCATTTATATTTACTATGTTATATAAATATTAAACCCTCTTCATTTCACAGGATATTCATTAATGAAATGATTATGAAACCTATATCCACTCCAAAGGTTATGATACTATTGCATGTTTTGGATTCCCATTTCAATTAATGTATTATGATATGGTTGCCAATGATCTTTTGGCACACTTATGTATAAATTACATATGATAATTGAGGGACCTATATTTAACTTCATTACACTAGGTATATATATATATATAATGAGATAGACATGGAATGAATGATGAGAGAACTCAGTTCAGTAAAGTACTTTGCTTGCTAATATGGTATTGGGAGTGAACCTTGACTAAAAATCATTTTATATGATTATGTGTCATCCATCGTTCCACGTATTATTTCTATGTTATTATTTAATGGATTATTCTTCATATTCCCTTATGATTCGTGTCTTATAAACTACCAATATTTAACCCATGATTAATGTTTATGATATTTTATTTGTAGGTTATGGTCTTATAATTTTATTTTCATGTTTTCAAACAAATATTATCATATTTGTGCTTACATATATCTCTTTTTTACCCATATTATGAATCTGATATCACCCATTTTTATGTATTTTATGCATGTAATCATGATTTGTATTGTTTATGATGTTTCAAAATTACTTAGATTTATGAAGATCCCAGTTGAAGATAGTGTATCCCACTTATGTACAAGTGTTTATGATTCAGTGATTCCAAATGCACTAAAATAATATGGTATTTGGGAGTCAAATTGTGTAATGTGTTATGTATTAATAACTAAATGATGTAATTTTAATATAGGATATTCGATTTTGGATATAAAAGTGTTTTACTTTGAGAATACATATTTTTATAGGTAAAATTTCTTTTATCGTATATTATTCATATAAAATATATTTTATTAATTAAAAAACTTTATATAACATATAATCTATAAATTTTAATAATATCATTAAATAATTATAATTTATTTAATTTCGTAATATATATTTCCATTTGATGCAAAATGAATTTTCTTAAAAAAACTATTCATTTATCTAAATTTTGTTTTTATACTCATTTCTAATTAAATGGAATCTAATGAATTCAAACATATATTTTTATTATATAGTAAATACTATTATTAATTATTAACTTAATGTATAGTATACATTTTTAATTCAAGATACTGATATAAATAGTATTCCTTAAAAATATTTCATGTGTGTAATGCAATCCAGTAAAGAAAGTCATTTTTGAGTGTAACACAATAAAACAAAGAGTTGTGACTATAAAAATATATATAATGTTTCTATTTAACATATGAACTTATTTTCAAAAATTTTGGGATGAATCATTTCTTTCTATTCTTTTGGAATAATTTTATACATGTTATTTATTGAAAATTGTATTCTTTTTAAAAATTTAGGGATTTATTATATCAAACAAGCCCTATATTAGACAATAATTCTTGATTTATTACATAAGATCACACTTAATACTACCCATTAGATCTAAAAGACTTGTTTCCTTGGAAATTAGTGCATTACATAACAACCTATAACATGATATTCAAAAACAATATTGAATACATCCTTTACATGATCACAATAATCCATCAAACATAAAACTATTTGGGATATCCTAGGGACATGTAAAAGAAATAGGCGATCTATAAATCGCCGTAATAGAATATACATAGAATAATATGGAGAAAGAAATGCATGCCAGGAAATAGGATTATAAATAGGGAATAAAATTAACATGAAAAATAATTCATCATATATCATAATAATCATAAAGGCAACATGGAATAGGCACAAAAAACATAAAATAATGCATTATAAAAATAATTCAAGGATAAACCATCCCTGAATTCAAGGGAAAAAAGTTAAATAAATGAATAAAGTTCACTCTATGTCCCAAAATTATATATCATTATACAAAACATTATCCATTGCATTGGATAACTATATAATTTCAGGTCCACTTATAACATTGATTATATTCTAATTCTTAATTGTGCCCTATAAATTATAAAACATGAAATCATATTTCACCACATTTAATTCGACAATCAATAAGTGGTGAATAAATAAATTTAATTACAAAACTATAAAAGAATATTTTTAGAAATATTAACACCTTGATAGGAATTTTGTGTGGATATTCACAAAACAATTATTTTTCATGAAATCTCACGGTGAAATTTAGTTAGTTTAACAATGTTAAATAAAAATTCATAAAAAATCGTGATGGGAGATATAAGGGTATCTCATAATTTTTTTACATAAAATGGGATATCAATAGTATATTTAAAGTCATTCAATGACATTATTAATTGGGAATATGAGGCATAATAATATAATGAATCTTGATTAATGAATCAAATGTAGGGATTCCGTACTTTAGTGTGTGACTCCAAAATCTTGAGAGGGGATTATCGAAAGCATGGGGAACATTTGGGAGGACTCAAGATAGGGGAGGGATGAGAAACAATGTTATCACTGGATTTTGAGTGAAGTTATTTTGGATCGTGGGTGGGTTTATATAGGAAAATAAGAGTGTATTTGTTATTATTTCACAAACATTGGTTTTTGACTCACTGTAATGAAATGACCAAAAACAATCTCCCCATGGATTCTACCAATAAAATGTGTTTTATGTTATTTTATTAGAAAATGGGCCAAACATATTAATATAATTACATTTCTTATCTTTAGGAGAGTCTCACTCTTAAAAAATGAGTATGAAACATTAAAATATATTAATGGTTTTGGAGAATTCATAACGGCATTAAAAAAATAAAACCTAAAATAAAATTATTTTAAGTGTAAACATATATTTGTCTTGGAATAACCATTCTAATTATTATTACATCATTTTAATGTCCTTATGAATAAATAATACATATTGTATATTTAAATGGTATTTAATTTTTACCTGAAAACTTGACTACCTGAGAAAAATATGATAAATTGACCATTAGTTAAATTAGAAATTATTTTTCCAAAAATATTATCCATTTTATAAAATTAATTTTCCAAATATGTTTAATTTCACATAGAAAATTATAATCAATAGTTATAAAGATATGATGTGATTTTTGACAATAATAGTTTTCGAACATTTATAAAAATCAAATTTTACTTCAAAAAAAATATATGATCATTTATATATGATAATAATTATTTAATAATAAAATATACATAAAATATTATTTACATCAAAAATCCATTATTTCTTCAAAATTAATTCCTTAATTGATTAATAATATTACCGAAAAATAATATTAATCTTTTATCATATCAAAATAAAATTCACTTATAAAGTTATAATAAATGTATGAAAATCTATTCATTTTTATATAATAAATAAGGGAAATATTCATATTACTAGGGACTTTATTCATTTCTATTTAAAACACTAGAATACTCCAAATGACTATGGTGTAAGAGGGTTGTACTTTCATGGGGTGGTTCAACAAACATGGTTTGGGTCGTGATCTCGATGAGTTTAAACTTATCATGTAAATGGTTTCCATTATGCTCACATTGTCGGATAAAATTCTAGTCTTGGTCAGAGTAAAATCTCATCTATTCTATCTCACTCAAAATCACTAATAAATGGGCTTTGTATGGTATGATCCTACTGGTTGAGGCCACCACTTCATTTATATGTTTCAATTAGTTTTGTTTAAACCCTATATTTATAATGATCATATAATCACTATTCAATAGATATATTATCAATGCTAAAGAAGTTGAATGTTGATTTATATTCAATTGTATATAATAATAAAATTGAGTGATTTTGTTTCTATAACCATATTACATCTTAAGAAATTTAATTAATTCTAAATGGAAATTTTATTTATAACTATTTGGGTCATTAAAATCATCCCCCATAAGAAATTTCTCCCTTCATATTTTCATTTCCGGCACTAATATAGATGAGGTTAACTACTTTTCATCACCTGCTCTGGTTCCCACATTTCGTCTTTAAAGTTTTGGTTTCTCTAAAGCACTTTGACATGGTGAATAGTCTTATTTTTTAAAAAAAATTCTTTAACACCTAAGATTCAGACCAGTTTCTCCTTATAAGAAATATAATTTCCCAATGTTACCATATATGGATTGAGTACATGTGAGGAGTTTTTTTATGTACTTTCTAAAGAGGTATACATAGAATACATCATGTACATGAGATAGGATTAGTGAGAGTGGTAGTCGGTAGGGAACCGCTCTGATGTGATCAAGGGTCTCCAAGGGACATATGTATCTTGGAATATGTTTTCCCTTCTTCCCAAATATCATCACATCTTACATGGATATATGAGTAAGAAAACCATGTCTCCAAAATGAATGTATAGGTATCATCGATGATGTTCATCATAGATCCTTTGTATAATATGAGTATCCTTGATGTGTTACGGAATTATTTTGACATTAACCACCATTTCCTAGACCATTTATATACCTAGTAGTTTTCATTTCCCAACGTCATCCAAATATTATAGGGTATTACACATCTTCCAATAATGGTCTTTATATGGATCCATTTTAATACTAGAGTGGAAACTATTTTTGTGAGAGAACGTGACTAGAGGAAGATGTTGGCCTCTTCCTCCTTTGATATCAATTGAGAATTATATCAATTTTTCCTATAGTTTCTCTATTTTCTAATCAAGTTGACCATCAATTTTAGGGCGATAAGACGTACTGAATAATGACATATTTCAAGAGTATTTTGAAGACTTATCCATAAATTCAATGTGAATCTCATATATTGACCAGATATAATTAATAATTGTACTCCATACAGCCATAGCACATCATGGACCTATATCCAAACATGTTGATATAGAAATAAATCCCCTCTAACAACATAGATGTGTGTTTGGTTTGTTAGAAGATCCACCACCACCCAGATAGAATTTTTTCTTCAGTGTTTAGTTAGATTTATAGTGAAAAATTCCATGGTGATGGTTTCCCATTTCCATATAAGTAGGGGAAATGATTGCATCATCCCCTTATAATTCGTCATTCATCCTTCACTTGCTGAAACACCAGGAATATTGATATATATTATGTGATTTCCATATTCATATTGTCTCAAAAATAGTGTTCATGGAGATATTGATACATCATAGTGCTTCTAAGAAGGATAGATAATGTTGAGAATGTGCATCATCCGATAGATCATTCGTTAACTCAGGATCTGACGATACACTCAGCCATGACCCAAATCTTATGTCACTATCTAAATTAACATTTAACTCCCCTAATTTCCCTTTTCTTATAGTTTTCACTTCCATTAGGATTCCAACATCATCTCTATGATTATACATCAATCTCTCCAAAAGATACGTTTGAGTAATCATTTTTGAATGGACTGATGATGTTCTTTCCTTTTTGAATCCTTTGTCTATACTTTCAAAAATTAAGAACATTGAATTATTCTCAATTTGCATCAATGATGAAATTTGCATATCATAACTTATTATTTCAACTACTAGTTTATTCACTTTCCCCATCTGGCAGTGGATTGAGATGTTATAGTCTTTGAAATGCTCTAACCATCTGTATTAGTGCATATTTGATCATTCTGTGTGGATATATACTGTTTTTGAGATCCCTATAAATGTCTCACTTATATCCAAAGATATAATTATTCCAAAATTTTAATTGAACTTCACTACATCCAACCCACGATCATGGATAGGTAAGTTCTGTTTGTGAGATTTAAATTTCTCTTAAGTATATGCTATGAAATTGTCTTTCAATATTAATAGATAGCCAAATTTGTTCATCAAATCATCTATGAATATCATGAAAATATCTCCACATTTGGGTATTTTGATCACATGGGAAGTGATAATAATTCTTTTAAACTCTTGGAAACACTATTCGCATTCATGATTCTAGGAAAAGTTGACTCCCTTCCAATTTAGCAAGGTAAGAGGTTTTGAAAGTCGTGAGAAATTACTCACAAATAAATTATAATAGCCATCTAATCAAAGGAAAATAAAAATATATATCACAAACATTATCCTCATTCATCTGTAAACTGATTTTTTTCAAATGGTAAATAGATACCTCAATGCTTGTAATTTTATTCCCTAATAATGGGACTTAGTTCAACCAAAACTCAAATTTTTTTGTACATGGTATAAAACATAACCTTTCATATGGCATTTATCATAGTGTTCAGATTCTACTCACCATCCTTATTTATTTTGGATAATATTTTAATATAATCTATAAATACTAAAACATATATTTTAAAAGAATATCAAACTACTCAGTTCATAAATTCTATAAATATTGATGGAGGCTTAGTGTCTCTAAATGTAATTACTATGAACTCGTAGTTCCTATACATTTTATGGAAATCGACGTTGGTAATTTATTCCTTCTTCACCTGTATTTGATAATATACCGATCAACTATCTATTGTGGGGATGTATTGTTCTCCATGGAGATGACTGAAAAAGACATCAATATGAGGCATATGATACTTTTTATATATAGTGATCTTGTTGAGATCTCTATAATCAATAAAAAGGTGAATTTAACCATCCTTATTCATGATTTATATGATCGATGCTCTATATGGTGAATAAATTCTATGAATAAACCCTTCATCCTAATTATTATACAATTGTTTCTTTAAATATACATGTTCCAAAACCTGAATTTAATACAGATTTTGGGATAATAGAAACAACCTAGGATTAAAATCTATATAAAATTAATCCTATTAGCTTGGAGGAAAATATTTCAATTCATCAATAAAACCATAGACAAATTACCTAACAATATGAATGGTTATTAGGATGTTTATTCTATATAATCAATCAATTGAGATAGATAAACATGAACACATGGAAATAATATCTATGCATTATATAATGATGCTAAATAAGATTCATCCTCCTCCTTTAACTTGTAATAAATTATCATTAAATTAACAATACATAGAGTGATTTTCTTTATCATGGTAGTTTATTATGGCTCGATACAGGGAATGCTAATCCATTCCTAGTGTTGAACACAATTACATGGAAGAGAGTATGATAATGTTTTCTGGGAGTTTCAACCCACCTGCATTGATATGTTATGAGTTATATACATGCGTTCAATAACATCCCAATTTTGTATTTTCACCGACAAATTTCATTTCAGGTTTTTCGATGGTGTGTGAACAGTTATACTAAATAGTAATGATAAGAAACAATACATTGAACCAGAATAAAAATGTACAGTTTTTATTCATGAATGAATAACTTTTGTACCTATCACCACATAATTTTTGAGATCCAACTCTATTGTTCTGATGGAAAATTCGAACACTTTCTACCTTGGAGGATTTTAGTTGTGTCCAAAAACATGTGTATTAGAACATTTTTTTGTAAATATCCATGGTTCCTTGTAGTTGAAGTAATGAACAAATCATGGATGGTTAAATTGTGCATTCCTCTTATTTGTAATATTGGTTTGTTTCTCCTATAATATGTTTCTATCTAGGTTCCCTTCATTTTCACACCAATATAATTTTATTATACCTTTTAAATAATTTATAGGGTGCTTCTTCCCCCACCATTATCAAGGGGGTGTTGAAATTTCAAGTCACTGTTATATTTCTACATCATACTACCCAAATTAAACTCAGTTTTATTTATCACCATGATACACTTTATATTATCCAATTTCCATTTCGACTCTAAGGTCACATCATAAAATTTCATCAATGCTATTGATATCCCAAATTGTAAGTGATTTTGCCAGATTAATATTTTCCCCACCAATGAAGTGCCCAATATTGTATTTAGGGTTAACATCAAAGTCAATGGTGTATTGTGAAAGGATTGAGAATTTTTTCCCCATATGAACTGATAGATTCATTATCCATTTTCGTAAGGAAAAAAATACGATTACAATTTAAATCAGAGAGTTCAGGAAAAAAATTATCAAAAAATATCTTCAAGAATTATTTTCACCACATTAATTTGATATCCTCCATATGAATATTATTTTCAATCAACATCTACCACCAATCATTTTCACCGTTCATATAATAAAAAACTAGTAGATTCATATCCTATATGGTAAGATAAAGAATCATTAAGATTTTTTCAATGGAGTTGATCAATTATTTAGTAGTTTACAGATCAGATGATGCATTAATTGTCAGATTCCCTTGTCACATAAAGGACCTAATCATAGTCTTTTATTTATTAAGGGGATTAGGATGCTCCTCCTAATATTTTTCTCCATATAGAACATGATTCAATTGAGATATTATCATCATGATGATCATGATTCCTTATCCAAAACGTTTGGGAATATTATTATGAACTTCATCACATTTCCCATTGTAATTATTTTTACATGATATCTCATATTTCATGCTATTAGCATGAAAAAAATAAAAATAGGAATTAGTCTTTTTTTACAATTAATCACATAATGAGGAATCCAATGACATTAAATGAATAACTTATAAATTAAATCTATTTATTTTACTTTGGAATTTATGGTCTTCATCTATTTTGTCCGTAGTTTATTTTCTTGCATATATTATTATGGTAAATTTTTTCATTTAATAATGGTTTCTAATGAGATTATGAATTTACCAAAAAATAACCCCCATAATTTTCAAACTAGGTGTGCAATTGGGACCATTTTTATGTACCATGATACCCTAAGTGAAGCTCGTGACACCTTTTTAAAGTTGAATCCTCTTAGTATATATATTCCAGAACCACATCTACCTTCTGTGTCTATATGGTGATGTATTTTACTGAAAACCCATTTACCTGATACTTAAAAAAATTATTATTACTAGTCATATCCTAAATTTTTTTAAAGGGTTTCCAAATTTTTTTCCAAAAAAAATTCTCTCTTCCTTTTATACCAACAATCATAACCCTATTCATTTTACACATTAATTCTTTATTAATTACATAAAAGTACACTTAATACAACCTGAATGATCAAGAAATATATCATATTTGTGAAATAGGTTCATTAATTAACAACTTATAACATGAGATACAACAAATGTATTGAAAACCTCTTTGAAATGGTCATAATATCCCATAAAACATAATAGTAAATGTGGTAACCTAGGGACATACATACGAAAAGGGTGAGCTATAAAGCCCGGTAAGGGAATAACCATGGAATAAAATGAACAATGAAACCAATTTTAGACCATAGGAATATTAATGGGGAATAACTGTAATGTGAGTAACAAAGTTTGATATAAAATTATAATAAAAAAGGAAACATGGAAAAGGTGGGATCAACTTATGATAGTACATCATAAACATAGGATAATGGTAAACTCATGAAGATATCACGGTGGACAATGTACTATAAAGGAATTGAGTTCACTACCTATACCAACATGATGTATCATGATTCTAAAAATTATCCAATTAATTGGAGTGCTATATAATCATGGGTTAACCAGTCACATTAATTTCATTTTCTTGCTTAACTATTCCACCTAAATCATGAAACATGAAATCATTTTTCACCACTTTTTATTCCATGATCAAGAAATGTAGAATAAATACATGTTATAAACCAATATAATAATAATATTTAAAAAAATTTGAACACCCTATATCATAATTGGGTATTTGTATTCACTAAAACTATATTTGCAATGGAAAATCATGGTTAAAATTTGGAAACCTAACGATGTCACTAAAAATTTCATTAAAAAGTTTTATGAGAGAGAAGTATAACATCCCAGGTATCTATGAAATAATAAATTTTCATAACTATTAATATATTGTAATTTAATTTTAATTTTTGTATAAATGGGACACTATGTATAATATCATACCTGACACGCAACAATGGTTTTTTTTTAAATATTTTGTTGCACACAACACTATGTTATATCAAAAAATAATACAACAATATTGTTATTATTATAAATTGTAGTCAACGCCTAGCTGTAGTATTGATATAAATAAAAATAATTAACTTTATTACGATTTTAAATATTTTTTTAAAAGATTTTACATTTATCCAATAAATTTTCTAATATTAAATTGAGGATAAATTCAATTTTATGAATATAGTACTCTAATATTTTTAGAAAGTCATTTTACCGCCATTGGAGGAAGAAACCTTTATAAATATATTTTTTTAATTTCATTATTTTATATTTGATAAAATAAAGTACTTATTTAGAATGGGTCATCAAAATTTAATTTAGTTGATATTTTTTTGTTTTTATGATAATATCAATAATATTTTTAATAGTGAAAAATATTGTAATTTAATTCAACTATTTATTTCATATAATTTAATTATATAGTTACATTATAATTTTCATTTATTTTAATGTGTGATTGGACTATGTATTTTTTATTTAATAAAACAATTTCATTGTAAGCTACTTCATATTGAAATTGGTTATAAACAAATGTCAATCTTTTGATATTCTTTACTTCATAAAAACCTTCATTCTGGTTTTGACAAGAAGACTTAATATTAAATTAATATCCACTAATTCTATGTTTTTAATTTGAAAAAATGGATTCCATATATTGAATTAGATGTTCCAAATTATGTAAATGGGTACCTTTTACTTTTGGACTTTATGAATAGAAAATTCATTAAATATTTTTATTTACCTTGGTTAAAGTGTAAATTAGTTAAATAAGGGTAAAAATTATTTTATAATAATATAACACCACACTAAAAATAGTATTAATACAATGTTATGAGGTATTTACTACCATTAGAATCCTTGGGTCGATTTTATGACCCCCTGAAGCCACTTGGGTGTGGTAATGACATTTTATAATATTTATTTTAAAGAAAATAGAAATATAACATAAACATGTTTATCCTAGATAAAAATTGTTAATTATATTTCTATAAATACTCTCATATACTTTAAAAAATAAATATAAATTTAAAAATATTTCACAAATAATTGTTATTTATTTTTAAATTTTAGATATTAAATAAAAAAATTCATTAATGACAAAATGATGATGCAATGATAACCTTATTAATGATTGTTTAAAATAAATGATAATATAAATATTTATATAATTGTAATTTTAACATTTTGATGCCATAAAAGAATTTTTTATTTTACATTGACATGTTATTGATGAGTTAATTTTTTGGGATCGAAGGAATACAGTTTCTTATGACATTAAAAAAATCAACTACTAAATAGTGTCAAAATTAACAGAAATGGGTTTTTTGAAAAATACAATTTTATTAGTTTTTATAACATAGCTAAAAATATTAAATTAGATAAAAAAATAATTATATAATGTAAAAAATTTCATTAATGATCCACTTTTTGTTATATTGAAATTTTATATTAACGATATCAACCATATATTATGAAAATATAACAAGACATTGTAAGAGTTAATGTTTTTAACAAAGGGTTATAGCTAAAGTATAAGGTTTTTTTTTGACATAAACATGCCTAAAACCTATTATATGATATAATTTTTATCCATAATCAATGTATGCTTTAAATTTATCACTTTTTAACTATTATATTTTGTCAATAAATTTATAATAAAATAATATTTGATGAATTTCCTGAAATTCCCCTCCTCCCTCTTATAAAATGCCACCACCTCAACCCACTTACTAAAACCTATCAAGTCTCATGTCTCGTCCAACTTATACTCACATAATCTCCCATAATATATAACTTCTTCTTATAATCCTTAACATAAGTATAAGGGAAAACATGAAATCCTTTTCTCTCAAATCAAAAAGAGTAACCTGATTTAGAGGTAGCATCTTCTACCAAGCTCATTTGATTCATTTCCTTTCTACAATCCCTATTCTATTCTTATTATATGATTAAATAAAAATATTATCCTTAATATACTTGGATTTTTTTATTACATTTATTCTAACTAAAATTACAAATAACTCAATCTAAGGGATATGAACATATTACTTCTGTGTACGGTGAATTACTGCCTCACGAAACGATGCTTGTTAATTTTTCTCCTACCACCACTCATGAAGTCCATTATGATGGAACTGTATTTATATATTATACATATTATATTTATATTGTTTTTATTCTTATTTAATTTGTTAGATACAACATAAATTTATGCTTTCCATATTGTTTAAATACGATAATCTCATTTGAGGATGTGCAGACTACAACCCCTTTAGAAAGATATGACTCATTCATTCTATATATGGAACATATAAAGGATGGAGTTAATTAAATTATCTAACATATGTACAATAGATAATATATTGTAATTATAATATAATTATTTATCTTTTATTTTTATCAATTAATATAATAATGAAATGAATGTAGTGTTCATTCATATGTACGACCTAACGTCTCCATGAACAATGCATTTCATTTAAAATATCCAATTGTTATATAATATTATAAATAAATATATACTATATATATCTGTTATTTAAATCATGAATAATATTTTAAAGAAAATTTTCTTATGAACACATGGATAATTTTCGTCATAAATGGTCTTTTTTTACTCAAATATCGAACATAAGAAAAACACCCGGTAGGAACTCAATTAATTAAATAATTGCTATAACATGGTAATAAGTGATATAAAATGAAAAATAAACTTTAAAAATGGTCAAATGTAAGTAAGAATTAATCAAATATTATTATTTAGGAAATTAAAGAACGAACAAGACAAGTCAGACTAAAGGTAATGGAATTAGTCTCAATCTCTTTTCATTGAGGTATTTCCTGATAATATGCACCTTTATTGATTTATAATGTGTATATACATCAACTATAAAATTTGAATACAATATTTTATCTATAATTTTTTTATTTATTAAATAATGGATATTAATATTAAAATTTTCAAAGTGGTATGGGACACCTTGAAAATTTAATGATTTAATTATCAAATGTCTTTATTTATGATAATAATTACATATTTACTATAATGTGTATAAAAGAAATATACTTGAAATTTTATGTCAATCATGAATTTTATTTAATGTTTTCAAAAGAATTATTTTTCAATGAAGAATTTTAAATTCATTACAAATGGAAAAATGAATGTTTTTTAATTAATATAGCGACATCAACTTTTATGTTGTAGTCGCCGTTATTTGATATTTGTATTCATCTAAAGGCCTTAATATATATTAAAAGGAAATTGAATCTCTTATTCCTTCATTTTGGGTATCAAGGATTTGAAAATGGGTATTAAAATTAAAATGGTAGTTTTATATCCAAATGTTCTTCATATGGGATTAGACGTCTTTTTGAAAAAATGGTTTTGGGATGAACAAGTTTTTGAAAAAATACTTGAGCATTATAAGAAATGGGTGACCCCGATATAGCTTATATGAAGGGTTGAGCCATATTATAGATCACGTGGGATCCCAAAACTGGTTATAAAAAGTGTTGTACCCCATTTTAACTCACAACTGAGCCCATTATAGCTTATATGATGTAATGAGCTCTATTATATCTCCATGGTGAGCCAGATATAGCGTATGTGATGGGTGATCCTCATTAAAAATATTATATTTGGATGTCGAATATATTTTTATTCCAAGAGACTGGAATTTCAATGGGTTTTATATATATTATTCTCTAAGTCAACTAAAATATTTTTTATTTATTACTATTGGTTTTAAATGTTTTTCCTTGGGAAATAACATTGAGTGTTATTCTTGTTAAAATGTTTGGATTCATTTGTTCAATGAACATTAAATGGGTTTACATGTTGTAACTAGATTAATATTTTTTTATGTCTCTTAAAGAGATTTTTATGCTATTAATATTTTTTACAATTTTATTCGATGTATTCCAGGGAGATTATAGTAATGGATGGAATAAAATAAAATTATAATTGTTAACCATGAAGATAAACCATGTTTTTTTTATAAAAGTTTTTGTGTTATTAATGAATTGGATACAATTTATAGTGTCCACTTTGTATTTATATGGATTTATTATGTAATAGTAATGGATAAATTTTCTAAACCTCTAAAACATAAAATATCCTCAATGTGAATCATTGATATAAACTATGATTATGTAATGTGTAAGGTTGGGGCCTTATAGATGATATTAGAGTTCGGTGTAGAGATGTTTAGATATTAGGAGTGTTGGGCGGAGAAAAACGGGAAGGATGGCAAGAGGGGGGTGAATTGCCTTTTAAAAAATTATTAACAATTTAAAATCAAAGTTGAAAGTGCAGCGGAAATAAAGAGGCAAGACACAAGAATTGATAACGGAGTTCGGCCAAAAACTCGGCCTACATCTCCGCTCCCAACTCAACCGTCGAGAGATTCCTACCGCTTGCTTTTCAATGGTTTTAGCAAGAAACCCACTAGGCTTTGAGGTAGCACTAGGACCTATTACAGCTTGCTTCTGAATTGGTTTAGCAAGAACCCACTGGCTTTTAATGGTTGAGCAAGAACCCACTAGCCTTCTTACAGGTGATGGCAAGCTCACCTATGACACAAGCCTTTTAAAAGGAAAGGCTTGAAGAATCCTCTTTACACTGTAGTGGTGATGTGAAACCCAAAAGAAAGAGGGATGAGAAAAGGTGTTGGGGTTTGTAGGCACAAACCCAAATTAAAAGCTCAAAATAAATATACAATAAAAACCGTATATGGGAGAAGCCTTGGGCGCCTTTGATTGATTGGAGATGTTGAAGGCCGCTTCCAAGCTTCTTTGATGGAGCTCCTTGGATGTGGAAGTTGTTGGAGAAAAGAGGTTTCCTTTGAGGAAGTCCGCCGGAGGTACGCCAAAGATGGAAAATGTGTACGGTGGCTTTGTATATGATCCTGTAGGTGTTCGGGGCTTCGTTGGCCTTTATGTATAGGCTTGGAACCCTTGGGGAGTCTTCGGAGCCGTTGTAAAGGGCCTCGGAGCCGTTGGAGGCCAAAAGAGGGTTGACTGGTCAAAGCCAACGGCTAGTTTGACTGGGCTACCAGCTGGCCGGTACAGCCCCACCGGCTGGCCGGTGCCTTGGCAGAGGAGAAGAATTTTGGTCCAGGCTCCACCGGCTGACCGGTGGAGGAGCCACCAGCTGGCCGGTGGGGAGACAGTAGTTGCCACTGTTTGACTGGATGCCACCGCCTGGCCGGTGACAGAGCCACCGGCTGACCGGTGGAACCTGGCAGTGGGCAATGCCTCTGCCAGGTCCACCGGCTGGCCGGTGCTATCACACCGGTTGGCCGGTGGACTGAAATTCAGTCCACTTCTTGTCCATTCTTGGGCCAACTTCTTGGCAACCTTGTGCCTATCATTCAAAAACACTTCAAACAAAATTAGGCAAATAATAAAGTGATTGTGATCATGAAAATCAAACAATGAGGGGAACGAGAGGTACAACAATCTCCCCCTATTTTGATGATCACAATCACCAAAACAATCAATGTAAAAAATGAAATGAAAGGCATGCTTTAAAAGATTTTTCCCCCAATCAATCAAGAATTTCTCCCCCTTTGTGATTATCAAAATAGCACGGGGCATAAAACTTGATTGAGGGAAAATTGAAAATCAAGATTTTTAAATCAATTGGAATTTTTGAAAATTAAATTGAAAAATTTGAATAACAGTTTGAATTGAAAGTTTTGAATCAAAATTGAAATGAAAATTTTGAACCAAAAATTGAATTGAAAGTTTTGAATCTAAGACAAGGTTTTGAAAATACTCCCCCTAAATAAAAACAATAAGTCACCGGGGATAGGAAATAAATTTTGGCCCGGAGAGACTTGCCAAAAGAGATTTTTCAATCCAAATTTGTTTCATGGCGGGTCTTCTCCTATAAAACTCGTCCGAATAAAAAATAGATTTGGGTTGACCGTACTTGGCATTTTTGCAATCACACTCATAAATGAGGTGCCCGGGTTTCATACAATAATTACAAAATTTAAAACTAGAGCTCCCCCTTACAAAAACAGTTGGAGCATGAGAGGAGGAATCTTGGTTGGTGTAGCCAAGTCCATGTGTGGTTCTAGAAACACGTTGAGAACCAAGGAGTTTTGAAAGGTTTTGTTCTCCGTTTGTGAATTTAGCAAGAGATTCCTTTAGATCTTTGATTGTTGATTCCAAGGAATCAACATTGGGAATGTTTTGTAATTTGAGGGACAACTCCTCCTTCTCTTTGAGAAGTTGTTCCTTTTCGGAAGAGAGTTTTTTGAAATTATTTTTCAAAGCAAAGAATTTTGAAGAAAGCTCATGAAAACCATTTTCTAATTGGTCTCGCACATGTTGATGTTCTTCATATGATAAATGATTAAAATAATTTGAAGATGAGGATGAGGATGAGGAATCGGAAGAAGTTACCTCGTGAAATGCCATTAGGCATTTTGTACCTTGGTCGCTCGAGGAGGAGGAGGAGGAGGATGAGGAGGTGTCACTCCATGTTGCCTTGAGGACCTTTTTCTTTCTTTTTTTCTTTTGTGTGGCCTGTTTTTTGTTGAGTGGGCAATCGGGCTTTTAATGCCCTTTTTGGCCGCACCCGTAGAATTTTACCTTGGGCTCGGATCTTGCGGTGGGTTCTTGCTTTCGCGCCTTGCGAGATTTCTTCTTCTTATGCTTCTACATAAATTTGTGCATTTGGCGGGCGAGATTCTCCATTTCCGAGTCTCTGCTTGATGATGAAGAAGATGAAGATGATGATGATGAGGAGGAGATTACTTCTTTTTGGACCTTGAGGGCGATGTTCTTTGGTGTCTTGATTGGTGTGCCCTCCTTTTGAGCTTGCCTCCTCATCGTGATCTCGTACGTCATTAGTGATCCGATGAGCTCTTCGACCGACATGTTCTTTACATCCTTAGCTTCTTGGATAGCCGTCACCTTAGGTGCCCATGAGCTCGGAAGGACCCATAGAATCCTCTTGACCATTGCTTCACATGAAACATCATCACCAAGAGATTTTCTACCATTGCAAACGTCAGTGAAGCGTGTAAACATTTCAGAAATAGACTCATTTGGATGCATGGAAAAGCTTTCAAAATCTTGTCTATACATGTCTAACCGAGTATCCTTAACTTTGTTAGTGCCCTCATGGGTCACTTCTAAAAGCTTCCAAATTTCATGTGAAGTGGTGCAAGTGGATACATGATTAAATTCATTTCTATCTAACCCGCAATGAAGAGCATTCATGGCTTTTCCATCAAGCTCAAAATTCTTAATATCGGCGGGGGTCCATTTGGATTCGTCGGGGGAAGACAAAGAATAACCTTGCATGAAAATTTTGTAAATAGGATATCCTATGCTTCTTAAAAAAGTGGTCATGCGGGTTTTCCAATAATTATAGTCGGTCCCATCAAAAAATGGAGCCCGACCCAATGAGTAGCCCTCGGGGGCGAAAGAGGTAGATGCCATAAAAAAAAAATCTTTAATTTGAAACTGGTTAGGGAATTATTCAAATACTCCCTCTGATACCAATTGTTGGGCGGAGAAAAACGGGAAGGATGGAAAGAGGGGGGTGAATTGCCTTTTAAAAAATGATTAACAATTTAAAATCAAAGTTGAAAGTGCAGCGGAAATAAAGAGGCAAGACACAAGAATTGATAACGGAGTTCGGCCAAAAACCTGACCTATGTCTCCGCTCCCAACTCAACCGTTGAGAGATTCCTACCGCTTGCTTTTCAATGGTTTTAGCAAGAAACCCACTAGGCTTTGAGGTAGCACTAGGACCTATTACAGCTTGCTTTTGAATTGGTTTAGCAAGAACCCACTTGCTTTTAATGGTTGAGCAAGAACCCACTAGCCTTCATACAGGTGAAGGCTAGCTCACCTATGACACAAGCCTTTTAAAAGGAAAGGCTTGAAGAAACCTCTTCACACCTTAGTGGTGATATGAAACCCAAAAGAAAGAGGGATGAGAAAAGGTGTTGGGGTTTGTAGGCACAAACCCAAATTAAAAGCTCAAAATAAATATAAAATAAAAACCGTATATGGGAGAAGCCTTGGGCGCCTTTGATTGATTGGAGATGTTGAAGGCCGCTTCCAAGCTTCTTTGATGGAGCTCCTTGGATGTGGAAGTTGTTGGAGCAAAGAGGGTTCCTTTGAGGAAGTCCGCCGGAGGTACGCCAAAGATGGAAAATGTGTACGGTGGCTTTGTATATGATCTGGTAGGTGTCTGGGGCTTCCTTGGCCTTTATTTATAGGCATGGAACCCTTGGGGAGTCTTCAGAGCCGTTGTAAAGGGCCTCGGAGCCGTTGGAGGCCAAAAGAGGGTTGACTGGTCAAAGCCAACGGCTAGTTTGACTGGGCTACCGGCTGGCCGGTACAGCCCCACCGGCTGGCCGGTGCCTTGGCAGAGGAGAAGAATTTTGGTCCAGGCTCCACCGGCTGACCGGTGGAGGAGCCACCGGCTGGCCGGTGGGGAGACAGTAGATGCCATTGTTTGACTGGATGCCACCGGCTGGCCGGTGACAGAGCCACCGGCTGATCGGTGGAACCTGGCAGTGGGCAATGCCTCTGCCAGGTCCACCGGCCGGCCGGTGCTATCACACCGGTTGGCCGGTGGACTGAAATTCAGTAGACTTCTTGTCCATTCTTGGGCCAACTTCTTGGCAACCTTGTGCCTATCATTCAAAAACACTTCAAACAAAATTAGACAAATAATAAAGTGATTGTGATCATGAAAATCAAACAACGAGGGGAACGAGAGGTACAACAAGGAGGTTTTCTTAAGAGTTAGGGATATCATCATGAGTCTTTAATGTTAAGGAATATTATATGTTCAATGGAATAGAAACCCTATATGTGTATTATTTTCAGAAAATTCAAGGTGGTTAACGGTATTTTTGGAGACATTCAACTTTGTGGAAATTATAAGTTATTAGATTTTGGGATGATAAATTTGAAGTATGAAATAACATTTGAGTTTAAAACATGTTATGGTTATCTTTTAGGATTTTATTGTATTTTTTTAATGGTTATTATAATTATACAATTTTTTAAAAATGAAAACACACAGACCATGTGACAACCCTTTATGTCAGAAAAAGATATGGGAATCAAACCCACGACCAAAGTTTGACTCGAATTAATCACCTACCACTAGCCTATGTGAAGTACCTAGTTAGTATCACTTATTCTATATAGTTATATGATTTTATAGATCAATAATTAGTTGATTTTGGGAATTATGTTTTATCAAATGTATATCCTTAGTATAGGAAAATGTTTTGGCAATTAAGTTATAAATTTCACTTTTGAAGAAGTTCAATATTTTGGTAACATTGTATGCCTAAAGAAAATAGATCACTATGGGATTTTATTTGGGGATTAATGGTTGAATTATATTTTGAAACAATCTATGTTTTTATTGTGGAGTTATGGATATTTTGATTATTCATGAAAATGGGTAACCTATCATGGAGAATATGTGATATGATAATTTCATTTTAGTATGATACATTAAAAGTAGTTTTTTTTATTTGGAGATAGATGATTAGATTTTTCATGGAAGAATATATTATCAAATCCTTCTGTATTTTGAGTTTCTATATTAGATTTGATTATTTTGATGAATTTTAAAGCTAATTATGTATTGAATGGTATTTGTTGATCTTTGGGTATTGTTTATTGAATTTTTAAGATTAATAGTAGTACTTATTTTAATAAGGGATTATTCTTTTTTACTATTATTGACAAATAATTATGTTTTCTTATGTTCTTGTCCATGCTCATAAATAAATTCCTCATATTTATGAAAAGGATATTAAAATAAAAACTATTTCTATTTACTTTTCTTATTGGGATATCAATGACCATTTAACTAATCACATTTTTATAGATTTCTAGTGGTTAAATCTCTCATGATCATTTTTTATAACTCACCATCAGAACAAGATGGTTAGTTTTTATTCTATATACCTATTTTCCTACATGTAATCCTATTATGTGTTATCTCGGGGGACATTTTTACTTATATATATTTAACTTAATGTTATATTTTTATTGAAACTTTTTCTGATGTGGGGTTTTCAATGAAGTTTCTGTGACCAATTTAAAAATTACGAGGATAAAATTTCTAAATGGGGGGAATGATGTAAAATTCTAGCTATTTATAAAATAATACATTTTCATAACTATTAATATTTTTTAATATAAAATTAATTATGGTTCAATTTAGATAATATATATGGTAGTGTTTCAGAAACATAAAAACGGGTTTCTTTAAAACATTATGGGCCACACAACACTGAGTTATACGAAAATATAATACAATAATAAAATTATTATTGAAAATAGTAGTTAACACCTAGAAATTATATTATAAAGAATGAAAATAATTAACTACATCAATATTTTATATATTTTTTAAATGTTTTTAGTTTATCCATTACATTTTAGAGGCTTAAAATGAGAATGAATGACATTTTAGGCATAAAATACTCTAATTTTTTAAAAAGGTCATTTTATTGAATTTTGATGGAGAAACCTTTTTTAGTATTGTTTTTTTCAATTTTATACGTTATATATGATAAATAAACTTCTTAATTTTAACGTGATATCAAAATTTACTTTAATTGAAATTTTATTATTTTTATGATAAAATACATATTTCTTTGAATTGTGAAAAATACATCATTTTATTTTGTAAATATATTCTCATCTAATTCAAATATATAGTTATATTTCCCTTTTAATATATATTAAAGTGTATTTGGAATATGTTTTTATCATTTAATGCAATTTTGTTCATTGGAAGCAAGTTCACATTGAAATTGGCCTTAAACACATGTCAATCTTTTGATATTTTTAACTTCATAAAAACCCACATTACTGTTTGGACAACGAGAATTATTTTTAAATTAATATCTACCAATTATGTGTTTTTAATTTGTGATAATTGATTCCATATTTGGAATCATAAGGTCGAAAATATGTAAATGGGTACCTTTAATTTTTTGACATTGGGAATAATATCATTAATAATTATTTTTATTCACCATTGTTAAAGGGTAAATTCGGTAAATAAGGGTAAAAAATATTTAATAATAATATAAAAATACGCTATAAAATTTCATAATGATATTGGATGAGATATGGAAATTATTGGGATTCCTTGCCTCTATTTTAGGACCCCCTAGAGCCACATGGGTGTTATAATGACCTTTTTATAATATTTGTTTTAATGAAAAGTGAAATATAACATTAACATGTATCACCAAACCAAAAAAAATTAATATGGTTTATATAAATAGTATCAATGAATATAAATAATAATTGTAAATAAAAATTTATTTTCTACATCATGGGATTTTATTTAAAAATTTTAGACATCGAAAAAATAAAATTATTTTTTACACATTGATGATGTAGTGATTACCATATTAATGAATGACTCAAATAAATTATATTTTTAATATTTAAAAAAATATAATTTTATGGTTTTGATGCCATACACAAAATTTATGGATAAAAGTGGCATTTCTGGGATTATTGAATGACTTTGGTTCGAATGAATAATGTTATTACGACTTTATCAAAAATAATTTACTAAATAGTTTTAAAATTAAAATAAATGAGTTTTTAAAACAAATACTAATTTATTAAATTATATAGTAGTCCTAAAAATATATTATTATGTAAAAATAATTATATAATTTTATAAAATTCATTAATTATCCACTTGTAGTTCTATTTTCAATTTATAGTAACTTTAGTTAGCATGTATTAAGAAAATAAAAGAAGACATTGTTAGTGTTAATGTTTTTAACTAAGGGTTAAAGATAACAGGTAAGGATATTTTTTTGACCTAAACATGTATAAAACTTATTGGTTGAGAGAATATCTAACCATCATAATCATATAATCAAAATTTATGACTTTTTGACAATTATAAATCTAAAATAAATTTATAATAAAATACTGTTTCAAAAATTTCCTAAAGTGCCCATCCTTCCTCTTATAAAAGGTCACCAACTCTACCCACTTACTCAAAACTATAAATCCAATTGTTACATACCAATTATACAAAAATAATCTCAAAAAATACATCCCTCCCTCTTATAAGTCTTATGATGGGAAAAAGGAAATTTAATAAAGCCTTTTGCCTCAAATCAAAAGTAGTTACCTGCTTTAGGGATAACATCTTCTCTCAATCCCCATTCCTTTATTTCCATTCCACACTCCCAATTCTCCTTATATTCTATGATTACATAAATAAAATAGTATCCAAAATATACTAGGATTTTTATTATATATACTCAAACTACACTTACACACACCTCCATCTAATGGACACAAACATACTATTTTTATGTATGATGAACTATTACCTCACTAAATGATGATTGTTCAATTTTCTTCCACCACCTCTCATGGTGGTCACTATGATGAAAATGTATTTATATATAATATATATTATATATATATTTTCTCTATTCTTCTATAATTTTTGGTTACAAAATTCCTTTATACTTTCCATATTGTGTAAGTAAGATAATTTCATTTGAGGAAGTGTGGACTACCGCCCCCTCAAAGTGATATAACATGTTCATGGTATACATGTATTGTAATAATTATAGAATTAATGAACATATGTAATGTATGTAACATATATATTATACTAGAATTATAATATACATGTCTTTATTTTCTTTTTTATTCCTTTAATATAACAACGAATTAATGTAGCGTTCATGTGTATGTACGACCTACCATCTCCAAGAATGGTGAATATAATTATTAATATCTAAATGTTATTAAAAATTATAAATAAACATATATTAGAAATATCTGATATATAAATCATGATTAATATTTATGAGATAACGGACTTATGACCACTGGATAATTTTCATCATAAACAAGTACATTTTTTACTCAAATATCAAACATCGAAAAAACAACTGATATGAAATCAAATAATTAATAAATTGATATAACATTGTAATCAGTGATATAAAATGAAAAATAAATATTAGAAATATTCTTAAATAAGTATAAATTAACCTATATTGATTATTAATGATATTAAAGAATCAATGTGACATGTTAGACTCAATTTAAGGGACTTCGTGTCAATCTCCTTTCATTGAGACATTTCTTGGTAATATCAATATTTATTCATTTATAAGATGTATATACAGCCACTATGAATGTTAATAACCCACTTTTATCTATAATAATTTTATTTATTATATCATGTATATTAATATTTAAATATTCAATGTAGTATGGAACACCTTGACCATTTAATGATTTAATTATAAAATCTTTTTTCATGATATTAAATTACATATTTATTTATTTGGGTATAAAAGGAATATACATGAAATTTTATTCAAATATTGAATTTCATTGAAAATTTTCAAAATGAATATTTTTATATGAATCATTTTACTTCTTTACATAGTGAAATAATAAATGTTTTTAATGTATATAGCGACATCGACTTCTCCGTCATCATAACTGTTATTGGATATTTGGATTCCTCTATAATCCTTAATGACTTTTTAAAGGATAATGAATCCATTATTACATTATTTGTGAATATTAGTATTAAAAATGGTTTCTAAAATTAAATTTGTATTTTTATATAGAAATATTTTTAATATGGGATTATAATAATTTTTTCTATAGGGTTTTGTGATGAACGTGTTTTTGAAATGTTACATGAGGATTATATGAAAAGGGTGAGCCTAATATAGCTTATACAACAAGTTGAGCCCCATTATAGCTCATTCGTAAGCTCTACATAGATTATATGAAGTGTTGAGAACCATTATAACTCACAGATGAGCCCGTTATAGCTTTTATGAAGGGATGAGCCCCATTATAGCTAAATGGTGATCCCGATATAGCTTATACAACGGGGGATCCCCATTAAAGATATTTAATATGGATGTTGACCATATAGTTATTCCAATTTAATGTGATTTGAAATGGTTTTACATATATTATTCTCTATGTTACATAAATGAGTTTTAATTTCTTACTATTGGTTTTAAATTATTTTCACTGATAAAGAAACTATGACTGTTATTCATGTTTAAATGTTATGATTAATTTGTTTTAAGAACATTAAATTGGTTACGATCTATTATTTAGATTAATAGTTATATTTTTATATATTACTCAATGATATTTAAATGCTCATACCATTTTTAAAATGTTATTCGTAGGATTTGAAGGGGGTTATAGTAATGAATGGAATCAAGGAAAAGTATGATGATTAAACATAAAATGAAACCATGTGTCATTTTAAAATATTTTGGGTTATTAATGAAATGGATATTATTTGATGTGTCCACATTGTATTTCTATGGTTGTTTATGTAATAGTTATGTCCTAATTTTCTAATACTCTATAACTGAAAAGATTCTCCTTGTGAATTCTTGATATAGCTAAATATTATGTAATTCAAAAGGCTATGTCCATATAAAATGTGTCTATAATAAATTTTACATAAAATTTAATGAAAATGGAAATGTTAATAAATTCTCAAACCTTATGAATTATTAATATAATGTATAATAAAATAAAGAAACTTGATTTTTTAATCTATGGATAGAATCCCTTACATGAGTGTGGGACACCAAAAGCATGGTAGGGGATTCTTGAGAGCATGGGGGGATCTTGGGAGGACTATAGAGAGAGGATTACAATGTAAAGACGTGGTCACTAAATTTTGGGTGATTATATATTGGTGTGTGGGTGAGTTTGATTTGGATAATTGAGGGTAATTTTTAAATAATTAGAAAATATATGTTTTTTGATCTATATAATAAAATAACCCCAACCCGAAACCATACATGTTTTTTTCCCATGTGATCTTATAAAGATGGAATGTTTTAAATAGTTTATTTTCCAATGGGTTGACCTTATTAAAATAATTCCCTTACATGTGTAGAGGTGAATCATGCTGTTAAATAAATAATTTTCAAAAACCTAATATAAATCATTATTTTTTTGGAGAAATTATAAGGGATTTGTGAAATTGAATTAATAAACATTAAATCACATTATATTAAGTGTAAATAATTTTTTAGTAAGTGTATACAACTAATTGAATTTATTACATAATTATTTGGGACATTATCATGTAAAAACTCACATTGTGTACTTATTCAATATTTAATTTTTACCCAAACATTCAATTGGATTATACAAATAAAAAAATTTCCATTAAAAAATTTGAAATTACGATTCCAAAAAATAATATTAATTTAATCAAAATAATTTTCTAAAGTTGTGTATTTTCACTTCTAAAATAATAATGTATGTTTATAGTGTAATGTTGGGGTTTTGATAGTAAGAGTTTTAAAACCATTATAAAAATTAAATTTACCTCGATAAACATTTTGTGATATTTTATGATTATTAAAAACTATTTAATACTAATATTTTATTAAATATTACTTATTTTAACAATCCATTAATTCATAATAAAAATTCCCCAATCAAATTTTAACATTACACATAAATAATATATGTTTTTATTGAATCCAAAAAACCATTTTTAAATAAAAAATTTATTATGAAACTATATTCATAATTATATAAAAATTAATGTATATACTAATATTTCTAGGGTCCTGATAAATATTCATTTAATACAACATAATACATTATAACCACAAGGTGTGCGATTTTTGTACTTCCATGGGTTAGTTTAGGGAACATGGTATGGGTCGTGATCATGATGTGCTTGAAATTATCTTATAAATAGTTTCGACCATTCCTTTGTTGTTGGATATTAGATGTGGATAGTCCTTGGGAGAATACCATAGATTCTATCTCCCTCAGAAGATCTGTTAACCGGGATTCATAGAGTATTATTTATGGGTTGAGGCTATCAGTTCCTTTGACTATGTAAATTGGATTTATTAAAACTTGGTTTCTATGCTAATCATATGATCACAGTTCAACTGATATACTATCAATGGTATTGAATCAGAATTTTCATTTAAATCTGATTTGATATAATAAATCAAATAGAATACATGTGTTTTATATAACCATATTAAATAATAATAAATTTAAATAAATCAAAAGGTATATTTTATATATAATTTTATTGGTCTTTATACTTACATTCTGCCTACAATTAATAAATTTAATCCTTTCAATTAAAATTTTATCTCTGTAGTCAAGGGTTTGATATATTAAAATACATTTGTTTAAAAACTCATATAAAAAATGGTTAATAAAATATAATCATAATATTAATTAAAAGTATGTTTAAATTCATCATTAATAATGACAAATCTAGTTTTCCATATAGGATAAAATATTTTTGAAGTGAAAACATAGACATGGTAGAGAAAACGAATAGTGAAATACTAAGGGAGAGTGATAGAGAAAATGTTTTGGAGAAAGAAAACAACAAAAAAGACATAAACCATGGTTACGTAAAATGTAATTGATATCATAAAAAATGAAGACAATATGAAAATTTTCCATAAATACCACTTTCTTATTGGTGTGGAATTATTTAAATCCATATGAATGTAAGGAATTATTATTTCTTTATACATTTATATTTTATAAGAAAAATATCTTTTTTTGGTTTTTCATTGATCAATTTATTACTCCAACTCTTATAATATTTTCACCATATAGTGAAGTGATACATTAATCTCTAAAACATTGTCCAATGATAAACTTAAAATATATAAAAAATGATTAACCATATTTCCCATCCAAAAAATGATGATACAAAATTTATGAAGGTTAATAAATTATAAAAATGGACAAATAATTAATTGAAAAATAATTTAGCAACTTCAAATCATCACATACAAAACATGTGAATACCTTCATCATGTTTTCTCTAGAATCATGGTAATGACTTGAATTTCATTTTAATATTTTTGAAAAAAATCATTCTTCCTTTTTACATAAGTAATACATAGATTTATAGATGTATTCCTTAAATCAAAAAATGTTGTTATCTATATCAATGATTGAATACACCACATTGTTATAAAATCAATAATTAGTTACTTGGTATTACAAACTATAAAATTTATATTATAAATATCAATCATCTCATTATCCCAACATCATCATCTAAAATTTGGAATATATTAATGGTAATATTTTCTTCAATCTTGTGTTTTTCCAATATGTTTAACTTTTAATTGATTCATTTTAACAATTCAATGGTACCATTCAATATAAGCATTCAAATCCTTAATTAAATAGTATTTCATTAAAATTATTATATATTTCATAATTCATATGATGAGAATATCATCAATAGTATAATTTTACAAAAAAATTCTTGGATCAAAATAAAAAATAACATTTATCTTCCTAGAAAGGGTATATCAATATCATATGCCTAGCCTTGATCACATATATTTTTCTAAAGTATATTCCCTTGAGAAATGAGAAATTCATTTTCATATTTTTTCATATACTTAGAGATGAAACAAATAATAGTAGTATTTTTTCATACCATTAATGTTTTTTGACTTGTGACCCTTTTCACTAAACTTATAACATACTACCCATATGATCAAGAATTATCAACAATGATTTCGTTATAGTAAACACAAGTTGTAAAACAATCATTCACTTATTCCCTTTATATTTAATTTTTTTATCCACGATTTTTTTCTCTTGCTTCGATTTTAATCCATAATACTTTGATAATACGTTCTCTATTTTGGTTGAATATTAAACTATTAATTCATTTGAAGATAAACTTTGAGACACAACCATCCTTTAATGACTTGGGTTATTCCATTCAATGAAGCTTCCAATCATGAACTCCTTGTATTTTATGTAACCTGTTGCATACCTGGATAACATTGTAAAGGAAGATTCATAATTCAGAACACATTCTTATTCCGTTTTCTTTAAAAAAATAATTTTTTTATTCATAACATTTGTTTTCATATGATATGTATTTTTAAAAAAATGTATCCATAAATGATATCCAATCCATGAGATCTATTTCGTCTTCTTATTTAGTATTTTCTATCAATAACCACAATTGATATGTGTCCCCATTGAGACAATACAGCATAATTTTATACTTTTAATTATAATGACATCCTAATGTCATGAATATAATCTACAAATACACATTCTATTTCATAAAAGAAATATGATAATTAGCCCTAATAAATAAAAAGTTCCACTTTTAAATTATGATATCCAACAATGGAGATTCAAATTGTAGAAAACATATGTTTATACTGGAAGGTTTGGTGGTTATAACCTTATTCAGATTCCCTAATAGATCCATAATATTCATTATTAAAATTCAAACTATATCAGATTGCTCACTAGGTAATCCTCTGTATTTTTCATAAGTATTACTACCTTTCTACCTTCCATGATCCATCTCTAATAAATGGCATGTACTGGTATAGCATATATAATTTTATATTTTTAATCATAATGTATAATTCTGAATATAGGTCTCAACAATAAATTAAAAGGAATGTATATACAAACATTGAATCAGAAACACTGGTTTCTTTGGTTATATAATTACATTAAAATACATCCTAATTATTTTTATAGAAAATCTAAATTATCCTATGCATATCCCCTATGAGTATCAAACCAGGGGTCCAGTTTGGCCCATTTTCGTGTAATAAGTTATGCTAATTCCCTGAACGACATTTCATTTTTGGTGTTATTACCCCTCAGTACATATGTTCCCAAACCATATCAACTTTAAGTATCAAAAAAGAGATGTATTTATAAGAAAACCCTAGTAATATATATCTTATAAAAACATTAAGATTTTAATCTTCACTTATCCTCAAACTATATAATATGTTTATGTTCACAAATTTATTTTTTCATTAATTTATTTTCAATGAATTCTAGTAAAATTTCTTTGATATCAACAATGGAGACCCCTTCCCATGTTGTTAGTACCTGACACCTTTCTTTATTGCATTGGCATAAATAACATATCAAAATAACAAATGAAGGATTATTTTATATTTTTTCATAAAAGAAATTAGACAAATTTTATTCATATGACATTGAGAAAAGAAAAGAAAACACAATACATAAAAACTCTAATAGAATGCATCCCTAAAATTCATTCATGGATATCTTCTTTAAAATATTGGTAATGTAATATATAAATGGGTAAGCTCCAATGATCAGTATACAATAACTATATTTGAATAAATAATGAATAAATATTCATAATCAATATGGAATAGATGAAACCTAAAGAGTCATGCCACATAAATATCTATAAAAGGATGAATCAATTTGCAAAGTTAAGTAACTAAAAAAATTTCAATTTTATCAATGAAATGAGAATGAAATAAACTCATAGATAATGTAAATGGGAAACCATATTGATAATAATAAATCAATAATAAATAATTTTTATTCATAATTATAGTACATCATGTTTTCCAGGAATATGATACGTTTACAATTAAGATTTATCATCTAAATAGTTTAAATCATACTATTTAAAGACCCATCTCATGTTTCCAACAGATGAGTCTCATGAGACTATCGATGCATCGACTGACTTGCATTAAGTGGTACCCAAAACATGACATCCATGTCCAAAATGTTTCACATATATCAAATATCCATTAAAATTACTGAAAAATGTGCCTTGTCAAAAAAATTTATTGAGTAAAGGATACATATTTATCAATTCTTCCCATGTTAAAAAAATAACATTCTAAGTAAACAATGTATGAAAAATAGTCCCAATATTAGAATGTAATCATATCCATCATTCATGTACATGTATATTTAAGATAAATTTAATAAAAAAAGTAAAATGACTATATTAATTTGATTGTTTAAAGAGAAATTAAACAATCACAAAATATTCCACAATAAATTTTCTCCCATGGAAATATTTCTATTATATCTACTTGGATAAAATAAAAAAAACTTAATCATAAAATAAAATGAATATTGATTTATAAATGATATTACATGTCAAATGGGTAGTATATACACCACATTAATGTGAATTTTGTCATAATAACAAATGAGTCTCAATAGAATAAAAATTGAGAAATAATCACTTACTTTATTCTCCCATTGGGATGAACTCCATTTATCATCATATATAATGTTTTTAATAACTTAAATAAGTTATAACACAACTACATTATTATTTATAATTTCATATGTGATTCTTTTATAACATCCACTAACTCGTTTTTTAATAGTCGTTCATTACATTCACTATATCATCTATTAAATACTTTTTTTCATGAATGTTTTTACTTTTTTATTCATTTATCTTACATAGATAATGATTTAATTATATTGAGAAGGTAAAAAAATAATATAAATATCCTATATATTTAATTTATATATAAATTTATAATAATCCATAAAATTTGTTTATTTAAAATAGAATACACTATTCATGGATATTGTAGAGCGTACATATTCATGAACACTATTTTATAATGATATAATTTCTAAAATGTAAATACCTTGGATTTGGAGATCTAGAAAAATCGATTTTATCTCCACTGAAATTTAAAATAATTCAATATCTCATGTTACTATCCTCGAACCCAAAAATACTTTTATTGATATTTTATAGTATACACATCGGATCCAAATATGTTCTTCCATGCATGATAATATATAAATCTACCATATTTGGATCTTTTAGAATAAACATTTTACCATTTATCTGGTATTGGCATCCAAGAAATTGGTTACAGTTAAGGTTATCTCCATATATCATACTTTCTTTTTCTCCTTTATCTTTGGTTGTTGTGATTCGGAGGCCAGGAGAGCTCTATGGTGGTATTTTGTGTATATTTATATATAGTATTTTCCTTGCATTATAGGATGTAATTTCAATATTTTAGTGGCTCTAGATGAGAGGAGAGGGGGGTGAGTTCCCTGATAGAGATAACATGGAATTTTTAATCTTTAAAACATAAAAAATATGTGATTATGTGGCTGTAGTTTTACGTGTCACAATAATATGAAAGGATTTTATCACTCCTATTGTTGTCATGATAAGTGTCTTGAGAAAATCCACTCCATTATCATGCTTCCAAATGAAAAGGGTTCCCACCAGTTTTATAGTATATTAGATTATTCGATAATCTGGTATACCAATCTGCAAGATATAATGGAAATATTAGTTTCAATTTACCTCAATCATGGAGGTACAAAATGATTTATCACCATGTTTTACACGATTCATGTGAAAGAGTTATTTATGAGCCTCCGTGGATTAGTTATCACTGGAAACATCAACGTCTTAAAGTATACTTCATTTAGTTAATAAAAAACAAACCTTTTCATTTCCATGATATAGTGTCCATCTTGAAGGAAATTGAGAATCTAGAACATATCCTTGAAAATATTTAGAGTATAATGTTTTCATCGATAATTCAATTAAGAAGCACATCATTGCAGAAATGGTTCTGAGAGATGAACAAGTTTCTTGGGAGTACTTCTGTATCATGTGGATTTGGGAAGGATATAGGAATACAAAATTTTACCATTCTATTATAAAGGAGATGCGGTGGCTTCTTGGGCCTAATATTCGGAGAAATATGGATGTTACGTCGATGAGGGGGACGTTGTGTGGAGAATGGAAGAATCACACTTCAAATCCCTTGTAGTCGTTCCAAATAACTGCATGACTGGAGGTCATCATGGATTTACAATGACTTACAAGAAGTGATTCTCTACCTAGTTTCCAATACTACAAATGATCTCATGGAGGAAACAACAAAAGAGAATGAAATCAGGGAGTTGGTGAAGAGTATTAATCCATAAAGTGCACCTGGTCAGGATGTATTTTTGAGATCTTTTTACAAAGTATTCTCAGATGTGGTTAATTATGATATGGTTAATGAAATTCAGGATTTATTCTAGTGGGGTGGTGGTCATCCATGTGTTTCTTTTTCTACCTATTGGGTAATCATTCCTAATATCATATATCCCACCTCTATTCATGATTAGAGACCCATTATCACATGTAATTTAATTTACATGGTACTTTCTATCACCATAAATAAATAAATATCCACCTATCTAGCTATTTTTATCGTTGTGGAGCTTAATGGATCCGTGTTGGATAGGATGATCTATGGATCCATTGGTATGACTCGGAAACTAGTTAGAAACATTGATAACAAGGTAATTGGTTAATATATTATTGTTAAACTCGACATGGATAAGGCATATGACTGTATTGAACAGAACTTCAGTATAAAGGTGAGGACAAAAAATGGCGTTCTCAATATGGGTTGCAGACATTATTTTTATATTATTGAAATCTACTTGGATTGATATATTCTTTTAGGAAATCTCAATGGATTTTATAAACATTATGTTGGATAAGGAAAGGGGGTCCACTATCCAAAACAATCTATATTTTATCTCATGATGTTATCAGAATATTTATTAAAAATAGAATCTTCAATGGTGAACCAATTTATTATCGTAGTAAGGATCCCTCCATAGGAATATATCATATTATTCTTGAGGATGATTCAATCATTATTCAGAATGCTAGTAATAAAAGAATTCATGAGATGTGGTTGATGGTATATCTCATTCAGTTCATGTAATGGAGGTTTCCAGTCATTCGGAAAGAGAAGAACTAGAAATTATGATTTTTCACATGGTTAAGAATCATTGGTCAAATCTCAGGGTTAATGCTCATTGGATTGGGCTAGGGGATATATATCATTATTGTTCCAAAATTTGATGGGATCTCTACATTGTTTTCATTGTTGTCTATTAAAAGATATTACCTTTAGTTGTGTGCAGATCCATTTATTTTTAATTAACATAGTTGTGGATAATGATCAATGGTAAATGTTTTACCTCATTAATGTTAACGATGACCCAAACCTTTTTATTTTTATAAAATCTCATTCAAGAGTTTCTTCGATGATGTATTATCACAAGATTCTAACACATTTTTACCAATTAGACCCACGAGGGGGGGGGGTATTTTATAGTTGAAGGAGGCCCCAAAGAAGATCAATTTCATTTTTTGTAGTATAAGAAATCAATACTTTCCCATAGATGAGAATATCAGATGAATCGGCCAGAATTTATCATCCTAATGTATATGTGGTGTGGATGATATGGAAAAGATCTCATAGAACAAATTTTTATAAGGGCACAAGGCTCATTTAATCTGGATTTTTTTGGATATTTTATATGTATCTATTCTAGAAACAACATGGATACACCCTTCCTCAACATGTGGTACCAAGGAAAGAAATAGGCAGGTTCTTAAATAAAGTGAAGGGATATAGTTCTCCTTCTGATATTTCTTTATTTCTGGAATGCAAGAAAAATATTTGAGCTCGTGTTAATACCTTGATACATAATTTTAGATTTGAAATATATAACATGGGGAATGAAAAAAATTGTGATCTCAAATTTTGAGTAAGGATTTCATGAATGATTAATAAGTGAATCAATGTCTCTAATTTGAGGTAATTATGGTAGGGTAAATAACTAAAATACAAGTGTATTCAATACAAAGAGAATTAAAATTAATCTTTAGATTGTTTTATAGTGAAAATACCATTCAAAGTTAATAATTGAAAACTCAATGAAGGAAAATGTGATTTTTTGGAGGTCGTGTATCTTGAACATGAACCACTACCTTCAAGACAAGACATTTTATATTTGTGGGAAAACCCCATCTGATTCTTCATGGAAATTTACAATAAGGGTTTGTCCCAATATTTGTTTTGATTAATTAGACCTGTATATCAATCTATCATCTATGTATAATTAGGACCCATCCTTCACTATTGAGGTGGCCTTATTTTGACATATTTTTCAATATCTTTTTAATTATTTTTTTTCACTTTTTAATAAATAATTTAACTTTTTATGTTTATAATTAAACTTATTAATTAATCAATTTTTATAAATAATTATGTATTTTTTATACATTAATACAAATATTTTAAACTAAATAATATTTCTTGGATAATAACATACTAATTAGTTTAGTAATATCAATCTATATTTCTTTAATTATAATATTATTATTAATCAATTAGTAATTTTATATTATCATTAATTAAACAAGTATTTAACTTAATATTATATATATTAAATTATATTGATTAAAATATATTATCTTTCTTAATTTAACTATTATGTTAATTATTATAATTTCAGCTATTAAGTTTTAATTTGATAAAATAATGTGTTTCTAACATTTTATGTACATTTTATAAGTTTTTTTTATTAATTTTGTTATTTAAAAAATTATTATGTTTAATTTTATATAAGAGGTAAAATTTTTAATTAACCAATAATTATTGGTGAGATAGACAGAAACTATCGGTGACTCTTTAAGTCACCGACACAGTTATTTTTCAGTCACTGATGTATCTTTAATCAATTTATTTAACAATTTTTTACTTTAATCTTTTATCTATATATTTTGAATCTTATTTTAGATTATTAATTTTTTTTATTTATTTAATGACTCATCATTGTAATTATAATGTGTAATTTTAATTTATTCAATATCACAATTTTTGTTTTCTAGTTAACTTATTTTTGTTTTAGTTTAATTTTATTATATTTTTGTGTTTTTATTTTTATTAATCATTTCATTACATTAATTAAGTTAACTGTTAATTTTATATTAATTTAATTAAATTAATTTATGTTTCTTTTGTAATTATTTTTTCTGACTCCCCGACACTATTTTTATTTCATGTGATCGGTGTCGATTTTTCATTCCACTATCATTTCATTTCCTAGAATTCCATTTATCATTTGCAATATCGGTTGCACACGACATACCTATACCCATCACCTTCCACCACCGGATTTATGAAGATGCGTCGTCGCTGGAGCCAGGTGAAATCCCACCACCGTGGATGGAGGGCAGAGCAACATCTGAGGAAAACATCATCGACATAGCCCAGGTCAGTCCACATGAGATCCGTTACCTCTGTTGATGAAACCTCTGATGCCTAACTCAATATGCCGTCATGGGAGCTTGAGGAGGCAGAGGACACAACATTGGCATGTGCGGAGGAACCCTACCCCTATTATGGCTTTGTGGTGAAGAAAACATATCAGGGGGAAGATAAAACCTAAAATATAAAAATAAAACTGAACAATTAAATAAAATAATAATAAAAAAATTATAAAACTAATTAACTAAACTAAATATACTAAATTAAAATAATAATAAAAAAATTAAATTTTAATACAATAAATATTAATAATTTCATTAATTATAATTTAATTTATCTAATTAAATATTTATAAAATTTAATAATTATAATAAATTATCAATTCATCTTTATTAATAATAATCTAATTAAAAAAAGTATTTATTTAATAACTAATGAAAATTAATATTTATTTAATAAAATAATCAAATAAATTAATAATTAAAATATAATTATTTAGTCTAATTTTAAATTTTAAACTTAATAAATTCATAACTAATAACATTTATGTAAGTAATTTAACATTAATAATAATAATAAATTATTTATTATCATATTTTTTATATAGTTTTAACAATTCTTTGTTTTTATTTTCTTTGAAGGTACATACATGAGACAAAGACACATCCATGTTCTTTTAACTAACTTTTAAGGAGTTACCTACATGATTTATCCTCAAACGATGTGTCATTCACAACAAAAGTGCGTGTGTGCGGTGCACAACAATGAAAAAATTAAATTCCGTGGAGGTCGTGGGTGATATGCAATAGATTCATGTTTGTATAAAAGGCATAAAAGTGTTATAATTGTTGGGGAGACGACATTCATTAGTTAGACGATCATTCTGATGACACAAGCAGTGCAGGCCCGAGAAAAGTTCCAGGTGTCTAAGAGGAAGACCATGTAGTCGAATGATCCCCGTAGAAGAGAATCATTAGTTTATTTCTTCTTCCTCATGTTGTTTAAATTTTTTATACTATATTCTAGTATGTTTTCAATTGCTTTAATGAATATTATAGTTAGATAAACATTTTTAGTTCAGGGAAAATTTTTAGATCTGCTGATTATTTTTTATCTTTGTTTTCACTTTTCATTTTAATTAATTGATAATTGATCGACAAGATCAATTCGGAATTCATTCAACTACATATTGCCACTAAATTTGGATTTTTAATTAAATTATCTTTCTTTGAGAATGATATTTGATAAATTTTATCAAAACAATTTCATTCAAAATGAAAACATCAGAATTAAGGGAACGTATGTTCTATTGTACTTTTTAAATCAAAATTCTTGTAGTTGGACCATTCTTGGATTGGTGAGATCAAATATTGGTCAACATGAGTGACAAATCTCTTCGAGAGGGAAATAAGTCAGCCTTTTTCAGTCGTTTAATTTGAAATAGTTTTTCTATAAAGGAAGTATTTTAATCCAATATAATAGAGTTTTCCCCAGTCATTTCATTATGATTGTTCATCTATCAGCAATAAATATTTCTATTGCTTACTATATTCAAACGGTTACCTAGTTCATCATAGTTTATTTAATACATATTTACATAGAACATAAAAAATATAATACAATAAATTAGATTCCCCCCTAATGACACCAATTGGTGTTTTCAAAAGATTTTCTAGAAAATTGATAGTTCCACCTTCCATGTCGATTTGATCCTTCTCACCACATTTACAGTAGTTAATATGAATATAAATTTTGAAACATTTAGCCAATTTCAATGAACATTGGGAATTGGTTTTTAGAGAAATTTTAAGGGAAGGCATGGACCATTAAATTTCTTAAAATACAATAAACTCACATAAAAAAAGTATACCAAAAAAATTAAAAACCTTAAAAATGAAAAAAAATCTTCTTTTATTTTCTGATGAATTTATACTGTTTTTTGTACTGCCAAGTTACTATTTACTATTATTTGTGTAGAATTTCTCCTTTTATCACAAATTTCATGGACACTAGGTCTACTGCTGATATATTAGAGCCCTTAAACATGGAATTGGATAAACACCTCATAGCTCTAAAAATAAAAATAAATATGAAATGGAATGTTTAGATAATTGGGTTCCTACACTTGATAAATTCCAAAAACATATATAACTCTCAGTGAATGAGAGTCCTATGATGAGGGAGTTTCAACTACATCATTTCTCAAGTAATACTTCATCAAATTGACATTCACGTGAGCTCGAAAATACGAGTTCAAATTGTCCCACACTTCAATGCTTCATGCATTTCATGGGATCTCTAATAAAAACTCTATTGCCTCAATTAGATATTTAAATAATACTGTGAAGTATTTACCTCTTCTAGGACATATATAAAATGGTCTTTGGGTGAGAATATTTCCATTTTTCCGTAAAGGGAATACTAGGAATCGAGTTTTGAGCCTAGATGAGAACATCTTTGAAATTTGGGACAAGTTGTACAAATAATTCATTATGAAATTTTATCCCTAATAATTAAAAAGATATCATATAAATAAGATAACTAATTTTTACTAAGATGATGAAGAATCCATTCATGAGGATTATGATCGATTCAAGAGCCTAATTAGGCAGTGCCCCCATCATCAACTCTCATCCCACATTCTCATGTATACTTTATATAAAAGGTTATCCTCTTCTAGAAAAAACATAGTTGATCCATATATTGTGGATAATTATAATTTCAAAATATATGAATATATGAGAAATGTTTTAAACAACCATTCACTGACATATCAACATAAGAATACTTGATGAAAAAGAGTCAACACAAACCATTATATCAATACTAGAACTGGTTTACTGAATGTAATTGAAGCTCTACTTACTAAAATCACCATCAAATTAAAATCCTTAATGAACCATAATTACAAACATTTTGTTAACCAAGTGAGCATTTAAAACCAAAATCAGTATTTTAAGGAATAATGTTCCTAGTGTGATATGTAGGGGAAAACTGAGATTTTCTGTCCAAACCACGACATGCCTTTCCAACCTCTTGGGAATATCGACTTTGATGGTTATAGTGAAAGGATTCAGCCAATGAATTACCCATTTTTGAATAATTTTAATTAGGGATATAGTAACCACCTAAACCATCCTTACAGGGAGCAGGGTGTCCTTCAACCTTCTGCCCCTCCTGGATTCCAGCAACCACACATCCATCAATTTCAAACCCAACCTTAACCTAAGGATGGATCTTTAAATTTGAAGGATGAGGTGAAGGATATTTTCAAATAATTTATAGGAAGGATTGATGAATGAAATACTACAAATTATTATGATAAATTTCATATGAATTCAAGAATAATGAATCTAGAAATTCAATTGGGGTAATTGGATATGGATTCTAGTAATAGAGAAAAGGGTATGCTACCAAGTACCACTATAGTCAACCCAATAGTGAATGTCACAAATGTAGTAACTATAAGTGGGTTTAATACTAATACATATACTAAAAATGAACATGAAAATACCTAAAATCAGAAAATCTATGAAACTGAAAATAAAAATATGCTTTGTACCCATTTTGGAAACAAAAAAAACTATTGTAATTGAAGAGAATCTGAATTTCTTTCTTGAATATAATGATGAACATTATTTTAAAAATAATTATAATAATGGAAAATAAAATGATAATGAAGAGGTTAGGGATATGAGTATTGTTCTGAGAAACATTTCCCCACCCATCCCTTTCCATGAGAAATTAAAATCTCAATGTAACACCATTGTGTAACTTCTTCAGTTCCAAGGTATCATGTCAAATTTTCAAGTTATCATTCATTTCATTAAATACATAATTCAAATCCCATATTATATTAAAGCACTCATTAAATTGTTTCAAATAAAAAAACATTGGAATAATTATCTACATATAGCATCACTGAAGAGTATAGTGGTGTGATTCAAATAAATCCCACAAAAAATTAAAGGCCAAGGTAGATTTTTCATCCCTTGTACCTTTAGAAATTCTAATCAGCTCACCTGAATATGTGACTTAGGTTCTATTATTAAATTACTCCCGTAATCACTATTCCAATAGTTGATATAGGGTGATTCTCAACCAACCACATTCATACTCCAACTAGCATACCATTCATTCACTCATTATGTGGGTATTGTAGATGATTTACTAGTTGTGGTTGGGAGGTTATCTCAACATAAAAACATTATAGTCCTATATATAGAGTGTGATAAAGAGGCTCACATCGTCTAGGATAATCCCTTCTTGGAACCTGGGGGTGCTTTAATTGTTGTGTCTAAAGGTCAACATATCAATAAAATTGGAGTATAACAAGAATTATTTATTATGTTTAAAATGTCAAAGGACCAATTTATTTTCAATACTCTTCAATAGTATAGTCTATAAGAAGATGAAAACTCAACTGGAAGATCATAAGAGTCTGAATATCGATACTCTATTGATGAAATTCGTTTGAAAACTGAAAATTATGATTTCATTGTTTTATAGAGTCAAAATTCAGCTCAAATTCCGAATTTGTAAAATTTCATAGATCTGGGAAAGTTTATAGTTTCTGCTATAAGAGAGTCCTATGATTTTGAACATAGAATCTTTCGAGTGACATTGAGGGTGTCTCTATTAAAACCAACACTACTAAACACTTCGATGATTTTTAGGAGAGCTGTTGAGGTAACTTGATGATTCTTCTTTAATATATCTATTAAATTCAAAGCTGGAAAATCTGGACAGTGAGTTATCCATTTTGGACAATATCACTCTAAATTATGAATCTCGGCTAGGGAATAGAAATCCATCATCTTTTTTATACTCTTTACAAGAGATATGTTTAAGACCTTGGTCCTTCCATGCCCAAGAGTCTTCCTTCAAGTGAAAAACTACCCATTCTGTAAATTATACCACACCCTTCTCATTAGAAATACTCATTTTAGGAGACAAATACACTCTGCATGTTATAATATATGCTGAACATAATTCAAAACAAGAATAGAGATTTCTGAATATTCTTTAGAATTTTTAATTTATCATTGGCTAGACAATAGCTGATGTAAAGGTAATTATCCCGCCATTATGAATGCACAATATTCCTATGGATTAAGACTAGAATTCAAGGGTAGAGTGTGAAATGAAGTAGAATCCAAACATGAAAGAATTTGTGAGAGAAGAATTCAGGAAACTATTTGATATTGGAGTAATTTACCATATTCTTAATAGATCTTATGTCCATATGGTCGATGTTTTTTATAAGAAATGAGGATTAAATGTTTTTAAAAATCATAAAAATGAATAAATCCATGTTAAGAAATCCACAAAATGGTGAGTCTATAAATATTATATGAATCATAATGGATCCACTAGGAAGGACCATTTTCTAATTCCCATTCGTGATAAAATTCTTACGAATCTTGCTGAGAATGACTTATTATATTTTCTAGATGCATATTCTTATTACAACCATATTCTTGTAGCTCTAGATGATCATGAGAAGAATAATTTCACATACCCCTTTGAGTCATTTTCCTATATGCGGATAAACTTTGATTTTGTTGGATCCCCAACTACCATTCAAAGGAGCTTAATAGCTATTTTTTCTGTTATCATTGAGAGGATCATTGAAGTATTCATGGATAACATCTTCTTTTGGGGTAGAACTTTTAATACATGTCTTGGAAATTTGGAGTTAGTTTTGGAGAGATTAATTGAAACTAATTTATTACTTTACTTGTAAGAGTGTAAATTTATGGTCACTAAAGGTATTGTGCTCGGGCATAACGTTTCCATTAGATTTTTGGAGGTTGACATTGCTGAAATTGAAGTTATTCAAAAAATGCAACATACTAGAAACGTTAATGGTATAAGAAGATTATTAGGGTGTTCCGGTTTCTATAAGAGGATTATCATAGTCTCTTATAAAATAAATATTCCCACTATTCTTTGTTTGTTAAGGATCAAACTTTTAATTTAGATGAAACCAATTTGAAATCATTCAATATGCTTAAGGAAAAACACACTATATCACCTATTATCACTACACATTATAGGAAACATCCTTTTGAATTAATGTGTCATACTAGTGATATAGTTTTAGGAGCTATATTTTGACTGAGGAGATATATGAAGTTATATGAGGTTTATTCTGCTAGTAGACTACTAGATGAGGAACAAAGGAATTAAATCATCACCGAAATGGAATTTTTAGCTTTTCTTTTTTCCATAGAAATATTTAGGAAGTACCTCTTAGGCTCTAATTTTTCCATTTTTATTAATTATCATGCTTTAAGTAATTTATGTATAAGAATGAAACCAAATCCAATCTGATCTTATGGGTTTTATTGTTGTAAAAAATTGAATAAGAAATAAGGAATAAGAAGGTAAATGAAAAAATAATGATAATAACCTATATAGGCTTCCTCACATACATTTTGAAGATCCAAGGCTAATCAATTCTTCCTTTCCTGAAGAATTTTTCAATCAATCAGTCTTCCATAACTAGAAAATGGAGCTACTGCCCAAACCTATCTCCATGGTTTTAAAACTATATATATATATGTGGATACAACCACAGTTCAGTGTCCTATAGCCACAATTTTAAAACTGTGGCTATAAGCCTATTTTTTTGATGCCCTATGGTCACGGTTCTAAAAAAATGTGGCTTTATGGTTCTTGTACTTTTGTGGGAAGAAATATTTCCACCTAAAATATGGAGGAAATCCCTACCTCCATATAATTAAGGCTATTACAATGGGTTTTATTAATATATATAATTATATATATAGACAAATTGTGGCGTGGATTAGTAGTTAGTGCGATGGATTGCAATGTGGTGGTGTGGGGATCAGAACCCGCCATAGACATTTTTTATTTAGGATATTTACATCGATTTCCAAGGATATTTTCATGTTTAAAAAATTTCCAATATCCACCTATATCCACAGTTTAAATAGTGGCTATAGTTCAACCTCGAAAGTGGACAATTTAGAGGCTTATTACCACGGTTAAAACCAAGGAAATACATCGTGACCTACTTCCATGGAGATATCATGCATGTAATAAAAAAACCATGGATGTAGCCTATGGGCATGGTTTTGTTGCCTATTTCCATGGTTTTGAACCGTGGCAATAACCTTTTTTTCAAGTTTTGCGCATGGTATTACATTTTTTACAATTTTTTGGAAACATGAGTCATTCCCAAAAACATGTCCAATATCCAAATAAAAAAAATCAACTCTAAACTTAAGTATTACCTTTGGGATGATCCCTTGGTCTTTAGGAGGTTCTCTGATGGGATTCATAGGAGATGTGTTCCAGAAGAAGAGATGTTATCTATTCTAGAGAGATGACACTCATTACCATGGGGAGGTCCCCATGGTAGTGAAATGATAGCTAAAAATTCTTTTAATCTGGTTTTTATTGGCACACCCTTTTAATGGATTCTAGGAGCTATGTGGTTGGATATAATAGGTGTCAACTTTTACGAAATTTTGGTATGAAGTGGGAGTAACACTAAAATTCTTCTAGATGTTGATAATTTTGATATTTAGGGTTTTGATTTCATGGGTCCATTTCCATCATCTATTGGTAATGAGTACATTTTAGTCGTTATAGATTATGTGTCTATGTGTGTGTATGTGGTATCACTACCCAACCATCATGACAAGAGTGTTATCAAATTATTAAAAAATAACATTGCTTCAATATTGGGTGTGACAACTGGGTCCTGGTGATAGCACAGACACCCCGCCTTAACAAGGTTGTCTGGTCCTGGCCTACCAGGTACCACCAGTTGCCCCCGCAGACAGGTGGGGCCCACCCCAGGGTCCTCCCACGTGCCTAAAAGGGTCATCTGACTAATGACAACCCCACAGGCCAACAAATGTCCTTTCTAGTGTGCTTTTTCCTCACTCACACACACCCTGGGAAACTTCCCAGAAGGTCACCCATCCTTATCACTACTCCATGCGAAGAATGCTAAACTTTATAGTTATAATTAGACAGTCTCCTGAAAAAGAAGGTGCATCTTGTTGACATGAGTCATATCATTTAGTCATTTAACCTTTTATCATTTGGGGATGTTACAATCACCCCCACATTAGTGCACAACGCCCACGTTGTGGGCCATACATCTCAACTGAGGAAGTACACCACACTTAAGGCTGGGTACCACCTCTGATACCAAATGTGACAACCGGGCCACGCCCACCAGTTGACCCGCTGACACGTGGGCCCCACCGCAGGGTCCTCCCACGTGCCTGAATGGGTCATTTTACTAATGACAGTCCCCACAGGCCAACACATGTCCTTTTCAGTGTGCTTTGTCCTCACTCACACAAACCCTGGGAAACTTCCCAGAAGGTCACCCATCCTGATCACTACTCCCTGCCAAACACGCTAAACTATAGAGTTCTAATCAGACAGGCTCCTAAAAAGGAAGATTCACCTTGTTGACATGAGTCATATCATTTATTCATTTAACCCTTTATCATTTGGGGATGTTACATTTGGAGTCCCAAAATCCTTTATCCTTGATAAAGTAACTCATTTTAAAAACTACATGTTTATGGAATTTATGAGAAACAATTGTTTTGTTCATAAAACTGGAGCTTTTTATCATTTGTATTCTAGTGGACAAGGGGAAATTTCTAACTATGAACAAAAACTAATTATTGAAAAAACTATCTCACATTTTAGGAAGGGATGGTCACTCAAATTTGATAATGTGTTATGGGCTTATATAACAGCTTTCAAGACCCCAATAGGCTTGTCTCCTTATAGAATGTTATTTGGAAAAAGTTATTATTTTCATTTGGAGTTGCTTCAAAAATCATATTGGGAAGTTAAGTCTCTAAAATCTAATTTTAATAGTGATGGTGAGATAATATTGCTTTATGTGAGTGAGTTAGATTAAATAAGGAGGGACATAGTATTGATAATTCAAGACTTTATAGGAAGATTACTAAAATAATTCAGGAATATATCATTCAAGGGAAAGAGTTTAAACCTGGATAGAATGTTCATATATTTAATTATAAATTATAAAATTTTCCTAGAAAAAATATTTCCATATTGTCTGGACTTTTTACAATTGTCAGAGTTCTTATAAATGGAACTTTAGAGATAGTTGGTGAGGTAAAAACCCCACAATGATTGATGGAATGAGAGTCAAATATTATTTTTAGGGACATCCAAAGGGCTTGGTTTCCATTACTATGCTTGAAACTAATCATGAATAAAGTCTTACTGAAGACTATAAACATACCACTGTATGGGAGGAAACCTATGGTTCTTGTTTTGTCATTTTATTTTTTTTCATTGTTTTATTTGAATAAAAGTGTTTCATGCTTTATTTTTGGGCAATTCGTTTTGTTACTTTGGCATGTTTCTTGTCTCAGTATTGAAAAGAATGCTACTGCTGCCTCATTGAAGGAGTTGAATTCCAATGCAGAAGCATTATTGATAAAATTTAATTTAGGGACATAAAGTATTCATGAATCTGGAACATTTATATTTTCATCTAATTTTACATTAAAAAATTACTGATAAATAACAATTTCACTACTTTTAGGGTGTCATTGACTAACTAATGCATCTAACCCAACAATACACTATTGTCGGTGACTCACTTGTAACAGTTTAAGTGATTCACTAAAAAATTATCCTATATATATATGTATGTATGTATGTATGTATTTTTGTATGTAAGTATTTCTAATTTAAAAAATATTGTTCATGTCTTTTTGCTAATTGTTTTTCTGCTCCTGACACATTTTTGTACAAACATTTTTCATGATTCTGCTGGCTTAAAATTGAATTTTATAGATTTTGAAACCCATTCACTCTAATAAATTATGTTTTTTGGTGGGTAAATATAAACTAGTTCTTGTGTTTTTATTGAATCTTCTTAGTTGAGTGGTGTTTACCATGCTAGTGTTTTTATGTGTCTATATGGGTGTATGTAGTAGAACTACCCAACCATCATGATAAGAGTGTTATAAAATTATTAAAAAATAACATTGCTTCAATATTTGGAGTACCAAAAGCCTTTATCCTTGATAATGTAACTCATTTTAAAAACTACAATTTTAAGGAATTAATGAGAATGAATAGTTGTGTTCATAAAATTGGAGCTCTTTATCATCTATATTCTAGTGGAAAATGTGAAATTTCTAACAATGAACAAAAATTAATTAAATAAAAAAAATATCTCACAATCTATGACACCTAAATTGGATAATGCGTTATGGGCTTATATAACAGCCTTTAAGACCCCAATAGGCTTGTCTCCTTATAGGATGTTATTTGGAAAATGTTATTATTTTCATATCGAGTTGCTTCAAAAATTATATTGGGAAGTTAAGGCTCTAAAATTTGATTTTAAGAGTGATGGTGAGGGAATATTGCTTTATGTGAGTGAGTTAGATAAGATAAAGTGGGACATAGTAATGATAATTCAAGAATTTATAAGAAGATTACTGAAATCATTCATGATTATATAATTCAAGAGAAAGAGTTTAAACCTGGATAGAATGTCCTTCTATTTTATTCTAAATTAAACCATTTTCCTAGAAAACATATGTCCATGTTGTCTGGACATTTTACAATTTTCAGAGTTCTTATGAATGGAGCTTTAGAGATAGTTAGTGAGGTAAAAAACCCACGATGGTTAATGGAAAGAGAGTCAAATATTATTTTTAGGGATATCCAAAGGGCTTGGTTTCCTTCACTATGATTGAAAATATTCATGAATAAAGTCTCACCGAAGACTATAAACATACCAATGTATGGGTGGAAACCCATGGTTCTTGTTTTTTCATTTTCTTTTTTTCATTATAGTATTTGAATAAAAGTGTTTCATGCTCTATTTTTGGGCAATTGTTTTTGTTACTTTGACATGTTTCTTATCTCAGTGATAAAAAGAATGCTACTTTTTCCTCATTGAATGGGTTGAATTCCAATGCAGAAGAATTATTGATAAAAAATAATTTAGGTACATACAATATTCATGAATCCGGAACATTCATATTTTCATCTAATTTTACTTTAATAAAAAAAATTCTGATAAATCACAATTTCACCACTATCAGTGAGTCATTAACTAACTAATGAATCTAACCCACCAATAAAATATTTTTCGGTGGCTCACTGGTAACAGTTTAAGTGATTCACTAAAAAATTCTCATATATATATTTATGTATGTATGTATATATATATGTAAGTATTTCTAATTTAAAAAATAATTTTCATATATTTTTTCTGAATGTATTTCCGCACATGATACATTTTTGTACAAATATTTTTTGTGATTCTGCTTGCTTAAAATTAAATTTTATAGATTTTAAAAACCATTAACTCTAATAAATTATGTTGTTTGGTGGGTAAATATAGACTGGTTCCTGTGTTTTTATTGAATCATCTTAGTTGAGGGGTGTTTAGCATGCTTGTGTTTTATGTGTCTATGTGGGTGTATGTAGTAGCACTACCCAACCATCATGACAAAGGTGGTGTCAAATTATTAAAAAATAACATTGTATCAATATTTGGAGTCCGAAAAGCCTTTATCCTTGATAAATGAACTCATTTTAAAAACTTCAATTTTAAGGAATTGATGATAAAGTATAGTTGTGTTCATAAAATTGGAGTTCTTTATCATTTGTACTCTAGTGGACAATGGGAAATTTCTAACAATGAAAAAAAATTAATCATTGAAAAAAATATCTCACAATCATGGATGGGATGGTCACTCAAAAAGGATAATGCGTTATTGGCTTATATAACAGCTTTCAAGACCCCAATAGGCTTGTCTTCTAATAGTATGTTATTTGGAAAATGTTATTATTTTCATATGGAGTTGCTTCAAAATCATATTGGGAAGTTAAGGCTCTAACATTTGATTTTAAGAGTGGTAGTGAGAGAATAATGCCTGATGAGAGTGAGATAGATGAGATAAAGAGGGATAGAGTAGTGATAATTCAAGAATTTATAAGATGATTACTAAAATCATTCATGATTATATCATTCAAGAAAAATATTTTAAACCAGGATATAATGTTCATCTATTTAATTCTAAATTAAACCATTTTCCTATAAAACAAATTTCCATGTTGTCTGGACAATTTACAATTTTCAGAGTTTTTATGAATGGAGCTTTAGATATAGTCGTTTGGGTAAAAAACATATGATGGTTATTGGGAAGAGAGTCAAATATTATTTTTAGGGAAAGCCAAAGGGCTAGGTTTCCTTCACTATGCATGAAACTAATCATTAATAAAGTCTCACTGAAGAATATAAATATACCACTATATGGGAGGAAAACATTGGTTCTTGTTTTTTCATTTTCATTTTTTCATTGTTTTATATGAATAAAAGTGGTTCATGCTAAATTTTTGGGGAATTTTTTTTGAAACATTGTCATGTTTCTTATCTCAGTGTTAAAAAAATGCTATTATTGCCTCATTATAGGAGTTCAATTCCCATGCTAAATCTTTTTTAATAAAAATTAATTCGGGGACATACAATATTCATGCATCTGGGACATAAATATTTTCATCTTTTTTTACTTTAATAAAAAAAATACGGACAAATCACAATTTCACTATTATTTGTGAGTCATTGAATAACTAATGCATCTAACCCACTAATACACTTTTTTCGGTCACTCACTGGTAATAGTTTATGCGATTCACCAAACATATTCTCCTATATATATATATGTATGTATGTAAGTATGTATGTATGTATGTTTGTATGTATGCATGTATGTAAGTATTTCAAATTTTAAAAATATTTTTCATGTCTTTTTGCTGAATTTTTTCTGAACATGACACATTTTTGTACAAACATTCTTCATGATTCTGCATGCTTAAAATTGAATTTTATTGATTTTAAAACCCATTCACTCTAATAAATTATGTGGTTGGGTGGGTAAATATAGACTGGTTCTTGTGTTTTTATTCAAAATTCTTATTTGAGGGGTGTTTAGCATATTTGTTTTCTCATTTTATGAACATCCATTGGAAATAATTCAGATGTACTTACTGACACCCTTTTCACTATCCACTGAAAAGTTATATGATATTTCTTGAATACTATCGATAATATTTTTTTACTGATATAATTTTTAATGCATGTATTTGGGAAATGAAATTTCTGTAAATTAGTTTTTGTGGAAAACTCTTATTTTGGAACATTAACGAGAGCCATAAATATGTCATTAATCTACTAAATTGAAAATATTTTTTGATTTATCAAAGTATACTTGTTCTTATCCATATTTTGAATTCATTGTTGGGGGAAAATATGGTTTTTAAGTATTGGGGATGGGTTCAATTAATGACTGAGTTAAAATATTTTTAATTAAATCCCATCAATGTCTCACTGGGACTTCATAATTTTTGTATAAATGGTCAAAAAATTCAAAAAAATTAATACAATTTAGGCAGTACACTATAATAAAATGGGTCTTTCTTTAAGATGATGATTCATTAGTAGATATTATTATTTTTGGATTTTAAAATCAATGAGGATGGATGATTTTTGAGTGAATTTATTTAGTGATTTAATGAAAATTTGGTTGAGGAATTAATTTTGAGAGTGATATGGGTAACATTTTTGTGGAGTTATTATCATAACCCATGGAACTAGATGATTGAAATTTAATCTTGAGGGACTCTTTCTTATGTTAATTAATGAAAATTAATCCCCATAGTGATATAATATAAATGTTTTTCATATAAATATTTTGAAATTTTGGTAATTTGGGAATTTGGGATCCCATGGTGAATCTCTGAGACCTTAGATGTTAGATGCATTTTTGGTTACATTAAGCCCGTTGTACACATTGAATAATTGAAATGCAAAATTGTTACCATATTATAAATGGATTAGGAAATATACTATAAAGTATCTAGGGTCAAAAATGAGTTCATTAATGTGATGAAAATAATGAACACTAGATGATGAAGTGGAAAATTGGATAGTATGGAACCATTTAGGCTGTATGAATATAGAGATCATAAAAAATTATTATTTATTTTTGGAACCTAGGAGATGATTAAAAGTAAATAATTTCTTTTGGTTGTGTTTATAACTCCACATTTATTTAACATTTTGTCACTTTTGAATTTAGAAATTATGTTTGGATTGAAATGATTCATTAAACACATTAATATATGGGGCATGAAATCTTCATTGATAGATGATTCTTTTTTCTATTGATTACCTAGTGAGTATTTTTTCTATATAAGAAATCATTGGATTATTTTACTGTTAAATCTTTTTGAAACTTTTTTCCCACAATTTAATGTATTTTACATGTTATATTCTGAGCTGAGTAACATATACACATTGTTGTTTTCAATCATAATAAACACATGAGATTATTTGAGGACAAACAATGTTTAAGTGTAGGGGAATTTGATTTGGCCTTATTTTGAAATAGTTTGACTCATCTATTTAATTAATTTTTAATGATTTAATTAATTATTTTTTTACATTTTAGTAAATAATTTCACATTTTTATTTTTATGGTTAAAATTATTAATTAATAAATTTTCATAAGATATTATGAAATTTTTAGTCTTTAGAATAATTAATATCTTCTTAATAATATTTCTTGCACAATAATTTAATAATTAGTTTAGTAATCTTAATCTTTTTGACATACTATAAAATTTACTTTTATTGTTAATCGATTATTCATTTTATTTTCTTATTAATTAACACAAGTTTAAATTTCTTATTATATATTTTAATTTTAATTGATTGAAATAAATTTACTTTACTAATTTAATTATTCTGTAGATTAGTATATGTTATAGTATTTACTATTAATTTGACAAAATAAAATGTTTTCAGTTTTAAGTTTTCGTTTTTTTATTTATTTAGTTAATTAAGTCATTTAAAACATTATTAGGTTTTAATTTATATATGGAGTAAAAAGCGTAAGTAGCCAAGAAGTGTCGTTGAGACAGTCATAAATTGTGGTTAACTCATAGATTCAATGACAATATTATTTTTCATTCAATAACGTCTCATTAATCAAGTTCTTTAACAATTTTTAACATTTATATCTTATCAATATATTATATATTTAATTCAGTATTTTAATTGTAGTGTCTTTAATTCTTAATTTAACTTTCTAATTAATATTCTTAATTTTAATTTAATAAAAAACAATATTTTTATTTTTTTAGTTATCTTAATATAGTTTTAGTTTTAGTTTTTTATAGTATTTTGTTTTTAATTAATTAATCAATTAATTACATTAATTAATTTATGTATTAGTTTTAGATTAATTTAATTAATTTAATTAATATTTTCTTTGTAGTCATTCTTTTGTTTGTGACTCACCGATGCTAGTTTTATTTCATGTCATCAGTGTTGGTTTCTCAGTCTACTACCAAGGCATTTCCAAGAATTCAATTTATCTTTTTCGGTGTTAGTAGCACATGAACTATCGATACCCATAACTTGTTTTCTATAACAATAATACCGATATCCCATTATTTGTGTTCATCCAATATTGTGTCAATCCCTCAGCCTACTACTGACGCTCCTCCAGCATCGGTCTCTCTGTCCTGAGATTACACTACATCAACTCCCTATTAACATCTGCGTCGGTTTCATCTGAATATTAACACACCAACAATGACAACCCAGTTCCTCCCCTCCATCATGTGCCTTCATGATCCATCACACTGATGAAAAACACTCAACTTTAGGCAGAAAACTATAGATCTGAACAAAATATTTATTAATCAATTCCACCCGTATCAAAACATTTGAAATCAGAAACACTATTTATATCAAATCTCACTCTTCATATTGAAGAGAAAATTCCTGATATATACCATTGAGACCCCATCACTAAAGATTCTGAACTTATTCGTCAGGAGGAGACAACCTAGCCCGATCCCATTCCATGCACTATTGGATCTATGATCCACCATGGGAGCTTGAGGTGCCATATTGGATGAACCTGACCCCATCACATCTATGAATCTTCGACGTTTCTAGAGCCAGGTGAAATTTCACCACCGTGGATAGAGGATATTGTGTCTTCTGAGGATAATGACGTCGACAAAGCTCAGTTTATCCCACCTTAGATTTTAAGGCATCACTGATGAAAATTCCATCTCCTGACATGATCAACTACCATTGAAGCTTGAGGAGGAAGAGGATACACTATTGCCATGTATGGAGGAACCCTACCCCCCTTTCATGGCTGTACGGTGAAGAAAATTTATTAGCAGGAAAGATAAAAAAATATAAAAATAAGACCAAACAAACAAATAACAATAATAATAAAATATATTATATAAAAAATTAACTCAATAAAATATATTATATTAAAATTATAATAATAAATAATTTTTTAAATTTATAAATTATCATAATTTAAATAATTATAATTTGAAGTTGCATATTAAATAATTTTAAAATTTATTAATTACAATAAAATAAATAATTAATCATAATTAATAATTATCTAAATTCAATAAATTAAACATACAGTTTAGTTATTTAATAACTAAATTCTAATAATATTAATTTATTAAAATAATCAAACAAATTAATAATTAAAATTTGATTATTTAGTCTAATTATAAATTTTAAACATAATAAATTAATTAAAATAACTTTTTTTTATGTCATTTAAATTTAATAATATTAATCAATTGTTTATTACCATGTTTTAATTAGATTTAAAATTTCTTTTTTTGTCCATGTATATTTAGGACACACAAACACGTCTAGGTTCATTATACAAACTAGTGTAGAGTTAGTTACATGTTTTTTTCTCAATGACGTGTCATTCACCAAAAAAAAGCGAACGTGTGCAGTGCACAGAAATAGACATCTCAATGTTGGTGGAGACTGTGGGTGAAATTAAATATTTAATAATTTTGATATAAGTCATAGTATTAGTTGAATTGTGGGGGAGATTATAATCATTCATTAAATGACCATTCTGATGACACAAGTATAGCATGCCTAAGAGTAGTTCCAAGTGTGAAGTAGAGTGGCCCTGGAGTCAAAGGAGCCCAAGAGAAGAGATTCATTTTGGGAATTCATCTTTATTATGTTGTCTAAATTTCTTGTACTCTCATCAAGGATTTTTTCAATTTTTATAATGAAAAATATAGTTAGCAAAAAAAAATTGGTTTGGGAAAATTTCTAGATCTATTGGTTATTCTTAATATGCTTTTTACTTTTCATTTTAATTCATTATGAATTTATTGGTGACATCAATTCTGATTTCATTCAACAAAATCATGAAACTAGAATTATATTTTCAATTCACAATTGTTGGGTTATAATGACCATGAAAAAATTTAGAAAAATTAATTTGATATGAAAACTTCAAAACTAACAGTGAGTCTGTTCTGTTGTACTTTTAAAATTAAAATTCTACTGATGATCCTTTCGTGGATTGGAGTACTCCATGATTGGTCATCCTAAGTGAAATATCTCAATGAAAGGAAAATTATATAGTCTTTTTCAATGGATTCATTTGCAATCATTTTTGTGAAAATGAAATATTTTACACAAGTAGAATAGAGGTTTCTCTAAGAATTTCATTATAATTGTTCAACTATCAGCATTTTATCTTTACGATTCTTACTATTTTCAACTATTTCCTAGTTGATCATTTTTTAGTTCAGACATAGTTTCATAAGAATAAAAGAATAAAACAAACTAAAAATATAAAACAGTAAAATTGTTTCCCCACTGCTGACAACAGTGGGCGTTTTCAATGGTTTTTAAAGAAAATTGATTGTTCCACCTTCCCTATGGGTTCGACCCCGCACACCCCATATACAATAGTTAGAATTAATATAAAATTTTGACCTTTTACCCAACATAAATGAAAGTTGGGCATTAACTATATTGAAAAAATAATTCATTAAATGTAGAATTTATTCATGAACAATGTGACTTATCAAAATATATGTATCGAGTCAAAAATGTGAATTTATCAATATTTCCTGAGTTAAAATAGTATTCAATGAAAAAATATTTGTAAAAAGGTATAAAAAATAAAATAGTAATATTTATGTTACATGAAATATGTATATTTAATAAAATCATCAATTAATGATGAGAATAAAGATAATACAAGTATACATTCACCAAACATATGTAAAAAATAGTAAAAAAAACATAGCCAATGAAATTTCATAATGGTGTCCTTGAAATAATGTATTTAAATCATACATGTAAATTATTAAGGTAAAATATGAATATATCATGAAAATTTAATTCCAAATAAAGTTAAAACATCTCCATGTATTGTTTAATAAACTATAGAAATGAACCACTTTAGTTTGATTTATGGGAAAATATTAGAGTCTTTAAAGAGGAAAACTCATTATTGTATTCATAAAACAATAACGGTACTATGTTAGTTTTTCATGATAAAATTAATGATATTAAAGAAATATTTGTGTCTTGAAATATATTATGGTGTGTCCTCACAAATTTTTATGAAATTTGGAAGTTCCCTTAAAATGAGGCTTTCTTATCGGGAGGAATTAAATAGGGAACCTTTATAAAATGTGTACTTCCACATAAATGATAAAATAATTTACCTAGGTATATATTTTTGGATTATAAAAATATATTTTTGTTGGATTGAAGAAGATTAATTAATAATTACATTGTTCTAATGAGAGAGAATCTCTATCACGAATAAAAAATGGAGGTTAAGATAAAATCACATACCTTATGTATGAAATTGTTCTACAGTTGCACCTAATGTTATAGATAATGAAATTATAATCATTAATAATTTAATTCAGAACCTCGTCAACAATTATCATATTTGTTGTACTTTTACTACATTCATCTAAGGCCTTTTCAATGATTAAAAATATTCATGTTTATCGTTCGGGGGTGTTCGTTTAATTGGTTTTCATGTTTGGTTCACTTGTATACAGGTATTAAAGATCACATGAAATGGAAATAGTTAACTAGAATCAAAATCACATGCTATTAATGAAATTAATTAAATGTAAATGGTATTACTTATAATGATTTTATAGAAGTGAGGAAATGGCCTTAAATATAATTTTCTTCTACATGTGGGGATGATTCATTAGATAAATTGATAATGATAACTCTTTGGAATATTCTAGAATTTTTTTGATCATCACGAACTAGTTTTTTATTAAATAATATTATATGTTTATAATAATTATATAAAACTAAATATTTTTTAATTTAATTTTATAATATTTTTTAACCATTATAATTGTTTTATGTCCATTCGTGAATGTGTTATTTGAATATGATAAATCATCATCCCCAAATGTGGTCAATCGACACATCTAAGATGTGGTTTTCATATTTATAACAAAATAGGAAGAGAAGAGAATTGATGAAAGATATACCATTAACATAATAAAATTCATGTGTATATATGATAATTGGGTTCTCATGTTTTGTTGTACTAGGGAGTAGAAGGAAGGATAATAAATGAAATGAAACTAAAAGAGAGAGAGAGAAGGTTTTATCTTTTGAGTGTCATCTCCTTGAGAAAATCCTTAAGGAACTTTAAAATAGTGTTATTATGATTCCAAAATCCCTCAATGTGAGTATGATTTTGGGTAGAGGAAATGGTAATACTTTAAGTAAGATCGTGGCATATAAGGTTTCAGTATAATAAGTGTTGAGGAGTGTTATTTATAGTTGTAGGTGAGAGGTTTATTGAATTATTTTATTCATTAGGTTGTTATTTTGGATAATGACTAAAATTAATGTTGTTTCTTATGACTATATACAGACAAAATATATTTTGATTTCTTTGTAGTGGTAATTTAAAACATCAATGAATCAACCATGACTCAAAAATTCATTTATATGGCTAAAATGAAAAATACCATAAAATATATTATTTCAATATTTAAAAAAAATCATCTATTTTAGTAATATACAAAATAGTCACCCAATCCATTTCTCAATACATGAATTCCAAAATGGAGTCTATTTTATAAAATTAAATTTTTAAATAACATAAATTTAATTTTTAACTAAAATAGTCAATTATTACAAAAAATAAAAAAATACATGTTAAAAAAATTATGATAATTTTTAAATTTAATTATGGTCGCATTAAATTATTATATAATTGTACGAAAATAAAATATTCATTTACTAATCTATTTTTTGAAAATAAAGTACCATTAAAAGATAATATAAATTTAAAAATTTACAATAAACAATAATTATTTACAAAAATATAAACACATAATTTATAATTTTTTAAAAAATATTTAGTTATTATATGATATAAATATATAATATTTTAATTTATGAGACACCTAAATTTTATTCATAATATCGTAGGAGTGCTTAATTTTTTAATGGAGACATTACTATTTCTATTGGTCACATTACTATTTCAATGGTCATGTTGATATTTAGTAGTATATCAAGATCCAATTAATCTTAGTGTTGCATGAAACATAAGATTTCAAGTAAATTGAATTTATTTAATATGATATGTACCATAAAATATTGTGAGGTTATATTGTTCAATCCATAATTTTTACCCTTGAAATATTCCAAGAATATATCATTATAAATAGATGTTGGTGGTTCTTTTTCATAACATCCTTGGGTTTCCACATTACTTATTCATTTTTTATTCTCTCCAAAGAACATTAAGCACTCTAGTCATATGATTTCTTAATAATCTCTCTCTTGTGTAAATAATATTGATAGTCAATCCATACTCAGAAAAATCATGTTCCAGTTTTATTTATTTATTGGTAAGTACATGTGTTGGGTCTAGAATGTATATATTTAGAAATGATATGTGGAACACATAAGGAACTGAAGAGATGCATGGAATGTTTTCTAATTGGTAAGCTACATATCCAATTATATTTAGAATTTACATTGGTTTGATGTACCCAAGGATTAGTTTCACATTCTTACTGAACCTCTTAACACCCTTCCTAGTTGATACATATAGAAAGACATGATCTCCCACTTGATATTTCATATCCATTATCCAGTTCTCAACATAACAATTTTTCCTAAATTTAGATTCTTTAATATGAACCTAATTTTTTTTACCATTATCGTTGTATCATTAATATATTTTAGGCCTATAAGTAAAATCTAACCAACTTCAACCCTAATTGTTCAAGTTTTACATCTCTATCAATATACTTATTCAAAACGAACCATTTTAATATTATAATAGAAATTATTATAGAATAAAAATTCTACAAAATATAAATTATTACCAACATATATACAAATCCATGTTCGAATGATCTGAACATTTCTTCTAAAATCAAAACACTCCATTTATATTTTCCTTCAGTATAATAGTGACAATCATTAATCAAATGAAGCTTAGTATCTAATGCCTTATGAATAATCTTTTATAACATTGATATAAAATGGGGATATCGATTTGAAACAATGGATAGAAGAACACTATTATTTTTTAATAAATTAAAAATGAGTATTTGTAAGATCCGAAAAGTTATATAATCCCTTATATCAAGAAAATTTTCAGATTTTGTATGGTGGTCAACAATAACCCAAAATTTATCATTATTTATAGCGATATTTTTCAATCTAGGTATGAATATCATTGAATTTTCATTCCACTTCGACATAGGAATAGTTAGTGGTTTCATAATACCCCATAGGATGTTGTCTCTTGGAAACCACTTGTTGAAAAACTAGAAAACATGATATATACTAATCAATTTCCCACATCATTAATCCCACAAAAAATGCTCCTTCAGATATCTATTCATCTTGGTACTAATAAAATGTATAGAGAAATCTAAGATATGATCACCATAAAATTGTTAGGTTTTTGACATATTTACTTATATAACACACTACATCTCACATAAATTCTTATTACCATACTCATACATGAAGCATTTCAATATACCTTCATTAACATCATTAATATTCTTTTGAAAATTATCATCATTAGATTGAGATATTTTTATCTTCTCTAGTAATTATGGTTTAGCGGTCATTTGAAAAATGATAGATGTTTTTAGTTATATAAAAATTTCCATATCCAATTTAAAAAATCCATGAATATATGATACACTGCAACCATCATTTTATTCAAAGCACATGATATTTCCTTATTAATGTATTTTCTAACATATTTAGTATTCATGGAAGGTTTTTTATTGAGAAATAATGTTTTTTGAGTAACTCTAGAAATAATCATTTTCTCATGTTGAGTTCTTGCATTGAAAAAATTTATTTCAAATTTGTGTAATTTGTGTAAATATACCATTTTCACCATAGGGATACTGTATCCATATATTCATAGAAAATATTGTGGTTGATAACTGTAACACCCCAAGTAAATAATGAATATGAAATTTTCATATTTATCCATATTTGTGAATAAAATATTAATATGACTTTAAAGGGGACGCTATGCTCGATGGCGTACCCAACACGCAACAACGAGTTTCTTGGGAATCTTACGTTGCACTCTAATAATACAATTATATTATTTTAAAATGGTAGTTAACATGTAGCCGTTGTATTGGCGGGAATGGATAGAAATAACTAAAATATGATTATATATGTTTTTAAATGTTTTTACATTTATCCAATAAAAGCTAAAGGCTTAAAATATGTAAAGAATTCAATTTTAGGCGTATATGACCTAGTTTTCACCAAAGGTTCACTTATCGCCTTTTAATAGAGAACTGTCATTAAATATAGTTTTGTTCACTCTTAAACATTTTTTGGACCAAATAAAACTCTTACTAAGAATCGGGACATCAAAATTTACTTTGTGTAAATTTTTGGTATCTTTCCGATAAAGTTCATTTTTTTAATGAATAGTGTAAATGTTGTGTTTTAATTCAAAACCTCGTTTTAATCTAATTTATTTATATGATTAGATAATATATTGAATTGGTTTTAAAGTGAAATTAGAAAATATTTTTACCATTAAATCCGATAGTGGTCGTTGGAATTAATTTCACTTTGAAATCAGACTTAAACTATTGTCAATCTTTTGATACTTATTGTTTTATAAAAACACGATATTTGCTCTGACAGTGGGAATTAATTATTAAATTAATTAATGTGACTAATATGTTTTGAATTTTGTAAAACGGACTTCATTTTTGAGTTCGTAATATCAAATATAGCTTAGGGTGAATTTTTGGTAATTTTCTGAAAAACTTCAATTTTGATGAATAGTGAAACCACTAAGTGGTACTTATAAAAGCTGATTTTTCGTTTAAATGAAATTTTACCACTTCTGTGTTTCGAATTTCAAAAATCCGACATACATGGTTGTCATTAAAAAGTAATATGTGGTTCAATGGGATAAAAATAATTTTTTGGTGAATAGTAACTTATTATGTTTTTAATCGCGATTAGTGGTAATTAGTGTAGTTTAAGGTAATAATGATATTATAAGAATGTGAAGACACCATGACACTTGTCCTACACCTATTGGGAGAGTCATGGACGACCAAGACAAGCCATGGCCCAACTTGGGGACCACATAGAGCCATTTTAGTTGGAAAATGACAATAATATATTTTTATTTAATGTTAAAATTAAATTGACACAAAGATGAGTTGTTTTACTAAAACAGTTTTTAAGTGGCGTTAAACAATTCCAAATTTTGATTATAAATAGTCATTGGAAAGATAAAAAGATTTCCTACATCATAGTAATTGTTTTATTATTTTTAGACATTATATAAAATAAATTATTTATGACATAATAATGATGCAGCGATGACATCATTATTTGACGATTTAAATAAAATGGAAAGATAATGTAAAATCTATAAACTACACATGTACAAAAATTATTGGATGGGTGGATTTCGAACCTTTATAACCTTATCCACGAATTATATCAATGTGGGACGTTTTAAAACCGAAACACATTTTCAAATAAAGTAACATTTCCTTACTTTCCAAAAGTTCCCCTCCTCTCCTCTTATAAAAGGCCCCCACCTCTACCTCATTTTACACACTTCTCAATCCTTTGGATCGGCAAACCCCTGCCCATTTACTCTCTCCACATCCCTCTCCTCATCCTAGAGGATTCACATTGGGCATAATCCTTTCAAAGGAATCCTTTTGTCTCAAATAAAAATGAGTTACACTTTTAAAGGTAATTCATTCTCTAATGTTCATTTGTTTTATTTTGCTTCTCCAACCCCCTAAACTCTTTTTATTTTCTTATTTTGTAACAAAAACAGTATATTCAATATACTATGATGTTGTTATAATATTTATTCGAGCTACATTGTCACACAACTACATAAAATGGTTAAAGAACATACGGTTTCCGTGGATGGCGAAATTCTGCCTCCCAAAACGATGATTGTTCAATACTCATTTAACACCTTCAAAGGTGGCCATTATGATGTCACTATTTTTATATATGATATATAAAATGTTTATATTTTACTTATTTTTCTGTATTTTTCATTTTTGTCTTACCTTTATGGCTTCCATTATGGGTATACGCGATATCTTCATTTTAGGAAGTGCGGACTACCGCCCCCTCAAAGTGATTTGATTCGTTAAATACCATATGTGGGACGTATAAAGGATGGAACTATGATATTATATATGATATTATACTGGAATTATAATATACCTTTATATCATTATTATTCCATTCTATAAAATATGAAATAGAAATGAAAGTAGCGTTCATGCGTACGTACAGCTTACCGTCTCCATGAACGGTGCATTTCACTTCTTACCTCCAAATGATTATGTAATGTTATAAAAGCATGCAAGTACTGGATATATATGACATATATTATATCTACATCATGAATATAATTCTGTATATAATAATCATTTGGCCACCCGAACAACATGTAATTGTAAGAAGTCCACTTTCGACTTAAGAACCAAATATCGACAAAACAATAATTATTAACTTAATGATTACATGGTGTTTATAATAAGGAAATAAGTGATATAAAAGGAATAATAAGATTGAAAAAGGTTCTTAATCAAGTAGAAATTAACTCAAGTTTATTATTCAGGAGATTAAAGAACGGTCGATTCAAGTCGGACCCGAGGTAAGGGATCCTATAACTCTCTTTCTTTTAAGTACACTCTTTTATGTCATTTCTATTAAGCTCATATTTCTTATGATTGGGATGTTATTTTATATTACTACTACTATAATTTTTATTTTCATGTGATGAGAGACCCTATTCCCTCTCATCAATCCATTTTGGATGTTTTGAGTGGCGTCGTTAGGCTGCCGAACTTTCGTAAGAGATCTAACCTCTCTTTCTTTTTAAGTACTCTCCTTTATGTCACTTCTTTTAAGCTCCTCTTTGTAATGTTGGGGGATTTTCTTTTATATTCCTCTTTCTGTAAATTTTATTTTAATGTGATGAGATACCCTATTGGATCTCATCAATCCATATTTGGATGTTTTATGTGGCGCCGTTAATCTGCCGAGAGTTCGTAAGTGATTTTTCATCTCACTTTTATTCCCGTGAGATTTATGCTACCTTTGCCACAAATTCCATTGAGTGGTGTATGTACTGCCCATTATTATACTCTTTGTGTAATATACTTTCGTTTATGAGTAATTACATCAATGATCTATTGTCCTTATTTCATGGGGTGTATGTTTTGAAAGATACCCAAGTCGGTAAGAGAACCTTTCACCCTCCTCTTTTTTAAAAGACTTCTTTTGTTTGGTCTTTTAATTTACATATTTTTATGTTGGTATATGTTCTAATATATCCTTATTGATGTAAATTTTATGTCCAAGTGATTAGATACACTTTTATCTCTCATCAACTCATTTTGATGTGATGCCGTTAGGCTGTCAAGGGAACTTTTTAACCCAATTTCGATTTCTTTGGGTTCAACATGTGGTCATTGAATATGTCATCCATTGAATATGTGTGAATGATCTTTTATTGTTTTACACTTGATATCCACTTATATTGGGTGTATTTATATTTTTCACACATATTTTTGAGATTGATTTGTCCTTAATTTAAGGATACCTTCTTTATAAGGGATTTCATCACATTTGACATTTCTATTAAGGGTTCATTGTTGTTATGCACCAATTCTATCTTATATGGTGTATATATTGTCCTTTGGAGTATTATATCATGAATCCATTTATTCTCATGATATTATTATGTTCTGACTAAATGTTATTCCTCAATTATTGTATTCAAGTGTCTCTGATTTTGGTAAAACCCCTTTAACCGAAATATCGTTTTAAATGTTTTAATTATTTGTTCTTATTAATATTCATGTTTTCAAAATGGTTTTAAGGATTTATTTATATGGATATTAATGGTTTAAAATTTTAAAATCTTCATGGTGGTATCGGACACTTTGATTCAAAAATCTCATTGTAAAATGTTTTGAATGGTTTTGGAAATGGTTTCGTTTCGAATGGATTCATTATTTCAATATACTAAAATGTTATATTGTGATGTGGAAATGTTATGTTTCCTTTATGCATGTTTTATGTGATACGTTATGGTTCTTGGGCATTATTATGAAGACAGGTGGTTCCGTGATAAACTAAGGGCGGGTGAGCCCGATATAGCTCTCCAATGCATTGGGTAACGCGAAGGAGTGAAACACTAAGGTTTCTCCGAAGAGATTTAGGGAATATACTGTGATGGGTATTCCAAACGTAACCAAGAGGGTTACTCCCTACGTAAGAATGTTATGAATGGCTCAAGTTACCTTTATGTCTTATGTTTTCTATGATTTATTCATGGTTTGATGAGGTATGTTAAAGTGCCTTTGTTTTATGGGTAAAGTATGATTTACTTCTTATGTATTTATGAACTCATGTTTCCTTTCCATATTTTTATAACCCTTACTGAGCTTTTTATGCTCATCCCAAGTTTTTGATACGTTTTTCACAGGTCAAGGGAAAGGTACATGATGTGATGATAGTGTCAAGGATGTGTCAATAAAGAATCCGTGATATATTTTAAATATGTTTCTGTTGATGGGAAGAATGAATATTGTCTTTTATGTAACCACTTTGTTTAAATGTGGAATGTAATGCAAGTTTCATGATCTAATTCTCTAAAACTCTAAACCTGAAAAGATCCTCAATGTGTAATCTTGTAATAATTCAAGATTAAGTAAGGTTTAAGGCTGGGGCCTTATAGTTGATATCATAGGTCGGTTTAGATAACTTTAGAGGTTAGGGTATTCTTTAAGCATAAGTGACATTACCATAATGGTAAGGATTTTAGAAAGAGTCCTAGTTTTAGATAAAGTGAATGAGTAAGTGTATCTTAGTGTTTACCTTCCTCAATATTACATGATGGTTTTGTTGATATACTCACACTGAAATTTCTATTTTAAGTGAATGGATGGATCTAGCAGGAACCAAAGAGACAAGAGGTTTGAAGGAAACTGTGGTGCTTCTCTGATTAAGATACTAGATAAAATGGAGGATTCAATGGGGAAACTCATGGTTTTTCTAAACCAAATATCAATGAGTCATGATCAACCACTTGAACCTTGGAATGATCTTTAATGCATCATGTACGAGATGTCCAATCCATGTGGATGTTCAGGTAATAATTATAAAGGTAACCATTAGAGTTTATATTATCCTTACTTTTGAGGTAATTATGGGTTATTATATGATATGATGGAAAATGAAAGGCATGAGATAAACTTGAGGTTAAAATATGTTATGTTTATTTTTGAAGAATTTATCTCATTTTGGGGGAATGTTTTAAGAATTATATAGTTTTGTAAAAACGACAACACGCAGACCGTGTGACAACCCGTCGTGTCGGACAAAGCTGCGGGAATCGAACCCACAACCAAAGTGCGACTGGTATTTACCGCCTACCACTGGACTACGTGAAGTCCCTGGTTAGTTTGACTGATTCTTTCTGGTTATATGATTTTATGAATTAAGAGTAAGATGATTTTGGGTTATTTATGAAAATGATTAACCTATCATGGAGAATATGTGATTAGGTTAATTACTTTTCAATATGGGACTTTAGGAGCAACTGATGTTGTTTGGAGATAAATGTTACGATTTAACTTGGAAGACTATGTGACTAAATCCTTCAAATATTTGGGTTTCAATCTTAGTTTGGTTTACTTTGAAGAATTTTATGGACAAATTTATTATAGAATGGTCCTCGTCGAACTTTGGGTTTTGTTGGACAAATTTTGGAGATTAAGAATAGATTTTCTTTTTATAAAGGGTTATCCTTTTCTGGATTATCTGATCTTGTACTAGCCTTTTTGGTTTTGGTTTTGGTTAAAGCCTAAAGACATGGGAAGTATATAGTCCTCTTTTGTGGATTAGGTGATTCTCTAGAAGTTGATTATAGTACTCTTAATGTGAACAAGCCTTCCTAAATACTCGCCTTTTGGAGAAAATATGAGTAGAAAGTCAACATGATAAGTGATTATGTTTCCCTGTGAATAAATTACTAAATAAAAAGTAACTTAAAACAAAAATGTTGTCTATTCACTTTTCCTACTGGGGAACCCAACACCGTTTAACCCATCACAAGTTTGTGATTTTCTCGTGGTTAACTTTCTCCTAAACTTGTTTTCTATCACTCTCCATCAGGACACGACCCTTTGTTTTTTCCTCCATGTCCATATTTTCATACTTGGAATCCTAGTATGGGTTAACTCGGGTGACCTTTGTACTTATCTCTCTTTATTTTAAAGTGATTGATTTACCGACTCTTGTTCCGATGTGGGACTTTCAAGGATGTTTCCAAGCGCAATTTTAAAATTGCGAGGACGCAATTCCCAAAAGGGGGGAAGGATGTAACACCCCAAGTAAATAATGAATATGAAATTTTCATATTTATCCATATTTGTGAATAAAATATTAATATGACTTTAAAGGGGACGCTATGCTCGATGGCGTACCCAACACGCAACAACGAGTTTCTTGGGAATCTTACGTTGCACTCTAATAATAAAATTATATTATTTCAAATGGTAGTTAACATGTAGCCATTGTATTGGCGGGAATGGATAGAAATAACTAAAATATAATTATATATGTTTTTTAAATGTTTTTACATTTATCCAATAAAAGCTAAAGGCTTAGAATACGTAAAGAATTCAATTTTAGGCGTATATGCCCTAGTTTTCACCAAAGGGTCACTTATCGCCTTTTAATGGAGAACTGTCATTAAATATAGTTTTGTTCACTATTAAACATTTTTTTGGACCAAATAAAACTCTTACTAAGAATCGGGACATCAAAATTTACTTTGTGTAAATTTTTGGTATCTTTCCGATAAAGTTCATTTTTTTAATGAATAGTGTAAATGTTGTGTTTTAATTCAAAACCTCTTTTTAATATAATTTATTTATATGATTAGATAATATATTGAATTGGTTTTAAAGTGAAATTCGAAAATATTTTTACCATTAAATCCGATAGTGGTCGTTGGAATTAATTTCACTTTGAAATCAGACTTAAACTAGTGTCAATCTTTTGATACTTATTGTTTTATAAAAACACGATATTTGCTCTGACAGCGGGAATTAATTATTAAATTAATTAATGTGACTAATATGTTTTGAATTTTGTAAAATGGACTTCATTTTTGAGTTCGTAATATCAAATATTGCTTAGGGTGAATTTTTGGTAATTTTCTGAAAAACTTCAATTTTTGATGAATAGTGAAACCACTAAGTGGTACTTATAAAAGCTGATTTTTCGTTTAAAAGAAATTTTACCACTTCTGTATTTTGAATTTCAAAAATCCGACATACATGGTTGTCATTAATAAGTAAAATGTGGTTCAATGGGATAAAAATAATTTTTTGGTGAATAGTAACTTATTAAGTTTTTAATCGCGATTAGTGGTAACTAGTGTAGTTTAAGGTAATAATGATATTATAAGAATGTGAATACACAATGACACTTGTCCTAAACCTATTGGGAGAGTCATGGCCGACCAAGACAAGCCAGGGGCCAACTTGGGGACCCCATGGAGCCATTTTAGTTGGAAAATGACAATAATATATTTTTATTTAATGTTAAAATTAAATTGACACAAAGATGAGTTGTTTTACTAAAACAGTTTTTAAGTGGGGTTACACAAGTCCAAATTTTGATTATAAATAGTCATTGGAAAGATAAAAATATTTCCTACATCATATTAGTTTTTTTTATAATTTTTATACATTAAATAAAATAAATTATTTATGACATAATAATGATGCAGCGATGACATCATTATTTGACGATTTAAATAAAATGGAAAGATAATGTACAATCTATGAACTACACATGTCCAAAAATTATTGGATGGGTGGATTTCGAACCTTTATAACCTTATCCACGAATTATATAAATGTGGGAACTTTTAAAACCGAAACACATTTTCAAATAAAGTAATATTTCCTTACTTTCCAATAGTGCCCCTCCTCTCCTCTTATAAAAGGCCCCCACCTCTACCTCATTTCACACACTTCTCAAGCCTTTGGATCGGCCAAACCCTTACCATTTACTCTCTCCACATCCCTCTACTCATCTTAGAGGATTCCCTTTGGGCATAATCCTTTCAAAGGAAGCCTTTTGGCTCAAATCAAAAGGAGTTACACTTTTAAAGGTAATTCATTTTCTAATGTTCATTTGTTTTATTTTGCTTCTCCAACCCACTAAACTCTTTTTACTTTCATATTTTGTAACTAAAAAAGTATATTCAATATACTATGATGTTGTTATAAGATTTATTCTAGCTACACTCTCACACAACTACATAAAATGGTTAAAGAACATACGGTTTTCGTGGATGGCGAAATTCTGCCTCCCGAAACGATGATTGTTCAATAGTCATTTAACACCTTCAAAGGTGGCCATTATGATATCACTATTTTTATATATGATATAAAATATGTTTATATTTTACTTATTCTTCTGTATTTTAATTTTTTTATTACCTTTATGGCTTCCATTATGGGTATACGCGATATCTTCATTTTAGGAAGTGCGGACTACCACCCCCTCAAAGTGATTTGATTCGTTAAATACCATATGTGGGACGTATAAAGGATGGAACTATGATATTATAAATGATATTATACTTGAATTATAATATACCTTTATATCATTATTATTCCATTCTATAAAATACGAAATATAAATGAAAGTAGCGTTCATGCGTACGTACGGCTTACCGTCTCCATGAACGGTGCATTTCACTTCTTACCTCCAAATGATTATGTAATGTTATAAATGCATTCATGTACTGGATATATATGACATATATTATATCTACATCATGAATACAATTCTGGATATAATAATCATTTGGCCACCTGAACAACATGTAATTGTAAGAAGTCCACTTTCGACTTAAGAACCAAATATCGACAAAACAATAATTATTAACTTAATGATTACATAGTGTTTATAATAAGTAAATAAGTGATATAAAAGGAATAATAAGCTTGAAAAAGGTTCTTAATCAAGTATAAATCAACTCAACTTTATTATTCAGGAGATTAAAGAACGATCGAGTCAAGTCGGACCCGAGGTAAGGGATCCTACAACTCTCTTTCTTTTAAGTACACTCTTTTATGTCATTTATTTTAAGCTCATATTTATTATGATTGGGATGTTCTTTTATATTAATACTACTGTAATTTTTATGTTCATGTGATGAGAGACCCTATTCCCTCTCATCAATCCATTTTGAAGGTTTTGAGTGGCGCCGTTAGGCTGTCGAACTTTCGTAAGAGATCTAACCTCTCTTTCTTTTTAAGTACTCTCCTTTATGTCACTTCTTTTAAGCTCCTCTTTGTAATGTTGGGGGAAGTTCTTTTATATTCCTCTTTCTGTAAATTTTATTGTAATGTGATGAGATAACCTATTTGATCTCATCAATCCATATTCAGAAGTTTTTTGTGGCGCCGTTAGGCTGCCGAGAGTTCGTAAGGGATTTTTCATCTCACTTTTATTCCCGTGAGATTTATGCTACATTTGCCACAAATTACATTGAGTGGCGTATGTACTGCCAATTATTATACTCTTTGTGTAATATAATTTCGTTTATGATTATTTACATCAATGATATATTGTCCTTATTTCATGGGGTGTATGTTTTGAATGATACCCAAGTCGGTAAGGGAACCTTTCACCCTCCTCTTTTTTAAAAGACTTCTTTTATTGGGTCTTTTAATTTACATATTTTTATGTTGGGATATGTTCTCATATAGCCTTATTGATGTAAATTTTATGTCCAAGTGATGAGATACACTTTTTATCTCTCATCAACTCATTTTGATGTGATGCTGTTAGGCTATCAAGGGAACTTTTTAACCCAATTTCGATTTCTTTGGGTTCAACATGTGGTCATTGAATATGTCATCCATTGAATATGTGTGAATGACCTTTTATTGATTTACACTTGATATCCACTTATATTGGGTGTATTTATATTTTTCACACATATTTTTGAGATTTATTTTTCCTTAATTTAAGGATACCTTCTTTATAAGGGATTTCATCACATTTGACATTTCTATTGAGGGTTCATTGTTGTTATGCACAAATTCACTCTTATATGGTGTATATACTGTCCTTTGGAGTATTATATCATGAATCCATTTATTCTCATGATATTATAAAGTTCTGACTAAATTTTATTCCTCAATTATTGTATTCAAGTGTCTCTGATTTTGGTAAAACCCCTTTAACCGAAATATCGTTTTAAATGTTTTAATTATTTGTTCTTATTAATATCCATGTTTTCAAAATGGTTTTAAGGATTTATTTATATGGATATTAATGGTTTAAAATTTTAAAAGCTTCAAGGTGGTATGGGACACTTTGATTCAAAAATCTCATTATTAAATGTTTTAAATGGTTTTGGAAATGGTTTCTTTTCGAATGGATTCATTATTTCAATATACTAAAATGTTATATTGTGATGTGGAAATGTTATGTTTCCTTTATGCATGTTTTATGTGATACGTTATGGTTCTTGGGCATTACTATGAAGACGGGTGGTTCCGTGATAAATTAAGGGCGGGTGAGCCCGATATAGCTCTCCAATGCATTGGGTAACGCGAAGGAGTGAAACGTTAAGGTTTCTCTGAAGAGATTTAGGGAATATACTGTGATGGGTATTCCAAACGTAACCAAGAGGGTTACTCCCTACGTAAGAATGTTATGAATTCCTCAAGTTACCTTTATGTATTATGTTTTCTATGATTTATTCATGGTTTGATGAGGTATGTTAAAGTGCCTTTGTTTTATGGGTAAAGTATGATTTCATTCTTATGTATTTATGAACTCATGTTTCCTTTCCATATTTTTATAACCCTTACTGAGCTTTTTATGCTCATCCCAAGTTTTTTAAATATTTTTCACAGGTCAAGGGAAAGGTACATGATTTGATGATAGTGTTAAGGATGTGTCAAGAAAGAATCCGTTATATATTTTAAATATGTTTCCGTTGATGGTAAGAATGAATATTGTCTTTTATGTAACCACTTTGTTTAAATGTGGAATGTAATGCAAGTTTCATGATCTAATTCACTAAAACTATAAACCTGAAAAGATCATCAATGTGTAATCTTGTAATAATTCAAGATTAAGTAAGGTTTAAGGCTGGGGCCTTATAATAACTCAATATCATGAGTTGAATACTTTTTTTTCCTAAATCATCTTCTATCTTGATGCATATGGAATAAAATTATCATTTTTTATAAGAACACAACCCAATACATTCCTTGATTTATAACTGTTTATGAGAAAATAATAATTTTTTGATAGTGATATAAAGATTATAGAACTGACTAATCTTCTCATCACTTATACAACAAATTCTACCCATTCATTTTAGCCATATGAACATACACACATTACTTGTGATCTTGGTCAAAGAGTTCAAAAATCAAAAGAAGTTTTGAACAAAACTCTAATAGTATCCTACTAAAATAATGTAACTATGTACCTTAATTGTTTTTATTGGAATATTGAATTCCTGAATTACCTTTTTCTTTATAGAATAAACTGAGATTCCATCCTTAGAGATAATATGGTAATGAAAAGAAATTTCATGAATCCAGATTTCACACTTTATAATCTTACCATATATCATTTTCCTTCTAAGAGACTCAATAATTATTTGCATGAGATTCTCATGGTCTTTTTAAATAATTGGATACAACATAATATCATCAATTTATTTTTTAAAAATTACAAGATATTCCTTGAATAATATATTCATTATATATATGAAAATATAGGGTGAATTATTGAATCTAAGTGGAGTTACTATAAATTCATAATGTTCATACCTTGTCCAAAACAATGTATTTGGATTATCTTCCTTCTATACTCTCATTTTTTATACCCATAACAAAATTCAATAATAAAAAATATTTATATCCTTGAATTTTATCAATTTAATCATCAATATATGGATGATGGTACTTGTTATATTTTTTAAATAATTAATTCCTCTATAGTCAATGCATATCCTCAAAGATATATATTGTTTCTTAATAATGATGGCATGTAAGCCGCATGGAGAAAATATTTGTCGAATAAATCCCTTATTAATCAACTCCATTAATTATTTCATCTTCTCCACTTTTTCCATAGTTTCCATTATATATGGATTCTTCTTATACTGGTCTCACTTCGAGGATTAAATCAAAGGTAAACTCAAATTCACACTCTGGAGGTGTCTTGGGAAATAATTAGGAAACATTAATGTCTTCCCCTACAATTGGTATATCATTTATATTAAGATTAAATTCCTCAACCCTATATGATTTTTGGTTTTCATCCCCGAGAATTTAATTTATTAGAGCTATTGGGGGTGGATCTTGATACGAATCATGTGATTAATTTTCTCCTCTAAAGATAATTGAATCTATATCCACCACAAAAATCTTAATTTCTTTATTCTTGAAATAAATTATCACATAATATATTTAAATCCATCCCATATCAAGGATTATATATAATTCAACCATATGTACAATCATAATTTCATCATCTAAATAAAATAATGTGTGTTAAAGTGGAGTAACTAACACATTTCTATTTTAGTGAGACATCCCTTAATAGTTTTGACTGAAAACGCATTGTTAAATCAAAATTGAAATGTCATAATTTCCTAGAAGAACTTGTATATGTTAATGTCTGTGATGATTTGAAATAAAATATTGAATTATAAAAATTTTAATATATTATTAATGTACCTTCCAACAAATCACTAGGTTCTTATACTTCATCTATAGTGATAAAATAGGATTGGCCATCTCACATTATCATATTATATGATAGATTCCCCTAATACAAAGGAAGTTGATTTGAATAATTATCGATTTTTTTTGTAGTTGAATTACTGAACATCACTAATTGGATTTATTCCATTACACTCATTATATATATGAACCTTTTTCTACACTTATAAAAAAGCCACAAGCCTTTCAAGATATTTAAAGGATGAATCTTTCCACAATTTTCGCATAATGGGAATTGATTTATTCCCTACTTCTATGATGATTCAACTTTTTCATACATATTTGAATACCACATATTCACCATATTACAATTAAATATATACGATCTAGAAAATTACATCTCTCTTTTGATGGAACATAATACTATTTCATCATATGATTAAAATGTTTTAGAAGGCAGTTCCATTTCGTGACATGGGTTAATACCTTAAAAATTTATCATTCATATTTTCTAAATCACGTACGTGACGTATATAATACATGACCAGTCATGTAAAATTAAACTCAATATTTAAAACCCTCTCTTCTTCCATTATCTTTAAGATAAAAAATTTTCTCATTATTTCAAATCATATCTTTTGATGGAAATTTTATACTAAAAATGTTTTATTAAAATTTATCCATTACATGTATTCTATTTCATCTTCCTCTTTTGTAATATGGATCAACGACCATAACAGATCAGAATATCCCATGGGAAAGTATATTGTATCTACAAACCATTTAATTACACTACGTCTCAATGAAATAAATATTGTTTGATGGGAATACATCCACAGGTAAAGAATAACTGGATTAGTAGTCCATGTGGAATATGGGGGATTTAACTGTATGAAATGATCCAATATAGGTATAGTGTTTTATGTACACATAAACTGAGTATGTTTCCCTAATACCTTCATCATCTACTCATCTCCAACACAAACTATGTTGATATTCTCATTAGGGAAATCCCAAATTTGTCATTCTGTATTAATTCCCTTCCTTCCATTATGCATCATTAGAAAATAATGGAATATTGTATCTTATCTCATAATTATCATGTGTATTTAGAAAAAAATCAATTTAAGTAATTATTATAATTTTCATGTTTATTTAACAAATAGTTACCATGTATTCTACTAAAAATGATATTATTTAAATTGTAATAACCTTGAACACATTATCATAGAGTCATTGGTTATTTTTTTCATGGAATAGTTATAGAAGATAAAATTTCCAAGTATTTACTAGTTTAATACTCTTGAAGAAATAGATACACAAATATTTCCCTTATTACAATGGTAATTAAACATAAAGCATAACAATGATAAATAAAATAAAACCTTGAAACTTATTTATAGATTTTATCTCAATAGATAGAGAAATAAAGCCAAATATTGAAGTGAGATCAAATTCCTAGTAAGGGTTACACTAATAAATTATAAGTGAAGAAAATTCAATATGGAATAGTCATAATGGAAAAGAAAATAACTAAAAAAATCATTCCATTAATATAATGAGAATGAAAATGCATCAATAGAACATGAATAAGTGAAATATTCTAAAATCTATTAAATGAATAATAAATTAAAAAACTAATTCATTAATGGAAATCATGAATCTTGAACATGATTTACTACCCTCATGACAACAATATATATGTGTGTGGGTATAAACCATATATTTCTTCTTTAAAAAACATGAAGGGTTTATCAGCAACTATATTGTCTTGTGAGCCCTGTCAATTTATCGAGGGGCTATCTATATTTGAGCCACATCCATCACTATAATTCCCAGTTATTCTTCAAATATAGAATACATTCATGTAAAATAAAACTTATCAATATATCAATATTGATTATAAAATACATATTTATCAATATATCCCCAGTTAAAAGAAAACTAAAAGAAAATAGTATGTAAAATTCGTATACATATAAGGTTATAATCATATATATTATATAGGAAATATGACAATTTAATGAAATGTTCAATGAATGTTGATCATTAAAAAAATATTATTATGAATACATAAAAAAATAGGAATATATAGTGAACAAGGCATAACTGAAGGTAATATCATAATGATGTCCATGAAAGTATGAATTTAAATCATACCTGAAAATTAATAAGAGAAAATATGCATATATCATGATAATTTATATCTAAATAAATTGAAAAAAAATTAAAATAGTTTTTATGAAATATTATATATTATATAAATAAATATGGTTTTCTAAAATAATTATTACGGAATGTACTTAAAAATGGGTAATAAATCGGGAAATTTTCTTAAATCGGGCTAGCTTATCATGAGGAATTGACAAAGGAACCTATATAAACCATGTATTTCACCAACAATTAATGAAAAATTTATTTAGGTACAAATGTTAAGACCATAAAGAAATAATTTTAAATTATTAAATAATAATAATTAATAATTATATTGTGGCAATGCGATTGAATTCATAACTAGGATAAAAAATGGAGGTTCAGAAAGAATCTCTTAACTTATGTTTGAATGTGTTCTTCACGTGAACATAATGTCCAGGATAATGAAATTAGAATAATTAATAATTTAGTTCATAACCTATATAAAATTTATTTTATTTATTACAGTTTTAATACGTATAATCGTGGCCATTTTTATGAGTTATAAGATGGTATTTCCTTATTCATGAGTGTTTGTTCCTTGGTTTTCATAATTGTTTCAATTTTATATATGTTTGAAAGATAATTTTAAATGGAATTATTTGTCAATAAGTGTGTCAATATGTTATTAATAAAAATAAATAATATTATATGGTCTTTAATATCATTTTTTCAGATACAGGGATGATCCATTAGATAAAAATATAATGTTAACAACATAGATTTTTTTTGTCATTTTTTCAATACTCACGAAATAGATTCAAATAATAAAAATTATTATTATATATATATTAGAGTACTAGTAACTAATATATTTTTTAATATACATTTTAAAATATTTTTTAACCACTATATTGTTATTATCACTAGCCTTGAATGTGATATTAGAAAACAAGAAAACATCATCCAGAAAATGATTTATCGACACCTCTGAGACAATGTTTTCAGTTGTAAGGAAAATGGGGAAGAGAATAAAATTAATAGAGGATATAATTATAACACAATAAAATTAAATAATATATATTATAGTGTATATTTCATCATAAATTGGACATGTTATGTCAGTGATGTATAAGAATAGAAAATAAATTGAAAGAGAGAGAGAAGGTTTTACCTCTTTAGTGTCGGCTAATTCATAACATCCTAAAGGGACATGAAAATGGACTTTTGATGATACCAAAAAGATAATAATGTGGTAATAGGTAGGGAAAGTAATTATCTAGAATATTAGAATGATATATGGCTTATATGGTTTAAGGATAAGATGTGGTGAGGTACGTTATTTATAATGGGTGGATATGGGTGTTTCTTTATTATTTTATTCATTAAATTATTATTTTGGCTCAAGAATATCAATATTGTCAATTTTTGGACTAAAATAAAAAAAATATATAATATATATGGGATATTGGATCTATTTACTTCATAAAATACTAAAACATGAATTAATAATTCATGTATTAGGCTAAAATGTATAATAACATAAATTACTATATTTTACTACTACATTAAAATTCATTTATTTTAGAAAACACCAAAAAGTAAATATAACCATTTTTATGTGTAGAATAATAAAATAGTCTAGATTTTATGAAAATAATTATTTAAATATTAAAAAATGTAATTTTTAAATGAAATTAGCATTTATTCAAAAAATACCAATTTAAAAATTATAACTGATTTTATGACATATTGAAAAGTTAATTAGGGTCTCGTAAAATTATCTAACAACAATAAATTAAGATAATATCAATTGATGAATATATTTATAGAAAATATTTATTATTTTGAAACATTATATTAAATATAATTTTTTATTAATTATTTACTCTTTATACAAATTTCAACAATTATTTTTGATTTTTTAAAACATTTATTTACATATTATCTGATATAAATATATAGTATTTTATTTAATGAGAAACTGAAATATTATTTATAATTTTATTTGTGAGGTTATTATTCTAATATCCAAATTACTATTCCAATTGGTCACAAAACTATTCGAATGGTAATGTTAATATTTCATAGTATATCATGGTACTTTTAAACCATGGGTTGCATGTAACATTATCTATTGAGTAAATTGAATTAAATTAATAATATACATAACATAAAATTGTATCGGGGGTATATTTATTCCAATGATAATGCTTATATGATGAGATGAGGTATGTTGGTGAGTGATTTGGGTAGGTCCTAGATGATCTAATATGGTTTGAGAGGAATAAAGAATGTGGAGAGTTAGTGGCCTTTTATATGTGGGTGATTGTGGAAAACTTTTAAATTTTTTATCAATGGAATTCCTACCATATTTTTTTCATATAAAGAGGAACCAATAATGAACTGACCTATATAATAGAATTTACACAGTTGAAACATGTCCATAAATGGTTGTTATAAATTATTTTTGCTAATTTTTTCCCTTATGAATAATGCTCAGTCCATTGGTAAACATGTTTTTCTCTTAATCGCAACAATTTATATTACAAACATTCTCTAAACATTTTGGTAAGAAAATCATGTTGAACTTATTAGGAATTATAAATTATGAAAATTACAAATATAAAATCCAATATTCAAAAATCAAATCATATTAGTGGAAGAAAATAATTTAATATTAATCCCACTAATGTGTTGAGAAAATGGGTATTCAGAGGGAAAATCTTCCAAAGTTTTCGGTGTTTTTAGTTTTAAAATAAATATAATAATGATTCCAAAGAAATAATGTCAATATATATATATATATATATTATCTATGATTACATTGAAACCAATTTAATATTAAATATAATGTTAAAAATTAGTTAGTTTAAAAGTCTGATTTCAATTAAATTCATTATTTTTCACTATTTATCAAAAAATGAAAATTCTCAAAAAATTACCAAAAAAACACCATAAGATAAATCTCTCTTTACACATTCGATGCAAAATTTTATTTATTCATGTAAAATTTATTAACGTTTAAAAATTTAGTTTTAAAATAAGTGCTCCATTAGAAGGTGTAAACATTCCATTTAGAAAAATTTTTATTTTTATGGATAAAATTATATTTTTCCTTATATTATACCTACAAAATATATTTTATTACTGTAAAAAAATTATTGATTTTATAATATGTAAAAGTCATTATTTTCATTCATTAATGGAAATTAATTTAATTTATTATGATAAATCTTTATACTCCATATAAAACTATTTCGTTTTAAAAAGATTTATTTTATATTCAATTGGGGTTTATATCAATTTATAATTAATTGGAAACCAATTAATTCAACCAGATATTTTTATAATATATCTGATCCCATTCTTAACAACTAATTTAATATATAAGAGATAATTTTGATTATAAATAATTATATTTATTATATTTGGTAAAACATGGTCATGTGTGTAACTTAATACATAGAAGAAATTCATTATAGAGTGTAATGAAAGATAAATCCATGTTGTTGGAACTAGAAGGTATATAATACTTTTATTTAAAATAGTAAATATATTTTAAACTATTAAGAAGTAATATTCCTTTTTAATCAAAGTATATCATTTCAGAAAATATATTGATTTAATTGAAATTCATTTAAAATTTATGGGGTGTTACATCCAAAGCTATTTAGAAACATTATATGTTAATAAACATCCCTCAAGATAATATATCATATGATATTTTCAATATATAGACAAATGGAATACATTGAGGCTAATAATTTCCCTAATTAATTGATATATGAAATCGCGATGAACACCATTCAATCAAAAGAATAAAAATAGGGAATTAACTCAGGAATGTATTTGTATTGAACAATTATGGTTATACACCCACTATGATTAGAAAAAAAAATTAATGATGTAATATTTATGTAATAGAGTTTTTTTATTAAAAATATTTTAAAACATAGAAAATGGGTCAACCTGTAGATATGGAATAATTATAAAAATATCATAAAACATTTATTATAAAATTATATGAAAATTCAAATATTTCCATGAAAGGCCATTTTCAATAAAACTCATAAGAAAAAAGAAAAAATATTTAATATTCAAAACCATTATTTATGTAAATTAATATTAAAAAATATGTTAAATCCATTGTTGTGAATATATTTTAAAATAATTTTCATTTCATATATTTATAAATATATCATCATAGAAAATAAAATTATTTTTGTTTAAAAATTTTATTTCTATAAGGAAATATGATAGTTGTTGTTACATATTAAAACAATATTATTTTTGAAATATATAATAACATTATATTGAAATGATAGAGCAAGTTCATAACGAATATTTAGAGTGGCATATATGAAATTTCATTTCGAATTCATTTAAATTATTTAAAAATATCTTTTTAATACCATTATTTAAATATCATATCAAAGAAATGTTAATAAAACATACATATTAAAATAAGATAAGGGAAATTATAATTTGACCTGATATATAATATAATAGTTTTCCCAATTATAAATGATAAAATTTATATGAAATTAAATATTTTAAAATAGGAAAATAATTAAAAAATTGATGAGAATTAATCAAAATACCCATAAAACCTTTATGTGGATGAAAATAATTCAAGGATGATGATTTGAATCGAAAGATTAATTTATACTTTTTTGAAGGATAAAATATCCAAAAATAAAATCTCATGTTGAAAAAAACCAATAATAAGTGAAATATGATGATGATGAATTATTTTCACATGATTATTGGGTTAATAAAAACCCATTATGGAAATAATGACCTCATAATAATATGAACAAGGGGAATTTAATAAATAAATATCGCACTTAAAAAAATAGGGTAGTGAATACAACATATAATCAAAATGATTATTCAAAATAAAAAATATCTGCCAGGGATCTTAAAATGAGACAAAGAAACACTTATGAGATTATAAACATTGTAATCATAATTCCTTGAATGATTTGATTTAAAATGAATCATGACATTAAATAAAAATGAGAGGATTGTGAAAACATAAATGGTAATTATATGTGAATATTTAAATAATTCATGGTGTATAATAAGACATGTGACTCAATGAGTGAAAATATAATACCTAAAACCCATACTGTGTACATGATTATTTATATTCCTGAACCAAACATCCAGAATAATCAAAATAAGTTAATTATATACCTTATTAATACGTTTATTCTTCTAAATTTTATTTAATAAATACTATTAATAGTCATATTTTATTTATTGATTTTGTTATTTTATTATGTTTTCAAAATATGAATCATTATTATCTTATTCTTGTAAAAAAATTATGAAGATGATATTTTTAAAAAATTAAAATACCTAATGTAATATGTTTATAATGAAAAACCTATCATCATTTTTTTATTATCATATAATAATATTAGTTCTTATGTTTTCATATTCATCAATATTATTATTTTATACCATTTTTCATTTTTTTCGTTATAGCAAACCAATTTATAACATGCTATAACATGATGTGTATGTATGGTTAAGAAAGTTGACAATATAATTATATCATATCTATAATGATTTTTTTATCTATTTATATTTTTGTAATTAATTTTTTAGGGTTTTTATAAATTATGGAAATAAATATTAAGAAAAAGAAATTTTACATCCTCGAGGTGGTAGTGTTCACAATGCTCTGTTAATGTCATTTGGGTTTTCAATGTATTTTGAATTGAATAAAATGTAACACCCCAAGCTTCCACGGTACGCTTTCCTTTGAATAAAACAGTAGCGTGTGTTGTACGCAACTTCGAGTTCTAACACACCGTAACCAATCAAACTAGCTGTTATGAATAGTAATACCTACTTTTTGAAGTTATATATATTTTATATTTTAAAATGGACTTCATTTTTGGATTCGGAATATCAAATTTAGCCTAAGGTGAAATTTTGGTACTTTTCGGATAACTTTCATATTTTGATGAATAGTGAAAATTACTAAATTTTAATTAAAAACAACTTTTTTAATCAAAATAATTAATAGTGATAAATTATGAATTTGAGTGGTTTTAAAGTATATTTAGAATATATTTTTACTATTTAATATAATGTTGTTCATTGGACATAATTTTACAATTAAACCGAACATAAACAAGTGTCAATCTTTTGATAGTTATTATCTCTTAAAAACACGCTTTTTGTTTTGACAGCGGGAATTAATTTTAAATTAATTTCTGCCACTTCTGTGTTTTGAATTTGGAAAAATGGATTACATATTGGGAATCAGGATGTCCAAATTATGTAAATAGGTAACTTTCATTTTTACACATTTTGAATAATTACTGCGGTAAATATTTTATTTACCATGGTTAAGGGTAAATCCGGTAAATAAGGGTTAAAAAAATAATATTATAATAATACTAAATTACCCTAAAACGTGTCCTAACCCTATTGGTTGATACATGGTCGACCATGGGCATCTTTGGGTCGATTTTGGGACCCCATGGATCCACTTGAAAGTGATAATGACACTTTATTTTAATTAAGTTAAAATGAATACAAAAATGGCATAAGCTTTCATCTTTTAAAAGAAAAATTGTTACATAGGGTTATATATGTTGGATTTTAGATTATAAATATTCATTAGAAAGATAAAAAGATTTCCTACATAATGATATTTTATTTATAATTTTTAGACATTAAATAATTTATTTTAGTTATGACACAATGATGATGCAGTAATTACTATAATAGTAAAGAATTAAAATAATTGATATTATAAATACCCAAATAAATATAATATGAAACTTTTAATGAATTAAACTAATTTTATAGGATAATATGATATATTAGGAGTGATTTAATTGACTTTTTTCGAAGTAATCAATCTTTTATGAGTTTCACAAAAATCAACTATTGAATAGTGTCAAAATTGACATAAAAGAGTTCTTAAAACAAATATTATATTATTAATTGATATTAAATTCCTAAAAATCTAAGGTTCGGCCAAGAGACTTATATAATGATAGTTTCATCATTAATGTACCACTTGGGGGTCTCTTGGATGTATATAGTATGTTTATTAACCATATTATATAAAAATACAAAGAGACATTGTAAAAGTGAAACTAATTAACTTAGAGTTAATACTTAAAGATAAGGTTAATATAAGTACCCAAACCTGTCTAAATTCTATTGGTTGAGTTGTTTTCGACCTATCCCCACCTAAAACTTTGAATAGTAAATTTTGTAGCCATTAGAAACCGAATATGAATTTATTATAAATTAATATTTCTAACTTTTCCAAAGGTGCCCCTCACCCCTCTTATAAAAAGGCACTCCTCCTTCTCATTTCTTCACACCTCTAAAGCCTTTTGGTTCGGCCCAACTCTGCCCAAATACTCTCCCAACATCCCTCAATACAACCTAGAGGCCTTAGTTTGATCAGAAAGCCAACCTAAGGATCCCTTTTGATCAAATCAAAAGGAAGAACCCGAAGAAGAGGTAATGATTTCACCACCCTTTTCTTAGTTCATTTCTTCTTCCACTTCTTCTTCCTTTGTTCTTACCATTATAAAATAATAACTCCAGTATCTCACATATACTGTGATGTTATTATAAATATGTTACAACCATATTCATTATCCAATCCACCCTTTGAATAACATGTCACCATGCGTGTGTACGTACGGCTTACCGTCTCCACGTCGTGGTGTAATTGTTATTCAATATAATATTATTTGGATGGGTATAATAATGAGGTGTAACTCATGTAAATAATAAATCTAACATGTTAATGATTCTTTATATATGATATACCATCCATTTATATATTATTTTAATATCAAAAGAATGATATTGTCGCTCGTGCGTACGTACGGACTACCGTCTCCACGAACGCGATGAGATTCATTCTCCATCGTATCCATTCAAGTATAATTTGATGATTTAAAAAATGATGTTTAAGGACCTGATATCATTCTGGATATGAATAATATACAACCTATCCTTTACATACATGTCTTACGTAACAAAACATACAAAAGAAAACAAGTAAGTTAACACCCGAAACAACGATAATACTAAGATATTATTATCAAATCAATATTAAAAGATCATATATGATATCATATTAATGTATATGATTCTTGTATAATTTAATAACAATTATTTCACCATTATACAGGAGGTTAACCTACCACAACCAAGGAAAAGTACAAGGTAAGGGTTATTTCACAATCTCTTCATTATCCGAGGTTGTATTATACGTAAAAATCTACTGGGATCTCTTTATCATCCACATCCATGTTTCTTTGAAATGTATTTCAAAACATTTTTTCTATTTACAAGAATATGGGTTAAAGTCATTTATACCCTTGTTTGACTTTTTATAAGAGGTTTATAAAGGAATCTTTCCGTCGTTTTCAAAACAAGGTTCTTTTTAACCTTTTCGACTGAATTGAGGTAAGAATGTTTTTTTAACTTATACGGCGGGTGCGGTTATTTTCCGCCGTTATAAAATCGTCGAAGCTTTCCATACAAGATTATAAGAATATTTTCAAATAAAATGTTTTATTTTATATGGATCTTAAATGATTTCAAAATAAAAGGAGATACTTCTTTAAAAAGAATTTTGATTTCATCTATGTCAACATCCTTTGATGGATTTTAAGATTATTTGAAGTTGATTTATTATGATACAAAACTTCTATATTGTATTGAAATTTTTGTGATATGTTTGACTGTGGATGTGCTATTTTTATACCATTCATAGTTTATGGTGAAATTATTGACATTTCGTATGCTAGTTTTAATACGAATGTTTATGTTATGTTTAAACCTTTTCATATGGGAAAGCATTGGACTTAATAAGTGACGGGTGGAGCCCGCTATAGCTCCTCGATGCATCGGTAGGTCTCATGAGACAAACTAGTGTCTTGGCACAAGGCCTTGACAAAATCTTATTTGTAGTCTTGGCACGAGGCCTTGGCTATGTGGTTATGATAGTCTGGCATTATGCATTCCAACATTATGAAAGTGGTTATTGATATTTCATGTGATTATTCGATTAGTAGAATATCCATGTGAACAAGTAAATGGCATTATTTCATTTTACTTTTGCCATACCATGTTGAAAGTTAATATTTAAAAGGCTTTTGTTTTAGTAATTCATTGCCATAAATGTTTATGCTTATTTTTGTTCCGCTATATTGTTATCCTTACTGGGCATTTGAGCTCACCCCTTTTCTATGTTTTATTTTTCCCAGGTAGTGATGAAGTAATTTATGAATGACTTGCAGGGATATTATGAGGGGTTAATAGTGTGGATATGAAGACTTTGTTGTTGTAGTAGTTTTTCACTATGAAATGTAATGTAAAACTTTATGATTATATCTAGTGTTTCCAAGGCTACTAAACCAATCGGTCTTTCGGGATTTGATCTTTCTTGTGATCATGCCAATGTTATGTAATTAATGCACCGACTCTGGGTAGCTGGGGTCGGGGCGTTACAGTTGGTATCAGAGGAAGTTTAGTACAAACCTTGGAAGCTAGATTTAGATAAACTATGATTAGAGCACGTAGACCTAAGATGAACTTTGAGGATTAGTATAGAAGAACTTCCTAGAATTTTGGTATTGTAGAGATTTTGTGAGTTTTCCGAGCAATACATCCCTGTTTGGATACGAGCAGGTAGAGGCGGCTCTGGCACAGATGTACCTAGGGGTAAAACCCGAAAACACCGCTTTGAGCAAGACTCGAACGGGAACTGGTGCACGACAACGGGCCTTGCTGCACTCTTGGTTACGACACTCCCGGGGGATATTCTTAGGATAACTCTCATTTTCTTTACAAATCATTATGAAGGGTTTATGAGTATATAATTCATCAAAGAAAACATTTTTATGATTATGTATTATATCCATAAATAGTTCAATTTATGTTAAGTGTTTTATAAGTATGGGATTATGTATTTTGATTCATAAACTGATCTAGTTTATGCCATTGATTAGAAATGGCGCCTAGTGGAAGAAATGGAAACCGTATCAATGCGCGCACTCCATGTAAGGATTTCCCTCATGTTCAAGATAATTATAGTGGGGCTGGTGATGCAACTGGTGCCGATCAGCTAATCACCATACTGGGACAACTTACTCAGGTTATGAATAATAACCTTACCCGTATGGAGCACCCTGATCCACAGCGTGGAGGATCAATGTTAGATCGATTCATGAGGCAACAACCACCAATGTTCAATGGGAGTACAAATCCCTTAGTAGCTGAGCAATGGATAAATTCCCTAGAGAAAATATTTCAGGATTTGGGGAGCAGTGAAAGGGAGAAAGTTATCATGGCAGTTTACCGCCTCACTGGAGATGCTGATCAATGGTGGTCATTGATTCAAAACATGAAGGAAGATGATGAAGTATCAAATATGGAATGGAGGGAGTTCAAAGATATGTTTTTAGAAAAATACTTCCCTCACGACCATCGAGCAGATATGGAAAGGCAATTTCTAAGTCTGAGACAGAAGGAGGATGAGAATGTCGCAAAGTATGAGGCTAACTTTACAAGGTTAGCGAGGTATGCTGGAGATTATATACGCAACCCAAGAAGTAATATTGATCGTTTCTTTGATGGGTTAAAACCATTTCTCCGTCGAGCATTAGTCTCACAATCCTTTTCATCGTACGAAGACATTGTCTCATGTGCCATCAAGACCGAAAAGTAATTCTCTAAGTCTTATGACTTTAAAGCAAAGCAAGAGAAGAAGAGACCTGCTGAACAATCTGGGAATGGAAATAATGGGAAGAAGGGAAAGGTTGAATATCCATCCTGTGGTAAATGCGGGAAGAAACACCCTGGTACTTGCTTGAAGGGAATGGGAGTCTGTTACAAGTGTGGTGAAAAAGGCCACCAAGCTCATAATTGCAAGGGGAAGAAGGAAGCTACCAACGTTCAATGCTACAATTGTAGGGAGATGGGGCATTATGCAAATTCATGTCCTAAGCGTCAAGAGAACTTACCTCAGAAAAGGCCAAGGGATCAAGGCCAGGCATATGCTATCACTACTGCTGAGGTAGAAGCTCCGAAAGATGTGGTTGCAGGTAATTTAATGGTTTCTTCAAGTTTAGCAAATGCATTATTTGATTCTGGATCATCGCATTGTTTCATATCTTCCCAGTTTGCTAAGAAAATTAGATATTTCCAATTTGATTTAATAAGGGAGTTGTCAGTTAAAACTCCTAAGGGAAGTATCATTGCAACAAAGTTTTGTGAATCAGTCCCCATTAGAGCACATAAATTTTCTTTATCAGCTGATCTCATCGTCATACCTATGATTGAGTTTGATATAATCCTCGGTATGGACTGGCTTTCGGACTATGATGCGAAGATTTATTTTAAGAAGAAAGAGGTTACGATTCTTGATGATAATGATAAGGAACACCTTATCTTTAGAGTAGAATCATCACCACCTAATTCTTATTTAGATCCACCCCCAGTAGCTCAACTTAATTCAATTATTGGGGAGGAAGAGAATGAAATAACTGTCGGTGAGGAAAGGAATGTTCAAATAGAGGATGTACCTGTTGTGAAAGAATTTGTAGATGTATTTCCGGAAGATTTACCTGGACATCCTCCAGAACGAGAAGTTGAGTTTTCCATTGATTTGATTCCTGGATCAAGGCCTATATCGAAGACCCCTTATAGAATGGCCACTGTAGAATTAGTCGAACTAAAGAAACAACTAGAGGAACTGAGTAATAAGGGATTTATTCGCCCTAGTGTTTCTCCATGGGGAGCCCCTATTCTTTTTGTTAAAAAGAAAGATGGATCTATGAGGTTATGTATCGACTATAGGGAGATCAATGCTATAACGATAAAGAACAAGTATCCCCTACCTCGTATTGATGATTTATTTGACCAACTGCATGGAGCTCAATACTTTTCAAAGATTGACCTTCGATCTGGATACCATCAGTTGTGTGTGAAGAAGGAAGACATTCTGAAAACAGCATTTCGAACCAGGTACGGGCATTACGAGTTTACTGTAATGCCGTTTGGATTGACTAATGCACCTTCTGTATTCATGGATCTAATGAATAGAGTTTTCAAGGAGTATTTCGATGAATTTGTGGTGGTATTTATTGATTATATCTTGGTATACTCCAAAACCTACGAAGATCATGAAAATCACTTGCGCATTATCTTGAAGACTCTGACGAGGCATGAATTATATGGGAAGTTTAGCAAGTGTGAATTCTGGCTTCAGGAGATTTCTTTTCTTGGCCATATTGTCTCTAAGGATGGAATCTCTGTTGATCCTTCTAAGACCAAGGCAATCCAAGAATGGCCAGCACCTACGAGTATAACTGTGGTACGCAGTTTTATTGGTTTGGCAGGTTATTATCGACGTTTCGTCCATAATTTTGCTCGATTGGCTAACCCATTAACGAAGCTCACACTTTAAGGGGTTAAATTTGTTTGGACAAAAGAGTGTGAAGAATGTTTCGGAGAACTGAAGAGAAGATTAGTCAATGCTCCTATATTGAATCTACCATCGGGGAATGATGGGTTCGTTATTTATAGTGATGCATCAAAGAAGGGACTTGGTTGTGTCCTTATGCAGAATGATAGAGTTATTGCCTATGCATCACGGCAGTTGAAAATTCATGAACAAAACTATCCTACTCATGATCTTGAGTTAGCAGCTGTGATCTTTGCTTTGAAGATATGGAGGCACTACCTCTATGGGGAAAAATGTGAGATTTATACTGATCACAAGAGTTTGAAGTATATTTTCTCACAAAAAGAACTCAACATGAGGCAAAGGAGATGGCTTGAATTACTCAAGGATTATGATTGTACGATACACTACCACCCGGGGAAAGCAAACAAGGTGGCAGATGCTTTGAGCAGAAAAGACCATGGAGTTTTGAACATGATGAGAATTGAAAGGGATCCAATTTTCATGGATCTAGTGAATATGGACATGGGAATAACCAGGGAAGGTGAAACATCAATGCTTTTTCTAATGGTTGCCAAACCATCTTTACTAGAAAGGATTATGAGTTCTCAGACCGATGATGAAGAATTTCAGAAGAAGATTAAAGCTGTGAATGATGGGAGATTGAGAGACTTTGTGTATGAAGATGGAATTTTGAAATTCGGGAAGAGACTTTGTGTTCCTGATTTACCTGATCTAAAAAGGGAATTGCTGGATGATGCTCATAGTTCCAATTTCTCTATACACCCTGGGAGCACCAAAATGTATAGAGATTTGAAGGAACATTTTTGGTGGGACAACAGGAAGAGAGAGATTGCTGATTTTGTGTCAAGATGTATGGTTTGTCAACAAGTGAAAGCTGGAAGGCAACAGCCTGGAGGAGTCATGCAACCTCTTCCCATACCGGAGTGGAAATGGGACAATATTACGATGGACTTTGTCATGGGGCTACCAAAGACTCCTAGAAGGAACGATGAAATATGGGTTATTGTTGATCGTCTTACCAAGTCAGCACATTTTCTTGCTATAAGAGAAGATCTGCCCCTGGAACGTCTAGCAAGACTATACATTAATGAAGTTGTGAGACTTCATGGAGTTCCCCTATCGATTGTTTCTGATCGTGATCCCCGTTTTACTTCAAGATTTTGGAAAAGTCTTCAGAAATCCCTGGATACTGAACTTCATTTGAGCACTGCTTACCACCCTCAGACAGACGGACAATCAGAACAGACTATTCCGACCTTAGAAGACATGTTGAGATCTTGCTCACTTGATTTTCAGGGTATGTGGGATCAATATTTACCACTAGTAGAATTTTCCTATAACAATAGCTTCCATTCAAGTATTCAGATGGCACCATATGAAGCGTTATACGGAAAGAGATGTCGTACACCAACCTGTTGGGATGACGTTGGTGAAAGAAAACTTGTAGGCCCAGAACTGGTGGAGGAAACGGTGAAAAAGGTGAAGGTAATCCAAAATCACATCAATGCAGCTCAAAGTAGGCAGAAGAGCTATGCCGATAATCGAAGGAAGGATTTGGAATTTCAGGTCGGTGATCATGTTTTCCTAAAGGTATCTCCATGGAAGGGAGTCATACGTTTTGGTAAGAAAGGTAAATTGAGTCCCAGGTACATCGGACCTTTCGAAATTCTAGAACGAATTGGGGCTGTAGCTTACCGATTGGCAATGCCGCCAAGTCTCTCCAAAGTTCACGATGTGTTCCACGTATCTCTGTTGAGAAAATACATGCCTGAACCAACGCATGTACTCACCTATGAGGAATTAGAACTGGAACCTGATCTTTCCTATTGTGAAGAGCCCGTCAGGATTCTTGATACAAGAGAACAAGTACTGAGAAACCGGACGATGCGTCTCGTAAAAGTTTTGTGGAGAAACCATAAGATGGAAGAGGCAACGTGGGAACCCGAGGAACTTATGATGAAGAACCACCCGCGTCTTTTCATGTAATAAGTATTCTAGAAATTGCGAGGACGCAATTATTTTAAGGAGGGGAGAATGTAACACCCAAGCTTCCACGGTACGCTTTCCTTTGAATAAAACAGTAGCGTGTGTTGTACGCAACTTCGAATTCTAACACACCGTAACCAATCAAACTAGCTGTTATGAATAGTAATACCTACTTTTTGAAGTTATATATATTTTATATTTTAAAATGGACTTCATTTTTGGATTCGGAATATCAAATTTAGCCTAAGGTGAAATTTTGGTACTTTTCGGATAACTTTCATATTTTGATGAATAGTGAAAATTACTAAATTTTAATTAAAAACAACTTTTTTAATCAAAATAATTAATAGTGATAAATTATGAATTTGAGTGGTTTTAAAGTATATTTAGAATATATTTTTACTATTTAATATAATGTTGTTCATTGGACATAATTTTACAATTAAACCGAACATAAACAAGTGTCAATCTTTTGATAGTTATTATCTCTTAAAAACACGCTTTTTGTTTTGACAGCGGGAATTAATTTTAAATTAATTTCAGCCACTTCTGTGTTTTGAATTTGGAAAAATGGATTACATATTTGGAATCAGGATGTCCAAATTATGTAAATAGGTAACTTTCATTTTTACACATTTTGAATAATTACTGCGGTAAATATTTTATTTACCATGGTTAAGGGTAAATCCGGTAAATAAGGGTTAAAAAAATAATATTATAATAATACTAAATTACCCTAAAACGTGTCTTAACCCTATTTTTTGATACATGGTCGACCATGGGCATATTTGGGTCGATTTTGGGACCCCATGGATCCACTTGTAAGTGATAATGACACTTTATTTTAATTAAGTTAAAATGAATACAAAAATGGCATAAGCTTACATCTTTTAAAAGAACAATTGTTACATAGGGTTATATATGTTGGATATTAGATTATAAATATTCATTAGAAAGACAAAAATATTTCCTACATAATGATATTTTATTTATAATTTTTAGACATTAAATAATTTATTTTATTTATGACACAATGATGATGCAGTAATTACTATAATAGTAAAAAATTAAAATAATTGATATTATAAATACACAAATAAATATAATATGAAACTTTTAATGAATTAAACTAATTTTATAGGATAATATGATATATTAGGATTGATGTAATTGACTTTGTTCGAAGTAATCAATCTGTTATGAGTTTCACAAAAGTCAACTATTGAATAGTGTCAAAATTGACATAAAAGAGTTCTTAAAACAAATATTATATTATTAATTGATATTAAATTCCTAAAAATCTAAGGTTCGGCCAAGAGACTTATATCATGATAGGTTCATCATTAATGTACCACTTGGGGGTCGCTTGGATGTATATAGTAAGTTTATTAACCATATTATATAAAAATACAAAGAGACATTGTAAAAGTGAAACTAATTAACTTAGAGTTAATACTTAAAGATAAGGTTAATATATGTACCCAAACCTGTATAAATTCTATTGGTTGAGTTGTTTTCGACCTATCCCCACCTTAACCTTTGAATATTCAATTTTGGAGCCATTAGAAACCGAATATGAATTTATTATAAATTAATATTTCTAGCTTTTCCAAAGGTGCCCCTCACCCCTCTTATAAAAAGGCACTCCTCCTTCTCATTTCTTCACACCTCTAAAGCCTTTTGGTTCGGCCAAACTCTGCCCAAATACTCTCCCAACATCCCTCAATACAACCTAGAGGCCTTAGTTTGATCAGAAAGCCAACCTAAGGATCCCTTTTGATCAAATCAAAAGGAAGAACCCGAAGAAGAGGTAATGATTTCACCACCCTTTTCTAAGTTCATTTCTTCTTCCACTTCTTCTTCCTTTGTTCTTACCATTCTAAAATAATAACTCCATTATCTCACATATACTGTGATGTTATTATAAATATGGTACAACCATATTCATTATCCTATCCACCCTTTGAATAACATGTCACCATACGTGCGTACGTACGGCTTACCGTCTCCACGTCGTGGTGTAATTGTTATTCAATATAATATTATATGGATGGGTATAATAATGATGTGTAACTCATGTAAATAATAAATCTAACATGTTAATGATTCTTTATATATGATATACCATCCATTTATATATTATTTTAATATCAAAAGAATGATATTGTCGCTCGTGCGTACGTACGGACTACCGTCTCCACGAACGCGATGAGATTCATTCTCCATCGTATCCATTCAAGTATAATTTGATGATTTAAAAAATGATGTTTAAGGACTTGATATCATTCTGGATATGAATAATATACAACCTATCCTTTACATACATGTCTTACGTAACAAAACATACAAAAGAAAACAAGTAAGTTAACACCCGAAACAACGATAATACTAAGATATTATTATCAAATCAATATTAAAAGATCATATATGATATCATATTAATGTATATGATTCTTGTATAATTTAATAACAATTATTTCACCATTATACATGAGGTTAACCTACCACAACCAAGGAAAAGTACAAGGTAAGGGTTATTTCACAATCTCTTCATTATCCGAGGTTGTATTATACGTAATAATCTACTGGGATCTCTTTATCATCCACATCCATGTTTCTTTGAAATGTATTTCAAAACATTTTTACTATTTACAAGAATATGGGTTAAAGTCATTTATACACTTGTTTGACTTTTTATAAGAGGTTTATAAAGGAATCATTCCGTCGTTTTCAAAACAAGGTCCTTTTTAACCTTTTTGACTGAATTGAGGTAAGAATTTTTTTTTAAACTTATACGGCGGGTGCGGTTATTTTCCGCCGTTATAAAATCGTCGAAGCTTTCCATACAAGCTTATAAGAATATTTTCAATGAAAATGTTTTATTTTATATGGATCTTAAATGATTTCAAAATAAAAGTAGATACTTCTTTAAAAAGAATTTTGATTTCATCTATGTCAACATCCTTTGATGGATTTTAAGATTATTTGAAGTTGATTTATTATGATACAAAACTTCTATATTGTACTGAAGTTTTTGTGATATGTTTGACTGTGGATGTGCTATTTTTATACCATTCATAGTTTATGGTGAAATTATTGACATTTCGTATGCTAGTTTTAATACGAATGTTTATGTTATGTTTAAACCTTTTCATATGGGAATGCATTGGACTTAATAAGTGACGGGTGGAGCCCGCTATAGCTCCTCGATGCATCGGTAGGTCTCATGAGACAAACTAGTGTCTTGGCACAAGGCCTTGACAAAATCATATTTGTAGTCTTGGCACTAGGCCTTGGCTATGTGGTTATGATAGTCTGGAATTATGCATCCCAACATTATGAAAGTGGTTATTGATATTGCATGTGATTATTCGATTAGTAGAATATCCATGTGAACAAGTAAATGGCATTATTTCATTTTACTTTTGCCATACCATGTTGAAAGTTAATATTTAAAAGGCTTTTGTTTTAGTAATTCATTGCCTTAAATGTTTATGCTTATTTTTGTTCCGCTATATTGTTATCCTTACTGGGCATTTGAGCTCACCCCTTTTCTATGTTTTATTTTTCCCAGGTAGTGAAGAAGTAATTTATGAATGACTTGCAGGGATATTATGAGGGGTTAATAGTGTGGATATGAAGACTTTGTTGATGTAGTAGTTTTTCACTTTGAAATGTAATGTAAAACTTTATGATTATATCTAGTGTTTCCAAGGCTACTAAACCAATCGGTCTTTCGGGATTTGATCTTTCTTGTGATCATGCCAATGTTATGTAATTAATGCATCGACTCTGGGTAGCTGGGGTCGGGGCGTTACATAAAAAAGTTATATTAATTTAACAACAATTTTTAATCAATTTATTTAGGATGATCATAATCACTATGAGGTGAGGGGGTTAATCAACAGTTCACAGTTATCATTTACATTTCCACTAAATTTTTCCTTGAAATTTGTTAGGGTTATTTTTCATGATAATTATTTTTAAAAAACCACATTATATTTAAATGAAATGAATTAAAAGCATGAAACTCATGATTTATAATGTCACCCTAAGGTGGGAGACTATTTTCTAAATGATTAATCTCCCATTGGCAATTAGAAATTCCTTATAATATAAAATCGAATACGATGATTCATGTCTTATTAGACTCTATCTATCTCAAAATAGGAATGATTTTAATGATGTCCATTAGATAGCGAGTTTTTCATCTAAGAACTGAACCCATATAATTATAATAATATTATTTGAAGTTAACAAGGATATTAAATATAAATAATATAAGTCCCATATATCTATGTGATATATTCATTCAATATTCATGCTTTGGTGGTTTGGAATTCTCCATCCAGTGTACCTCAAGAAAAAATCACCTATGATCTGAGCACTGTTTTATGAAGAGAAATCTCACACCATTAATCAATTTCGATTCTCTATTTCATTACATTTTTTACATCTCTATTATATGACAAAAATTTTATGTATCGTTATGATAATTCTTAATTAAACTCTTCTAAGGGTAACATAACTAAATCTTTTATCTGATGGTTATGACCAATATAATCTTATTCAACCAATTCTATTGAAAACTCACAACGAGAACATATATCAACATGTAATATTATTCTCATGGATGAAAAAATTTCTTCCCATACATTTACCAATTTTATTACTCTGCTCGATGTAATAAAATGGTGGAATTAGATTTTTTTCCGCTCAATAAAAGGTCATCTTTCTAAACTCTATATCATTTTCATTTTCAGTAGCATTTTCTTAACAATTATATATCCATATTGTATATTAATTTAGATTTAAAAAAATATCAATATCCACAAAATTTCATCAAAATTATTTAACCATAAATATTATGCTACTTCTGTAGACATTCATAAACTCACCATGATTGTAAAAAAATAAACTCCCAACATCATAATTGTTAAGTGATTTATAATACTATCATTTGCATATAGAAAAATACCTGAACCATATTTTTTTCAATTGAATTTATTAAAAGAAATATATACGGTTATAATCTATCGTTATTCTATCTGAACACCCTACATCAACTGAAAATTATCTAAAAACAATTTTCTTATAATTTTTTATCTGATGACATCATGACTGTTTACAGGTGTTCATCCATTTTATGGATGTTTGATGGATGTTATTTTCATCCAATGGACACAATCTTATAGAAACTTGTTAGTAGAATAATTCATAACATTTCATCTTCATAATATATATATCATATAATAAAACATTTTCCTTATAATAATCATACAAACATTTTGTTCGGAAATATCTACTTTCAATGTCTAATGCACTCAATCCATTGAATTATAGAAAATATTGTTGAAACTTGTAATGAAATCCAGTATAGAGGTATACTCTACCAGATGATCAGATCTATTTGGTACTGTATATTCAAATTTATAATTATATTAAAAAATTATTCTTCCCATTCAATTTTACATAGTCTACTTTGGAATTATAATAATTTGATAAAAATTATTCAAACTCAACAAAAAATTATTATTTCAAATTTTCATCTACTAAAATCAAATTTTTTTATACAAATATTATCATATTGTTTCATCAATAGTTGGAGTTCTGTTACATATTTGAATTAATAATATTACCCTAATATTGATATTTTAATGCATTTATATAGTCTTCATAAAATCAGGGGAACCCTTACATTTTCATTGGGAATTGGGGCTGACCACTATATTTCCATTCAATATTTTTATGGACCCTTCTGAATCATTTTTACCCCCTATTTAGTTTTTATTTATAAACATTTCCCCAAATTTTAATATAATGTATTTAAAATATTTTTCCTATTAATCAATGCAACAACAAGTAGTCAATATTGTCAACCATGGTACATTCATTTAAATGTTTTAAATTTCTCCCCTATATTGATATGGTTTAGATCATGAAATTAAATATTATGTTCGGATATTTGGTAATATCTTTTCATATTCTTTCATAAATAATGACTTCCTATCATAGTTTAAAAATTCTTTCACCTTTTCCAGTAGCACATTTTGAAAATTTCCTAACCTCCATACCATAAACTCTCATTCTATTTTAATAATCTATTTCCTACCTATTAAAAAACATTTATAAACTAAATGATTTCAAAAAATACCAAACATGTTTCGCAAACATATAAATGTACTATTAATCTCCCTTTTGTATTTTTTTCTTCATTGGATGCATTCATAATATCATAATATTTTCCAAAATAATTTTTAACAAATATCATCGAATAATTAATCATTTTATAGAGAATGCATTAACACCACACTACTCTATAATTTTTCTTCGTGTAATTAAATGTATCAATAAAAAAATATTTTTTATGTTAATATAAACTCCCCAATTATTATTTTACTTCACTCATTAATGTTATTGAAAATCCGGAATTAAATTCCCAAAATATTTTTTCACAGGAGTTGTACATTTTCTACCCCTTTGAATAAAAATTACAATAGATCATGGTGCACTTATTTATAATCATAATGATATTTTAGATGAATTATATACATATACATTCAATCATACCACTTCAAGTACTTTCAATTGAATAATTTTTTGAAACATAAGTACATTTATTATTTTGTGAAATGAATTTAATCATATCATATCCACCATCTATAATATCTATTATAATGTGATATATAATATAAATGTTTTATAATATTTATTTTTTATAGTTAAATCGAACAATCAATGGAACATTAATTATCACATAGTATCATCAATGGTTTACAAAAAATAATTATAATGTCTTCCAACTGAATATTCATCAATATAATTTAAATTCATTTATAAGTCAAGTATACATATTCTAATTCTAATTTTTTCAAAGTAATAAAACATTATTTCTTCTAATCCATATAACATAAAATTATCCCAAGATTAATGTTCATCCTTATATTTATTTTATATCACAAAAGTCTGAATCCTAATCAACATTAGTTTATCAAGGATTTTATATGTTACAAATTCTTATATATAATAATATATTAGAATATATTCCTTCAGCATACATGAGTATTATTTTTTTACATCATATGTGACTCTTTATGATCATTTTTATATTATGAATTCAATTTAAAAACAAAAATAATTTTTGTAAATGAATCCAAATGATAGATAATGATTATTATCTTCTTCTTGTTTACTTTCTTATTCACACTTTCCCCAACTATATTTGTACTCATCTTTATTCCAACAAAATGGGATTATAAAATTCGATCGAATCCACCATGATAAATATTTTCATTAACTCGTGGCTATATTTTTATTATGATAGAAATATATATATATATATTTCATCCAATTTAACTTGATATCCTAAAAATAATGTTAATTCACTATGAATTTCCATTTCATAAAAATATTCTTTTTTTCAAAAAATTATTCTTAGGTTTTATCCATAGCACCAACAAAAATTATTTCCTCGACATATACAATGAAAAAAATGTTCACGTGATTGGTTTTTAATATATATCATTCTAAGAAAAATTATATAATATTTAATCTGTTTTTAGAAACTCAAAATATTAAGGTACCTGGCATTAGGACCCAATTTCAACCCATATTGTTCTTTCATAAAAATATAAAATATGATCCCATAATTTTTATTTATTTAGAAACTATATTAATGAATGAAAACATACTCTAAAATTTATCAACATAATAATGTATACATAATATCCAACCATGAAAATTTATAACACTCATATGTAGAAATTATAAATAAATGTCATATTTTTTTCAATCTGATAATAGGGGAATTTGTTTCATCAAATTAAACACCATATACATGGGAATACCTTTTGATAACAATTCATTCATTGATTAATGAATTTTCACCATGTTCATTCAAATTGTCTATAAAAAACACATTATTTCTAAAATATTTTTTCTTATCAATCATTGAACTTTATCCTATGTTTCCTTTTTCCAAATTTGGTTTATCTCTTCATTCGTAGGACTGACCCACTCTTTTTGATCAACTATCTCTGAAAATGAATATAGCTCCACCTATGAAAAGAGTGATCTATGATTAAATATCATCAATTTCATTCTATTCTAAACTATTGATATATAATTTAAATTTATTTTAGTAGAACTAATATGTATCATTAGGGTTTGATGATAATATTATTCTCACCCCATCATAATTCTTTCATCAAATGATTCATCTTATTCACTTTTTTCATTGTTGGGAAAATATTCATATACCTATTTTTTTCATTTTGGGTTGTTTTCATCTATATTCTACTACACTATCAATATTTTTTATTAAATTTGGTTGAAACTCATAAACATTCATATAAATATAGTAAACCAATATAAATATATCTTTTCAAAATTAGTTTCTTAAACTATCAATTGTATAACCAATAAAATTTAGTTCTTTATAATTATCATCTACTTATTCAAGATAAATATACTTTATCTTCATTAACCATGTACTCCAAAAAACATTAAATTATTCCATTGAATTTATTACTTATATCCCATATCAAAAGAACTCGGTTTTGATTTTGACCAATGAAAACATATCATATTTTACGTGATCAATAGTATTAAAATATTATCTCTTGAAAAAGAATAAAATGTTTATGTTCATCTAGAATATATCATCCCATTTCCTATAAAATTCAATTCTTCATTTTCACCACTCTATTTGGGTAAGGATTTTATAGAGAACTATGTAACTTATTTATTATATAGTACATTAAACAATGATTTAAATATTTTATGTTGTAATATATTCCATTATATATTCAATGTAATTGTATATAAACATTTATTTCCAATTCATATTCTATTATAAAAATATAAAAAATTTATACAACCACTCGTTTATGTTATATTAAAATTATTTTGGTGATCTGAGTGAATTAGTCAATGAAAGAAATAAAATACAAATCACTTTTTTTTAATTATGTCTCTGTGGCCCATAAATATTATCATGAAAAAGATAAGTTTTAATGGTATATTGGTTATCAAATTTCATATGTTTTCTATTATTAATATTACTTAACAATACTATTGTCCAAATAGAATTATATTTCATTTTGGAAAATTGAATATTTCTAATCAAATTTATATTATAATATGTACTCATTGATTTCTATCCAAGATTATTTATTCTTCGAATAAAAAAATTAATTTCATCATCCACAAATAAAAAACATGAGTTACAATAATATCCACTTTGGAATTGATTTCAAATGGTTCATTCACCCTTAGTAAAAATATTTCCTTGATTCTATGTTGAAGGATATAAAAATACTTCCATAACAAACAAAATCATAATCATCCCAATATTGTTTACAACTCTTTATGTCATGATTTATCCTATAATCATATAATATAAAATACTATTTTAAATCATTCACCTCAATATTAGAAGTCCATATTTCATTAATTTTTTATAAATATCCTTTATGAAAATAACTACTCAACCTTTATGTTCATAATAATTTTATATAATTTTTATATAACACATCATATTTATATAATAACTACTATAATGTGTCAAAGGATTATTAATTTCTCAAAAATTTAGAGATATGTATACCAAAAATTCTATTTCATAAATTATCTTCTTAACTGGTTTATTTTATCTCCTTTTATAGGAATCATGTTCGGGGGGTAGTTGTAAAAAATTCGTCATAAAAGTTACTCAATTGGTCGCATCATCCAAAATATTCCCCTTTGATATTAAAACAATTTTCGATATAAAAATATTTATCCTCTAATGATTTGGCCTATATTTCTTCTTAATGATTTGGATAGTCACTTTGTTTTCATCTAATATTTCTCTACATTAGTTCATGCCTATTTATATGGAGATACATTTTATACAAAAAATATTATTATTTCTCCCAATAAATTACATATCACCAAGAAAACCTTCATATCACCATCTTCTATAAATAATTATTTCCCTATCTAGAAGGTTTATTATGGTGCATAACAACTTATTTTATTCATTTCCCCCAATGTGGAGCATCATTCTTATGGTGCTTATTTCAATCATTTCATGATGTGATATTTTTTCACATCTTCTTTTATCCATTGATTCCAAAAAATATCAATCATACTTATTTCGAAATATCACAAAAAATGTACATTTATTGTGTTAATATTTCACCTATTTATTGGGAATGTTTTTCTCAAATCTATCAATATGTTTTTTCATTTATATCAGAATCCATATTGAAATTTGATTCAATTATATTTTATATACATTCATCATCATGAAATTTTTACATATATTTAAAATGAACATATTTTATGGTAGTAGGTTTCATAGAAAGATCAAATATAATCTTTTTTTACATAATTTTCAATTTTCAATTATTTATCTCTATAAAGTATAGATATTTTCTTTTGATGGGATATTCCATTAAAAAATTCATTTTCACCCATTTTTTCCTTAAAATCCCATGGATTGTATTACTTTTTGGGTTTTCATCTAGTGGTTATATTATTTTATAGGGTAAAATGATATTACTATTTGGTTTCTTATCTTTTGTCTTCATTAATATTTGATGAATTTTCATTATTATTCACATGTATATTTTATGTTTTAATCATTTCTATATTTTAATCTCTACAATATTTTTTTCAAAAGTGTTGTATTCAATTTTATTACTCAATTTAATTATTATCATTCCAAAAGAATTATTTTATTAAAACTAGTGGGGTTTTATCTTCCATATATGTTTTCATTTACTTATTTTATCTAGTTTTTTCAATAAAATAATATTTATAATCTAGAGGTTTCTTCATAAGATAATTAATTATAAAACGAACATTTTCTTTACACTCAAAACATTTAAGTTCTAATTTTTCTCCATATTTTTCACCACCTATACGGAGATTTTTGGAAATTAAAAGATATGATTTTATCATTTATTACATCAATTACGTTATGTTATAAATCATTCATTATTTAAATCTCAACATCATGGATTTTTAAAATTCTCATAGATTAGATATCCATTACATCCATGATATTCTTTTTAGAATACTATACCTTTCCACATATCATATTCTTGGATAATATTATTGAATCTATCAAGATATAAATAATTTTTATCGTATGAGGCAAATGATTTGGAATCAAACATGTTAAAAAAAATTCACATGGGTTACTTAATAATGGTAAATTGATACTATACATCTCTGAATTCTCTAATATTTTATATAATTTCATTAACTATTGAGAAGTAATATTAAATTTTCTCTTCATATTTTTATTTCATATCATTGTTTTTATTATTCATGATTTTTATCTTTTCCTCTATTACTTTGTTGTTTCATCTGAATATAAATTCATGTTTCTCTCACGTTTCAATATATAGTTTGATACCTATCAGCATCATGTAATTTTTGTTTATAGAAATTGATTAAAATAGAAATTTCCATTCTCCATTCTACAAGAATATTTCATTTTTAAAAAAAGAATATAGGTTTAATTTTTCTCAGTTGGAGTAAACAGAGTTTTTTTGTTGAATTAGTCTTGAGGAAAATTAAAATATTATTGGGTATCTTTCTATTTTTGTTATCCCTTATAGTTTTTTCCATCGATGGTAGAAATACCATATTGGTTATATTAATTTATATTTTAATGAAACAGATATGATATGGGACTAATTAATTTGATACTGATTTAAGATCCTTAGGATCATGATATGTTCTGAGAAGGGGGTGGGGGTTGAATTAATGGTGACCAATTGTCATTAAAATTTCCATGAAATTATCATGTAAATCTTATTAGAGTTATATTCTATATAAATATTTTATAACAACATCACATGAATTTAACGATAAGAATTTATATATAGGAAATCTATATCTAAAAGTTTTAATCTACTGTGGGTTACTACATCATTTCTATGTAAACTCTCACTGGTCTATAAAATTTAACTATAATAGATAAGTGACTAAAATGATAATTCTACCAATAAACTCCTATGCCTACAAATAAGTTTGATTACACTAACTCATGCCAGTTATGAGGTTTTTATTAATAAAATATATCCATCATTAGAATAAAAAATTATTCAGCACTGGCCAATGAATTTTAATCTAGAAACCATATTTTTTTCTTTTTCATCTGATATCTTCATCTGGAATTCCTTCTTTATCTATTTGGTGTAAATGAAAAAATAATTGACCCTGATCTCAATGATTTTTCCTAAACAAAACTCAATAACATCAAATCTTTTTAGAATATATTCATGAATACTTAGTACAGTTCTCTATCTGATGACACATCTTGATAATCCATTGTCTAATAACTCTAAAATGAAACTCAATTGAATGTCATAGAGTTCAATAATTTACCTTAAGAGTCCTAGATGTATAATGTTTTTCCTTATATTTAGTTTTAAACTCGTAGTACACTTACAAAAATAGAGTTTCATGTTTCCAAATAGTAAAACTCATTTTAATTTTTGATATTTGTGTAAAATTTATTTTACAGTCATTTTGAATATTATTCATATATGAAAAAATACTCAAAATCCATATCATTTCTTAAAACATACTTACCCTCAGTCACTTTGGAACATATTTAGAAATTAACAAACCCATAAAGATAAGAAAAAATTAACACTCATATTTATTTGTGATACTTTCATTAAGAAGTTTTTTAATGCTTCATGAATACTCTATCCACTGAATGTTTTTCGATGAATTTATTATAAAAATTTCATCTAGCTCTTCAATGTCATCCTTTTATCTTCTCATCATGCTGAAACTAAAACATTCTAAAAAAACATCGCTTTATCATCCATATAATGACATCAATAACATTTTTCTATTGTTTATCATTCTTATAGATTTTTTTTACATAGATATGTGTCTAATGAACTCAATATGATGGACCTCCTTTTACAGTAAAATTCTGGACATTGAAATATCTATCATTATAGAGTCTTTCAAAAACTATTACATAAGAAAAATCATAAAATTTGTAATTCCATAAAAATCATTTTTCTCTTTCAAGGGAACTGTATCTGTTTAAAGTATGAACACTTGATCATAAAATCTAAATATTTATATAATAGAAGTCTTATATACATAATGATACTCTCAATCTGGTAATGTAACATAAATTTTTATCAAAATCTCAAAATTTATTCTCATATCAGAATTTAAAATTCATGACATTATTTATATTAGTGATTTTTCGTAATTTTATAAAATCATTAACACATTCCTATTACAAATATTCATTCAATTAAGTCAATTATATTTCATTCGGTATCTATATCTAGTTTCTTTAGCCATGGGACATTAGTTACCATTACACATGGGAGAAATACACATATATATCATATTTGTTTTCCATTATGTAACCTTTATAATGTTGGTTTGACCCTTAAATAGGATGTAGGAATACGCGAGGAACCTTATATTTCAACTGATGGTCTCCATTCACCCTAATATAGGAATGTTACTTCCACTCTAATTTTTTATAAACATTCTACCTAGTTATTCAAACTCCGCTTATTTCATATCTTATTCTAATAATTTATTATTGTAACTTTAATCTAATATCCACATTCATGGTATGTATTGTGATACTTTTTTATATGTCCCTAATTTTATGATAATTTCTTAGAACCTGAATTTCATTATGGTAATTGAATATTTTAGAACACAAAATAATAATCTTACATAATGAATTTATTTATAACATAGATAAAATAAATAACATTTATATTCTCTATAAACATATTTAAAAATTTTAGCATCCTTGAAAAAAAAATCATTTTATATTTTTTGAGTACATATTTACAGGTTATTTACCAGAACCTCTATAAAAATAAATGTTTTCAACAACTAATAAACGTGTTTCGAAAACAAATTCTAAATTATATTTAAAATATAACAAGAAAATAGTGGTCACTATAATACTATGTATTTGGTATATTTTTATCATTGATAATAAGAATAAATAATAAAAGATTAATTAGTACTCACTTTGATACCTTGAACATTATATTGAATGTGTTCTTGGAAATGAATAGATAAGGAATCCTCTGGTTGAATAGTGGAATAAGGTAGTGTATGGGACGTAAAGTAGAGGAAAATTAGGTTGGGTTTAAATGATGTTTTTAATGTAATTTCTACCTTTTAGATCTTATAAGTGATTCCTTTTTATATGTAAAAAAATATCACTTTTATGAACAATGATTGTTTTTAAATAATATAATGAAAATACTATAGGTTTTGTTGTTCTTTATTCAAAAAGTAATGGTTATTTTTTTGATATAACCCTGATAAATCCTCCACCACAAATTTTTTCTATGTTTTTAAACATTTCTCGTTCATTTTAACACATGGTATTTCATTTTACAATTTTTGTTCTTAAATTTTGTAAATAGTATCTATCCTTGCAATTAATATTTTATTAAAAAATATGAGGTAAAAAATATTAACTATTTTTTATGTTCTAAACAAAAAATTAGCCTATACTTTGTATAATTAAATTTATTTTCAAGAATAATTATTTTTGAAATTCATTGATTTCCAAAATAATAATACAACTAAAAAATATTTTTTTACGCTAATGTGTACTAAATCTCATTATGTATTGACTATCAATATAAGGGGTGATAATAAATTTTTATAATTGTGTAAAAATAAAATCATTATCATTATATAAAATTAATCTATTTAATTAATTAGATACAAATAAAAAACCATTTATAACACAATTAAGAGAAACTACCCCTTCTAACATTACCAGAGTCATTAACATTGATTTTTTCAGTAATAAATTATTTCATAAAAATGATATTGAAATTATTAAATAATAATATTATGTATACATAAACTATGATATATATTTTTTGAAAATTTTTAAATTTATGTGTGATGAAAATTAATTTTTATTATTATTGATTTACAATATTTTTCAGAAAAAATATTACTTATTTTTACAAAACATTACCAATGAGTTTTAAAAATTAAAAATTTTATATTTAAATTATCTATTTGAAAATATAAAGATATATTTATATTGAAAAATGGTTTCAACTAATATTAAATCATATAGGTTATGAAACTAGAAAAACTGCTATTTCTTATAAAGTCACCTAAATATATGTTATTTTAAAAAAATTAAAAAAAATTACCCTATGCACATTTGACATTTTGTATTAAAAATTAATTTTTTTTATTAAATTAAATTTTTAAAATTTATATATTTTTTTATTAAAATAATGTTAATTTTATCAAAATATAAAAATATTGAAAATTATCAATTTTGGAAATTATTTTTAAAAAAAATTATTTCCTAAAAATCACCATTTTTAATAATGTTTACATATATGTTAATATAATGAAATGTAATTTATTATTATAATAGTCATTTAAATGTTGTTAATTAAAACTAATATTAAAAATAAGAAATTAATTTATAAATTCTATTATTTCAAGGAAATTTTTTTATAATTTACTATTTATCTTGTAAGTATAATGAATTTAGATTGATAAATATCATTTTATTTTCTAACAATTTTAATATTGTTATATATTTCACAATAATATTATTCTAAAAATAAGGTGGTTTGTATTCATTCAATGTTTCGTACATTTTCTATTTATTATGACAAAAGGACATTAAGATGATATTAATTTGAATATTCCAAAATCATGTGTGTTTATATTCTTCCCCCACACCTCCAAACCATAAGTTATTTGAATCCTCACAATTTTTAAGTTTTTCTTTCAGATAAATGTAAGGGACGGTATTGTTCAAATATTAATTTTTTTTACATTACTTTTAATATAAAATGTTCATTATTATCTTAAGTGGAATAAAGATACTTTTCATTATTAAAATAAAATTAATCATTCATTAAAGCATATACTAATGTATTTATATACTGTAATAACACAATATCTCAAATATACCATCCAAAATTCCTTTTGAATTCCATGAGGATAATCCATAGTGAAATCCTATGTTCCCCTAAAAATTATATAAATATTTAACTGTAAAGGGTAATAATAGGTAGTTTATAAAAGAACACACAAGTCAATATAAATTTTTAATATGAAAAATTATATAATCATTACAAAAAGGATATGTTTTTTATTAAAATAATAATCAATAATAATTTTATAAATATATTCCTGCTTTGTTTTATCGAAATAATTCAACCTTATATTACCTCAACATCTAATATATATTAATCCTATGATTTTCCAATAATTCAATAATCTATTCACCAGTTCATTCCACAAAAAAATATAACTTTTTTCATAAAATTATAATTCAACGTTAATAATGCCATTTAATATATTATTAAAAATATTAAATGAAAAACTAATGATTAATACCCAATATATGTTTCACATAATTCTCATCACATTTAGAAAATACCAGAATGTAGTCGAAAAATACCACTCACTATTGAGAACAACTCAAAGTATCATGATATCAGTTTTATTTTGATATCAACCACAATACCTTTTTTAAGAATAAGAAACTCATCTTTTAAATAATAAAATTCATACAATAAGATTATAAACCATTTAATAATACCTACTTATTATATTAAATGGAATATATGTTTTTAGATACATACCTTTCCCTATATAATTAATATGATCATGATTAATCAAAATAATAAGGCCAAACATTCATATCAATAATATCATAGTAAAATATCTAATTAATGTGAAAACACAGTCGTATAAAGTTTTCTTTAATTAAATATCCATATTTTCCATTGATAATTTTTGTTTAATTTACATTACATAATTTCTTTTCCACTATTACTTTATATCGTAATCCCAAAATAAGCATTTCACAATTTATCATAAACATTATTAAAATATTTTAAGACAAAAAATAATTCATATCAATTATTTTGAATCCCATATTACCTTTTATACATGAATTCACATATCTATGAATATATCCCCTAACCTTTTAATCATTATTTTAATTCTAATACAAAAATGATAAATTTTCAATTAGATTATTTAAAATAAATATTTCATAATCTTTTATACTTTTTTATTGTTAATGGGAATTAACAAAATAATATCTAATAGGAGTGTGAAAACATGTGTGAAATTATTAATATTAATTACTATTTATGTGTAAATTGAGTTAATACACAAAACACCCATTCAAAAGATAATTGTCACTGGAAATATTTTCCTATGGTGAATAACCAAATGTAACATCTAGGTGGAGTTTTTATTTCTTATAGAAACACAAATTCTCTATATTAAAAAATCATGATTTAATCCAATCATTTTATTTATTTATTATGTTTTATATGGGGATCACTAATCCTAAACCATTAAATATTAATAAAATTTAACATAACAGTTTATCTATACCTTTTAAAATATGATAAACTATTACATATCATTCAATAATATCACCTTTAACATTTTATTTATCATTATATGAAAATAATATATAGAATAATGTTATCTAATCCCACCTATTATGCCAACATAGGTAAAATAATGCTACACTCCAATATATAGTGATAAAAAAATTATACAATATCTTTGATAACCATATTAAATTAGAATTTATTTTACAAATAATGTAACATTTACATTCTACAAACCATATTATTTTTATAGTTTTAGAGTGTTTTTATAATTATTTAACACATATAACCCATGTTATATGTATTAAATAATTTTTTTCACTATATAATAAACTCTCTAATACATACCATGTTTTAAAAATACCCAAAAATCTTCCACTCAAAATATTGTTCAGTAGAAATCATGTTTGTTAATTGTTTTCATATCATAAGGAAAATGAAACTCTTGAAAGTTATTAGTTAATATGCTTAGTGAGGAAAAATATAAAAAATAATATTCAATGAATAAATGGTATAATATTATGATAATACGGGAGTAATCACATCATACAATGTGATTATTCCCAACAATGAATACATCCAAAATCAGGGAATATGGTTTGGTGAAATATAATATATGATTCAAAAGATTTTTGAAAAAATATTTATCAAAGAGGATCCATGAAATAATGACATAGTCAAAAGAATAATAATAAAACTATGGTATTAACATAATCATTGGAAAAATTTCAATAAAAAATAATTATTCCCTTAATAAGGAACAATAGATCATTATGTCAAATTCTGAAAATTTAAGAAAACTATTTATACCCCCACTTGTGGGATAAAAAATATAATCTCTATGCCAAACTGTATCATGATATATAAACAAGAATAAATTAATTATATGGTGATATAGAAACCATCCAATCGTCAACTAAACATAAGTTTTCCGAAAAAATAAATAACCATCATATTATATTGAAAAAATGGATAAAAATGATTTTAACATCCAATCTATGTTTAATCAGACAAGGAAAACATTAATAAATCTATTTATAATATTATAATTATATTCTCGAGGAATATAAATAGGTTTCTAAATAAAATATTAAATTATCCTACTAATTATCACTCAGTCAATATAAAATATCAAATGGTACTATAAATAATAGATAAATGGTTTTCAGTTATATTAACGGTGTTTCCATTCAATCAATTTAGGGAATCCAGGTTAACTCCATTCAATACATGGGACAAAAAATTGTGTATTTACATTATTGTCACAATGTATAAGGAAATATTTTTATACACTAAATATGATTCAGAATGAATAATGTAGTGATGGATAATCTATCTTAATGAGATATATGGTTTACCATTTATGAAATAATATATAATGAATCATCATGTACATGAAGAATTTTATTGATGAATAATTTAATATTATATTGTAATTAATTGTAATAATTCACATTTATCAATGAAAAAAAGAGTTTAAATAAAACTCATAGGATATTGTAAAAATAATTTTATTTTTAAAACAATGAATCATATATCATATAATTAAAAATTATGGGAAATATTTTCTTATGAAAAAAATAAATGGTTTTGAAAACATTATACAGAAAGTATAAGTAATAATGAAAAAACGTTTTATTTAACAATTAATTTTCTTAAATGATTGGATGATTTTTTTATGATATATTAATACAATATTTTTTATGGAATCATTCAAAATATATTTGTGAAATGTAATAAATATTTTCTTTAGAGAACATTGAGTGGAAGATAAAACATTTTATATTAAATATTGGGGTATAACTTTATTAATATTATGAAATTCCCTTCTAGAAGTCTCGCATTATAGATACAATAAGAAAATAACATTTTAATGGATGATAAGGTATGTATATATGTCCAATGTGATAAAAATATTTATGATTCACATTTTTAATGATAATATATTTTGTGAAGAAAAAATATAAATTAAAACAAATCATTTTTAATGGTTATGATAATTAGTATCAAAAATAATATAATTTTTATGGTGGTGATAATCTATTGCAAGGGAATAATTGAAAAAAAGTTTTATTTTCCCCTAAGAAAAGGATAAAGTACAATGAAATAAATTCTTATGATGAATGAATTCATTCGTTAAAGACTGTATATCATAAAGATGTATTGAAACTCAAATACAGAGGTTTAGTGAAAAACCCATTACTATTGCAATCATTTTAGGATCCCATATTAAAATATACATCATGACTGTTCATCAAAACATCCCTCTGGTAGCTCATATTTGTTTCGTATTGAAATTCATGGGAATTAAATCAATATGATAAGACTAAAAATTAAAGCTTATTTACATTCTATCATGTAAAAAATGATGATATTCCCCCCATTTATATTTAGATGCATGAGATGTGGTCAATTATATTTGTAAATTAGTCTCTATGACGGGTTGAGAAAGAGAATGGGGAAAATTGATATGGAGATCTTTTTGTTTGAAAACAAATGATAATATAGGGAATTCACCCATCTGAATTAATAGGGTTTACCTACAACCTGTATGGACTATAAAATGGTAAAATTGAAGGTTCTTTATGAGTGATATATATTTAGAATAAGATGAAGAATTATATATCTTATAATGATTCTAAAGGGCATGGTTACGATGATTCTGATGGATATAATGATAACTACCAAGCTACTTCAGCTTTATGCACCATTAATGTTTATAATATTAGGTATTAAGTAAACACTATAACAGTATTCACTGTTATAGGGAAGGTGTCAAATTATTGTAGGGAGATAGTGGCTAAACACACTCATTAATTTTCAAATGAGTCAGTGGAACATGCACATGAATTGGTTCAAGCTGATATCACATCTTCTTGAGTGTGGTGAAAACCCAATCAGTATTGATTCAAATATTCATAAATTACCATTTTATGATACTGATAGTGAGGGATTTAAATATATGAAGGAAAATAAATCTTTACCATGAATGGATTAATCCAATACCCACAGAACTATCAATACGAGTACTAATAAAATATCTATATTTATGGAGTTGGTGATCTAGGAAAATATTTTGAATTGGATCATCCACTAATGATTATATGGTAATCAACATAACATAATAGATCATAGTGAGTCTTTACAAATTATTAAAGATTATGTCCAAATAATACACCGAACCATGAAAAACCATACAAGAGGGAAGATAATTTCAATATATCACAAGTTATATAAATTCCATTTATATAAATAAATAAATTATAATTTTTTTAAAGGCCATCCATCTAGTTTGAATGATCAAGGACATTAATTTCCTCCTCTATTCAAATGGAACATCTTGTGATGGTTCCCACTAAACTCATAAATCTAGATAATCCTGGAAGAAAAATATTGGAAATTAAAGTCAGTAGTAGATACAAAAATCTAATGAAAACAAGGCATATAATATGAAAAATGACTCGAAGTTTGTAAATATGAGTCATGAAACCCATAACTTATTCCCCATTAATTCTACAGAATCACCTAAAATATAAATTAATAAAATTAAATTTACTGGATAACATATTAGCGTCCTTATTCTCAAATTTTTAATTTTTTTATAGGACATTTATCACCATATTCTATACATTTATTATATATATTTTTATTATGTTTTTATGCAAACTAAATCAGTGTGATATTATTTTGTTAGTTTTGGTAATAAAAAATATATGAAAATTTTAAATTAAATATTGGATATAAAGTTTATAGAACCATAGACAAATTATTAATATTTTATCTTATCATAACATTATTATTTATTTTATCATAATCAATCTTGATAGTGACTTAAAGTACTCCTCATATACATTTTTAAATAAAACCACACATTATAACTCTATGGGTGAGCATGGTTAATGACGTTTATAATATTATTATAATATAAGAATAATGATATATTTTATTTGATTTTAATTTGGGGAAATATATATGAATTGGTGTGGTTAAATAATGGTAATGAAGATAAAAATAAAAATCATTACTATGTGGATTAGGTAGCGCAAACAACACAAGGCTATCATTGTTGTGTTTTTATTTGGGGATATAAGATATTTTTCATTAATATAATAACACATTAGTATATTAATATTCAATGTTTTATTATATTACTATACTATTGATTGTTTTGAGGGGTAAATATTAAGATGAAAACTAAAGGGATTGAGTAGCAATAATTGAAATGTAGGGTGCATGTTAACTTATAGTGACCATGGAATTCAGGTCCTTTTTGGGACTTATATGGCGATTCCAATTGTTCAGGTATGTAATCATATTTCTTTTTTAAGGTGTATCCATTAATGGGTGTATGTGATCCCATTATATAAGTGAAGATATTGGAACATTTCTTAATACCATTTATTTTTCAATAATGGAATGAATCATTCATGTGGAAATCAATGAAGAATAGATAAATAATAAAATATAGTGTCATATGAGGTTGAAAATTCCAAAAACACACATTTTCCAAAATATTTAAAATACTTCTCAATACATTTAACATTACTTTTATATGTATTACAAATTTGGTTTTTACCTTTATAAAAAGTTTTTATAATAGTATATTACATATAATTAAAAATAGAAGGAAAAAATTATTAGAAAATTATGATGATACAAACCTAAATTTTTTACATATATAATTTAAATCCTATTTAATATAAGGGATATTTAATTTTGTAATTTAATATTTAATATATAGAAAATTGTTTTCAATGATAATGGTTTTTTATCTATAAATGTACTTAATCCGATTTAGTATTAATTATCTATTGAATGAGTGAAAATATTTATTTATATTTGTTTAAAATATGCATACATTTCATTATCTAAAATTTATAAATTTATATTTTTAGATAAAAATTACAGAACATTAATAAAAAATTCTATATAAATAACATATACACTATTATCATAGACATTACATATATTATTATTAATCATAATTTTATTCCTAAAATTGATATTATACACATTAAACACCATGATATAGCTTATATAAATTATTAATTCTATTTTTTTCATTTTATTTTAGAATGTAATGAAAACTAATTTTTATTATTAGTCAACAAAGTTGTTTTCTTAATAAAATATTACCTACATTTACGAAATTTTAAACAAGGGTTTTATAAATTTAACATTATATTTTTGTATTAATTTTTTACTATAAAAATATAAATTTTAATAGAAAAAAGGGTTTCAAACACATTTTATTTGTAATGTGATTTTATTAGTAAAATCTGTACTTTTCACTATTCACATAAAATCATTTATTTTAAGAAAGTATCAAAATATTATACATAATATGATATTTATCATATATATAAAATAAATAAATATTTTTTTATCAAACATATTTTTTTATATTTATCTATTTGGTTTTTTATTTAAATAATAAATATAATGAAAAAAATCTTTTAAGAAAAAATATTTGTTTTAGACAGTAAATATATTATAGTATTATATCCTAACAATATCGAATGTCAAAAAGTAAACCTATTGGCATATATATTGAAATGTAATATATTATTATATAATTCTATTAATAGTGATTGATTTTATTTATTAACTTATGTTAAACACTACTTTAAAATTTTTTGATTTGAAATAAAACACTTTTTAAAATTGATTATTTATCATCAAAATATAATAATTTTAAAATTGATTATGATTATATTATTTACTAGTATTTTTATTATTATTATAATTTTTCTAATAAAATTAACCTAATATTTTTCAACTCATTAGTATTGTTATGTGTGCATGGTGTTGTGTGTGACATATGTTATTAAATATGAGAATAATTTAATGAATTTTAAATATCAGGTCATTATAATTATTATTAAATATAAAATAAAAATATATTTCCATTAAATATGATGATAGTATGAGGAACATTAAATCTACCTATAATGTGTTATTATTAAAATTTGTAATATTTTTTTATCATAATCTCCTGAAAAGTTATAGGTTTATCATATTTGGAAATGAAAAGACCTATTGTGGTAATTAACATACACAACATATGGGATTCAAATTTTTATGGATCATAATACATTTTACATATAAATAAATTTTATAATAGTATTTTTTATATATAATAATTTTCGGTGCCCATGAATTTTTTTTATATACACATGGAATTAATAAAACTTTTTTATGAATTCTATGAATTAATACATTATGGTGGAAAAAAGTACCAATTTCTCATGATAAATTAATCGGTTTTATTACAATATAATGAATACTAAATCATTCAGCATGGAATTCATTCATATCTATGAGGGTATTTTATCCATTAATGTACATAATAATGCCCCATTAGGGACTCATTTTTTGATGAATATTATGAAAACATATTGTAATAGTTGATGGAATTTTCTACCCATACTTGATCCTGATCCATTCAACCCATTTCAAATTAAAAACTCAATCAATGAGCTAATAAATTTTTTGATATATATTTAATTAATTAATCAACTTATAGTGATTAAGAGACAACATTATCCAGTATATATTCAATTAAATTATCTTATTCAACATAATTTTATTTTAATTAATTTTCACTCTTTGATTTTCAATAAAGATATCAATGTCAAAAAAAAATCATTCTCAGGAAAAAGTGCGTATATGTTTCCCTAGTTGTTTTGATAATATTTATTTAATCACCGAATGTAATATAAAACCATATTAGTTAAAATATACACCATTAACTCTTATATTTAATCAATCAAGGGTATCAAATCCTATTTCTTAATATAATATTCTCTATTGAATTTTCAGAATATTATTTCAGAATCACAAAATAATAAACTATATGATTCATTTGAAGGATAAATTAAATTATAGTTATGAATTATTTGTATTCTACCACATTTTTAATGGACCATATCAATAGTAAAAACAACAATGAAATTAATTAAATTTTAGGGAAGGTGAAATAAAATCCAAATCTGGACTAAGTGATTTTGGGATCTTCAACCCTTTTTCATGGTAAACATCATTGTTCAAAATCAATATATATCCCTAATGATTTGTCGATTAATTCCTAAAAAGTTTTCCTCATTAAAAATATATCTATATAAATGAAATATCTAAAAGGATAGATGTAATATCAAAAATATTAACGATGTTGTTCATTTGGATACCTTCTATGAAATGAATTGAATATTAAAATATATAAATAGATAGCCTATACTGTTAATCACGTAATAAAAATGGGGGTATTGAAGTATCATTTCAAGGGGTAAATAAGGGAGACATATTATCCCCTAGGATGAGACAAGTAATGGATAAAATTATTCACCATAAAGAATGAGGAAATGTAATCAATCTAGAAACTAAAATACCAAAGATGAACCTATAAATTTGATTAATTATGTAATAATAGGAAATAATACATATAATTTATTGCTTTAAAATAAAAGAGTTTTAATATATATTAAATAAATGAAATCAAATAAATGTTTTGTGTTTTCCATTTATATGTGTCATTGAAATAAGACTATGTGAAAAGAACTACTAAAATACTCCTCCAGTTAATTATTAAAATAGTACTAAAATAGATCATTTTCACCTTTTTTATTCAACTCTGTGAATGTTAAAAATGTTATAGTAAGGAACCCAATCAAATACATTATATAGTTAAAGATACTTATAGCCCTATAAATTAATAATGATTATATTGATGAGACATGAAATGTATTTTCATTGTTGTCCATATGTTAACCAAAGATTATAAATAAAAAATCCGTAATTCATAAAATTTAACCTAAGTGAATAAGAAAGATAAATTAATTATGTTTTTCTTCAAATAATCTAATCACATTGTGAATGAAAAAAATATGGTCATCTAGGTCGTCAACACTTAACATTTATTTTACCACCAGATCATGAGTATAAAATTCCATGGGATTTAATAAGAATGTATTTTTGATATGGAGAATAATTATTTAATAAGTGATTCATTATTATTTAAGTTGAAAGATATAAGTAAAATTTTTAGTATATTTTCAATAAATATAATGTTTTTTGGCTACATACAGTCAAGGACCTTACAAATTATTTTCAAACCAAAATTATTACCTGGGAATGGTTAATCCTAAAACCCAGTTGTTATATCGACCATTAATTCAAATATCCATATATGAATGTTTTCTTTTGAAAAAAGAAACATCAAAATAGTGTGTTGAATATTTTTTCATTTTCAACCATCACAAACAAAGGACAATAAAAATGTATCTGAATATTTTTTCTATTTTATATTCCCATTGAATATTTAGTGGATATGGTTGTAAATTAGTGTTATGAAATTATAAATTATAGAGGGTTTAATCTAAACAAATACTAATATAGAATACCATTTTAGAGATTGGAGTTTTGAATACTAACTTTTTTTCATTTTATTTCATAAAAATATATGTATAATGTTTCCTTATATGGTTAGTTCTAGCACTGTTTCATTAATGAATGAGATTGTGTAGCATTTCGTCAAACCGTTATTGTCATAAAAGGTATCGGTGGTATCCACATCCATACATACACCATAATTATTTTAAATAACAAATAAACGTTTATTATTTCATTTATTTGGATAGAATGATCTAATTAAATATTAAATTTCATGTTGCTAAATTAATTAGATCTTTCAATACAACATATTTCATATATATTTTATTTTACTACCATACATTTAATTTTTGTTGATTTGAACACATAGGATAAAGTAATTGTATATAAAGTTTTTCAATTGTTTTAATTATTATTCTCAAATGATGAGTTAGTGTTTTTGAAGGTATCTCATTTCAATTTTCTGTATTATAATATAATAACCCTAAACTCATACTAATTGAATTTATACTTAAATCATAATATTTATATTTATGGATTTCAGACGAATAAACATCACCCTATATTTTCCATTTAAAACATATAATATCAAATATAAAAATTGGATCACTTACATGATCAATTATTTTTTATGAATAATGTTTTAGGGAATTAGGATAATTCATAAAAAAATGAGGTCATAAAATGAAAATTTTTTAAAATATTCCTATATATTTTAAATAATGTTTTATAAAAATACATCAAAATTTGTCAAAAATTATACATTTACAAAAAAAATCATTTAAAAAAATTATTTATGATTAGGGACATAGAAATATTTTAATGGTTGAGCTATAACATTCTATATGGTAAAATATAAGCATTAGAAATAAAATTTAATTAGTGAGAATAGTATGATAATAAGAATAGAATAAATGATCATAAGGGTATAATGAAATTATCAAAGAACATGACCATAACATAAAAATAATCATACCGATAAATATATGGATAAATAAAAAATTTAAATTGCATAAAATTTTTCTAAGGAATGATTCATAAGAATCTGTAATCATGAGTGATGAGATGTATATATTGATAAAATGAATCATTAAAAATTAAAATCAAAAATTTTTAAACTATATTAGTATCATGGATAATTATCCTTATATCATATATTTAATCATATAAAAACTGATTCCTATAAAAATTTATTTTAGTATCCTCCCTAGTTGAATCATTATTTCAATCAAATAATGATAATAAACAATGCTAAATTAATTAGATTAATATATAATGCTCACCCATAATATAAACTATATTAAGATCATCCATCATCAAACGATATATTTGGATCACTATTAATCATCAATAATTTACATTTATTATAGTTAAATATAACACATAGTTGATTTTTTTCATTGATCAATATTTTAAAATAAACTACATTGCTTTTTATATTGATTTATGCATTGAAATGATATGGGTTTCATGTTATTTTATTTTAAAAAATTCACCCCATCTAGAGAATATAGATTGATAGTATCATCAGATCCGAAACCCAGTAACGTAGTGGAATCATTAATGTATATTAAAATATATTAAAATTCCACAATAAGAAAATTTAATTCATTTCTTTGAAATCAAGGATGAAATAGAATTTTCTTTTGATACCATTAATTAATAAAATTCATAATATATTGGGAGGATATTTTTATTTTTAAAAATAATAATTTTTATATGTAATGGAATCATGATAATTTATAACAACTATGATGATGGGATTGGATAATCAATACATATATGATATAAAAAATTATTTATTTCTTTTGTAATATATAATTAAGACGTGTTTTTTAGAAAAAAAAATTATAAATTAATTTATAAAGAGTTGAAAATAAAAAAAAGATATGGAATAAAAAGAATTTCAAAATTTTTGTATTGAAAAAATTAAAACTCATGATGATAATTTATAGAACATGTTCAATAAACAAAAACTCTGCTGATCATAGAGGAAACAAGGTGATCTTTTATTAAACCTTTTCATCAAACCTTGTTGTGAAAATGTTAAATGAAAATTAAAGGAGATCATTTAATCCTTATTAATAAATAGAGGATAATAATGGGGATGTTTTCATAAAATTATTATCAAAAAATTACCTCATTGGATTCGTGAGTAGAAATAAACATGAAATGAAATAGGATTTCCAAAAAAAACATTACCATTATTCCTTTGGGAAATTTGGTGGATGGAAATCCCTCATCTTTTGAACATAATGTGTTGGAACAAATTGGGTAGTCTTTGATTTTTATATTGTGAAGGATATTCCATGGTCAAATATTTCCTTAATTGTTTTATTATGTGTGTTCTAATCCCTTTCCCAATCACTCATATTATTTTTACACTTTTTTTAGTCTTCATTGAAAGTTCCTGATGGTTCCTTCATCCATATCTTCTAATAGAACTTCATTCCAAAGGTAGGTGGTCATTTTGGGTTTCAAATCCAATGATTCATAGGAAAAAACATTAGTTGAGGGATTTGATTTTGGGATCAACTCACCCTTATAGGGGGAATTGTTTCCTACTTCTTCACTCTCTTATATATTTTGCATATGTTTGTGAATAACTTCATAATCCTGATGTCGCACCGGTTTTCCTTCCAAAATGATCATATGTTTACATATTTTATGAGCACTATAAGTGGGTATTATAATTGAATTAATATGTATGTATATGATGTTATTCACTCATTTCCCAATAATGGTACGCTACTTATATATTAATGTTATATAACCATTTGATTTATAATTATCTAACACATAGTAAGGAAGTTGATTTTACGAGGATGGAATTGAGCAATTATGTGGATTCCTACAAATCATGGTTATTTCATAAATCAAATACCTTATAGTTTAAATAAACCAATTTAGTTTAACATCATATATAAAGGAAATATGTGTCGTCACAAAGGAAACAATTATTTAAAAACTAATCATTATGAGAAGTCTTAAGTATCTTGATTATGAAAATAATCATGTTTTTCATAGTCCATTTGGATTATTAGTCCATTGAAGTAATATATATAATGTTTATCCATGGACAATGATTATCTCTTAAAGGTTGAAATATTGGATACATGAGTTGACTTATACATAGTGGATGTATATTTTGTTCTCAGATCAACTAATGGTGTTCTGTGTATCCTTATTATTTAAAGAATCATAGTTCTTATAAAATTTTCACTCCATAAGAACTATCCCAAAAGTATATTACCATATATGGAGGAAAATATATCAAAACAGTCATCAGGTCATACGCATTGAGGTTGTCCTAGATTATGGACATTCACAATACAAATGATATTATTATTTCAACTCCCTATGCTCATGTGAGCCATTCTCAATGTGATAAACAAGGGATAATAAGAAATTAGTGTCCTTCTTAGTGATTTTAGACTTATGAACATACAATTCCCTTGGGATATTCAATAGAAAAATCGGTCCTTAGAGTGGTGTTCTACATATCAGGTTCATTGAGAGAATTAGTGTCATCATTGTTGAATTGGTTTTTCTGTCCTCTAAGGGATGAGGTAGAGAGATTAGACCAGTATAATGATTGGGTCATAATTTATGAAATGATAGATAAATTTAAGGATTTACACTGATGTAGATTCCCATTTTTTTTTGTTTAAGACTTAGTAAGAAATCCTATGTATTATAGTTTTTGAATGAATTAGAGTCCTCTAAGTTATATTAATTGGGGATTACAAAATGACGATTCCATTATAAAAGGGGAAAATCATATTATGTTATTGATCAGGGAGTACACAATAAGGTTACACATACCTTTTTAGAGGATATATGATGAAAATTATTGGATTATTGCAACTACCTAATAACATCAGAGTTATTCTAGGTGTGAGAAATAAGGGATATAAAATAATCACCCTCACTTCTTATAGTTCAGGTATATATAAACTAGGGAATTAATTTAGAGGTTAATATATAGCTTGAGGCTTAGAGGGGCATCTTATATATCCTAGTACTGGACGTAATCAGAGTTATCATAGATTATTTTATCGGTTCATATACATTGATGTTTCCCTTGTATGCTGAACATATCATATTATACAGTTGATTAGGGAATACACACATATGTTTCTTTTACCATTTTTGAGGATTTATATTTTTAATGATATCAATATTTAAACTCGTTAAGTCCATGTGATATATGATTAGTGTGAGACACAAGGCATATAAAATGATCTCTCTCAGTACTTATGGATGTGGGATATATGCACCGGGGGTCCCTTAAAATGGTTAATATGGAGTTCTATCCTCAAAGAGGATTACAACATATCATTTGTATGGAAAGAATTATATTTTTCTAAATTAAATTGATTGGTCAAGCACAAAACACAGTTTAACATATATATAATAAATACCATATTATTTTGTTCGTTAGGGATTACACATTGTGGTTTCCCATTCCTTTTTAGATGATTTAGGATAAAAATTAAATGATTATTGGAACAATCTAACATGTTATGAGCTATCATCAGTGTGTAAACAGGGGGTAAAAATGATAAATGTATCTATTAATGGATGAGAGACTTATTCCTTGGGGTATACATTTAGATGTAAATATACAGCTCGAGCATTGGAGACACATCTTATGTATATCATGTAAGTTAGAAATGAGAGACATCCTAGTTCAGTGGATCAGGGTTTACACAATGTTGTTTCCGTTATATATGGCCCTTTTTTCTGAATAACATACATTTATTTTGCACTCATCATGCCTTTATATTCTTATCTTTGTGATATAGGTTGTCTTCCTAACATGTCAAAGAAAATTACATAATCTCGTAGAGTTTTCTAGAATAAATTTATTAATATGTATAAAAGGTCTCATTGTTATCACATGATCAAGGATTAATTTTCATATGAACATCAATCTTCATGGACAACTGATCTTAGAATCCATATGATGATCTTGGATAAATATTTTGATGGATGTTAATGATCCATCTGACATTCCCTAGTTCTATCATGCATGTTGGATGAAACACTTGATAAAATTGTGAGAGTCTTGATAAAATTGTGAGAGTCAATGAGACATGTCTTTGAGTGTGTCATATGTAATGGACAACATTTCCAGAAGAAATCATCAGATATATATGGCATGCTTAGAGGGAATTAAGAGATCTAGTGGGCATTCCCATGTTATACCTCAAGATTCAACTCACATAATTTGGTGATGTAATATGATTCATGTGATGTGTCTAGAAGATATCATGAGGATTGGATGGATAACCAAAAGGGTTTCGTGAGACTATGTTGTAATTCCCTAGGGAACCATGAAACATTCATTAACAAGTTCAGAGGTAATTTTATTTTCTAAGTAGTATTCAAATAAGTATCATGAGATCATAGTGACATTCCTTGGTGTTATCGTATAACCATGTTGGTTGAATCTAAACTCATAAGTATCATCATATATGTTATTTTACCAATTATCCGGTATTTTAATCTTTTTTCATGCCATTATATTGTTAATGCCTTATATTCTCTACCAATTAGGTTCTTTTAGGTATGCCATGATTTAAAATATGGTATGGGTTCTATTTTGGTTTCATACAATAATTACTTCACATAGCAAATGGGTGATCAACTGAAGAATTCCATGCATGTTACAATATCGCTCAATTTTTTCACTAGATCTTGTCTGTCAGGATTCATTTCAAGTGGAGAGATCATCCACTTCGAGAAATCCCTATTGTTGGTTTTGTGTGAAACTTCATTTGGATGCAATAAGGACAAACCCTTCTTCGATACTAGGGTTAGGGATTTATAGGCCTCGCTACCAAAACTATTCACCACATTGCGCGGTGCATATCACATGAATGTAAGATGGAGATGCTGGAGGGATTCAGTGTCATATGTCTTTTTAATTTACTATCATGGATCAATTATGGGTTGTCCCATTAATTTTTACAACCATGATACCATGCCATCAGTGCATCTTTTATTTTATAATTTAAAATTAATATTGGTTTTTAATGAATACATGCTTAAGGTCCTCTATATTATCATATCATCATGTCCAAGGGCCTTGTAGTGATTAGGGAACCTGTCAAAGGCCTTCGTGTGATATTGGGTGACCTGTCTATAACATTCCACGAGATAAGGATGTATTTTTATGGGGATATCATCGGATTATACCAACTTTTCAATGTTTATTGGTTGACCATGATGCAGACAACCTTTTCACATCTCAAAACTTTTACACCCATGAGAGGATCCTTACATTTCCCTCTTATTTTCATTTTTTATTTTACATGGTATGTGGATCATGCATGATTGTGTTCGTTTTATCAAATAAAATTACTCTACCTCTGAATGATGATTCATGTGACTATTAATGGTTCTGTTGAGAGGCATGATCATTTCATGGAAAGCACCATATGTTTTTCCTTGTGGAGCCATATGTGGAGAGGGATATTTCCTAGAAATGTTTGAAGCTCTTCATTTGACAATGATGATATTGTAGTGGGATTTCACGAGATGATGTGTACATTTATACGACTTTTGGGGGTGTCTTGTTTTTTTCCATGGTCATATGGTGTGATGTTTATAACGACAAGATGGTCCTAAGTCATCATTTTTTTTAATATTTTTCTTTTATAAATGACGGGGATCTCACGAGGTAGTATCAACGTTATTTAGGAAAAAAATTCTCCCCATTAGTTAATTTTAAAATTATTTTTATGATAATAATAGGCTCCCACCTTTTGATATTAATATATATTATGGTAGGATTTTTAAGGCATCTAACAATTTACATGTTTTATGACCCTAGGTTTTTTTCTGGACATAAATAACATGATCATTGGTTGTCTGTGATGCCTTTGTGAGAGATAAAAGACTTCTCATATGGGATCTATGAGATATTATGTGGTTTATGTGACACTTTTGACCATCCAAATGAAATTAATACGGTCATATGATCGTGTGTCTCATATGGTTTCATGGAATCTACGTGATTAGGGCCACCTTTATCTCCCTTTGAATTATGGGAGAATTAAAATGCACATCTAGGTATGTCATCCTTTTTGAATTTTCTTATGGTCATTTGTAGGCAGTAAATAATTCCCCTAAAAAATTTATGCGGCTGAAAATAATTAGTTGTGAGGGATGTAAATTTTTTCCAGAGTTTTTGGTGCTACCTTGAATTAGTGTTTTTTGAACCTCTTTTTTTAATGAGAGATATTTTGTATCTTGTGGTATTCCCTATAAATAGGTAAGTGAAGATGGATTCATTCAAAAACTACTCATTTCTCTACATACCTCTCACTAATTCTATCATATAACCCCACCATATGACCTTCCCACATGATCTGATCATGAGACGTTGTGACAATCCTATTTCATAAGAACTCTTATAAAAGGATATGTTTTCTCAACCACCTACTCATATCAAATATGAACTAATATTTGGGAATTGTTTGAATATTTGTAAATTAGGTTTCTCAATCATTATGGGGGGTTCTAATGATATGTAGGTCTTTTCACATGATCCATTTTCTATCATGTGCCTAGATTGACCTATTTCTAGTTATGAATTCTTGAGTCTTCTAGGGATTCATGTGATTTCATGATTCCCTATGAGCATAGGTGACCCATGATATCTCTAGGAGTTAGAATATTTGTGAAGCCTTTATTTGATTCCCAAATGTCTTAATTTATTTCTTTTATACAATGATGATTCCATTTTATGCCTTTCCTTTTAAAACAAAATTATTTTATATATCTTTCATAATCCACTTACATTCATTTAGATGGATTACAGTTCTCCCCAAATTTTGTGCAATCATTTGAGGAAATATTAAAAGGTAATAGTGGCATGTTGTGATTCTATTATAGAAATAGTGGATGCTACATATATTCATGTCATTGGGACACTTTCACTTAGTCTGTTGACATTGATCTGATATAATATTGGGCCCTAATCATTTTAAAGTTTTATTTCTATTTATTAATTTGCATGCACTATTGATTCTCCAACTCCTCCACCACAATCCGCATTGATTCTTATTTCTTGGATTCAAAAAGCATATGACCCCATCCAACGATGTATTTTGGGGGGGGGGCATTTTGTAACTAATAGAGAATGAGAATACGAGAATATATATATGTACATGTCCCCAGAAATTATTTTTGTTGACCATGAACTATACACAGACGTTCACATATACTATTCAATAATTTTGAATTATGCATCTAACCAGAAATTCAAGTGGATTCCCATATGGAAAATCCGATCAAGATATAGTTGTGTAATGGAATAGGGATGTACCTTACGGGCACAATACATTGAATAATAATTTAATGAGTATATGATGAAAATTGGATTATACAATGCCATAAGTATCTAAAAGTTGATTATTTATTACAATTAGAGTTTGAAGATGGAAATATTTAGTCAATGGATCCTAAAAACAAAGTACTTATACTTCATGAATGGTACGGTGTGTATTAGTCGGTAAGACATAGATAAGATATGTGGTGGCCCTATATCATGTGGGATATATGATGAATTATTTTTTCTATGTGATCCAAGGATGACATAATTTTGACATCTCCTATTACCAGAGAACTAATTTGGAAGAATAAAAATACCATCCTGAAGGAGCCAATCCGTAGGGATAATATCCCATTCTAGACATGGGTGAGACACATCATCATGATGGCCTACTTGGAGCTGTAAAATATTAATCTGAAGCCTTGGTATACAAAGGACTCTAACAGTGCACCATGATCTTAAATGCCTTTGATTGAGGAAGGGAAATTTAACGTATGTGTATGTGAAGTTGTCCTCAGTTTTGACCAGTCTATAAAACTAGCCTAAATGACCACTATTTACATGATTGGGTACATACTCTCAATTGAGGAAAAAGGTTGAGTTAGAGTTTCCACATTTATGATGATGACCAATATGACATTGAGAGCGTATCAGAGTTCTTTTCTCTATGCTAGAAAAAATATATCATTATGTGTACCACGATTATAAGGTAAAACCTCTTACTGGATCATGGGCCACTTCCATGTATTATTGGGTCATATAGGATCTCATTTAGGAGGTTATGAATATCTTAATATCTACAGAATCCCAAATTATGACTTTATACCATACATTCATTGTATTAGTAGGGTATGAAATTATACATTCAAAGATAAGGATTTCATGAATTATAAGAGTTTATATAACAATTTATATTTTATAACATATAGTCTAGTTCCAATGGGTGCTATTTCTTATACTGGTGAGGCCAGTCTTGAGGCTAGGGAATATCTCACATCATATTGTGTTTGTGTTATTTCTACCCCTATTAATAGGGACCTCATTTGGGAATGGTATTCACCCTACTGGTTTAGACTTCGGTTCATATGTAATAAATTGAGATGTCCTTTCTCCTACGATGTTTAATTTTATGAACATTAAAATTTTGATCTCTAATATGGGAGGATTTTTACAAAAAAGGATATCATGTTGAGATTAAGCTACATCATCATGATAAAATAATCAGTTTATACTATCATTATACAAATATTTTTATCCACTCAAATACCAATGGAAAATTATCCCAATTGGTAAGGGAGATCTCTAATGATTTCAAAACAATCCCATACCTGGATGAAAAATAAAATCTAAAGGAATAATTTCCACAGATGAACCCCTTTAGGGTTAAGTAATTCAGCCAAATATTTTTTTACTGTATAAGTGTCAAATGATATGGTTGTGGTGAGTGACGTACCAGAGGGTGTAGTCATGCTAGAATTATTATGTCCGGTTTCATATAAAAAACTATTATCTTGTATGGAATAGAACACAAAGGCCGGTCTTTGGCATATCATACGACATTCTAATTATGTTTGGAAGGTTTTTCTCATCGAACCACCCCTATGGGTATTTCGTTCAAAGAAAAACCTACTAGGGTTATGTAATTTATCCTATAGATTTCCATAATGCTCAAAAGTTTTAATGGTTGGGTATTCTATTCATTGTTGGTTCATAAAATGGTTGTGCATAGTACACAACAAATGGTTTTCAATGAGTTCATTTGACCACTAGAATAAGTGGTTATACTAATCTCACCAATATGTTTAAAGGTTGTGGGTGTGATTTCAACCATACTGAAATCTTTTCGGCTATGTGGATATTAGGGTTACGATGTTAATGACAGTCCAGTCCAACCATCCCATTTAAAATATCTCCATGGTAGAGTTGTGGGATATTAATTTGACTATTACCATGAGACTAATAATGATGGATCCCCATGTCGATTGGCTAAGATGAAGGATGCAATTTCCACTCATGGAACAAAATATTTTGATTCAGCATCTTTTATAGATCCTTCTCTTGAAGGGAATAGGAATATTATTGGATTTTCATTTCTAGGTTCTTCACCTCTAGCATATTTTATTAAGTATGGAATGTCACTCCATCATTGTTTTGGATCAATCTAGAAAAACATCTTGATATTTCAAAAATATGAAATTCCACATCTGTCTCTTTTAAAAGAGAAAATAACATTTTCTAAGGATGAATGTGATAATTTGTTATCTTTATTAGACCCATCGATATCAGGCCCAAACTATCTTCATATGGGTAAAACTAATGTTCTGACTCAATCATGTATGATACCTACTACAACTATTCCAGTTATAACATCACTTGATTCTGCATGGGTGGACATGGTTTTGGATGATAGTGATAATGGTAGAAATTTTTATACATTCTTATCATTAATGGAAGCTGACTTTGGCCAAGTTGAATACTTCTCCAATAATGTAAAATATGATTATTTGTATAATGTCTCCTGATATTATTTTCTATTCATGTAGTGCACAATGGTGTTGGGAGAAGAAAATAATCATGAAAATCACAAGATTTTACATGAAGACAATCATTACCTAAAGGTGACTCTCTTCACATAAGGTTGTGGGTTGGGGTAGTGGATGTATCCTGTGATGTAATCAATAATGGTATGTTTCTAAAATTTGTCATGTTTTCTGACTACCTAGTGACACCATATTGTTTTTCATATGACTCATAAAACATTGTGAGCCTTACTATAGTGTAATGACCCAATGGTTTTGAGCCTCTTGTCCATATTCATGTGGGGGTTCCATTAATCGTATCTACCAATGCAGAGTTCATTTATCTTCCCTTATCTTCAAAGACTATGTGCATTCATATTTTTCTCAGCATCATTATCTCAGAATATATTCCCATTCTAAGGATGGTCATATATCAAGGCCCCAGTCTTGGTTATTTTTTTAATTGGTGTAGTGATAATTTTTTATCACGATTCAAGCATTAGTTTTTTAACCCCCCCCCCCATGTGGATTTGAAGGATTTATTGGTCAACCTTCAGTTAAGGATTACTACAATTGCTTATGACAACATTGATTTTAAAACCCCTCATTCCCAGGTGAAAGTGGGGATATCTATGAAGAAACATAAGAGAGACCTTGAATTAATGGTGATATCTGATAAGTTATAATATTTAATGAATCTGAACTGGGAAGAGGCTCTAAATTATCTTCATGATTTACAATTGAGGTAGAAGGTCACGAGGATATAGTAACTGCTGTAATGGTTGAAATTGACCATCTCCAATCATTGAATGGTGTTCATTCGTATGAGGTAATCGGTAATCAAGTAATGATATATATGTTTCAACATACACTATAAATGTCAACTAATATTGTTTTGGAAAATTATATACTTCATGATGAGGTAGAGAAATAGAGGATTCAATCAATTTCCAATATAGTAGAGTTTCAATCAACGACAGAAGTGGAAAACAAGTCTATTGAGTAGTTATTCCAATATTTTACCTCCCCAGAACAGAGTATTTTAGATTTCAAATATCCCTTCAATCATATTATGTGAAAAATATATAATTTTTTCTCTTTTATTTGTAATAAATATTCATGGGTGAAACTCTAGTGTGTGGTTATTCTACCCCTTGATAGCTATTAGTGAATAGATCCTCTATACATTATAAGTTTTTTTCCAGTTTTCTTTCATTCATGATGTGGGTGATATTTAGATGATCCAATATTATATGAATAATCAATGATACCCACCCTTTTTGTAATATCTATTAAACATGTATGTATGAACATCAAAATTGAAATTCCATTTGACTCTTCTTGATAAATACTCATTAATTCCCACCAACATGACATAAATACTTGATATATGTATTCTAGTTATCATGAGATTACCAAATTTACATATGTATTGTTGTGTAGGAAACATATACTAGATTGGGGAGTGCTTTATCGTTTTCCGAAGATGATAGGGTTGGAGAGAGAAACTTGATGGCCTCCGTGAACATATGGTGGGCCTTACATGATTTTTCATTCTTAATGTGTAATTTGATACTGTCTCTTTGTTTATCTTCATTAGGAGCATACATTCTATAATTATAGATTAGGTTTTATGAGCTCATATCTACACTCTCTTTTGTTTTTGGACTTTTTGTTTTGGCTTCGTATAATTTTAGTTACGGGTCATTTAGCTTGGACCTTATATTATTTTAGATTATGGTCTTTTATCTAGGACCATCTATGGGTATAGTTTAGGCTCTTTTTTAGAGGACCATCTATTTCTATAGATTATGGAATTTTAGCTCAGACCTGATTTATTATCATGGAATATGAAGAATAAATTTTAGGAAATACAAAAAATATATCAAGATGTTGGGTTATGTTCTTCTATTGTCGCGGCTCACAATGATCATATAAACTTTTTTCAAGGAGTAGACACTTGTCATTTGTAGGGAAATGTCCTTATGGATTGATTGAATTGTCATTCAGAGGTGGCCCCACTCTATTTCAAGGGGAATGAAAAACTTATGGGGCTAATATTAGTTGAGAAATAAAAAACTAGGGTTACTAGGTCCTCTTATATAATTCGAGTATGGTTCTATAAATCATAACCAAAAATAATGAGTCTGTTAATATGGGATGGGGAATAGATCATGGAGATTACATGAAAAACCTTCGGGTTCTAGGTTCTTCCACGGGGTTTGTAGGGATCACAATGTTTGAATCATCATTGTTTTCGAGAGGAGATGACTTTATCTTGTAGGTCATCTCCCTTATGATTTCATATCATTGTTATATAAATATGATCACTAAAGATTCATGGGAACCATGGATGTTTTTTAATACTCAAATTCTGAGATGATCTGGTTGGGTATTATAGGAAAGCTATCCACAATTGGTTCTAGAACCCTTGGGTTGTTTATCTCTTAATTCTAAATCTCATTCCCTATTTCATGTGGTTTCGAATCATGAGGTTGGGGACACTGAATGTTCAATAATAGTGTGTCACATTCATGATTTCATAATGGGTAAAACATAAAGTTAGGTATCCTTGATGATATTGAATATTCTTGGATTGTTTCATTCATAGATTCTAAATCATGTTCCCAAGTGTTCGGATGAAGAGGATCATATAGGAATATCATACAAGGAATGACCCAAAATACACTAAGGTATTGGATTATTCCACATTGATACCATATATCCTAATGATCATACGTAAATTTTTTTCATAGTAACACATTTGCATAAGGTCTATAGGTTCATATTCAATAGGAATATGTATACATTCATAAGGAAGAAATGGTTTCCTTCAAGATGGGTATCTTTTTCCATGGTCTAAGTAAAATTGTGGTGATCTAAGGCACTCAATTAATGAAGTGTGATTTATAGAATTTATAATATCTAAGATGGATGAATTTACCTAAACTTTCTGTTAACAACTAAAGAATATATTATCATTTTGTAGAGTTGTGAGAATACATTACACTATCTTTTTCCTCATACAGGTTATCCATCATGCATATATTATCTATTATAAATAAAATAAGGGAGTCCCTATGAGAATGATAAATTATATATTTGTTCCATAATTTTTACATAAACTCTGGATATAAATAAATTAGCGAGTGGATCCTTGACATTTTCAATGGCCTCCCTTTTTGGGTTTTTAACATGAAATATTTTCTATATCATTCACTACTATTTTAAGGTCTTGTAATTTGGACCATTTTTTTCCTTAGTTTAAGGGCGTACAATAATATCCAATGTGAGGGTAGTTTAAAGTAATGACACGCGTGGAACTAATATGGGGGATGTTACACTAGAATAAAATTAAGATAACTATGGAAAATAGTACCCCCACCACCATATGAGTAGAAGATAATAACATTATAAATCATGGATTGAGGTTATTAGTTCAGGAGTGATGATATGGGGCAATCATGCTGGGATTGACCAAAGCACATTGAGGTGCTATGTTCTGCAGTATTGATGTCAGGGTTCACATGGATCCTAAATCCCATTATACAGAGTGATGTATATGGGTAATAACCTTATGTATATTCACAGAATCCAAAATTATATAGTCATCGTAAATAAAATTGACCCTTGATGCTAGGTATCTTTTCCATGGGCCATGAATGGCTTTTGAAAACCCAAGGATTTTGATACAAGAAAAATGACTTATAAAATGAGATTATTTAAATGATGTTGGAAGAACCTCATACTCAGGTTGACTGTGGTAAGGATTATTGGTCCTTTTTTAGATTATGAAAAAATGGGTGATGGTCCTCATCATTTATCATTATGTAATGGGGATGTATTTGCCAGTTTGTATTTTATCATCATGTGGTATGTAAATTTTTGGTGTATTTTAGCGACATGAAGTAATGAAATTTTAGTTGTGCAATTTTAATGTCATGAAACTAGGATGTTTTATTGATAGTTTAAAACATGAATTAAAAATTTGGGAACTTATGTAATAACATATTTCCTGCTATATGTTGATTATAATAAATAAAAAAGAATATTTGGATAAAATAAAAGAAAAATGAGTTTGTATGACACGATGACAATGTAGTAGGGGTGACTGTTTTTATTAGTTACTGTAGTTGGACATTGGATTAGAGATCCGAGATTTTCTATGTATCATGTTATGTTAGGAATCAATTCATATGTAATTAATTAATGGGAAAATATCTACGCATGTCAAATCCATATGTATAAGTGGGAATGGTTTCCATTTATTATTGAATATCAAATAAATACTTAATAACCATGTGTTACTATGTATTCAATGATTACATGAATCAATACACACATAGTTAATGAGGAATTAGTGTGTTTTATGTCAAGAAGGTGATACCAACAAAGTTATTTGATTTCAAGTAGCGAGGACTCATGGTATTCCTTTTATGGTCATTAATTTAGGACCATAATGATCCTATCAAATAATTTTATGACTTTTTTACATGGGAGGCCCTTAATATAATCATAATGAATTCATGAGCTATGCTCGCTATGAGAAGCAATAAATGGAATGGGTTTGTCTCCCCATGTAGAGGAAATTAAAGACATGATAAATGGATTTTTTCATCATGTATTGGATATAACAATGTAAAGAATATAGTATTTGCTATGTATTTCACTGATAATGACAATCAATAAATATTTTATTCTATAAATCCAATGAAGTTTAATGTCGTGTGTATTTTTCATTAGTTATGCAGTTTAACATATTATGGTAAGGACATGGATTGCCCAACAAGAAATAAAATGATGGTTTTTGGATGGTCCCAAAACATGAGGTTTGAGAATCACTATGTATCTAGTGATGCGTGTAAAAATTCGAGTTGGAGTTCTTGGATGAAGATAATCCCTTTGTATAGATATCTCTTAAATAGGGATGAGGGAATCTCATCCTTCCTTCACACTAATTTATAATATATACGGAGATTGGTTAGTGAGATGGTACGTCCCACGAAGTTTTGCATCATGTGGTGAGATAGTTATTTATATAGTTTAGTATCATTTTGTTAGGACATTGGGTAATAATCATTATAAAGCCTTCTTCTGAGGAATAGCTAATACAATTTAATACCATGTAACCAACACAATGTATCATGTTCTGGCTCGACCATCATGTAGGACTACTAAATCCCTACATATCTCATTTACAATATAAATCAAGACACAGAGAATTATCGAATCATGTGAAGTTTAACTTCATGTCTAAATGACATTAACCGTGAATTTTATAGTCATGTGGTAAGGGTCTATGTTTATTTGTCATGCGTAATGATTAAAGTTGTATATCCCTGCAGTTTCACATAATGCGATAATTATTTTTTTAGTTTATTTTTAACATCATGTATTATTGATGAGATAAATAAGTTAAAATCCATGTAACCAAGAGGATACTCACTTTATGGAAGCTATGAAATGAAATTCATGAAAAATATCACATTGTAGGTGGCCTGTGACATGCTCCCCATCAACTATGGACAATGAGTAGTCTCCATGTTGATAGAACTTATGTATTATGATAGTATACTCTAATTTTGGTTCTAGCTATGAATGATTCTTCCCTTGTATCATTGGGGTTTTGAGGGTAAATATCATTTCTCCTTCAAGGCATTAATTTTGTCTAACATTTTTATTAATAAAACATGAAATCATATGCTAATGGACTTCAAGGTTGTGAAATTTATGCAACAAGTTATAATCATTCCACTATAATTAAAAGATAATATTTTGTCATTTCTCATCATATTAGTGATATATAAATATGGCTATTTGGTGAGAATAAATATATACATCTATTGGTAACACTGCATCGGTCATGTACACTAAAGAATATGGAGTTTATTATGTAGTGGTATGTGTGGGGGCACGGTAGGCCTGTAAAGCATGGATGAGCTTCACCAGAAAATAATTCTTTTCCTTATTCACCATCTTATACTATATATATGATATAGATATATTGAGGGCCTCTAAATGTACATTTTAATATACATGATAGTGAGCTGTTTGATAAGACTAGATATTATACCCATGGTATTATTTCATCAACACTATATATAAAAAGCTGGTATCGTTTTCCATCAATATTGTGTGATAGATCCTGAATGAGCGAATGGTATGGGACAATATGATGTCCATGATACTCTTAAACTCTAATTATTTGAGGGGTATTTCATTAGACCTTTGTAAAATAAGCCATTATCTGTTAGTAAGTACATGAACTACATTCCCATGGCTAGGGGTATGGCCCCAATACATCCATTCCCCTAATAGGGATTCAAAAAAATTTATTTATTTGTATTTTCAAATTACAAGGATTATTGATGGAGTTTTCATGGATCAAAAATTCATCAAATTTCCTTGTGAACACTACAAAATCCTATATTTTGTTTTACTAGTAGAAACTCACCCTTTGAATTTGGTGGTAGAACAGGTTCTAAACTGATGAGAATTATAGGAACCAACATGGAATTCTTTTTGATGGTAGAAATATACCTTTACACTATGAATCTAAGAATGACTTTGTAATAGCCTATCTTGTAGAGGTATTATTTATCATTCAGACTATCATGTTGGGTAAATTTAGATAAATGACGATGAATCTAGTCCCACCTCAAAAAATGTCTTGGAAGACCTCTATTATGAAGGTAACTGATTCTAGGATCCATCCATCTAGGAGTGGATACTGGTTCATCATGAATTGATGAAATTTTGGCCAGATTGATTTCTTATATATAATAGATGATGATTGACAATACCATGTCTCAGTTCATGATATAGGTGACTTATCCCTCATGGTTTGGGTTATATAGAAATGTGGAGACATTATCCAATGCATTGGAGAAATAATTATGTTATTGAAGAAGATGACAAAACATGTGATCAAAATGTAACTCTAACATTAGTCCCTTGAAATGGCTAGTGATCATGGACAGATCAGCCTTTTCAATGGAATATTATCAATTGATATGATTTATCACTAGTTTTTAATCCCACATGATATTCATATTGGCTATATGTAGGTGTATGTCTTCTTCCATTCTATACTTGAGGGATATGTATTCAGCCTCATTATTTCTATAGCCTTCTCATAGTTAGAAAGTGTAGATAAAACCTTCTTTTTCATAGAAAAAATACAATACATTGGCCAACTAGATTTATCTTGGTGCTTACATCCTTTTAACAATATGAATTGAGGAGGCATCATAAAAATAATTCTCCCATTTATTGGGAATGTTATGAAAATATAATAAGTATTAAAATGTAATCTCAACATCCTTGTGTATATTCTATGGTATATGATGTCTTGTGTGGTAATCAGTCGAGATAATCTTTTCACCAATTTTTGAGATTTGAACTGAATGTTGTATTATTGAAGAATGACATCCATTGGTCCATGATTTGTGTCAACATAGGATACCAAGTATTTACTTGATCCTTTAAATAATAAAGGCCAAAATTACATCGTGGTGCAAAAATTATTTCCACAAATTTTTCACTATAATGAATACTGATATGCAGTTCTTCTCGACATTCGATCATCTTGTCTTAGTTCTTATAACCATAAATATGAGGGTATATATACATTTTTTTCTCCCAGAATCATTTTTATGTGAGAGGAGGGTTCCCTGTGAATGTTATACGGTCACCATAGACAAGATGAGTTTCCTCCCATCCTCGGGAGGCATTAAAAGTGGTGGATTCCATAAATACAACATGAGACATATAATTATTTTTTATAGTTATCATCCAATTGATATGAGTTTCCCTTCTCCATTAGATTCAAAAAAGGGGAAATATTTTAAATCCATATTAACAATTAAATGATGAATTCAGGGGATGTTCCTCAGGACACCGTTTATTTAATTATGATTTCTGTGGGTGAAATTGCTAAAATAACACTAGTATGCTTTTTATCAACCTTAATCCCATGGTGGAATTCCAAAAATCCATGTAACATACTCGATGTTACCATAAAATCTCATTTCAGTGGATTTTTATTCATTCTCTATCATCACTTCTTTTCAAAGATAGCTTGGTGATCTGTGAAGTGATCACATCACTATTAGGATTTTACATCCAGATCATCATTGTAATGTTATACTATCATTTCCAATATTGACTTAATGATATGATACATACCCCATCGATGTGTAGATCCTTCATTATGTAATCCAATGTTCATGATCTAAAAGAAAAAGAGCCCTATGTGTTCTCTTATAATGTTGAGCTCATCAGCTTTAGGGGCCATATTTATTTGATTATACCTTGAATACACATCAATGGATGGAATACCATAGACGATATAAGTTTCAATGATCAAAAATTTTGTGATCATGAATTTGAAATATTCTTTAAGTAAATTGTAATTAAGGATTCTAAAATCAGTGAAGTCCAAAATATTTTTTTTCATATTCATAACAAGGATGGTATTGGAAATCCATCTTGGGTATTAAAAATCTCAAATAATTTTGTCTCTAGATAGTTTTACATCATTCATCACTACATTGGTGTCATGATAGGGGTGTATCATCTTTGATTCCTATTTATAGCCTTTACTCTCAACTAGTAAAATGAGATTGTGAGAAGCAACATATAGATTTAGTATGGTCATTTCTCTATATTTATAAAAGAAAACATATCGACGTTTCTTAATAAATTCATTTTAATCAATTTCAATTGAATGGGATTGCAATCACTACTTAGTATATGTTGTGTCTCTTATTTTTTCCTAGATTAACCCATATTATTCTATCAATCATGGTAGAGACACATTCCCTAGATGTGGGAGGGGAGTTCTGGAGGGAAACTTGTCCTATTTCAATTTTGATTTTGTGGAGAAAAATTATGATGATGTTGAAAATATAGGGACATCTCTATCACTATTAAGGTGAGATAGTACATATGATGTCACATTATTATCCCTTATTTCCAGAGTTATTGCAGAGAGATACTAGAAATCATTACTATTTCCACATTCATTGGGGATAGAGGGGCTCAGATCTCTAGGACCCAGTCCATCACCTAAATTATATTTATGGGGATAACATACTCGATTTAAATAATATTATATGTATTTATAGGGGTATTACCCTATCTGTTGGGATATGAAACCTATATATTAGAATCCATTTGGTTTTTTATATCCCATCCATAGAAAATTGACTCAGTATATGTGGCTTCGCATGTCTCAAAGTGGGAACCATCACCATGTCGTATTCTATCCATTCTATAGATGGGTTATTTTAGACATTGATGGAATGTTAAAGGTTACTCCATGTGACTAAACTACCATGACTTTCCAAGCAATACATTATATGATGTTTTTTTTCAACAAAATGATAAACTCATCTTTAATTGTGTGATCCCAAAACTGAGTTACGAGTATGATCTTCTCAAGATTTATTTTCTCAGACGTATCATAACCTTTAATGGTAATATTTGTGGAATAAAAATTCCCTTCAATATATCCAAAACATTAGAGTGTTCAAATTAGGATGACGTTCAACCCTGAACAATATTGAATTAGGGTCCTTAAGATGTTGATATTATTGAGTCTTACAGAAACATATAAGGGTGTTATGTTTCCCTATATGGCCTCTTATTGATCATGAGCAATATATTATATGGAAATATGGTGTTATATAGACATTTTATCCATTTTATAGTCAAGGATTCATTGACATATGTCTCAAATTCTTGGGAAAATTGGAGGGCTTTATCTAGTTCCTCACTGATTTCAATTGAATGATGGAGCACATTGAGGATTGAGAGCTTAGCTAGGACAACTTTCATCTCCTTGACAATGTCATGATTTTGTTCCAATGTTCGGTGCTTCATGAATTGGGATTTATACTGGAAATGGGACTTATGATCTTTGGAATTTTAGGATGGCGACAATCTTTATTGTACATAGTTCGAGGGAGAATCATCTTCTAGTGGTGGAGTTAGGAAAACATTATCTTTTTCTATAGATGATCAAATATCCACATCCCTATAAGGAGGTCATTCAATTAAAATGGGTGTGGAATATCACTGGATGGTTTTGAGACACGTCCACATCTTTTCATGGCTCACTAAAGTGTCTAACCATGGGTACCTACTATATATATGATGTCTATGAGGATGCGAATGAAATGTTGGTTCAAAAAACACCTATGTTTTCCCATATAACATTGGTTCCTAAAAATAGATTCCTCCCATTAACTGGTAATATGTGGGAAACCAATATTCTATGGTATATTCATCATCATAGAAGGGGTAATCCATGTGTACAACATTTATGGTACCAAATATGAGTTCTTCAACTAATAAGGATTCCCTTTTTGGGTGGTTCCCATGCTTCAAATGTTTTAGGGAAAAAATAGGAATGATTTAGAGCTGGTGTTGGAAATTAATATGACTCATATGATTCTGTATATTCCTTCTTTCGACGGTCACACCTACCCAAGGAAGGCATATTTGATGTTACCAGCTATGATCATGGAGTTATATTAGGTGTGTGTAGTTGTGGTCTGAGGGTGGGATTAGATCCATAAACTATTTTATGAGTCCTCTTGTTGTTGAAGATCAATTCAAATATAGCTGGAACATTCTTCCAAAAAACCATTACATTACTATGGGAAACAGTTACGTATAAAACCTAATATATAAGTTATATAGAACCATAATTCTATAATCAATGATTCCTTTTATGATTTAATTGATGAAGAATATGTCCTGGATGTTTTGAAAAATAATTCACTGGAATGGGTAGTAGTCGGGAAGGTTTGTGAGGTTGAACTAATCAGGGTTCATGGGATCTGGTGGATTGAGTAGGTTACATTCCATGAATGACACAAAATTATATGGTATGTGTTCAATTTGAAAGTTGTATACATTATTAATATATTCCTAAAATCATATGCAACACTGATTTCTCTTTTCTTATGAAATAGGGTGATTATGTGGTTATCACTACTCAAAATGATGTGCTAGGAGTTTCAATATTTTTCAATGTTCTTGGATGGGTACTGTTATTGGATTATGATGATAGATGTAACTTCATCCTTGCCTTTCATATTCCTCTGTGTTGGAAGAATGAGAAGAGAATTGGACTAGGTTTACTAAATGACATCTTCAAAACATTCGGTTGTTTATGTGAACTCATGAAACCCACCCGGATAACTGATTGAGATAAGAGGTTACTATAGCTCGTCACTGATAATTTCAATGTAGATTAGTAGTAATATTTTTACGAGAGAGGTATTTTGAGAGAATATGTTACACACTTGCACCATATATGAAGTCATACACCATCTCATTTTCGTTATTCATTATGCTTTTAGGTAGAAATGTTTCTCCATGTCTTGGTGTTTTACTCATAATGTAATTCAAGCTAATCATATTCCAATCAGGAAATGTATCCTGGTATAACATTTTTGTAAACAAAAAGACCTGGCCTATTAGATTCTTTAAAAAATACATCAAATTTAAACCCTCCTATTCAACTTGAGGTTCTGCCATAAACCCACATAGGGATACGATTTGGGTGACATGTTGATCGGGGTTGCTATTACCATAAAAGGTAGAGATGATATGGTTTCTAAAATTTGGCGGGGGAATATATTATTCCACCAACTCAGGATATGGATTCATCTTAGGATTCATGGATGGGTGTCACCCTTCAATAGATTCCATATGGGTGGAGTTAATGATGTTATGGAACACGGTGGTAAATTTTGTCTGAGTCAACACTCATCTATAAGGTTCTAGTGGGGGATGATGTGGGGTACCCACCTTCATCTCCAACTTATTCTCAATTCACCCAATGATTTAATTATTACCCTTTAAAGGGAGAGGATATAAACGGAATAAATGTAATTCATTATCATTTTCAACTTCCCCATTTGTGTAAACTGGATTTCTAGATCTCGAGCTATTCTGTTGCTCATATTCTACTCCTGGTTGTGAATCTATTTTTTTCATATGTGTGGGAGGATGGATATTCAAATCCTCCTAAAGATAAAACCTAATGAGAATATTTTTTCCGGGTATATCTACGTTGAGTTGTCTGAGATTCATATCTCATTGTCATGTTGTGAAAAATACAATGCTAAGAATGTAATTTATATTATGTGGGTTGAGGATATGGATTCTTCCACACATGTTAATAATTTAATGTTAGAGCTCTTTCATGGAGGTGGAAACTCATAATTCGAAAGGTTCCAGGTTTTTAATTATTCTATTATTCTAGGTGCCTATAGTCTCACATGGTGCAAGTAGATAACCCTCCTCTTGGGGTTTTTTTTGTGGTATCCCTATTCATTTTTTCCTGATCCAAAATTACTATCATATAGATAGTGAAGAAATTTTCAAAGGCATATTGGAAAATGGGTTTTGTCCTGTTACTCTCAAGGAAACAAGATTATTCTACACTTCCATCATTATAGTTTTTCCTAGAAGCCTTGCCCATATTGGCCTATTTTCCCTTGATATAAAATTGGGGTATAATCACCTTCATCATATGTTCATAAATTATATTTATATGGACAATGAATTGAAGGAATTTTCCAGGAATTATCTCTAAATGGGACCTTAATAATATATGCTTGCCTTTAAGTGGGAGGAATATATGGGACATCGACCGTCGATATTTACATCCCTACCTGGAGAAGACTGATTTTAACTATGGTGATAATGGTGAGAAAAAATAACTTAGCCCTGCAAACTGGGGGTTATTTGGGGACACAATTGGAATTTATTGATATTATTATTGCGGATAAAATAATTTCTTTCAGTTATTTGATGATTATCAGGGTGGAAATTGATATATATGTTCCAAAATCATTGTGGGATGGTGTTTATCTATATCCACCTTTTCCCCCCAATACCCTCACAATAGATGATTAACATGATGATAGTGATTGAGATATAAATGCCCAAATAATTGTGGGTAGGGGTTTGTTTTCAGCTTCAAATGATATATTTTAATCCTCTCTAGAATTGATGAACTAGATGTGGAGGTGGCAGTAGATATTCGCACAAACTAACTGGTTGAGTTCTATCAAGGATTAAATATATTTCACCTACTACTACATCTCTTTTTATATGGATTGGATGTGACTGTATGTGATTTGAGTTCAATAGAGGCCCATAGTGGGAATCATTCATTAAAATATGTCAGATTATTGATCATATCATCATTTTATATGGCTAAATTACATTATTATTTCACTAAGGGGTCCTGTTTATAGTATTTATTTGTTATACTCACCCTTAATTCATGGTATCTTGGAATCATTGTTATGGGATAATTCTATTGTATTGAACAACTGGATCACACAATACCATATCCTTTGATTTCACTAAATGATATGACATTACATGATGTTTAATTTGAGGGTATATACAGTTCAAGGGACATAATTAAGTTTAATGATCTATATTTCTCCCATACTCAGATATACACATCTTAAAAATATCATGAAATCAGTTAGAGGAGTTTTTTATTGACGCATTGACAAATGCTCTATAGGATTTTCGATGCTCTTCTACTACTTGATTCTATTCTATGGAAAAGGTGGACATATCTAGCTAAAAAAATAGTGTATTCATAATATACAGATGATACTATCCACGTAAGGTTGTATATAAAGGTGATATTCATATACTGAATAGTGCAGATGTATATCCTTTATTATATGATGATTATACCACATATATATCAATATAGATGAGGCATGAACTATTGTCATAGCCCATCTAGGACCTCATAATATTAATATGTGAGGGTCCATAACATGATAATAAGGTGTTTTCTAGAACTCTCTCTCCATATGTAAAATTTCAACATTCTCATCCTCACACTTTTTGGCATTGATCTATTCTGATCTTGGAAGATTCTTCTGATTGTCACCTGCTGACTTGAGTGGAGTTATCTTTGATGTTAGTCGAGGAAAAATGTTAAGCGGACACCAATGTTTTGAGAACTTCTAGATATAAGGGCATATGAATTTTTAAAAACTCTATATATTATGTTGTTTGAGAAAAGAGATGATTTATTTTTTCCATTGGAGATATCAATATGGGGAGTTTGACAATGGTGGCTCCTTGTGGTTGAGTCCCAGTTATACATTTGTACACTACCAAAAGTTAAACTATCATGGTAATGACCATATTATTTTTTGGTTGAATAGATGTAGAACCATTTTGGTGCTGATAAAGTGTACCAACCAACCTCAAGGATACTGACATTTAATGGATTACGAATATTATTCTTATTTTACATTGCTTCCAGAATATGACAACAATATTTTGTAATTTAGTAGGGATATGAGCCTATTATATAATGTGTTCTAGATCATTCTTATTATTTTATGGCGTTTTTGGAATATGTTATCAATATTAAGACTATTTTGCAATATTACAATTATATATCTTATTATTAAAAATAATGTTTGAACGTGTTGAGGAATGTTTCATTCATTCTTGGTGATCCTATTTCATAATAGGAGTATAATATCGATCCTGATCATTGTGTTATGTTTCTTGTCTTGTATTGCAGGGATATGATCATGCCTTGCTTCATGTGAAACACTAACATAGTGATCCAAAATTGGAATTTTAATATGATCAGAGTATATATCTTCATTTCTCACCAGAATATGGTGACATGCCTCTAGATTGGGAGAATTGATATGAGCCTCCTCCTTTATTTCCTAAGTAGGATGAAAATGAAATTATTGATCCGAAAAAGAAGATATATGTTCCTGGAATATATGATGTGGTGGAATATTCTAGGAATATTCACTAATAAGAATATAAAATTGTATCCAATCATATTTAATTATCAATTTGTGTGGCTTATCCAGAGTGGGGACAAGAGCTTGATCTTTGGAGTATTCAACTGGTATTCTTAGAAAATAATATGAGCATATCATAAGGAATTTTTTCTTCTCATTTGGTATAAACTGGCCAAAACTAGAATATGAACATGATCCTGAGACTTGGGAATATACCATAAAACATTTTTGATTGGACTTTTACATGTTTATGAGGCATGATTCACTCTCATATGGTGTCACTCAATTGGAATGAGAATATGATCATGGTCTAATGCATCATCCTCTACCAAAATATAAAAACAATACACCTTGAAAAGAGAAATAATGGGTGGTTTCCATAGAGAAACAACCAGTTGTTCATAATGGTCATATTTCTTTTTTCTTACACAGTTGTTGGGATAAGAATATTTTCATGTCCTTGTATATGTACAAGTGCCAGAATATTCCAGCAAGGTTCTTTAGAAGCTGATAAGATATAATTTTATTTTATAAAAGTTTTCACAAGGATGTGATCCTTCAATATTTCCATATCCCCTTTATATTGTAAGATATCTTTAATTAAAGTGGGGATATTATCCCACTTATGTCATCATTCCTACACCAGAATATGCTGACAGGCTTCATGCTTGTGTGTCGAGATTTGTGCACCCCCATCCCTATTGTAGTAATATTACCATATACTTGTTCAAATTGATCAGGGGTATGAGTTAGTTACCTGTTATTTATGGAATATGCTAGAAAACTTAGTTAGAGGGAGTAAGGATAGGATCCCACTTATAGTTATCAAGAGCCTTACTAACCTAATTTATCATTCTTTTCACTCATGCATCAATATTATATGAGGCAAGATATCATGTGGTAAACATAGGACGTGGCATATTTGTAATGGTGGTATTGTGTTTGAGACAACAGTTAGCTGGAGCCCTCCTCGATAGCCTCTAAACCAGAAGGGAGTCGTATTTGAATCATTGGTCGACCATTAAAAGGGACTAAAAGGAGGTGTTTATAACACTCTATGTATAATATAAGAAATTGGATAGTTGTAGTGATTAGGTCCATTATCATAGATACAGCAATTATAATGTGATTCTAACTTCTCAATTTTCTTACATAGAGACCCTAAAAATAATCTTCTAGGGTCATAATTATACCATGTCGGTGGTATTACTAGTTTAATGTTTTTGATAACTATAATTGAATTTTTTGGGTAGTTTTGAGAATTTTTTCAACCTATGGGGGTGGTATCTATATTTTATTTAAAAAATGGTAGCTAGATGAAGTCATTATCTCGTATCGGGATGGCTTTCATGAGATCATCATCTATAGTCATTTAGAAAATAAGGAACAACGTTATAGATTAGTGATTCATTTTTGGAATTCTTGTTGATCAATCAAATGTGTATGGTAAACCCCTTTTTCCTTTTATTCTTGGCCCCTAAATTCAACTTAGGTGGACTTGTCAAAACAATTGTGTACATATTTTTTAATAAACATGGTTATAGAGGAATAAATTTTGGATTTTTGTTTGGATATTTATCATTTTGGATATAGAAACTATGTGGAAAGACACATTGTAGTCCAACCAAATTTCTATTTGAGGGTTTTATATCCATATAATTTCTTGCATAGAATATGATATGAAAAAATTCCTAACACATGATTAATCGATCATTCTGTTATTTTAATGATTTAGGTTAGGTTAAAAAAAAATATTTGGAAAATACGTGTATGTGAATCCCACATATGATGAACGAAATGGGTTCTCAAGACTCAAGAAGTATATCCATTTTATATTGTGACAGACATTCCATGATTAAATATTGGATGAATTATTTGATTGTTTTGGATAAAATTCATTTCTCAATTACTCACATTATTATTGAAACTTCGTTTTTCTTCCTAAGGAATACCAAATAGTTCACACATCCCCAAATAAGTACATAAAATCATTCTGAAGGAAGGTGGTCAATTTGCATTTCAAAACTAATGAGGATTAGGAAAGCACATTGATCGAGAGAATGTGTAATAGGGATCATCACACCCATTTCGAGGTAATTCATGCCAACTTCAAGAATCTCTTATTGATTTATATTATGTTTGTAAAAATATTCACAATCCCAAAATACGACTGAATTCCCTTAAAGAATGATTATTGGTTGATTCCTTTTATGAGCCAACGAAGGGGGTATTATTAGTAAATTCATATGTATGTATATGGGGTTCATAATTCATTTTCTAGCAATGAGTTGATTCTTATGTACTGAAGGAATATGAAATAGTGATTCTAAATTAATTACCATGCCGTGTGGTGGTTAATATTCAGAGTAAATGATTGAGCCAGTATAAGATGTCATACATATCCTAATTATTATTGGATTCGAAACACATGTTGTTAGTTGAATCTTGTTTAACCTTACATCATAAGAAAATGACATATGTGTGGGGATAATGGCACTGGGTATTCAAGATAGTGTATCAAGGAGATATCCAACATATCCATATTATCAATAGAATTTGAGTTTTCATAGTCATTTACTTTTTTCGGTTCACTAACAGATAATGTATAATTGTTAGTCTATGGGAAGGATTTTCCACAATAGTTCAAAATCAAGATACATGGAGGAACATATACCAAAGTGGATGCCTATTTTGAATAGGGCATTAAAATGGTTTCATGTGTATCATGATTATTGCTGGACGAAGAGTTATCAAAGTTCATTCACACCCTCAAAATTTTCCTGGAGTAAGATTAAATTCTAATGGGGAAAATATATCATTCCAATTATCAGGTATTATTAAATAATGTTTCTCTAGCTGATGGAGATTCACGATGCAAATGATATGAAAATTGCAACACCTGATTCCTATGTGATCCATAATCGGTGTGAGGTACAAGGGGCAATAAGTAATCAATCTCATTGTAAATGGATGCAGTACAAATTAACTAGGACAACCCATTAAATTTTTAATATGGATATAGGGACTTTGAGATGCATCCTACATATCCTGGTTATGGAAGGAATCAAGTTCATCATATTTCAATAGATTTCTCAATCTATTAGGTGATTTGGTAGAGTGATCGTACTAAGAAAATGATTGGGTCATGATGGATGATATGTCAGAGATGTGGCTGTATTATAAATAGGTGGATTCCTATTTTAGTTAGGACGTGGGCCCTATGAATGAATCATCTGTATCATGTTTATGGCAGGTATCAATGTCTTCTTAGTATAATTAATCATGGATAACACACCTATTTTCCCTTATATGTGATACATATCATATTATTTAACTGATCTAGGATTAAAAAATAAGGATCCCCTTACATTTTTAGAGGATTTATGATACAAATTATTTGTTTATTGAATCTCTATAATCCCCCATGATATATTCTTATTGTGAGAAAAAAATTCACAAAACTAATTTAAGGAAGACATATGAACACAGAAAATCCTTTCAATGTAAATATAATACTTGAAACTTGGAGAGGCACCCCACATATCATGGTTATGGAAAATATAAGATTTGTCATATTTCAGATTATCTGGTATTACACACAAAGGATGAAAATATATGTGGGACTTATAATATTATTCCATTGATCTGGACTAACACCCTGAAGTTTCCAATGCCATTATAGAGGCTTTATGAAGAAAATTATATGATTATTGCTTCTCACTAAGACCATGTGAGCTATGATCACTTTGAGAAAAATGGGATAGAAATATTTCTGTCACACTTCATATGGATTTAGGAAAAATGAACTGGGGAAGCCCCATGATGGTTAATTAATTTTTCAGTCCTCAAAGAGATTTCCTATATATTATAGTTATGGGAGGAATTATAGTTCTCATAGATTGGTCAATTATAGATTACACACTAAGTATTCTCTTATATACAAGGCATATCATATTATTTAATTGACAAGGGCCTACCCGATGAGGTTTACCTAGACATTATAATGGATTTATAATGAAAATGATATTATTATTGAAACTTCTTAATACCAAACGAGATATGCTTGGTGTGAGAAAAAAATGGTTAGAAAATGACCAATTTAATTTCTTATAGATGAAAGACATATACACTAGGGAACACCTTCAAAGCCTAATATATTTCTCCTATCATAGGGATGAATCATACATATCATAGTTATAAAAAGAATCAGATTAGTCATAGTCTAGTTGATCCGGGCTAGCACAATATGGTTTTTAAATATACACATCATAATTTTCTGACTGGAAGGCATTGAGTCCCACTCATCATATTTGATTATATTGTTGTCATGTAGGATGGTTTCTTGATGAAATTTAAAATACAATTACAAATCATTTTGACTTTTATCTATAACTATTCATTATCTAGATGGAATTTTTGATGGTTTTCATATTATTATGTCTTTATATGTGGAGGGTCTCACAATACTTAGTCAAATGATCCTAAAATCCATAACATTCTCTTGGATGATTTTTTTTGGGGGAGTCACATGATCTAGATGAACTTAAATGTTATCATTGTGGAAACTAAATGAAATACTTGATGCGAAAAAGGGAGTCAATGTGACAGGTCTTCATGGGTGTTTCATGTCATGGCCATCTTTTCTGTAATACATCACACCATCTAGTTGGAATTTCCAGAGGGTGTTGTGAGAGCTAGTTGAAATTACCAGGTGCTACCATGAGACATAGCTAACATGAATTGGGACCGAGATATGATTCTGGAGGCACAACTTGAGGACAATGGGAGGATTGGATTACTATCCTGAAGGGTTTAGCGAGACAAGGGGCGGAATTCCATGGGGATCCATTCGACTTTATTAGACATGTTCAAAGGAGTTCACATGGTTGAAATAGTATACTCTAGGAGTGACATGAGATACAAGAGAAATGTCTGTTGTCCCATGACATGTATAGTTCTTGTGAACCACATTTGGAACACCATATATGTTCTTTTCAATATTATTTCATCTTAAATTAATTGATTTATAGTTAAATTGGGAATGACTTAGATGTGTTCAATGTTAGGTTTTTTTATGTCTCATGTGATTTAGAAAAGGTGTGGCATGCTCATCACATGTCATTAAATAAGTGATTCATGTAACCTATGAATGATCACACAAATCACATCATGCATGTTTCATGAATTATCTAGTTTTTCATACGATCCTACCTTACATGATACTTTTCTAGTCACAAGATCATCCAATATGATAAATACACTATAGTTCTTGGTTGTGTTGGTGTGTATGAATTTAAAAGGATCTCCAATTATATTATGGCGCAGAGGGGTATTTATACACCTAGACACCCTAGGGTTTTTTTTATTGTGTCACATATCACATGAATCTAGGTGTGAGTTAGCGGGGTATTTGGAATCCCCCTTCATTTCATGTTCTTATCGTGGATCACTATGAGGCCCACATAATATTTTTGGAGATCAAGAAAATATTTAATCAATTCCTCTTTTACTGTATTGTTTTCAACTAATGGGTTTATGTTGAATCATGATATCTTGTTAATGAAATTCCATATTGTTATATTGAAAAGTCCAAGGGTCTTCATGAGATTAGGCTACCTTTAGAAAGGCCTTCGCTTGATATCGATTGATTTGTTTTGGACTTTTTGGGATACAAGGATGACTTGTCTGGGGGATATTGTGGGATCAATCCAACTTTTCTAGTGATCTGTGAGACCATTTGGTGGAAAGACTTAGCATCATTCCAATGATTTATGTTTGTGGGGGGGGGGGGGGCTCCTGTATTTTACTTCTTTATTTCCTTTTTTTATTTTACTATTCTTGGGGATCATGTGATCTTGCATGAGTTTTTTTAAAGATAACTACTCTACATATTGGTGATGTTTTTAGGGAAAAATAATGTTTCTGTCGAAATATTTGATCATTTCAAGTAAAATTCCATTATTTTTATCATGTATGGAGAAAGGGGGAGTGTGAAATATCCTAGATGTGTCTAAGGCTCTTTGAGTGTCAAGGATGATATACCATTGAAATTTCACATGATGAGGCCGATATGTTATTAAGGGCATGCGATGTCATATCGATTTCTAGGGGTGTTCCATTTGATTTTGAAAACCACAAGAGGCTCCAAACTTATCACTTTTTTATTTTCAATATTTATTTAATAATATGGGGGATATCATGAGGTTGTATAAATGATAACAAAAAAATCATTCTCCCTATTGGTGAGGTGTCACACTAGTTTCACGATCAAAAGGTTCTCTGACCATTTGGATATTTTCTTCTTATTTTCAAAGGATTTTTGATTCATCTGCCACTTGAAAAGATGCACGAAATAGGGTTTCATTCCTGGAAACATTAGTGTGATAATTGGTTGTTTGGGTTTACTTCGCAAGAATATAAGGACTTATCAAAGGTGCTTCATGTGATCTTCTGTGGCTTATTTACAGCAAATGGTCATCTTTATGACCTTATACATGTCATATGATCTTTTTTATTTTGGGGGTTCACAAGATCCACATGACCAGGTACACCATCATTTTCCATTTCTATATGGATAAAATAATACCCACATCTAGGAATTTTTTCTTTTTGGAATTTTCAAAACCTCATTTACCAGGCATCAACAACCGCGTTAGTATTTTTGAATCATATGTTTTTGAATGAAATAATATGATATGGGTCTATAAATCCCATTATTAACTAGGTGTAATGTAAAAAAATTTATTATCTATTTATTATGTAAATCAAACAATGTATAATGGTGCATTACGTAAAACATGTAACAAAAAAATTAGTGAGACAAGAAACACCCTTTTAATGATCTAAAAATTTGAAGTGATAACTAACTAATAAAATAATTATATGATCATATGTAAATACAAATATATTTTTTTAAACAAATCATAAGATTAATTATACATCAATTCATACATAATAATTTAATAAAAATGACAATGATGACTTTTGATAACCCTAATGAATGTAAATTAAGTTTAGAATCACCTTACTATATGTACGAACATGATATCTATATCCTTAAACTCATTTATAATAAACATAAATTATATATTTATTTTAATAAGAAGAAAAAATTAGTTGAATATATTAAAATTAAACCATTTATGAAATTTATGTCAAGGAGGTATTTATGTATATATTTGACTAAGTCCATGCCAAGTGTTTTGAGGACATTTAATTCATGAATAAAAAATTACATTGGTAAGTTGACCATGGTCGAATCGTTAATAGTCACCACATCTATCGAATACTATATTTTGAATTACTAAAATTTTAATAAAAAACATATTTAACCTTTTTAGGTGCAATTTTAAAATGAAACTCATATCTTTATGGAGGTGGTATTCCACATATATGCAGTAGCAATTTAATAAATTTTTAACAAGTTGAATGGTAAGAAGCTAATTAATATTTTTAATTTGACGATTCATGATAATTTCTTGAATATCATATATATTTTTCAATTCCAACATAATAAACATACCTGTGATTTTGTGATGAAAAATTAAACACATTCCTTCTTGGAGTTGGTAGTCCAAAATTACACATAAATGATGATCATGTTACCCATAGAATATAAATGTTGATGAATAATGTTTTTCTATTGAATAAATGACATATCATTATATGTAATATAACTAGGTTATTATATTGTAATTATTTGGATATAAATTATTGACTTAAAAGAAGTAAAATGTAAAATATCGATTAAAATGATTACTTCATCTATTAACAAGCTCCATTGGATTTTTCTTATGAATCCTTGTGATTGTATTTTCATAAAAAATAATAAAATATAATTTGTCTTAAAATATTAATACATTGTTTCAAAAAGGTTATTAACGCCATGTCAGTCATTGTAATTTTATCAATAGTAAAGATGTGTTTTCCTTTTATAGTGAAGGAAAAGAGACACATTGAATTATTTAAAATATTTAAATAAAATAATATTTTTCATTTTTAAGTGTCACCATGAAAAAAACAAAAAATAATAATGGTTATGGTAGAAATAATCTCAATGAATAAAATTTGGATATGTTTTTGCAGTATTTTAATCCATATTATCGGGTTTAATTCCATTTCCTAAAAATTGAATCCTTAATAATGACTAAAACTTACTCAATACAAATGTGTAATAAATTTACTATTAATGTAAAAATTTCTCAAAAATGGCCATGGGATGACATTTTCATCCACATAACATTTCCCTTATAGTCATTAATATATTTTTATGATATTCAAATCACTAAAAATATATCCATAATCATAAAGTATCATGAAATATGATTGAAAAACTATTAACATTCCTTTACATTAATGTCATTAGAACACATATATAATTCAAAAATAAATTATCTGAAAATAATATTTTAATTATTATTTTCAACAAAATTATTGTGATTCACCATTCCATTGATAAAATGAATATTTTTTATAATAGTTTTCTTTGAATCTTATATTTATTGGTCAAGAACTATGGTAGAGTTGTGTATATGTTTAGGTATTTTATCTTGTTACCAAAATAATAATAAAAATTAAAAAATTATTATTTTTTAAAACATTATATTCATTCATAACATCCTATTATCCTTATGAGATTCTATATGATAAAATAAAAGCAAAATAGTATTATTTTGGAATTTTACATTTTATAAAATATAACATGAACATATTTTTTACAATAATAATATAATGTTCAATAGTGTACAAAATACGAAACACAAAGGTTATAGGAAAAAATAAATATAAATATTAAAATATGATCATTATAACCTAGAAATTAAAATATTTGAAATTGATAATGAATCAAAATTATAAAATATATAATTTTAATAATGATTTATAATTTATTAATTGAAGAATTTTACATAAGTACTACATTTTTACTAAAGTAATTTTATTCTTCAAATCATATGTTTTATTTAAAATGATTTTTACTGATTTTTTGTGGTTTAATATTGAAAATAATTTTTTGAAATTTTTGAAAATTTATTTTAATTTTAACATTATCATGTACAAATTATCATAGAATAAATTTTTTATAAGTTTCATAAAATATTTATTTCTCAAGAAATAAGGAAAAATGATGATTTTTATAGAAAACTACCTATTATTTTAAATTAAAAAATTGGTAAAATGTTTTTTTCATTTAGTTTAAAAGTAAAATTAATTAAAATTATTTCAATAATCTAATTATAGTTTTCGAATGGATTTTATACTTTATTTTATAATAAAAACCGTTTATATTTTAAAAATGAAATTTTTCTGGAAACGCGTTTTCATTTCATTTTACAAGTTTTATTTAAAATTAAATTCCTAATATTTTGTGTTTTGATTTTTAAAAAATGTTTTCAATATTTGAAATCAGTAGTTTGAAATTTAGTAAATAGTTTCATTTTTTTTGTTTGTCAATATGAATAGTAAACATAGTAATTTTCTTTTTATGGTGAAAGGTATATCATGTAAATTAGAATAAAAAAATGACGTGAATAATAAAATTACAAAAAACATTCCTAAATCCCATTTTTTAATATATCTCATCCATAGTACTCCATGGGTGGAATTTATTACCTTTCAGGTCTACTTGGATGAGATTATGACATTTATAGTATTTTTTAAAGAAAAGGCAAACATGTTATACTATTTTTTTATAAAAGTGTAATATTTTTAATATGGTGTTATCCAGAGGATAAGTTTATCTATTAAAATAATTTTTAAATAATGTATTTTTATATTTTGGATGGTTATTTAATTTTTATTTTTTATGATGATATATTTTTATTCAATTCATGGAAAATACTGATTTAGTAATTATTTAATTAACGAGCAAATAAAATTGAGATATTAAATATATAAAAATATGTATAATTTGAGATAATTAATATAAAACACGAATTTAATATATTATATTTACATGGTAGGTTTGATATTTTTTTTTTGAATTATATGTTTTATCATGATATTATGAAAGTCAATGTAATGAATTGTTCTTAAAATTTAAATTATGGAAATTTTATAGTAAAGTATATTTTATTAAATGATATATAATTTTGAAGAAACAAAAATTAGGACATGTAATTTTGATAAGGGTGAAAATTTATACCAAGGAAAAATTAGGGGTAGTTTAATTTTATAGTAACTATATCAACCGTTAATTTTTAAAAACAACGTTTTCATGATAATATTTAATGTGGTCAATTATGGGCTATAAAACAAAGATAAGGATATAAATATATTCAAATTATGTATATTTTATATTTAATGAGGTTATTTATTCCCATAATAATATTATATTTCATATAACACACTTTTGATCATGTTTTAATTCAAAATTAATTTATATTAATTTAATGTTTTAACAAATTACAAGAGTTACCCACCCCTCTCTTATAAATGGGAGAATCATATTCTCATTTTTTACATATAAAAACTACTTTTATGATAAAATACCTAAATAAATACCTTCATATAACACCAAAAAACATTATAGAGATAATGTTTATTCCCAAATACCAGCTTAGTAGTTATATAATTTTAATAAAAGTAGATAGTTTAAAAATTAGATAATATATTAATAGTTCATTTTAGTTTTGATTATTCTTCCATTTCAAAAAAAAACCATCTTCATCAATGATACATTAATATATATATTATTTTATATACATTGATAATTTTTTATTTTTTTTAGTGACCTATATCCAATTACAAATTAGTCAAATGGGAAAATAACTAGTCATTCACATGTACGATAGACTACCACCTCACGAATCGATGTAATTTGGTTTTTATAACAATCACTAAAATCTAGTTATAATGATGGAATTAATGTTTATATAATTTATTCAAAAAATGTTTATCATTGTTAATTTATAATATATCTTTTTTTTCTCACAGTTCCAAGAATATAAAAATGTTGATGTCATTCGTGTGTATGTGTGGATATACAACACAATGATGAAATGTGATTCATTTTTAATCACCACATAAAAAGTATTATATATATGTATATAATATGAATTAATATGACATTTATGATATTATTATCATTATAAAAATTTTATATAATATCTATCTTTTTTTATAATTATATTGAAAAAATGGAATATTTACTCAAGCTTATGTATGACCGTCCGTCTGTATTCTTGTAACACAGTTCATTTTTTGATAACCATATATAATGGGTAGAAATAATAGTTTAAATTATATATATAAAAATAATAATATTTAATTATTATTATTCGCGTCATTTGTAATAATGATATCTAAGACCATTTTTAAATTACTAAATACATTTGGGACTTGTGTTCTCAATGTTTTCAAAAACCCCATCATGAAATTAAATGATTATGCAATTGTATATAACATGGAAATAAGTTATATAAATGGAATAAATAACATGAAACTTTTTATTAATGATATAGAAAATTATTAACTATTTTTTATTTAGTATGATAATGGATATATGGGAAAAATCATACATGGGGTAAGGGACCTACCTTTAGAACCATTATTTTATTTTTCCACTTTCAAATTTTTTTTATTTAAAAATCCAGAAGATAATATTTTTAAATATTTACATCATCAGATTACTTTCCCTCCATCATGAATCTTCAATGATTTTGTTTTCATATTATTTTTTCTATTATCCTGTTCAAATAAAATAGATTATTTATTATCTCTACAATTTTTAGAATTCAATTGTTTTTACTAGAAATGTATATTTGTATATATGGAAGTGTTTAATATGTGGGTTTAAAATTGTGTTTGAAAGATTTAATTCATAATATAGTCCATGAACATTGTTTGCGATGGTTTGAGCCCAATTATATCTCATGAGTGATCCCATTATAGCTTATATGATGGGTATGCCCAGATAGCACTCTAATGCATTGGGTTCTTTAGAGGTTCAGTTTTTCCTTAGCGTTATTCCATTTATATGTGTTATTGATAGATTTATTTTAAAATATATATCAAATATATGTCCCATGGAACCTATATGAAATTCCAATTCTTTATAATGAGTTTTTATTGAAAACACATTCTTTAAAAGGGTATGTCATTGTATTTCTATTGGAAAATTATTTTATTTTTAGATGAAAGGGTACTTATTTTAAAAAAAATTGTAACGATTAATCTCAATACCTTGCAGTATGGATTATATGAGGTTATATAAAATTAAATATTTCAATGTTTTTTTAGTCTGTTAACATAAATAGTTATGAATAAAATCATGTGTTTAAACGAATTAATTTTATATTTTGTTCAATTTTATAGATACACAGTTTGATGTTATTAGTGATGGATCATTAAGATTATTATGTGTATTTTATGATACATTTTAAATAGTGAAACCATTTGGATTAATATATATTTTTAATAAAATATTACTAGATTAAAAAATTCTATAATTTTTGTGGAATATGACCAAGGGTTATGGTTTTCTTAATCATTTATAAGATCACTTATTTTTATGTAATTATGAGTTTTCATAATTTCAAAACATAAATTTTATCAGATATTGATTTGGTGATCAGTGTTATTTTGGGTACCATATCTGATATTGATCGATTTTATATGAAAAATAAAGTTTGAATTGTCTTTTGGAAGAATATATGATGAAAATTTCCATTTATAATGATTATGGTGATTTATAGATATTATTATAATATCTATTAGATTATTTAATTAGAGAAATTAAATTTTATTATGATAATTTAGGAGTGATTTCTTTTATTTATAGATAAATATTAAAATTATTTTAGGTGACTATGTGGTCAAATCCTTCGTATTTTTCTGTATTCAAACATAGTGTATAATATTTTTGATAAATATTAAGGATAATTATTTGCTGAATAATTTAAGATAATTTATGGATTAAAATTTTTAATTTTTTAGAATATAAGTCATTTTTAATAATTGGAATGATTATTCATTTTGGATATTAACCTAACTTGTGATAACAATTTTTATTGGTTAATTTATAATGATACAAGTAATATAGTGTTATCATTTTTACGATTTTTCTTTATGACATTAATTTTATTATTGTAATTTTTATATGAACATTTCATCATTAATACTCATAATCTAGAACCAAAGAATTGATCGTGGTGGAAATTTATTAAATGATGAAGTGATACTTATTAATTATATTTCCTTATATTCTTACTGTCAGAATTAGTTTCCTATCAAAATTCCATGTGTGGTTTGAATGGAATTTTGTGATATTGGGGGAATAACCCTTACATCATATATACATATGTGTTTTTTTATCAGTCCCTAATGGTTTTTATTCATTGAACATGAAACACCCAATAGTTATATATCTACGAGTGTCTTCTGTTCCAAATGCAACCACCCAATGAGGACATTGTCCAACAATACATAAGAAATCTCATTGGTTGAGAGGATGATAGGTCATTCTCATCACACCCTTTTGGTGGGGGGGTTGTTTCTGAATTCAAGACGATATTATATATTTAAGATATGTTTGTGAATCCCTCATTGGTTCCCATGTATGTGGTGGTTTCCCTTGAATTAACGATAAATTATTTGCATGTATGGAATTTAGAATCATCTATATATATCAGAGACTCTCCATCAGTGAAGATATATATATGTATCTTATGATCTCCATCTATGTTATTCTCATTTTCAATGATTATATTTTCTATTTAAATTTTATTACAATTTCGTTTTTGATCCACAAAGAGGGACTCCCACGAATGAATCATCATCCCAGGTGATGGGTTTTATATTTATATTTGAATCATAACGTTAAGATGATATTTCTATATATAACTTTGAATGTAATTAGACCTCCGGTAGTTCAGTGTGACCTAATATAGTACATCACACCATTTATGGTCATGTGATAAGGAACACACTATTTATTTTAACATTATATTACATAGAAGTACAGGTTAATGTTTCCTTGTCAATGTTTGGTGTGGATCATGTTCTGAAGCGGGTTAAAGAAAAATGAATTTATATGGAATCCCAGATATGATAATACCCTATTATGTATGTGAACCATTGGAAAATAGGGAAGATATGTGGTGTTGGGTTTTATCATCATGGAGGTTTACTATGTATCCCATATGGATGATAATTGATGCCTATGTAGTTTGGTTATAAGGAAGCGTGCATATCAAGTCTCTCTAATAGTTTGTATTATAGGGGAGTGTAAACCCATATGAGGATTATGTTTTGGATTCTTCATAAGGTGTAAAGACCCAGAAATATCATGGAAATTTTTTTTTCTTAATTTATTTGGAATTTTACAAGCCTGTGGCTTCTGACGGCACTTGATTCTGAGGCCCAGTGTGTCCAGAATCAATTTCCGAAGTATATCTCAGGAGCGTTCAGTAAATGAACGAGTGGGTTTTTTAATCTTTTAAACCAGTGCTCGGAATTAAAATCTAAGGTTACTAATGTACTCGCAACGCCGATAATTTCATAAGGGTGTTGAGTCAATAAGGTTTTCCTTATTACTTTTCCATTCCTTCTTGTTTTGAAAATCACAAACACCTTATCTTTAAAAAAATTGCTTTCTTAAGGAAAATTCATTTTATAAGAAAAATTGTTTTATTAAGTAAATTTGCTTTCTTAAGGAAAATCCCTTTTATAAGAAAAATTATCCTTATCATATTTTCATCCATATTTTTCATAAGTATGAGATTCAGATTCATTTTCTTGGAATCGATGAAACTTTGATATAAAGTATTCTGTTTTAAGATTCGTATTCTGGACAAGAACTATAAGGAAGTTTCATTCCGAATTTCTGATATGAACTCTGACTAAGTTCTATTTCAGATCCAGGATACGAATTCTAAAGAAGAATTCTCATTACGAATTCTGATGACGAATTCTCATTACGAATTCTGATAAAGAATTTTCATTACGAATTCCAATGACGAATTCTCATTACGAATTCTGATGACGAATTCTCATTACGAATTCTGATGACGAATTCTCATTACGAATTCTGATAAATAATTTTCATTACAAAATCCAATGACGAATTCTCATTACGAATTCTGATGACGAATTCTCATTATGAATTCTGATAAAGAATTCACATTACGAATTCCAATGACGAATTCTCATTACGATTTCTGATGACGAATTCCTATTCCGAATTCTCATTCCGAATTCACTTATTAAACAGAATCTGATTATCTTTGTTTTATACTCTGAATTAATTCAGACTCCGAAAAATATCTTTGTTAGACTCCGAACTTCCATATTGCTTACACATCTAAATTTTGTCTATTCTTTACTATTGTTTCTTAAACTCCGAATCTTCACTCCAAAATGTTATTCCGAACTTTTATGTTAGAATTTAAAACGATGTCGTACATTCTGTTACACTTGTTTTGTTATAAAATGATGTCGTCTATTTTGTTATAAACTAACCGTTGTCTAAGTGACACGTGTACAGGTCCCTCCTATCTTTAAGGAAAATATGACCGTTGGAGAAGGAGCCGACCTTACCTATAAATAGGAGCTCATTTGAAAAAGCTCGCAACGGATGGATGAAAAATTTGGATTTTGTGCATACATGTTGTTGAAGTGATTTCTAGAGAGAGATACTCTTATTAGCTCTCAAAGCTTCGTGCGACTCCGAATGTTGGTGATTACATTCGAGGGCTTCCGGGGATAGGAAGACAGAGGTGCCGACTACCTTAAAGTTCGAGGGCTTCCTTGCTGAGGAAGACAGAGGTTGCCAACTACCTTGAAGTTGAGGGCTTGCGGGGATAGCAAGACAGAGACTCCGATCTTCGTATCGAGGGCTTACCCTGGTGTGGGTAAGACATACTTGCTTGAAAGTATAAATCAATGGACCTTTATCCAAGGTTGTTGGATACCCTTATCTTTGGGTTAAAAGACTATTATCTTGTAACTTGTAGTTTAACTACTTGTTTTATTTCCGCTGTAATTTGTATTATAAGGAAAGTATAACTGTCTTATACTTCCTTTCTTGTACTCTGATTCTTTAAGATTATATATGCTTTAAGGTAGAATCTCTTATTGTATTTCTTTGTTATGTTTCAATTTCCGGAACTATATTTCCGGAACCTACTTTCGGAATCTCATTCCCAGTTTAGTTCGGTGTTTAAAGGTGTTGTGAATTTACTTAGTTTAACTTTGTTAAACTTAGTTTTTCCCTTGCTTAAGGAAAACATAGTTATTCATAACTAACTTTAAAGGTTCCAAAGGAACCTTTAAAGTATACAAATCACCCCCCCTCTTGTATATTGAGAATCTCATATTATAGTTCGATCCTATAATTGGTATCAGAGGTTAGAAACCGCTTACTCTATACCATTCTTACATTTGGTATCAGAGCGGGTTACTGAAATACTTATACTCACGAATAAGTTTTTTCTTGCTCACTTTTTCCATCCGAACGTTGTCATTCCGGATTTTGTCATTCCGAACTTTTCCCATTCCGAACTTTGTTATTATGAATCTTTTCTTCTAACAAGTTTCTGTGCAAAGTTATTTTTAGTATGGCAGGAATTAATGTTGGTTCGATTGACAATCTGAATCCTACAAGGCCACCAATATTTGATGGTAATGACTATGAATACTGGAGAGATCATATGAAGACGTTTGTTATCAATACTGGAGTAGACAACTTTGTTATGCTTACTAGTGATTATAAAATTCCTGACAAGGAAGTCAGAACCTTTACTAACCAGGAAAAGCAAGAATATCAACTCAACTATAAGGTACGTAACACTTTACTATGTTCAATGACTAGAAATATATATAGCCAAATTTCTTCTTGTGAAGCAGCTAACTGTATATGGAAGAAGATAGAAGTTACACACTTTGGGACTTCCAAAGTGATTGAAACTAGAAGAGCTATGCTTAGAGATGAATATCATGGCTTCAATTTTCCCTATGGAGAACCTATCTGTAAAGTTCAACAGAGATTTATGACTATCGTCAATAGTCTACAGTCTATGGGAGAGAAAGGTTTAGATGATGAAACTCTTGTGGACAAGATAATTGATATTATGCCCAATGAGTGGGAATCCAATAGAACTGCTATAGATGAGAACAGGAAGGTCACTCAAATTACTCTTGATGAATTATTTGGAACTCTTCTACAACATGAAACCAGAATGAAGAGAGATGCTGACAACATCAAGAAAAAGAATGGAAATGGTACTGTTGCTTTTACTACAACTTCAAATCAGATGAAAGCTAAGACTCCTGAAAGAGTAACTAGATCCAAGTCTAAGAAAGTCATTTTCCAATCCAAATCTAGTGAGAGTGAAGTCTCAGAAAGTGAATTAGCCAATCTTGCTCAAAGGATGAACAAGATAAATGGACAAAGAAACTTTCAATCCAAGTATAAGAAGAAGGACATGAAAGATAAGAAATATGGAGAAGTTACTTGTTATGAATGTAAAAGAGCTGGACATATTAGACCAGATTGCCCTATGCTTAGAAAGAATGAACGAAAAGAAAGACATTCAGACAGGAATAGAAAGATGTATTAAAAAGCTAAAGCTAAGAATGTTCTGAAAGCTAATGACACCTGGAGTGCCAGTGGTGGTGACTCTTCAGATGAATCTTCTGATTATGAATCTTCATGACAGCAGAATCTTGGTCTTATAGCCAGATTACCTATTGATAATCATTGCCTTATGGATAAGGTACGAAATGCTGAATCATTGACCAATGTTTCTTTAAATTCTAATGATAGTAAGTATTATAACTCTTCTGATGAAGAATCATCTTCTGATGAGGAAAATACTTTACCTACTTATGAAGAAGTCTCTAGATTTCCTGAACTTCATGAGATTGAGAATTCCAAACTCAATAAGAAACTTTATAAGGGAAACTCTAGGAATTCTATTCTTACTAAAGAGATATCAGATCTTTCTAAATATATTGATAAGAAAAATGATGATTTTGAAAATATTTCAAAAAATCTTGAGGAAGTAAGTTCTGAAAAGAATAAACTTTCTAAAGAAATAGAAAAAGTAATTTCTAAGAAAAATATTTTTGAGCCTAACTCTAGTTCTAAAACTAATGATTTTGAGGATAAAAACTTGGTTGTAAAACTCAAGTCTGAAATTTTATCCTTAAATAAATGCTTATCAAACTTTACCCATGGTAAGGAATATTTTGATAAGATGTATTCTCAAATATGACCTTTAAGAAATAAATCCGGATTTGGTTATACCCATGCAAAACCTATTTTCAGTAACAATTATTTTGTTCCTCAAAGTGCCCCATTTTGTACCAAGTGCCAATGTGGAGGTCACTGGGCAAAGAATTGTTACTTAAACAAAACTCAATCCTTAGGTTTTCACAAAGCTTACTTTTCTAAGAAGATGTGGGTTCCTAAAATTTTATTATCTGGAAATCTCGGATCCAAACAAGTTTGGATTCCGAAAATCTAACTTTGTTCTTGATTTCAGGATAATAAAGGAAGTTCCAGCAACAATACATGGTTTTGGATAAGTGTGTTGAGATTGAGGCACAGTTCAAAAACTTCTTTATTAGTTACGAAGCCCATAAAAGATCTTGCAAGAGGATGACAAGATGGTCTAAGAAGACTGTGGAAGAGATGAGGCTTTTCGATGAGTTTCAAGATAATGTTAAGGATGCCTTTGAGACCGAAGACAAGATGATTAATGAGCTGACTGCATCTTTTGAAGAAAAGTTGACAGACGAAAAGAACTTTCGGATTCAGGAAGTGAGAGATCTGAATGGGAAGCTCAATTCCGTTTCTCAAAATTGGAAATTTGAAAGGGGTCATCGGATCGATTTTGAAGAAAGGATGAAGGCTCAAGAAGAGAAGATGAAAGCTCAGGAAGACAAATTGAAGGCTCAGGAAGAAATAATTGAAGTCCAATCCGAAAGAATAGTTGCCTTAGAGAAACAAGCTGAAGAAGATCATAAAGACCTCAAGAAGATCAAGACTATTCTAAAGGGCCTCATGTCGAAGGAGAAAGATTCGAAATAAACCAATCCGATATTTTTGTTGTAATTTTATTTTGTTGTTGCTGAGATTACAAAATTTAATGAAAGTTGTGCTTGTTGTTTCTTTTGTTATTATTACTAATATTTCATGTACTTTGTTATTTTTTTTCCATTCCCTCCAATTCTTTTTGAAAATCACAAAGGGGGAGAAGGAAAAGATCCTTAATAAAAAGAGGAACTCTAATAAGAGTTTATCAAAGGGGGAGAAAGGAAAAATACCCAAGGAAAAAGAACTCTTATAAGAGTTTGTTTAAGGGGGAGTTTTTCTTAAAGAAGACCTTCTTATGAAACATCAATCCGGAAATATGAATACGATCCTTAGAGTTTCAAAGCCTAAGGGGGAGTTAGTCGTATTCATCTATATCCTTAAACCAAGGGAGATAAGCTTTAATATGTTTATTTCTTCTTATAATTTCTTTTTCGTTAGGATGTTTGTGCTTTCCAAAAAGGGGGAGATTGTTGAGTCAATAAGGTTTTCCTTATGACTTTTCCATTCCTTCTTGTTTTGAAAATCACAAACACCTTATCTTTAAGAAAATTGCTTTCTTAAGGAAAATTGCTTTTATAAGGAAAATTGTTTTCTTAAGTAAATTTGCTTTCTTAAGGAAAATCGCTTTTATAAGAAAAATTATCCTTATCATATTTTCATCCATATTTTTCATAAGTATGAGATTCGGATTCATTTTCCTGGAATCGATGAAACATTGATATAAAGTATTCTGTTTTAAGATTCGGATTCTGGACAAGAACAATAAGGAAGTTTCATTCCGAATTTCGGATATGAACTCTGACTACGTTCTATTCCAGATTCAGGATACGAATTCTGAAGAAGAATTCTCATTACGAATTCTGATGACGAATTCTCATTACGAATTCTGATAAAGAATTTTCATTACAAATTCCAATGACGAATTCTCATTACGAATTCTGATGACGAATTCTCATTACGAATTCTGATGACGAATTCTCATTACGAATTCTGATAAAGAATTTTCATTACAAAATCCAATGACGAATTATCATTACGAATTCTGATGACGAATTATCATTACGAATTCTGATAAAGAATTCTCATTACGAATTCCAATGACGAATTCTCATTACGATTTCTGATGACGAATTCCTATTCCGAATTCTCATTCCGAATTCACTTATTAAATAGAATCTGATTATCTTTGTTTTATACTCTGAATTAATTCACACTACGAAAAATATCTTTGTTAGACTCCAAACTTCCATATTTCTTACACTTCTAAATTTTTTCTATTCTTTACTATTGTTTCTTAAACTCCGAATCTTCACTCTGAAATGTTATTCCGAACTTTTATGTTAGAATTTTAAACGATGTCGTACATTCTGTTACACTTGTTTTGTTATAAAACGATGTCGTCTATTTTGTTATAAACTAACCGTTGTCTAAGTGACACGTGTACAGGTCCCTCCGATCTTTAAGGAAAATATGACCGTTGGAGAAGGAGCTGACCTTACCTATAAATAGGAGCTCATTTGAAAAAGCTCGCAACGGATGGATGAACAATTTGGATTTTGTGCATACATGATGTTGAAGTGATTTCTAGAGAGAGAGACTCTTATTAACTCTCAAAGCTTCGTGCGACTCCGAATGTTGGTGATTACATTCGAGGGCTTCGGGGGACAGGAAGACAGAGGTGCCGACTACCTTAAAGTTCGAGGGCTTCCTTGCTGAGGAAGATAGATGTTGCCAACTACCTTGAAGTTGAGGGCTTGCGGGGATAGCAAGACAGAGACTCCGATCTTCGTATCGAGTGCTTACCCTGGTGTGTGTAAGACAGACTTGCTTGAAAGTATAAATCAAGGGACCTTTATCAAAGGTTGTTGGATACCCTTCTCTTTGGGTTAAAAGACTATTATCTTGTTACTTGTAGTTTAACTATTTGTTTTGATTTCATTGTAATTTGTATTATAAGGAATGAATAACTTTCTTATACGTCCTTTCTTGTACTCTGATTCTTTAAGATTCTATACGCTTTAAGGTCGAATCTCTTATTGTATTTCTTTGTTAAGTTTCAATTTCCGGAACTATATTTCCGGAACCTACTTTCGGAATCTCATTCCTAGTTTAGTTCGGTGTTTAGAGGTGTTGGAAATTTACTTAGTTTAACTTTGTTAAACTTAGTTTTTTCCCTTGCTTAAGGAAAACATAGTTATTCATAACTAACTTTAAAGGTTCTAAAGGAATTTTTAAAGTATACAATTCACCCCATCTTGTATATTGAGCATCTCATATTATATTTCGATCCTACAATTGGTATCAGAGGTTGGAAACCTCTTACTCTATACCGTTCTTACAAAGGGAACCTTTACCATGGTCGTGTTTGTGTGGGGGGGAGGAGAAGTTATTTATTGGGGTTTAACTAATGAACTAAATAAAAATGTTTTAAAATTTTATTCAATATCTAAGGAGGTTAATACCACCCATGGGAAGTTGTTGGTGGGGCCCAAACCCACCCAACATCCCATGTGTGGATAATCGAAAGGTGGGTCCCACACGAGCCACGACCCTTCACATTCCATAAACTCATTTTTTTAAACCCCCTTCTTAATTGAGTAACTCTTCCTCTCCCCACTCTCCCTCTTTAATTCTTTCCAACACAAACCATAATTAATTTATTGAACTTCTTCAATAAAATAATTAAGTGTTTGAATTTTAAATTTTGAATGCATGTCAAGATTAAATAAAATAAAGATAAGCCTTATTTTATTTGGGTTTACAATTGTTGTGTGAGGAGGAATTGTGATAACACTATATTTTTTGATGAAATTCATCTTCAACGAAGGACAATTCTTCTCCGACGAAGAACATCGACCCTTCATCGTAGAACGACTCGACAACGACAGTTCTCCATCCTCTTATATCTTCATGATAAAGAAGGAGAAACTGACATGGGGAATTCTCTAATGACGACGCGCCTTATATTCTCTTCTCCGCAACAAGAGACGGAACATCGTTTATTCCTCGGGCGCACTCTGATGACGTCCATGATTCCTCACATCATGACATCGTCTTCCACGACGCACAACGTATAACATCAATTATTAAGGTTGGGGGTTTTCATATATATTGTATATGTGATTTATACCTCATGCATGGGTATTTAATTGTAGGGATTTTGTATAATTTAATTTGAATAAATTAAACACGTGTTGTTGATGAATTTTTGATTGAGCCTCTAATGTGGAGGGCACGGGCTGACGAAAAAGCCCGGACCCTCCGCTGGTGGTTCTTTTGAGAACGGATTGACGGGCGATGATGAAACGGCCTGCAACAGTGATTTGAAATCGTCGCAGTGAAGATCAGGTCCCGGCAGAGACACGTTTGTAGACGAAGGGCGAATCGGACAACCGGAGCACCTCCGGTGGTCCGCGGAAAGCGCTGCCGGCATGCTGCCAGAAAATATCTGACACGACTTTGCTGTGGAGGTGGATGAAACCCAGAATGGCCCGACCATTCCAGTAAGGGAGAGGCACGACTTATTGTCGTGCCCACTGGCCGCCAGCGTCGGGTCGGGCCGCAAGCGCCGGGCCGGGCAGCTAGCGTCGGGCCGGTCCACACCGGCTGGGTCGGGTAGCGCCAACTGGACCAGGTTGCACCCAACTGGACCGGACCCAGACCCGAGTCGGGTCGAACCGGTTTAGGCCGACCCAGGGGGTGTTGGGCGGGGTCTGACCGGGCCCAGACCCCTATTTTCATACCGTTTTCAGTTAAACGAGCATATCTTGAGATTCGGAGCTCCGATTGACGCACCGTCAGTTGCATAAGATTCCTTGGAATAAGACAATCGTTTTGATATATTAAATTCATGGTTATTGTGATGTTTGGGTATGTATTAGTTGGTTTGAAACGACAACCAACTGGGCCCTCGGAGCAGAAACACGTATAACTTGAGGACCGGACGTCCGATTGACATTTCGTCGACTACATTGGATTCCTCTTGATGAGATGGTTCTTCTGTCATACTTCACATGTGGTTTGGATGATGTTAGAGTATTGAAGGGTTGTATTGTACCAGAAATCCAACCGGGCCCCTGGAACAGAAATACTAATAACTCTCAGACCGGACGTCCGTTTGACGAACTATCAGCGGTGTTGGTAATCACATTGAGAAACAGTTCCTTAGAGTATACCCCATGAGTGTTTGGGGTATAGTTGAGATACGGCCGGGTTGGTTCGTACACGAATCCAACCGGACCCTTGGGACTAAAAGGCTAATAACTCACAGACCGAACATCCGATTGACGCGATGTCTATAGCGTTTAGACCCACTTTGACGAAGAGGTCCTTTGGGATAGTTATTCATGGGAATTTTTGATACATGGAGTATCGACCAGTAGTTTGTAGAGCGGATACTCCCAGAGACAAGCGTACAGATTACGGAGACATTATAGCTGGATGAGACCTCATGACTGCTTGTCCGATTCGAGCCGGCGTGACTTGACTTGCCCAGTGGGGAGCACTATTGAGTTTTGGTGGTTGACCCCTGGCGGGGAGCACAACTGTGTTTGCGTGGCAGACCCGTGATACTCAACAGAAGGAGTACCTCTGCAGGCTATTAGGGGGAGCACTACGATATTGGGCTGGAAAACCCATGGCGGGGAGCAATACTGTGTTTGGGTGGAAAACCTGCAGTACTCGATAGGAGGAGTACCTCAGTAGTCTAAGGTTAGTGGGGAACGCCTTGGAGTCGTGATAGGATCACTGTACTCATCAGAGGGGGAGCTCTTCAGTAGTTTTGGATTCGTTATCATTAATGAAAATCCTAGTTTGAGATGAGTCAATGACATTTGTGTTTACCTCATGATTGTGATGGGTTACTTGAAAACATAGGTATATGTTTGGGAATATACCTAAGTAAAGGTTATTTGTTGAGATCTTTCTTTGTGGTTTATCCTTTTTGGTTTTAGTGAGACCTTAAGGGTCTCTGGGTCCCTACTGAGTATCGTTCTATACACCCCTACATGGGCTATGCCCGCACCTCGTTATGTTGGATGTAGAGGACAGACATCACTGATCGTTGTTGAGGCTCGTAGATCTGGACGATAGCCGAAGGTGGACTTCACAACCAGACGGTACCCAGAGGTGGACTTTACGAAAAGACGGTAACCAGAGGTGATAGACGAATGTGGAGAGATGAGGTGGTCATCTGTACCTACCCATCAGGTAGGAACTCCTGAGGACGATCCAGGAGAAACTCAACACCTTCCTGATGTTTGGACTTTCCTTGTACTTTACTATTAGGATTGTATTCTGGCCCTTTTGTACTTTTCGCAAACTTGTTATACTACTTAATTAGTGTTTGCCTCCACTTGTACTCTAGTTGTGTGTGTTTACATTTCATAAAGGCAATGTCTTCCCTTTTTATTGGGATTTATGCATTTAGTCATAGTCGCCAACCCCTGGCCTATGGAAGGTGGGCTTGGGGTAGTCACGGCACGGGACCCAAGGACAGGTCGTGACAAATTAGTATCAGAGGAGTCGGTTCTACCGCATAACCAAGGACTCTTATTTTTCTTTTCTGTGAAAAAAATAGTGTTAAGTGTACAGAGTGTGGTTTTCAGTTCAGGGTGTCCAGTGTTGGTGCAGCTGCCGACATATCCATACACCAGGACCCAGACTTCTAATTTCCGACTCAGTGCATGAAAACACTGATTGTGTGTATATTTCCAAAATTTTTCTTAATGTCAGCTCAACCAGGTCAGCTCACCATGTTTAAATCGTTTGACCATGTCACTTCTGTTCAGGATGTATCCATGCAGACTGTCAGTTGGAGTTCCAATAGAGTACTCAATGACGGCCCACCGAGTGATGAGACTCTGGTGCAGTGCCCCCTTTCTATGTTGGTACCTTTGGGTGGTGTAACAATAGCACCACCACCCGTTAGGCAGCAGATTCCACCATTTGTTATAGCGAACGGTGCACGCTGATAGAGTATGTTTCACGAGTTCCAACAACAGAGGCCTATGAAGTTACGAGGAGAGATAGATTCCTAGGCAGCTATGGACTGGCATGAGGCGATTGATAGAGTTATAGACCTAGTTTAGATACTAGTAGAGCAGATGGTGATCTTGGCTACAAGTGTTTCCTAGCAAGTGACCATTAGGTTGGTCCGCATAGTAATGAGGCTTCGATACATGGACCGATTCCTGAGATAGTACATTTGAGTAGTTTTCTATCTATATCACTACCTGTTGGTCAACAGTTTCAACCGGTGGTACCGGTAGATGACATAAATAGGATTAGTTCCTTATACATGTTTCATCATCAGATACCCCTCATGTTCCTAGGTGAGCCCGACTCACATGCGGATGAGGACTGGCTTGAGGAGGTGGGTGAGAGTTTTCTAGAGCTTATTCAGCATTGGCTGGACGACATGTTAGTAGTTGAGTAATCATCCAGGCATACTGATCGTTCTTGGTACATGATTACTATGATATGATCAGTGCTCCAGGGCTCAGACTTCTTAGTGAGGTGTGTTTAAGGACATCCGAGCCAACAACTTTCATCAATGCATTCCTACATATGTTAGGGTTCTAGAGAGAACCTTTGTGGTTGATAATTCTTTAGATGAGTGGATACAACTTGTGAATGTTAGCAGTGAGAAGCATGAAACTAGCGCCAGTCTCATAGACTTGAGTGTGTTGAATTTTTTGAGAAGGAGAAGTGTTAAGGATAGATGAATCTTCCTGGAAGCAGACGTGGAAGCAGAGCTAAGAGATCAACATGAGGTGGTGAACATTTTGACATGTTACAACCACCTGCCTTTTTAGTCCCCACTAGGCTCATGGAACTGGAGGGTAGGGGAAGAGTGTAGCTGAATTCGGTCAAGGAGTGTGACCCAAGGGCTCTAGGAATGATTCGAGGTACGGGATATGTCTACTACTAGCTTCCATAACAATATAAATAGATACTAATCATTCATTCCTTCCACGAATCTTGTCCCAGACCTAGAGTTTTCGTGTTAATCCGTTGACTTGACCCTCACTTTTGGAGATACATTTGGGAGGATACTCGATAATCACACATACACCAAAGGTGTGATCTAACCCTTGAGGTGAGAGTTTTGGTTGGAACCTGTTAGTGGAAACATCGAGGCCTTATGACGTTAGTTTGGGTATGGACTGGGAAACCACAGTTCATACAATGATTGACTGTATTAGAAAAAAAAATTGTGGTTTATCTACAACGTTGGGTTAGGGTTTTCACTTGGTCAACAAAAAGGGAAACCTAGGCAGCACAAGATAAACTCATGCATAATAGGGTGCGGCCGATCCCTATTTAGTCGAACAACCTTACCCTTGTGAGAGCATGAGTTTTGAGTTTTCGGTTCCAAAAAAGGAACATATGCCTCTAGAGTTCTAGGATGGAGACCACGTCTTTATATAGGTCTCACCTCGACTAGGTCTATGGAGATGTGGCTGAAGAGGCAAGTTATCTCTAAGGTTCATCATTCCTTTCTAGGTTCCCAACAGAGTAGGCAAGTTGGATTACCGCCTGGCCTTTCCACCTCAGATGCACCGGGTACACAACGTCATCCCCATATCTCTGCTGAGGAGATGTGTGCATGACCTATTAGTCATCATCGACCATGGAGAGTTGGAAATCGATGATGGGGAAATATTCACAGGGTTCTAGTAGAGGTTGAGGATCTATAGGAGTGGGTCCTATGTGGAAGGTCGATTTCTCTTGTGTGCATTCGCTGGCAGCACGGGATCCTCCAGGAGAACACATGGGAGTGGGAGGCTCAGATGCATGCTCAGTACCACTTTTAGTTTCCCAAGTTTTTGATGTAGCTTTATGGGGACGTAAAGCCCTGATGTGGGAGTAATGTAAAGACCCACAAATTTCAAGGAATTTTTTTTCATAATTTCATTGATATTTTACGAGTCTGTGGCATCTGACGAAATTTGATTTTGAGGCCTAGTGTGTTCGGAATCAATTTCCATTGTTTAGCACTGGTACGTTCAGTAAACGAACGAGAATGTTTTTCTATCTTTTGAATCAGTGCTCGGAATTGAAATCTGAGGGCACCGATGAACTCACAACCACGATAATTGCTTAAGGGAACCTTTACCATAGTCGCGTTTGTGTGGGGGGAGAAGTTATTTATTGGGGTTTAATTAAAGAAGTAAATAAAATTGTTGTACAATTTTATTCTATATCTAAGAAGGTTAATACCTCCTATGGGAAGTTGTTGGTGGGTCCCACACCCACCCAACTTCCCATGTTTGGATAATTGAAAGGTGGGGCCCACATGAGCCCCAGCCTTTCACATTCCCTAAACTCCATTTTTAAACCCCCTTCTTAATTTTTTACTCCCCTTTAATGGAGTAACACTTCCTATCCCCTCTCTCCCTCTTTAATTCTTGACAACAGACACCATAATTAATTAATTGAACCTCTTCAATTAAATTAATTACGTTTTTGAATTTTAAATATTGAATGCATGGAAAGATTAAATAAAATAATGAGAAGCCTTATTTTATTTGGGTATGCAATTGTTGTGTGAGAAGGAATTGGGAGAACTCTAGGGTTTTTAAGGAAATCATCCTCAACAAAGGATGTTTCTTCTCCATCGAAGAATATATACCCTTTAACGTAGAAGGACTCGGCATCCATGATTCTCCATCCTCATCTTTCTTCGCGACAAAGAAGGAGACACCAATGTGGGAAATTTTCCAATTACAACGCGCCTTATATTCTCATCTCTGTGACAAGATAGGGAATGCCATTTCTTCATCGGGCACACTCCAACAATGTCCATGACTCCTTACCTCGCGACACCGTCTTCCATGATTCCCGACGTATGAATTCAATTATTGAGGTTGGAGGTTTTCTTATATAGTGTATTGGAGACTTATACCTTCTGCATGGTTATTTAATTGCAGGGTGTTTGTATAACTTATTGTTAATAAATAAAACCCTTGTCATTGATGAATTTTGGCTTGAGCATCAAATGTGGAGGTCACGGGCTAACGAACAATCTCGGAACCTCCACGGTTTTTGTGTGTGCGGATTAACAGGAGACAATTAAATGGTCCGCAACGGCGATTTGAAGCCATCACATTGAAGAGAAGGTCCCGGGAGACACGTGGGCAGAAACGGAAGGCGAATCGGACAACCGGAGCACGTACATTGGACCGCTGAGAGCAGTATCGGCGTGCCGCCAGAACACATCTGATGTGGCTGAGCTGCGACAGTGGAGGAAAACTAGAATGGCCCGGTCGTTCCGGAATGGGAGAGGCACAGCATAATTCCACGCACCTTGCCGCCAGCGCCGGGTTGGGCCTCGAGCACCGGGCCAGGCCACGCCGGCCGGGCCGGGCCATGCCAACTAGGCCAGGTCACGCCCAACTGGGCCGGACCCGGACTCGAGTTGGGTCGACCCAGTTTGGCCCGACCCAGGGGGCGTTGGGCCGGGTCGGATCGTGCCCAGAACCCATATTTTTGGACCGTTTTCGGTTAAACAGAAATATCGTGAGCTACGTACCTCTGATCGACACCCCGTCAGTTGCATATGATTCCTTGGATCGAGGAATCTATTTTGGTATATTACACTCAATGTTAGGGTGAAGTTTTTGTACGGCCAGGTTGGTTCAAAACCGAAACCAACCGGGCCCTCGGAGTGGAAACACTTATAACATGAGGACCGGATATCTGATTGATGTGTCATTGACTACGCTGGATTACTCTTGATGAGACGGTTCTTTTTTTATAAATCACCTGAGGATTGGATGTTGTTAGGGTATGATCGGGTTGGACTGTACCTGATATCCAACTGGGCCCCTGGAACGAAAATACTAATAACTCTCAGACCGGACGTCTGTTTGATGAACTGTCAGCGGCATTGGTAATCATGTTGAGAAACAATTCCTTTGAAAATACCACATGGTAGATTGGGGTACAATTGAGATACGGCCGGTTGGTTCGTACACGAAAACAACCAGGCCCCCGGGTCTAAAAGGTTGATAACTAACAGACTGAGCATCTGATTGACACGTCGTCTCTTGCGTTCAAACCCCTTGGATGATGTGGTCCTTTGAGATTCTTCTTCATGGGATATTGTGATACTTGGAGTATCGAACAGTACTTCGTGGAGCGGATCCTCCTGGAAATGAGCGTACAATGTATGAAGACCATGTAGTTGGATGAGACCTGATGACTGCTTGTCCTATTCGAGTCGGAGTGACTTGACTAGCACAATGGGGGGCACTACTGTGCTTGGGTGGAAGACCCACGGCGGGGGGGCACTATTGTGTTTGGGTGGTAGACCTGTGGTACTCGACATAAAGAGTACCCTTATAGGCTATTAGGTGGGGAACAACTATTTTGGGGTGGCAGTCCCATGGTGGGGAGCACAACTGTGTTTGGGTTGAACACCTGCGGTACTCGACAAGAGGAGTACCTAAGTAGTCTACGGTTAGTGATCAGTGCCTCAGAGTCATGACATGATCACTGTACTCTTTATAGGGGGAGCTCATCAGTAGTTTTGGTTTTGATATCATTAATGAAAATCCTGGTTTGAGCTGATTCAATGTCTTTTGTGTTTACCTCATGATTGAGATTGGTTACTTGATAACATAGGTATATGTATGGGAATATACCTATGTAAAGGTTATCTGTTGAGATCTTTCTTTTTGGTTTATCCTTGTTGGTTTTAGTGAGACCTTTAGGGTCTCAGGGTCCATACTATGTATCATTATACTCACCCCTTCCAGGGCTATTCCCACACATCATTGTGTTGGATGCAGACGACGGACATCAGTGATCGTGGTTGAGGCTCGTAAAGATAAACGGTAGCCAGGTGTGGACTTCCCGACGAGACGGTACCCGCATGTAGAATTCACAACGAGGCAGTACCCGGAGGTGACAGACGAACGTGGAGATCTGAGGTGTCCATTTGTACCTACCCATTAGGTAGGAACCCTAGAGTATGATCTAGGAGCAGCACGACACCCTCCTGCTGTTTTGTCTTTTCCTTGTACTTTACTGTTGGGCTTGTATTCCGACACTTTTGTACTTTTAGCACACTTTTTATACTGCATACTTAGTGTTTTCTTCCACTTTTACTTTGGTTGTGTGTGTTTACGTTTCATAAAGGAAATTCCTTCCCTTTTTATCAGGATTTACGCCTTTGGAGCTAGTCCCTAGCCCTTGGCCTATGGAAGGTGGGCTTGGGGTAGTCGTGGCACGGGCCCCGATGATGAGTCGTGACATAAAGAGGATTTCCTAGTTTGGTATGTACTTCCACTTGGAATGATTAAAAAAATGTGTTGGATAGTGTATATATCATGATCACCCCCAAACTCTATGATAATGTGATACATGATTGGTGTATCAAACCAAAGGAAGTGTTATATCTGATAAAACAAAATATACCCCATCCACTGGTGGATGAGGCTAGGATAGTAGTTTAACAACCCAGTCTTATAGTATTTATAAATTAAATCATTATAAATAATATTAAATACATTACACAATAAATTCTTATAGACCATACTGGTTTAGATCCTTTGAAAACATGGAATTGTTATCACTAGTACACGAGTGAGAAAAAATATCTCCCATGAGGTTCTCTAACACTATCAATCATGTTAGATATATCATACACGATATATATTTTAATATCCTATTGATGGAAAAAATTAAATTTGTTATCTTAACTGGTCAGTAAGTGTAGAAAAACGGTCTATATACAAATAAACATGAACATGTGGGTATAAGAATGTGATCATGAAATTAGAAAATAATGCACTATATATCATAATTCATAAACATTAATCTTTTAATAGTTATTCGATGTCCATACAAAAATAATTTTAAGATAACTAGGAACTTGAACAATGTGATCTTAATGATTATATATGACATATTATTTGTGGAATACACATAATCATGTAATATCAATACCTATAATTCAATTCGAATTGTGTGAAAAAAATGAAACTTCATGTATACTACACCTAATGGGTAGGACACACCACCGTCCCTAGTCATAGTATTTTCCTTTTAGGGGATCATATTTCCTCATCTTCTCAATGTTGATAGAGTTTCCCCATCTTACCATAGTGTATAGGGCTTCCCAATATTCCCATACTAATGGTGACTACGACAACTAGGTTGGAAACCCCACCATCCCCAATCACATAGATTTCCTAATAAGGGATCAGGTTCCCCATCTTCCCATAGTGGATCAAGCTTGTTAACTTGATTCTCATCAATATTTCATGATATATAAATCTATATCCAATACATTTGAGGGATATATAGATCCAATCCTCTACATAATAAAACCATTCATCAATGTTCCCCAAGATAATAAAACATTCATCATATAATCACCTAAAAATAGATGGTTTAAATAAAAATCATATCATAACCCATGAAATGAAATAGGAATCACAATAATTTCAACACATCACAACATGTAGAAAATATATAGTTTCCATAATAATTTAATCAAAGCATTACCCATTGAAAAGAAGATGGTTTCAAAAGAATATAACCTATGAGAAGAGATACTAGTTTCATAAACAACATGATATTAAAAAATTAACCATTGAAGAAACAATATGAATGGTAATCTTGGATCATGTACCCATTGAATCTAAAACTATAATAAAGGATGAAAAATTAGATAAATAGGTATTTTGAATGATCAAAAGAAACAGTTCATAAATGATATATCATTTTTTTGAAAAACATTTTCATATAAGCAATTCAAAAAATATTTTTCGTATTATAAATGCTATGAAATTTTATTTAAAACATTTTATGAGGAAAATTTTAATCAATTTAATAAATTATTTTAAATCATTTCATTTTGAAAACACATACCTTTTTAAATTATGTTGAAACATATAATAAAATATTATAGTTATTTTAAAAACAATTCATTGAAAACACCTTGAAAAATAATAAATAAATTATGATATCATTTTTAAAACATTTTTCTTTGAATCTATTTTAAAAAAATAAAAATAATTCTTAAAATCATTTTATGAACAATTATTCTTATAGACATATACAGGAAGATTGAAAACATGAGAATATTTTTTATAAGAGTTTTTTTGAAATACATTAATAATATAGATATAAAGTGAAAATTATTTTTTTAAAAATCATTTTATACATAAAATATAATCATCAAGGAAATTTAAATCATAATAGTGGGTATTTCTGTACATATCGAACACTCTGTTTTTACATTATGAGTTTTGAAAACATTATTAATCATAAAAAAGAATATTAGAATTATATCCATTTAGTAAAAAGGTAATACATCAGTAAAAAATTCTATTAAACATTATTCAATAATGATAAAGTATTATTGAAACATTTTTATATTATATGGTTTTTAAAGAACACAGATTCTCGAACGAAAGGAGAAATAATGTTAGATTTCTATAAAAACATTTTCTTAATTTTATTATTTACCAATGAGGGATAAAACCATATGGTTAAATAGATATTACATGAGTGACCCATGGGTAAGAAAATTATAGATAGTTTGGGAGAGATTTATAATAATATTTCTGTTATTGAAGCATAATCTAAAATAAACTCGATAAACGATGAGATTATAAAAAATAACTATTAAAACTTTAGAAACATTGAATAATGTTACAAAGAAATAATAACAACATATAATGATTAATATATCTTGAAAATAATTATATTCACGATAAATCAAGTCAAAGGTAGTATATAAACCACCTAGAATGAAATTGGTGCATAAAATGGCATGGGTTTTAAAGAAGGAAAGTTGAGACGGAACTACATTATCGATCTGGTATCTTTTGAAATATAAACTCCATAAAGATAAAAATAATCAACGGAATATGTGACTAACTATGAATTTAATTTTTTTACTCATAAAAAGAATCCATGGGATCTATACACACCACAGAAAATAAATTAGTTGTGAGTAAGAAATATATCTCATGGAAATAAAAATTTCGATAAAATTCCCTTAACATAAGTATTAACATTCATTATACACATTCAAACCTCATGTATAATAATAATATTTTTTTATAAATATAACAAAGAACCATATTCTTATATCTAATACCATATATGTTTCAATTAAAAATTTTTATAACTCCTTTATTAACACTTCAATGTTAATGTAATGTTTTCGGTAATATGTACTTTTTTATCGTGCATGTTTTGTCTTGTTATTATTGATAATATTGCATAGATCATGATATACATAATTTTAAAATGAATAAAATGATATAGATATCATATATATTCAAAATATTGATATTTATATCAATCTATGCAATACAAAAATATTGAATTAAATACATTGTTCATTTAGACAGCAGTTCATAAATACGCATGAACACTGCTTCATTATTATTATCAAATTAAAATAAAGTAAGTAAATGAAATATATATATATATATATAATATCATTCCAATAGAAATATTATATCCTATATAACATAAAAATTTACTAAACCCAACTTTAATACAATCCATGTAATGTGTGAACTATTCTTCTTGGAAAAATGTCTCTAATAATGGGTCAAATTCTATACTAGAGATGATATTGTAGAAAAAGGTTTAACCGATATATTTTTTAATATTTTCAAGGTCATTTTGGATTTTAAGATTGAGGACTAGTCCCATGTTATGTTAATTATTCTCTTAATTTTTCTAATTAATTTTAAACAATCACTAATATTATAGGTAAAAACTATATTTACCTATTTACAAAAAAAATTATGCTTATTCCAAATATGTAATTTATTTTACCATATTTTGATCTACGAGGTGGATGAAATTATTTAAAAATTGATACCATATATGGGATGACAATGTTGATTTTTAATGTAATTTTGTTCAAAATATTTATATATTTTTATATCCATTTACAAATAAAACTTTCTTCCAATAACCTAATTTGGATTAATTAATGTAAAATTAATCTAAATATACTTCATAAAAAAATAAAATAATTTACCCTTATCGATAAATTATCCAAAAAAGAATTGTTGAATTAAAATTTATAATTTTCACTATTCATAAAAAATGATACAATATAGAAAATTTATAAATAATAACCATAACCTAATTTTTATATTTCTCTTTAATTTTTTTTATTTTGAAATATAAAATATTAAAAATTTACAAAAATTTATATTTAAAATATGATCACCCTTAAATTTAATTAAATCTACAGTGTATAAGAAGTCATATTTTTATTCCTAAAATTGGATGTTTACATATATTATACATATCAAATCATTTGGATTTATATGAAAATTATTAATTTGAATAATATATATAACATTAATAAAATGTATTTTATGTAATTTAATGAGATAGAATTGTGTTTTTACATCAAAAAATAGCTTTCATTGATAGTTAATTTATTTTTTTAAATAGTATTTACATTCACTTCTATTAGTTTAAAAAAAATTATTCATTTTATACAAATGTGTAAATAATATTTTAATAATTTATTTAATCTTATTTATAACATACATTCCAATGGATATGTGGTAGTTATAATAATATTTTTATATTTTTATTAATAGTATATCATAGTACAGAAAAAACTCGGTCATGCGTGTAATGAAAGATATTGAAGGGAATCAATAATATATATAATACAACACAAATATTGATTTTCTAGTTCTATAAGGTAATATATGTGTATTTATAGTTAACTCAATAAATAATTTTTACATAAATTATATATATAAACTATATTCTGTGTTACATGAATTAAAAAGTATGAAGATAATTAAAATAATTCAAAACAATATTTCACTAAATCTCATGTTCATACATTATGCACCTCTTAAAAAAATGTATCCTTTGAAATTATTCCACATTTTTAATGGAATAATACATTAATGTTCATTACATAGAATCCCCAATGAATTGAAAATAATAATAAAACATTCATTAAAAAGGAATATTGGAACTATATTGGTTACCCAAAATAACTCATAACATGGTTTCCAAATATGAGAATTTATGTTGGAAGAGAAACATAAACTGGGAAGAGAAATATTACTATTAATTTATTATGGAGAGTAATAATGAACATGGTTGGGTGGTAGTGAACAATAATATATCTATTAATCTATTATGATCTAATGGGTTATTTTTTTTTGTTGGAAACGACGGTACTAGGATAAATTTATTTGTTTCAAGGACGTTTTCATTAATGTTGTTGAACATTCTCAAGAAATCGTAATTACATGATTCCATAAAACATTAACATTTTGTGTTCCTTGATGAATTTTAAATTCAACTCTTTAATGAAAATGGAATGTGATTTTTTTTCATTTTTAAATCACTAACAGATCATGAGATCCATGTTAATCCATCCCATCTGTCATCATTTACCATCAAAATAATTTTTTTAGAACATGTTATCCCATATGAATAAATTATTATATTGTTTGATAATAAATTCATATACCAAACATCATATATAATTTAAATAAATAATTTCATTAATATTTAACCTTATAACCACTATGAATGATTATAATCCAAAACTATAGAAACAATTTAATGAAATCTAATTAGCATTCATCCCCCAAATATCGAAAATTACATCTTGATTATAACATTTCAAATATGTCAATACACTCTTGTTATATAATCCAAATACTTGGTAATTACCTAAATTACCCTAAATCGATTTATAAAACATGCATGATTCCTTATTCCAAAGACTACTAGATATATTCATTCATTCCAAGAAGATGTAAATTTCTGCATGATAACATAGAACACTTTTTCAACAAAACCATTATCAATTTTGATGTCCTTAATACTATAAAATTTACATTATCCATATCATCATCTATTTATCCACATAAAATATCATTTTATAATCCTCAGGAAGATGGAAAGGGTTTCCATACAACAATGCATCCTTTCCATTTTACAGTTTTACATGTCATCATTATTATTTAACACATTATTGAAAAAACATAATGAAAAACTTCTATAAAGCATCCATATATACATCAATATTCTCATGACATAATCTTTTAATTAAAAAAATAAAAAAATAAATCATATAACATTATTCATAACCATTACTCAGGCTTCATCAGCTTGTTCCTTAATTCCTCTTTCCTAGAATATGAAATATAAATCATGTATTAATGTTACTCAACCATAATCTAATCATTCTCCTTGTGTTTAATGTAAAATGTACTTGAATAATAGTCCATACATATCACATGTCATTTTCGATCTTATTATCTTCATAAATATATCCAATACACTTACCACTAGTCTTATTCTGTTCATAAGGTTCACGTTTATAAAATATATTTTTATAATTTCCATAATTTATACTAATGAGACATACAATGTTAAACTAGTTTCTTCTAGTTCTAATTATTCACTAAAACAAGAAATCATAGTGTGTGTAACATTTATCATAGATGAAAACCTCATAATCCAAAATAATAATTAAATAACTTTTAGATCATGACACATACTTCTTTATTCAATGAAAAAGATATTTTTATACTATGTTATTCATAGTCATCATCTATTTAAATCTTTAATGATGGTTTGTACCGAGTTTGTGAATTATGAATGAAAATCCTTTGGGAGTGTCAAATAATGAATGTTGTAAGGAATTGTTTCATGCACTACATTACACTAAATTCATCCACGACACACCATGTAACAGTGGTTAATCCTAGATACATATGTTCCATAACCCCAAAAATTGTAGTATCCAAACAAGTATGTATTTATAATAAATCAATAGTTGTATCCATTACAAAAATTTCAGCACATTTTCTTAAACATTAACTCATCCTTGGACTTATCATTATACACTTTCGTAGAAATATCCATAGGGATCACACATAAGTTTTCTCATTCTTAATGTGTAATGACATTGTAAAATTACTTCCTATTAATTAATAAATTACATAATGGGTTACCAAATACCATATTATTTTAGTTCCTTTGGAAGCCTGGAAATGTATAGTTCCGGATATGAGTGATCTATATTATGTCAAACTAGGTTCTCTAATAATATCACCTCTCTTATAAATATAATACATGAAATATATTTTCATAACTTATGGAAGGAAATAATAATAGTGGTAATATATGATGCTTAGTGTGGGTAAAAAATTAGTCTTGTAAGTATAAACAAGAGTATAATGGTTTAAGAGCATGATCAGAATAGTATAAGATCATACCATTTATATCAAAGATCCTAAACCAGAATCATAGAATATATATTGATCTTTCATATTAAATGAATCATAATATAATGATGATAATGAAAAATTTGATCATATTATTGGACCAAGACATAGATGTGTGGAATACACATAATCATGAAATATAATTCCATAAAAGTCAATACTCAATGGTATATCATATGAGGTAACATTAAGGGGGATACACCTACTGGGTAGGACACACCACCGTCCCCAATTAAAGTCCATTCCTTGTAAGGAATTTTCATACCTCATCATCCCATAAGGGATTGGTTTTCCCCATCTTCCCATATTGTATTGTTTTTCCAATATTCCCATATTCATGGTTACTATAGCTACAAGTAGAGACACAAGAAAATCCGTAATCACATTCATTTCATTATAAGGGTTCATGTATCCCCATTTTCTTATATTTAATGAATCCCTTCAACATGATTCCCATCATTATCACATGAGAAATAAATATTTACCTAATATATTGAAGGGATATATATATCCCACCTGTCATATAATAAAACCATTATTTTCTGTGCCACAAGATAATAAAAATTTCATCATATCAGGTCCCCTAAAAAATAATATGTTTTTTGATCATAATATCATAACCCATGAAATGAAATGGAAATCATAAACAGTCCATCACATAATTAACTATTGAAATTATATAGGTTTCATAATCATTTAATAAAATAATAACACATGAAATGTATATGGTTTCAAATTCATAAGACATGTGGTAGTGAAACGAGTGTCATAAACATCATGACATTAAATCATAAACCATTAAATAATTAATATGAATGGTATTATTGGATAATGTCCAGAATAATCCTTAATCATTAACAAAAGAAGAAAACATAGATGTATATGAATTTTGAATAATCACATTAATAATTTTTTAAACAAAATAAACATTCCTTGAGAATCCTTCTCAAAGAACCATTTTCATGATTATTTTCTATTAACTGAATAATATTAATTTAAATTAAAAAAATTCATTAGGAAACTTAATGTTTCACTATTAATGTTTTTTAAAAACATAAGGCATCTGGAAAACCAATATCTTTTAAAATAGATATAAAAAATTATACAAAATTCATGAAAATGTGCCGATATACATATTAAGTGAAAAACCATTGAAATAAAATAATTAAATACTGAAAATATTTTGAATATATTTATCTTTTAAAACTAAATTTATGACAATAAAATAACGATTTAAATAATTTTGCAAGCAATTTTCCATGAAAAATTATAAAAGAATCCTGAAAACATAAAACACTTTTTTTTTGAAAACCATTTGAATTAAAAAAACCAAGAAGATTATGGAATTTTTAATTTTTTTAAATAACCATGTAGTATTATAAATTAAGCCTAAATGAAATGGGGGTCATTATTTCCTATAAGTCAGCACATGCAGATAATTCGTATTTTACCATAAGAGTTTAGAAATGCTATTCGAATGGAGAATGAGAAAATATTACTTTTAATAACGTTTCATAAAAAGGTAATACATTTTTATAAATTAAATTTATTCATCATGGGATAATAATAAAAAAAATTAATACATTTTTAGAAAACATTTATTTTAAATAATATATATTTCTTACGGAAAAGAGAAATAAAGTCAGATTTTCATTAAATTGTTTTTATAATTATATTATGTAATAAATAGTTGAAATATGGAATCATTCAAAGCATATAAAATTTATTAACAATGATGAATAAAATTAATTAGGGTTCATTAGATGTGGATAATAATTTTTTGTTATTGGATACCTAATTTTAAGTAATCTCGATAATGGATGAAATTATAGTAACAATATTTGACAACATTTCTAGTATTGAATCATGATACATTGGAAAAAATAACATTAAACGAATCATTAAATATCATGAAAATAATAATATTCATGAAATAACATGAAAAAATTAGTATATAAACCTCCTAGAAACATATATGTTCATAACATGGCATTTATCTTGATGATAAAAAATTGTGACAAAACTACTTTACTGATTTGGTGACTTTTGGAACATGAAACCCATTAAATATTGATCATAAAATGAATATGTAAATACACATAATATTATGTATATGAATAATATAATACATTAATTGGAAGTAAACACCAAATACAAAATAATATAGTGGTTATTAATAAAAGTATCTCACAGAAATAAAAATATTGATTAAGTTCCCTTACATTAACACTTGAATTTCTTTGTACAGATAAAAAACACAGGTATAGTAAATATATTATTATTAAAAATACTCATAATAACCATATTATTATAACTAACACCATATGTGAATCAGTAATGGATTTATATTACCCTTTACTTAAAAATTGCATATTGAAGTAATGTCTAGGGTAATAATAAATTTTTCTATCATGTGTGTTTTAAATTGTTATTCTTAATAAAAATATATAGATATATATTTACTTTATTAAATAATTTAAAACAAGATTTATATATCATATATATTAATTACATAAATATTTAAAATAATTAATAAATTTAATTAAATTTAAATTATATTGAACATTAATAGAGATAGTATGTGGTATGTATGCATGAATGATACATCTATTTTATTAACGTATTGAATGAAAGAATGTAATTAAAAAAAATAAAATATATAAATAAAATATTTTAATATTATAATTATTATTACTTATATATAATATAATATTACTAAACCCATCCTCAATATATTCCTTGTAATTTATGAATGAATCGCATCACTTTTAGGATGTGGTAGTCCACACATCAACAAACAAAGTTATAAGAGTTATGTAAAATTGAAAGCATGATAAAATGATTTATATATTTATTAAAGTAGAATAATAAAATAATAAATATCATATATATTATATAGAAATAGTATATTTTTTATAATTCCTAACTAGGATAGGTGGTAAAGGATAAAAAAGACAAGATCATTTTGTTATACATTAGTTTGTGGTACGTAAAAATGGTAGGTTTGTTACCCATTTGAGGGATGTATGTGTAAGAGAATTTAGAAAAATTATAAAAGTAAAATATAAGTATATCGAGGCTATTGAATTTATTATGTAATGATATAATATAAATATTCTAGGTGATGTAGAATTAAAATAAAATAATATATCTTGAGGAAGGATGTTACCTCTTCTTTATATAACTCATTTGGGATTGCACCAATAGATTCTCTGTATAGATTTCAACCAAATATTATTCTTCTAATATTACAGGATATATTTTTAGGACCTATATGAAAAGATATTAGTCTATCAAAAGTTTATTTATAGCTGCGATGAGGTTAGAGCGGCGAGTTCCTTTTTATAGAGTGGGGAAAGTGGCATTCTTGTAATTTTTTTGAAATGGAATCCCACCCACATTTTTCAAATGGAATGTGGCCCCAATAATGGTTCATTGTCAAAACATGAGTTTATATGAAACAAATATGGATAAAAATGTTTTATTGAAAAATTTATTTTTCATTTTTTCTTTTATGTTAAAGGTTTATTCTCTTGTTACACTAATTTTTCTTTTAGTCATTATGATTAATTTTAATATCATTAACAAATAAATTGTGACCAAAACACAGTTTATGATATTAGAAATAAATAAATTATGATTATTAGTAATATGAAATCAATTTTCACAAATTCTTATCACATATATGGTTGACATTTATTAAAAATTAATACCATGGACAGGATGACAATGTGGGGTTTTAAAGTAAAATTGTTCAATGGATTCCTATGTTTTTATGTCAAATTTCATAGTAACATTTACTCCACTTACATAAATTGAATTAATTTTTTGATATTTATATAATTAAACATTTAAACTAAATAAAAATTTTAATTACAATTAATATATAAATGAGATGAATAAAATGTATTGAATTCTAATTCAGTATTTTGATTATTTATAAAAAATTGAAGTATCATAGAAAAATACCAAAAAATCACCCAAAACAATTTATTAGGATTACCATTAAAAAATGTAGTTTATATTGACATTTAAAGTTTATAAAACTAAAAAAATCTATATTTCAACTAGGCTCTCCATTCAAAATAAATAACATTACATTTTAGAACAATATATCATTTTATTCTTAATTTGGATTAATTTTTATATTATAACTATAATATATTTTGGAAAAATATCATAAATATTGATTTAATGTTTTATTTAAAAATTTTAATTATCAAATTTGTTTTTTTAATTTATTGAGATATTATTTTGTTTTTTAATAGAAAAATATTTTTAATAGAATGGTAATTTCTTTATATTCAAACACGTTTTATGTTCACTTCAAATAATTAATAAACAAAAAATTCATTTTATAAACATGTTTAAATCGTGTTATTAGATTTTTTTATTGTTATTAATAAATTATATTTTAATTTCTATATGGTGCCTATAATAATATTTTAATAATCATATTAATTTTATTTTATAGCTCTGTAAAACATTTTCCATTCATGTAATGCAAGATATCAAATGGACTTAGTATTTCTTATAATAAAAGAAAAACATAGTGTTTCATATACTTTAAAATTATACATGTGTTTTGTACTATGAAGGAAATACAAACATTGTTATTTAATATATAGAAAACTTTATACAGTGTTCTTTGAAATGATGAATATAAAAAATATTTAATTAATTTAAAGAAATTATATCAAAAAATACCATACAGTAACATACATGAGAATAAAAACGGGGATCAATGCATCAGTTACCTCCTATCATTGTATAATGTATAGTCATCTCTATCTACCAATATAGATATAGTCCATGGTCATGGAGAAGGAGGAATGAGTGATTTTAAGTAGGTTATGGAAGATATAATAGAGGATTACTCCTGGAGGGATGACCAAAAATTGGTTCCTATGGAAGAGAGGAGGAAATCATTCCCTATAAAAGAGAAAGTGAAATATTGATCCCCACCATCCATGATTAGAACTATAGGACTCATTAAGTAGATAAAACAATGGTAGGACATTTTCATACCACTAGTATTCGATGTCGGGAGTTCATTATTTTTTCCCTAGGGTCGAGGTCCTCATGAACAAAGGAATTCACTGTCATATGAACCTATAAGACCCTACTGGTCAGGTAGAACATGTGTGGGACATCTCTGACTGAAGAAATTATTAGGAAAATGGGTGTCACATTGATGCTCATCCTACCATGTACATTAAAATCATGAGGTTTCGATTGAGGATTCTATTTTGTCCTCATTAGAGGATGGATCTAAATTAAGAGGAGCCCAATTATTTATAACTCTGAAGATTTATCAAAGGGGTTATGGTGTTGTTTATAGAATAGAGAGAAATAGTACTTCATGTAGGGAATGGGAGGAGATATATGTGATTTGATCCGGGGGGACATGCCTACATGTGCTAGTGATTCCTTGGGAAATGGTCAACATAGGGGAAAACACATGGGTGAGGGTTTAGAATAGGAACAATGAGTATCCACATGAATCCCTATATGGGATTCACATAGGTCCCTAAATATGGGATGGGCATAAAGAATACAGTTCTCGACAATGTTGAAATAGTTTCCTCACACATGTGTCCTTTATTTCATACCCGAGAGGGAATTTGATCCTGTTATATCCCTTAATTCCATCCTTTTTTTTGTGTTGGAGGGACGATACTTGAGATATTTTGGAGGACCTAAGAGAAATTATTTCTCAAAAAAAGTATCAAGGCTTCATCAGATTTTCCTATTATGTATATATGGATCAAAGAGGTCCTGCTTATAGGAAAGCAGTGAACCCTATTAAAGGAGTCAGTATGAACAACTACCAAGAGAATTTGTACCTAATATTTCCAGAACACACTTGTGGTAGATAATTTTTTACCTCTAAGGGTTACTATATACATTTGGTCAAGCTTGGGTTGTTGCGCTTTTTGGGTTGCGTAGACTTGGCCTATATTATCTTCATGTAGTGAAATGTTGGTTCATTAAAACATTTTGGGCCTAGTGGAGGGTATTTTGGGTCAAGAATGTTCAAGATTTTTATAATCATTCTTCCGTCACAATGACAAATTTCTACTAAAACAAGAAATTTGGTATTTAAGTGAGGATCACTTAATAAAATTTATGTACAAGTGCATGGAAATAATTTCAGTTTAAACAAAAGGACCACCTTAGAAATAAATTCTTTTATAATGAAAAGAATATGGTTATAATGCAACTTTAGTGAACATTGAAACATATCAATATCATTTTTGTGTATTATGGAGCAACAACTTCTGTGTAAGGACGCTCAATGTTTTTACTAATCTATGAGGCCTATAATGAATAGTTCATCAATTACTAGGTTCATATTTACATACATACAAGATTTGAGTATTTTGAGACATTGCCCTAATTTTTTCCCAATTATGTTATGGTTAATTCATACTGGGAGAGGATTGGATTTTTCTCTGGCATCCCTTTTTGAGATATCATCTTAACAACTTTTATAACTTTTATACTTTCATTAAACTATATTTTTCCCAAAACCACATAGAGTATAGGTTCAGTATGATGATAATCGACTTTTACCTAGAGTTCCCATTCCAGGTGTTTAACCAGGTGATTAATGTGCCTTTTTGGGAATTTAAATATATTTCAAACTTGAGTAAATAAATTGATGTTATTTGTAGAAAAACATTGACTATATTTCTTGAAAAGATGATCCAAACTAGGCTTATAGGAAAATAATGTGCCGATAATAATTAGATACTTGAATAATTATTTTTTTCATTATATTGATATTTTTCAATCTTAAACATGATCTTAATTAATAGGGTTATCCATACTAAGGATTAATTTACCAGTTTTTTAGAAACCATATTTATGGGTGTTTTAATGAAAATATAATTGGGTGTGTTAATACATCTTCAAATAGAGGTATGATTTTGATGAAAGGACATGAATGTTTGTGGGTGAATTATGCAAAAAAGCAATGTTCCATTACATCATATTCCTAGATATCATTTCTCAAGAAATATGACATTAAATGTTTGATGGATGAATAAATATTATGCATATTCAAATTTATGAAACCCATTATGGATTGTTTTCGTAGTGTATATATATGTGGATTATGGGAATATATGTATTAGAACTATATATGAAAGAGATATCACTCCAAAATTAATTTTTATTGTGTGATGATGTTTAGATTCTGTTAATTGGATGGTTTTATGAATAATGACCATTTATGACAAGGATTGAAGCATTGTGTAGTTTAATGTAATGTGACCAATACATTGGCCATGAAATTTAACTACTTATGGTGAGGAAACATGTGAATAGTTTAAAAATTTATGACTAGGAAATAATGTAATATTGTTTAATCTACTACAGTGAGGTCATTATTGATGACAATAATTAAATGTCATTATTATTGACTTAAATTTTATTAATTCTCCCCATTAAAGGTAATGAATTTTAGAATGTTGCAATCACTTTAAGGTATGAGTAGTGGAATGTTGTAATCTATAATATAGGGATATTTTGATACAAAAAGTGTTATGGGGAAACTTACTTATCATGATAGAGGTAGTTCCTCTAGGTAATTAATTTACTATTAGTTGAAAAACATATTTTGTGGTGTAATTTATGCGAAGACAAATGAGATGTGGTATAGAATAGTCAAATAGTGGCATCCTTATTCTGATAGACCAAGAAACATTGTGGTTGAATGATGAAAAAGAAATTCGGGTGTGCAAAAATATAGTTAGAAAGAGGTGTTATTCAGAAATTCAACATTTTATTATTAATGGAAATAGGATTTTTATGGATATTCAAATTTTCCTAAACCTAGAGTTTGGTTTGTGTAAGTAATGTACATGAATATGGGTGGATAAATTTATGTCGTAAATAATTGAGAATAAAGGAAATTATTTTTTATGTTGAATTTAACCCAAAAAAATAAATGAATGGTCTATATAGTTTTTGGTCATACAACCATAACCATAGAATTATCGAAACAATAGGTAATATATTGAATTCCAGACCCTTGATGTTCAAGAATAATCCATTGATGACAGAGGAATTTGGAAATCATGATCATGGGGGTTCCCAGATCCTGAGAAATTATGCAGCACATGTTTTTGGGGGATGATCACAAACCATATTTTAATGGGGGGGGGGGGGGTGGTTCCAACATAATGTCATCAAATCACACAAAAATAGAAGAGTCTTCTCCCAGTGGAGAAATTTCCAAAAAATGGAAACATTGTTTGAGAGAGACTTATCCAAATCCTACTAGGGCATGGTACTTAATATTGAAATAGTTATATTCTATGAATGATTGGCCCATTATGTGTGTGACTTATGAATATTCAACTAGGAGTTTTAAAAAATACTAAGATAAAGGAGTCTTTAGGTATGTGATGTTATATGACAATTAATTAGAGAGTGATAATGAAGATCTAAATGTGCATATGATTATGTGTATGATGTATCAAATTGATATTACTTAGAATAACTGAAAATTTTGGTCTAATATTCATCGTGATGTGTATAGACCCATCTATAATGGATTGGGACATTTATATTTCCTTAGTGAACCCTTGAATGATGGAACCAGAATTAAGATCTTTTGTATAGATCCTCGTATACTGGACATATGGAAATTTTACTCACTCCATGGTTGGTATTATGACATGGGGACTATTTCTCACTATAAATCTCAATATAATGAGAATAATTCCAAAAATAGTTCTTGAGGTACCATGCAATTTAAATACATGTGGCTAGGAAATTATCTGTGCATTTTAACGTCACGTGAAAAGAGTAATGTTGAATCGACATGAGTATGGATAGACTATTGTATGGTTCCCGATGACACTATTTATGTTGTTCGAAAAATAATCAAACCATAACTAGTTATACAAAAAATATTCCCCTTAATAATTGATTTCATGTGTGGATAAAGGGGGTTTTTTGTATTAGGGATCACCAAATGGGATGATATCCCATATTGGATCTTCTTATGTTGATAAGGCTCATAAATAGGTGAGTGTGGTTATTTCCCATATTTATTTGCATATGGGTCTATGACTAATGATATAGGAATCCCTATGAATCTCATTGGGATGAGAAAAAATACTTACCATGTTCTTTAGGAGTCCATTATATTTGAAAAAGACATTTATTGTACCTTAAATAGCCTTTTATCTAGAACCATGATTACTGTGGTGTAAATTTATATTTAATACCTATATAGGTAAGTTCATTACAAAAAACCCTTAATCCCACATTATCTATGAAAGTTGTGAGTAACAAAAATTTTAAATTGATTCTTTGACCACTTAATGGAAATACATGTGATGATTATGGGAATTTTTTATATTTTGTTGCAACTAGTTGAGGATTTGATATTCGAGTGTCACACTATATCTCACTGGAAAGAGATTCAGGCCACATGTTCTTATTGAGAAGATCATTCAGTTTCTTATCATGTGAAGAATAATTTAGTCATGATGTTTAGTATATTCCTGTAATGATGAATTTGACCCAATGTGTATGGAAAGAAGTAATGTAATTGGTCATAAAATTGGATATTCATGAATCACAATGTATCTTGTGATGGTAGGAATCATGGAACATGTAGTTAATGAAATATTTATTATAAAATGATGATTTATACATTGGAAAATTTGGTTTTTTTCACTATCAAACCCCTAATGGAAGGTCTGGGAATCACTACATATCTCATTGGAATGAGAATCAAGCCACTCTTAGTTCTTGAAAATAGTTCCCCTCATCAATCAAGATTGACATGGGGAAAATGGGTTTTTGATGTATTCTAGAAATATGGATGAGACTGTGAGACAAAGTCATATAGTTACTACATATCTCATTGAGATTATAATCAATACAAACATTGTTCTAGAATGAAGGAGTGATAGGAGCCAAATTCCATGAAATGTAACCCACTCAAACACATATCATACTATTATACAGTTTTACTTCAGGAATTATGGAAATGAACCACGAAGTTTCACATTATTATGTTTTTTTTTCATACAATTTAACATCTTTTGACTATGACATTATATATGTAGTTTAAAATCTTTTACCATGAAGATTACATCACTGTGATGTTTAACGTCCTACTGCTAATATGATTGACCTGTCTTTTATTATCATTCAACAAATATAAACTATGTAGTTTAACTTCTTGAATTAGATACAAGTGATTCATGATTAAATGAAATATTTTCTCAAGAACATTTCAATAGTTGGATTCATAATGAGTTTTACATCAATTAAGTTAAAGGAATAAGCTTCACTATTATGGACCATGTGTGTGGAGTAAGTTCCTTCCCACTTTAGATAATGTTTTTTGTGGATTCATTACTGTTAATATCATAGTCTTGAGAACCAGTAAAAAATCTCCATAGAGGAATTAATATAGGAATAATTTTATATTAATATCCCATGCTATGTGATTTTTATGGACCTCTATGTGATACAGGGTATTAAATCGTTTTCCATTCAGTCTTTCATATTCATCCAATTCTTTCTATGATAGAACTTCTATGGAGATATGGTCACTTATGGAAATATGGGGTGATGGAAATCCAACATCCCTAAGAATGACTACATATGCTATATATACAAGTGAATAAAAGGCCAACCAACTAGTTGTATATCTTGTAGTACTATATAATCATAAGGAATATAATAGTTTAGCATGACATGAATTTGTGTCCTTATCCACTATCTTCTCGAAAACATTATCCATAATCTTTCTAAATGCCTCTATCAATCAATTAGTTTCTCATTATTGAGAGTTAAATGATTGGATTTGATATTGTAGTCTTGATTCAGCTTCTCACATCATCAAAACATATTTCAGTACCATTTTCTATCCTTATTGTATGATAGGAACTAAATATAGTGATGATGTGGGATTTCACATTACTAAAAATGATTTTGGGCTCTAATTCATTGATGGTCCTGACCTCATCCCATTTAGAGAATAATGAAATAGAAGTTAAGATGAATTTTAACTTCATGGTTGTAGCTGAAGGTATGGACCCAAAACATAAATTCCCCATGTATAAAAATTCTAGGAATATTTGGATGTTTGTAGAAACCCAATGGTTTGATGGATGAAGACAAAATGAACATGTAAGGAATAAAATTTCTTGGTGAATTCTATAAAATCTTATGTCAAAGTGGGAATGTACCTCCCAAGACATTATATATTGTTAGAATGAATGTATTAAGACTGGTGAGAACCACATTCTCTAATGTGTACTTATTTTATTAAAACAATAATATCTTCTACATTAATAAATCATCGAAGTACTTCCTCAAATCCTAATTTATAGATGACATTACAGTGATCTATGACATCATAAAGTGGAAAATTGGTTTCTAACCATTATATTTTCTCTTTCGCAACTCTCTTTGATTGGAGTACTCTATTTTAAAGGATGGTAATTATTGGCCTCATCTTCCCAATAGTAAGGCCATATAGTTCATGTAAATGATTAACTTCATTAATTTCTACATTTCAAACATGAATAAAAGGAGAGTCCATTTGATGATGTTCAATGATGATGAACATTACATCCTTGATGTGATCTTCCAAATCCATAGATGCAGTTTCAAAAACATATTCCTATGCATTCTATAGTAGAGGGATGTGAATAAATTATTTTATAAGTATAAATCTACAATTAATCCTTCAGATTTATCAAACATGGGTATTACATCTTAATTTCAGATGTAATAATACATATTAATCTATTTTATACCAACTCTAAATTACCATTCACCCTTATATGGTCCACTGGTATTTAGTGTTACAGTTTAAGCCCAAAAATGAGGGCCTAGTATTTTGCCTCATTAAATTTACATCCCAATGAAACCATGCCAGCGCAAGGTAAAACATACTTTTCAATGGAAATGTTCATGATCCCTTAACTGACTTCACTAAGCTTTTAGTTCTCCATTATCTTCCATGTTGGGATCCTTAAAGATCTGTCAAAATACACATCCCACATTTAGGATCATCATGCCAATTAAATATCTCTTCATTAACTAGTTCAATATTCAATGATTTAATTTCTACATGCAAGTGTTCTCTAGGAAAATTTTCCAAATCCTAGCCATTAATCACTTTTTATGGAACAAACTATACAGAAACTATTGTAGGATTCTCACCCAATGTGACAAACATACTACCAACATATTAAGGAAGAATATTTGTTTGTTATGGTTATATTAGGAGACCAAATTGACCACATGAGGCTACAAGTTGTGTTTCAGTTCTGGACTAGAAATATTAATTCATGCAAGAACTTATTGATATTTGATTAAAAAAAATTAGGGTCGATCACATTTCAAATGAGTTACTAAAGGTTGTTTTCATTTACTACATCCTTATTTTGTGCAATGAACATTCCTAGTGATCGCTCAATGGATGTCACATGTTGAATGATTGTATCACCATCAACTAGTGTCATTAATACTAGTTTTCTCAATAGATATTTTTTGGGACTTCCAAATTCTTCTATACATCCTCATTCAACTAACTCATGACCACATTCTTCATTTATTTGGTTATGGAAAACACATTTTTGTAAAGATGGATATAAAACACTAAATTTATGTCAGGATTCGATGATTTCCTCTAAAAACATATGATTTTGAGGATAAGATATGATAAGGCGTTTTTTTCTTCTCATGATCAAAATCAATGATGAAATGACATATGTATATTTTGAGAAACATTCAATAGGTTACCTTGAATGAAAATCTTATGGGGTTCATTTTTATGCTATGTGGTCATAGATTATGGAAGAGTCTCATGATTTTCTAGGTGGTTATAATATCTTTAGTACGTAACCCCAAGAATATCGACATAGAATTCATCAAAATTACCCATGAATGGTTTTATGATGGAATGCATGGCACATTGGTATGTTGAACTGACATTCTTCAAATTAAAGATAATTACCCAAATAGTATATATTCCCTTGGAGTCCATATAGGAAGTTACTTATCCATCATCAAAAGGAAATATGAATTTGGCTGTATCATGATTTTAAATCCATGAATGGAATTTCTTTATAACAAATTATCCCATCAATTAGTATATCTATTATTTGAACAAGGAATTCATTATTAGAAAATACATATCGAGATCTCTAAAGTCAATATAGAACATTATTTTACCATTTTTCATTAAATGGATGATATTGGATAGGAATTTCACATAATTAACATCCCAAATGAATTCATACTTGATGTCTTTATCTATAATTTCATTAATTTTGGAGGTGTGAGTTTTATATATCTTTTATGATTCCTTTTTGTATCCTTTGTGTACTTCTAGAAAGACCATGTAATGGTTTTCCACCAAATGATCAAGTCCTACAATCTCATTGTATTTATAGGGGAAATATTCCAAGGGGTTTTCCCAAAAGGAGGTATAATACTCTTATTTTTTAGAATTTATGTATATTCTTTTATAATTTGGAGGTTGATCTTCATTTGTGACCCATTTTATTCACTTAATATCATCAATAATGGTGGATGCACCGTTCTAAAATATTGGAGGGGAATCGATAATATCTTATTCTTCTTCATTTCCCTAATGCATTTCCACCTCGTACTATTATTGGAAAATATGTGATGAATCATGGTTCTCAGATTTATGGTATATGTCAATATTTACACATTAATAAAATGAAGAAAATACTTCGAGATCTATTGATGGAGTGGGAACTATTTGGAGATCCAAAGTGGAGATGATTGACCGAGAATGAACATAATCGTCTTGTAGCATTTTCATGAAAATTTCATATATCATAGATGATGGAATATGTAATTTTTGAATATTTGGGGATGTAATGAAGATATTTTAATTGAGACATTCATTACATAAATTATAGTTGATAACTTCTCTAGAGTTATTGGGATCAGTTGTAATGGATAACTTCATGGATATATCAATATTTTTTATTAAAATCTAACCCACCTCTTATATCTGGTTAATGGTAGGGATGAACTCTAAAATTATATGATTTAAAGGATTATATAGAATCATCTCATCATTATTAAGGCATTGGTTCAAGTGACATTGTCTGTCATGCACTACATCCCTTCCCTATGGTAGAATATTGTATCAATATATTGTGATGCACATGATATAAATAGGTATTTTGACCATATAATGTCCCAATTTCACCACTGATTCAATATTTGAGGAATTTTTTTATGATTTGGAAACAACTACACACTAATATAGCAAAGACATTATTAGATGAATTTTGAATTTCATGTCTTATCGAACAATAATAAATTTTGTGTTAGACAAGAGATTTATGAATTTATTTTATAGTTTATTTTCTCTAATAGGTAATTTAATATTTTTACTATAACTCAATTAAAATAATGAAAAGGGTGGAAAGTGAGATTATATGAAACCTAGGTGATTTTTTTTCTGATCATAATAAGATTAAATCATGATCCATTAGCAATGAAGGCTCATTAGATAACAATGCCATTTTTACTTATAGATATAAACAAGGGTATGAGATGTCCGTATATAGTGATAATCTTGTTCTATTATGTGGAATATATGATTATGTGTAATTATGTAGGACAATTATCTTTATGGTATAATTATATAGCAATAACCCAGGATTTAAATTCTTTAGGGCTGGAAAATAACTCTAAGAGTCTTCCCAAAAGTCTTTTTATATGATCATGACATAAAATATTGAATAATAATCTAGGAACATGGGTAATTGATTCAATATTAAACAATTCTAGTCTAAATTTCTATGCTTCACAGTAGGGTGATGTTCATTTTCAGGTTATTTAGGAACTGAAGTACATTATGATGACGGATTCGCCATTGGAATAGAAGTTGATGATTCTTCTTCTCTTAGTGTATTTGGTCAATGAGGCTTACCTATACATAGAGGTTAATTTCATGATGCTTTATCCTATATCCAATAATCCAATATTATCATGTTATGATAAACCCTTTTATTTATAGGGGAACATCCATTCTATAGTTGTTCTCTCTGGAGATATCCCCCATGAGTTTTGGCCACATATATGGTTTGATCAGGGACATGATTAGAGTAGTGAATTCCAAAATGATTACTTCTTACCTTGTATCCTCGACTACGATAACCTCTTCTACATGATCCCCAATAAAATATAGGTAATTTTGGTTCATAACCACAATAATTAGTTTATATGGAATCCATCACATGAATCAATTTAATGGAAATGAATATCTACTCTTCGTCTCAGGGGGATTGTGTCTGGTAGGGCGACTTTTTTTGTACCATTTATAAAGGTGGATATCATGATTCAGGGAGTATAAAAATGAATTCATATATGGTGAAATAAAACATTGAACATGTAACAATATAAAATTATTGTATTTTCTTATTTTTATTGTAGCCACATTATTTTATGAAGACTGGATTTCATAGGAATGAGCAGTAGATGGAGTAAGAAGTATTGTAGAAGAAGTAGAAGAGGGTACAGTGATCTATTGAAACTTTTCTTCGAGGATATAATAAATATTTTTGATCAATTTTATGACCATCTAGTCATTGAACATATGCATCCGATTTTTGATAACATTATCCTTTTATTATCCACATTTGTATCGATGGACGAAACATGTGCTAGTTAACTAGGTGGCCTACCCAACTTCACTTTCCCAGAGTCCACCAACATCTATTATATATATTTGAAAACATAAAATTCCTAGATTTTTCCCCCAATTATCGAATAAATAAAAAATAGTTCAAGAGTTCATTTTCACTATCCTAGATGGGCTTCATGGGATTTGGAAAAACGAAGAAGTAATTATTTTATGACTATATAAGGTATAAAGATATTTAGTAATTTCAAAAATAATAAACATCATTCCTAATCTCTTCAAATTGTTTTTTTCATTTCTCTATTTGATCATATTAAAGAGATGAGTTCTATTGATGATTCTTATGAAGTAGAACTAGATGATACGGTGTAGTCATTGGAGTGATAGATAGTACAAGGGTCCTCTTATGACAATATTAGAGCCTCCACATTCATTATTATATTTTATTGAGTAGATGGAATAACTCATTAATTCTCTTTGGTATGTGTGCTTATGTCATCCACTCTTTCAGAAATCATGAAATGGGTCCAAAAAACATCCTATAAATTTCATAGAAATAAATGACTTGAAAAACTAATCATGAAGATTCTATTTACATATAAGAAACATGTATTCTTATGTAAGAAGTAAGTTTAATGAATATGTCAATACTTTCCACCCAGAAATGAAATTTGTGTCCCTGTAATTCTAGAACATTTTTTATTTTGGGAGTTCATGTAATGTTTTTAATGAAACATAAATTTGAATTGTAAGAGAATATTTTTCTAAGGTCTTCCCAAAAATTAATATACAAAGATGGAAACTCGGTGTGCCGTACAAAGGATGGTCCCTACTATGACCACACAAAGAACCTACGTTTCATTGCCTCATATTGGTATGTTTTCCAAATCATGGGATCATAGTGAGATATTAAATGCATAAAATTTTTCTCTATGCATCCTAGTCCATTAAAAATTGATGTATAGGGTCCCAATGTATGTTTGGGGAATAATAATATCTACCCATCCGGGGTAAGGATACCTTTCTAGTTATACTTATGTGAATCATTCCACCATGGTTTTCAATAAATTTGTTAGAAACTCAATAATAATCATGATACCTCAAGGAATTTTAGGATGAGCTAGAGCATGAACATGGGTAGCATCTGGTAGAACCATCTATATAAGAACTTATGTTATCTTCCATTGGTAGCCTATAGGTTTAGGTAGGTTTGGGTGCCCCTATCCCTATTCCGGTTGTGTAACCAATGGAGGGAACTGTCAATCTATTCATGTGGGATCCATTTATATTGTTGGATGGAATCTAACATTAGAAAGACGCTCCAAATCAACTCCATTCACTATATTGAACCCTCTTCAGTGACTTATGTGGATTGTGAGTGTGGCTCAGGATTATCATTTCCAAAAATATCATGCACGGAGCTTTCCTCAGAATAGTTATTCATTGAGTCTCGTCAATAATTTTATATATTTATCTTATTGGGTAATTATTTCCTCAACTACGAGGGTTAAAATTTTTTCATTTATAATTTGGGGGTAAAATTATAATTTTCCCTTTTCATTGTGGGTTCTGTCTTAGGAGGAAGTGATAGATTTGTGGAGGGAAGGACCATATTTAGTGAGAGTCTATATTTTTCGGTATGCATACCTCATTAAATGATTTAATTGTGTAAAAAATTATGAATATAAACATCCTCCTCCATATCCCCCTCTAATTTGTAATCAATTTTTTGTAGGGGTTTTTGGGGTGGTATTATTGAAATTTACTGATGTGTAATGCATTAAAGTTATTTTAACAATCGGTTTCTGAGAATACCTTTATCTACACCCTAAATGAATCTTTTTATTATCCTATGTTTTTTCTATGGGAGAACTTTTTCGGATGGTATTATAAAGGGAATACCAAGTTAATTCAGTAATGTCCATTCCTAATAAATATAACAGAATATCGGAGGATTTGTATTTGGAGGATTCATACGATAGTGTTCTCCCTAATCAGTATATAACTGACATCCACTGAATATGTGGATTATAAGGACAAAAATCATGCATATCTTAAGGATGGGGTTTTTCCCATTAAACATTAAAAACTCTTTGATCATGGTTTGTTAACCATGATGGTTGTGTTGAAAAATTCCCCATCCATACAGGAAGGGGTTTCTCCAGAACTACAATGTATACTACTGTCATGGAATCCCTTCTAATTTTAAACTGTTTTGTTAGAACATGGGTTGCGTGGTTGATTTTATACGAACATAAATAATAAACTTATATTTATCATTTCCCTCTCTCAGAATTTTTTTCTATCTGTCGACTATCTTCCCCTAGAGGGAGTCTTGATCAGTATTTTTCAGTTTCATTACACACAAGTATCTCAATATCTTGCACTATTCTTGCCTAATGTTAGTGAAAGTCAAGTATAGCCTTTTTTCAAATATATCATTGTATATGAACATATTTTATTTTTAGAATCCATCATGATGATATTAAGTGGCATAATACCACCATCAGTGAGGTTCTTTGGTTGGGGGCATGGAGAAATGAAATAATCTATGTTCAACCCATCATCTAATATGAAAAATTGTTAGGGAATATTCTATAAGTTGTCTGAGTATTTTTAATGTAATGAGGAATGAACATTGAAGGGATCCTTGATGTTTCACTAATTTTGGGTTCTATTTAGCTAGTAGAGCTTCCAAATCAATTTGGTGTTTCATCCCATATATTATCATTATGTGAAATTTATACTAATCGTAGGGTTATACTTTTTCTCTCATGAAATGAAGACTATGAAATGTTTTTATGTTGTTGTCATGAACAAAATAACCAGAAGAAACCTCTAAAATGTTTTATTTATGTGTTGATAAAGAACAGAACATGATTGTTATTTCATATTTATCAAATTATTATCTAATTTTTAGAATGAATTATTCAGATTTTGGCTGAGGATTCTCATCCTTGTTAATCCAAAGATGATTGTTAGCTACTTTTTCATAATAAGTGACATTTCCTTGAAATTCGACATTTATGTTGGAATACAGGTGATCCAATGGTGTTTTATAGAGTGGTCGTCTCCTTAGGATTCATTCTCCATGATAATGAGTTTTATTTTTCAATCAAAAGATATCATAAATGAATGGATTAATTTTACCATGTGCCTAATTGATTCATGCATTTCACATCGATACATCAAAAAGTGGAGGACCCTTTTGAAAAAGTGAAACACTATTGTAGAGAAAATATTTGCAGTGAAGGCCCACATGGACTAGACTACCATGATCAATTATAGCAAGAGAAGGACCCTCTTACTATTTTATCTTATTTCCACATTGATGGTTGTCGTGATTCTCATATGCATATTGTTTCTTCGAATAGATCATATTTTTTCCATGAAGTAGTCCTTCATGTTAAAGTTTCGTAAGGTTCATATTTGAAATTTTTTCAACTTCTCCTATAATTTTTAAATGAGAGAGTGGGATCCTAAGCATCTAAAGATATACTTTTATGATATTCAATTTCTCTATCATTTAGTATATAGGTCTCTTAATCAGGTATTCATTTATTATTCTTCTCCATTGCATCAAATTTTTGGATGAATTTATTCAAGTGACTTGGTAATGTTGATGGTGAATTTGTTTTTTAGATATAGAATCCTTTCAGACAGGCTCCTATGATGTTAATGGAATATCTTGACAGGCTCCATGAAATTTGGAAATGGTTTGTGCCTTCCCTGGAGTGGCCATTGGAATAGGATGATAACCTATTGTTGGAACGAGTGTTTGTTACCAATATTATTGTATATATATCTTAGTGTAGTTTTCCCCATGAACCAATTGTATAGGAACATAATAATGTTTTTATCTGGGTTTATATAATGATCATCCTCCCAATATTTGGAAATAGAGTTGTGTGTCCGTTCATCTGTAACTATTTTTTCCAAATTATGATTTCATAGAAGGCCTTTAGGATGTATGATGTGATTAATATCTTCTATTTGATCATTTTTAAAATATTATTGGAAACATTAGTTACTGTAATAGGGATATGTTACCATTTCTTATATGGATCATGGTTATGTGACTTCTCTTACCCTCCATTTCCTACAAGTTGATACTGATAGTCTCTATGTGTAGTTGAAGAGAGTTGGTTCATCCCTATATTCAACACATATAAATACCAAATGAATTCTCTTGGTATTATATATGAGTTTACAGGTTCAATTTAAAAAATTTGGTAGTTTAATTCAACATTCCACTATTTGTTAAAAAATTTTGTTAGAAGACATGATTGGAAAATTATAGATGAGGATAATTGTTGGATTGCTTCATGCATTCTGGTGTATTCTTTTTCTCTCTTTGTGCCTCCATATTTGAATAGAAATATTCCTTGGATTCTTCCAAGTGATTCAGATGGCTATATAAATTAGGGTGGGTTGGTGTATCGTCCTCTTACATTTTTCAAGATAATTTTATTTGTGGTGTTACATAGAGTGGAAAGAGTTGTGGACATTCTTCTTATTTACTATTTTATACCACCAAAAGTCCATTATTTGTTACAATGTCTAAAATATCATGGAAAATCTATGATGAATATAACCCTTATCATGGTAAAGGTTCACTGCTACATGTTATTGGCTAGTGAGACTACTCCATAGAACCCATTCATTGGACCCATGTATCTTCTAGAAGAGGTCATTAGTGACCTCTTGATCTACCTACATATGAGAATAGAGGTACTAATATTTTCATTTCAGGGATAATATAACGCAGTGTTTGAATATGAATGTTGGTGTCATATTATTCTAGGACACTAGACGCCATTGGATGGACCATCGATCGGGTACTAGAAGCTGGAGACCATCTCGTGTGGCATTCTATGTTGGGATGGTACTTTTTTGGAGGTACTCATAGACTAATTTATTTATGGCCCACCACTTAATATGTTCATTCGATGATGACATGATTTTCTTAGAAGAAGACCTAACATGAATAGTATCAATGGAATGCTTCTCAAAGTGTTTGTATGATTCTATTTGGATTAATGTGAGATCCTATTAAAAGTGGCTGAAAGGTGAAAAAAAAACAAAAAAATCCCACCAAAGCATCATCTCATTAAAAAACACATTTATGATAGATTGTTTTATTAGGACATACTTCATTTTTAGATTGAAATGGGACTAACAGTTGGGTGACAACATCATCATGGTTAGTTATTCACATTGGATTCACCATTTAATTTAATCCCCAATTTTCTTATGGTTTCGAATGGTGTGATTTTTATGTTGGTGGAATCAAAATTACTAAAATTAAAATTAAAAATCCCTTTCTATTGGTTTCCAATAGAGTTTATACATGGAATAAAAAACACCCATCATTTATATATCCAATAGGTAAATTCATTCTAAAGGCATGATCTCATTGTAGAGTTTCATCAATGATAACTAAGAACATGCTTTGATGAAAGGATTAGATGTTGGGATCATCACACTATTTTGGGGTAAATTAATTCCTAATTTTCTACTCTAAAATTGATTAATGATATGTTCATGAATCATTCACTGATTCCCAAGTATTACATTGGTCACCCTTGATTTAAAAGTTAATTATTTGTTTGTATAGAATTTAGAATCATCTATTTATGTATTATGATCCCCATCACTATATATATATATATATATATATATATATCCGTGGTTATCCATCAATGGTAACCTACTCTACATTGATTATATATTCGTTTTTATTTTTTATTATAATGATAGGTTTGAGCCGTATAGTGGTGGGATCTATAGTAAATCATCATCCATGGATCTATGTTTTGATTTCATGTTAGGATCATATCTATAAGAAGGGATTCCAACATATAATTGTCAAATAAATCTGAACCCACATAGTTTGGTGCTATTTAATGGGTAACATCATACCTTTTATGTTCGTGTGATAATGAAAAAAAGAGAGTAGTTAAATTTCATATGAATAGGGATTTAGGTGAAAGGTTTATAGTCAATGTTTCGTGTGGGACTTATGTAGAAGTGGCTCAGAGAACCTATAAGGGATATAAACTACCATGATGGATAAGTCCATACTGGGAAGGTGGCCCGAAGAGAATAGGGTTGATTTGGGAAGTTGATACATGACCTCAGGGATTATTTCTACATATCATATTTTGGATGGGAATAAAAGGTAACATAGTTTTGTTTTGGGGAATAATTAATATGGATTCCTTCATAAGGATTTTCACATGGGGGAGTACGAACCTTATAGAGGATTAAGTTGGGGATTTTTCCTATAGTGGATTCACAATTTTGGATTGGCATGCACATGGAATGATTCCAAAATGGTTCAAGATAGTGTAGATATCATGATTAGAAAAAACCTCTATGCCCATGTGAGACATGATAAACAAGGTAAATATATGAATTAATAGATCCAATAAAATAGAAGATCCCCAATCCACTAGCAGAAGAGGTAGGGAGATCAAAGAAGTGGAATGGGTATTGAGTTACCAATCCCTCCCATCATTTTATCTAGGATTGTTATGTCTAACTAACCATATGGATACAACACAAATTAATGGATAAAGTGGAAGGAGTGATGTAGGATATGTCCAATAAAAAGGTTTACAAGATGATTCTAGGATGGATTGCATAAAATTTGTTTTTGGGCAATTGAGTAGAATCTAATTCCCTTATAATGGGAAATATCAATGGTGATCATCACCATACCTACCCATAATCGTAGGTTACGTTTCCCTAGAAAACTAGCAAATGAAATAGTCACAAATCTAGTATCTAAGACCTGGAGTTCCATAAAACTACACAAAGGTTTATGGTCCACGTGACCGAAGGGTTGAATAGTCACATGCACCCCGACGACCCTACCTATCTGATAGGGTATGTGTGCGATACCTGTGAACAATGAAATGCATCTCAAAGAGGAGACACATTGATGTTCCTCATACTCTGGTATTCCAAATATGGATACTTCAATGGTGGATTTAATTTTATCCAACATATATGAGGGATATAAATGAACATGAGCCTTAACAATGGGGGCATAAAAGATGGATCAATGTGGGGATCATGTATGTCCAAGCTCAGAAAGAAACCATTATCACACTGGGCCTAAGAAGGAGCTTAATGTGCATCAGGTAGTGTTGTATGGCCAGTATGAGATGGATATTACTTGGAAAATGGACCATCTAGGAATAAATACGTGTCTAGGCATTAACCATGGAAACATGATTCTCATCATGTGTCCCTATATGGGTCTTATTGTCGGTTCCAGTCACACCAGAAGTGCGTTAATGAGTGTACCCAACTTTAATTTTAAAGTTAACAATGATCAATCCAAGATCTGTCACGATTATAATATGTCAAATCATAGAAATAGAACAAAAAAAAGAGGGGAGTATCAGAACCTTAGATATGATCATCATATATTGGTTATAATTAATTTAATTAATTGACAAGAATTACATTTATGTAATTCTTTTTTCTTTGATGTTTCTGGACAGGATCCAATGTGATCCGTCATTGTGCCTTAGAATCCATGTGTAGTATTCCTCTAGTTGTGATCTATACGTGTTCAACGTATCTATAGATGTCTCCAAAGGGATTTTCGGGTGCTTGTACGAAAGATCCATATCTTGTGATATCCGCATTTGATCACCTTGATCCGGTGGAGGTGGATCTCAATCTTGTAGCTTGAGAACATTCTTGGTGGAAAATTAATTCTCTATTGCCTTGAGAGATTTTCAAAATCTATTGTGAACAACCATAAAAGAATTTTCTAGGCTAATGAGAATTTTATAATTGGGATTTTAATTTCATAGAATAATAAAATGAATTAATAACCCAAAATCATTTATTCATTTCATTTAATTCTTAGTAATACTCCATGTCTAATAATACAAGTTGACTGTTATTATTAATTGACCTGTGCCCAGGGAATGACCCCTAGTAATATTTAATTTAAAAAATAATTTTACTTCTCATAAATTCCTAGAAAAAAAATACACGGAATGTATATTAAATATACATGGCGTGTAATTTTATTTTTCCATTTTTCATTATTTCCTCTACCAAATAAATTAGTCCTTGAATAATGTCTATTTATTTCTAAAATAAATATCACTGTATTACTCCCTAATAAATAAATAATTTTTTCCACAATATATTCTATCGAATAACTACTATCAAAATAAATGTGATCAATAATTCTTAAATAATTATTAAACCATAATCAGGAATAATATTTATTTAACATGTTAAATTAATATTTAACTCAGATACTTGGACACACTTAGTGTGTGACCCTCTAGGACTCATTCTCAGTGGCATTAGGCGGAGCCTCCCTAAATTCCAAGGTTTGCGTCTAGCAACATGCCATGGCTCCAATAGAGAAAGATGGTAACACTCCAACGTCGTTTCACATCCTATGAATGCTTACCGTGTAATGTAATCCCTTGGTCATGATATCTCGAATCAAGCGGGTTGCAAGCTAGTGACATCAACACATGTGCTCAATTATTCTTTCTTTGAATTTCTGGAATTGAACATAACTTTTTCCACCATGGCCATGGATTTATTTATTCCATATCAATTCCATTAATGGGCCTGAGATATCTACTTTTTTATGGAACGGAAGGGACAAATCCTTTCTTGCATTATCTGTTAATACTGTATCACTCGTGACACACCCAACATATCCTAGCTCACTAAGAACAGTGTGCCTTCACAGTTTTCATCAATAAATCTAAGTACCTGAGTTTTGCTACCAATTAATAATAATTTAAAATTCTAAGGACCAGTATACACATCCGCGGATAGGAACATCAAATGACACTATGAAATGTGGATTTCATACTAGAGGGTCTCATTCTCATAATATCCTCTTGGTTATTACCAAGGGAACACACCATGAGAAGGTTCTTCAATGTTTCATGTGCCCTCAACCCTAATGTCTTGTGTTATCTATGTCCTTAAAATAACATATCCGTCCATATAAAATATATTCAAGAATAGTGTTATGGAACATCCGAGTTCTCATCAAAATAGGGATCCTCTATGACCATTTAATGCGACTACCATTCATAGGACATTATCACATGAGTTTTTAGATAGTAGAAAAATCAATATGTGATAAGGTATTTATTAATGAATAAAGTACAAATTAGTATGTTATAGGCCACCGAATCCAATAAACTCCCACTTATACTAGAGACATATTCTAACAACTATTAACCCACTGGCTCTCACATGATATTCATACATCTGCTGAGATAGACCATTAGACTTGAGGTCTTCCATTTTCGCTTCAATGGACGCTCTGCTAACATAAACTTCACCCCTTTGATTGAAATCCATCATGAGGTGATACTGCCAGAGTATGTGCTTTGTCCGTTGATGTGACCAAGGTTCTTTCGAAAGATCCACCGCTATAGTATTATAACAATAGAACATGATATGATCTTTATTTCTAGGCACCACATCAAGCTATTGGATAATGTAATGAATCCATACGACTTCCTTGGATGCATCAGAATCCTCTATATACTTATAATCCTATGTATAATTTGTGACAACTGGCTGCTTTGAACTCTTCCAACCCACATCTCCACTATTGAGACAAAAAACTTATCCAGATTGTGACTTTAGATCATTATGAAATGTCTGAAAACCATCATCAACATAACCTCTAATGAAATGATATTCATCTCCTCAATTCACCAGTAACATATCCTTAGTTATTCTGAGATACTTAAGGATAGTCTTAACAGCATACAGTGTTATTCTCTTGGATCTGCGTGATATCTACCAACCATGCTCAGTGCATAAGCAACATCAATCCTGGTAGATAACATGGAATACATGATGGATCCTATATCCGAAGAGTGTGGGATCTTACTCATTATATCATTCTCTTGTTGTGTTTGAGGATACATTTTCTTAGAAAGATATAGGCCATTTGACCCATGAACCAATCCCCTCTTGGATTGCTCAATACTAAATCGCTTTAGTATCTGATCAATGAATGTACCCTGACATAGTCTATGAAGCCTCTTGGATCTATCATGAATGATCATGCTCCCTATAATGTAGGTTGCTTTACCTAATTCCTTCATGGAGAAACAATTGTTCATCTAGTCCTTAACTGACTATAAGACTTTTACATCATTTCTAATAATCAATATGTCATCAACATATTTTACTAGGATAATGATCGCATTCCCATTAAACTGCTTATAAACACATGGCTCACATTATTTCTTAATGAATCAAAATTCTTTTATGGCTTCATCAAATCAAATGTTCCATGACTTTGATGCTTGATTTAATACATAAATGGATTTCTGCCACTTGAAAAACTTTTTTGCTTCACCTGGTTTCAAAAACCCTTCTGGTTGTGTCATATAGACATCTTCATGAAGGTTCCCATTAAGGAATGATGTTTTGACATCCATTTGTTAAATCTCATAGTCATGGTAAGGTTCTATGGAAAGTATGATTATTATGGATTTAAAAATGGAAAATGGAGAGAAGGATTCATCATAGTCAATTCCATGACGTGTTCTAATTACTTTAGCCAACAACCTTACTATATTGGTGCTAAATTTATCATCCATGTCATGTTTTCTCTTGAATACTCATTTTCACTTAACAGGCTATACATCAATTGGCTCATCGACTAGAACCAAGACATTGTTCTGAAACATGAATTCCATATTATAATTCATATATTTTAGTTATCTTGTAGCTTTTGAGATTCTTACTACTTCCTTGTAGGAGATAGGTTCATCATTTTCCAACAATAATGATTCACCATCCTCAGTGACAAGGAAAACAAATCTCTCTGGTTCCCTTTCCTCTCTTGAGCGCCTATGCAGTACTTCTGTTTTTGGAACCTCTTCTATGGGGATCTATGGAACTTGTTCCTATAAAAACTCATGTGTATATTTAGCATAAAATTCGTAGAAGTCAATTTTGATCCCACTATTATTTTTGAGGATGTATTCCCTCTCAAGAAAGACGACTTTCCTGGTGAAAATCACATTCTTTTCTGAGGGGTTATATAGGTAATATCCTTTCGTTTCCTTAGGATATACTATGAAGATACACCTCGTTCCCCGGGGTGGTAGTTTGTTGCCATAGAATTCCTTAAAAACACATTGCATTCTAATACATTTATGTGATTCAAATTGGTTTTCTTTCAATTCCATAACTATGAGGTAATTCCATATAACACCTTAGTTAGTACTCAGTTTATTGTGTATGCTGCAGTTTGTAATGCATATCCCCAAAAGGATAATGGATGATCTTCATGACTCAGCATCGACCTCACCATTCCCAACAAGGTGTGGTTCCTCCTTTCACAAACACCATTCCACTATGGTGTAAAAGGAGGAGTGAGATGAGATAAAATCCCAGACTCCCGTAGAATATCTATGAACTCTTGGTTCAGATATTCTCCACTGTGATCTGATCGAAGCTTCTTTATCTTCTTACGAAGCTTATTCTCTAATTAATTCTTGAATTCCTTAAATATCACTATGACTTATGACTTATACTTCATTATGTTTACATATCCATATATACTAAAATCATTAGTAAAAGTAATGATGTAAGAATATCAGCCTCTACCTTCTACTGGAAATGGTCCACACACATCCATGTGTACCAATCCTAGAAGCATTATGGACATTTCACCCTGTCCACCGAAAGGTGGCTTGGTCATTTTACCTCATAACCATGCATGAAATCTATCAAGTGGTTTTAGACCAGTTGAGTCTAAATATCCATCATAGTAGAGCTTTGTCAAGATCTTCTCGTTTACATGACTGAGATGATGATGCCATAAATGGGTGTTGTATGAGTCATGTGAATCTATTTCATTCTCAATTCCCAACACATGGTTTTCGTTATTTAATACATACAAATCATTATTTAAATGAACCATACCATAACAGATGATGTTCTTATAAAAGAGATGACCCTTATTTCCAAACATGAATATAAATCCATCTATATCCAATCAAAATACAGAAATTATGTTCCTGGTAACACTAGGCACATAATAACAGTTATGTAAAACCAAAATATCCCAGTCATCAATGAGAGGTGGTAATCTCCAAGGGTTAATGCACCTAGCATCGTGCCATTTCCAGCATGAAGATTCACCTCTCCTTTGGATAACTGTATATATATACTTGGTTCATGAATTGGAATCCATATGTGATCCCCACAAGCTGTATATAATACAAAATGTGTAGAAATGGAACAATTTCTCTCGATAAAGAACACACCATTAGTGTCCCCACGCTTTTGGGTGGATTTCTTTTTTTTGTGGCCACACTTTCCACATGAAAAACATATCACCTCATGTTTCTTTGCCCCGCCACTGGATCATCCCCTTCTTGGAGGGACTGTGCATGGGGGATTTAGACCGTTATAAGTACTTGGCCCCCTTTCATGTCCTTCATTTTGTTATTCACCATAACGACAGTGAGTTTGTCACGCCCCACGTCTTTATGTAGCTGGGGAATTAATGTCAACAGTTCCGATAGATTCTTCTCATTTTTGATCATGTTTTTGTTGAAAATAAAACTAGAGAATGTATTGGGATGTAATGATAGGATGAGATCTGTATGCAACTCATCTGGGATCATAATCCCTATGTTATCCAGGCATTTAATAAAGCCAATGAGCATGACTACATGTAACCCAGCTAGTATAGAATCTCCAAGATTACTTGTAAACAAAGCATTGGATATCTTATATCTCTCCTATCTCACCTTCTCTAGGTATAGATCCTTAAGGGGGGACATCATGATATACACGTCCATGTTTTAATGTTTCTTCAATAGCTCATTATACATGCCCAATAGAATGAAACACTACACATCTATGATATCATCCATGTGTTTCATATAGATATATAGTTCTTCATAACATTCCTCTTTTCCATGTGCAACTAGAACATGCTCTTCCAGCACATTAAATTTCCTCTCATGGCGAAGGATGACGTGTAAACGCCACTCCCACTCTTGAAAATTGGGGCCACTGAGAAGGATTTCCTTCTGGAATATGGTTAGAAATGATATGATTGATGTTATTTTTCTTGTCATTTCTACAAATTAAGATGAGAAAAGGTTTAGTAATTTATTATAAAAACCGAGACAAATAAATAAATTAATACTTATTAGTCTCCCATTATTTTATCGAAATCTAATAGCCCTCACCATTGACTTCGGAATATTCTATTGCATGAATATTCCAGTGGAAAGGATCCATATTTCCCTTCACATTACCCTAACAAGGGTTGGTCAAGAAACATGAAGTGTTTTTGGATGGCATTCCAAATGCTAACAACAATAACTCGCAGCTCCATGATCCATTGAGTGGACTCCCTAGTCATGAAATCAATTTATTTTTGGATTTCCTCATCCTTTGCCTCTTGTTCACACCATATCCTATTGTGGAAATCAACCCTTGATATGAACAAAGTCATGTCAACCCAAAACATTGAATTAAGATTCCCCAATAATTAAAATCACACCAACTAGGTTTGGTCAAGTAGTTTAAACTATGGTTGAATTTTAACCAACATTATGAAAGGCTATACTGACATAATATTTCTTTGAGGGATTTTATACTTATAACTAATTTTCCAATTTATTATCGTTTATTAAATGCTTGTTAACATTAAGTGGTATAAACTTAAGTGATTAACCATGTCTATGGTAATATTTTACGTATAAGCCGGTCTTATTTTAGTTCCATCTTGCATGCTTGATTAATTCATTAATTGTGTGATCGTGATAGAACACCTACAATAAATAAACCATGCAAATAACAAAAATAAATTGTATGATCATGATATTGTTCTATTTGTTAGTTTATCTAGTTGTTGATAAACTAACCCAATTCCTAGGAAGAAAAAACCTTGAACCTTTCAGGTTTGTGTTTATAGCATTCCAATTGTCCACCTTTGTATCTACGTGGATTTGTTTCACCTTATCTCCTGACTTGAGACACCTCCCCTAGCATGGGATATCAATCCATTATAATTGAATTTATCTCACACGCATGTGGGGGTAAAGAGGGGGTTTTATAGAAAAGAAACATTGGGCGTGCATGCCCGAAAAATTAATGAGGATAAGGCTCGCATGCCAACAAATTTAATATAAATAAACCAATTAAAATAAACCATTCACATAGAAATATATTTGTATATCTCATGATCATCCATGCATCAAACGATATTTATGCATAAATAAAACTAGCATTAAATTCGTTAATTGTTCTTGTTTAAGATAAATCATGCTCGAAACAATTAATTATCCTTAATTAATCAATTCATTTATCTTAAACCCTTTTTCTGAATTTCCCTGAGATTATCATCCATCATAATTTTAAATGAATAAATTTATTTAAAATTATCTTTGTATGTAACTTGTACCTTGGAGGCAACCCAGTGAACTCCTATTCATTATCCGGATGTTAAATTAAACACAAATATAAAACACATATCACATGTTGTGCCTCCACTTTACACCCACACTATGTGACACATCTCAAGGGTTTGTATAATATAATAAAAAAATTTAATAAATCTGTGTAATTTGGATGAGTAAACGATGTATAGTTCTGACTACACGTCGTGTAATTTTGTTCACCGTCCATCTGTATTACATTCCCGGGGACATGGAATGTAGATGTACTTCAGAAATTTTTGGAGTACATGGTGTGTTCAGTGCGACACAAGCTGGGTAGTTTCCGCGTTACACGGTTTCCATCCGAGAAATACGTGTAGCGGTTCCACGGTTAAACCTATCTCAAAGGGACTACACGGTGTGTTCAGTAGACCACAAGGATAGTAATCCGAAAACTGTGTGCCACCTATTCTTGGTCAACACATGATGTCTTTTAAGACTTAGGCAGGATCCATTTACACAGCCTGATTTTGCGGACCAGTCCAATGCATTGAACCTAGACTAAACGATGTGTACTTTAGAATACACGTCGTATATTTTGGTGTTGTATGGCCAGGAATGTTTGGCACCTCCGAATGAGTTCCTATAATTTATTTTAATCAGAATTAAATTAAAAATCCTTTTTTATAAGTTGAATGAAAAACGAGAGTGGAGGAACAGATCTCGAGATTCAAATTTTAAAGAACGATTAACGAGATTGGAAACAACTAAATTATCTTATGTTGGTTATAATTAATTTAATTAATTGAAAATAATTACCTTGATGGAATTCATTCTTTGTTGATGTTTCTGGTAATGATTTGATGTGAACTGTCATCACATCATAGAATCCATGTGTAAGATTACTCTCATGGTGGTCCACACATTCTCTATGTATCTCTGGACGTCGCCGAAGGGATCTCCGGTTGCTAGCGTGGAAGAGCCTTCACTTGTGATGTATTCCTTTGATCGCCATGATCTAGTGGAGTTAGATATCTCTCTCTTTTAGCTTGAGAGTGGTCTTGGTGGAAAAGGAATTCTCTCTTTGCCTGAGAGATTTCAAAAATTAGTTTTCCACAACCACAAAAAAAAGGAAAGGATAATGAGAATTATATAATTGGGATTTTAATTACATAGAATAATAAAAAGAATTAATTACCCAAAATTATTTATTTATTTCATTTAATTCACAGTAATACCCAATGTCTAATAATAACATCTGACTATTATTATTACTTGACATGAGACAAGAAAATTACACCCAATATTATTTAATTAAATATATAATTTTATTTATAATAAAATCAGAGAAAAAAATTCATGTCTTGTATATTTAATATACCCGATGTGTACATTTATTTTTCTATTTTACTTTACTTCCACCACCACATTTATTAAACCTTTAATTATGGGTATTTATTTCTAAAATAAATATCAATACATTACTTGCTAATAAATATATTATTTCTTCCACAAAACATTTTCTAAAATAACTAGGGTCGAAATAAATGCGACTAGGCATCCATAAATAATAATTAAACCACAATCAGGAATAATCATTATTTAACACATTAAATTAATATTTAACTAAGATAATTGGACACACTTAGTGTATGACGCTATGCCTCTAATCAATCAGGTTGAATGCTAGTGTCAAAAACCCATGTGCTCGATTATTGTTTCATTGACTTTCTGGAATTCAACTTTCCTGTTCCTCACTATAGAAATAGATTTATTTAGGAAATATCAATTTCATCAATTAGACTGAGATATATACTTCCATCAAGGAATGGAAGGGAAAAATCCTTTCTCTCATTATCTATTAATGCAGTATCACTCGTGAGGCACCCAATGTATCCTACCTCGCTACGAATAGTGTGTCATTACAGTTTTCGTCAATACATCTATGTTTGCAAGTTATAATGCACATTAATATTAATCATAATGTATAAGGACCAATACACACGTCTAAAGATAGGAACATCCAATGACACTATGAAATGTGGATTTCCTACTGGTGGGTATCGTTCACATAATATCCTCTTGGATATTAACAAGGGTGCACACCATGAGAATGTGCCTCAATGTTTTATGGGAACTCACACCTAATGGCCTGTGTAATTTTCATCCCTCAAATAATATCATCTGGCTATTTAGCATATATTCCAGAATAGTGATATGGAACATCCAGGTTCTCATCATAACAGGGATCCACTATGACCCTTTAATGAAATAGTTATCCTTAAGACATTGTCACATGCATTATCGCGTAGAAAAACAATCAAGATTTGATATGTTGTTTGTTAATAAATATTGTACAATGTTGTTGGTTCTATGCCACCAAATCCAACACATTTGTGGGTCACAGATTAGGGGAGGGTCCTTAAAAAAGATATTTTAAACTATGGGAAATATGGTTTTCACGCATGTGTCTTCTATTTAAAAACTTGTTGGCACATTGATACCACTATCCCCCTTAATTACAATATTTTTTGGTTATAGGGGGATACCAGAGAGATTTTGGAGATGTTGGAAAAGGATTATCACGACCCAAGATTCTGGTATTTTTAGATTTTCCATTCATGTAAATGAGGATCCTTTAGGTCCTATTTTTATGAAAACATGAAATCCTAGTTAAAGTAGTTTGTCTGTGTATGTTGTTGGAATAGGTGTGCCATATAGGTCCACTGCAAATGTGTGAAAGACAATTATATACGAAGTGGGGTTAGTTTTCACAGGTGCTTTGTACAGTGTTTGTGGTGTCTTATCGGCTGTAATGTATGGACATGCACCAACCTCTTTTTTTAGGTTTTCTGCATGTAGGAGCTCATATGCTGACATATTGGGAGAACACACAGCTCCATATTGCGAGCATTATACCCCAAAACCCCTTCTTAGTATCATTATTATTCAAGGATCCTGACCCATCGAACATATCCCTTAGATATCATCAAATACACCAATGATAAATGGATAGTCTCACCATAAACATTTCATGTGGGGTCGGGGGTGTTTTGTGTTCCGAAACATGGAAATATAATACATTCTTTCTGACATACAGAATCAATTCTATTGAAACATGACATATTTTTTCTATGTTAGGATCAAAAAATAAATTCTATGGAAAATTGAATTTAACACATTTTATGTTGTAAATATTAGTAAAATAATTCATCAACACTAGAAAATTGATCATGAAACAAAATAATTTTCACTTTAAATTTCATACCAAAAAAGAAATTTCCACTTAACCCATCCAAGATTAACGGTTTTGTAATGGTCAACAATCTAACGAACATGTTCTTAATCACTCTATATCATTACATTAGAGTTATTGTTCTCCTTCATACCAATGATATATATTGCTACATATTTTCATTAATTTGGAAATGATGTATGAGTTAGTACTGATGAATTTTGTACTTCTATTTTCTCTCTAATCAAGTAGATATTTTATTAGTTAATATTACAAAGTAGGATTAAAAATGAATTTTGAAAATCTAGGCCCTTATTTTTCGATCATGAGTTCAAATTCAAAGGAATACATTTCCTAAATGTGAAAAAATTTAACAATCTATGATTTAAAAATACAATGTTCGATAATTTATACGATACCCAACCCAGAGCATAAATGAATTAAATAAATTTTATTATTTAAATGTTACTATTATAACCTAGGAGTTTAATTTGGGAGATTGAATAATATCAAATAAATTATGAATTCTATAATTCTCATAAAGAGTTTTAATTTACTGATTATTTCTTTTTTAAATAGGTGCTGGATTTGTTATTAATGCCCTTTTAGTTTTAAGAAACGACGTTTTCCTAAAAAAAATTATATGTTTTAATGGGTTATTAATGTAATTAAAAAATGAAATTTTTAGAAATATATTTGAAATTTGAATTGAATTTTTATTTTTTATGGAATAATTATTTTAGGAATAATAGTTTATAATTTTCTGAAATTGTATGTTTTTCAATTTTTTTCAAAATATATATTTTTCTTTAAAACAGTATTATATTTTTAAGTACTCACAAGGTAAAATTATGATTTTGACTATTTTTAAGTTATAATTTATAAAAATTTATTTAAAATAAAACAATTATTTTTTCTAGAATTGATTTTATAAATTAATTTAGTTTTAAACCATTTTATATTAAAAATTATTCAGTTTTTTAAAAAATGTATTTTCATTGTGATTTGCTGATTTAATTTTAAATTAAATTCAATAGCATCAATTATTTAAGTATACTGAAAATATATTCCAAATATTGAATCTATGAGAAAAATTTTGTTAAATATTTTTTGTTTTTAGTTAATTTTAATTGTAAACATACTATCTTTTTTAGCATGGTGAAGGTTTAATAGATTAATTTTGGGTAAATTTTATTTTTGAACTATAAAATTAACTAAACTCCTACATATACTTTATTGGATCGGTATATATCAAGTATAATCATCAAAGAGTCTAATTAATGAATTCTTTTTTCCATGTGGGAGAGATGAAAGACTATATAGTATTTTTTTAATGAAAGGTGTGACATTTTACACTCTTGTTTTAAATAAGTTTAATATGATTAATATGTTGTCATAAAAAGGATATTTTTTAATATAAATTTTCTATTAAAATATAATATATCTATATTCATCATGGTGATTTATTTTTAATTTTTATTTTATAAATAATTAAATTAAATTTGAGCATAAAACTGATGGAGTAATTGTTTAAATAATTGTAAAATAAAAAATTGATATTAAAAATATTAAAATAAATAAAAATTGAGAAAACGGTGTAGATACCCTGAACCCCGACATAGGAATATGATTCCTTATTTATTATTTTTTCATAAAATAAAATTAATCTCATCCCGAAGGTCCAAATAGTATAGTGGTCTTTTTAAACTAGTTATGTACATGATTTCCATATTACATTGAGTACAAAAATTACAAAATCATTATTTTATAGAATTCCATTATTACCAATTTCATATGAATGAATATCAAACATATTATACAACATGTTTTTATGATAATGTAAAAATATGGGAAATCACAAATTCTCATCGAGGTTCATATATAGTAGAAGATATTATGAATAAATGGAGAATCAAATATAAGTAATGAACAATATGGAACGTTAAAGATATGAACACTAATACCGTATTAATAATAGACGGTCATTGTCAATGGATATGAAAATTAATAAAAATAATTTCCATATATGTCGAAAACATGACTATACTAACTAAACTAGAAATAGTAAATATGAGAAGGAAAATATCTAAAAACACATGAAATTTTATCAGTAAACTGAGAATGAAATGCCTCCAGAGATAATATCATAGTAAAAATTACATGGATAATACTAAGATAATTCGTAATTAATGAAATACATAATTATTGGATGTCATTTTTCACATGCACATGGTGCATCTATAGTTTTAAATTTATCCTCAAATCAGTTTACAACTGATAGGTAGATTTAGATTAAACTAAGGCTGGAAAATTAATTCATCCCTTGAGATGACTAATACATCGAGGGGATATTTATCACAATATTCACTCATGTATTTCATGTCAAAATTATTTCTCATATATCAAATAATTGATTTAATTCATATAAAATGACCTTTATAATCAAATATCTCTATTTGGTAATGTATACATGTTTCTCTATATTTCCCAAGACAGATAAATGAATTCCAATATAAAAAACTATATATAGAAATGATATACTATTTAAGATATAATAATTTCCTTGTTAAATAATATAGATATTTATGGGAAATTTTATGTCCAATGATTATAATAATGTTTACATTTCAAGGGAAGGTTATTGACTATAAAAATGAATAATGGAAATGAAAATCTATATTATCCTAAGTTAAAATAATCACAATCCATTTTGAGGAAGAATATGGACTCTATAAATACAACATATACATATTATTGTATATGTATAATAAAATGTTTTTATAAAATAATAATATAATATCCATAAAAATATAACCAAAATCATTGTTGAGGAAAATATCATTTTCATTTTCAAAATAAATTTTTGAAACATATAACATTTTGAAATTACTTTACATTTAAAATCACATTTTAAAACTATAATTTCTGAAAATAATATGAAATACATATTATTTAGAATTATCCTTATAAACATGAAGTGGTATCTTTGAAGAAATATAGGTCTTGTTTATGGTAAATTGTACAGTTCATAAATGATAAAAAAATAATATTTCATTTTTCACTATAAAAAGGATTGAATAGTGCATTGTTCAATACAAAAAATTATGATTCCTTTAAAAATTTATAAAAAATAAAATTTAGTAAAAAAATATTTGTGAAATAAAATGGAAATTGTTAAATAAATTTTGAAAAAATAATTAGAGAACATGCTTCTAGAATAAAATTGATTTACAACTGAATATGATAATGAAAATATCTTCTAATAAATATGACTTAAAAAATAATTTATCTATCAGAGATTAGGAAAATTATATTACTTAATCATTATACTCATAATCATATAATATCATTGATAATAAATAAGTAATATAACCAAATGAAATGAAATTGAGTAATGAAATACATTAGCAGATGAAAATTTTAAATTTAAAGACCAATGGAAGAAATAATTCTCAATGAATCATAAAATTACATAAATTTTAAATCAATAATTACAAAATATTTTAAAAGGGTATTATATACACTGTATAAAATTAATTAGGTCTATAACAATAAAATATTCCTCAATTATATGAAATTGGGACTAAATCCATTACCTTTATTCTTACTCGTCCCATATTTTATTTATCATCCAAACTAAAAATATTATGTTATTTATTTGCATTATTATGAAACTTTTTAAAGAATATAATTATTTTTATTTCCATTATTACGATGACATATTAATCAATTATGTTTAGGTCAGGTGTTTCAATGATATTTCAGTTATGTGTCAAAAATTCCATCGGATTGTCTCTATTGGTCTAGGAGGTCATTAGTTAAACATATAAATAATAATAATCATGAAATAATAATATATATATATATATAAATCATAAATTTTAGTCCAATATTTATATATGTTTTTGATAAAGGATGTATGTTATGATCACATTGGCGATAAGTGTTACATACACATAGGTAATGTATCCATTATTTCAATGATTATAATAGAAAGAAGGTAAGTGGTATTTTATCTATATTTAATTATTATAATATCATAAATGCCATTTTATTTATTTACATATACATATATAATTATATATATATATCACCCATGTTTTGTGGTGATGCAAACATTGTCACAAAATTTCAAGAATCTGATAGTCCACACTTACATGAACAACATTTTCATCTTTAACTGGTTGAAAATGTATGAATATAAATGATATTTATTATATATTAAAAATGATAAATATTTCATTAATATAATAATTATTCCATGCAATTCACAACTAAGAGCTAAATTTATCCTTATCAGTTTCCATGACAAATCATTAGTGAAAAAACCCATTTCGATTTGTGGGACTGTAGTCCTCTATACACACTAAAGACATTATCGTATCACTTATTGAATATATATTAAAAAATAATTTATTAAAAATTGACTCCATATTTATAATTATATTTTTAATAACAAATAATTAATATATATTAAACATTATAACCAACTGTTAGTGTTTTTTATTAAAAAACTAATGACATTGGTTCATGATGGTTTATGATGTCGTACACATGAATGATGACTCTGTAACTCGTTTAATTGATGAAGATGTGGTTTTACATCATAAAAATATCATAAAATAATTTATGTATTTTTAATATAATTATTTTATTAATTCATTTTTGTTTAAAAATAATTTAAGGAGCTAGAGGAAGAAATAAAATTAAAACACTCTTTGAAGAACATTATCTCTTATTTGAGTTCCATTCTTAGGTTTGAAGTAGATATTTTCTTGGTTATATTTTTTCCTAAAATAGGTCTTCTATAATGAGAACCAATTATTTTTATAATTTATTTGGGAATTAATTTTCTAATCCAATGAGTGTGATGGGGTGAAGAATAGAGGATATTGGGTAGCCTATTTAATGTGAGGTTAGTGGCATATTTGTAATATTTCTAAAAGATTTATTCATTCCAATGTTTTTATCAACAATAAATCAACCAAAATGGACCCTCTATGAAATTATAATATATTAATTATACATATTGTCAACAAATGGTAGTCGTAAAACCTGGTAATTCATTTTTAGCAATTTTATTCCTAGTCCAACTATAACAAATCCATTTTTACCTTAATCGGGGTACATAATTTTATATTTTTCAAAATCAATTTTGGTTAAAAACATTTTCCACAACATTAAAAAGTATATATTATTCTAATTCTCATAATTTAATATATTTTTCCAAATTCAAATCATATAAGTGGAATGTTTTTAGTTACAAATTAATACAATTGACGCGATGAAGAAGTGAATTTTCAAAATGAAAATATTTTAAATTTCACGATGAATTTATATTAAAATACTATATTAAAAGTATTCAAATGACCTTAAATTTAATTTATTTATATAAAATTTAAATAATTTTACATTAAAAATTCTATTTATTTTTAACATTATAAGTTATTTAAATAAAAAGGTTTTTTTCTATTGAAAATCAATGTTTTTCACTGTTCAAAAAAAATCTTTTTAGAAATAAACCAAAAAATGGATCTTAAGATAATTTTTATATTCCATTTTAAAATAAAATTTTATTTTTTTCAAATTAATTTTTTTAGATGTGGTAAAAAGTTATTTTAAATTATTTGCGTTAAGCATGAAAAATATGTCATTTATAAAAAATACATTTTTTCCAGTAACCATTTCCTTATATTTTAAATGATTTATAATAAATTTTCAATCAATAGATATTCATAATTTGAATTATTTATCCTGTACTATTAAAACACTCCAATTTAATGGCAATTTTATAACAGTGTACTATATTAATGTTTATATATAATTGGGTTTTTATATTTCACAAACTAATAATTAGTCTATATTTTATGTAATATAATTTCTTGGGTTACAGAAAATAGGGGTTGTTAGTCACATCCTAAATATAATTTTTTTTGAATATCAGTTTCATACATTCTCCCAATATTAAAAAGTTTCATCTTCATACTTTAATCATCATCTCGAAAATTAAATGTTCAACATTTGGAAAAACAATATTCGAATAACCCACAAAGAAAAATGGTTAATAAAATTTCTTATTAATAAGATTAAAATGGATTTAAAATGGCCATATGTAATAACACATAACTTTATTTCCATGAAAGATAACATTGGTGTAAGAATAAGATATAGGGATGGAATAAAACCATAAATATTTACATAGAGTGATTTAGGTCATTGATCAAATGAAATTGAATGATAAATGGGAAGCTATAGTCTCTGAAACAATAAATCTATGATGGTTAAATATACTACTTGATTTATAAGATTATAATTCAATCGGATTTTTTTTTCATGATCATTTTCATAGTGTTGGGGAATTATTTTACTGTCAATGAATATACACCCTTAACACCATTCTATTTAATAATAAAAATTTCAACATAGGGTTATACAATGATAAATTTATAATTTATAGCATACACTAATAAATGAATATCCAAAAATTAATTTTTGTTTCGCAACTCACTAAAACAAACCCGGATTATATGATCCATAAAATATTGAAACATCTTTCCATCTATCTCTAGATTTTTTTCAAAATCCAATATGGTTAGCCCAAGAAATCCAATAAAATATAAAAATCACTAGAATTAAAAATCAAAACTAATTGTTCATCGTTAGATGTTAGTTTTTAAATATTGTAAACAAAAATATTGACACATTAAGCATGACATTGCATAGGCTAGTGGTAGGAATTAATACTTTATCATCCTTCAGTCATTAGTGAAATCCCGTCACCCTTACCAGACATGTTTGGTTGTAACAAAGCATGTGGGTAATCCTCTTTATTAACATTATTTATATAATTTTTAAAATATTCCCAAATAAATATGATGTACATATTTTAAATAAAATTACATATTATATAACATTATTCTAAAGGTTATAAAAAAACCTTTTTTCATGAAGCATATTTATCTCATTTGACTATTAATAAATTGTCATTGATGATCATATTAACTTCTACAGATTTTAATAAATCTATTTTCATGTTTATAAAATTTATTAAGTTATTACTCAAATAACATTTTCACTAAAACATATACTAAACCAATTGGATATATTTCCATAAATATCACTTAAGATTTATAGAATCTCAACAAGATCTAATAACATAAAACCTATATAGGGGTGATTAATACACTAATCCTATGATGAATATTAATATATTAAACCAATGATGGTATCCATAACTATTATCTTAATGAAGACTCATTTTATTCCAAAATTCAACACAATACATTGATATTTTTATTCTTATCAACAAAATAATATTGGTAAAAAATATATCTATATTTTAGTTCATGAAACACAATACATAAATACATTACACATTTTATATTAACATATGTCCTTCCATGGTATTGTGTTTAACCTTGAGAAGAGGGAATTGAATTTGATAACTACATGGGTCTCCCCATTTATGACATTGAATAATAAATGGATCCCAATGATTAAATTAATTTCCTTATATTATACCTTAGATTTTTTCTCATAAATTCATTTCATTAATCCTTTATTATTTAGACATAAAACATTTTTTTGTTACTTTGAGAAACATTATTTTCAATCTAAGACACCATACGTTTTACCAAGGTAATTAATTTTTTTCATCTATTGAAATATATAATAATGTTTATTTTTGAAAATGTTATTTATCCTAAGAATATACATTATTAGTGTCAAAATAGGTGCACATTCATGATTATTTTCAATCACAATTTGTGGATTTGGTCATGCCTACTTTCCCCTTTTCTGAGTTATTTTTACCAGGTACATCTATATAAGAACAATGTATACTTGTATTATCAATAGATAGATGTATTTCATGGGGAATCCACATTTCTACTATCTTAAAAAAACATAAGGATGTTATTCTATGTGTATCCTCAAAGTATATCAAAAGGTTATGTTAACTATTATATGTTTTCATTGATATTATTCGCATGGTTTCTACTAAAATCCTTTCATTCCACCTGTAGTAACCCTCACCCAAGTATCCCCAATAAGTTTCCTACTTTTTCACATTAGCATAAGATACATATAGTCACATCTCGAAGGATTGAATAGTTCAGTAATCTTGTTAAAGTAGATTCATACGTGATCTTTATATTACATTTTAATTAAAAAATTAACATAAATGTTCTTTGATTGTATCTCATTTGCCTCTATAATATCCTTTCATATCAATCATAATAAACATCATGGATTGGTGATAATGGAAAAAAATTGGTTGCTCCAAAATGATAAGTGTGGTTCAAGTACAAAAGAATATGTCAGAAATCAATTGATCATAAATAAATAATGAACAATATAGAATTGTAAATTTATGACCACAATATACAATTAAAAATTGACTATAATAATAAATGGAATAATATGTAACTAAAAAACATTACATATAAATCAATATCATAAATACAATTTCTAGATAATGCATAATAAATATTGAAAGACTAATAATAGAAATCACATGAAGTCTAATCAATAAACTGAGAATGAAATGAATATGGAGATAGAATAATAGTGAAATTCACATGGATAATAGTAAATAAATTATAAATGAATTAAATTTTTAATTATGTGATTTCTTGTTTCCCAAAAACATGATATCTCTTCTTTTATGATCTATCCTCAACATATTTAATAACTGACAGGTTAAAACCCATGAAACTAAGATTATCATACTGATTCATTCCATGAGACTACTGAATAATTAATCTGATATCTATAATTTGTCCTCATCCATGTCTTTCATGTCTAAATAATTCATCATATATCATTTAGGTGGTTTAAATAAAAAAATGTGTCTTATCATAATATATTTGTATTGATTAAAGAATATATATTTATAAAAATTTCCCTACATACAAAAATTTCCTTCAATATAGAACACCGTATATATAAATGATATATAATTTAAGGACTAAATATTTACATTATAAATAATATTACCATTTAGGAGAAATTTAGTGTCTAATATTCATAAGAATGTTAGCTTTTCATGGGAATGTTATTGACTACAAAAATGAATTAATTAAATTAAGTTCAAAATTATCCCTGGACCAACTCATCAAAATATACATAGAAGGTATAAGGATGGTTTGGATAAAACATATCCCTTATAGTGTATATGTAAAATAAATTGATACATTCATTGAATAATATAAAGAATAAAAATAGATTTAAAAAATTCATTAAGAAAACATTGTTGTCACGGTCCCCTCCCCACAAGTTGTACCCCTCCTGGGCTGACTGTGTGAGAAGGGAGATACTGACCCCCTCGAGTCTCGCCTCTAGTTGGCCCCAGGTTTGTGACTAGCACCGAGGGTATAGTAAACCCACAGATGGGAGGCATTACCCTCTAAGAGAACACACGTGAAAGGGAGGGATAAGATATACACCAACCAAATCCATCTAAGACTAAACTGTAAATGAAAACCCATGTATAAATGTGTAATGTCATTAAAAACTACTACAACTAGTAGGGGAATACATAAAGTACCCAAAATAATGTAAAAACTGTAACAACCAAAAGCCCGAACAGCTCCAACAACCCTATGATAGTAGAAATCGTCTTGATTTCAATCCTTCACCAAGTGACCTGAAAAATGTTTATATATACATGGGGTAAGTATAATAGTATACATAATAGGATCCTCCATAGATCTTATCATGCAAAATTAAAGAATGAATGCTAAATCACAGTGAACCAAAACTGAAACTAAATCTTCACCTAAACATGTATACTAAGATCTTAGCCTCACTATGGACAATATCACCATGTAATGCATACAAGATTATATAATATAATAAATAATATCAAGGGTACCCTGCTAATACTTCCCCACTGTTTTTCCACTTTTCCCCAATGTCACATGTCCTATGAATCTATCTCAAAAAATTCTTGCCTGCAGACACCTGGGTGAAGCACCCCAATATGCACCACATGCAGCAAAACCACCACGTCCATATAAGAAAAGTAACTAGGTAGTTTCTGGGATCCACCATTTCTCGTATAACCTGTATCATACATCAGGTCTTATAACTCAAGCCATTATATCCAATACACCGAGTAAGGATCATCAAGCCATCACATACTATACATGTCACACCTATAGTATTACTTTGGAATCTATATCTAGAATATGTGTGTGTGAATAATGACAAGTCATTACAGCCCTCTACCCACATATATGTGGAAAACGATCTGATGTGCCTACCAGAAAAATTAACTACCAAGAGAAGAGAATGAGGCCAAAGGGGGTATTCAGACATCCATCCTCCCATCGAAATGTTGGGGACCCCCCCCCCCCCAAGGGCTCAAGATCCTTGGGGTGTTAGTTTCCCTTAATAACGAGGTGAAGTAGCATATAGACAGATAAAAAGTACATAATGTACTATCGCTCACAACCACACTATAGGCATAACCTAGTCATATAATCAACTAAAACTAACATATCTCGGGCTCCTGGCTGCCTCATCTATAACTAGGTATCCTATAAGAACACAACCATTTAAAGAGCATCATTTCCTTACATAATTACCTTTTTATCAGTTAAACATTACTTTAATTAATTCTTTAAACATTAATTAACCATTAATAATACAATATTAAATTTCATTACCATCACATCCTTAGTCCATTGCCCCTTTTTAATATTGTGAACTCATCATTGCATCCATGCAATCTCTCACCCAAGGGTTAACATCATTTATTCAATTATTTATTTACAACATTAATTTTCCTTATTCCCAATCATTCTAGAAAAACATTCCATGCTACTAAACACAATGGGGCTCAACACGGTGAGTAGATAAAAAATCCTTTGAGTCTTTTCCGCCAATAGCAAGAGCGTAGAACCATCCTCCCTTGAGAAGATAGACACAGAAATCATGTGGCATACCCCACGTGTCTTCGCCCCTTTTGGAAGATGGTTATGCGAGACCAGCTGCGTTGATCAGTGTGGAAAGTAATGTAGATAACCAATCAAGGAATCATCAAGCATCCAAACATTCAAATCCAACTCATTCCATCATCCCCGGTGTCCTCCCTGACACCCACATGCATAAACTGATGCATCTCTTTACTCTAGGCGTCAGATGCTTCGATAATAAATAGGCCTCCCTTCCCCCACATATCAAAATAGCCATCTAGTCTCACACCACAACACAAGCAGAAGGAAAACAAACAACATATCAAATGGTCTCCTGGCCCTTAAACAAACTGGAAGCTAACTCAAAACCCTACAACGGATTATCTTTTATAAAATAACAAGTTCTATAATTCATATTGGAATAACAGATTAATTATTCGTAGGTTCCAAATTTGGGAATCCAAACTATTAATCTATCACCAATAATTAAACATCCTTAATGGAAAAATTTTATTAACATCAAATTACATCATGATGAACCAGATTCATTTACAAGCATCTTTACCTTTAGTCAAACAATTACCGATTAATTACAGCATTGTGTTCTTTACCAATTTTCTATCAAGAATGAAAATCTAAAAAAAGCATTCATAGATATCACACTATCTAGAAAAATAAGATGCAATAACATACAATCGATATCAAATTATTTACCAGTTCAAATATTCATTATGTTAATTCCATTTTGATCTCATGGGATAAAATATTCTAACTATACAGTCACACATAAAATAAAAGAGGTGAAATTAAACCCATACATCAAACCATTCTAGAAGTTTTTTTATGAGAATGAGCTACACAACGGTATACGATCTCCTTCCCTGTGAAAACTATTTCCACCCAAGGATGCAGAGACACCACCACATCATCCAATCCCCAAGAAAATCCCATTAGGAACATGGGTGTAAAATTCCAAAAAAAATTCAAGGATAAAGATGAAGATGAACTAGAAATAATGAAGATAGATCATACCTTATATCAATGAACGATCGATTTTCCTTTGTTTCATCAAAATAGAGCAGAAAAAATCCTATTAAGAATGTTTTATTTCACAAATCCTATGGGAAGGAATGGGATGATCGAGTGTCGCACACCCAAGAACAAGGAACAAGAACTAGGGAGGAAGATATCATGTGCCTTTAGATGATTTAATAGAGAAATTTATTAACATTCGTTGGGTTTTCCAATAAAAGTAAATCACATTAAACCTTGGGATTGACGAAGTAAAACATCCCATGACTTAATAGAAATTAATATAGGAGGTATGACCTTTGAATCAGCCTTAGAGTCCTTAAAAGAGGGAATTAAATGCATTTTACGTTGAAGGAAATGATAAAGGGGAGAAACTGCAGGATGCTAGAAACTGTTTTAACGAACTCGAAATTTGGAAAAGGAAATAGTGGTTTCTGATGGACGTCACTGTTCTGGAAACATAATTCATGAACTCAAAATTTGGAAAAGGAAATCGTTGTTACCGATGAACCTCACCATTCGGGAAACATGATTCACGAACTCAAATGTTAGAAAAAGAAATAGAGGGTATCGATAGACCTCGCCATTTTGGAACCACTGTTCACAAACTAAAAATTTGAAAAAGGAATTAGAGGTTATCGATAGACCTCACTGTTCTGGAAACATTTTTCATGAACTCAATATTTGGCAAAGTAAATATAGGTTACCGATTGACCTCACTATTCTGGAAACACTGTTCACGAACTAATAGATTGGAAAAGGAAATAGAGGTTACCGATGGACCTCAAAATTATGGAAACACTATTCATGATCTCAAAATTTGGAAAAGGAAATAGAGGTTGCCGATGGAACCTCACTGTTCTGAAAACACTCTCCATGAACACAAAATTTTGCAAAGGAAAGAGGCTACCATTGGAACCTCACCGTCCTGGAAACACAATTCATGATCTTGAAATTTGGCAAATGAAAGAGGCTACTTTTGAAACCTCACTGTGATAGAAACACTGTACATGAACTTGAAATTTGTAAAAGGAAAGAGGCTATCATTGCACCACACCTTTTCACAATTCACATAAAGTTACTTTTTACTATTGACCTAAGGCTACTGATGGAACTATTCACTTAAGGCTACTATTGCATTGTTTAGCTAAGGCTGTCGATGACACTATTCACCTAAGGCTACAGTTTCACTATTCACCTAAGGTTTCCATTTCACTTTTCAGAAAAGGAGACAGATGACACTTTTCACCTAAAGCTATCGATACATTGTTCACCGAACTAGAAAATTGGCCATGTTTTGGGTATAAGTCACCTCATCCTCCCGAAACACCTCAAACACTAGATTTATGAAAATGAATGGACCAGAGATGTCTGGGCAATTACATCACATACCTCTCAAAACATTCTCATCCTCAAGAATTCAAAACCAACCTAAAAGAGAACAAAAAAGAATTCTAAACAACAACCCATTGAGATACCTCTAAAAATATAGAAATCCACGAAGAAGAATCAAAATAAAACCATCTAATAAACAAAAAAAAGGTATATAAACACATTGGGGACATCGTTTTTGAAAATAGTTAATCATAAAAAAAATCAGGGTTCTGAGCATGTATCTGCAACTCACGTAACCATGTAACCTTTTCCACACCACCGTGTTGACATAAGACATGAACTAAGGGGATAGAACACCCGCACAACTCCTTCTCTTTGTGGTATTGGATCAACATAGGTCACTCCTCAATGTTCGAATCATCATCAATATAGATCTCTCCCCAATAGATGACATGTGAGTCATCACGTAGATAATGATGTGGCTATGATACCTGGAAAACATCATGTATCTGAATCATCTACGGGGGAAGTGCTACTCGATACACCATGGCTCCAAAACATGCCAAAACCTCAAACCCAGGGTGAAAGATTACTCCAACGATTAACCCTTTACGACCAATGATGGGGATTCACCTGCAGAAACATGTGATCCACAACATCAAACACTGAGGGACTCTTCCTTGGATCAGTATATGCTTTTTGAGGATCATTTGCTGTCCTCATCCACTCATAAATCACCTGAACCATCTATGATGTATTTTTCACTAGTTCCAATATGAGATTTGCTGACTCTCCGACCCCAGTCCATCACAATGGAGAATGTAATGGCCTACCGTACAATGCATCAAACGGTGCCATACCGTTGGTGGAGTGAAATCCATTGTTGTAAGCAAACTCCATCAAGGTTATGTACCTCATCAATGAACATCCAAAATCCATGACATAAGAGCGTAACATGTCTTCAAAATTCATGATGGTCCGCTCTGTATGATCATCCCTCTAAGGATGAAAAGAAGTGATAAGGAATAGATGAGAACCAAAATAAAGTTGCAAACCATTCCACATCCAAGAAGTAAAATGAAGATCTCGATCAGAAATGATAGTCCTAGAGACTCCATGAATTCTCACCACCTAATCCAGATATTGCCTTGATAAAATATCAACTAATCATGACTCATTAATTGCAATGAAGTTGAATGATTTTTTTAAATGATCCACTACCACCCAAATAGAATCATGTCCTCCCTGTGCTCGAGGTATACCAGTAACAAAGTCCATTGATATGTCCTCCCATATCCACTAAGGAACATCCAATGGCTGGCGAAGACCCCTCGGAACAAGTTGTTCGGCCATTAACTTCTGGCATAACAGACATCAAGACACACACTCTGCAACTACATCTTCATCCCATGCCACCAAAACTAGATCCTCAAGGCTTTGTACATCTTTTTCACACTTGGATGCACTGCTAAAGTATAAATATGGAACTCTATGAGAACCTTATCTCACATCGTTAGAGGAATAAATATCCTTCCATGATACAACACTCATTGTTGTTCATCCTCAGACCAACCATTAGGGGCATTGCGACAATCAACTCATTCACTCCATACCTCCACCTGTAGATCCCCGAACTGGGACTCTTCCACCTTCTTAACTAGAGAATACTACACCATCATTTGAAAAAGACAACCTATTCCCCAAAATTCTCACATATCAAGATGTAATGTTAAATGTACTTCTATTAATCTCTAGGAGTCACCATATTCACGCACTACATCACCACATGACATTCGAATCAGCGCATTAGCTACAACATTATCCTTTATAAGTGTATATGATATTTTGAAGTTGTATTATTATATGAACTCTATCCGCCAACGCAGTCGTATGTTCCATTCCAGCTGAGAGAAAACATACCTCTAGCTCTTATGATTGGTGACTACTAGATTGTGATGATAAATGATGTAATGTCTCCACAACATTAGAGAAAACACCAAAACTACCAAATCAAAATCATGGGTGGAAAAGTTACATTGATGAGGACACAACTTCCAATACCCATAAGAAACAACTGATCATTGCTGCTTATGAACACAGCCTAACCCCAGATATAAAGCATCGAATAAAACATCAGACTAAACTCCCACAGCTTGAAGACAAAGAACATGAGTATTTAATAACATATACTTTAGATACTCAAAATCTAATTAACACTGATAAGTCAATATGAACACCTGATCCTTTTTGTTCAAAGTTTTCAACGGAGTCGCAACTTGAGAGAAATTGGCTATGAACCTCCAGTAGTAGCCTGCAAGACCAAGGAATCATCGCACCTCTGGAACTGGCTTGGGGGATTCCCAAGACAAAACTGCTTATATATTCAATGGATCTATAGCTACTCTCAGATGGGACACACCATGCCCCAATAACCGGACATCTCGTGCCAAAAACTCACACTTCGACCACTACCCAAATAACTGATGTTGACGAAGAACTCACAAAATGGAGTGTAGATACTCAACATGCTCCTCCCCAGACATGGAGTACACAAGGATTTCATCGATGATAATAATCATGAACTTGTCCAAGAACTCATGTAAGACAACGTTCATCAACCCCATTAACACAGCAGGTACATTTGTCACGCCGAATGAAATTACAATGATCTCATTGTGCCCATGACGACAACAGAATGCAGTCATTGGGATACATTCGTCCTTCAAAATCATCTGATGATATAGTGACCGTAAGGTGATTTATGATATCCAACATTCACCCTTATGTTGATCGAATAAATCATCAATACATGGAAGATAATAGTGATTCCTCATAGTCACATTGTTTAAGCAATGATAATCAACACACAACCATAAAATATCATCATCCTTCATCAGGAACAGAACTAGTGCTCCCCACAATGACAGACATGGCCAAACAAAACTGCACTATAATAGACCGACATGTAGTATACATGTCACTCATAACTCAGAAGGGGATATCCTATATGGAGACATAGATAATAGAGATTCTCTTGGTTGTAGCTCGATCCCAAAATTGATCACCCATCGAGGGGGTAGTACTACAAACTCTTTTAGAAAGACATCAGGGTACTCTTATACGACTCAAGGAAGTACCAACTATGAAACCTCTGAGGAACTCAGCATCAGCTCATCCATCATGGATGATAAGGACAAAACATGCCTATAACCCATCCAAGTGTCTCACTCACCAACGAACCCCACTGGATCTACATCTGCATCAAAGAACACAACCTACCTCCTAATGCAATACACGATATCCTACACTGAAAACAACCAATCAATTCCATAGAAGACATCATATTTTTGTATTTGTAAACATAGAAAATATCCCTACGAGCGGTGCATCCCCAACACTAGCTCACAGTTTCTACATACTTCAAACATGTCAGCTCTGCCTCCAACTAGCATAGTCAATGACAAGGGAACTAGAAGCCTCTCTACCTCAAGTCCCAATGCATGGACAAGGGAAGGTGATATGAAAGAGTGTGTCACTCCATAATCAAACATGGAATACACCAAGGTAGAAAACAAGAAAAGCGTACATCGATCGACGTCTGGCTGCCTGGAGCTGGAAATGTTAAAGGATGAAGCTGACCAAGACCTCGTCCAAGACCTCTCTGAACCTAATGAAAATCACAACCACGGTTACAATCTGCTCTATAAAGAAGGGGTGCATCATGAGGTAGTCCTCTACATACCCCATCACCCTCTTCTGATCTAATGTTGGTGAATATTACTGTAACCACCTCTTTTGGAATGTCCTCAACAGAGGAACCTGCAGTGGAAGACATGGTGCATGATGAATGCTATGAATGGTCACTCACTCTCTCTACTGATGAACTCAACCACCACAAAAGAAACAACTTTCTAATCCCTTGGCATAGGCCTGAAAGAAACTTCCCTAGAGAAATGAGATGTTGAGTTCTAGGACCATCCCCCTTCTGAACAGAAACTCTTCTGCCCTGAAAACCGGTAACCCCGGACCATAGCTCGGATTCATGATGAATCATGATGACTCCCCTCTCATGATGATCTGGTTCTATCCAAAGTCCTCTCGACGACCTCTACCCTTTACAGCTCCTCATGATATTTCTGCATCATAAATATGTTGACCTGGTGCTGGATATCTGGATGCAAAGCCTCCTCGAAATGCATCTCCTTGGCCTCCTCATCTAGAAATAGGTCCTACACATATCGTAAAATGTTTTTTGAAATGGATTCCAAACTCTTGCACACTGGATATCTACTGTCAAAGGGTATGAATCTCCTGGTGACTAAAATCCTTTGCAGTTGATGAAATATATGCGAATCTAAACTTGTCTCGGAACTCCTTTCATGTGATTGCTAACTCCTAATGATCTATGAGGAACAAGACCCACCACTGCCTCGCTTCTCCACATAGAATCTTCACAACCATGGATAACCAATGTTCCTTATGATCACCGATCAAATTGAATACTATCTCAACCTCCTCCAACAAGCCTTCCGTGAAGGCATGTAAAACGAATCTCTCGTACTTCTGCAGAATGTGGTGATAAAACTCTCAAAGTGTCCTCCTACCTGTGTTATGGTCATCAACCATTACCCTATGGTGATCTTCTGGCATATCCTACGGGAAATCTTCTATGAGATCATGACGAGGACGTTGACCTGGATCCATACCTACAAAATAAAAAATAGTCAGAGCTCCTAAACCAGTAATATAGAATAATCAACATCAATTAAATAGTTGTTTTATTTTATTCATTTATGGTTAACCTATCCAAATGTATACCCATTAAAATACATGCACAAAGAATAATGATGCATGATAATTTCCTAGGAATCTACCATGTATCTAGTATCACCTCGTTTAGTAGCCATTGTAAAAATAAAGGTATGTACACCAGTTTGTAGGGTGGCCTAAATGCCTATTTCTTATCCGGCCTCTAGTGTTTACATCACAAGCCAAACTTGACTGACACTTTTCCCTACCAACCCAAGCGGCCTCACTTGTGACTAACACCATACTCCATCCTATCTCCAAACTAGCCCTCTATAACTACTCTGTCATGACCCCCTCCCCACAAGGTGTACCCCTCCGAGCCTAGCAATGTGAGAACGAAGATAATGACCCCCCGAGTCCCACATCTAGTAGGCCCTGGGTTGGTGATAAGAACCGAGGGTATAATAAATACACATATGGGAGGCATTACCCTCTCAGAGAACACAAGAAAAAGAGGTAGATAATATAGACACCAATAAACTCCATCTCAGACAGAAATATAATTTAAAACACAAGTCCACATATGTAATGTCATTCCAAAATAATATTACTAGAAGTGGAAAATTGAAAGTACCCCAAAGAAATTAAAAAACAGTATAAAAAACAAGAATGAACATCACTTGCAACCCCGAGCTCGTAGAAACTAGCTAGATGTACAACCTACATAATGTGACCTGAAAACAGATTATATATACATAGGGTGAGTATAATACTATACTCAGTAGAATCCTACTTGGAGCCTCTAGTGAAAAAGTAAAGAAATCATGCTAAAGCACAGTGAAAAACAAGTGAAATTAACCTTTCACCTAAAGAGGTATACTCTATTCCTAGCCACATCGTGGATACTCTCACTAAGTAACACATACAAGAGTATATAATATAATAAAGAATATCAAGGGTATCCTGATAATACTTCCCCACTAGTTTTATACTTTTCCCCAATGTCGCATGTCTTATACATCTCTATCTAAAATGGAGTGACCTTAGACACCTGGTAGAAGCACCACAATATGGCACCTTATGAAACAAAATCACCATGTCCATGTAAGCAAAGTGATGTGGTAGTTTCAAAAAGCCACCACTGCTCACTTAACATGTATCATACGTCAGGTATTATACCTCAGGCCATTACATCTCATACACCGAATAAGGATCCTCAAGCCATCACAACCTATAAACTCCACACCTATACTAGTCCATAGGGTACTATATCAATAATATATGTGTGAGAATAACCACAAGACATTACAACCCCCTACAGACATATATGTGGAAAACAAACTGTTGTTCCTACCAACACATGTAACTACCAAGAGAAGAGAGTGTGTACAAAGGGTGTAGTCATCCATCCATCCTCTCACCAGAATGTTGGGGAAAACACCCCCAGGGATTAGAATCCCTTTGGTGTCAGTTTCCCTTAATGAAGGGGTGGAGTAGCGTATAGAAACAAAAAAAATTATAGAATATACTATAGCTCCAAACCACGCTATGGGAATAACATAGTCTTATACTCAACTGAAGCTAACGTCTCTCGGACTCCTAGCTTCCCCTTCTTAAGGCTAGGTATCCTATAAGAACACAACCATTTAATGAAATTTATTGCATTACATAATTCCATTTTTATCATTTCCACTTTATGTTAAAAAGTTCGTTAAAAATTAATTAACCATTAATAATTCCCCATTAAAATTCATTAGCATCACACCCAAAGTACACTGCCCCTTTCAAAAATTGTAACCTCATCATTGCGTCTGAAAAAGATCCCACCCCATGGTTCGAAATCATTTATTCAATTATTTATTTATATCATCACTTTCCTATATTCCCATGCATTCTAGAAAAACATTACATGCTACTAAACAAAAGGGAGATCAACACGATGAGTTGATGAACTACACATTGTGTCTTTTCCACATATATAAAGACCGTAGACCCATCCACCCTTGAGAATCTAGACATGGAATGAAAGGGCCATACCCCATGCATTTTCATCCCATTCGGAAGAAGGGTAAGTAAGACCATTTCCCTTAAGTAGTGAGAAAATTAATGCAGATAACCAATAAAGGAATCAACAAGCATCCAACCATTCACATCCAACCTGTTCCATCATCCATGGTGTCCTCCCAAACATCCAATTTCATAAAATGTTGCCTCTCACCGCTCAAGGCATCAATGGATGCCACACCCAATAGGCCTCCTTACCACCACAAATCACAATAACCATCCATGATCACACCACAAAAAAAGTAGCAGGAAAACAAACATCATATCAAATGGGATCCTTACCCTTAAAAAAACAAGTGGGTAACTCAAAACCCTACAAGGAATTATCATTTATCAAACAACCAGTTCTTTAATCTTACTTGGATTAACCAATTTATTATTCATAGGTTCCAAATTCAGGAAACCAAACAAGATATCTATCACAAATAATTAAATATGACTACTGAAAAAATTTGATTAACATCAAATTACAAAAAGAAGAACCATATTCATTTATATATATCTCTATCTTTAGACAAATAATTATTGATTAATTTCGTCTTTACCTTATTTACCAATTTCCATCACGAACAAAAAAAAGCATAGGTAACAGACTATCTAGAAAAACAAGAGGAAATAATATACAATCGATATCAATTTCTTTATCCAGTTTAAATATTTATTATGTCAATTCAATTGTGATATATTAGGATAAAATAGGCTAACTCTACATTTTCACATAAAATATAAGAGAATCAATGAATCCCATACCTCAAATAGTTCTTCACGTTCTTTATATGAGAACGAGCTACCTTTTAGGTTATGATCTCCTCCCCTGGGACAACTATATCCACATGAGTATGAAGAGACACCACCACATCGACCAAAACCTAATAAAAGCCCACTAAAAACATGGGGGTAAAATTCCAAAAAAAGGAAAGGATAAAGAATGAGATGAACAAAAAATAATAACGATATATCATACCGTATATCGATAACTGATTGATATTTCGTGGTTGCATAAAAACAGAGTGGAACAAATCCCAGGAGGAAAGTTTTATTACACTACTATTACAGGAATGAATGGGATGATCAAGCATTGCACACCTGAGAACACAGAGGATAAACCAGGAAAGAAGATATCTTGTCCCTTTAGATGATTTAATAGAGCATTGGATTAAGATATGTTGGGTTTTATATTAAAAGTTAATTGAATTAAACCATGCGATTTGACCAAGTAAAAACATCTCGAGCCTTAGGAGAAATTAATATAGGAGTTACAACCTTTGAATTAGCATTATAGTCTATAAAACAAGGCTTTAAATGCATTTTACATCAAAAGAAACGTCAAAGGGGAGAAACTATAGGAATCCGTAAAAACTCTACATGAACATGAAATTTGGAAAAGGAAATAGTGGATACTAATGGAGCTTAACATTATGGAAACATTGTTCACAAACTCAAAATTTGGAAAATGAAATAGAGGTTATCGATGGACCTCACCATTCTAGAGACACTGTTCATGAACTCAAAATTTGGAAATGGAAAACGAGGTTACTGATGGACCACACTATTCTGGGAACACAGTTCAAAAACTCACAATTTGGAAAACGAAATTGAGGTTACCGATGGACCTCACCGATCTAGAAGCAGTGTTCACAAACTTCAAATTTGTCAAAGGAAATAGAGGTTACCGATGTACCAGACTATTCTGGAATCACAGTTCAAGAAATCAAATTTTGGAAACAAAAATAGAGGATACTGATGGACCTCACCATTCAGGAAACAATGTTCATGAACTCAAATCAAGGCAAAGGAAATAGAGGTTACTGATGGAACCTCACTATTCTGAAAACACTGTTCTTGAACCCAAAATTTGGCAATGTAAAGAGGATACCATTGGAACCTCACCGTTCTGGAAACACTGTCCATGAATTAGATTTTTGGAAAAGGAAAGGGGCTATTTGTGGAAACTCACCATTATGGAAACACTGTTCATGTACTTGAAATTTACTAATCGAAGGAGGCTACTGTTTGACCTCACTATTGCACTATTCACATAAGGTTACCGTTTCACTATTCACCTAAGGCTACTGATTACACTATTCACCTAAGGCTACTATTACACTGTTCACCTAAGGCTACCGATGATACTGTTCACCTAAGGATAATCTTGCAGTCATCACCTAAGGATGACATCGCACTGTTCACAGAAGGTTACCGATGACACTATTCACCTAAGGGTGTCAATGCACTATTCACAGAACTGGAAAATTGGAAAAGTGTTGGGGATAAGTATAATTGACCTCCCGAAACCCCTCAAACCCCATATTTTAAAAAAATACCCTAGAGAGGTCTGATCCATTACCATTGTTTTCATTATGAATAAAAAAATTTTAAACATATAAAATTTTTAAAATAATTTTCATTGAAAATAACTTTTACAAAATGTAAATTTCATGAATATTTTTAAAAAATATTTTCAAAAAATATGTTAATAAAACCCAATGGATTAGGATTTATATTTTGATGAATATTAAATAAAATATCAGAATACAACCCAATGGCTTAATATATTTAAAAAAATATTGGAAGAATAATGGTTTTACTTTTTATAAACATATTTTTATAGGTATTGGAAACCATTAGGATTTATATAATCTTTAATCAAATTATTATTATTGTCAAAAAAAATATTATAATTTATGGAAAAAATATGTTCTATGGACGAATTTAGTTAAAAGGTTATTTAAGGATTAATTTTATTTCAAGGATATCAATAACATTTTTTTGGATTATAATATGAATTATATAAATTTATTTTATGAAACCTTTACCCTAGAAATCGGTTTATAACCTGTTGCATTATTACTGATAATTGGGATTCAACCCATGATAAAAATATGATATGTTTTTAACACCGACCACTGGAGTACACTATATCCAATTTAATATGTAATTATTTTATGATAAACAATTTCAGAAAATTAATAGTGATTATGAGAAATTGGAGATAATTTTGATTTTTAGAGATTAATTTTATATATAGAACAAATTGTTATAACAATATTTTTTAAATATTTAGTGATAAATGGAAATATATGCCTATATTTAATGGATCTTAGGATATGTTAAAAGTGAATTTTAGTAAATGGGGAATATAAAATTAATTTTTGGATATTCTTTTCTATGAGTATCGAAATAATTAGAAATTTATCGAATAATATCCAAATTATAAAATTGTTAGTATGAAATAAAAAATATAAATTATGTTTATTTAACAATATTCATAGAGATTAAAATAATTAGTCAACGTTATGAAATGAATATGGAAAAAAATATCATAATACTGTCACGTATGATAAATTAGATGGTGTTTTAAATCCTCACAGATTTATGGTTTTGAGGACCTTAACATTACAATGACCTTTTAAATTACATTGAAAAAATACTTCAATAACCATATAAAAATATTTACCATTTTAATTAATCCCCATACAATCACATTCCAGCAATGTGATCTTACTTAGAAACGTAGTCTTGTGTTATCCATAAGATCATTGTGATTCCTCATTCCACCTTATTAAGGGGTTATTTTATTAACTCTATTATGATGTTGGTTTCTCAGTGAAAGTATTTTCAAATTTCAACCCCTTAATTAAAAATGTCAATATTAAAATTGTGTGGTCACAAATTAGTTTTTCTAGGAAGAATATAGCTGCTTGATATTCTAAAATAAGATCATTGTATTCGATAGAGTATGAGACACAAAAAACCAATATTTGAAAAATATATAACACCATGAGAAATTATGTAATATTTATTATGAAATAAATTCAATCTATTAAATATCATTAATTATATGTAAATATTAGTTTATCTTTGATTACCAACAAAACTATTTTTAGTTTACATCACATGAAACACTCAATTTAGATTTCATTACATGAAACACTGGATTTAAATTAAATGTGAATTATTACTAAAATATTATTATATAATATAAAGTTATCACAATGATTTTATAATGGAGGGTATGACTTTAACTAAATAAAATAGTAATATTATATTTATATATTTACTACAAATAATAATAATATTCATTCTGATTAATATGATATTTTTTATGGAAACTGTATATTTTCTGAAAGACGGTTTTGTTACGCTTTGTGAAAATGATTGAAAATTAATTTTCCAAAAAATTATAAAATTTATTTGATAATTAAAATACATTTTTAAAATTTGAATACCAAAATAAAATTATCTTACTGTGAATATTTTTATTTTTCTAGAAAGGATTAATTTATTTATTAATAGTGACACATACTGAATTTTAATTTCAAATTTCATTTTTTTAAATAATTTATAATTTTAATTTGTTTTAAATTAAATTTATTTTACTTGTATGTTAATTATTCCAATTTAGTTCATTGATATTAGTTTTATATATAATTTTTAAATTAAAATTGTGTAGAATTTTTACCATTTTGTCTTTAAAACCCCACATTTTCATCACGTCTGTTGTATAATTAATAATATATATTTTACTAAAAGTGTGAAATGAATTCAGAAAAGTAAATTCCATTATTACAAATATCATAATTTATAATTTATAATAATTTAAAAATATTTAATCACTAATATTAATTCTAAAAATAGTAAATATTAATTAATTTGGTTTATGAAAAAATCGATTAATATGGGTTAATATATGATAAAACGTGTTTTTGATGTTTTTAAAACTTGTAAAAAATTTATTTTATAGCCATATTTTATCCTTATTAGTTACGATTTTTATAAGTTCGCATTTTTAAATATTTTTCATGATTAAAACATGTGTCTGATTGATTCTTTTCAAAAAATTACACGTGTTCCACTCACCTCACGTATGAATGGACACCCACTCTTCTTTCTTCTTCTCGCATTCAAATTTTGTTTTCTTGGAATATACATGACAAAAAAATTCCAATATTTAATCCATGCAAATTAGAATCCTTATATTGGGCATAAATTGAATAGAGGAAGGATTTTGGGTCAATCTTATAAAAGATACCTGAAGTAGAGATATCATTCTTCAGTGAGTGTTTTTATTTTATTTAATTATGAATATAAATAAATACTTATTAAACCATGATGATATAATATAAAATTTATTTTCTATATAATATTATGTTTTTATAATTGTTGTGTGTCCCAAAACCTTATCCAATTAAATAAATTTTGTTATGAAATAATCATTCATTTGTACGGTGAACTATCCCCTCACACACAGTTGTATTTTATTTTTCTATTACCACCTTTCATGATTCATTATGGTGATGGATCAAATGTATATATATTATATTTATATAAATATTATAACTTTCTAGTAATTTAATCATATATTCCTTTTTTTATTTCCCTTTGGTATGGGATATGTTAAAATTCCAAGTGTGTACGACATACTACCACCTCATGAATCGATTTGATTTGTCATTCACTAAATCATTTATAGGAAATTGATAATGATAAATCACAATTTTATTAGTGCCCGATAAATCTCCTCCTACCAAAATTTCAAAACAATAATAATGTAAAAAACATAACAAGGATAATGGGTGGGTTTACAGAATGTCATTCCATTCTCCAAAAAATAAACTACAAAGTAGGAGAATAATCAGTAGATTTCCATTCTAGATGTTAATATTTTTAAGAAAAATAGAATAATTTTCTCTGAGTTGAATTCATTCCATGGTGATCTCCCTGGAATGGACACAACCACCATCTCTGCAATTCCCTCAAACATGGTTATTTGTATGATGGCTGTGTTTTGAAGACTTAGTTTGCTGAAAATCCCGTTCTGGTTCATCCCCCTTAAAATGAGAGTGATTCCCTTTTGAGATTTTTAGGGACTCCGTCAAAGACATTTAATTTCCAAATAGGGACCGGTCGGGCACCTTATACTAATCCACCAATCTTTGTACAACCCTTTCAATATCAGTTTGACCATGTGGTACCAATTCACCCATGATCACATGTTCCATCAGAGGTTAGTAATGACCGGAGCCTCCGACCATAGTGGACCATGACTTACTAGATGAATGCTGACATTCTCCTTGATTCTACTTAACAACTCGAATATAATCCTCCTCAACAAAGGAGCTTCAACCCTTTTACTGATGGAAAATCCCTTTGTAGGAGATCATGAGGATTTTTAGAGGAATAATACACAAAGGGAGAAGGAACATCCTTGCACACAGAATTAGCTTCCATAGAATTAGGCACAGTTCCCACGTTTTTTTAATATAACATCCTTCTTATTGGTAGAATCAATTTTAGTTTTTTTAATTCCAATGAAATACATGAAACCCTAAATGTGATGACAAACGTCTTTTAAAAATCATAAAAATAGGAAATGTCTTAATATTCAAAATAATCATCAATCTTCAAACCCACAACCAGTAGAGTGTCAGTAGATGGACTTGGATGCAACAGATCAATATTAACCAAAACCCATTAATAATACCCATATTTACCTATATTGGTATTCTGATTAATTTTTAAAGGTTCCCTTATACAAGAAGAATCATTTTTTAGGATACATAGATTCCAGGGAAACCTACTAATCCCATGGATACATACAGAGATCAGTGAATTAGTTTGAATTTGATTAAGAATATTAAATCCAAGTTCCCATGAAGAATTACAAAAGGAACCTGGATTGAGAATATAGAATCTAAAACTCCATTCACTATAACGATGTACTTCTAAGTTAATGATTAAAGGAAAAAAACCATTGACATTCAGGATTATTTTGTATTCGGTAAAGCCCCAGATACGTCAAATATTCTATTTTAAAACATCAACATTTATTGGATTTTCCCCATTAGAGATGATTATATTGTCAATCAATGAAAATTTACACAACTCAATATGTTCATGTCAAACAGTTGGATCAAGGGAAATCAAAAATCTACCATGCTCATTTTTTAGACTCGTTGTTCTTTTCCAATTAGATCTATGAAATTAACTGCCTTATTATATAAAATATCTGAATAAGATATTCCTTTACTCTTATGATTTGAGACACTGACTAAATTAGTCATACAAGATGAATTAGGTTTATGGAGGGGTCCACAATCTAAACCCCAAACCCATAAACAGCTACATTGGGGCTCGATGTAGAAGAAACCATGCATAGAGAATCACCATAAACCCAAACACCAATCACAATAGTTCAATAATTTAGACCATATACAACGGAATAATATGAACCATGATCCCCAAACTAAGATTTAGAAGTGTGAATAACATCTTGAACAAGAGCAGTATCGATCGGGAGAGCATTAACATCACACAATCCTAATACTGCTCAACAGATAAAGGATCAACAATAAATTTTAAGTTCAAATATTCCATCATATGATGAAGATCAAAAATCTATGTGTTGATAGTTACAACACTTCAAACCATCAAATGTTTGAAAAAAATCCCTAATGATGTCTATGAATAAATGATGCAGCTTCGACGCTCTCAAACCCTAACATGAATTCCATCACTTTAATTTCCATGACAAGGATAACCATTATTATTATATGTGATATTCACAACATAATTATTATATTCAGTTCCTACTTTATATTCCAAAATGAGAAAATATATCAATTTCATTATTAAATTTACTCTCAATGAAAATTGATATCATCGTTCCTGTATATGTGGACAGCTTCCTTCACGATATGATGAGACACTATTTTCAGCATTTCACCTCATGAATGTTAAATATAATTATATTTAAATTAATATCATGGTATATATGTTATTTTTATCAATTTTATAGATAAATTAACTTTTACCTCATTTAAAAAACAATCAATGAAAAATGGAAATGCAACTCATTTGTATGTATGTCCAACCATTTCCATGATTATAACATATTCAATTTTATTAACCATATTTCATGATTGGTTTTAAATGTATCCTTATTGTAAAAATATGATAATTAGATGATTATTATTATTTAGTATATAATTCAACTATATAATATATTCATGAATATGATCTGTCACGATGAAATACATATAAGAAAATAATGCATTTAACATCCGAAACAATGGAAATAATTAATGACTATTAATGAATTGGTGAAATGATTTTATAAAAAGATTACATATGATATTATAAATATATGTATGTTTATTGTGTAATTTTACGACTATTTTTAAACCACATTACAAATTATTAATGATAATTAAATCAAATTGATGTTTGAGTTAATATATCTCTTCTTAATTTACATTCCACATATACTTATTTGGAATTATTCACAAATTAAATATTATATGTTTTATATAATGAACCAGTGACATGTAATGTCATGATTAATTCATAATTCATGGAACTTTATGTCTGATTTTATTCATTTCATCAATGAGTATTTGACTTGAATCCTTTTTATTGGTAAAGGTTTTTGTATAATATCTCATTATTTTCTGATTGTGAACATTATCCTGAATCAATAAAAAAAATTTAATTAATTTTCCTTGGAAATTAAATTTATGTTAAATATACATATTTTTGTATATGGAATATAATTATTTATTAAACAATATATAATGTTTAACTATAGTGTTTAATTTTAATGTTATTTCATTAATAATGAAAATATTGAAAAATATGTATCCTTGACTCAATAAGAATATTTGATGATAAGGAATATTGGTTCATAAATTAAATAGAATAATTGATATTTGATGAATTATTTTGACATGTAAACATTACTGTGGAATGGTTATATATTACCCTTAAATGCATCGACTTGTCTCATGAGATAAATCAGTTATCCAAACCATATAAGTTTCTACCCAGTAGTTTTTAATTGTCCGGTGAAAGGCTTTGATTATAGATATACCAATGGATATACCAGATCTATTTCTATCAAGTAGTAATAAAACATCTTGTGAAACATCTTGAAATAAATTGTATCGTATTCCTAAGGAATTATTTACCATAATAATTAATTTTATTTACTATGAATTTTGTTATTAGTTATAATGATATTTTTTCAAAAATATTATATTGGGATTCATTTCATTCTATGTTTATTTAATAAATGCAATGTTCATTTTTAACACCCATAAATTATTAAATATTAAAAAAATTTAAGAAAATATATGATGAAATTCACCTAGTTCATCTTTAATTACATGCAACCCTTGGTTTAGCTTGTGTTACACACAACAATGAGTTCCATTGATAGCTTGTGATACACACTATAAAATGTTGTACTGAACAACAATATTCTGTTAATATTACTATTTAATATGACAGTTACCGCTTTTCCATTTGAATGGTGGGAATGAATAGGATTATCTAAATTATAAAAATATATTTTTTTACATTTTTATTGATTACAAAGAAAAGAAAATTTCAGTAATGGAAACATACTTTTTTCAAAGAAATATTATTTTTTCCAAAATGATGGTTTAATCATGATTCACATGAATAATTAAAAATTAAACATTTTAAATATTAGAAAATTAATATGAAAAAATAAAAAAAATTATAGTGTAATATATAAATTCTTTTAGGTTGAATTTATATGATTTTTTTAATAAGTTTCACTTTTTGATGAATATTCAAAATACTAGATATTAATTGAAAACCTTCTTGTCATCAAAATAATTAAAGAAGTTATTTTGTGTATTTTTTTAAAGAAATATCAGTAAAATTTAAAATAATAATTAAATTTTAGTCATTGGGATCAATGTTATATTGTATTTGGATATGAAAACATTTCTAACATTTGAACATTTTCACTGTAAAAACATGCTTTATCGATCGGTCAATGAGATTAATTTTAATTAAAATTCTTCACCTTCTATGAGTTAAATATTGATAGATTGATTCCATATTTTTCTATTATCATAATTTAAATTAACTAATATGGTAAATTTTCTTTTTTACATTATTTATTATTTTATATAGTTAAAATTAATTACAGTTATTTAGGTAGAAAGAGTTTACATAGTGGTAAAACAAAGAATATATGGTGTAAAATGACCTAACCATTTATCCAACACAACTTTTAGGGGAATATTTCGTACCTTATGACCCTATGATCAATTTTAAAATGTTTGGGTATATGTTTACAAGAAATTTACCTATTTAATAAGATATAATAATAAAATTACAAATAAAAATGTATTATCCTTAATATTAATATCTACAAAGATTTGGGATAGAGCATAACATAATTTGTTTTGGTATTAATATTATTCATAATGATAAATGTGTTTTTATCATTATAATTTATTTTAATATTTATATATTATATAACTAATTTAAATTCATAAGAAACGCTAACATAAGAATAATTTAGTCAATCATTAAATAAAAAAACTCATACATAAATTATTGAAACTAATGTTTATTGAATTTATTATTATAATACATTAATTATGTAGATTAATTTATCATTTTACATATACCTTTACTTTGTATATTTTAACTCAATAATTTTATGGATTTTTTTTATTTCAATATATATAATAATTTTCAAAATAAAAAAATATTTCGAAAAATTATATATTTTTAAATAATTTATAGTTAACAAAAATCATATATTTTATTAAGTGGTTATTTAATAATTATAAAAATAATATATGGTCCATTAATGTAAAAATAATTATATTATAATGAAAATTTTTGACCATTAATTAGTTAAAACACAGTTGGCATGGTTACAGTTATAGTGATCCTTTGGAAAGTGACATGCCCTAATGTTAAAATTAATATTCAATAGCCATGTGAGATTAGTTTATTAAAGTAGATATATTATTTTAATTATAGGGTAGAAAATTTATTATACTTATCTCTCTAATTTTTTCTTAAAGGATAAATTATTTGGTTAGAAATATAATTAAGATAATGAAATGTCCTAAATTGTATAATAAAGAATCATTGGAGTTAAAGAAGAATATGTTTCAAAACTGTGTTATATTGTGTGGTGGAGTTTTTAATTGACTGTATAATAATTAAAACCCATTATTTATAAATCATGGTGACACATGATGTATGGGAGACCTTCCAAAAGTTAATACATCTGAGTATTAATAAAAATGACACTCCTTTAAAACTATAAAAGGGGAATCAATCCCCTAACTTATTCACAACTCTCAATCCATCTATCTAGAACATGATATACCAAAATCACTCTAGAAGGTTCCTCCACACTTCCAAGAATCATTATTTAAGAAATAAATAAAACCTATTATTTTTTTGTACAAACCTAAGGTGGATACCTGAATAATTGACAATGTTCATCGAAAATAATTTTCATTTTATTACCTTTTTCACCACCAAAAATTCCTATTGTAAAAATATTATTTAACAAAAAATGTTTTTTTTTCACATAATGTTATGTTGTTAATTTAAATTTAAGACATAAAACATCAAAAACTTCCATAAAATGGGTTACAAAATGGCCATCTGTTTGTATGGTTTACTGTGCCTCGCGAACTGTTATCATTCTTTTTTTCTATTAAAACATTTTTGGGTTGTAAATAATGATGGATTTATAGTTTACATATAATATATATGATATTTATGATTTTATTACTATTTTTTAATTATTATATCACAAATACCTTCATTATTTCTATTGGACTCACCTATTTTTTTTAATCCAAAATCATGTTTAATTCTATAATGGGTTAGTTATTTGACAATATATTTCAATATATTTTAATCTCACGACTTATCTAAAATCGGTTTACTGTATAAGAAGTATCTACTTCAAAGGTCATAGTTGACGGTTTCTGGTAAGAGGTCACTGTTTTAGGCCAGTGTCATGGTCACCATTGACAATCCAATAGTTGAACCATACCACTTGAACACATTGGTGAAAATGTCACCATTGAAGACCTTAATGATGAAGGTTACCATTATAAGAGCTACAGTTTTAACATTACTATTGGAAGTCAGCATTACAAGTTCACCATTATAAATCCTACCATTGGAGTTCTTATCGAATCATACAGATGTTGAGTCAATGTGATAGGTCAATGTTGTGAAAAGGTTGCTGTTACAAAGTGTTTCTATTAGAAGTCCACTATCAGTCTTTTTACTGGAAGTCTACTGTTATGTATTCTACTGCGAAAGAGCTCACAAATAAAGTCTCCCACTGTACAAGTCTAATATTGGTGAATTCTACTATTGGTAAAGTTTACCGCTAGACAAGTCTACCATTGGAAAAATAAACAGTAGGAAAAGACTACCGTTGGTGATGTCTACCTCTTGACAACTATATCATTGGTGATATATACCACTAGATAAGCCTATTATTAGATGTCTAATGCTGATTAAGCTTACTGTTGAAAATTGTAGGGAATGACAGGCTGTTGTTATCATTATTCTGATAACATATTCAATAATTTATCAATTTTTCTAAATATTATCATAACAGTTATATTTGATTGATTTAATTCATCTGACATTAATGAATATTTTTAATAGACATGTCAGGAAACCATACAAGGTATGTGGAATACCTCACATGGTTCGATCATTCCCCTTGTCGGATTTATGTTATTAAAAATGGAAAACGAGCTAAAATAAAATTTCTATAGTAAGTGCGAGCTAGAAAACCCAGACAATATCTGACAGTGCGTAAAAACAAGAAGAAGAATAATTCTTATACTAAAAATCCAAGATCTTCTCGAAGATCTTTTTGAAGAATATATTTAAGGCTGTACTATTGTGGTTCAAGGAATCCTTCTACTAAGAAGTTGAACATCTCAATACATGGAATCTAGTAGCTGAATGTTGTGAAACTGTTTTTTTAGGAAACATGTAGATACGAACAAAAGCATCATTTCCTCAACTCCAAGATGTCCAGAGCTGATATTCATATATACAGAGCATTCTAAATTCAACCCTAATTTCTTTAGCTCTAATGTGTTACTTATTTTACATATCTATGTAGTGTTTGATTATTACAAACTCATTGTCTCATGTGATTTTACTGGGGGATACTGAAAATCCCCACTCAAAACTCACTCAACACTTGTTTCCCAGTCATAACTATGGAATAATCCTTGTGTGGATTGGTTGCTTGTTTTCCCACGTAGAACTATGGTGGAGGTTGTAGAACCAGGATAGTTTGTAAAAACTGTTGTAAAGCCCGATTCTGGTTGTGTATCATGTTTATTTATATAAACTGTTTGGTGGTAGGTGATCACCAAGAGGAGAGGATTAGGTCTCAGCTTGAGACTGAACCTCTTGTTTACGTTGTTGTTCTAATCTTCACGTACTCTGTTTTATTTTATCCACTCCTTATATTTTCCAAATACAGAAAATTGTTTTTAAATTTACTCTGATAGTTAGTTTTTTTTAGTGTGCATATGTTCTTAATTTGTTAAACCTATTTCAGAAGTTGAATTAGTGATTACATTGATCCAACTAAAGACTAATCAACCTTATAATAACATGTTGAGAAATTAAACATTTATAACTATACTTCCTAAATTGATTAGGCTATTTTAAATCTGTTGATTTTAATCATAAGGTTTTAGAATTTAATTTTAATTGGAACTCAATTCACCCCCCTCTTGAGAATCCACCCAGACCAACATTTGGTATCAAAGGATTTAATTTTCAAGTGATCAAATTCATTTCAACTGTGACTTTAGTTGTATCATATTGATCTTAAAATTTCAATCATATAATAATCTTCAGTTCGTAAAATTATAAGTAACTATAGAAAATAGTTTTGAGGGTGATGCTAATAACATGACACCTTTATTTAATGGTAATAACTATGCTTAATATAAATTAAAAAATATGTCTCTAGAGAGAATGTTACATGAAATCTTGGACACAATTGATGAACATCATATATTTCCTGCTTCTACTAGAGACACATGATCTTAGTTGATTAAAGCCACATATAATAATATCTGTAAAGTAATGAATGCTTCGTACTATTCTCTACATGAAGAGTAATTCAATATAATATCTTCTTGTAAAACTACATTTGCAATTTTGGATAGTTTAGATATTTCTCATGAGGGAACAACCAATGTTAAAAAATGAGATTAAATACATACACTATTAAATGTGATAATTTTTAAATTATGCATGATGAACATATCCCTAAAATGTATCTCAGGTTCAATTAAATAGTGAAAACCACGAGTATTATTGGGAAACCAGTGGACAACATGTACCAAATCATGAGACTGCTTCGATTCTTACCTGACAGATGGAGGGGAACTTTTGTTTCCATATGAGAATAATGTGACATAAGAAAGCTACCAATAAAGGTTCTTATTGGAAAAATAATGATGTATATGGTGAAGAGACTAAGGTGAAACTAGATATAAGAGAAGAACCCAAGAATAAATTAGTAGTATTCAAGACATCAACCTCAAATAGCAAAGACAAAGAAAAATTTCAAGTTCCTATAGTTAGTTACACTAGTGAAGAGTCAGATTCAGACATGTGATGAGGAGATGGCTCATCATGCTAAAAGGTTCAAAAAGTTCTACCGAAAGAATAAATTAATTAGGAATTAAAAATAAATGGGGATGTATGATAGTAAAGGATAATGGAAGAAAGACAGAAAATGGAATTACAACTCAAATGAAATAATCTTCTATGGGTACAAACGAAAAGTTCATGTGAAGGAAGACTGCCTCAAGTAGATATTTAAGAAGTAATATGAATATAATGGAAAGGGTTATAAAAAAGGCTATGAAATCTACTTTGTTTCCTTAAAAAGATATCTCTTGTTGATGTGATGCTTCTGATAGTGACCAAAACAATCATTCTAACTTATGTATCATAACCAAAACATCTGAGGTAAAACTTATTTCACATATACATAATGTCTATTATTATTGGAATAAAAGTGAGTCACATAATTATGAAGATATAAACAAGGATGATTTATTTAAATACTTTGAAATGATTGAGGAGACATTTAATGAGCTCAAGGAAAAATATAAATCATCAAAGAGACATCATGATTTAAATGCAAAATATAAGTCAAATCTGGATATTGTAACATAGAAATTCTTTTAGCTGTTAAAAGAAAATACAAATTTAAAATTATCCACTGAGAAATTAAGAAAAGATCATGAGATGTTTACTATCAGTAGGGATACCTTGGCTAAGATTCTAGGAAAACAGATTACCCAAAAATATACAACTGGACTATGATGTCAACATGATGGAGAAAAATTAGCAAAACCAAATTTGTTCCAAAATCTAGACAGTTCACTACTAGTTATTGTTCTGGACCATCTATTGAGAGAAAATTTTCAAAAGGTCCTAACAATCTATTTATTCCTCTTAATATGTATGTTGATCATTGGAAACCTATAAATAAAATATGGGTTCCAAATGTTTTACTTGCTAACCTCTCTGGACCCAAGAAAATCCGGGTTACCAAAGTTGTCCCATGCCTAATCTGTTTTGAAGGGATGTGGCCTAAAGAGTTATAGTAAGACCTTGTGGTACATGGAAAGTGTATTTTCAAGACATATGACCAGATATTGTTCTTGCTTCAAGATTCTAATCAATGTTGATGGTTGACATATAACTTTTGGTGAAAATTAAAAGGAAAAAATTGTCGTCTTATGCCAAATTAGTAACCCTAATACAATATTAAATTCCAATGTACTATATGTTGATGGATTAAAGTATTATTTACTTAAAATATCTCAATTTTTCTGATGGTTTTAATGTCATGTTTGAAAAAGATGTAGGAAATGGTTTTAATTCCAAAAATGATTTAGTATTCACTACTTGTGGAAATAAAAATATGTATGCTATTGATTTAAATTCATTAACCAAGGAAAATTTTTCTTGATTAAATATATTTAATAAATAAAATTAGTTATGGAATATAATATTAGGACACAATAATGTGCACTCTCTTAGAAAACTATCTAAGAAAGGTCTAATTAGAGACTTACCTAAATTGGATTTCACACTTGACAAAGTGAGTAATTCCTAACAAAAGGGAAAACAACACAATGTTTCATTAAATCCATAGAAATAGGTCTCTACTTCTAAACCACTTGATTTGGTTCACATGGATTTGTTTTTACCATCAAGAGTTTCAAATTAAAATGGGAAACATTATGTCTATCTTCTTGAAGATGATTTTTCTAGATATACTTGGGTATAATTTCTAGCTCACAAAGGTGAAGCTTGTTACTACATTATTAAGTATTCCAATTCTATAGAAAATATTAGTGGACCTCTAATTAAGACCTTGATAGGTGTTCATGGATGTGAGTTTGAAAATCATGTGTTTGAATATTATTGCTCACACTATGGTTATAGTCAGAATTTCAGTAATCCTAGAACACCTCAATAGAATGGAGTCATGTAAAGATGAAATATGAACCTTCACGAAATTTCTAGGACAATTCTTAATGAGTATGATTTACCAATTTCTTTTTGGGATGAAGCTATAAATACATCTTGTTATGCCATCAATAGAGTGTTTATTAGACATGTTTTTAAGAAGACTCCTTATGAACTTTGGAACAATAGGAAGCCTATGGTTAATTAATTTTGTGTTTTTAGTTACAAAGTCTCTATCCTTAACACTAAATATAATCTTGACAAATTTTGTCCCAAAAGTGATGAGGTAATTTTCCTAGGTTACTCAATCTCGAGTAAAGCCTATAGAATATTGAATAAGAAAACCAAATGTGTGGAAGAGTCAGTTCATGTCAAATTCGATGAGATTGATCCACATAAACCTAACACCTCTCTTTATTATCATTCAGAAGATATGTCAATTCAGGAAATTAGTGAAAAAATATTGAACCCCCTGTGAATGTGAACAGTTCTATAAATTTTCGAAAATCGGCATCGGTTGAGTCGGAACCAACGTACAACCTTGAGGAAACTATTTTAACCCTTTTTAGAGACATTAGGACTCTCAAGAATCATCCTTTAGATGTTCTTGTAGGTTATTTGAATATTGGACCACAAACTAGATCTTCTATGAGAAACAAGGTTGAACATCAAGCTTTTATTTCCATGAATGAACCCAAAAATATTAATGATGATATCAATGATTAATTTTTGATGATGGCTATGCAAGAAGAGTTATATCTATTTGAAAGAAAAAATGTATGGTAACTATTTGAAAGACCTAAGGACACTTTGACAATTGGCAGAAAATTGGTTTTTAGGAACAAAGTTGATAAGTCTGGAAATATAGTTAGAAAAAATGCTTGGTTAGTTTCAAAATGATTTAATCAATAGGAAGGAAATATTCTATGAGTAGATCTTGTTACATGTAGCTAGGTTAGAGGCTATTAGGATACAACTTGCCAATCCAGCTCATCTGAAATATAAACATTATCAAATGCATGTTAAATGTGAATTTCTAAATGGTTACATATTTGAGGATGTGTTTTTTGAACAACCCCCTAGTTTTACAAATCCCCATTTTTCAAATCATGTTTTCAAAAGTTTTAAAGCATTATATTGTTTAATGCATGCTCCAGGAGCATGGTATGATAGGCTCATATATTTTATTATTTCAAAAGGTTATACCAAAGGAATAGTTGATCCTAATATCTTCATTAAAAGAATTTCCAATGATGTTTTGATAGTTGAAATTTATGTTGATGACATCATATTTAGATCTTCTAAAAAAAATTTCTGGACTGATTTTTCAAAAATAATTAAAATTGAATTTGAAATGTGTTTAATGGGAGAACATAAATATTTCCTAGGATTTCATAATTTTTAAAATAAATATAGTATTTTTTTAAATCAAAGTAAATATGTTAAGGATCTTTTAAAACATTTTTATTTGGATGGTAGTAAAGGCAGTGGTACACCTATGAGTACCACTTGTATGTGGGATGTAGTTGAAGCTAGAGAACTAGTGGATCAAACCAACAATAGAGGTATGATAGGGGGTTGTCTCTACCTTATAACTAGTTGACTTGGAATTATGTTCAGTGTATGAATCTGTGATCACTTACAATAAAATCCAAAAGAATCTAATTTTTCTATTGTTTAAAGGATTTTCAAATATCTCAAATATACTCCCAACTTAAGACTATTTTATCAAAGAAGACAATAATTTGATCTTATTAGTTATTCTAATACTGACTTTTCTGGTTGAAAGTTAGATAGAAAAAGCACCTCTGGAAAATGTCATGTTTTAGGAAAGTCACTAGTATAATGGTGTAGTAAGAAACAAAATTTTGTTTCATTATCTATTACCGACGACGAATATATATCTACTGGTAATTTCTGTGCTCAAATTGTATGTATGAAACACACTTTACTAGACTATGGATATCAATTCAAATGTGGCTCAATAAATTGTTAAAATACAAGTTCTATTAAATTTTTTGAAAATACAATATCTCTTGCTAAGACAATGAAAATTGATGTGACACAACACCTTTTGAGCGATAAATATCAAAAAGGTGATATCACTCTTGAATTCATTGTCACTGAACATAAATTGGATGATATATTCATTATTCACCATAATTATAAGAGGTTAATCTACATCAAACATGAGTTACAGATGATTAATTTCAGTATAGGGAACCTCACTATTGAACCTCACCGTTGAACCTCACCGTTTCGACTCACCATTGAACCTGACTGTTGAACCACACCATTGAACGTCATTATTGAACCTAACCATTGAACCTCACCATTGTACCTCAATGTTCAACCTCACTATTGCCCCTCACTATTAGATCCTCACCATTGCACCTCATTGTTAGATCCTCACCCTTAGAACCTCACTGTTGGGTACCTCACTATTGGACTTTATCGTTACATCATATTTTATGGGGGAATATCAACCATTTTATTAATATTATTTTTCTTGGTTTGTTTTTGTTTCAATCGCTAAATGATAGAATTAAATCACAAGCACATTTTGATCCACTATCTTCATCACTCTCGAACGCCTGCTCTCAAAATCCCTAAACCCTATCTTTTCACTGAACCCTCAAACTACTTAGAACCTTAATGGAAAATGTCAAGAGACTTTCGGCTGTTGATAGAGATGCGCCAAGGCCTAAGATACCCCTTGCCAAATCTAGTGGTGGTATTAATATATCAATAGATCATGTTAACTCGCATCTATCAAAGAGAACTATTGTGGCTAAAAAAGAGTTAGGTGAATATTGGTTTCTCTCGAGAAAATCCTTAGTGATGGTGGAAATAGGGAGTCAAGTCTGTGTGGAGTGAATTCCAAACTATAATGATCTACATTACCCTATGATAGTCAAAGAATTTTTCGATTATCTAAAATATTAATAGTCAGATGATGAGAACCGACTGGTGTCAAGAATAAATGGAACTGAGGTAAGATTTTCTTCAGCTGAGTGGGCTGAATGTCTGAGGGTACCTCATGAGGGTTTATGTGACTACTACACTGGATTGATTCCTCCAGATAGTGAGATTTTTGGGTATGAGAAAAAATTCGATGAGATGACAAGAAATGTGTCCTCAAGGAAGATTATTTCTATTAAAATGAATGGAGAAGATATACTTATTTTCACGTTTATCCATCATGTGATAAGTCACAGGAGAGGGGACATTGATGTGTTGATTTATCATGACATATTGATATTATATTTGTCGAGGAATGGACATAAGATCAACATGTGTAGGTTGTCGAGGGATAAGTTGGAAGACATGAAAAATACATTTTCTAAATCAAATACTATATTTCATGCCAAACTGATTTTTGTGATGCTAAAGGTTAAGGGAATTGATAGAGATAAATAGGAAACGATAGTATCGACGAACAATTTTTTGTATCTCTATGATAATCTGCAAGTTCATGAAGATCAACTGGAATACCTGGAAAAAGAGAATGGGTAAATGATGAAGAGAAGATTTATGAGAAGTTTGACCCTGTAAATAATCCTTATATGCCAAAGGATAAGAGGGATCCAGGTATGATGCATGATGAGGCAGAACCTATATATTCTGATGAATAAGTAGAGGTGGATGTGGAACTTGAGGAAGAGGGTACTCCAATAGATGATAGGAGTGATCCTGATCTACCAGCCAGTTCTCTAGTGCAACGAGAATCTTTGGGGGATCCCAGTCCTCTAAGAGAGTATCTGAGGATAGAATCTATCCTACGGGACAATGAGGATAGAGAAACAAGTGATGAAGATTTTTATGAGACAAATATTACTGTTAACGATACCTCAGATGAGTAGAAAACTGGTGAATCTAGTCATTCTCACCATGAAGAATATGGGATGGAAACTGATGATAGTGAAAGAGATGATCTCAGTCTAATTCCTATGATAGGAATTATAGAAATGGCAATAAGTGATCAAGAAGAAGAGGTTGTTTCTCTTGATGATGAAATATAGATTGTGGATGATTCAGTAGAGGTAGTGGATCAATCTATAGGAGATTCAATAGATCATTCAGAAATAGAAGAGGTTACAAGAATATAAGAAGCATAGGTGAACATTTTAGATGTAGCTCCATGTGAGGGAACATCCTACTTCCAAGGGATCAGTATCTATTGTTCATTACATGTAGGGGTGGTCTGAGGACCCTGGTATTTTGGTGTTGAGTCTAGATTATGATGACATAGAAAATGAATTGCCCTCCAGAAGACCTTCAGTGCCTTCTGTTTTAGACTACATTTTCATACATCCAGTAATGTCATTCCTTCAAGATTATGTTATTAAAGATGATATTGAGTATTTGAAATCTGAAATACATAAAATGTCTAAGCATAAGTCCTATGAGATGTACAAGGATATTGCTCAAGTTGAAGAGAATTCAACATCTGATTTAGCCAAAATAAACTATAATATTAATTCTAATATGATTCATAAATTAAAGAAGTCTCAGAATCAAATGAGGGAATTATCAGAGTCTGTGGAGCTTCTGAAAGAATCAGTGGTGAGCTTGAATTCTCTTAAAACCACTAGGGATTATATGGATAAGGATATTCAATATGTCAAAGGTGTAGTGTATTAGATAGTTGTTGTCTTTTAGGACATTACGGAGTCTATGAAACCACATGTGAAGAACCAAGATGATGATGTAAAGAGGTAGATTAGTGGTCTAACCAAGCCCTTAAAGGACACAATAGCAATGACATTGGAGCCTCTGAGTGCTTCTTCTTCATCATCATCCTCACCATTATTGGATATATTATCCATCCGGTTTGTGGTCAGGGAAAAAGTGTCCATGGTGTCTGGTTCTAGTGCACCTAACCCTCAATCCTTCACTCAGATTGTCACCACTACTAGAGTCATTCAGATGTTTGTGAGTGACTTCATCATGGAAGCTTCCAAAAACTAGATAAACATTAAGGAACATATTTATTACCACTATAAGAGAGTCTACACAAAGCATCAAATTGACTGTCCATTTATGCTATTATTATAAAACCTCAAAATACCTCCAGTTACTAGAGCCTTTAAGGACTAGGTAAGTAGGTTAGTTTAGTTGACCCTTGCTTTGGAAAAATTAAAGAAGAATAAAGATGAATTTTTCTCAGTTGTGGATAGAGTAAGTAGGGTCATGGATTTCAGAATCCTTCTCCTACGCTTCAATCATGTGGACTACACTCAAATTATTGTTCCACCTGCCATACCTCCTTCCTCTGTAACTTCAAGCTCCACTAGGGCACCTTCTATGATGCCTCCTACTAAGGACATTATATTCCTAACCCCAAAGATCCCTTAGAGACCCACTCATTACAAGAACACATAAGCCTCTATTTCTATTCCTCATACTATCCTTGCAGTAATCCCTTGGTCTCTTTCACCACCTACAGACCCACCCTCATCCTCTTCCAAAGGGATGGTGTCATTACCTATTTATGATGTGGATTTACTGTGTTTTTATCTTTTGATAGGGATTTTATAATGCTCTTTGGATCATGTAATGTTAATTCATTAATACAAATATTCTCCTTTTTCTCTTATTTTTTTTTCTACTCACAGAGGGGGAGAAAATACAACAAATATAATTCAATATCCATATTACATTAATCTCTACTACCAATGTGTGGTAGATGTGTGATAGGTTTATATATAAAAACTATTTATTTTGTTAACATACATATGATTTTTATTATCCCTAATAATAATAATATTATTCTATAGCTTCATGGCATAATTTTTGATTATCAAAAAGGGGGAGATTGTTTGACCCACCTTTTTTGATAATTACAAATCATATTTTATTCTATAATAGATGAGTTATTTGACAATCTATTTCAATCTCTTTTAATCTCATGACTTTTCTATAATCAGTTTATAGTATAAAAAGTATCTATGTCAAAGGTCATTGTTGAAGGATACTCGTAAGCGGTCACAGTTTTAGGCCATTGTCACAGTCACCATTGACAATCCTGCAACTGAACCGTACCTCTTGAAGTCATTGGTAAAATGGTCACTATTGAAGATTTTACTGATGAAGGTTATGGTTATAAGATATATAGTTATAAATTTACTGTTGGAAGTCACTAGTACAGGGTCACTGTTGTAAAGCCTACTGTTAGAGTCCTTACAGAAGCATACAGATGCTGAGTCAATGTGATAGGTTGCTGTTGTGATGTTGTTATTGTTATAATGTGTTTCTATTAGAAGTACAGTGTCAGAATTATTACTAGAATTATATTGTTAGGTAGTCTACCACGGAAAAGCTCACTGGTAAGCTCTACCACAGGAAAATTCTACCAATAGTGATGTCAACCATTAGTAACGTCTACCACTGGACAATTATACCATTGGTAATGTCTACCACTGGACATTTCTACCATTGGTGAGGTTTACCACTAGACAGGTCTACCATTAGTGATGTATACTGCTGGATAAGCATACTATTCGAAGTATACTAGTGATTAAGATTGTGGTTGAAGTTGCTTCTGATTTATATGATACTTTTACCAGTCTACTGATAACATATTCTATACTTTATCAATATTTAATAATATTATCATAACTAAAATATTTTATTGATTTAATGCATGTGACATTAATTAATATTGTTTTCAGACATGTCATGAAACCGTAAGAGGTACGAGGAAAACTGCACATGGTTTGATCATTCCCCTTGTCGGCTCTGGGGAATTAAAAAGGGAGAGCAAGATAAAAGAATGTGTGTAGTAAGTGTGAGCTGGAAAACCCAAACCATATTCGACAGTGCTAAAGAACAAGAAGAAGAACAATTCTTTTACTAAAAATCCAAGAGCTTCACGAATATCATTATGAAGAAAATATTCAATGTTATACACTTGTGGATCAAGGAACCCTTTTACCAAGAAGTTGACCGTCTCAGTACCAAGAAGGCAGTACATGAATGGTGTGTCACACTGTTTATTGAGGCAACATACAGAGAAGAACAAAACATTCATTTCCTCAAATACATAAGTGCAGTGCTGATCTTTAAACACACAGACCATTCTAAATTCAACCCTAATTTCTTTATCTCTATGTTGTTCCTTGTTTTATATCTCAGAGCAGTTTTTTACACACACACCGTCCCCTATGATTTAAATGGGGGATACTGAAAGTACCCAGTAAAAACTCTCTCAACTCTTATTTCCCATGCATAACTGTGGAAGAAGCCTTTTGTGGAATGGTTTCTTCTTTTCCCACGTAGAACTATAGTAGAGGTTGTTAAACCTAGTAAATTTGTATAAACTGTTGTCAAGCCAAATACAGGTTGTGTATCATGTTTATTTATATAAAATGCTTGGTGGAAGGTGATCACCAAGTGGATAGGATTAGGTATCGGCATGAGAATAAACCTATTGTTTATATTGTTGTGCTAATCTTCATATAATTTATTTTATTTTATCCACAAAATATATTTTTTAAAAGCAGAAAACTATTTTTAAAATCACTCATATAGTAATTTTTTGTTAGTGTATATATGTGCTTAATTCAATAAATCGGTTTCCAAAGTTGAATTAGTGATTACATGGATCCAACTGAGGACGAATCAACCTTATAGAAACTTGTTGAGCAATTAAACATTTATATCCCTACTACCTTAATTGACAGGGTTGTTTTGAATTGGGGGATTTTAATCATAAGGTTTTTAATAGTAATTTTAATTTGAACTCAATTCACCCCTCATTATTATCCACTCCAACCAAAAATGTCAATTTTTGGAATACGGTGCCATCTCTCATGTGTACGGTGGACTACAGCCTCACAATGTGATGTGATTCATTCACGCATTACATGAAATGTATTAAGGATTATTTTAAAAAAAATATGAGATATATAAGATATAAAAATTATAAATTAATAACAATATATATCATGTACAATTATTTTGTTTAATATGAATATAAAATGAAAATAATGTTTACTTGTATGTATGACATACCCTAACCAAGAATGATGTATTTCATTTCTGATCACTAAAATTTGTGGACTACTATGAATACATATATAAATAATATATAATACATTTAAATCAAAATTTACATTTTTTGGATGAAGAAATCGTGATCTAATTAAGATGAATATAAAATAACAACTCAAAACAAACTGGAAAAACAAGACACTTAACTCCTGAGTTAATGAAAAAAATGAATGACTATAAACTACAGGGTGAGTATATGTTTTAAAACAATCATATATGATATTATAAATATAAATATTTTTCTTTTCTAATTTAATCTCATGTTTAAAACCAATATTCATTTGTTTAAACCATGAAAGATGAAATGGAAATTGTGTAGTGATGTATTTCACCTCAATTTACATTTTTTGAGTCTTATTTGTTTTTATTTACCAATTCACATATATATGGTGTTTATACTAACCCATGAAATGTCATATCATTAAAAATTCATTCTTAATGGTATTTTAATGATAAATTTTAATTATTTTATATATGTAGTCTCTAATTAAAAGATTCCAAGATGTAATAAATTTCAAACACCAATTCCTCTTAATTTGATTATGTGCCTTACTCATTATTATTAATATTTAATTATTACTTATAAAATGAATTTTTACTATATATTATTGTAATTAAAATTTTATTATATGTATATAATGTTGATAGGCATAACTGACTCATTTGATGATTCTCACATCAACATTATGATCTTTAAAAGGGTTTATAACACAATCTCATTTTATTTGAGATTGTTTACACATGGATTTGATTAAAATAAATTATTTGTTCATTACAAAATAAACTCTTTCATTTTATTATTCTATGGTTAATTATTAATTTTTTGTGTAATCATCTGATTTTCCACCCTTTAGTACTGGAAATGTATTATAGAATGTTTTTAAGAAATCACGATGTTATTTATGGCATTAGTCAGAAAGTTTTCTTCTTTTAAACCCATGTTTTTTAGAATATATTTAAAAATGAGTTTAAACACATTATAAAAGATCAATTTAAGACATTTTTATGGATTTGTTTTTATAAAATATTTTAAAAATGGAATCTTCAAGTCATTTTCTGAAAAATGTACTTTTCTAGCCTTTTTATAATGAAAAAAAATATCCATTTTACATTGTATGACATGTATGAAATTAACCAAAATCATTTATATGGATATTCCTATGAATGATTATCAGAATATTATAAAAGAAATTTGTTCTTATTATTTTCTAAATTATTAATTTTTTTAAATGTTATTTTCATGGAAATGGATTTTAAAAAAAATTATTTTAAGAAGTCATTTTCAAAATTAAATGGATATTTTCCTGAATAATGTTTTTAGAGATTATTTTTTTCTGTAAAAAACCCCATTATATTTAATACAATTGGTATAAATTATATTTAATCCATTCTTATTCTTAATTTATATGGATTATTATTATTTTGAAAAAGGACAGTATTAACATTCAATTTCCTAATTAATTTTGGTATACATTAACCTCACATTGACTTACTCACTTTCAAGTGATTGTTAAACATTAAAATTCGCATAACTATCTATATCATATATCATGGATATTGTTATTTTCTAAAAATATACCATTATTAAATATGTTGATTAATATCAATGATATTTGATTAAATATGGATGTATCGATAATTCTGTTTCCTTTAATCAATATAGTTGTTTGATAAGGCACATTGTTTAAAAGTTAATATAATTTTAAGATATTTGTGGAATTATATGGACATGTAAAACATAGGATGGTGAATACTTAATTAAAGACCATAAATACATCGGTAGTCTCATGGGTTGAATCAGTTTGGTAGAATCATCTAAATGGGTTTTCTTACAGAATGTTTTAAAATATTTAAAAAATTAAACATGAATGTAATTGTATTATGGGTATTGGAACCGTGACATCCAATACTTCAGAACTTCCTTAATTATGAAATAAATTACTTATATCTAGGGTATTTCCATAGGAAAATTATAACTACATTTATTTCATTATCTATTATTTATTTATAATGAGTGATATTTTATTTACCTCACCTTATTTCTTATTCCATATCCAATTGTTTAAATGGGATGTGTGCTCAGTTATTTACCTTCATATATAGATTATTACTTATTAATTCATGATTATTTCCACTATATATAACCCTTATAGATAATTTTATCTCACCAATATTTTGTTCATTTTAAATAAATACTTGATGTCTACTATGATTGATATCCAAAGATACGCCAAATGGAATATTCTTATTCATTAAAAAATAATGTTGTAATTTTATGTATTCAGTTATAATATGTGATTAATTTATTTATATATTCTACCAAGAATTCTAAAATGATCTATACTTTGGGATATTTTTCATTGTTTCTTATACAAATTTTTTAGTTGTAGGTTTTGTATTTGGGATTATATTGTCGTGGTTTCTATAGATGGTATCAGAGGATGTTTAGTAGAAACCACGAGAACAAGATGTAGGGAGACATAGATTAGAGAACATAACCCTAAGATATTATTTGATGATACGTATATAATAATACCATAACACTTTTTTTAATTTAATATTTTATGTTGGTCATCATGGAAATATATCCTTATCTATATACTACAAGTGAACATAGTTATATCAAAAATATACCATGGGTAATAAATTTAAAAAGGGAACATGAGGCTTAACATGACTATAACATAGTGCATGAAAATGTGCCTTAATTCAACCCTGGTTTGATACTCCCAGGGGATATTCTTAGGATAATTCATTTTTAAAAAAATATTATAAAGGATTTTAATACACAATGATAATGAATGGTATTGTAGAAACCCTAAACTAAGAAAAAATATATGTTGTAATAAAACTCAAGGATTATTTGTTTATAATTATTTTACAAGTGGTATTATGATATATGAAATATAAAACATAATAATATTTTATTAAATTTTTAAATAATATATGTATTCATTAATGTTAGAGTTATGAACACCATCATAGTTACGAATTTAAGGTTGATAATATGTTTAATGACTTAAAAATCATTTTTCAAAATGTGTGTGGTAGGAATGTGATAAAATAACAGGAATATTAGAGGGAATATTTAAATGTATATATTTTAGTGAAAACATTATTTGGGGAATAATTACATTACATGTTATAGACATTGAGTACTGTTAGTGATATCATTTAGGGTTAATATTTAATTGTTTTTAGATAAAAATTAAGAAAAAAATAAATATTAATACTGAACCACTACTATCACATTTGAGGTTTAGAGATTAATTTATTATAATAGATAACATGTTATAAAAATATTTATTTTGGAAAATAGTTGAGAGAGATGCATTGAATTTTCACTATTTTATAGATCTTAGGATATATTTAATGAGTTTTTTAGTTCATTAACAATAAATAAATTCAATGATTGATATTTATTTAATGGATTAAAAAATGAATTGGAAACTTTTTTATACATAAAAAAATATTAAATTATACATATGAAATAAAAATATATCAAGAAATTATTTTTTTATCATATTCATTGGCTGTAAAGAATTCCCTAACGTTTCCAAAATGATCATGAAAGAAAATTTTTATCTAATTAAATTCGTATATAAAAATTAATTTATATTTTAAATAATCACATACTTATGAATTTCAATCCCTAAACATTGAACTAATCATTCTATTTCTTATGATAAATCACCTCAATCACTCTATATAATTATTTTTTATTTTCCTCAAAGTCCATATACTAAATTTCCACCAATTTCAATTTTTATAGAAACCTAGTAATGTTTTAATATATATGAGATATTTATTCCACATTATAGTAATTCAATATGTTTCCTTTTGGCTATTCCATTCATTTATGTTTATGAAATCACAAAAAAAAATCTTATGGAAAATTATCTCTCTTTAAGAAATGTTTTCTTAAAAAACAATTATTTAAATAAAAATGTTTCTGTCTTTACCTATGATTTCCAATGCCTTATATAATGTTTTCTTAACTGAACCAAACTATAATTTCCATAAGTCAAAATTCATATCCTTACCTCTTAATCAGAACCATACACCTCATTATAATCAAATTTCATCTCAAATCAAATGCTGATTCCTACTAAAATCAGTCTCTAATTTCAAATAAAATATTTCTCCAATTTAATATAAAATCATACTTATATTTAATCAATAATCAGCCTATGATTTCTCTTTAAATTGTACTCTAGTTTCATCTAAAATTAGACTCTGATTTATCTTGAAATTAAACAACAATTTCTTCTAAAATTTGAATCTGATTATCTATTTTTTTAGATTATGATTATCAATATTTGAAGACTCTAATTTTCACTATCTTACGAATATGATTAAATTCATTCCTTAAAATTACTAAATTTTATTAATGTAACATTTCATTGTATTGGTTACTAAATGTGATAGTGTTTATTAAGCATAAAATTTTTTCTCATAGTTTTTTATTACAAATGATATAATCTGATATATTTTAACTTAACCACTACTTGGGTTCCATGTGGACATGTCCATCTGAAATTTCAGAAAAACTAATACCACTGGAGGGGGAAGAAGAACACTAGAAACCCTGCCTACAAATACCCAGCCTTTCCAAAGGTTGAATATAATCATCGATTTGAACTCTAGAAAGAAGTGATACTCTACGAGAGCCCTACATAGACCTACATTATTTAAATGATGTGAACAACCTGTTCAAGATGATAACTTCTTGATCAACATGACTAGTGTGAATATGATTGTTGTTGTTATCAATTTATGGATTTTATCAATTAGAAGATAGAGAAAATGATCACCTAATATATTGAGTGCCTTCATGGATAACAACACAGATATCGATCTTCATATCGAGGTCTTACCCCCGGAGTGGGTAAGACATGATTTCATGAATGTATAAATCAAGGGACCTTTATCTATGTTTCTTTGGATACCCTTATCTTTGGGTCAAAAATTTCATATACTTTTCATTTTTTTACATGTTGTATTTATGCTTCATTTTTTCAAAAATATGAAGTTTAGATTTCTTAAAGTTTCTTATACTTCTATAGTATGATAAAAAATATTCTATTCACTTTAACGTAGAAAATTTTCTTAATTAATTATTCCTTATGTTACTTTATCAAATCCATCTTATCAAATCCTATGAAAAATAATTTCTTTGTTAAAAAAAGAGGCCTTTTGAATATATCATCTTTAAATTTGTTAAACAAGGATTTTCATAAACAAATATTATCTTATGGATAATAAAAAATATTTTTAAACCATTAATTGTTACCCCTCGTGTAATTGAGTATTATAAATATACATTCCAATCCTATAGTTGGTATCAAAGCAGGTATTTGAAATACTTATACTTACATAGAAGTTTTCAGGCTGGAATTTTCTTCCTTAACATTAGTTGATAAAGTTTTTCCTGAATATTATCTTTGATCAAAAACATTTTATACAAATCCTTTTTGTAGAAATGATGTTTTTTATTCACTTATAGAATTAAATGAATAAAAATTAAATCGATTGATAAATTAAATCCGACATGACCCCCAATCATTGATTGAAATGACTATGAATATGTTAGAGCTAGGATGAAGACTTTTATTTTTAATAACATTGTGGATAAATTTTTTATGCTAACTTTAGACTACAAGATTATAGAAAAGGAAATAAGACAATTGCCCAATCATGGAAAACAAGATGATCAGTTTTACTTTAAGGTACACATTACATCACAATGTTCTATTACCATGGACATTTATATCTATATTTCATCATTTTAAGATACAAATATCATCTGGAATAAATTATAAGTTACCAATTTTGGAACATTCATGGTTAATGAAACTAGAAGAGCTATACTTATAGCTGAATATCATGGTTTTATGATTCCTTATGGTGAACCTGTATTCACTGATCAAAATTTTTTTATGACTATAATCAATAAATGTCAGTCTATGGGTGATAAAGGATTTGATGATGATATTTTAGTGGATAAGAGAATAGATATTTTGGAAAATGACTGAGAATCCAAAAGAAAAATGATTCATGAGAATAGTGATGTTTCAAACATCACACATGATGAGTTATTCGGGACCCTTCTACACCATGAAGCTAGAATAAAGAGAGATTCATATATTAATAAGAAAAATAAATTTAATGGCAGTGTTGATTTCTTGACTACATCAAATCAAATAAAAGTTAATAATTTTCGAAGCATTACTAACTCAAAAGAAAAAAAAGTTTTAATAATATCTGAATCGATTGATAGTGATCATTTTAACAATGAACATTCCAATCATTCTTAAAGAATGAAAAAGTTGGGACAAATGAAATATTTACAATACAGATACAAGAAGAAATCCATAAAGGATAAGAATCATTCATTATTTACTTTTTATGAATGTTATAGGGATTTTCATATAAGACCAGACTGTCATATGCAGAAATGAAATGAAATAAAGGATATGAATTCCGAAAGAAACAAGATGAAGTTCTATAATTCATTTTCTAAGAAAGTGATCGAAGATAATGACTCCTAGAGTGATAGTGGTGGAGACTCTTCTGATGAATCATTTGATACTGAATCTTTTGAATAGAATAATATTGGTTCTCTAGCCAGAAATCCTACTGGAAATCAATATCTGATGGTTAAGGTAAACATTTCCAAATATTTAACCAATATTCATTTAAGTTATAATTACCCTAATAATGAATTTTATGAATCTTCATATGAATAATCTTTATAATTAGAAGATAATACATTACCATATTTTAAAAAAGTAAATAGTTTTTCAAAGATAATTAAGAATGAAAATAGTATGATCACAATGAAACTTAATATGAAAAATTCTAGAATACCTATTTTAACAAAATAAGAATCATATCATTCAAAAGATCTTGATCAGAAAACCCTTGATTTTGAAAATATTTCCAAAAACCATAAGGATGTTAATTATGAAAGGAATATACATTCTAAATATCATTGAAATTTTAGTTTCATGAAAAAAATGTTAGATAAAAACACAAATTCTAAGACCAATGACTATTAGGATAATAATTTAGTCATCGGAATAAAATAAAAAATATTTTTCATAAAAGAATCTTTTGAGAAACATTACCCATGGAAATGAAGGTTTTGATAAAATTTATGCACAACTTCATCATCATTAGAATAGTTCAGTAATAGGTTATTCTCATTTAAAACATTATTTTAGTTATAACTATTTTTTACCGCAAAGTTATCCTCTTGGAAATAAGTGTCAATGTGATGAACATTGGGAGAAAATATTTTATTTCAATAAAACCAAATCCTTTGGTTTTCATAAATCATAATTTTCTAAGAAAATGTTGATACATATTATATTATATTATAACACTTTTTGATATAATAAATTTTTTATCCGAAAGATTAACTATTTAATTTTATGTAAAACAAAGGAAGAGCCAAAAAATGAATGGTACATGGATAGTTCATATACCCGACACCAGAATGGTAAAAAACATCTTTGAAATGATTATTAAGATTAAAGGTGGAAAATTATCTTTTAGAGACAATGATAATGGATAAATTTTTGGTATAGGAAATATTGTTCTTCTTGAAAAAGCTTTAATTTAATTTTTTTTTGTTAAAGGTCATAAACAGACCCTTATAAGAATAATAAAATTATCCGATGAATATTACCATGTGAATTTTACGAATTATAAATGTCTTGTAAAAAATTCTATTGAAGAGTTTATTCTCTCTTCCCATAGAGATGAGAATATTTAAACCCTTAATATATAATACCTTAGGAACCAATACCTAAATTGACTTAGTGCAATGGAACATCAATCGGGGTTATGAAATAGAATAATCTGACACTTTAACCTTATAAATCAATGCAAAATATCAATTGAACTACTTTTAAGTGATCTACCGTATCTTAGATCTGATTCTTAAAAATTCAGTGATCCTTTTCAATATGGAAAGAAACATACATCATGTTTTCAATCAATTACTGAAGTCTAAACTTCTGATGCATTTCAGCTAGTGAATGAGGATCTTTTCATTCCAACAAAACTGGAAGTATTGGAGGTAAATACAATGTTTTTGTTTTTGTTTATGATTAGAATAGATTTACATAGGCCAATTTTCTATTGAATAAATCCAAATCAATTTTATATTTTAAATATTTTTCAGTCAAAATTTATAAATGATAAAAACCTTACATTGATAACTATTTATAGTGACCATGGGGGAGAATTTGAAAATTTATATTGTCAAAAACATTTGTTGTAATAAATGAATTTCTAATAAATTATCTAATCTGAGAAATCATCAAAATAATGTTATTCCAGAAAGAATAAATAGTATTCTTCAATAAATAAGAACAACCATGCTGAGTGAATATTCTATTGTTAAACTCATTTGCGATGAAGCTTTTAGTACTACTTATTATACAATAAAGTCTGTTTTAACCAGATATTTTCATAATAACACACCTTAGGAGTTATGGACTGTCTAAAAACCTAATGTTTCTTACTTCAATGTATTTTAATGAAAATTATTCATCATGAATATGAAGATAACACACAAAAATTCACACCCAAATACGATGAATGAATTTTCTTTAGATATTCCACTTATTATATGGATTATAGTGTTTAAAAAATGTTGTATTGTTGAAGAAAAAATACATGTTAAATTTGATAAAAATAATTATTTTGTTTTTAAAAACCCCCAACATATATATTTGGATGTGATTTTAAAAACTAATTATCAACCATTGATGTAAGATTATTCAAATAATGATTATACTCAAGAAAATGTTTCTGAACAATTTACCATAGAATATGTTCTATATTATATTTATGAATTGGTTTTACAAAACCCAAATCATATGTTTCCAAAGAATAATTCTATTGTTAGTATCATTGGTGATGTAAATTAACCTGTAACTAATAGATGTTCTTTAAGTAATGAAGTAGAGAATCTAGAATTTCATTCCCAATTAAAATAAAAAATAACTGATGAAGATTTAGGTTATGATGATTTTATTAAATCTATGCGAGATGAATTAAATGAATTATAAAGGAACAAAGTCTAGGACTTGGTTGAGAAACCTACGGAAACTTTAGTAATTAGAGTTATGTTGGCATTCTGAAATATATGTAATGAAAATGAAATGAATTTAAGAAATAAATATTGATTAGTTGACAAAGGATAGAATCAACAAGAATGAATAGATTATGATGTAACCTATGCTCTAGTAGCTAGAATTGAATTTATTCATATTTGACTAGGCTTTGTAGCATTTTTGACATTCATAATTTATAAAATGGATGTTATGTTTGATTTCCTTAACAGATATGTTCCAGAGGATGTTTATGTGAAACAACCTCATGGTTCTAATGAAAAAAACATCCTAAACATGTTTAAAAAAATTCAAAATAATTATATGGACTTAAACAACCCCTAGAGCCTGTTATGAGATACTTACAAATTTTGTCAAAAAAATTATGTTAAGGGAACTAATTATCCATTAATTTTTATAAATAATGATAAGAAAAATGTGTTTATTGTTTAAATTTATGTTAATGACATTATTTTCTACCAACTCAGCACCTTTTAACTAATTTATTTGTGACACTTATGAAATCCGAGTTTGAAATGAGTATAATGGGTGAGTTAACATTTTTCCATGGTTTTCAAATTTCTCAAAAAACCAGAAGGAACTTTTATATCTCAACATAATTATATGAAATAACTTCGTAAAAATTATCGATATGAAAACACTAAAATTATATGGTCTCCAATCAGTTCCTCAAACACTCATGATATTGATAGAGTTGGGAAATTATTAGATCAAACATCTTTTTGTGGTATGATAGGAATTATTTAACACTTAACAAATATTCATCAAGACTTAATGTTCTTAGTATAATTGTGTGCATGATATCAATATAATACAAAATAATCCCATTTAAAAGTCGTAAAAATAATTTTTTTTATATTTAAAGTGAATAATGTATTTAGGACATTTTTATTCCAATGAAAATTATTCCATTTTAAAAATATTTTCAAATACTGAATTTGGTGGTTATAGAATGGATAAGAATAGTACTTACAGAACTTGTCTTTTGTTAAGTTATTCAATAGTCTCCTGGTCATGAACGAAACAAAATAAGTATCACTTTCCACTATTGAAGTGGAATATGTAGTACCTCTAATTTTTTTGTTCTCAAGTGTTGTGGGTGTAACACACACTCATAGACAGTGGCATGAGTATTATCAAAATGTAGATAAAGTATGATAATAATAGATATAATCCATAATAAATAACCCTTCAAATAACTCTCTTTTATAGTAAATAGACATATGGAATGACTTTATTTTCGATAAGACACTTAATAAAATACCATTATTTAATTTATCAGAATGCATCATCAACATACTAACAAATTTAAGAAACCATTACCCTATGATATATTTTATTACACTAAAAAAACATAGGAGTGTTAACCATCAGGTAACCATCGTTATTATATTATTGAATAATCATATCTCATAACATTAAGATACTTATTTTCAATGGGATAGTACATATGATTATTATTTTATAAATAATTTTCCAAATTAGTTTCCTATCATTAATAGTTTTTCCCTAATAAACCATTCCATAAACAAATTTCAATATGATTATCCTTATCAATACTAATAAATATTCACGAGAAATATTTAAGGTACATTTATTTACTTATATCATCTTAAGTTCAATTTATTGTTTAATGTATTTTAAATCATTTTTTTAATGAAACATTATAATATTCAATACACCTAAATAAATGTTTTTGTTAAAACCTCAAAATATCATAACCTGTATATCCTTATTCAGTATTGATATCAACTGGAAGATTTAATTAATTAAATCTCATCTGGTGGATTGATTTAGGAATATGAACTGTCTCTACGATGCCTATATAAAGGGACCACCTACTCATGTCTCACATTGTTTTTCTCATAGTTTTTGCAGCAAAGATCTTCCACTCTTCATTTTTTCCATTCAGTTTTACCTTTATACACAAGCACTGATTGTCTCTTGAGGTTTCTTCACAGAATCATATAGAAACCAACAAGGACCTCATGGACGAGATAATATTTACTGAAAGGTTAGTGGGCCTAATTTTTTTTATCAGGTATGATTGGTTGATTTCGAAAATCATAAATAAGAATGGTTTGGAGATCCTCTACATAAACAAGGAGAATAATTTAGTTCCAATATATTCTTATTTAGTAATAGAATTTTATGATATAGTTCAGTTTTATGATCAAGGTTGTTGATAAATATATTCATTTAACTGTTATGGAAATACATACTCTTTTTTTACAAGAAGAGCGCAAGTATTCTGGACATAACCTTAAAAGGGGTAGAAATATTTTGAAAACACATATTACCAGATAATGGTGGTTATTATGAAAATTTTAAAGTTATTTAGTTCCTTGTGTTTAAATGACTAAGAAACTATAGATCTCTCATCTTTTAACAAACCACATATTTCTTGACCTCTAGATTAAATGATTTTTGATTTCAAGGATGGGAGGGAAGGATTATTTATAATGATATGTGATACGGTTATGATGTCCTTCTGGGTGATTGTATGGAAGATAAACCTCGTTAAGTACATTGTTTTGACAATAAAAAATATTAACAATGATGATATCATGTCTCAAATCACTATATATCTTTCGATATTGTCTAAGATCATTGTCGTGAACTTAGAATATTTCAAAATACCATTAATCTCAATGGAAAAACCATCAAGATCTAATTGTTAAGTGAGGATACCTAGAGAAGTTTGAATATTGGTTTTAGCTTTAAATCAGTAGAATTCATTAAACTTTTTGATATGGATGATCAAGATTCTGGAAATAAAGGAAATGATGTATAAGGATCAAAGTAAACCCTTAAGAAAAGAAAATACAAAGAGGTAAGAGCGCATGATCATGAACCAGCATCAGAACTAGTATATTCTCCAACCAATCTTAAGATGAAAATTATGTTTTCTGATAAAGTTGATTCCAAACTGAGCGAACGTGAAATGAATAATATGGAAGGAGATGAATTTTTTCATTTAGATCCTTCTGAGTCTATAACCTTAAAAATAAAAGGAGTTGAAGAGATTGAGAGGTAATCCATAGAAATGAATATTTAAAAGAAAATGACAGAAGATAAAATTATCTAAACATTAATAAGAGAACCCGAGAAGTCATCTGAAAAAGTTTAGGAACCAGAATCATTCTTACAAGAATCAGTTACAACTGAGACTCTGGTACAAGCTAATGGAAATAATGATATTTTAATTCTAGAACCCATAGTTGAAGAAGAATAAATTCAACAAGAATAATATGAGGAAGAGGTGGAAGGTGATGATGTTATAAGAATGGTTGAATAATATCATGGGAAGAAGCTTCCTTCTGAACATCTTTGTATAAGAACGTTCCAAGATGAATCAACCAAGAATATTTCAGAATTAAAATCTATTCAAAATTATTACTATTATCCATATGAGATCAATAATGTTTATTAGATTGTGAATGTAGTAATGAAAAAATTGTTCAAAGACTTTTCGAGATGTCTGATAAGAAAATTGTTGATAAAGGAGCTGATAAGGAAGTTGACAATGATGATGATAGAATACTTGATGTATCAAATAGTGAGAATAATTATTATAATGTTGAGAAAGAATTATTTAATGCTGAGAAACCTAATCATGTTCATTCCAATTAACCAAATAAAGAATTTTTTCAAAAGTGAAAAATGATATTGTTAGAATATATTAGCATAATGAAGATGAGAAAGATAAAGTTCCCTCACTAATAAAAAACTCTACTTTGAAATCATCATCTTCATTACGACATGATTTTGTGGTTTATTCCTTGAAAAAGATTATGAATTCCATCCATTTCTTTTTGAGTATGGATTCCATATGCCAAATTATTCATGAAACAGTAAATTAAAAGGAAGACTCAAAAAAACATCTTATGGAATGGTTTATCTATCTTGAAGATAAACATATGACTTTTCATATCAATTATGATTCCAACAAAATATCTTGAAAATAAATAACAAATTTGTCCAAGGAAGTCATAAACGATCTTAATTTTTTTAATTATTTCACTGAATTAGTCAATGATTATTTGATAAGTCTAATAACATAATAATGGATATTAAAAGATGTTTTTCATATAAAATAAAAGAAGAGAAAGCAAGATTTCAACAAGAAGATAATTATGTCAATGGGAAAATGAATTCATATTCTGTCAATGTGAAAAAGGAAAAGGATCTCATGGAATAAATGGCTGAAAAACTCAAAGTTTAAGTAGATTTGATCAAGTCTCAAGATGAATTAGTCATGTCCAATAAAGAAATAATAAAAGATATTAAAAAGAAAAAACTATATCCGGAAGAGTTTCTTATAAAATTTTAAGAAGACCACAAATAATTTAAAAATATGAATGAAAATTTGAATATATTTATTCCAAAGGAAAGGAAAAATAGGGTGAATGGTTTTATTTTAAAAACTTGTAATTTTTGTAATATTATTTGGAAGATTTTTTTATTTTAATTATTTTTTTATTGAATTTATTTGTTTTATACGTCCCTAACCTTTCAGGCACAATTTTTTTTGCACCATTCCTTTTTGTAATTCACAAGGCGGGGGAGATTGATAAAAAAGAATATTAATTTAATGTAATAGTATGCCTATGTAAGGGTAAGATTAGTTGAAGAAAAAATTGTTATGTAAGGTGGAGTAATTTCTCTATGAAAGGAAATAATAAAATCCTTATGGGTTTCATAACCTATGGGGGATTTAGTCATATTCCACATGATCTATAATCAAAAAGGGAGATTAGAATTAATTTTTAATATAAGAAATTAAAACCATTGTCCTCATATTAATTTATAATTTTTTTTGGCATTCAAAAAATGGGGAAATTTTTTAGGCAATAAATTTAATTATGAATGTTTCATTCCTTTATGTTTTGGAAATTACATTGACAATTTCTATGAAAATTTATAATTCCATGGGAAAATTTCTATTAATTATAATATTATTTGTTTAATAATATTTTTGTCCTTACCTATGTTTTAAAATTACTTATATAATTTTTTCATAACAAAACCTAACAATCCATTCATTAATTTAAAAATAGGATCCTTATCTCTTACACAAAACCATATAGTTCCATTGATTCCAATTTCTTCTTAAGTTTTACTCTATTTTCTCTAGAAATTAGACTCTGATTTCTTATGAAATCTGACTGGGATTTCTCTTGAAATCCAACTCTGATTTCTCCTAAAATCATACTTTGATTTCTCCTGAAACCAGACACCAACTATCTATTATTTTTTAATCTAATTGTAATTATTTCCAGACTTTGATTATCGCTATATTATGAATTTGATAAAATTATTTACTAAATATATCTAAATTTCATTAAAGTAACATTTCATTTTCTCAGATCCTAAATGTGATAATGTTTCATAAGCATAGTATCGTGTCTCATAGTTTTTTATTCAAAATGATGATTTCTGATATGTTTTAACTTAACATTTTCATGAGGGCCACATGTACAAGTCCCTCTGAAACATAGAGAAAAATAAAACCATCGGAAAAGGAAATTTTATATTGGAATACATGAAAATAAATACCCTGATATTCCAACAATTAAAAATAATCATTGTGTTTAACTCTGGAATGATGTGATACTCTCTGAGTGCCCTGCTCAAACCCGCCTTGTTCAACTGCTGTGAAAAAACCATTTCAAGCTGAGAACCGCTTATTCAACCATACGTGTGCGAATATGATTGTTTCTATTATCAATCGTGGGATTTCGGGTATAGGAAGATAAATGTGTCAATCACCTTAGAGATTGAGGGCTTATAGGGATAACCAGACATATACCGATCATAGTATTGGTGGATTACCCTTGTGTGGTTATGATATACAATATTGAAAGTATAAATCAAGGGAACTTTATCCATGTTTATTGGATACCCTTCTCTTTGTGTCAAAAGAGTACCTATACTTGGGCTGTTTTGTTAGAATTTTTATTTCCTCTACATTTTGTTAAATATTGAATGTGTAACTTTCTTACACATTCCTATATTTGTATACTTAGATATAAATAAGATTTAATATGATTTATTATAGTATATTTCAGTAAGTAAACTTTTCTTAAGTTTCTTTATAGGATTAATCTTATCAGATCCTATAGAAATTAGTTTCTTTTTTAATTACTACAAGGTTTTTTTGGATCTCTCTTTTTATATATTTTTTTAAGGATAAAAATGTATGTCTTTAAACATAAAATTCACCCCCCATCTTGTAATTGAGAAATCTACATTTACATTTTGATCCTACACTTTCTCTCTTATTAATATGATATTTTATTTACCCTTATTCTATGTGGGGGTTTCCAATAAATGACGTTCTGAATTCCAAACACATAACCATCGAGATCTTGTTTAAATTGTGAGGATATAGTTTATTTATGTTGATATGAATATAACAACCAAAAATATAAAATAATAAAATTGTATTTAATAGATTATAAAATAACAATGATTTTATCTTGAATTATACCTAACTCCTCATTTAGATTACTTCACATTCAATAATGATTTCTATTTATAGTTTTTGTTACACATAATACCATGTTTTTCCAATCAATAATATATTATTAATAATATTATTTAATATGAAATTAATCACATATAAATTTATATTTTGGGAAGTAATAGGGTAAAAAACATACGTATATATGTATTTTTACATTTTTATTGGTTATAAATTAAATAATAAAAATTAAAAATAAAAACTAATTGCATTCTGATTTTTTTTCCTAAAAGACAGTTTATTCATTGTTGGGGATCATGATATTAAAAAAACAGAACAATTTTTTAAATTTTATTTCAAAAAATAAAATTCATTTCTTTAAATTTTAATATAAATAATATATTTGGGTGAATTTTTTGAAATTTTATAAGGAGTTTCATTTTATTGATGAAGGGTTAACAATAAGTATTTCAATTGAAAACATCTATTTGACATAAATAATTTATGATTTTATTTTATATTTTGATATGATTTCAAATATTTCATTATTAATATATTATATGAATTAATCATATTTATCTCATTAGGGTCAATTTTGTATTTAATTTGTATATTAAAACGTTTCAAATATTTGAACTTGTTCACATTAAAAACCTAATTTCATGTCTCGTCTAAGAGAGTAATTATAAATTAAATTCTTCCACTTCTATGAGTTGAATTTAAAAAAATGGATTTCATATTTTCATACGTAATATATGATTTTACCTAATAATTTCAACTTTATATTTGACCATAATTATTAGTGAAAATATTTCAAATTAATAACAGTGATTATGGTAAAAAACACGTTTTTTAGTGGTTAGAAATTGATATTTTATTGTAAAATGACCAATAAATTTCTCCAAAACTCATTGGAAGAGACTATTTCTATAAGTAGGATTATGTTATTGATATTTATGATTTTTGGGGAAAATATTTAAATGAATTATAAATATATTATATTTTAAGAATTAAAAAATACAAAAATGTAACTTTATTGATTTCAATATCTATAAAACATTGGGATAATGAAACAACATATTATCATTTATAAATATTATTATGAATGGTAAATAATTTTTTATCATGATAATTTATTTTAATTTTTAGATATGAAATAATTACATTAAATTCTTAAGAAGTTCCCACACCTGAATTATTTAGTTGATTTTTAAATAAGAAAAATAATACAGAAATAATAAATGTGTAGAAAATTGAATGTATTATTGTATTATATTAAATTTTAGATAGCTAGATATATTTATATAGTCAGGAAGATAATTTATTTGAACTCAATCAATTTTTTTGTTATTTAGTAATTTAATTTAAATTAATAATGTCAAAATTGACATTAATGTTATTTTAGGATATTTTCTATTATATTAAATGATTTAAAAGTACTAAAAATTATATCCTATGTCAAGTGATATTTAAATATTAATAAATATCTACTATGATCTATTAATAGACCCTTTTTTCAATGAAAATGACAACATTGACCATTAAGTAGTTAAAACTCGGTTAGCACGGTTACCGTTAATACTGTGTTTTTACATGTTACCTAATATTGTGTTGAAATTATTTATCAACACACATAGATTAATTTTTTAATAAATAATATATCATATATATTATAGTAGGAACCAATTATTATAATATTTATAAAAATAATCTAGTCTTAATGGAATAATTAAATTTGTCCGAAAAGTAGTTTACTTAAGGACAAACCTACGAGGTAAAATAAGGAAACATAAAAATTATTGATTAAAATGTTTTAAAACAATTTTACATTTTGTGGTGTAGGTTTGAATCGATAATATTATCCACCCACCCAATTGATTATCAATATTGGTTTCTTATAAGGTATGGGAGACCTCCCAATAGGGAATACTTCTGAGTATTTAAAAGAATGACACTCCACATCAACTATAAAAGGGCTCTCACACTCCTCGCAAGATAAAACCTCTAAATCCTTCTTCTTAAACAAATATAATTATATATAAATTCAAAAGTTACCACTCATAATCATATAATCCTTATTTTGGGTTGAAATGAAAACTTTGATGGTTTTAGTGAAAACCAATGGAGGATACCCAAAGAAGAGGTAACGTGATTCAAAAATATTTATTTATTTTCATTATCCCCACATTAAATTAGTATTATACCATTATTATATAATAACATCAATGTCTTATATATATAGATATTTTTTGAGCTATGGTTAATTCATAAAACCTCAGACACTTCAATCAAATGGGTTATGAAATCAACATTTGTCTGTAAGGAAGACTATTGCCTCCTGAACCGGTACCATTCATAATTGTTCAGATTGATGATGGACATATAGTTTATATTGAATATATTTTAAATTTATAATGTTATTATGATTTTAAAATTATTATAAAATACATATCTTCATGCTGTTCATTTTTATTTGGAATATGATTTCCTCGCTCGTGTGTACGAAAGAGTACCAGCTCGCGAAGCACTGTGATTCATTACTGCATTAAATAGAATGTATTATAGATGGTATTAAAAATTGTGTGATATATATGAAAAAATATGATAGTGTAATTATGATATATATATATATATATATTACTTTTATTTCATTCACTATGAAAATAAAATAGACATAATGTTCATCAGTACGTACGTCATACTGCCTAAATGAATAATATATTTCATTTCATGTCACCAAATTTTATGTAATAATCTAATTACATATATATACAGAAAATATACCATATAAAAATTGTATTTTAAATTGTGTATATGATTAAATCTTGACCGATGTAAGAGTAAATAAAATAACAAGTCATAATATATTCGGATGCAAGGAAATTAACAACTGAAACAATGAACATAATTTAATATTATTAAAAAAAGAGTGATAAGATGTTATAAAAGAGTGATATATGATATTATAATTACTAATATGGTCCTGTTATATATTAATAAAATTTTTAAATCCATTATACGAAGGGTTAAAACACATATGAAAAAAATGGAAACTATAATGTAAGGAATTTCAACTCAATTTCAATTCCATTGATACATATTTGTTTTTACACACAAATTACCTTTTATATGGTGTATATACTGACCTATTACTTGTAATAAAATTAATAAGTCATTCTTCATTATATTATATATAAAATTTAAATTATTTTATCTAAGGGTATTGAAATTTAATATTACCAAGTGGTAGAGAATTTCATAACCCAATTCTTTTTCATTTGGTTATATTGCATTCTCATTGCCCTTAATATTTTATGATTATATAAATAATGACTTTTAACTATTTTTATTAGTTAAACTTTTTTATATGTCCTTTTATTGAATAAAAATATTGTATTCATCGTCTGATTCTCAATTCAATGTTATAATCTTTTCAATGTTTAACTTCACAATATTCTTTTATTATGGATTATTTACAATTGGTCTTCCATTAATGAAAATTATTTGTTAATTACTTAATGAACCATAAAATTTTAAAATCATATTATTACTGATTCTTCCCTTATTGTAATATGTTTTTTCAGATATTGATACTTAAACTATTTTTGAATTTTATTTAAGAAAACCTGACTTTATTTCACTCTTTGGTCAGAAATTTTTATTCTTTGGAAACCATGTTTTTAAAAAATGTTTTCTATAATCTTTCTATCATTTCAAAAATGACACGTTAAAGTAAATTTTAACTCTTTTTTGTCCAAATTTCATGAAAGGAATAAACATGTGGTTTTATGAACAATGAAATTTTCATACCATTTTATAATGAAAAAATGTTCTCTTTACCTTGTACGACATGCACCGAATTACCCACCAACATTTTATTGAATATTATTTTGAAATTTTAAAAGGATATTATTAATGGAATGTTTTTAAAAAAATTAGGGAAATTAATATTATTATTGAAATGTTATAAAAAAAATAAAAATGTTTTCTGTTTTAAAAAGATAATTTCAAAATGAAAACGAAATGTTCCTTGGGAATTTTTTTGAAGATAATTTTATATTTCATAAATTTCAACGACCATTATTCATACTCCAATGGTTATATTTTTTATTTATAATATCCTAACTCTTCTGATGTATTGATTATTATTATTTTTCCAGTATGTTTTTAATATTCACTTCCTTGAATCGTTTTCTTAGCCATTAATTCACAGTTGAGTTTATTACATTCCTATGATCATTTAAAAATAAATATCTTATAAATATATATATATATATATTATAATGTATATGATTAGTTCCTAAAATTTATACTATTTTTACATATAGTGATTACGTTTAAAACTATTTATTAACTAGGGAAATATAGAAAAATATATATCCTTCACTATATAAAGATACTTGATAATTCCAATTATTTATTAATAAAATAATTTATTCGATACATTCTAAATTCTTTGGAAATTACATACACTAGTTTGGAATAAGTTAATTTAATACCCTAGATTCCTTGGTAGTATCATCAAAAAAATTATTTGGATAGCCTTAGCTAGATGAGTATTCACCCAATGTGTTTTAAACTATCGAGAGGATAGAACATGATTGAAAAGGTATTATATAGCTAGAAAATTGGGAGTCCAAAAATTAATCATTTACATAAATCAGTATTCTATCATTTCTAACATTTATATTTTCTCTATGAAATTATCTATGGATACATTTTCTTCTCATTTATGTAAATGTCAATTTTTCATAGTTATTTACCATTGAATATTACTATGCATTTCTTAGTTATTTAGTTAGAATGTTTGATCTTTTATTTACCCTTCCATATTTATTATTACTTATTAATTAATGATAACTTCCATTGTATTTATCCATTTACAATAATTATAACTAACCCTAATTAATTTTCCTTTGCCCAGGTTCGATGAAGACAATTAATACTGATATGAATGGATATGCTTTATAAGAAAATATATTATAAAAATATTGAATTAATTTTTATATCAAATGTAATATCAGAATAATATATTTTTTTTATCAAGCATAAAAAAATGGTCAGTCTATATGTATGAATTTCCACATATCATATTCAATATAATGGTAGTAGGAACTAGATCTGGGATTCTGGATTAGGGGACACTGCATTTTTTATTTTTTTTACCTTAAAATATTGATTATTGTATATCCAATTATGATAGTGAATTAATTTAAATAACATCAATTTTAAGTTAATTACCTTGACATATTGATTATTATTTTTGATTCATGATATATTCTATTATATTTAACTATTAATAGAAATTTTTTTGTCACCGTTATTTTTTCCCCTACAAAAATATATGAAGAATTGATATTTGAATAATTTTTTAAGGTTGATGTTCATTGTTTTTATGTATTTATTTCTATTTTTAATTCCCAATGTAATATGGTCATCGTGTTTTTATCACGTTCTCCAAAACAGCTGAACTAATTAGTCCGTTTTTATTTGACCCACTTTATCTATTCCAATGTAATAAAGCATAAACCAGCTTTGAGCTACTGGGTATCGTTTTCTACATCATATATCAACACGTTTTGATATCCTTAATATTATTTTTTGGTAGGGCTTATGTTCCTCATTTTTCTCTCTTGGGATTAAGAAACTCGACATCGGTAATTATAAGAGTTGTCCACCATTAAAATCTATAATTATAAATGGATACATACCTTTTTTAATTTATGGTTGTTTCCTTATGGGGTTATTTTTATCCTATAACAATCCAATTTGGGCCACCCTATCAAAACACCTAATATATTACAAGACAATTCCCAATGTGTATTCTCAATCACCATATGATGGGAACAAGTTCAAAGGGGATCATTTCTACCCTTCAGGAATTATTTCTACCATTTATAAGAAATCCCCAAAAATATAATTACACAATAAAATTCAATATTACTATTCCATAACATAGAGAATAAATACATATGAAACAAAAAACAATAATAATTCACATCAAAAAAATAAATAAAATCAGAATTACACTATCAATAAATCATATAATCTATAATGATATCAAACAAAAATATTACCTCTAACCCCTATAATTCTAGAAATTAAGTGAAATATCAATAAAATTTGTTAAAAAATCTATATATGGATAGAAATATAAAAATTATAAATAGATGGATGTACCATTAATAGGTAACCACAATTATTTCAATGCTACCCATGTCCATTTATGAATTTTTTTCCTCCATATTTAACCTCTACAAAACTGATATACAAATATAGAATATAGACAAGTTAAAAATACTTTATTTCCATTTTATGTATCAATGAAAAGAACGTCTATACACACACCATATATATATACTAGGTATTAAAAATAATAACTTGTAAAATATAATAACTATAATATATATATGACTAAAAAAATAAACAACATCATGAATGTTTTAAACACATGCAAGAATTTTCATTTTCCTTACAAAAAATAATGTGGGATTTTCATATATGTATATTTATATATTTATTGTCATCAAAAAAAGTTGAAAAAGTGTGTATATGATATTTAAATACCTTCTGGACTTAATAAATAGACACAATAAAATGATACAACTCATAACATATCTAATTCTATGAGGTCACCTAAGACACCAATGAATGGAAATATAGTATCCCCACACTAAATCCATAAGTCAGTTACATGCATGCCACTAATTTTAATTTCATATTAATATATAAAATCAGACACTAATCAGAGAGGAACAATAAAATAGTAATTAATCACAAAATAGAAATAGATATGTTAAAAAAATAAAAATGTTTATCCAAGAAAAAACACAATATTATCCAAGGGTATAATATATGTATGTATATTCCCTCACCTATTGGTTTATATTATTGGTTCTAATGTTATTTTAATGAAATAACTATGAACGTTATATGATTAATACAAAACCGGATATTCTATGGATAAATACAACAAACTAATAAACTAAAAATGAAATATTATTGTTATCCACATTAAACTATATATTCCCTATCAAATGTATACATCCTTATATTTGATAAGGATAACTTTAGTGTATAACTAATATTATGATTCAATGTTGGTGTATCCATAGATTAATGTAATAGTCTGATGTTCATGTGTGATTCCACTTCTCACCACTAGGTGTTATCACCTTATAGCGCAATGGTGGAAAATGAAAGATATATTTGATAAGGGTGAGCCATTAATTTTTTTTTCATGATAATATATAACCATTATAATTTGGAATACCTTTTAAAATCCCCTATGGGTGATCCTATAATTAATATACTTTATCTCATATGATATTTTTATATATATGTGTGTAAACAAGTCATAACCCTTGGATAACATGTACACACAATGTTTTATCTTATGAAATGATTATTTATTTATAGATAACTTACATTGGATAATTGAACATTAATTATTTAACATTTAATTCCATTGAAGTGGCATGTTATACCCAGAAATTCCAGCCAGAATCTAATCTTATAACCATTTATTAAAATAAAAGAAATAATACAGAGAAGATATGTTGTGTAAAAAAAAGTAATTGTCGCCATCCATCGAGAACAATTTTATAAATCATAATAAAACCTGTAATTCCAATAAGCTGACTCATCATCAGTTTCCCATTTAGATTGGCACATGACATGATTAAATATTTTAAGAATATTAGTGATGAACTGGCCTGATAACAAATAAGATCAGATAGAAAAGATCTATAGTTTTTATTAAAGTCATACTATATAAATATTACGTCCATTATAATATATAATATGGTCTCATTCAATTAATATATGAATGGGACTTACAGAATACTCCATCAATCACCAAATTTCAATAATTCTTTTTAGATTTAGTATAGTTTCATATTATATTTCATTATATATAATATCTTTTGAAATCATATGACAAACCACTTTTTGATATATATATATATATATATATAAACTCTTATAATTTTATCATCAACTTCACAATGTCTCACATCATAGAAAATAACATTAAAATGACAATCTAGAGAAAATTTGGATTTTATATATTAGTCCAAAATAGCTACCCTAGGGTCCTCAACTACAACATCATAAATCATTCTATGATACTCAAAAAACATATCCTAAATCAAATAGATACTCATCCCCCAACATGTGTACTTATTCTCATAACAATCTGCACATAGACCCCCATCCTCCTTAAGAATAAGATACCATCCGTAGGTGTATATAAAACTACAACCCCATAATATTAGAATCCATTGATTCTCATTAATCAGTTCATTTAATTTTAATCTCATTCCATGCTATAAAGAAGAACACTATATAGGTTGTTACTAACACATCATATAAAAAAGGCTAAATACTAACCACCCATAAGTGATTTATGACTAAGTATTTATATGCTCATACTGGCCTAATATTGTGAATACACATTTCCTACTAAATATACAATATCACTATCATATTAATCAACCATATTGTCATATAATCCACATTACATGTCATAAAATGGATGATTACACTTATCATAGTTCATTAGAGTACAAATACTCCAATAACATAAATGGTAAAACACTAAATGATCAATTTTTTCACATTAAATAGATGTACTATCATTTTAGTGAAATTATACACAATAAGTTTATTTTCATGTTTATCTATATGTGTTTTGAATGAAAAATGTTATTCTTCATTCCATTACCATCAACTGTTGAATCCAATAAATATCTTCATTCCTACTATCTAAGAGACGAAATTCATGAACTCATAATCATAAATATAAAAAATTATTTCTGTTAAGAACGGTGAAATCACAAATAAAAATTTAACATTCCTGTGAATAACCCCAATCTCATTCACATAGTGTCCTAGACGACCATTAGAAACTTTTTTCCTGATGATTGAGATTGGTTTTATTTAAATATATGACACAATCCTATCTCTTCTGTTTAACATCTTACTATGATGTGAAAGAATCATTGATTCCACTTTGTAACATCTCCCCCCTATAGACCAAAAGTCATTTCACTTACTAAAATTCACTACTATATTTATAGATTTCCTCCTCATATAGTAGAGGCTTCAAACTTATAGTGAGAGTCTATGGAGGAACCTTGAATGGATATACCCCATATATATGCATTTTCAATAATATAATAAATTAATAAATAAATGTCATAAAAAACAAAAAAAAATCCATAGGATAATTAATCATCCATCAGTAGGTATATTTATCATAAAATATAAAAACAATCATATATTATAACAAACTGACAGGAAAATCCTGAAATACTAGTACCTGATCTGACCTTCCACATACCCAAAGGGTGTTACTAATCCCTATGGGTTGTTGACTAGAACATGGGAATTGAATAATAAAAATAGGGAATGATTTCACCCACAATGAATACACAACATGGAACACAAATACAATAGGTACAACAGTGCAAAAGATAAATATATACCATAATAGAAAAAATAACACCAACCAAACAAATCGATAGTAGAAAAAATATTTATATGTTAGTATAATCATAAATTCCTACCAAAATATGACACAACACTGACTCCAAGTTATAGTAAGGGAAGAATCCCACAATCTCACCGCCAGCTACACATTTTAATGATATTAATCCACTTATCATAACAAAAATTTCATGTTTTTTCCTACATCTAATGAATTAATGTGTTCTACACACCACTAAAGGTTTTCACAGGGTGTGACCTAACTGACTTAGTAGGGTCCAACCCAAGTGTTCTCTATTAACTCATCGAACAATAATACGATCATTCTCAACATTAAATAAAATAAGGCATGATTTATGTTAAAATGATTTTATATCGAAAGCATGGATAAACATTTTAATTTCCCCATTTTCCTCATTTGAAAACAAAATATGTCAATATGTTTCAAATTATTTTATATCAATATATTACAGTTGATATATCATGATGAAACATATCATGAATGAATCATCATAACAAATCCATGGAAGCGCAACAAAAATTAACAACCAAAAGTAGCCCAAATCAATAAAGAAATATATGTAACATCAATACAAGGACAAAAATAGGCCAGTATAGCTATAATACCCATACATAGAATATAAATCAGGTATTCATCAAGACACTAGTTGTTCATCAATTATATAGTGAAGAGGAACAACCCCACAAGTGAACCTTGAAATGGGACTAATACATCCAAACAAATACAATACTATGTAGTATAGGAAAGCCTTATGACCAAAACCATAGATAGTGGATGAGAAATATAAAAATACCTTCAATATAAGTACTGAATGCTTCCCATATTCTATATTTTCAATACTTGTACATAAATACATTTTTTCAAACCATGAATTAATGAAAATTTAACTTGATAATTTTATAACGATTTGGAAAACCGTTTTCAGTATCCATACTTGAGGAAATCAATCTTCTATATAAAAATATTTCCACAAAAAAATTTAAACATATCATTCTATTTAATTTAATAATAATTTATGAATGTATTTGAAATTTAGTTTATCAACATGGGATTCAGAGAGAACCGTCATCCTCAATATTTTGGGTCCCTCATACCCATAAAGGATCCACCAACAAGAAGATTAAAAAAACCAAATCGTAGGAACTAGAACCAATAAAAACATTTATAATTGATATTACAAAACAAAAGGGTTGGTAGATATGAATAATTAAGACATACCTTAAGAGCGTTCACACATCTCTCCATAAAAAACAAAGGAGATTTCCTCCCAAATAGGATAACAAAATGAATATTGAGATAAAAAATTAGAAACATCCAAATGATTCCAAAAATATGATAATTAAAAGAAACATTTATATTGTGATCACTGAAATAATTAATAAGAATACATTACTCACTCATAGAAGTTCATACAAACCGCATTGGTGATCAAACACCGATTGAATCAATTCAGATTGAATTGTGACTCCTAAAATCATCATAGAATTGTTCTTGGTCTACGTAAAATGAGGAAATAGATGAATGAATGAAAATTTCAAACAAGAAGAACCCTTGAATACAATACCATGAAATTTACATGGTGTTTAATCCCTTCACAAATTGTGTAATCCTAGGGACTTAGATACATTGAAAAATACATCACATTTTTATTAAAACCCAACCTTTTAACATTACAAGGTGTGTAACCATACAGGTAATATAATACATTCATGGCATGTACCAGGTTCATAGAAGCTCATCTATATAACATACATGTTGGTTAATCACATTATTTGACATTTATTTCTCTTATAGACTGTGAAAACTATAGGTTTTTATATAAAAAACATAACCCAACCATGGCGTTATACAAACATTAGGATAACCCCGCCAATAAATTACCAATTTATGTATAGAGTATATTAATTACAAAACATTCATCAATAAACATTATGTTAATTTTCTCATAAAAGTTAATTATCCTCGGGATATTCAAGGAACACGAAATTCAAGTGGAAAACTAGAAAGACGAAACAAAATTCATGAATGCGTGTAATGGGAAATCAAAAACTCTCCACCATATGACTTTTCTCCCCAAGTAGTCATGTAGAATAATGAATATCATTAAATAGGTAAGTCCACTACTCCCTAATTAATGACTAATTATCCAATGTATCATAAGAATATTATTTGTGACCCCATAACACTCTGATAAAAAGAATGGACTTCATATGAAAGACTTTCACTTTTGAGTCAATGATCTCAACAAGATATTCAAAAACAGATGAATCTAGCTCTAAATCAATCTATTCCCAACTAAGAACCTGATAGGGGTTAGGATGATATTTCTTTACCTGCAATATGTGTAAAATAGCATGAATTTATGCCAACTGAGCCGAAACTTCTAAATGCTCTGAAACATATCTATTCCACTCAATGACCTCACATGGTCTTAAATATCTCATATCCAACATTAAATTTTTTTCATAATGATTTTGACCTAAAAAGGATAATCATTCCAAAAACCTATTAACATACATAATAAAACATAAGATAATGTTGTTGAAACTAATAATATTTCTGTCATCTCTGACATGTAACCAAATGTTGAAGGATATCCTAAACCCTTGCAGACATCTCCTAAACCAAACATCATCTCAGTAGGGAATCTTCTCCCACCTAAACAAAATAACGAGGTTATCTACACTAGTGACCATAAAAATCCTTAATAGGGTCCCTGTTTAGTGACAATGGATACATTATGTTATAGTAAAACTCAATCAGTCCCATATGACTAACCCTTCATCTACCAAAATCATTGACATAGACGCAGAACATATCCTTCAAAATCATAACACGACGCTTCATCAAACCATCATTCAATGGATGATAATTTGTACTCAATCTTACATAACTCCCCATCACCTATTTAATACTTATCTATAATCGAGAGGTAATCCAAGGATCTATGTTTGAAAAAAATGGTAGAAGGAAGACTAAGTAAAATTACTATTTCCGTCACATATTTCACGTGCGAAACATTATCGTTTGTGGTGTATTTAATTAAAATAAAATTATATGAATTCAGTGATGGATCGATCACTGCATTTATAGAATTAATTTCATTGGGATTCTTTGGAAATCCAATAATTAAATCCATGAAAAACTCATCACATTTCCAAACTGGAATCAGAATATGATGGATAAAAACAAAATGATTCAAATTTTCTTCCTTAATTTGATAGTAGGTTTACCAATGGGACACAAAATCAATAGTGTTATTATTCATATTATTCACAATTAAATAACTGTTTCAAGTAATAATAAATATTTTTAGTGCATAGATGAATGGACCATGAAAATATATGACAATCGAAAAATACTAAACCCCTCATAGAAGTTTGGATGACAAACCAATCCCCAAAAATGATAATACCATCTAAAGAGAGAGACTAACCAAAAGTAGTCTACCCCCAATATATGGTGTAATAAATTCTTCTAGATATTAAATACTACTACGAGATATGAGGATAGGTGAATAAAACTAAATTCTAGACATAAATATACCTGCTACATCCTTCTAAACATGTAGGAGAAACTGATAAAAATACCCCATAAGTTTCCACACTTCCATAATTAAAGAATATATTTGTGGTGGAAATTTCTTATTAAGAGTGTATACAGTAACATTCCCCTTCCATATGGTGTAGAAGATTTCAAATTCAAATGTCTGAAAGTATTCCAATCACTTCCTCATTCTATGATTCATGTCCCTATGAGAAAAGACGTAGTCAAACTCTTATGGTCCGAAAAAAAGATGAACTGTTCCATAAAATATAGTGTCACCAAAACATTAGTGCATGCATAAAGGTGGAAAGATCTAAATCATGAGTGTGTTAATACTTCTTATGAATTAAAATATGATGAGACTACAAGCCACCACAGATAAACCTCTATGAGAACACAACTGAAACTAGCACCATAGGAATCACAAAGAACCACATACAAATTATCAAGATCAAGTGGGATCAAAATTGGATCCAATGTCAAAAGTTGGTTTAGATTATTGATAGATTAATGAAACTTTTAATCCCATTTTAATTTCACACATTATATAGTATAATATTTAATAGTGATGCAAACTTATAGAAATACTTGGTGAAACATTGATAATATCCAGAAAGACCATGGAATCCTTGAATTTCAAAGACATTAATTGGGTTTCCCAATGAAGAAATTACATTAAAATATCTGGAGAAACTAACATGGCATGATTAAATATATCCTTTTCAAATAATTTGACTTTTATATTATAGATTATTCATTTCAAAATTATTCCATAAAAATGACGATTCCTTAAGACTTCCAAAATAATAATTAGGTGGTTTTCATTTTAATTATCATATCCCAAATTACTAAAATATAACCCATCAAATATAAAAAAATTACAGATACTGATGAAATATAAGATTCATCAAATAAAAAATGACTATATGAGTGTTATTCAGACCAAATATATCACATGATTCTATTAATGTATTTACCAACTTCTGAATGTCCTCTATTGTATATCACACTACCAGTCTCTAAGATGATGATAACCATACTGAAGATCAATCTCTAAAAACCACATTATCCACATTAATTGATCAAACAAATCTTCCACATGAGGAAAATGATACTTGTTCTTAATTATTACATATATCAACTTATGATTTTCTACACAAAATCAGAGTGTTCCATCTTCCATCTTTTAAATGATCTCTGAGTCTACCGAAGGAAAAACACAATGACAAACCAAAACATTCACCATCAGATCATCCTACAAAATACCGATTTCTTTTAACCCATATTTTTTTATGATAAGAAGGCATCGATATGGTCTACGTACTTGGAACCTGGTCAATTATAAACTCCACCACCGACATTGGTTGATCCCCATAGATATCATTTGCGAAAACGTTTAGAATATCCAGAACAACTATAGGAATATCAATGATAGAAGAGACATCATTAGGAAGAAATGAAACTATAGGGAAGAAAGATCAAAGAACTATGTAGGATTGTCTTCCATGACTAGAACTTATATCTATCTATAGCTGAAACACATATGATCTATCACAATATATATGAAATTAGATACAATTTTGAATATAATATACCTCATTATGATGATATACAAGACAATCTATCCTATTATTGATATCAAACATATCTAAATCAAGAATAAGAAAATATCAGAATAACTCTGAAATATCAATTTATAGTTCAGAGGAAGGAATAAAACGCATGATCTTTACGCTTCATATGATATGTAATGAAATCCATAACAAAATATGTGATTTATTGAATATTTTTAAGCATTTCAATAAAAAAACCTGATATGAACAAGTGTGAAGCATCAATATAAAATAAATCAATCCCTACACAAAATCAAATAAATATAGTACCTCTCACTATCACTAGAACCACATCCACCTCTAACAGAATATAATCTAATAAATAAATGAGATTCACTCACAATGCATGTGGATAGGGACTTTTAGTCCATTATTTATCTGAATACTCAATATAAGCCTTTAGTGTTAATGATCCTTGATCATATTTAGGTGTAAAAATATAATGACATATGTGATTAAAATAAAAACATTCTCCTAATTATTAACAAAAATTAGAATGTGAAACACAATAACAGCATGTGTCTCTAAACATGTTGCACTAATAGGATGTCATAAGCACAATAATAGCCCCAACTGAAGATAGTGAAGAGGCTTGATGTTGAGTAATAACTCTACCACTCTTGTGGTGATCCTACAACATTATTTTTATCACCAGAACACCACTAACTCTTCGACTATGTAAAAGCGAAGATGAAAAATATCCATCCATTCATAAAATACATATTAAATACATCATAAACCTATCTACTATCTATGAATATATCATAAGACTCTGTGTAAATAATTAAGATATGATATATTGTCACAAACCATGCGGGTACATAATATCTATCATGTGGAATTATATATTACATCTGGTGAAAAATGAATAACCTCTAAAAATTAGTTATTGTACGATGACAGTAAACTCTCTCACTGTTGTAATGAGTGGAATTCCAGAGAATCATATATTATAAGAAATTCTAGGAAAAACTTCTAGAAGAATATTATCTTGAAACCCTTATAGTCCAATCCCATATGCTTTTACCCATGTACATTGTAATCCAACCCCTTAATTCTAGGTTCTTAAAGAATGAATGTTACAAACATAATGTGTATACATTCAGGTGAATCTTAGTAATAAATTTTCTAACTAATATTATAAATACAACCCTCATAATCTTGAGGATCATTCATACCATTAAAGGATAGTGGCTTCAAATGAATTAATTTGTGTTATTGTTATATTTCTCTTATAGCTTCTCAATGTACCTCAACAATTGTGTTATGATTATGTGGCACATTATATTTAATAGAATGAATATCTTTCTTGTTAGACACACTAAAATTATGATCCATTATAGGATTACCAAGAGGAGCATCAGATGTAACCTCTTAGGGAACTCTCAAAACACGTTTCTAATGAAAAAAGATTCACACTGATACAAAATAAATCATCAGACACATAATAATATCAAATGATATAAGAAAATCCATGAGAAAAAAATTTTTGTTACAAAATAAACTAGAAAATATAATTCACACATCCCAAAATATCATGGTAATAGTAGTCTCATTATGTAAATATTTGGATATGAACTTCCGATAATCAATATCTCATGTTCAAAAATTCCTATATCTAGTCAATAAATTGTCCCCAGAGAAGATAAAACCCTAATACCTGAGGCTATCATACCAAAAAATAATTAATCTTCCTTCATGCACTCTCAAACTGATTGGATACCCGACTAGAAACACACCAAAAGTTCATTCTAGAACCCCACGAGATGGAAACTACATTCCATTCATCAAACAACAAATTGATTGAATGATTTTTGTAAACCTGAAGAAAAAAACATGACATATATATATATATATATATATTATATATAAAATAGTTGGAAAGATAAATATATTCTATAATAGTTAATAAATATTTGAAACCAAAACACACATGTGTATTAACAATCTCCATGTTCAGGTCCTACCACAATGGATTACCAAATCATGATAAACTGACTTCTCCATGTGATTAGGTGAAAAGACCCCCACAATCCCACCATGAGAAAACCTAATCATCTGATAGAAAACATCTTGGCCACACTGAAAAATATTGAATTTCATTACATAAAAATATATAATCAGTTCTATAAATCCCTGAATGGGTGAACAAGGTGTGAGCTAACAAGATCAGTAGGGTCTCACCCGATTGTTCCATATCAATCATATGTACTATAATTCAAGCATTCTCAACATTAAGGAATACAATTCATGAAAATGGTTTAACATTATTTTATCAAAATCATGAAAAAACATTTTAATTTATATTTGTCCAACATTTCCAAATAAAACATGTAAATCTGTTTCAATGAATTTCATATTCATATATCATAGCAGAAATATCATGAAAATCAAAATCATGCATCATATAGAATATCAAATTCATTAGAGAAAAAGAAATATTACAATCCAAAAGTATCTAATATTATCCTTGAATCATAGGTTACATCATTCCAAGGATTAAATTCAGACAAGATATCTACGATAATCATTCCATATAGAGACAATCATGTATGCATGAAGCCACAAGACATATTCATCAAGTCTAGAGAGAATAGATATACAACATCATATAAACCATAATGTAGGTCAAACAAGTTCCTAGAAGCCAGGATCATGGACCACAGAATGTACGCTTAACCCCCCCCCCCCCAATATTGGATGAGAACTATTCTTATACAATCAACTTAAGTAATAATGTCTTCCTATGTTCTCTATTTTCCATAAAAGTACATCAATCCATTTTTAGGAAAATATTTGTTAGGATCCATTTCAAAAAACCATTTCATAATGCTTTTAAAACCCATTTTCATTACCAAAAACAAGTTTAATACATATTTAATAAAAACCTAGTTCCACGCATAATAAAAAATTCAGTTATATCATAAAATTTCATTTAATAAATAAATTTATCATTATTGGAACAATGAAGCTCACAAGCATAGGTTGTAGACCAAACCATCTAACTCATAACATGGGGTCACACATACCAAAAAGATATACACCCACAATAAGAACAAAAAAATGAAAATAGAGTCTTTAGTATGAATATATAAATCTTATAATTGAACCATTTATAAAAATTATTTCGGGGGAGAAGTGTAAAAGACACATAACTCAATAATGAACACCTGCCACCACAAAACCAACAAAGATAACATCCCTCAAACAATATCACACAATGATTCTAGATATAATAAATAAAAAACATCACTATAGGAAAATAGATTTGACAACAAAATGAAATAGCACTTCCACAATCAAATAAATTAAGAATACGAAAGGATTACCCACCTAAAGAGAAGAAAACCAATTGCAATAGTGATCAATCATGGAACAAATCAATCCATATTTAATCAAGACCCCCAAAATAATTTTCAAACATCTCTTCGTCTAGAGACAACTAGGATATAAAATAATGAATGATAATTCCACATGAGTGGTACTATAAAATCCAACATCACAGCATTCCCATGGTGTGTTATGCCTTTATATGTCATATAATCATCAAGATTTATATACACTTAAAACCCCAGCCCCTTTTATTAAAAACTGACCATTTAAAATTAAAAGGTGATTTACCATTGCACAATGTATAATCCAATCCTTGTATTTACTAGGGTTATGTAATTTTCACTATAGAACACATACCTCACGTATACTCATCAAACTATGTGTATTTATACTATAGAATGCCAAAATGGGATGTTCTTAAAACAAAAATAAAAACCAACATAGACCTTATCCAAACTCAAAAAGAAACCCTCTACGATATTACATGTTTATAACTAGATTATAATTAAATAAAAAATTCATCTTCAATCATTAGGACATTTTGATCAAAAAACGATCTCTATCATTTAGAGCACCATGAGTACCCAATTCAAGAGGATATTAATATTTCCGAATGAATAAACCTAAGCGTGGGTAATAGGATTGTACATAAATACTCAATCACCCAATAGTATTTTCCAGAATAGAAAATGAATGAATGAATTGAAATATGATGTCTCCACATTAACAATTTTCGTAGAATCCTACCATCTTCCTCGAATAAAACTAATATATCCCACTTGATCAACCAATTTTCTTCATCTTAATCTATTCCTATCACATGTGAGGGTTTATTGGGTACCCAATTGCAATATAGAAAGATGGAGGGTGTAATAAGGTAACTCAATTAGGATCCACCAGCGTAATCCCAGACTCAACATGTATATGTAGTGATATGTGTATGTGATAGTGTCAGAATAAATAAATAACTCCTAAAAATAAAAAAACAACCCAACATCTATCATTAGGTCTACAACCCCAATCAATCATAACTAATTTGGCTAGTGTTGGGGTGTCTCTAGTAATATCATTATGATTGTGCCAACCATCATAATGAACATGGGTCATTTTAACTGGGGTTTGTTGATAAGGACCCAAGGATTAAAATCCCCCAAGTATATAGTATAATGACGTGGGAAATGATCAAGGGTGATAAAAAATCCCAATTAATTCTCAATGCTAGTAAAACAAGATTCGCATAAATGCTGATATAATAGTTCATAATGATCAACTTTGGACAATTAAGATCCCATAAGTTGTTATAAGATGGAATTTGGCAGTAAATATATCTTCTACCCGCAACCAATAATAACAGCTCAAAATATATGGAATACCCACATATATTATCAACATCATCATTATAGGGAGTTTTTATTTATATACCAACCAACCATAGGGGAGTCCTCAAAAATTGATAAATTTATTTTTCATTTCCACCAATATAATTATTTTCCAATCCAAAAAATATGAGAACCACTTTGGGGGAATTTTCCATAGATACCAAATCTTCCATAATGGTGAATGTCAAGTCACATTGTAACAACTACTTAGGGGTATCTACATTGAAATTTCCACTAAATAATTATTTTCCATCACTTTTTAAAAAGAGTAAAACTACGAATATATAAAATAAAAAAATCAGTGTCACAACCCACAAGACATCATTATACATGCATAGAACATGTTCAAAGGTGACACCTATAAAACTCTCTCAAAAAGACTAACATAGGCTCTATGGGTAAAATAATTGGTCAACCACTATCTCAGGTCCCCTAAAACAATTTATGAGTATAGGAATTCCAATGGGGTTCCTCATTCTGATTTAATGTTCTAGGGTTAACACCCTCCACTCAAGGGTATCAAATACCACACCCAAATCTGAAACAATATATGAAATCATTAGTAAAATAGGGTAATCCCAATTGGTGGCACACTAGAGGGTTTTCAAGGAATATCATAACTACCAAAGTCATATAATGGTTCCCCACTCCCTAAACCCATCCCAATTATCCAGTGGCTCTATTGTGTTTCAAAATTACACACACAACCGAGATGGGACACTCCACTCATTTCAGGCCACATATATATGTGCAAGTGGCCAAAAGATCCTATATAAGAGACACTAGGTCACACAAATAACATTCAAACTATTTATGGGGTATGAATTATACATTTTGTAAATAAAATATTCATGTTTGAAGGCATCAATGTCCAGGGTGATCAAGCATGTTCTCAAGGTTCTAATATGGCCCTTGGAAAGTTACTTTGTCAAAGGTGTTTAATTTTTAATTAAGTAATTATCATATTTTAATAATAAAATTTATTAAATTTAAATAGACCAAATACTTTATTTCAAGGAAAAAAATCTAGTGCACTATTAAAATGATTTATCAATTCAGAAAGTATGTATACCATCATCCTCAATTGAAGAATCATTCCCACTTTTTAATTTCATAGATAGAATCCCTACCAATACTTTCTTATCGATCTATAACATGAGAAATCATAAAATAACCCTCGATTATCTACCTTTCATTTTATATTAAAATTAATTAATAATAAACAGTTAAAATTATTTAATTAATTTTACCCAATGGGATATGATAACAAAACTAGTCACTATGTAATTTTGCATCATTTTAACCTGAACCAACAACACCACAAGGGTCTAGAACACATCAATAGAACAAAAACATGATAAATTCCAAATCATCATAACCTGAAAAGTTTCTAAATTAAAATAATTTGAGGAATATTTTTTTCAACCCATCTATGGTGACAAAACTCAGTGTAAGAGAAAGGGGCAACATACATACAACATCACGAGATTCAATCTTCACGAGTGGAGAGGGAGCCCCATCATGATTATCCCATTCCACCATACTATTGTGGAATTAGATTAAAAAACATAGTGGTAAAATAAAAAATTTAAAATCATGGATTGAATTACTAAAAAAGATCAATTAAGGGAACAATAAAGTTCATATTGACATTGGAGTCCCTAAAAAACACCCCAGGATAATATGTGATTCAATTTTGGCAGAGCAGATTCAGCCCCTTATAAGGAGTACACTTACTAGGGGTAGAATGGGTATTCCACATATAAATAATATTAGTGGAAAATGTTCATCCATTCCACATTTTAATCTCATAATTTAGTTACTATTGGCCCACCATCTAACCAGTGGCTCCCTGGTGAATACATTTGTTGTCTATTATAGACCTATCATCCCCAGGCTATAACCATATCTATCATGACTATTTCTTAACAAAAATTGGATCGTTCAAATTATTAATAAAATCTCTTATATTTTTATGAACCCTTTAAATATATGTCCAAAAATTGGTTTAAAATATGAACCTCCCATAGTCAAAGAATAAAATTCCCATTATAATTATAGACTCGTACGAACAGTGGGTGTTATACAATTTAAAATAATTTCATGACATATTCTCAATATTCCCCATTCTATTATTCTATCTTAATGTCCCATATAGTAATACCCTTTTTAAAAATTTTCGTTAAATCCTATAGAAATGGAATAATATAAAATGAAGTGGTAATATTCTCAGTATTGTAAAATATATGTGGTATATTGAATTATTATACGTATGAAAAAGATAAATTTAATGGTATTATGATATGATCATAACATAAAACATTCATACCCAATCATTCAAATATCAATAATAAATATCTAAATCATAAAGCATTTTAATAGAAAAATAAATAATCTATAAGGTTGAGGAATCCTCATTAATAAAGCATGAGCCATAAAAAACAATAATAAACATATGACATAGTTTATTGGAATACACATTAACATATAAACTATTTTCCGTTGTATAATATCTCTTAAAATAATATTATTGTGGATAATTCCCTATATTGTATTTGGTTTACTCTATATTTAATGATTTCCTCATTGAAGGATCAATACTAAGACTGTCATAATTGAAAGAGTCCATTACTAAACTAGATTAAATCTCTTTTCTAATTCATATTATCTCATAAGATAAAATTGTATGCCAAATTCATTGGAGGGTAATAAATTTATGTTTCCAAATTTTACATAATTAAAACAATGCATATGTTTTCCAAATGATCAAAGGAACATTCATCATTTCATTAAAGCTTAATTATCCCATAAAATTGAATAGGTTTCATAAAATCATCAAAAACATTACCAACATAAGAAATAAATAAAATTAAATTGTATGATATTATAAATAATATCCCTAGTTTAGGATAGAAATCATTAAAGGTTGTTAATATAATATAAATGTATCTTTCATAAAATCATTAAAATATTAATTAATAATATTGAGAAAAGTACCTTTTATTTTTTAAACATTTGAAAACATAAATTATTTGAAATATGAGAATAATTTATTCACTGTAATACTTTTGAAACATACAACTAATTATTTATGTGGAAGTAATGATATTATTTTGTGAGTATATGTTTATGTTTCATATGTAAAATATAATATTCTTTTCTCCCTTTCAAAAATATTAATAAAAAAGTTTGAAAAACATTTCAAAAAATCATTAAAATAAATTATATAATGTCAATGGTTGTAAAAATTACCCTTTTAAAACATTCAATGTATACATAATATCACTGATAGTAAAGTTTCAAGAATATGGATATGAAGACAATGATTTCAAAAAAATAAATTGAATAATATTTTTAGAAAAACATTTTTATGATCATTTCATATAATAAAGAGATAAAAATTAATGAAAAACATTGAAACCCTGACATTAATATATTATAATAAAATATATATTTTTTAAAATACAGGGTTTATATAAATTTTGTTTTTGATAATTTAACAAAAACATTCTAAAAAATATATGACAGTGTAACATAAAACCTTGTCACAAGTATCTTATTGATTTGTTTGTATTAAAACCTATTTTATAATATATATATATATATATATATATATTATACACATTATATAATATTATTAAAACATATTATATATTAAATAATTCATTTATATTCCCTAATAACCATTTTATTGACAATACTTAATTAAAATCACCATTTTAATGAAAATCGGTTGGTTTCCCTTTTATTTTCCAGTTCAACAATTCCATTCATTTTTCCTCAGTCTTGGTATCATGATATAAAAATAAAAAATTGAATTAAAAAAATTATATTCATTATATACTCATTTATAAAAAATTATATATGTTGGTGATGAAAAACAAATTACATCACTTTGTAGTGATGCTAGTTTGTACATTTTCACGAGTAATGATTCCATTTTTCAATGGGTATAGAAAATGATTTGTCAAAACATTAATCTTCTAAAAATATTATTATATCATATATAGAATATATTTGAATTCATTACCTCTATATTACCATACATTAGAGATGGTGATGAAAAATGAAACACATTGTTTTTTGGAGGTGGTAGTCCACATATATGCACAAGTAATGTTTTCATTTCCCATTGGATGAAAAATAGAAAATAAGATTAGTATATTATAAACATAATAACATTAATGTATATTAAATATAATTATTTAATTATAACATAATTATTATGATAGTTTTTATTTATGTATAAGATGAAATAATCATGAATGAAGTCGATTAAGTATTATATTTATTCAACAGAAAACATCCTATGGGTTACACCTTGAGACTTCTAGGATATCTTTTTATAATACCATTCCATATTGATTATGGGGAGTACTTTAATGATGGTACATATGTATATATTGGTTTAGAAAAAAGTATCATGTAGTGTGTAGAAGTAATAAGATGAGTTTACCATTTACAAGTCAAGGGAGTGGTGCACTAGTAATTATACATAACATTTAAATATAATAATTATATCACTCGATATAATGTGGTACTAATAATATTAATATTATAATATAAAATGATATGGTTTTAAATAACCTCCTAAAATTATATGTATATAGGGAATTTGTGGTAATATATTAATTATTTAACAATAATTAACTTAATTAACCTCTTTAAAATAGTGAAAAAAAATTGTGATGGTTTCTATTCATATTAAAAAAAGATATAAAACATATTAATAAATCTCAACCACCCAATCCCAAATATGAAATCAATTTTTCATGATTATATTTTTAGAAGACATATAATTTAATTTTAAAATAATTTTATAAAATTCTATAAAAGATAGTTTTTTTTAGAAAAAATGATATAAGGTAAAAAAAGTATAAAAAATAAAATAAAATATTGATTAAAATTGAATTAATTATAGAGTATATATTAAAATTTATTATATTTCAATTTATAACCAAATAAAAAATATATCCTGGGGTTTTGTGCCATTTTATTTAAATTTAATAAATAAATTTTTTTCACAAAACATCATTTTTCAATATTAACTCCAAAATTAATCACTATAAAATATTTAAAAGCCTCTGTCTAATATAGTATTCAAATTATTATTTATACAATTATATACATTTTTAACATAAAATTAAGAATATTTAAAAAATTATTTAAAATATATATGCATAAAATGACATAGACAAGATTTGTGAAGAAAAGATATTTTTGAGAAAAAAATGACATTACTCTCATTCCATGGAAAATAAATAAATAAATAAAATTTATTTATATTTACTGAATATAATATAATAATTTCCCTGGAATTGTTTATCAATATTGATGAATTGTTCTATTTGGATAAAAATACATTACATAAAAAAATTATATTTCCAAAAAATTAACCATTTACCATTAAAATAATTTATCATATTTTTGAAACAGCAGATAATCAATGCATAATTGATAATTTATTAAATAAGATAAAATTTTAATATATATTTCAATCATATCATGTTTTTATCTAATTTCACTGTTTCATAAAATTGAATTAGAAACAACATTGAATTTAGCAAATAGATATATATATATATATATTGAAATAAAATAGTGTTACGTTATCCCCACCCCCATAATAATTTTTTCCATGAAATCTAATTACTCTATTTCAATGAATTAAGGATACCTATACCTCATTATATCCTTTGTCTCCCACAAATATTTTTTAAATTTATGTTTTTTTCACAAAACGTTGACCATGTGAGTGGTCTTATTCCACAACACTTTCTTTTATAATTACATAATTTCCACTAGTTATTCATTATTAGGGTGATAATTCTTCATTAATACATATTCAATATTTTGTTCAAAGAATTATGCAGTTTTATAGATTCAGAAAATATATTAATGGAACACATCAATTACTTGAGAGAGTTTTAATTGAATAAATATTTGATAGTAAACCATAAACCAATCAAAAAATATTTCAATGGGGAATATTTATCTGTGGAATTTCATTTCATGACCTCCAAAAATCCTATTTTTTTCATGGATATACTCATATGAATAACTTTTCCCCAACTTCAAAATCTTGATCTCATCAAAAAATGATACCATAAATCTTTTGTTATATTTGAGAATCCTTATTGGGCTACTGAATTGAACTAATCTTATCTTCCATTTCCTTAGTTATCTCATTCCCCAATAGACTTATATTACGAACTTAATCTTAGAAAATTAGAATGAATCACTTCCCTATATATAGGGATTAATAATACACCATCTAAAATCTCAAGTGGATGTTATTATTTTAGGAAACATTAATCTATATGATTGTATTGATCCCAAATACCATTGAAATCCATAGAAAAATCTCATAAAATATATTTTAGGCAGCCTATTTCCCTCTTACAAAAAACATAGATAAGAGGATGATATGTAGTGTTATATATTAATCTAATATTCAATGCATTTTAACTACTTATTTATGTTATCAAGGTAAAATTTTGATATTTATCAAATAAAAAAAATTGGTGTTCCTTGAAACCTTACTACTTCCATAATGTATATCCTTTCCAGATAATCAAATGAAAAAATATTTTCAACTAGTAATGGTATGTCCTCACTTCATAAAAATATCAAATAGAACCCAAACATAATTAAGGATTTTAAATGTTCTTCGGAGTCTGAATATAAAACACTGTTTGATGTTTTCATTATAAATTTTATTTTAAGTAATTGTTTTAACATATCATTATACTATTATCTCTTAACATTAATATTTTAACATACCACACAATTATATATATACTTTGTAGTGTGTATTTTTCTATTGTTCAACTATAAATTCTCTATGAGATCTCTAACCTTATATGTACTTCTAGGATGAAAATGAAAGGTAAATTAAGGGAACCATCCAATAACACCTTATCCAAGTATACAATTTATAGAAGACTTAATCATTTCCAAAACCATATCATTCCATTTGATTGAAAGTTAAACATGGGAAAAATTACCACCTTTTTCTATTGTTCTACACCCCCTTATGCCCCTCTTTAATCATCACATGGATGTAAGGTTAGACATTCATATGATAATGATAATATATCCATCCATTTATTTTAATTCCAAGATATATATTTTGAAAATAAATATGTATTCTATCACTATAAATACTTATAAGGACAAAATAGAATGTTCCTTTAATCTTATAGCATCAATTACCTTATTCCCCTCTTTAGTGTGTGGATTTTCACACCACCAAATTATTGTTTTGATTTTATAAAATAAATCACTTTGAGGAAAAGTGAGAACCAACAAAAATACAAGGCTACCACAAGGAGCCACTGGCAGGCCGAGAAAAGAACCATATCCGGGACCAAACTAACCCAAAAATCACTAAAACCAAGTAAAATAGAAAGAAAATAAACAATGGGATGACCAAGGAACACTGAAAAGGACTATCCCACCCAAGTCCATCATAATTATTCATGTTAGTCACTCACCAAACAAAACTACATCCACCTTCAATCCATCACACATGTCATCCTTCCTCAGGATGTAGCACCACCACCACACAAGGAACTGCCTATCAAAGATCATGATACCATAATCTCTAAAACCAAGGTAGAATAATCAGATAAAGTTACACCAATGAGTGAACTGCCACCACTAAGACCACAAACACATTTTGAAATCACACAATAATCCTTCTAACTAGAATAAAGGGGCATCATGCATAGGGGGATAGGGAAATAAAAGCAGAGGGGGACCACCCGAGACAAAATCGAACCCAATAAGGTAAAGATAAAACCAGAGTAAAAAAAACACCAAACCATGTTATATCAAAGTTGTAGGATGACCAAAAAGAAGATCTTCCTTGGTTGCACTCCAGAACATCAATTAATACAAGAAATGAAAAAACCAGACCAGATCTGGAGAAAAACGGAACACAAGATTGGAAGTATCTGAGGATGTTGCCAGCTCTAGGGTTTCCTAAGGCCAAATTATATTGAAGCGTAATAGTTAAGATAGAATATGAAGACTTTTCCAAATTTTCCCATAATGAAACAAGTCTCCACCCAAAAAAAAGTGGGATTAATTACATTGTTCACCTTCCACAGGTGGTAGTTTATTGAGTATACATAATCATTAATCAACTACAAGTGTCTACTTTTATGTGTATTCAAATATTTGTATTTCAATATATAATTCATATTCTTCTGAATTGTATATATATAATACATTTCACTATATAGATAATTTCCCTTTATATTCAATGACATAATTCTGACTTCTAGGTCTAAATCTTGATTTTATTTATTTTTCTCATAAAAAGTAATTATTTGCATTAATATAAAACAATAATGTCATTCTTCATAAGGATTCATCTTAGTAATTTAATAAATTTATCACTATAAATCGTAAATCCCTTTTGTGCTATATGGTTGTTTTGGTATAGTTGTGTTGACTAATCTTCTATTCAACTCCTTGAGCGGCGGTTTTTTAATGTTGAATTTTATTTGAAAGTGTTATGGTGGCTGTTTGGACTGTGCAGTTTGGATTCATGTTTTGGGTACCGAACACCCTTAAACCAGCTCTTAGAAAATGAAAAAAAAATCGTTTGGATTAGATGTTGTAATTAAATAAGTAAGTCAATCCCCACCGAAAATAACCTCAAATTTATCTACTTGAATAATGACAAGATTTTTTATTCCCATTTCTACAAACCCATATCATATAGGTTCTATATAATTGATATGTGATTATAAAAAAATTAATTGTTTTATAGTACAATTTGAAAATATTATCATTGATCTTGTTATATGATACACTTATTAAATTATTTAGATTGAAATGATTTGGTACAAATATAATTAAATATTATAATTATAGTTATATATTTAATGGTGGCTGTACCTTTAACCTCGTCATTCTCATCACCCACATGACAATTATGGTTGAATGTGATTTCCTTTTTTCTATTGTCATAATTGGTTTACAATAATAATTATAATCATTATCCTTTGGATTAATTAAATAATAAGTATAATGTACAGACTCATTTTTATTATAACGCTAGAATCTTTGTGGTTCATTCAAATGATATTTCTTATAAAAAATTTCATTGCTTCAATTCTTCACACCACATTATAACAGTTTTTCTTAATTTATACCTTGTACATGATTAATATATTGACTACAACCCATATGAAAACATCCCGTGATTTTATCCGCACATTAAACATGATTGAAGATTAATTATCGTTAATACCTGGTTCATATTACTATAATTTATTTGAAAAATTATCATTTTACTCATGTCCCCAGAACCATGAGATCAATGAGAGTCTCTAATGTAAATTTATATATTTAGATCAAAATAAAATATTTCTTAATAATTTTAAATGTATCGTATAGAAAATTTTTTTTTGATATATGTTAGTATTATAGTGAAGAAGAAATAAATATTTTCATATGGGTGATGATAAAATGTTAAGCATACCTTCCTTTTTCTTATGATGCTTTCCTTATAAGTGAAAAGGGATTAATTAATCCTTTATTTTAGTTCAAATAATTCAATATCCATTAAAAAGTAAATATTTTAAGAAAAATAATTATTCGAAAAATAATTTTTAATATCTTCTTATGTCATAGTGTTAGTTTAATCCCCTTATCATTTGTTTTTTGTCAGATTCAACCATTTTTGAGTATCACTATCTGGATGATACACATCAACAATAACCATGTTATGGTCTGAGAACCTGAAAATAGACAATATATTATCTATATAGTTGATCCATTTTCAGAAAAAAGTGTATTATAGGAACCATATAAGGATGGTTTACATTTTTTTATAAAATACTCAATGGATATACACTTATTTCCCTGGTCAATTATAAGTTTATCATGATTCGTGTTACTATTTACATATTGGGAGAGTTGTGTTAGAAAAAAAGTATGAATTTACATCATATAATCAATTTCAATTGGATTATAAATAGGAAAGTCAATGCATTGGATATTTATTTTTTTATTTATATGATTTCGATTGATTACCATTATTTAATAAAACCCAAAAAAACAAACTATGAGCATAAATCGTCATTATTCATAGTAACAAATAAGATAATTAATAAAAGCTTTCATTAGAATTATTAACATATGACAACTTCTTATCATACAATTTCATATTATCTTCATCATAGGTTTTCATTTATTCAATAATATCATTCTTCATAATTATTAATATGTAGAATCTAAATAAAAAAATCAAAATAATCTAAAATCATCAAATTTGGTGTATAGTTGGGCCTCTTTTCTATGTACTGAGTGAGGATCAATTTAATACCCAACCATGATTTTCATCATTATTACCCCCTATTAATTAATTTTAGAATCTCTACCAATTTATTTTAATCCAGAATGGGAATTTGTAGCTATAAACCCACATAATATCTACCTTACTAATATATTTGGTTGTTATCCCATACATAGACATACCCCCATGGTTTTTACCGATTATTTTCATATTATATGATATAAAATAACTAATACCTTATTTGATATCCAAAAAGAAAATACAATAATTTCATAAATAAATGATGCATCATTTTAGAAAAATTTTCCCTACATAAAAAATATTATATGCCCACAACCATTAGAGGGAGACAAAGAGATCTATATAAAATATTTCAAATATAATATTCCTAATTTTATCATTGAATTGTTAATGGTGTAATGTCTCAGGTTTATTTATAATATATAATATAGGATTTAATTTATATTTATATTTATTTATTAATCCTTTTAAATTTCCTTTATTGATTGAATAAATCCTATGATCCTGATACTTATTTAGTGGGAATGGTTGGATTCTTGTTTGGGTGTTTAAATAATAAAAAACAAATTTTCATTTTGACACTTTATATCTCTTTTATACCATTATGGATTTATATTATAATTTTATATTACAATATATAACGGAGAAAACATTTATGAAAACATATAGATACATTCTAACTTTTTGAGGCTTTTTCAGGTAGTGAAACCCACATAGTAGTTTGAAAACCACACTAGTATGGATTAGAAAATATGAAAGGCATACCAAAACTGTTGGGTTGTTGAGAGTAATTAAACTCACTTAAATAAATTATATGCATCATTCATCAATTTGTTTCTTGATATGTTACATAATGTGTACTCAGATTTCTATTAGAAACGACTTAAGATTTATCAAATGAGTATTTATAAGTTACTAATGGAGGATAATCCTAGAAATTTCTTATGTATTGGTAAATATGATAAATGGTGATGTTAGATTCTCAGTAAGGATACACATAAGAAACATACATCAATGATAATATGTGATCATAATATTGGAATAAAACATTGAAAACATGAACATAAATTACTAAATTAATTGAAAAAAAATTATCATTATTCATGAGTTATGTCTTAAGACCATTTCATAGAAATATAAATAAGTAATTAGAGTGTTGAATAAAAAATAATAAATCATAAATGATGAGATCATTGAATAAATAAAATAAATATGTTTTTGGTGTGACATAAGAAAATAAAATCATTTACATAGTTAAGAACCACTAAAAATACAATCATATCATATAGATTCCCACGGTGGAATAGGTTCACTCCCCATTGCATCATTTACTTACCCAATGATCATTTTCATGACTATTATACATGAAAGAGTCCATTACATATATATTTTCACTCCATATACATGTTTATATTATCTCATGATATATAATTATTTAACCAATTCATATTAGGAATTTATAATTTGGAACCCACCAATTACATAATTAAAACCATATATAAAAATGACAAGATATAATTAAAACATTAATCATTTCATCATCTTATAAATATCCAATGGAAAAGAAACATGTTTCAAAATTTCATCATTAAAATCCCTATATCATAATCCATCCTATGAAATAATTTTTATAGTATCATAATATCACATCCGATATGAACTGTAATAATCCATAAAGGATGATTAAGTAATTAAAACTTTTCATTTATAAATTAATTTAAATACCCAATTAAAATCATGAGAACATATTCCTTTTCATTTTCTAACATTATAAAAATTATATATAATTAGAAATATTATCTTCTATGTAAAAACATTGAAACATGTAAAGTAATATTATTTATGAAGGACGGAATCTTTGATTGGAAAATCATTTCATTTAATATAAAATAAATGAGGCCAATATTTTATAACATTGGTAAAATTTTTAAATGAACACGTTCAGAAAACATTTAAAAAATATTCCATATAAATCATTGTAAATATAGTCAATGGTAGGGAAATTACATTTTCAAAATATATAGTGTATATGTAAAAACATATATAATCCACTTTTTAATAAAATATAAATGGAATAAAAGGATTTACAGCCCAAAAATAAGAAATAATGTTGGATTTTGAAATACATTCTATCAACCATTTTATTTAAAAAATATTTAAAATGAAAGGAATACATGAAAACATAAGAAATAACTAGATTATGATAAAATATATGTGTTCTGAAATTTATTTACCATATAATTTCCCCCCATTAGAAATTTAATATAGATAATCCTAAAAATAAATGAGATAGTATCACTAACCCATAACACATGTCTTGTCTTTCAATGTTTGTATTAGAGCATACATTATAAAAAATATATACTTATTATAAATATATTATAGTATAATATTAATACATATAAAAATATGCATACTTTTATTAGAGTTTAAATTTATCATTTTATTAATAATTCTTCACTAACCTCATTTTTTGTGTGAAAAAAGTCAATTTCCCATGAATATTTCAGTTTGGCAGTTTTGGTCTATGAGACTTAGTAATTGTTTAATAATCTAAAAAATAATAGTAGTTTAATTAAAATGATATTTATTCATTATAAATAGTTTTTTACCATCTATATATCAGGTTAATGAAAAATAAATTACATCACTTCATGGAGATAGTAGTTTTTATATATACATAAGTAATGTATCCATTTTTCAATGGATGTATCAAAAGAATGTAACATAATAATTAATCTTTATAGAAGAAAAAATATATCATAAATGTAGTATATAATTATTAAATACATCTATTTAAAAATCCATGAGAGATATTGTCGAATAATGAAACACATATCTTTGTGGAGGTGGTCAGCCACATGTATTACCAAGTGGGGTATTCATTTTATGTATGATGAAACCTATTATGAAAAAGGGGGATTAACAAAAATAATAATAAATTTTTATAAACTTTTATATATTGATTCTATTATAAATCAAAAGATATAATAGGTTTTTTTGGAGGTAGTATAATAAATAGATATGAAAGAACATAGTTAAGAGTTATACGTCTATTATGGGAAACCTCATTTGGATTATACCTTAGGCCTTCCAGGTTGGAATTTTGGGGAGATGATGACCTATAAATAATTTAGAGGATGATTTGGAGGGGAATTTTATAAATATTGGTTTCCATAAATGGATCAAGTAGTATGGAGACTTTATAAGAGGATGTCACCTTTTATAGCTTTTGGATGTGGCCTACATGTAACTATATAAAAAATATTGATATTATAATTAAATAAATAATGGTCTTGTGGAACTAAAAATAATATAATTTAATTATTTTGTAAAAAGGTTCAAAATTACTAAATCGAATAAAAATTTAGATGATATTTTAGGACCATATCAAAATGTTTTAACTTTAATTAAATTATTTTTCCCTTTTTATGGGATGATTTCATTTTTTATCAAGATTAGAATACATAATAAAAAAATCAGAAACATTAATAAAATTGGATATAAATATTCAAAATATGAAATCCATTTTTATAGATTTTTTTTTCATTTGTGAAACTCTTAATTTTAAAAATAACTAAGAAAAAAGAAATAAAAACTGTTTCTAAAACATAAATGTTTTGGAAAATAAAATTGATCCATTAGAATAATCAAAAAAATTATTATTATTAAGGAATTAAATAGATAATGTTTATTAAAATGGATCTTATGTTATATTTTTTCCAAATGAAAAATTTAAAGGTAAATATAGATTAATTGACTTAATAAATTGAAATGATTGTTTTTTTTAAAATTCATCAATTTTCAATATTCACTCTAAATTAAACAAGGTAAGGAAATCCCAAAACGTCACAATAATTTAATTTTGAAAACATAATTACAAAAAATATTACATTTATGTCAATTAAATTTTCTTAAGCATATGTAAACAAATTATAATATCCATACAAAAATGCAACAACATCAATTTTTTATGAAATTCCAATTTGAATGAATGAAATTAATTTATTTGAATTCCATGATTAATAATATGTATTTAATTAATATTAATTTATTTTTATCAATATAATATAGTCATTTATTTATAATAATTTATCAATATAGATTAATTTAACCTATTATTATAAAACACATTGCACACATAAAATTAGTTTTATGAAAAATATGATTTTCTTTAATAATGATTTAATATTAATTTCTATAAAATTTATAATCATCTTATAATTTATTATTAATTTTCTATGGAATAATTTTCTATATATATTTCAACAGAATATTTTAGTTTACTTAAGATCAATTTTTTATAAGTAATTTTATATAAATATTTAATTGAATAAATAGAATATATATTCTAAAATATCATAGTGTTACACCCTACTCATCTACCATTCCCAATTTCATATAATTATAACATGTCTCTAAAATCTTCAATACTATATATTTTCTTAACAATATTGCATTTCAGCTTCTTCTAATTCTTCATTATATCTTCATCAAGACCAAGAGGGATTCAATTCAATATCACATTATCCTTTATTTTTCTTAATCAAAAATTATTTTTCTCTCTTAAGACACTATATTAGAGATCAATATCATTTTACCATAATCAAGTGAAATATATTTTTATTTTGAAAGAAAAAATTTTTAATGAGAGTCTCTTATAAAATTTTTGTTAATCATAAAACTCAATATTATTTGTGTTAATTTTATATTCCCATAAATGGAAATATATCGTAATTTAACATTAAATTCAAAATAATCTATTCTTATTTTTAATCCCTTAAACTCTCAATATATATTTTCATTAAATATATATTTGTAATAAATTTTCAGGAGTATCCTTCTTTATAATCGAATTTGTTTTTTTCTCTATAGAGAAGATCTTCTATTTTAATATACTATGTTCAAGATTTATATTATTTTATTCATATTATAATGATAATATATTTTTAATTATTTCTTCATGGAAATATTAAATATATATTATTTTATTTCAAGCATGTAACTTCTATCTCACATCATGATAATTCTAAAATAGTAGTTCAAGTTTCAACATCAATTTATATTATATAAAATCTCCTTAGAACACATTATTAAAAATAAGTATATCTATCTTTATGATATCAGAAATGAGTATTTGATATTTAATTAATTTATTTTTTTCACATCAATCATCTAATTTAATTCAGTATTGATCGATGTGAATGATTTTAAAATATTATCATTTGAAAAAAAAATTAATTAAATAGTAATCCTATATCTCTTATTATTTAATGATTTGTATATCAATATTTAATATTATGTAAAAATGTATTAATAATTTTTTAATAAAAAATAAATGTCTCTAGAATCATCCTATTTGATTCACCATCAGAATATAACGTCATAAAACATGTGTTATTTAGTTTGTATAAGTTTAAATTTTTTAACTTAGGATAAATTCAAATATAGATAGATATTTACCATTTATATGACTTTATGATAAGTCAAAGGATATTTTAAAAGATTATAACATGAATGTATTGAAAAATACTTATTACCTTATATAAAATCCTTATAATCATTTTTGAACTCAATTTATATTAAATAATGATAGAACCTTCAAAATTATTTCAAGAAGAAGGTAATACAGTTGTCCTCGTATAGTGCATCCACCCAAAACCTATGTGTCAGAAACCTCATGTAGACCCCACTTATGAAGAGAACCTACATGATCCACCAACATAAAGATATTTTGTGTAAAATCATACATTAACGACCTGATAAATCCACCTATATGAGATACTTATATATACTATATCCTTCCCTAAAGGTAATGAGATTCACTATAAATAGTACTATTGGTATCCTCATTTTAAACGACTTGAAGATGTCAGTTTTTCACACAAAAAAATATTTTGTCCCAAGTCCTCTGAAACCTAATGTATCATTCCAAGATTATAATTTTTTATTGAATTAATAATATTCAATATATTTATGGTACATAAAGGTCTAAACACTGAGGGCATACATGTGGAACCACTTCCCTATGTCCAAAAAAACTAGGGTCAAAGTCATTTTATTGGAATAAAATGTGGGAACCATATTCTCAAGAACACATAATGAAACATTAGGTGACATAATCAAGGTTTGAAATAATTTTAGTTTCCAGGATATTCTTCAAAAATAAAATAATACCATATTTTCCTCAAATATTACATGATTAAGAAACCTTCAGGCACACCCATGTAACACCTTGTTGGGGTACCTCCCATCTCACCATGGTATCACCTTGGAATTTTTAACAATAGTTTCTTGTTGTATCAATTGGGTGACTTCCAACCCATATATCCCACGTATAACCTCAATGAATCACCATATTGTTTCCATATCACTCCAAAAATTATATGGCCCACATTATGGGACTCCCATTTGAGGTAATCAAATCAAAACCTAAACTATGTCTGTAATATTTACATGATCATAGTAAAAGACACAAAAAAAATTCGACCAATTGACAATGAATTCAATCAATTAATTTTTTCAAGAACATATCATACCAATTAGGTAAGGTATAATGGATTTTTAAAATTATATTTCTCTATGGTAACACTAACCACAAACATGGAGTCAGTTCAAGGTACCTCCACATTTTCGATTGTGAGGGGACACACTTGCTGTTAAATTTTTATGAGGGTTGTTGTTTTATCAATCTCTCCTACATTGTGAAATTGTAAACTATAAATAACTCCTTGAGTAATACCCATGTATTTATTGTAGTAAATCTCCTACTACCCATAATATCTCTATTATCCACCCAATGATTAAATTGATTTTTTGATGTTTCAGATCACCAACATACAATTGTTTCTCACAGTTTATAGGACGGAAGGGTGCATAGATATAATTAGTGAATGTATCACTAACACAATAAATATCATAAAATGGGCCTCATACTTGGTGTAAATCCCAAAAAAATGTTATCACCATCTCAAAGTTCCATTTTTACTATGATACAATCCTTTATAGGGTCATATTCCTAATGAAGAAACCAATGGAAAACCCTCATATGTGTAAGCAAAAACAATCTAGAACTATGTATGATCTGATTCATGTACTCATTTGATACATAAGAAGCTTCCACGAGGTTGTATCCCAACACCATAAATCCATAATTATATTTATTGAGAAATATTACTAAAAAGATAAAATCCCACATTGTAGAGGCAATATTCCATCATGTTCCTTTTCACCTCATCCCTCTTTTCATAAATCCCCAGTAAAGTTATTCTAATTACTTGTATGTATTCCCTTCTATATCAACCATTAGGGGAAACTTATGCATATTACCCACCCCATAAATTTTTTTCATCTTATTCTTAAAATTCCTCACCACATGAAACCAAATTTCATGTTATTTTCCCTTTCAAATGAACATAAAATTTATGGAATGTCCAATAAACATGAACTAAACAATGTGTGTTCTAATTCATCTCACAATTATGCATATAAATCCCCAAAAAAGGATTATATTGGTATATTATTACATTAACCACATCCCTCTATTGAAATAAGATCTATATATCCAAACCACGAGGCCTTATTCTCTGATAATTTAGATAAATCCTTACCATGTAAAATACAAGGTGAGATAGAGAGAATTTAATAGATATAGATGTTTCCATTGATGGTATACCCTTGATTAATTACATATGATTAATATACAAGTTATAAGTAATTATTTGAAAATATGAATTGTGACCAATTTTATTTCATGGTTTTTAATGGATTCGAAAATATGAAAAAATAAATACACAAGAGAGTTCTGGAGTAGGAAATAACACCCCAAAAATGTTTTGTTGAGCCTATCCTCCCATTATCTTGACCAATGTGTTATCATTAGTGATATTGGTAAAATTCATAAATGATCACCTAGTATTGGAAAATAGTTCTATAAAACACTAAGGATATAAGAACAGTTGGTTATTTCCAGTTCCATAAATAATCAAGGTTGAAAAAAACCCTGCATATGAATGAAGTGTGAAAAAAATGTTCATCCCGATTGAAATAATTTAATTATTAAATATATATATTTTACCCACATTTCAGGAGGATTTGTAATCTCAAAATAGATTAATGTTGCCAAACATAGATCTTTTAAGACAAACAATGCACATGGTTTTTTATTGTGATTCTACATTTACTGCATTCCTTGTTTTTTTATCTATGTATATACAGGGACTATCAGTATAAATCCATTTAATCAAAATAGAATCATACCTTCAAAAAAAAATATTCATTAGCCATAGCACAAGTTGAATCTTTATCTAATCAGAGGATACAATCAATATCCAAGTAACTCCAATGCCTAATATCAAAATTATTTAATCTAGAATACCAAATAAATGATATTGTCCCTACCTTAAGGGAGACATGTTATGCCCTCCATGATTGGTATCCCTATCGAACATCCATTCATTGGTGGATAGTGGCCATGACGTATGTGCTACCCATTATAGTCTCAATATGTTTGGGAACCTATCCTCATAACACAACAACATGTTACACCATTACATAATGAAGGAAGATCAAGATGTCTTTAGGGTACACTTCTAGATTATACATATACTATCAATATCTAATAAAAATTCCACCATTCATAATTTCCTTAACATGAAGATGATTCTACCCTGAGGGATATGAATCGTGTCACTCGGACCTAATTCCCCATGAAATTCCGCTGAGGGGTATGAAAAATCTAGCAGGAATAGGCTCAAATAATTATTTCGGAAAAAGAATAATTATATAAAAACATGGTGGAAACCCATGAATAGGCTCATATATTCGCTTGTATATATCATTTCTACAAAAAAATTGGTATCAACAACAGAAAACTATAGGCACACCCCAACAAAAAATTAGGGGCCAAACCATATCACTTCTAGCACACATGATGATTTTAATTAGAACATGACAATAAATGGTGTAAATTAGAATGGATTCATACCTTCTCCAACCGTGTAATGGAAATATATTACCATTATAACAGTATAAGTCACCCCTTACATATTATAAATGATGGAAGGATATGCATTCATTAATTCCCAAATTCTACAAGTCCTCACGGATATAATGATACATCATTTTTAGTTACGAATCAGTCACACAACCCATACATTTCATTTTTAGTGGCCCATAAACATGAATTGATATTAATTTAATAGAAAACACATATTATTTCCCCCATTAATTAGGTTTTTTAGAAAAATTTCATGATAAATGAACCAAAATATTTGGAACACACAACAATTCTGATCAGAGCTTATCAATCCACATCAATATCTAATCATGTGTTGGAATACATCCCTTCCAAAAATTTACAATACTATATGAATATTTATATAGAAGAATGATAGTCACTCGAAAAATTTATTGTACATGATATTCATCATCCAAGACATGCAACTCTAACTTAGTGATAGATAACTTCTAAAAATAAGGCTCATTAAATGTGATCACAAATGTTATAGTTGTAATAGATGATGTTTTTAAGGTCCACCATGCATAATTTCTACTAAAAACTCTATAATTCCTTTAATTAATATTTACCATTAATTCATCTTTGATGGTTTAAAATAATTGATCATGTGATTGGTAGGACAAAAGAACACCATGATAGGGGAGGGGTGAATCAATGAGTTAACTATTTCATTATATTATATGGATATTTTCCCAATATTTTTAGGAATAAGTTAAACCTATCAAGAATAAATTGTGAAATTATCAAACACAGATATGTAGAAAAAGAAACACAAGACATCAGTTTTACTAGATTCACCTCTAAGGGACAGTCCATGGTGTATATAACGAAAGTCTTTTCCAACCAAAAAATATAATCTATGATTCACAAGGGTTTTTAGATCAAAATATTTGGTAAATGTTTACACTATTTAATGCATATTTCCTTTCAATGACTTTTAGGGATAACCCATTTCCTCCATCAGATAAATTTTGTCGACTCCCCCTTGCTCGTTGTAGTGGAAAAATTCTTACAGTGGTAATTTAATTGAAGGTCACTTCAATAGATTGGGAAAATATATCATTTTTCCAAAATATCATGAGACTATTCTAGAACCGTAGTATTTAAATGATGAACTAGTATTCATTGATCAATAATACCATATGTTCAAATACTACTAGTCACATAACTATTTTACATGCAAGCATCATTTTTATTATTTGAATCTTTTTCACTTACTAATATTATTTTAACTTACACCCAAATTTTCACATGAATTCAAAACTTTCTCTTTCTCCCGAAATACATTTCCTGAAAAGGTAAAAGTTATATTTGATACACAACACTAATTTGATAAAATTTGATGTTTATATCTCTATTATACACAAAACATTCAGAAAGTTGAGCTTCAACATATTAATTGAGATAGTTAAGTTGTAAAATGGTGGTACCTTCTTATTGATGAAGAAAATAGCTAAAAACAACTCTATTTCATTTTTTTCACATTGCACACAACTTCCTAGTCCACTTAACATCAATTTTTTGACATCTCCTTTTGCGCAGAACTCTATATCTGTATTTCACAAGTGCACATAACTCTAATGTTCATTCAATTTCATATCTATCATTAAACGCTTGACATATCCAAATTTTGATGTGATAGACCCAAATATTCTCTTATTAACAACCCTAAAAGAGTCTATTACCCATTCAAAGATCTATTATATTTGTTTTAAAATATATCCACATATAAAAACAATAATCTACATCCATCAAATTCTAGTCAACAATCTTGTGAAACAAATGGAAAACTACACCACCAAAAACACTAAATCGACATGCATCATAAGATCACTTCCCATATGAACTCCATGATAAAATCTACTATGGATTAGAAAAACAAAACACACTTGGTTTATAGATGTGAAAAACCATGATTCTATCTAGGACCCATATCTTCTTTAGTAATATGAAATGCCTTATCATTCACGTAATATCAAACAACAATAAGGTCATCCCATTTCTATCATCATATATGAAGTTAATCCCTGGTTCATACACTGTATTGTTTCTCCCAATAGTTCGATGCCAAGCTGTAATAGTAGACCTCGCCATGATGGAATTATTTAGGAAGACACTCTCAATAGTGATATTTCATTTTTTAAAGGTCATTCCCTTGTCCAATAAATGATGATAATGTCCCCATATCATGAGTATATTGGGACCATATGGCTGCCATGCATAATTACATTCCATTAATAAGATATTTTCAATCATAATAGAAATACATACAAAGGAATCAATCATTATACGAACAACCCTTGGGTCATCCAACATCTAGTATGATATAAAATAATACCCCAATACTCTTATATATTATCAATAATTGGGGAAACATCCACATTTATTTAATCCGGTAGAGGAATCTATCATGAAATATGAATAAAATACATTGAAAATAAGAAGTTAATTGGATATTTAAAACATAGATGTCATGTTTTCCCATTACCACCCCACAATATAGTATTCCCAAGTTGTTATCAATACAATTATAATATGAAATTCACTAGAATATTTATAAATATATTGATAATATGAAATTACAAATATTTTGACAATAAGGATATACCAATCATGTTATATAAATATAGTTAATTTATTATCAAATTGATTTGCCTTTCCAGGTAGATGAATGAATCGTGAAATAGGGAAAAATGGATGGTACTTAAATGATAATTCCTTAATTATTTTGAAAAGTTATATAAATTTATTTATGATTCCCCATCTATTTTTTATATTAGGGGATGTGTTGAACATGAGGAATTATATTTCACCTATCTCCCTAATCAAAAACAAATCACATGAAGTGATGTCAATTAGTGTCATTACATTGATTTGACCTACATAAGTGATCTCTACTCATGAAATATGGTTTTTTCATTAGAAATAATCCCTGATGATATTTGAGAAGAACTAGTATTGAAGAGAGGAAGCTAATAAAAAAATGTATATTAATCATTCTTAATCATTAAGAAATATTCAGGATTAAATGAATGTAATCATTAGAAAACATTTTTTCCTTTATAAACTAATTGAACATGTATATAAAAAAATACACTCATCTAGTGGTAAAACAGACATTTATATAATCAAGAGAGTATCCACAACAGTTAACTATATGGTGATATAGGGGTATCCCTAGACCGTAGGGTAGGGTAATTTGTTCCATATTAACCCCCTTCATGACCTGTAAATCTAGATTGATGGGATTGAAAAAGGGATAAGGGGAACACTATCCAATATGGATGAGGTAATTCTTTCCTCCACCTCCTCCCAAGTAGAAATTAATATCATCAAAATTAGTATAAGAGTCACATGGTTTTCCCTTACTATTATTCTCATCTCATGACCCAACATCCTCATTAGAGATTCATATGGAGAAACTGTCATGAGATTCCCTTATGATCACATTTCTAAAAGATGATCCGAGAGAATCCAAGATGCTAATGATGAATTCAAGTGTTATACCTAAATAAAATCATTATATAATGTGTGAAAATATACCTAAGGCCACCAATCATTACATATTTTTTTATAGGGATACCGACACCTATCATTGTGATATTATTTCGGACATGTAAGGAATTATGAACCAGTGAACTTAATTAGAACCACCCATGCAAAGGCTATTGAATATGAAGCTAATGTAGTGGAACATAATGAGGATAATTCAATTAAAAAAATTTATACTGTGATGATTTTTGGGCTTGGGAACCTTCTGTAAATGGAGTCATCACATATAAACTGTTTTATAGGCACTCTAATTGTAACTCTCCTAGCTTGAGGTTGCGTGGAAACATGAATAGTGATTTTATCAGGCCGTCACGCTCCATTATTGTATGGAGACTGGCCCATGGGAAGCTTCCCACAGATTATTTTATTCAAACATGTGGAATCTCGCTAGGGTCCCGATGTGCTCTTTATCATCAACACAGAGATAAAATCAATAATTTCTTCCTAAGATGTGACACTGCTTCTTCAATGTGGAAATCCGTTGTTGATATTTTTTAAGTGAGCCTCCCTTGGGTTTCTTCAATTTGTCAGCTAATTATGAGTTAGCAAGGGTCTTGCGCTCTCACCGCTTCTCAAGAATCTATTTATGGTTGCTGTAGAAGAACTAATTCACTTCTTATGGTCTGCAATAAATAAAGTGCTCCATGAAAGATTCCAATTCACTACTACGGCTGCTATTTATTCTATTCTAGCTGCTGTTCGGGACTCCAGGCCACCATTGAAGCACTACTCCTCAAACTCGATCCATTGTTTCACTGTCCTCAACATGATTGATGTTAGGGGTAGACATCGCCACCCCCCATGGTATGTTTGAGGTTTTTTGGAATCCCCCCTTCTTGGGATGGATTAAAGTCAATTCTGATGGTGCGTTGAGAGGTAACCCCAGTCCTTCTGGATATGGTGACATTTTCAGAGATCACATGGGTGCTATCCTTGGCTGTTTATATGGTTCATGTGGACTTGTTTGATATCTCGAAGATGAAATTATCTGTATTATGTCATCGGTGGAGCAATCTTATCACCGTGGTTGGAACAATATCTGGCTTGAATGCAACTCCACCACTATTGTTCTCAACATTAGGAATGGTTCCTCTCATCAATCTTGGAATCTTAATAGTTTGAGGAACCAATGCTTGGATCATCTTTTGTCCCTAAATTATTTCATCACACATGTCTACTATTAGGTGAATTCTGTGGTAGATGGTCTGGCAAATAAGGGTGTCAATGGCAATGACTTCTTATAGTGTGATGTGATACATGAGGACCTTCCCTTTTTTATTCATAGGGACCAATCTAAACTTCCTATCATCAGACTCTTGTATGTTTGCCCTCATTTTTTTCTAATAAAAGAGGTTTTCCCTTTTTCTCATGTTCTCATCATAAAATTAAAAGAAATTCTTAAAATTAGGAATAAATTTATGGTTTTGATAAATCATACACAACAACCCCCTCCCCATTAATCAGCGAAAAATGATTAAAGGTGTGAATACAACCAATATATTACTTGATGTTTTTGAATCACTTACATTAGATAAAAGGTTCATTGAATATGATATATATGAAGGAGTAGATGAAACTAAATGAAAAACTAGTGTGAGGAAATATCTCCCTTTTATATGTTATTGAAGCGGCTCCTCAAATCATACTCTAACATAACACCCATAAACTAGAATGGCTCACCATACCAGTGAAATTAGAGGTGGGATATCCTCTCACTATGGGGTGAACACAACTGATATACTTATACACTAATATGGTGGCATATCAAGAATTCACACCATTATAGATTCCACTAGAGCTAAGGCTGACACATCCTCATAGAACATCCGATGTGGGTTACCACTAATTTTTAAAGGAAGATCCCATATAGTCAAATCCCCCCTATTCATTTAATATCATTCTACAACCTAAATTTCAGTGATCTCAACAACATCATTTAGTCATTGGCATCTCTACTAGAAATTATGGATGCTTGACATGCACCCATATAACTTAATAAAAATACATGCCCTAAATGGGTGGATGGAACTGTTCTGACTCCAAATATTAGTAATATTATGTTTTCAAAAATAAAAGGATCAAAAGATCCAAAATAACATCTGACTCACTTTGAATCTTCATTTGGTCCCATAAGGGAAACCCTTGAGTAGAATGATGTAACTAGATTTAGGTGTTTCAAACTGATCCTAAAGGGTGCAAACATTAAATGGTATAGTACATTAATAGATATATAATTTTATTAGTGGGATGATCCATACTAAAAAATTCTCAAATAGTTCATCTCTACACTAAAAAATATAGACATATTAACACTTTAAAATTATAGACAATGAGAATGTTAGAGTGTATCAAACATTCTCAATAAGTGGATAGGTTTGAATTACCTTTTCAACATTCACCTTCCACCAAGTAATTTTTAAGTATTTTAGTTGAGAAACTTCATAAGGAGATAAAAATACTTTTTATCCCAATAAAATATGTGGGTGGAATTTGTGATCTTGTTGTAGTTCATTATTGGTTGTTTGATTCAATTTTTTGAACTGGATCCATGTATCACCTTGAACAAGAAAATCAAGGAGGGAAGGGAGTGTGGAATCTGTGTCCATCCCAATAAATCCCACTCTTATTCCAACCCATAATCCAAATCATGCACCATCTCACATATTAACGCCTCCTAAAAAACCAAAATTAGCACAATAATCACAATAGGGATGAGAGTAGACAACATACATGTTAAAATTTGGATTATTGGAAGAAAAATTTAAACACATTCAAATATATTATGGTTTAAAGTTAATTCATAAAATATATGTAAAATAACTTTTCAATTATACCATACAATATGAAACCTGATCAATCCTATCTTGATAAGTACCAAGCTTGTGTCTAATTTCAGTAAACCTTACAACACACCAACCATGACATATTTGATTTTAAATACACCCTATACTAAATCATTAATTCTGGAAATGTAAAGCCTTGAAAACTACACACAATATTAGAATATGTTTCTACTACCCTGTTGGAGGAACAATCGGATTGAAATAAGTTACCATTATGGGTACCCAAAAGATCACTAACTGAATGACCCAAAATACAATCAATCAAACTCACATATTCCATCTAGAATTTTTAAATAAATCAAACACACAACCAACATCATATTACACTATACATCCAATTTTTTTGAATAAACTTCATAAAATATCTGATATTCCATGAAAAAAGGTGAGAAATATTATATCTGAGGGGGAGTGCTGACATATTCTATAGTTGTTCTTGATTATCTCTTACTTAATGATTTTAGTATCAATATTTTGAGTGTCATCCAACCAAATGGTATCATGGAAGTTCCCATGCCTTGTGGAATAACCATTAGAAGAATATATATTCTTCAATTTTGGTAATTTCATTCACATAATGGATCATTATCCAATGATGAGGAATATTTTTAACTTATATTAACTAAAACTAACATGATAGATAGTGTAAGATTCAATTTAGGTCAAGGGTGTAAGGGAAAGGGTAACCACATCCAGACACAATCGTCCATACACATCATAGATAGAGTTGTTTATGAAGCTGGTATTCATTGAAATTACATTAAATAATCATACAAAGAGATATAAAATTAACTAACATTAGATGATAGTCTCTGAAAACATATTATTTTGAATGATCTATTGGAAAAGATGCACCAATCTGATCAGTATAGTTGGGTGGGTAGTCATGGCCATTCCAACCCAATAATAGAATAAATTCACTAAATATATGATTGATCACCTAACATGACAATACTGGGAACTTCATCCAAAAATGATATAACTAGGTTGAACCTTCCCATGGGAAACACATAACATTGGTTAAAAAATAACATCCAAAAATAGTGGCATTAATTTTAATTATAGCTCATAATATTGGATTCTATTAATTTATCATAGGTTATTTGGGAATTTAATGTATTCAAACTAATGATCCCTCAAGTGTTTGAAGCTGAAGTAATCATTAATATGGTATATAATCAATACACTTAACATTTGGTTTTACATTTAGTTGTCTCTTCCATTGAGAATGATATGAATTCAATTATACATGGACACATCTGGCCCTTGTACATATCAATAAAATTATAAGAAACTTACACATAAAATATTTAATTGATAATGGATCTATACTAAATCACATGGAAATATGAATTCTTCTCTATTTAGGTAATGTAAAGGTATATTTTCCATTTTTCTGTTAACACTTCAGGGGTTTTACATCAGTGATGAAAACCCCATAGCCGGTTCAATAACATGATTCTATTTAAGGACCTAGTGTCCAATTATAAATTTGTGGTCTTATGTCATCATATTGTCCTCAATATCCTTCTCGAATGTTATTGATCTCAACAAAATGTAGAAATGCCTTTATCCTATTATCAATGCATTGTATAATGCATCAATGTGAAATTTGGAACATTACATGGTGATAAATATCTTGTTGGATCTTGTGAATCTCATTATATTAATGTATTAGTTTACATGAAGTAAGGTCAACAACATATGGATAGTGATTTTTCTTAGATTAAATCACTAGTTGGAATGGAAATGACACTGTCTAATCAATAAAAAGAAATCATGGATGGATATTTGATGTATATCAACCCAATTGAATATGCGAGTTCTGAATTGGCCATCCACTCATCAACCCTCATGATATAAGTCATGTCAAATATAACCTTCAACATTGAAAGTATCTATGATCCTACAATAATTGGAAGTGCTTCAGGTGAAAAAATCATCACATTAACCACATAACATCGACAAACCCCTGCATCATTATATTAATTTTAGGTAATAATCACATTATCACTAATAAATAGAAATAAATGGTCCTTGATATTTTAGAATATTGATCTCCCTTATAACTCTAATAAACACCATTCATCAAAAATCCGTCCTCACATGGGAATGAACAATAAGGAAGATGAAGATGAAGTGGAAGGGGAATACTTAATGGAAGATGATGTGAAAAATGTGGATAACCTCAATGATTCACCAGCAACATTTGAGTAAAGAGTCTATTCCATATTTCATTAAATATGACAGCTAAATTTGGTCATGGGGGAGGAACCATGACATACACTGAATAGTGTGGTTATTTCCTTTAATGAAAAAGTTGTATTCACCTCTTTTATAAAGAGTCATGAAGATGTATTTAGTTGGAATTATATAATAATTTAATTCCATGATCTTGATTTGACCGCTCACTAATTATGATTTCTAAAAGATAACTATAGTTGTAAATATGTATCCAAGAGGAAAAATCCAACACATTCTGGAATGGTTGATGTCAATATTTATAATCTCATCAAGGAAAACATCATCAATGATCTTCAGTACCCAAAATGGATCACCACCATAGTCACAATTAAGATGAATAATTGGATTATCTATGTTATCATCAACAACATAAATCTCAACTAATAATATAAAAAATATGACATCTATGTTTCGGTTATAGAAATCTAATAATATAAATGACTAGTAATGAAAACATGTCCATCATGGGTGAAAACTCCAGATAAAACAAAATCAATATTTCACTTGGATATAAATAATCTTGTAAATTTTTAAAACAATATGGGAGTATTAATATTTGCTTATTAACTTTGGTTATATTAATATTGGTGTTTCATCATATTATTCCATGCATCACATGTTTAAACATTTTTAGTTAAATTCCATAGAGTTAGAGATCATTGTCTTAGTGGTGAAGTCCACGTAGTAATATGATCATCTTACCGATCAGGATAACATTTTCAAGAATATAAGGAAAGATATCCTAAAAATGAACCCATTGAATTATTCTTTTTTCAATCCTTAGGAATATTTATTAGATTCATATTATTTCATCATAGAATTGAATTTTATACAGAGAAGACTATGGATATATTTGACATGTGAACTCTTCAAAATCTCCAAATATTAAAGGACTATAACAAAACCATTCGTAAATTCTATGCTTCACTAAGAATCATTGGAGAATGTGTATTACCTTCATAAAATTAATAAAATGGGTTCATCTTTCATTGGACTAATGACTTCAAAGAAGAATTTATGTTCTCAAGAAATTTTTATTCATCCCTCAAATATTGATGTATCATGTACAATAAAATTTACATATCTTACATGTGATATTTTTAGAGAGATTAGTATATTGTTTTATTACAAATAAATACATATATAAGAATGAAAAATCCAATATTATCATATTAAAACCATGCTCTATACTGAGACATGTTTTGTAGTCGTCTGGGAAAGCTTTCTAGTGCTAATATTTATAGTGCCTAAACTAAGGGAATACCTACAGCTCAATATGGTTCATTTGATTTTACTAAATGACTTAATAATTTATATATTCATCCTTCCAATTAATAATGAATGATTTTTTTTTGTGAAGTCACAATTCATTAATTTTAAATTCGCTATGTAGCTCAGATGGTACTAAATTGGAAGGATTTTTCATATTTTCTCACAAAGAATCCCTTATTATATGAAATGACGATTAGTATAGAACAACTAGATAAATTAATATTCATTGTTCAAAACCCTCCATATCAATGTGATATGTATTTTTTTGGCTCATCTACAAGCCTAACAAGGAATAATATAGAAGAACCCATGATCAACAGAGTCAATTTGGAAGTCGTTATTCTTTCTCCACAAAGATAGTCCTTCCAAATTTCATTTGATTTATGGATGGATTCACTAACAATGAGGAAGAATATATACTCCTCATTACATACCTATAACTATAGAAAAAAATACCATTAGATCACCTAGAATATTAGTTTTATTTTGTTTTGCTAACCAAAAAGTATATGGTGATTATTCTATCAAAAAATAAGCGATGTCCTCTCAAGTTGACTATGGCCAAAAATGGAATGAAGTATTCCCCATGAAACCAAAATTAACTCTTGTATCATTTTAAAAATATTCTGTGGTTTAGGAACAATAAAATAGTGATACATCTATAGTATATCTAGAAAGTGAAAAACCTATCATCAATATTTCACATCATAGAATTTTATCATAGTTTGTTCAGAGTGTAATAGAAGAGACCAATGTGGATAATTGAAATATAAATTAGATAATAATAAAAATTGTTGGATGAATACTATATTAGACAACCTCAATAGAGGGAAATTATCATGAGACACTACTAGAAAATTACTAATACAATTAGGGGCAGTCAATTTTACCCTCCATGATATACTTAATAATAGTAAGGTCCTTTATAAATGAAGTTATAAAAAGGTTCTCATTGTAGACAATGATAGAGAGGTGAGAATTTACTTTATGGATGAATTAAATGTTAGATTCCATGGCACCCATAATTCGGGAACCTTGATTTCCAAATAATCTAGGAGTATTGGTAATTTCTAGACTAAATTATTTAGTATTACATACAATTCACCAAAAATTGTTATTCATGTCAATTCATTAAAATTTCATCTATCAAACCATGAAGTAGTTTCACATTTCCTAATACTTATTGTTATTTTTTGAATATCTAAATGCTTCCATGTGATAATTCGCACTATCCACTATAATGAAATTTAATCCTGTCATTACTAATATTAATTTTATCTCCAAATGGGCCTAGGAAACACCTCTCAACGAAGTTGAGATGAATTGTATCATTATATTTTGTAATTCCAACGGAATTACCAGATATGGTGTCCACACATAATATTGATATAAAATTGAACCAAATTATTTTCTTATTAATTTTAGAGGTTATATAAAACTTATAACATTTAATACAAAAAAATGATGAAATAATGTAATGGAAAATGGGTAGGTAGAGTCCCTTTATAAAACAATTTCAAACATGCTCTGAAAATGGCAGACATGTTATAAGAATCCATGTATGAAAAGAATATACATTCCATTTAGGCCTACAAATATACTTATCATAATAATATGTTGGAAACAAAATATTCACTATTATATGAAATATAAACATTATTTCTAATTGAATCCCAATTTACTTCACTCAGAATTTCCATTTCCAGTCAAATATCTGCATATGAGAAATCTCAAAAGATATTAGATGAATTTTAATGGTTGGATGAGAAAAGGATACAATACAAGAATTTTTTAGAGATACATTAAAATTGGATATCATAGTCATTTAACTATAAAGATCACCTCAACTCATTCCTTCTTGGGGAATTGTTGCTGGTCATCAGAACTCTCATGATACTCGGGGCAAAACGGCGAAAGAGTGAATTGAAATATGGGGGGATTCTTTTTAAATAAAAAATTATAGAATGGTTAAAACATTTTTATTTTTAATTAATGTAATTATACTACACCACCACTAGTGTATGGTTTCTCAACAAATAATTCTTCTCATCAATGTTGAAGAAATCATCCTTATCGCAAGGTGTTAAAACTACACAGAAGTGTCCTTATTTCATGAACACAAAAGGTAAAACCAATACCATCATTATGACATGATGTTAAACTATATAATAACATATTAATAATATGATTTTAAAAGTTTTTCATACCCAATGAGTTAATAATATGATTACTTGGGTGATAATCCTAGGAAACCACATGCTAATAGCATGGGATTACTTACATGAAATGATTTCTAAATCACCTATGTGACATGAATTCATTAATCACACAAAAAATATAGATTGCACAACATCCATGGAATTAGTGTCATTACTGTGTGATGATGACCTTATTGGAATGGTCTATAGTCCATGAACCCAAATTGTACACATATCTTCCTTATCACCCAGTGTTAAAAAATGGGATATTTCTTTGAAGAATGGATAAATCTAATAATTACATTAACCATGATTCTCACAATAATGATATATATAGTCGATCCTACATCACTAATACTAAGACCATTTGTAAAATAAAAACCCCTATTTCTATCATGTGAGTATGATTGGGTCATGAAATAATTCCATAGACTTTTATACGTCTTGATTCCTATTTTCACATGATAAATAGTATCGCCTAGATCTTCATTCATAGGCCCAAAAATGTATTCTGAAATGATGTTAATTTTATTCATTGGTGTTTGATCATCCTTAATATATTTATGTATGTTTTACTTATTACTATATAATAAAACCACTGTATTACATATGTTGTTACTATATTCCTGAACATAAAATGGGCCCCAAACATCCATATCATAAAAATTAAAACTACATGGTTTATTTCTCTTTCATACATCATTATAGTTTCCATTATTGTGTCCTTCTATTGAAAGGTACAGCATTCATAATGTGTATCTATTATTACAAAATTACTATATTGTTACAATTTTTTTATTCTCACATTGACAATATATGTTTTTACGGTTATATGCCCCATCCTAGGCCTAGCTACCAGATGAGAAAAAATATTACCCACTCCCCAATGTATGGGAAAAATCATTAGGGGAATTTCCATCACCGGTTTTCCATTAATTCATTAACAAATATCAAAAAAATTTATTCCACCTCCCTAAATATGTGTCAAACCCATGTGGAGAATTTTTTAAATAGAGTTATGTGTGTATTGAGTATCATTTTTTAGGTTTCCTGGATTTTTTTATATTCTACATCTTTTCCAACCATAGTATGGTTATAATTTCCTATATGTATAAAAAAATTATTAGTGTAGGGAATATTCTTTATAATGAAGAATGGATGGATTCCACTCACCGACAGATATGTAGTGATTTCCTAATATGAATCCATAGGCCCAAAAATAGTATTAAAAAAATTACCTCTTCTCTTGTGTATGAAATCAATCCATTAACGAAATACCAACATGTGTTCCCTTGTTCACAAATTCATGGTTATGACAATTGTTCTCTTATTTGTGGAATATTTGGGCATGTGCAAGGAACATTCCAACTATACTTAGTCAATGAAATTCAAAATGTTCCTTTTATACATAGGTACTGTACTTTTACAAATCAATATATGGGTCTTGGGGAATTTCAATCACAAAAAATTTCCATATCCCTAAATAATAAGAGAGTCCAACTCTAAAGGGTTCCATTATTTATCCAATGCATACTATTACTTGATTTATATCTTCATAATTCACACATATATGGCCTACAAATATAGGAAACATTATCCTGTTATTAAAAATACATTTTATCCCCGTAAAATTGGACAACATAACATATGAACCAGCCTTTCATTGATGGTGTATGTTCATTACTTATGTACTTTATACATCCCCTTTTCATAGAATTTATATCCCATAGATCAATGTTTATAATATTCCCCATTCATGCCCAATAAATGTTATACCATTATTTACTAGATTACCATGGCATAGAGAATCATGTGGTATTCACTAGATTCAACACATAATTGATTATTCTTGCAATTTGAATAACTCCAAAAATCCTCATGTTTCTATCATAGAGCATGGATCCTTTGGGGTGAAATAATTTTTTTATTAATCTATATTGCATGTAAAGTTCATTCCAAAACTGGATTAAACAGTCGGATCATCTCACATGACAATATGGGATTGAAATTTCATGGGTTGAAGACCATAAATGACACAGAATAGTCAATGCTCTGAAAACTTAAACACTATCCACAATGATATCTGAGCACTATGAATTTAATCTATGTGTAAATTTACATTTTATCTTATATATTAGAATTTTGGATTTCTATTTACATCATTCATATCCCTTTCCCTTTCTATATAGATTAGATAATAAATTTTTTTCCACAATTTCATGAGGTCAAATTTATACAATCTAACGTCTAAATTAAATAATGTTAAACATTGTTTTCTATTTCCTTGCCATATTATGTTAAACTACATTATCAACATCCATGTTTCATGAAATTTAACTACATGAACTTTTAGATATTTCTTTAGAGGACCACATTTTTCACTTCTTATCTCCTACCACACATATATCACACAACAATGTATGGATTGATTATCATAAAATTGAGATACATAGTGACATCAACAATATTTCTACCCTATACATAGTCATGAACCAAACCAATACTTTTACCCCATAATTATTCTATGTCCATGTATATGATTTTCCAATAACATATGGAAAGAATTTTTCCAAATGGAGCCATTGTATTAAAAAATCTTCATCCCATAAATTATAATTTGTGTCTTGGGAAATTCATATCCCCACACACCTCTCATATCCATCTGTGGTTATAGAATATTACTATGAAACAAAAAATTTTATTTATAATTCATATTATTCCCAAATGTGGATTTTTATAATACACTCCACATATGGGTTATCAGTTAGTGGAACCTTTACCATCATATGAAAATCCTTTAAACTCTATATTGTCTGAAAACATCCAAACAGAATCCTCTTCTCGAACATGGTATGTTTCATCAGATATAAATATTTATAATTTAATTTCAATGGATATTAAATAAAATTTTCATGATTTAAAACATCCCCGACTTCCCTCCACATGTCTAGAGTTTGATTAGATATTTAGTATTTTGAACCTAAAATCATTTTTATATGGAATAGTTTCTTTAATATGAGAAAAAACTCCCATAGTACTCTTAAAAAAACTAGGAATAGATATTTCATATGGATTCAACAATACTATTACCATATATTGTTTTTATATTAAGAATGGTGCATGTGTTCAAAGTGATTTTGGTTGATTATCCCAGATTACGTGGTCACAAGATCCCACATACAATGATAGTGAATCATTTATTTATCACTCATGACCATAAACAATTCGTGGTATCTTCCTCGACAATTTCATTCTTTATATATGAATCAGATATATGTAAGGAACCATAATAGAATAATTGTGCATACCATGACTCTCATATCGATACGATTTGTAGTGACACCTAGATCCTTCATTCTAGACCTACTTAAAGAAAACATATTTGTGTGTGCTTCTTCATTCATGAATAAAAGACCATTCAGGAAGGTGGTTCTAACAATATTCTTACTTCCCTTATTTGTGATCTGATTATTGAAATAAAATGTCATCTTCCTTGTAGGAAAATAAAATATAAGGTGTTTAATTCCAATCTGCCTCAATAACGATCTAAATTCTTCCTTCTGGATAAGAAAAATTCATTTTTAATCCAAAATTGGTGGTATCGAGAACCATTAATCCTCAGAAAAACTCCCATAGATATAAGTGATAACAAAATACCACTCATAAGGAGAACTTTTTATGGCTATTCATAATATTTCAAAATTTGAATCTTTTTATTATTCCCAATTTGTCTTAGATACAAGAGGAACCTTCATTATTTGGAGAATATTCTTTTCATCATCATATTTCGGGAAACAATTTTAGTGGAAAACACTTATTGAACATAATCTATAGTTATTCCATACATACTTTTCCAATTCCATTTATTTAGATTTGGAAACCTCAATATTGCGACTTAAAACATCCCTACTGATGTTTAAAATGTTTTTGAGAAATTTGAGACTCAAAAACATACTTGGTTCAAAATTATTTAAAATCATGGTATTACATGTTAGACCATAGACAATAATTTATTTTCTCTATTTTCAAAGACTATAAACTACATACATAAAATGATGTAGTACTTGCAAGGTTGAAAACCCAGAATGGAAACCCTGGAAAGAATTCTTGTCTTATATTCCTAGAAATGAAACCATCATGATCTATAAAAAAATATATAAATTAAATTTTGAAGAGTATAATAATATTTAGGTCAAAACACACCAAATGGTGTCCTAAGTAAAATTTATGTCTTGACTGGCAAGACATATTTTTAACAGAAAAATGAAAAATTTAGGGCAATTACACAAAAAATCATATAATTATTAGGTTCTATCATGTCACTTGGGAAATAATAAAATTATAATTCTAATCCCAAAGCCTTAGGAAATAGTTATTACAGTCATTCATATGTTCCTATCAATGAATTTATAGTACACCGATGTTAGGGAGTTCATTTAAATAATCAATTTTAATCATTATTTTATAATTTCAAGAAGATTAATAGTGATGAAAAAATGATTGAGAATTATTTTATTTCCACCTATGGATAAAAATTTATATGAGCATAAAAAAATAATTGTCCCTATTTATTATATTCATGGAAAAAATATTCCATCAACATGAATTTTTTAATGTATAATTGCTAGTAATTAATAATAATACTCATATTTAAGACTATTTAGATTAGTGGCCTCGACCTCCTTAGCTTAGTAGAGCTCCAATAATGAAAAAATAAATAAAAATATTTACCTGAGCCTTGACCACATTTAATTATTAGTGATGTTTTATGACATCTCATTGTATAGTATATTGATCTCATTGGAGATGTAATATGTGGAGTGTTATTTCATCATCTTGGATCATTCACTCCTTGAAATAATTATCATGATTGAGCTCCTCCTAGAATAATTCATTTCATAGATTTTAAATATTCTAACAAAATCATACATCAATCAAGAGCTGTTTAGAATCATACTTTTTCTCAATTAGAGAATATTTTGAATCATAGTATGTTAGATCTACTAGTATTCATATACACAATACCCAAACATGATGGACATGTCTTAGGGATGATTTTTTTCGAAAATTATATATGACATACATGTATTTCAAATTACATCTCAGATTTCATTCCAAATGAACTAGAGACATACACAAAAAGAATTATTAGCCTCCTAGATTTACAGAGAGATAGGAATTTGTGGAGAGGTTATCTCATTAATTAATTTAAATATATAATTTGCTTTTATTTTACTTTTTTTAGTTACTCCACCCCACCTTAATTCATTAGTATAATAGTATGGAGACATTAATTTCATGTTAGAATGTTGATGTTGATGGAACAAAAATTTCAATGAAATTGATCATCAATATTGGAAGAAAATAAATTTGAGGGAAACAAATTTAAATGTGATTAAAGAAACTCACTCATTAACAGATCACCCTATTTTTTTGTATTCTTTCATATCCATGAACATTTCTGTCCAAATGAAGATAATGATAGAAGGATGAAATTCTCGATTCATTCAAATCATCATAACGAAATATCGTGATAATATCTCACATTGAGATGTACATTTTATGTTCCCTCCAGAAAAGGATTGGTAGGGATATTGGAACCCTATTCATGGTTTCACTAGGAAATACCTTCTAAAAATAAAGTTTCACATGTCATGATTCCTGATTAACTTGTTAGTAATTAGAATGCTAGCCATCTGTGATGATAGAAATAAATTATGTCCATTAAACTCCCAATTATATTCCACGAACACCTCCAAAGATTTGGTCATATCAATTTGATGATAAAAATAATATATTTCCATTATTTCATTATATAAAGAATCAATTCATGAATATTTTCACTAGTAGGGATGTCTATGATATATAGCGCAAGACAAAAAATTAGATCCACCATTATCCACACAAACTTATTTTATACTGGAATAGACTTTTAATATCCCAGTGATTTATAATTAGTATCAAAAACAACATTTGATGGTTTGAGGTTCTTATCGACCACTTCTAGGACAATGACATGACCAGTGGTTGTGGTCACAATGTCATCCAATGTATGTGTTGGATCAAAAATAAATTGGGTTAAGAGTCATTAATTGTTACATGACATACCATTATGAATAATTGACATTACTTGGGTTATGATATCCCTATATAAATACTAAATTAGGTGGGGGAATGGACCCCTGACATCTCTCCCACTGATGGTATAGACTCAGCAACTATATTTTGCACTTCAGCCAAAGGAATATCTCCTGGAACCTAGAGATAAGAGAGGGGATTAGATTAAGACATTAATGTTCATATTTAGCTGATTATATTGATAAATAGATAAGAAATGATTTTTTGAACAATCACTAGGACTCGTCATCCTATTGAAATATGAATTTACTATCCTATATTCCTTCTCCTTATATTGAGAAACACTTGAAATTTTCATACCAAATATGGTTACTAAATGAATAAAAATAAAATGTTCACCCTCTATCTGCTTCTCTAGGGATATCTAGCCCATTGTAAATTCCCATGACTAAAGGTCAGGTCCCCCATCCCCAATATGGGTTCCTGTCAGACCATATAATGGTGACCCCAACAATGGTGCCTCATCATCTTATTTTTTTGAAATAATATTATGTATATCCAAATCATAAACCACCTGTTCAAAAAATAAGAAAGGAAATTAGAAAATAAAGGATTCATGCATTACCAGAATTGAAAAATTGAAACCATTTTTTGGTGGAATGATCTTACACCCCTTAGTACTATCCTGATTCATCATATTGGTTACCATATTTGAGGGGGAAATTCTATTATCAATTGAATATATGAGAACCTATAGTTTGTAGATATGCATCCCATTATCAACACATTTTTTATCATAATTTTTTTAGGTTTCCAATATATCTCCATGTATGAAATAAGTATTTCATGTAAATGAAATATCTATGAATTTTTTAGATTCATATGATTATGTTTCAAAAATTCCACTATATTGGGCTACACAAAATCTGATGTTCACAAGGTTTGTTGGGAAGAAGAACCAGGATCCATTTATATCACATGTTTTCATCACCTCTTAGTTTAGATTTTATATTAGGAAATATGATATGAGTTTCCTTCTCATGATGTTAAATTTATATTCTTGTATTAATAGTTGATTTTTTCAATTTTATCCTCATACGTAACCTACATTTTAGATCATTTTGGAGATTTTTTGATCTTCGTATTCATCCTCTTCCAGATGATACTTAATACTAAACATTCTCCATAAATTAGTTTTTTAATATTGGACATGGATAATGGAATTCGTCAAAACCCCATAAGGGTATGAAAAAATCCATACATTTTAATTCGAAAAATCCAACCCAATGGTAGTACCCAATGGAGGCATCTTGACTAGAACATGCGATACCTCCAAATACATGAGGACCGAGAGATACTGGGTCATAATTGGGTTTTTCTACCATATAAAATGTGTGGTAGGTGATATTGGTGGTAATTTCTGGGATTCCAAATGGCATGAAAATCTATATAGAGTACATGTTCCACAAATAACCTCTCCAATTATCTATGTATCTAGCACACAATCTTAGAAATATATCCTACATTATCTCCCATAGTAATCACCAAGGGCCTTTTTATTGGACTTTTAGGGGGTTATCCCAATATGGGATGATTATAAATTATCTCAATTAGTTTTTATTATTCATATATTCACTATACATTACATAATAACGTTTTATTCTAGAGAAAAATATCAAATAATAGTTGGAACCACATCTGGGAATCTTGAACACAATCTACATGGTGTAAGTGATAAAATGACCTGAAATACTACCCCATTAAACTTATAATATGGTCCATCCATGTATACACATTCAATAATGAGTAGTGTATAATTTCTAAAATAGGGGTTCAACCACCATATTCTCCCCTTCAGCTGACATCAATTTCCTGATAAATGTTCCCAGCCTCCCACCATAATTAGATTGATAGACCGACAACATGTAGATACTCGAACACATCTCTAAAAAGTTGTTGAGTTGGGTTTTTTAGTGAATTTAAATCTAATTTGTGTACCCCCACATATATTAATGTACATTATCAAAAAATTTCCAAAATATACCATGAATTCATTGATAGTCAAATAATGGATATCCTATGGGGAATAGAATACATGGACCATGTTCATTGGGTTCCATGAAAAAATTAATACATGCATCAGGATGATCATCATCGTGTGTGTGAGGGTCTTCTTTCATGACCATCAATGTTATTTTTAGTTTCATGTCGGTCAAATAAAATTTTTCTTCAATAACATCACATATTGCTTTTGGGGGGATAATCTCATCAAACATCTCTCTAAGAATGGGGACTCATATTATCATTTAGGATTCCGATAGAATAATGAAAACATATTCATGTGTCAGGATGATATAATTTTTCTTTGAGAACAATTGGATAAGAAACATAGGGATGATATCTATATAATTTAATACATATTTTTTGGCCACTTACAAATCCTTCTTAATCCAAACTAACTTCTACATGACAATGAATTAATCATATTTTTTGATCACCCAATAATCCCAAATAAATTTGAGCATAACCCCACATATAATGCATATGTGTCAGACTTCTCTCCAATCAACTAATTGGTTTTTACTAGAAAAATGGTTGATTACTGATTGGTAGTGTGGTTTTAACTTATGATTAAGCCGTTTCAGATTATGGGAACATGTAACCTGGTGTATGACATGTACGTAGGTTGTCATTCCAGAATTCATGAATTCTCCTTGAATTATATTTTGGTAGTGGTAATTTTATTACAATCTATAACCCAAGAATAAAACTTGTAATTATTCTGAATTAGGATAAGAATGTCACTAAAGGGTTTGTGAACATAGTTAGGAAATTATGTACAATCAATATATTCATGGTGGTACATCTTCAAATACATCAAATGATCCAGAATGGTTGAGTATCACACATGGTAATAATCATGCCCAATTAGTTGTATCATCGTGTCTATGTGTGTGCTATATTATTTATAAAAAATTCGAACCATTTGACAAGCCATTGAAAATAAAAAAAATCAATCATTTTTCTCTTTATTTGTACTAAAATTATGTTTGATTTATATTGGCTATTTTTGTTGTCGTAAAAACATGGGGCCAGTATATGGACCCCATGACCTCCCATTGGTCACTCTCTCATGTGAGCTTGGGTAGGTAACTCACTGATGTGACCTCATGTAGGCCACTCGCCCTTGTGATTTCATGTGTGTTACATGACTGTTTTACCTCAAAGAGGCCATTCTCCCATGTAACTTCATATAGGCCACTCACATAGGAGACCTTGTGGAATCCTTTAGAGAAAAATGAATTCATTTCGAGTGTAATTATAGGGTGGGCATGGATTACTCATGAGATGAGAGATGATGAAAAGTGAAATAGTATAGTGATGATAATATGGTGGAAAAAACAAGTGAAATAACCTAATAAAAAAACAGTAATTATAGATGAGATATATTTATGGTAGAAATTCATGACTAGCATGTACGATAGACATGTTCCACTAAATAGTGTGATCGAGTGTCATGAACAATATATATGGAATAGTTTAATGGTGAACTTGTTAACAACATATTTTCCATTTCCACATTATTTAATAAATATAAAATAATTTTACATACATCCAAACCAAAAATACCTTCACCAACATATTATTTCCATTGAATGATGGTTCCATCAATAGTCTTTCTTTTCTCCACATGAAGATTATATCCTTATTATTTAAAATATATAGAATCACGTTGTGTGGGGTGGGGGGGGGGGGGTTGAATTCAATTTTTTATTAAAAATTGAAATAAACTTCTAAATGAATTCATGATGATGAAAAACAGTCATAGTATAGTATGACTGGGAAAAACATATCTTACCAAAACCTCATGAAGGCCCCTCCTGTGTGGACCATCTTATGTGATATATCTATGTGAGTGTATTGCATGTATGGACTCCTTGTGGTAGGGTCCCAAGACACACATTTTATTTAACTATAATATGAAGAGTCAGCATGAATCCCTCTTAACATATGTACATCTCATAATTCCTCCAAACCCTTAGGTATCATTTTGGGCATACAAAATAAAAGGGAATTAGAAAATTTCAAGTTATTATGATTTACTCAAGGTATGAAACACTCACTAATTATATGAGGAAACACTTAACATATTCTAATTATAATAGGTTGAACTGAATTTCCTTTGATCAAAACATGAGATCTTGATTTCTTGGATATCCATAGGATACACATAGATATTAGAGCAAGGCGTCACCCAAGTGTGGTTGTCCAGGTCGTTATTCTATAAATAAATCATCCAATGATTTCATAAATAGTACTTGAGCGAGGTAAATCTAGGATCCTAAACGTAAAAAACAAGTGGTGTACCTCCCAAATCTCCTAGGTATCACCTGGGTGAAGTTACACCTAGCTTTCCTAGGTATCACCAGGGAAAGGGACCATCCAAGTCACCCATGTATCATGAGTGCAAGGTCCAACCCAACTCTCCTAAGTATGACCTGGGAGAAGAACCCTACGAGTCAAATAAATTAAAATAATCTCTAATTTGGTAGTTAAATTTATGGAAACTATCTCAGAAACATTCACCAACTCCCCTATATTTTAATGATCATAGCATAGGGTACACAAATGATTCAACCAATCGATTGGGAATTCACTCAGTAAAATCATTCCTATTCATTTCTTACCTAATAGGTATGGTCCTCTGGGTGTTAAATAATAACAATCATATTAAATTAAATTTATTTATAGAAAATATACATTTAATTTCTCTTAATTTATTCACATTGATTATAAAAATATTAAGTAATTTTTGAATCAAAACATAAATAGTTTTAATTGAACACTAATATAATAATATTTTTATAGAATGTCAAATTTATAAATTTTATAAATTTAATTTTATAAAATTAATATCAATTTTTAAATTATAATATCTAAATGTACATGGGGTTAAACATTAGTATTTTCCAAAAAATATTGATTTTTCATTAAATAGTGATTTTATTTAAAAATAATAATTTATTAAAATAATTTATGTAATTGAAAAGTACCATTATGTTTTTAATATTATTTAAATTAATATATAATTTAAATATTTTTATTAAATATATTTATTTTATTTTTAATCAACTTTCTATTTGATTTTATAATAATTCTATTTATGGCATTAAAATTGGTTTTTAATGAAACACTTTTAATGTGCATAATTATTATATTCTTTAATTATTAAAAATAATACATAAAATGTAATTTTTTAAATGAAATTTATATAATATATATTTATTGAAATTAATTTAATTCCCTAAAATTTTTATTATTATTCTCAAATTTAATAAAAAACATCTTTCTCTTGAAAATACACTTATTAAAACCGTCTTTTTCATCACGTTTGTTGGTTTAATATTATACATACATTTACCACTTATATGGATTAAATTTGTTAAGATATATTACATATATTGAATCATAATAATTAATATTTTATAATAATTTATATATATTTTTTAACATAATGAATGGTGGAATCATTAAAATGTAATTAATACAACTAAGGTGAAAATAGATTTACCAAGGGTTTAAACTAATAAAATTTGGTATAGAATGACCTATACATTTGTGTAAAATCTATTTTATGTCTTCGTATCTAAATTATAATTTCTAAATCTTGATAATGGTATATTTTAAATATGTTGGAACCTTCTAAGCATTGTAACATCATTTTATTTCAAAAAACATTCTAGTGCACAACTCACCGAACATATTAAAGGCTACCACATATCCTCTTCACTTCAAAAATTTAAATACCTTTGTCTTATCCAATACCAACCAATATAACTTACTAAATTACCTCCCAACAACCTATATCCCTTATATTAATTGTAATGGAATTCTTGGAAGTATTTTTGTCGTTACCTAAGGAGGATTCTAAAGAACATGTATCATACTTTACTTAGGGTATTTATTTAATATTTATGACATATCCTAAAAATATAATTCAATTAAAATTATATAATTCTTATATCATAACCCATTTAAATATATTTCATTATGTAAATTTCAAAACCATGATACTTTTTTTCTATTAAATGGGATACAAAATCTCAAATCATGGGTACGGTGGTCTACGACATAGCGAACTAATGTCATTCACATTCCTTCATCGCATATCATGGATTATTGTAATGGTGGATTTAAATTATTTATATTATATTATTAATATTTTTACACTTCTAGAGATATTATATTACATATTCCTATATAATTTTCATTTTTTGGGTATATGATAATGTCACTCATATGTGCAATAGACTACCATAACACGAAGTCATGTGATTCATTTTTCAAGAATTATTTACATGAAGGGTAATAAGGATAATTCTAATGAATATATGTAGTATAATTGATATAATAATTATACTAATGACATATTTATCAATATAGAAGGAAATAATTCATTTTCTTCACTAAAATAAAAAATGATAATCCCATGCCAGTATGTGTGGACTACTACCTCCATGAAGCAATGTGATTATTTTTTCATCACCATATCCCAATAATTATATATATATATTTAAATAAATAATATTTAATTTATGATTTCATGACCCATCCCTCGGGGCCCTTGTCATGACTACCCCAATACCAAAACCCATCATGTAAATTGTACTATCAATGTATTCCCTGAAGTCTCTAACTGTATTATAGTGGAATTAAAGCCTATGGTTGTAGAATTATGACCAATATTCTCTAACCTCATTAAGCTCTACCATGTGTTGGAACACCATGGTCTACATCATAGCATCAGTTGTCTACACAAGACATAAAAAGTGCATGCAAAGCTCGTGCAGGGGTGAGTAAAATAACTCGGTAGGGACCCCAAGTCCCTCGAAAGTCTCTCAGAAATGCATGAGGGAAAATAAAAAAATATATATACCACAATGTAAATTCCAAAAAAATACCAAAAAAATACGACAAAGTAAATTCCACCAAGATTGATCTCAAAGACATAGCACAATATAATAGACACATCACACCATGTATAACATAAGTGTAGAAGTAAATATGTTCAGTCGTAAAGCTAGATCATCTAATTCTGTTGAGAGGCTCTGCGAATGATCCGTGAAGGGTAACTCTGCTACTGATGCAGAAGGGTGGCGCCCGTGCTAATCCACGAAGGGTCTCCCTAATTATGATCGTTGGAGGTTCAATCTATGTTGATATACCATGGGTCTCTCTCATGATGATCCATGATGAGTCACTCCATTGTTGATTCATGAAGCACATCCTTTCATTCACGACATTAAAACAAACCAATGGATTCTCATACATAGGTAACCTAATTCTGGGAGGATCTTCTCCACAATCCCTCAATCATACCTCAAAACCAAGTAAGTCTTATGTAATGTAACCCAAAGGATCGTATCATCGTAAGGGTCCCAACACAAGAGACAAAACGTCGAATGGATTCCCAGTCGGTAAGATATGGGCATTTTTTTGTAAAAAGGGAACAGTTGGATTCAAGTCATATCCAACCCATCCATACTCCAACCGTATCCAAAATTCATATAGAGTATCTCAGAAGGAATGACTTTTTGTAAGGGTACTCGTGCAATAGATGGCATGGAAATCAGCTGCTTGAATGGTTATTTACAAGCATTTCATTAAAACAGGGTCCGGTTTGGTCCGAGTCTGGTCCATCCCAGCCGGACAGACCCAACAAGACCCTAAATCCGGACTTACCTAGATTCAGTCTATAATCGGGCCATCCTAGTAGGGAGGGTATGGAACACCATCGTGGGTGAGGCTTACAGGCTTTGCCCAGCCCGGACACGGCTTAGTAGTATCCGATTCGTCACCTGGTGGCCCCTGTTGTGGCTGCCTCCCCTTTGACTAGTCCGTATAGCAGACAGACTAGGTCCAATAGAACATAGCTCTGACACGTCTGTTTTATCTAGTGATGATGGTAGAGCGTCCATCTGATCTTCCTACATGTAGTTGATGGACTGTGTGCCCCCAGCTATCCGGAGTGGTCCGGACAATGGCCACTCCACCACATAGCGCTAGTCGGTGCCACCCCTCCAATTCGTTGTGTCCAGCTGGTCATGTCCCTCCTCCACTTCCACTCACTAATGGGCGCACCTACAACCTTTTCACATGGCCGCCACTACTGCTAGCACACTGACGGTTCCTTCAGCGGGTCACCAAAGTTACTCTTCTGGTATGTTTCTCGAACCGTTAACTCCTACAGGTTCGTAGGGTGGCCACCTTCACTATAACGACCTGAACCTCACCTTGACACAATTTTGAGAACTCGTCCATGAAGAACACACAAGGAATAAGGGCACTTGATTTTTTTCTTATCGCTTTGTGCCCTCAATGCTAGAATATTGAAATAGGGGTGGCTTGAGATCATTGTTTTATCAAGCTATCTATAATCCATGTAAAAACACCATGGAAATCACCCTCCAATGAGAGCACCCGATTTGTGAATTAACCTATTCATGGAATGATCCATGTTCATTTTTTTAGAGTAATGATTGGTGAATTCAATAAAAAAACAATCCCTAACATGAAGCAATTTGATGATGAAGTAGTCTTCCTACAAAGTTTCATGAAGTCGAAGGATTTTGTTGTTTCCCAACTCAATTCTTCATAGAGCGATGACATTGTGAGAGATCCACTGGTGTTCATCTTTATTCATTGTGGGTGAACATCTCCATAGGTTTGACAAATAATTTCTATAGATTGATTCGTAACTCTCCAACACATTATTTTAATAAAAATAAAACATGTCGTAGTGTTTCTATTATGTTGCGGCGTTGCATCATTACACTGTTTCATTTATAAAATAGTGTAGTGGTTACTCTTGCACAAACAAGCCATTATTTATCCTTATTTAATGTTCCATATCGTGGCAGCATAGCACCTCCATCTCCTTCTCAATGGTTCAAAATAAAATAAAATAAATATTTCCATGTTATTTTATTGTTTTACAAAAAGTCTAAAAATAAACATTTTAGTTCGACCCATGTTGGTCCATGTTATGTCCTTTATAAAAGAATCCAAGCATTTCGAGTCCAATGGTGCCCTCAGATTTTCGATCCTATCATGGTTTGAAAATATTAAAAAACCAACTCACACATTTAGATAACTGAACTTAAAAAGTTCAAAATTCAATTCCGAGCTCACCGGGCATTAGAATCACGTGCCTCCAGAGTGTCTCTCAAAATAATTCCATATAATTTAAAAAAAATTACATGGAAATTCATAGACATTACATTCTCCCCACATTCATGCATTATGTACCTAAAATCCAAAAAAAGTACTACTCAATAAAATGGCGGTACTGAGCATGAATCATAGAATCCTTCTCCCATGTTCTCTCTTGAAGATTCCCATGAATCCACAAACCACCCATAAGGGGAAACGACCATCCAAGAAGGAACTTCTTTTTTTTTTGATCATCTATCTCCAATAGGAACACCGCAAAAGTCACTCCATTTTCAATGTCCAGTTCAACCCAGTTGATGACGTTATTTAGAACTTTCACGTACCTCCTCAACTGTGACACATGAAAAACATTGTGGCCTCTGTGCATATTTGGGGGAAGAACTAGGAGGAATGCTACCTTGCCATCACTACTGAGGATCTAAAATGATCCTATGATCACCGAAGATATCTTGTCTCCCTAGCCAAATATCTACAATCATCATCATTGTGAGACCGAATGGAACACATGGTCTCCCTGCTCGAACAGGAAGTGTCTTCATCTCTTGTTAGCAAACATTTTTTTCCTACTCTTTGTATTATGTATCTTCACTTGGATGCTCTCCACCATCATAGTGGTATCCCGTACCTACTCTATAACCATGATTCATGACTCCCCTATGTCTTTACAGCATAGAGGTGATCTGCATGGTAATCCATACAATGCCTCAAATGGTGAAAAGCTGATGGTGGAGTGCTAGATGATTTTTATGAAATCAACACCTGTGGTAGGTGGTTCTCCTAACTACAACCAATATCAAGGACACATTCACAAATCATGTATTCCAAGGAATGTATGGTTTTATCTATATTATCATCTATCTAGGGGTGAAAAGATGTGCTAAAGAGAAGATGTGTCCTGAACCCCTCTTACAACCCCTTCCACAGCCAATATGTAAAGCATGAATCGTGGCCTGATACGATCTTCTAAATCACCCTGTGAAGCCTCACTATCTCTTCGATGTAGAGGCATCATAGTCCCTCTACCGATCCTTCCTCCTGGATGTGTAGGAAGTGAGCTGACTTGGTGAGTCTATTAGTAAATTCCCAGATAGAATATTGTCCCCTAGATGTGCATGATAACCCAATTACAAAGTCCATAGAGATACCATCCATCTTCCACATCGTTACCTCATGTGGTTGTGTCAAGACTACTTAGACTTGATACTCGGCCTTCACTTGCCGACATGTGGGGAATCTTGAAATGAACTGTGCCATAGATTTTTTCATCCCTGTCCACCAGTACTAAAGTTGGAGGTCCTAGTAAATCTTCTCCACACCATAGTGTATGCCCAATGGGATGTGTAAAACACCCTCAAAACCTCCTTTTGTAATGTCACTGGTAAAATGGTGCATCTTCTGAAATTGATGGAGTGATCCCCACCTATTTAAAACCCATCAAGAGAATTTCTTGAGGATATCCAAGCACATAGGGCCTCACAGTCAACATCCCCAAGCTGTGCCTCCCTAACTCTCTGTGATAGTGAAGAAGTGATCATCATCTACTGAAGGTAAGATGCTCCATCACTATCCATGAAGGGTACCTTCATTTTCTCTAGATTATCCATCACCTCACTCAGTATCTATAAACCATACCACATACTGAGTGAGTCCTCTACCATGTTCCACATCACTTGAGTGTATACTATATCAATGTCAATGTCCTAGGGAAACTCCAGCCATCACCACTATCTCGAGTTTAGGTCCTTTTGTGGGAAGATATACCAGAGACTCTTGTGGTCGGAGTAGATGGTAAAACATTAACCCATCAATCAGTACCACCACATATTCAAGGAAAAAACAACTACTAATAACAGTAGGTCATGGGTGGCATAGTTATTCTCATGTGGCATCAACTACCATGATATTTATGCAATAACCACTCACTTCATCATCAGGACACAACCCCATCTGTCCACTGATACGCTGCAGAAGAATACATAACCAACAGCCTCTTATGGTAGTCACAATATGGGGGAAATTTTTATTCTATGCCTCAGCTATTGAAAAATATATCGGCACCACTCCGTACATACAAAGGTTTTTCCAGCTTTTTCAAAACTATCAAGGGTGCTAATACTCTGAAAAAGTAAGGTATGAACCTCTGATAGTATCGATCCAACCCCATGAAACATCGCACATTAGTCACGCTCCTGGGTCGCTCCCAAGAAATCAATGACTCTATCTTTTTTGGATCTACTACAAATTCATCCTCTGAGATGACATGTCCCTGAATGTGGGCCTCCCAAATCTAGAACTGGATCATCGGGGGTTACCATAAATCTAGTGATCCATGATTTTATCTAGAAATATCCACAGTTATGTAGTATTCTCCTCCCCCGAGGCCAAGTACACCATGATGTAATCAATAGAGACCACCACAAAATGATTGAGGTAAGGCTGGATATTCCTATTCATGAGACCCATGAAAACTATCGGGGAATTGTTCATGCCGAAGGGCATCACCGAGAACTCATACTGGCCATACCGGCATCTAAATGATGTCTTCAGAATGGTCTCATACCATACTAGAATCATATGATATCCTTATATTAGGTCGATCATCAAGAACCATCTCGATCCCTTCATATGGTTAAAGAGCTCATCAGTCCTTGGAATTGGATACGTGTTCCTCACAGTCTCTAGCTTCAGGTGTCGGATGTCCATGAATAACCTCAAGCTCCAATATCCATTCTTGGAAAAATACAATAGGGCTACCCATGGTGAAACACTGGGCCTTAAGAACCCCTTCTCCAATATGTCCTCCACATATACCTTCATTTCATGTAGCTCTGTGGGAGCCATCTAATATGCTATTGTAAATTTCCGAACCGTCCTAGTGTACATGTCGAACCAGAAGTCTACCACCCTAAGTGAGGGTAGTCCAATAACATTCTCAGGAAAGACATACTCATACACATCAACCACACTAAGGGGGAGGCTAGAAAACTAGTGAGTGATCTCCTACACCCTCCTTCGATAAATCTTATCTTATGCTGAAAATGTTCCCTTCTCATCGATGAAGTAAAACCCAGTCCCATCTTTGCGGACACACCACACTTTTCCCCTGAAATAGTCGATCTGAGCATGGACTGTAGATAACCAATCCAAACCCAATAGGATGTCATAAGGCATCAATGATACTACTAGGATATCCCAAATGAAGCTCTAGGATCCTAGAGTAATCTCACTCTATTGTAACCAATGTTAAATTTTCAAATCCCATCCAGTAAGAGTATTTAATTGTAAGGATCTAGCCAACGGCTCTACCAGAATCTTCAAACCACAAACAAGGATTGTGGTAAAGAATGATTAACTGGAACATCAATCTATAATAACTTTATATATGGTGATGATGAAACAGATCATACCATTAACCATCTCCAGAGCATTGTGGTCATAGGCCTCCACTACCTGAAGCTGAGCACGTCCATGTCCTCATGATCCCTAAGAACGTGGTGGACCGCCATGGGGTGGAGGAGGTACTACCTCTAACCATTGTCAAACACCTGCCACTCTACCTACTCCCTAGCCACATCTGCCACCCTGGATTCCTCATCACTCGAACCATTGCCTCTTCCATAGTGGTCTCTCGATAAGCCAGTGCTTGGTGACAAGCACTGGAAAAGCATATCCCAAAAAGGGAAGGAATTTATTTTAAATCATTAAAAACACAAACATGGAATATTTCAAAAATAAAACAACAAATAAAAAAAAGTAAAACCACCATAAAGTTACACCAATGAGATTAAAATGTGGAAAAATGAAATAAATTGGGACAAAATTAAATCCCATGAACGGAAAAAGTAAACAATACTTTCAATATCTACCATAAAGTCTCTACTTATAGGGTAGTGGTAGTAAATATTGAAACTATAGAAGTATGACCCATCTTATCCTACCTCAAAGATACCCATAAAGTCCCAAACCACAAAGGTATACATTGTAGATCTAGTTGTCTACAAAATAAACTACATGTGTAGGCGAAGCCTGTATATGGGTGAGTATAACAACCCAGTAGGGACCCCGATACCCCCTATGGTCCCTCAAAAATCCACAAGGGAAAATACCAAAAAATAAATACAACCAATAAAATAACACAAATGAATAACAACAAAAGAAATACCACCACAAAAGATCTCAAATACATAGCACAATGTAAAATATATCTCACACCAATTATAACATAAGTAAATAATTAAAGATGATTAGTTGTAAAGAACGATCATCTTATTATTTTTAGTGTCTCTGTTGTGGATCCATGTAGGATGGATATGCTTCTGATCAATGATGGGTTATGATACTATTTTTCCATGAAGGGTTTCTCTCATGTTGATCCATGGAGGATTGCTTTCAAGCTGATCCACAGAGTGCCTCACTACTGCTGATCCATGAAGGGTTTCTCTTGTGATGATCCAAGAAGGGTCTCTCTCATGATTATCCATAACGGATCCCTCTCATAAAGATCCATTGAGGTTATCTTCATTGATGATCCATGAAGGGTCGCCCTTAATTCTTCATGTCACAGCCATGCGTCCAATCCTGCTGCAGGAGTAAAAAACTCTACCCTCAGCTGGACTCATCTGCGTCATGAGCTCTGCACCTCCGACCCTACGACCCAGTGTCTTCCTCTATATAGTCTATCTCGTTTGGGCCTCTAAATAATCTTTCTACAACCTACTTCTGATGACCCAACCACCATTCATCTGGAGGTGGCTCTAACTATTAGTGCATTCTTGGCTAGGAATCTATATACCAGTAGATATCTCTCTATCACTCCACCCAGCATCAAGATGTTGGGAAATATCTTTGACATCCTGGACTCCTATCAGATTCCATTCTGAATGTTCCATTCCCTAAAGAAAGGGTCTTATACCATGTCAGTGGAGTAGCGATAGAGGTTGGTAAACCATGCCGAGTACTGGGCCACAGTCATGCATCCCAACTGTAGGTCATGTAGCACCTAAATACACAATGATCATAGTGTCACTGGTGCGAACTCCATCCTGAAGATGATACCAAAGTACAACCAAGAAAGGGTCACCACCTTGTGTGCCTCAAGTGTCATGATCCACCGTCTCCTTGACTTTCCCTAAAAAAGGCTAGCGGCTAGGACCACCATATGAACTACAGGTGTCTCTACCATGTGAAAAAAACCCACGTAACTACCTCCATATAGTCCTGATCTTCCTAAGGATCTATCTCACCCAAATCCTCAGTGTAATCTCTCTCTATGGAATTCGTGCAGTATGCCTAATCAACGTGCAAAGTCTAATGGTGGGGCAGGTAGCAACTGCTCATCTACGGGTGGTGGTTTTGTTGGTACACCACCTGAAGGTGCTATCACTGTAAGAGGACCCCACACCAATGCCTCATCGCTCAGTGGGACATCATTGTGGTCCCTCACAGTATTCATGGCTGCCTATAATCGTGGAGGAATCATGTAGAGAAATAGATGCTCAATGGTCAATATGTTTTGTCTGGTCAGCTGACTCTAAAGATATCAAGAGAAAAACATTTCCATAACACATGAAAATAGTGTTTTCATGTACCAAGTCAGAATATACAATTATTGGTTTTAGTGTATGGATACATTGGCCGCTGCACCAACACTGTACTCCCCATCCTAAATTCTGAACTCAAGACACTCACTAGTATTTCCCCAATTGAAAATAAATACCCTTAGTTCTTATATTATAACTAACTGCACTTTGATTCCACTATGTAATGACTCATCCCTTAGGGCCCATGTCATGACTACACTAAGCCCAAGAACCCACAAAGTAAATAATACTATCAAAGTCTTCCCTAAATTATCTACTTTTAGGGTAGTGGAAGTAAAGCCTAATTTTGTAGAAGTATTTCATGTATGCTCTTGCCTCCCTGAGCTCCATCAAGTCCCATACCATCGAGGTCTATGTCATAGAACCAGTCATCAACAAAAGTTACAACATGTGTAGGTGAATCCCATGCAGGGGTAATTTAAACCACTCATTAGGGACACTGAGTCCCCCATGGGTCTTTCAAACGTCCACGATGCAAAATTCCACAAAAGAAAATACCACAAATATACATCTCAAATACATGGCACAATGAAAAAAATCACACACATGGAATAAATTATGTATTTAAGTAAAGATTTTTATTTTTAATGCTAGATAATTATATTCTATTGAGAGGATCTTCTACATAACCACGAAGAGTCTCTATACTACTTATCCATGAATTGTATCTCTACTACTGATCCACGATTGGTCGATCTCATGCTGATCCACAGAACGTCTCTCTCATGCCAATCAATGAAGGATTCGCTACTGCTGATATGCGAAGGGTTACTCTAATACTGATCCATTGAGGGTCGCTCTAATATGGATCCATGAGGGTTCACTCTCATGTTTTTACATGAAGGGTTTTTCAATTACAGATCCACAAAGGGCCTCCCATCAATTTTCCCATCCCAAACACCCATTGGATTCCCGCACATAAGTGGCTTGATTTTGGGATGATATTATCCTAAATCCATTTTTCATTCAACAACATCTTTGAAGACCCTCATAGGGTATCCCAAAGGAAAATCTCTTAAAAAGGGTGCCAATGCTATATTCAGCACGTCGAACAGACACATGGTCTGCAATATATGGTCATTTTTGTTATAAATGACTAGTTGTATTCAAGCCCGATCCAACCTGGCCATATTCCAACCATCACCAAAACTCACATAGACTATGTCATAATGACTGCCTCATCTAAACGACTTTGAGTCACAGATGAAGCATCAATCAGACAACCTATCTATTAGTTACAAGTGTTTTAGTGGAATGGTGTATGGATGGATACCGATCTGGTCTGAACCGACCTGAACCGACCCGAATCCAGCTGGGGCCTGGCCCGTCCTGTTGGGATGTGTGTCCAACCAACCAGCTTAGGTCTATCCCACTGAGGTGGGATGACTCGTCTTTCCCGTATGTGGCTTAACAATGTCCAGTTCATTTCCCGGCAGTGATAGATGGAGCCACCTCCCCCTCTGACTGGTCCTTGTAGCAGATCGTCTTGTTCTAGTAGAGCGTGACTCTACTATATCTGTTTCATCCTGGGTGGTCGGCCAAGTAGTAGGTTGATCCTCCCGCACATTAGTTGACAGACTGTGTGCCGACTGCTTGCCCGAGCATCCTAAACATGAGCAATGCCTCCATGCCACTGCGGTCAGATGACCGTTGCCCTATGCTGATGTGGTGCTCTGATGGGCATGCTTCCTCCCTCTTCCCATGGTGGCCACCGCCCAAGCTAACATGCCGACAGTTCCTTATGCGGGACACCAGAGTTGCTCTGGTGGTCTATTTCTAAAACTATCAATGCATATTAGACTGTAGGGATTCCACCTTCACTACAACGACCTCAAACTCACCTATGAACCATTTCAAGAATTAATACACAATGAACGTAGAAGGTGGATGGGCTTGGGCCTTGTTTGTGTTGGCCCATGCCCTCTAAATTAGAATTTTGAAACAGGGGAGGTTCATAACCATCTTTCATGATTTGATTTAAAACTAAAACTTATGATTAGAAATGAGAATTATTTCATTATTATTTTTCAATTGTTGTAAAACTAATGACCTTTTTTACCACTAGATAACCTAATAATTCATTTTTCACACAAAAGTCAAATATCGTCCAAAAACCTAACATAAATTTAATTTCATATGTAATTGAAAATAATGTGTTGTGATGTAAAATTAATGTAATAATAAAAAGGAAATTTTTTCTTAAATATCTAAATAATTATTATAAGATTATTAATATAGATGATGAATAATTAACATGAAGAATCTATCTTGAGGCAAGTGGCTTCATCACAATTTCCTTTTATTGAGGTGTATATTGATTTTGTGCACCTATATTCTTTTTGTGGTGTATATATAGTCCCATTGACATGTTATATCATGAATTCTTCTATTATAATTTTTTTAATGTTTTTATTTCATTTTTATTATGATTAAAATATTTCAAAATTGATGAGGGGAATATCATAAAAAATTATTTTTAAGGTTTCCCTTCTAACTATATATTCCCTACATGTACATTATTTTTATGTTATTTCATATGGACATGAGAATTTTTCTAAAAATAATATTTTTCCTTCATTTAATTTTTTTATAGGAAAAGAGTATATTTTTATTGAATATTTCGTACTATATAAAAGTGAAAAAATTAATGTTTTATTTCAATGTATATGACCCAAATTAATGTTATATCACTGTAACCATTATTTTATGTTTAGATTCATTTATATTATTACATTTTTTGTTAAATTATAAATCTTCTTTCAAATTTTCTTTGTATTTCAGTATTGGAAATGTGTTTTTAATAGAAAATGGTATTTTTGTATTGAAAATAGGCCTTTAAAAGGAATGATTATTATAATAATAAAAAAGTGGTTTCTATAAAAATATAAAATATTTCTCAAAATGTTATCTGTTGTTAAAATAAAGATATTTTTTTATTAATTATAAGGTAGTATATAGTTATATGATAAATGGTTGATGAAAAATAGTTATGGGTTACTTCGACAATGCTTTTATGATTGTTGGTCCCATACAAAACTGGGTAAGCCAGAAATAGATTATACAATGGGTGAACCTAGATAGAACTCCAATTAATTTTATGATGTTCCTTTTAATAATATGAAAGAATGAGGGAGTTACCGAGGGTTTTTTCTAATAGATTTTACTAGGATCATGATACTAATAACACTGGTTAGAAATTTGTTATGAATGTGATAAACTAAATATCCAAATATGGTATTTATTGGACACATATGGGTCTTAATGGCTTCCATTGTGAATAATTATTTTCATGTGAAACTTAATTATTTCCTTCTCTCAATGGACATTAACATTAAGGTAAAACATTTCATATTATATCATTTTCTCACTATACTATCATTTTTTCTTTCTTTTAGGCATCTTATTAATATTTTAGTGATCATAACACATTTTAAAAGGTTTTTCAAAGGAATTATAGGTGGATAATGGAATAGAAGAAATTAAGTTCAATGTCATTTTCATTTTTCATTAAAAGAAATCATTCTTTATTTTAAAATATATATATTATGTGAAAGTAGATACAAATAATAATTTTACAATTTTTAATTTATGTTTTTGGTTATATTTTAGTTGTGATTTAATTATATACATCCTAATACATAATTTTATATATAAATAAAAAAGAATTATTTATTTTATTAAAATCTATTTTATGTAATCTTTATGATTTGGTCCATATAATTGGGATAATAGGGTGGTTAGGATAACATTATTTTTTTAGGATAATGATAAAATCATAAACTCGAATGATTTTAAATTATGGTTGTGTTTATATGATATATAATTGAAGTGTTACCTTGTTGCATCATCAAACCGATTTATCTAAAAATGGGTTTCTCCAGAGAAAATTTGGAAGTTATTGTTGGAAGGCATTGTGATGAAAATATACATCTAAATGAGAATCTCAATTTGGCTGGTATTGAAACATAATATTGTGTTGTGGTTATTCCATAGTTTACATAATCTATTAATTGTTTAGGTATCCATTATTGTGAGGAACACAATGTAACATGAAGGAACACATCTATTGTTGATCAGATTGTAAGGATACGACACTCCTCATTCATTGGATTATCTGAACTCATGGAATTAGATGGATGGATAAATTTATTCAATGAGTTATTTGAAGAGAATAGAATTTCTAAACTTTAAAAGGAAACTATTTAATTTTAATATTTTGAAGGTGAATCTAATCGACGATGGCCATTGGTTAATAATACCAGATAAAAGTATGATCATGATTCCCTTTAGTGATAAAAAATTAAGGCTTTGTTCTCTGTGAAATATTTAACAGAGGATGTTCAAATATAGATGGAAAATTAATATCTGGAATTGTGGTGAACAATTGATGTTTTTGTGGCTATGTATAAAAAAAGTATTACAATACTATCCTGGTATATAACATATACTTTTTAGGATATTAAATGTAATGTTTGTAGATTTTACATACAGTTAAATCTATTTTTATGAAAACAATTAGTCACATTATTATTTTACTGTTTTGGGAATGTGATTTTTTGTGTTGAAAAATATGATATGAAGATTCCAATCATGTATGATCCTCAAGAAGAAAATTGATACATAAATCCTTGCTGCAAGAATCAGAGAAGTAAGTAGCTAAAAAATATAAATTTATATAACTAAAATTATTCAAGTGTGGTAAATTATATTTCATGGAATAATTTATAGAATATTTACTGGTTTTCTAGTGGGGTCAATTTGGTCATATGTCTCGTGAATGTAATGAAAATAATCCTAATGATTCAAAGAATGGGGTAAAAGATAACAATCAAATGGGGTGGTGTTTTAGTTGCAATGTGTTGTGTCATTATACTAAAAGGTGTATAAATGTATTTTTTAGGTTTTTAATCATCTTTATTAGAAATATAAATTTTAAAAAAAATTATTAATATAGACAATGTTGGCCCATTGATCGCACCCCGATTTACTGTTTCATATTCACCCTTACACCACTGTGCTAAACTTGTTTTACATTGAAAATTATATAAACAATATCCAATTTAATTTTGCGTTTGAATAATTTATTTTATTGTTTTCATTGTTAAATGACTAAATGTTACATTTTTTATGATTGCATTACAGGATGAGGTTATTTGGAGGGCCCATGATGATGTGCAAGAAAAATGGACCAAATTATGCAGGATCGATGCACACTAGTGGAATCATCCGCACACTAATACAAAAAAGTAAATCCAAATGGGCTAAAATTTTGTGGTATGGTATACCATGGATTGGGATAAATTTTATTTGAAGAAACCCAATACCAATTAGTCTATCTAGTGGCCCAACTTACATTATCTCTCCAGCATACTAAATCTTCCCAATGTCAAAATTGGTGTGTTGTGATCAATCCATATCTCTAGATATGCTTGTCCAAATGGTGCCAAACATTTGGAGGATACAGGAAAGGGGTAGGGATACAAATTTTTTGTTTTCTCAAAAGCAAGATAAGTCTTTCTGGAGGTTGAAACAAATTTGAAATGAGGATTTATGAAACATGTGTGCCCAAAACCTCCTTCCATTTTCCCATAAAAATGGAAACTTGGGCTCCCCCTTTTGATGTTTGAACCAAATGTAAATATATTCCATTTTGTAGTCTTATAAGAGTCCCCTACTCATCCATGAAGTTATGTTGGCCCCTGTTCCCATAAGGGGATCAATAATGAAGAAAGAGTTCCACCTGAGATTCCTCCTCCTCCCAATGTTGACCTAAACGGTGGGTATTCATTGTGAGAGAGATACACACTTGTAGAGAGTTTTCTGAAAACTTTTATTATACTGGGATTTATAATTTGTGTGTGAATTATTTTACTTAATTTTAATAATTATACGCGAGTTCTCTGAATGGATTTATTTTGTTTAATTGTGTGAAACATTTCTCATTTCAATACTGATTGTTTTGAGATTCAAGTGGGAATATTGGGTTATTCTGATTGGAAAACACAAGAATCCTCTTTCTCACACACATGCATGATATTTAACTATTCATTGGTAGAATTGACTCTATTTTTGAGGTCCAAACCATGAGTACATGATTGTTGTTTCAAGGGGTGGTTCTTTGTGCATCATTTTACGAGGATAGAGGGGAACTAGGATCTTGGTTAACCCTCAACCAAAGGATTACAATAATACCTAACAATAAATTAAGAATGAGGAACTCATAAAGTTATATAGTTACATACCAATTATCACTTATTTATCTCATATTTTTTAAAATCCCCTTTGTCTTTCAACATTAAAACTGTTTATGTTAAGATACTTTCTTAAAACCGTTTTCAAAATCCCCCCTCTTTTGTTCTTATTTTTAAAAATACACACTCAAAACCTATAAACTCCCCTTTAGAGAAGACCTTGCCTACCCTTGAATACAAAATATTCTTTAAGTAACTATAAATTTTATGTTTCAAGACAATGCGTTCAAATTTTGGCACTGTTTCCGGATAGCACTTTGGTTTTTAGTGCGGATTTTTGTATGTTTTTTTATAATTTTGTGAATAGTTATTTATTTTATCTTACATGTATACGATGAATTATTTATTCTAATCTATATCTTTTTTAGTTTTTGTGCATGAAGCATTCAACTTTGGGAGACCTACCACCTTTCGAACCCAAATAGGATAGGATCCTATATCTGTGACACTGAGGCGCACAATGGAACCCTTCGAAGGAGGACATACAAACAAAGACACTATACTTGATCCTTCCTAGTCTTCTAGAACCAATATCAAAACTAAAATATAAATGCACAACAATGATCAAAATAACCAAACATTAAAATAACTAACCTCACCTGATGTTGCTATCCAACCCACATACATTAAAATGCAAGGAGAGGCACCCAATTTTGAAATAATATCTGGTCTAATTCATTTATTATCATGATTCCATAGACTCACAAGAAAGATACACACAAGAATTTTAAATAATTTCATTCTATTTTTTCAACATTAAAACCGGCTAATGAGGATGAATAATAAGTAAATATTAGTTCATTCCACTTTTCATTTGAAGATACAACAAAATATTGGTTATATTATGTTAATTACCCAATATAATTCTAGTCGGACATGAAATGCCTTGTCATTTAAAAATATTTCCCATACTCTCGAACTATAAAAATAAGGAAAGAAATATATGGTATAAGATAATTTCAAGGAGAAACACCTCACAAATATTAAGAAATATTTAAAAATTTATGTTCATTTTGTCCACACAACCAAATAAGTGATCAGAATTTAATACAATTATTTATAAAGGTTTATTTCAAATTGATCATAACACGATTGAAGCAACTACGGGTAGAGCACTAGTATATATGAACCCAATTTCATCAAGAACCCAGATTGATAATATGGCACACAATACTCAACAATTTGGGTCATGGTCTAGTGTACCCATTCTAGGTGTCCATGAAGTGAAATGTACTAAATTCGAGAAGAAGGTGGACACGAAGTTCGAAAATGTAATTAACCATCTTCGAAAGCTTTCCATTTCCTAATGTAAATCCAAATCTCCCCCTCCAATCCATTGTGGCATATTTTCTTCTGACACCAACTACCCTGATCAATACCTCCAACTAAGAGAATCTTTTGAGAGTTTTGAGGCAGTCTTCCCATGATGCCCTTATAACCAACACTTTAGGAAATAACCTTACTATCCATCCATCCTTAGGTAGAAATAAAACCATGCTTATAGGAAAGGGGGTATTCAAACATGGCTCATCAACGATGGAACCAAAAAGGGTGGAGTAGTACTCCAACACCACCACCGAGAAATCATCAACCACAAAAATGTAATTTCAATAAAACCCCTCCAAAACATGATCCTTGATTATAATACATGAAGAAAAAAATAGATGCCAATAATCTCTTATTCCGAAAAACCACCCATGTAGCCATAAAATACCTACAAACCTAGTTAGGCCAACTTTCCTACTCAGTGGGGGAAATCTAAATCCATGGGTTTGTTAAACTACCTTCTGAAATAATAGTTACCCTAGGTATAAAGGTAAATATCGGTGCCTTTACCCTTCAGTGTGGAAAAAAACATAAAAGCCAAACGACCCATCCATTGGTGTCAACCCCTCCTAAGGAAAGAACCATCCCAACCACTGGAAATGCTCCAAATGAGGTAGAACCTTGTCCAGCGGGAATTCCTTCCACATGGAAGAGTGTGTCTATTGATGAGTCACCTAGCCCAACCATTCCTCTTCCATTTCCCCAAAGTTCCACCCAGCCAAGAAAACAAAAGAAAAATTAACTTAATAAGGAAATATTATAAACCATCAAAAAATTTCAGGTAAACATCCCCTTGGTTGATGCTGTGAAACAAATTACATGATATGAAATGTTTTTAAATGGGGTGTTTATACATCGAAGAAGACTTCTTTGTGATGAGAATGTAAGATTGGGGAGGAATGTTTCACCATTGATAGAGCCATCACTTCCCACCAAGTGCAATGATCCTGGAACATTCTCAAGTATGTGAACCATAGGGGAGTATTCTTTTTCTAAAACTATTCTTGATTTAGGTGCTTCTATAAATGTGAAGCCTCACTCTATTTACTCTGATTTGCAAGTTGGATAACTAAAACCCACTGGAATAGTCATTCAGCTAGAAAATCGTAGTACAACACACCCTTCTTGTGTGATAGAGGATGTTCTTGTCAGGGTTCAAAATTTAATTTTTCCTGCATATTTATATGTGCATAAATTGTAAGATGATAATATTAATAGACATTACCCAATTATATTGGGGATACCTTTATTGAAAATATCCAAAACCATAATTAATATCCATAATGGACCATTATTTATTGAGTTTGATGGTGACATTTTAAACATCAACATCCTTGATGCCAAAAATAACCCCCAGAAGAACATTCCAATCTCTCTGTTAATTCTATATATATACTCCCTTACCTTGAAAAAACGACATCTCATTCCCCTGACACCCTTTCTGAGTTTCCTTCATTGATAGAAATGATAAGTAATGAATCATTCATTGATTGTTGCAGTGGTCTAGAAAAATGTAATGCATGTTTTTTGATTTATGATTTCTTGAGCACTGAGGATCAACTAACCATTGATGATATTGATAAACTTGTAAAAGTTCATTCCTAATATAAGGATTATACCAATGAGAAGTTATATGTGATTAGTGACCTCTCACTTTCACACACACTTCCATTAATCCAACTTCCAACTGTATTGGAACTGGAAAAACTACCACAAGAATTTAAATATTCATATCTTGGGAAAGTAATCAATATGCATGTCATCATTGGTAATAACTCGGTTTTTGCTGTGAAAGACTTTGGAATATTCTTGTTGATATTCCAGAGTAGCTCCTTCAGACGACGTGCGATTCCGAGCCCCGGAATGGCCGGAATTAAATTTTCAGTGTGTTCACACTAGAAATGCTAAAAATTTGAGATAACTCCTAAACCGAGTTCCGGATCGGAGATCCGAGAGTTCAGATGGTTCCGGAATGGGGTGTTTATCCTAGGAGTGACATAAAACATGTCGGTGCGGGGTGTTTGGACCCCTCGCCCGCTCCCGGAACGTTAAACGGATAAATAAATTAATTAATTTATTCGTTTAATGGTTAAACTCAAGTATCTCTTAGACGGTGGCTCATACTGGAAAACTGAGGGCACCGTTGAGTTTGGAGCATGTCGTTTACCCTGTAAGGGGTATAAGTTTCGCGGGCGCGGGCCGTTTGTGAAAAATGGCCCCAGGGGCGTTTTCGTAATTTAGCGTCTTTAGACTTTAAATTTAATATCTTTTGAACGGGGTCTCGAATTAAAATTCTGAAACTGCCGTTGTGCTCGGAGGGTCGTGTTTACCCCAGGTACACCTTCCTTTTTGTCTGCTTCGAGAGCGGGGTCAGGGGCGTGCCGGGCGGGGGTGTTTAAGTGTTATTACTTAAACGCACCCCCTCCCTCTTCTCTTCCCCTTCTCCTCCCTCACACCCTCACCCCTTCCCTCCTCTATTCCAGCGAGCTCCGGTGAGGCGACCTCCGGCGAGGCAAGCTCCGGTGAGCCAACTCCGACGAGGCAACGGCACGGGGCGGATCGCGCGGGAAGCGTCGGGCAAAGCCCCGCGAGGTAGCAGTTTTATTTTGTCTGTTTTTAAATTCCCGCTTTCTTTGAGCCCGTTTATACCATCGAATTGCCGCCCGATCTTCGAACAAAGACCGTAGATGAGAATAGCTTGATCAGAGCTTTCCGACGCACCATTAGGATGTGAAATCGGAGCTCTGAGGCGTTCGCAGCGGCCAGGCGAAGTTGGGGGTGGTTTTGCAGTTTCCAGCGGTCGGCAGGGTGGTCCGGCGAGATGACTCGACGAAGCGGCTCGACTCCGGGCAGGCGGCGCAGCGGTCGTGGCTTCGGAAGGCGGTGTGGCGGCCGCGGATTCAGAAGGTCACGGCGGCTGTAGCCGGTGGCACCGGCAGGGCGCCGACGAGAGCGAGAGGGGTCGCGGGGCGGCGACCCCGTGTGGCACGACAACGACCCGCACTTTGCGGTTCCTTGTGTGGGATGTGCGACCAACCCTCGTGGACGGTCGGTGGAAAATCCCGTGCGGCGGGCGCACGGGAGTGAAGGGGAGCAGGCCGTGGAACGGTGGCCCGCGGCTCGGCGGGAACGAGTCTAGCGGCTGGGCCGCGGTCCAGCGGGCCGGCCCAAGCAGGGAGGAACGGCCGGACCGGGCCGGTCCGGCCCAAGGGGCTTTGCCCCTCAGACTTCGGATGCTTGTATTTCGGGCTACGTTTGTCCGTTTTGCGCACCGTCTGCGGCAGCGCGGAGCTTGAGTCAAGGCGGAGTTTTTGAGATGGTTTCGGGAATTTTTAATTCCCGAAACGAGGGGTCTCGGAGATGCGATGCGTCTTTAAGTGGACGAACGTTCTTCCGGAAAATCTTGTTTTCGACGGCGCGGACGCGTGCGACGTCCGCTTTGAGTGCCTTCAGTTGCGTTGGGACCCTGGCATCGGGGCGAAGTTTTCCAAGATGGTTTCAGGCGTTGAAGCCGAAGTTGAGGCGCGGGCCCTGCGACCCGTCTTTTGAGCTGCGTGCAGCTAGTAGCGACTTTTTCCTCGGACGTCCGTTCGGGGCGTGCGAGCTGTCGATGTTGGGTGTTTTTCCGAGGGCAACGTGTTGGCGCATTCTTACCGCTGTAATTCCACATGATGTTGCGGGCCCAGTGAGGGCCGATTCGGGAGTTGACGGTGATTTCCAGCTTTATCACCGGGCGACCGTTTTGGACATGTGAATAGTCCATTTGGTGTACTTTTTCGAGAAGATCACAATGGTGCGATCCGTTCGTTGAGTTTAGGGACCGAGATTCGGGTCCCACATGGCACCGCTCGTGTGCGGTGTGGGTCCCTCCTGACCCGGCTACCTTGAATAGGGCACTTTCTACCAGGTGTCCATTTTAGGCGATTGAGTACTCAATCCCATGTGTTTTTCCGAGGGGATCGCAGTGGTGTGATCTAATGGTTCAGTTTTAGGATTTTGGGGTGGGCCCCACACGGGTTTGGTCATGAAGAATAGTACATCTTCCACCTATTGACCATTTCGGGTGAGTGAGTAGTCTAACTCGCGTGTTTTTCCGCAAGGATTACAACGGTGTGATCCGTTTGGCAGTACGTAGCCTCTTGCACGATATTGTGAAATGTGGAAAGCATGGAAGGTGCTCTAGTGGTGGTTCCCCCTACCTTGGTTGTAGCAGACCCTTGGGGTGTGATCACGCACTCTTAGGAGAGTGATGCAAATGGTTCACGACACGTGGTTGGTCATGCCTGGGCCTTTGTGGTGGAGTTGTTACGTCACTCCTTCGCGTTGACGTTGGGTGTCGTGTGCACGCTATCCCTTGGGCTGAAAGTGAGGTATACTCTGAGAGTATACGGGAGCGCTTGGAGGTATGTGTGGTTTGTACCTGAGATGTTTGTGCGCTTGGTTGGGGTTGAATTGGGGCCACACGTCGTGTGGGCCCCATGTGCGTGTCATGTTCTACCTTACGTACTTTGGCCTCTCACGGCGTTGAGGGTACCTCTGTGTGTTTGTTCGACCAGCAGGGTGGAGCTCTTCCCCTGGCTCTGTGCTCGTTGGTTTGACCAGCAGGGTTGACTGGTCTCCCCCTGGTTTCGTCCTCGATGGATTGGCCGATAGTGGTGTTAGTGACACCCAATGATGTGGCAGACGCTGCACCTCTTTTGGGAGAGCTGTTCTGGAGTTGGGTGGTTGCGCGACACAAACTCCGTGTTCGGTCGGCCAGTGTTGTACCCTCCTGTAGAGATGACAGAGCGGTTATGAGTTTTACCCTCCAGTGGGGCTGGGCAGTGTTTTACTCATCAACTTCCTCAGGCTTACCCTCCAGCAGGGCTGGGCAGTGGGTTGCTCACTGACTTCTAGGGTTTACCCTCCAGCAGAGACTGGGCAGTGGGTCACCCGACCATATTAGGGTCTACCCTCCAGCAGAGACTAGGCAGTGGGTCACCCGACGCTATTAGGATCTACCCTCCAGCAGAGACTGGACAGTGGGTCACTCGATGACCTCTTAGGGTATACCCTCCAGTAGGGCTGGGCAGTGGGTCACCCATCGTCTAGTATCAGGTCTACCCTCCAGCAAGGCTGGGCAGTGGGTCTCATGTCGACTTATTCCAGGTCTACCCTCCAGCGGGGCTGGGCAGTGGGTCACCCGATATTTGGTTATGAATTACCCTCCAGCAGAGCTGGGCAGTGGGGACACTCGTTGACATTCCAGACTCAGTCCTTTCGACTAGGCTAGTCTATGGCTTTCCTCCGTGATTACCGGAGCGAGACCCTTGGTTATTCTTGTCAGTGTTGTGACGACTTGACTTTGCTGAGACCTCTCGACTGCATGGAAGTGATGAGGTGTGGTTTTACTTTCCTAGAACACTCAAGTATGAGGGGCGCTTTCTCCACCGAGACGTGTTCTTGCGACGCGATCTAAAACCGTGTGGGCAAGTCAGTGCCACCCTAAGCGGATAGTATCAAGGTGCGGTGACTGAGCCCCTTGGCTTGCGATTCAGGGCAGACGTGCGGGATGCTGGGCATCAATGATGGGGTTACTTCTGGGACTATTGTCTACTCTTTCTTGGGCTGAGCTACGGGATGGGGATCCCCTTACGACTTTTTTTCGGGTTTCTTGTTGAGCAAACTAATATGTAAATACCTTGTTTCCAGTACCCACTTCTTGGGTTTCGTTACTCTCCTTCCAGGAGAGGCGAAGACGCGCGGGGTATGCCACGTGCTTTTCGTGTCTAGCTTCTTGTTGTTGGATGAGTCCACTCTCCTGCTATAGGTAGCAAAAACTCGACGGGAAGTTCATCTTCTCAACGTCTCTAGCTCCTTGTGCCTGGACGAGTCTACTTCCTTTCTCTTGTTGGGTTGAGATGGACTCATTACTACACCCTCGGTTGTACTCCTTTCTATTCCTTGTTCGATCTTCTGCTCACCCTTTGGTACCTCCTTTTTTGCTCCCTCGAGCCTTCGGGGTATCCTACTGAGTATTTTTATACTCACCCCTTCTTGGGCTTTTCCCGCACTTGGTGTGCCCTTATAGACGACGGACAGGTTGGTCGTGACTTCAGTGGAGCGTAGGAGCTTGGAAGTTTGGACCGCGTGCGGTGGTCGTGGCCAGGTTCTAGCAGGGAGACCCGTCAGCAGTTTCTTTTTGTTTACCTGTTGCCGGGTTGTGGCACTTTTTGGTTGGGCACGTGTTTTGCCCCTTTTCGTTTCAGTTTGTACCTTGTAATGTATAGAGGTCGATGCACTTTGTGGGTTATATTTATAGTAGTTGCCTTTTCTTACTCGTCTTTCCTTTTACTCTACACTTTTGCATTGATTTTTCTATGTGTGCGTGTGTACAAGTTCTTAGGAAAATGCCTCCCCGAGTTGTTGTGCCTTCGGCGCTGGTCGCCCGCCCCTGGCCTATGGAGGTGGGCTTGGGGTAGTTGCAGCTCGAGCCCGGGTAGAGTCGGGTCGTGACAAAGTGGTATCAGAGGTGGTTCGTTCCTTGGGATGTTGTGCGGACGTCCCTAGAAGAGGAATTGGTTGGGATATAGGGCAATGGTGTTAACGTGTCTCGAGAGAAGCTCTTAGGCCCGGGAGTCCAGTGATGGTGCGGCGGCCGACGTATCCATTCACTAGGACCTTGATAACCCGCTTTTCGACTCGGCATGCTGAGACACTTGTTGCAGGGAAATTTGTATCTGCATCACATTGGACTGAGTCTTTGACTATCCTTCTTGAGACAGCTCCCCATCGTTGCTATTGGTATATACATATATGCTCATCTTACCGTGTCACTCCTTGATAATATTCAGGATGCCTCCGCGGGGACAGCCAGCCCGGATACCATCTTTGGGTACATGATGACGACCCTATGAGCTACAAGGCCTCAGTCCAGAACCCATCATGCGAGCCCCTTTCTTCGGGCCGGCCGGTAGCAGCACCCCCACCTGTTGAGCAGCAGACAGTTTCAGCCAGAGCAGGCTGAGCTCGAGCGCAGGTTGAGCACACTCCGTGAGTTCCAGTGGCAGAGACCGCTGAGGGTCAGTGGTGAGCCAGACCCTCAGGCAGCAGAGGTTTGGCTCAAGGGAGTGGTTCACCTTTCCAAGCTTGTGTAGACGTCGACAGATCATAGAGTGGCTTTGGTATCCAGCTTTTTTTTCTGGAGAAGCTCGGCGTTCGTAGTGTCTGGTGACTCAGTTTCATGACGAGTCGTCGCTTTCGTTGGGGGGAATGTCAGTTGTTGCTCCGTGAGGAGTTTTGCCCCTCCTGCTTTTGCTCCGTTCGGATTCAGGAGCTCCTGCAGTTTCAGCAAGGAGGGATGATGGTGGCCGAGTATGCGGCTATTTTTGCAGACTGTGCACGCTTTTACCCGAACGTGGTCAGTGACGATAACCTCCGAGCACGGATGTTTGAGCAGGGTCTCCGCTGAGAGATTCGTGCTGTCAGAGTACCCTTGGGCATTTCCACATATGTTGGGGTGCTAGAGAATACGCTGGTGACGAAGGGCTTCCTGTCATGTTTTGCAGTTGGTAGTGGCAGTGGGAACGACAGAGCCTGGACGTCTCCCATAGCTAGCAGGCACCGGAGGACAGGGCCTCGATGCAGGTGGCCTTCCCACTTCCGGTTTCAGAGACGTGGTCAAATACCACAGTGCAGAAAAGGGCGTAGGGCCTCAGTTGAGGATTCCCTTCCGTGAGTGGATCCTGGGCCGTGGTCGTACACCACAGTGGCACCGGAGGGTACCAGGGCAGCCCAGAGAGCGCCAATGCTATGCTTGTGATGGGCAAGGTCACTTGGCACGAGACTGCCTGACCCGAGTTGCTGGGAGCATCAGGCAGGCAGCAGGCGCACCACCACGGCAGAGGCTGCACCGAGATCGGAGTCGTACCCAGAGAGGTGGTGCTAGCAGAGGAGCGGGAGGAGCTGGAGGTGGGGGATGACGTTATAAGATCTCCCCATCACCACTAGGCAGTCCATGTCAGGCTTCGGGAGCTGACGACTGGGACCACGGGTAGCCGCGTTCTTTGGATGTCTACGATCCTACAGAGCACGGGATGGTGAGAGGTACCCCTTGCGACCCTTCTACTTCTTGCAGTAGAATTGTTAGGCTCTGCGTGTGAAATGATTCTCGCCCGGCTCATTCTGTGAGGTGTTACTAGGGTGACGCAGGGCATCGGGTGTAACCCTGTGGTGGTAAGGAGAAAGGCGTGAGACCTTTTCCTTTAGTCGATGGTGTTGACTCCCTTGCCTTTTGAGCGTTTAAGATAGCATCGACTCTGGAGCCTAGCGAGACCAGATATCCTTGGGTGTTTCACCATATGGATATTCTGAAAAAGGGAATCACCGGGCGTTGTTCCAGGTGCGGGCGGTGATTCCAGTCGCGGCGTACGACGTAGAGGTTTGACCAGGGAGGTGAGCTACCCCCGAGGGACTTCTGGGCCGTTTGAGACCGTGGAAAAGGGATGTTGAGGTACCCTACCGCCTTGCCCTAACCCCAAAGTTTGGAGTGGGTGCACGACATCGGGAAGGGCTGACCCCGCATGAACATATCAATCCTTTGGTCTGTGTGCGGTGGTGCAGAGCTGTGCGTGGGTTCTTCTGGGTATGGGAAAGCCAGGTGTGGGATTAGTACCCTGTGTTTCTCCCTAGTTTTTCTTTTCGAGGATGAAAATTTTGAAGGAGGGAATGATGTAAGAATCCGGTTTTTGCTGTGAAAGACTTTGGAATATTCTTGATGATATTCCAGAGCAGCGCCTTCAGACGGCGTGCGATTCCGAGCCCCGGAATGGTCGGAATTAAATTTTTCGTGCGTTCACACTGGAAACGCTAAAAATTTGAGGTAACTCCTAAACGGAGTTCCGGATTAGAGATCCTAGTGTACGGATGGGTTCAGAATGGGGTGTTTACCCTAGGACCGACATAAAACTTGTCGGCGCGGGGTGTTTGGACCCCTCGCCCGCTCCCGGAACGTTAAACAGATAAATAAATAAATTAATTTATTTGTTTAATGGTTAAACTCGAGTATCTCATAAACAGTGGCTTGGACCGGAAAAACGAGGGCACCATTGAGTTCGGAGCGTGTTTTTTACCCTGGGAGGTGTATAAGTTTCACGGGCGCGGGCCGTTTGTGAAAAATGGCCCCAGGGGTGTTTTCCTAATTTAGCGGCATCAGACATTAAATTTTATATCTTTTGAACGGGGTCTTGGATTAAAATTCTGAGACCGTCGTTGTGCTCGGAGTGTCGTGTTTACCCCAGGGACGCCTTCCTTTTTGTCTGCTTCGAGAGCGGGGTCGGGGGTGTGCCGGGTGGGGGTGTTTATGTGTTATTACTTAAACGCACCCCTCCCTCTTCTCTTCCCCTTCTCCTCCCTCACACCCTCACCCCTTCACTCCTCCATTCCGGCGAGCACCGACCACACGAGCTCCGGCGAGCCAACTCCGGCGAGGCAACGGCGCGGGGCGGATCGCGCGGGAAGCGTCGGGCAAAGCCCCGCGAGGTAGGAGTTTTATTTTGTTTGATTTTAAATTCTTGCTTTCTTTGAGCCCGATTTATACCATCGAATTGCCGCCCAATATTCGAACAAAGCCCATAGATTAGTAGAGCTCGATCCGAGATTTCCGATGCACCTTTCGGATGTGAAATCAGAGCTCTGAGGCGTCCGCAGCGGCTTGACGAAGTTGGGGGTGGTTTTGCGGTTTAAGGCGGTCGGCAGGGCGGTCCGGCGAGATGGCGCGGCGGAGCGGCTCAGCTCTAGGCAGGCGGCGCGGCGGCCGTGGCTTCAGAAGGTGGCGCTGCGGCCGCGGCTTCGGAATGCCGTGGCGGCGGCAGCTGGTGGCGCCGGCAGGGCACCGGCGAGAGCGAGAGGGGCGGCGGGGCGGCGGCCCCGTGCGGCGGCCGCGCGGGTGTGAAGGGGAGCGGGCCGCGGAGCGGCGGCCCGCGGGTCGGCTGGACTGGGCCCAGCGGCTGGGCCGCGGTCCAACGGGCCGGTCGGCGCGGGCCAGCCCAATCAGGGCGGACCAGCCGGACCGGGCCGGTCCGGCCCAAGGGGCTTTGCCCCTCAGACTTCGGACGCCCATATTTCGGGCTACAGACGTCCGTTTTGCACGCCGTCTGTGGCAGCACAGAGCTTGCGTCAAGGCGGAGTTTTTGAGATGGTTTTGGGAATTTTTAATTCCCCAAACGACGGGTCTCGGAGACGCGACACGTCTTTATGTGGACGAGCGTTCTTCCAGAAAATCTTGTTTTTGACGGCGCGGACGCGTGCACCGTCCGCATTGAGTGCCGTCATTTGCATTGGGACCCTGGTGCAGGGGCGATGTTTTCCAGGGTGGTTTCGGGCATTGAAGCCGATGTTGAGGCACGGGCCCCACGGCCCGTCTTTTGAGCAGCTGGCAGCTAGTAGTAACTTTTTCCTCGGACGTCTGTTCGGGGCGTGCAAGCAGTCAATGTTGGGTGATTTTCCGAGGGCAACGCATTGGCGCAGTCTGCCCGTTGTAATTCCACACGATGGTGCGGGCCCCGCGAGGGCCGATTCGGGAGTTGACGGTGATTTCTAGGTTTATCACCTGGCGACCGTTTTGGACAAGTGAATAGTCCATTTCGTGTACTTTTTCGAGAGGATCGCAACGGTGTGATCCGTTCGTTGAGTTTCAGTACTGGGATGCGGGTCCCCCGTGGCACCGCTCGTGTGCGGTGCGCCGGAATGCATCTTTTCTCTGGGTACCCGTTCCACGCAAGTAAGCAGTCAATTTGACGTGATTTTCCAAGAGCATTGCGATGGCGTAGTCTGCCCGACTATTTTCGGGGACGTGGTGTGGGTCCCACCCGAACCGACTATGGTGAATAGTGCCCTTTTTACCGGGTGTCCGTTTTGGGCGATTGAGTACTCAATCCCGTGTGTTTTTCCGAGGGGATCACAGTGGCGTGATCCGTTGGTTCAGATTCGGGATCTTGGGGTGGGCCCCACACGGGTTTGGTCAAGATGAATAGTACCTTTTCCACCTGTTGACCGTTTCGGGTGAGTGAGTAGTCTAACTCGCGTGTTTTTCCGCAAGGATTACAACGGTGTGACCCGTTTGGCTGTACGGAGCCTCTTGCGTGAACTTGAGAAATGTGGAAAGCATGGAAGGTGCTCTAGTGGTGGTTCGCCCTACCTTGGTTGTAGCGGACCCTTGGCGTGTGATCGCGCACTCTTGGGAGAGTGATGTAAATTGTTCACGAGATGTGGCTGGCCATGCCTAGGCCTTTGAGGTGGAGTTGTTACGTCACGCCTTCGCGTTGAAGTTGGGTGCCGTGTGCACGCTATCCCTTGGGCTGAAAGTGAGGTATACTCTGGGAGTATACGGGAGCGCTTGGAGGTACGTGTGGTTTGTACCTGATATGTTCGTGCACTTGGTTGGGGTTGACTTGGGGCCACACGTCGTGTGGGCCCCATGTGCGTGCCGTGTTCTTCCTTACGTACTTTGACCTCTCGCGGCGTAGAGGGTCCCTATGTGTGTTTGTTTGACCAGTAGGGTGGAGCTCTTCCCCTGGCTCTGTGCCTGTTGGTTTGACCAGCAGGGTTGAGTGGTCACCCCCTGGTTTCGTCCTTGATAGATTGGCCGGTAGCGGTGCTAGTAACACCCAGTGCTGGGGCAGACACGTCACCTCTTTTGGGAGAGCTGTTCTGGAGTTGGGTGGTTGCGCGACACCCAATCCATGTTCGGTCGGCCAGAGTTGTACCCTCCTGTAGAGATTGCAGAGTGGTTCTGAGTTTTACCCTCCATCGGGGCTGGGCAGTGGGTTACTCATTGACTTCCTCGGGCTTACCCTCCAGCAGGGCTGGGCAGTGGGTTGCTCAATGACTTCTAGGGTTTACCCTCCAGCAGAGACTGGGCAGTGGGTCACCCGACGCTATTAGGGTCTACCCTCTAGCAGAGACTCGGAAGTGGGTCACCCGACGCTATTAGGGTCTACCCTCCAGCAGAGACTGGGCAGTGGGTCACCCGACTACCTCTTAGGGTCTACCCTCCAGCACGACTGGGAAGTGGGTCACCTGTCGTCTAGTTCCAGGTCTACCCTCCAGCAAGGTTGGGCAGTGGGTCACCTGTCGACTTATTCCAGGTCTACCCTCCAGTGGGGCTGGGCAGTGGGTCGCCAGATGATGTGTTATGGTTTACCCTCCAGCAGGGCCGGGCAGTGGGTCACCCAGTATCTTATTAGGGTTTAGCCTACAGCGGGGCTAGGTAGTGGGTCACCCGATATCTGGTTATGAATCAACCTCTAGCAGGGCTGGGTAGTGGGGACACTCATTGACATTCCAGACTCAGTCCTTTCTACTGGGCTAGTCTGTGGATTTCCTCCGTGATTACCGGAGCTGGACCCTTGGTTATTCGGGTCAGTGTTGTGACGACTTGACTTTGAAGAGACCTCTCGACTGCAGGGCAGTGATGAGGTGTGGTTTGACTTTCATATAACTCTCAGGTACGAGGGGCTCTTTCCCCACCGAGACGCAATCTTGTGACGTGATCTAAAATCGTGCGGGTGAGTCAGTGCCGCCTAAAGCGGATAGTATCAAGGTGCGGTGACTGAGCCCCTTGGCTTGCGATTCAGGGCAGACGTGCGGGATGCTGGGCATCATTGATGGGGTTACTTCTGGGATTGTTGGCTACTCTATCTTGGGCTAAGCTACGGGATGGGGATCCCCTAACGACTTTGTTCTGGTTTCTTGTTGAGAAAACCGATATGTATATACCGTGTTTTCGGTACCCACTTCTTAGGTTTGGTTACTCTCCTTCTAGGAGAGGCGAAGACGCGTGGGGTAAGCCACGTGCTTTCCATGTCTAGCTTCTCGTGGTTGGATGAGTCTACTCTCATGCTATAGGTTGCAAAAACTCGACAGGAAGTTCATCTTCTCACCGTCTCCAGCTCCTTCTTCCTGGACGAGTCTACTTCCTTTCTCTTGTTTGGTTGAGCTGGACTCTTTACTGCACCCTCGGTTGTACTCCTTTCTATTCCTTGTTCACTCTACTTCTCACCCTTCGATACCTCCTTTGTTGCTTCCTCGAGACTTCAGGGTATCCTACTGAGTATTTTTATACTCAGCCCCGCTTGGGCTTTGCCCGCACTTAGTGTGCCCTTGCAGACGACGGACAGGTTGGTCGTGACTTCGGTGGAGCGTAGGAGCTTGGGAGTTTGGACCGCCTGCGGTGGTCATGGCCGGGTTCCAGGTGGGAGACCCGTCAGCTGTTTCTTTTTGTTTACTTGTTGCCGGGTTGTGGCACTTTTTGGTTGGGCGCATGTTTTCCCCTTTTATTTTTAGTTTTTACCTTGTACTGTATAGATGTCGATGCACTTTGTGGGTTATATTTATAGCAGTTTCCTTTTCTTACTCATCTTTCCTTTTACTCTGCACTTTTGCATTGAGTTTGCTGCGTGTGCGTGTGTACAGGTGCTTAGGAAAAGGCCTCCCCGAGTTGTTGTGCCTTTGGCACTGGTCTCCAGCCCCTGGCCTATGGAGGTGGGCTTGGGGTAGTTGTGGCTCGAGCCCAGGTAGGGCCGGGTCATGACATCATTGCTAGTTCAATCCCTCATGAGAATGAATTTCGACAACATTAAATTTTTAGGGAGTATAAACAATAATTGTGATGGAAATTTGTTTTCATTCCAGGTATTAGACCACCAATTTCCACACATAATATTTTATTAAACGATGAGGCTAAACCAGTTTGGTAGGCACAACATCGACTGAACCCAAACCTCCTAGATTTTGAGAAAAATGAGGTATAAAAATTATTTTCTATTGGAATAATTTACCCCATCTCTGACATCCAATGGGTCAGTCATGTTCTTGTAGTTCCTAAAAAAATGGCCATACAGTAATCAAAAATTAAAACAATGAATTTGTTCCAACTCATGTGCAGAATAGTTGGCATATCTTCATAGACTATCGCTGACTTAACCAACACACTAGGAATAACCATTTCGCTTTTCTTTTGATTGACCAAATTCTAGAGAGGCTAGAGTGTAATTCCCACTACAATTTCCTTGATGAGTATTTTGGTTACATTCATATCCATATTTCCTCTGAGGATCAGGAAAATATGACCGTCACTTTCCCCTTTGGAACATTTTCATATAAGAGGATGTCATTTGGTCTCTGAAATGATCATGGTACATTCTAGCGATGTATGGATAGCATTTTTTCGGATTACCTGGAGAATTTTAGGGATGTTTTCATAGATGATTTAACTATTTATGTCTCCTCTTTTGATGAATGTTTTAGTAGCCCGGGTTTTTTCCAACGTCACTGTATTGAAGAGAATCTTCTATAAAATTATGAGAAATACCATTTCATTGTGCGATAAGGAATAGTTTTGGGGATTATAATTTATGGGAATGGTATACAAGTAGATAAATCAAAATCATATGTCATTTAATCCCTACCATTTCCCAAAAAGTTATGATATGAGTAGTATTTCATAGGTCATATTAGATTTTACTATCATTTCATTCATGAAATTAGAAAAATAACACTCCCCCTATCCAAATTACTTAAAAAGATAAAGAATATGTTTTTGAAAAAGAATGTGAGGAATATTTTAATAAGTTAAAATGGTGTCTCACGTCACCCCTAGTAATCCAACCACCTCGGTGAGATTTTCCATTTGAGCTCATGTGCGACGCCTTTAATTACGTAGTTGGTGCAGCTTTATCACAAAGGTTCGATTGAGATCCACATGTCATTGCCTATGATTCATTTACATTTGACCCTTCCCAATTAAACTAAACCACAACTGAAAATGAACTCCTTTCTATTGTGTATTCATTCGAAAGAATCTCATCATACATTTTGTGGTCCAAAGTCATTGTGTTCTCTAACTATGTAGCCCTCCAGTATCTCCTTAAGAAACCATAATCCAAAACACGTATCATTTTCTGGATGCTACTCCTTTAGGAAATCAGTTTATAAATTAGAGATAAAAAAGGAGAAGAGATTGTGGTGGATGACCATATCAATAGAATCCACCCATCATCGGACATTGAATCAACCCCCTATATTCGAATAAATTATATTTCTCTAGATGAGAAATCATACCATGATCAATATGTTATATTTTGCTACATAGAAATTTTAAATTATTTCCTAGCATTTTGTGTTCCTAATGATTTCGACAAAAACCAGGACAACCATCTAAAACATGATTCTATTTTCTACATTTGTGTTAACCCCTAACTTTGGAAGACCTATAGTGATTAAGTCCTTAGGTGTTGTTTTCCCAAAATCGAATCTCAGTCTGTCCTTAGGTTCTTCCACACTCTTGCTTGTGGGGGCCACATTGGTTCCAAATGGACTGCTCGTAATGTCCTTGGTTCTGATCTCTATTTTTTCACATTGTTTTCGGATTCCCATGAATACTGTAAATCTTGTCCTTGTAGTTAATGAATAGTGAATATATCTAAAAGAAATGAGATACAACAAAAACCCTTCATCTTCAATGAAATTTTCAATTTTTGGGGCATTGAATTAATGGGACTATTTCCCAAATCCTTTGGTAACCTGTACATTATATTTGAAGTGGATTATGTTTCAAAATTGGTGAGGTAAGAGCTACAAGGACTAATGGTTCTAAGGAAGTTCAGGAATTTTTTAGAACCCAAATTTTCTATAGGATTGTCTTAACTAGTTTTATCATCAGTGATCAGGGTTCTCATTTCTGCAACCGAATAATGCATTATCTCTTGTTTTGGTATGGGGTTAGGCATCAAGTGCATACTAATTATCAACCACATACCAATGGTTAAGACGATGTGTCAAATAGAGAGTTAAACAAATTCTTGAAAAACCTTTTCAACCCAAGAGAAAATATTGGATTCATAGACTTGATGATTATTTATGGTCATACCGTACCTATTTTAAGACTCCCTATGGCATGTCACCATATTAGCTGGTGTTTGGAATGATATGTCACCTCTCTATGGATATTGAGCACTAGGCCTACTAGGATATTGAATAATGAAATTCTAGTCATTATGGTGCACGTTCTCAAAAGAATTTACAGATTCAAGAGTTAGAGGAAGTGCATAGATATGATTATGTGAACTCTATGATTTTTAAAGAGTTAACCAAGGCTACCCATGACTATTTCATCCTTCATGGTCAGTTCCACATTGGGAATAAGGTCCCCTTTTAAAATTCATGGTTGAAGTTGCATCTAGGTAAGATTTGTTTCCATATGTATGAATGATACACTATTAATAACACCACTCCATTTGGTGTTGTCCAGGTTCAAAATAAAGAAACCAAGCAAACCTTCACTGTGAATGGGCAGCGACTGAAGCACTACCATGAATCCATTCTATAGTCCCTGATAGAGGAAATACATGTTCAAGAATCAGTCTATGAATTACACATACCAGGTTTCAATCTTCCTTCCCACATTCACTTCTATTATAATGAGGACAATACACACTTTATGTGTGGGGGATGGGTATATTTCTGGGTTAGTAAGGAATTTTCACCGTCTTTAATTTTTTTTATCTTTTTATCTTTCTGAATTGTATTGTCACTTTTACCCCTTTTCCTCCCACTAAACTTTGTGTTCGATTATTACATTTTTAATTCCCAATTTATCATTGAAAATGATGACTGTTTAATCATGGTGGTTATTGAAGATGAATGCGGAATTTCTGTATTTCATGTTGTTTTAGAATTCTAAAAAAAGAAGAAAATTATGATACAATGTGCATTTCATAAAAAATTTAATATTATGGTGAAAATTTCATTTGATGTTTTGGTATTTGTCGATGATATAAATTATTGTATCATTTTGAATCCATTGAGAAGAATGGTTCACTTTTTTTATATAGTATAAAAGAAAATTATGTCACTTAATTTCTCCACAAAACATTTCACCCAACCACTTATTGTAAAAATTCATACATAAAAATATATATATATATAAGCAAGGTTTATTTTTCTCTACATTCCAAAGACATTTTCCATATATTCTTTTCTTATCTGATCTATTTCATTACTGTACTAGATTTACCAATGTGTGTGTACATGTTATTTCACTATTTTACTCCTAAAAGAATGGGTTTGTATATTTGTTAAGTCAAAAACCACCCTTCTTCAACCTTTGATCTTTTTATAATTATATTAGTGTTGTGAGGAAATCAAACATAGGATGAGAGAACAGTGTGAGATTTGATCCAAGTGCAAATTTTGAATAATTAATAAATTAGGGGAGTGATGAAATGTAAAATGTATGGGGATATCTATGTTAGGATATTATGGTTTGACTTCTTGGAATTCTTTAGTGAGATGGTCTTGAAATTTGATTACAATGGATGTGGGGCATGTTTAGTGGATCATCTCTTATAAGTAAATAATTATTAAACTAACTTATGTTTACATGATAAAAAGGGGAAAGAACAACATGAAATGGTTGTCACACACACACATGGAGAATTAGTGACATGAATAACTTTTTAATTATTTTATTTTATTGGTATCATGCATCTCTTGAAATTTCATTTGGTTACAATTTTTGAGACGTCTTTTTTAATGAAAATGGAGAATAACTCATCAGTGTGATTTTTTCTTTGATCATCATTCAATCATGAATTAAATTTTTATTGAATGTTACATATTTATGAAGTTGGAAATATCTACACGAATAATGTTTAGAATTATGAATTTTCACAGGAGTGAAAATCATTAGGTGTGGTGGTGTTATCGCACTGCGATTCACTGTGTCATTTTCACCCTTACACCACCGTGATAAATTTTTTATATTGATAATTATAAAAATAATAACTATTTTAATTCCATGTTTGAATAATTTATTTGGATTTTATCACTACTAAAAAGGTAAATGTTACTTGTTTTGATGATTCTATTACAAGAGGTGGTGATTTGGAGGGCCCATGATGATGTAAAAAAATGGGCCAAACTGCGCATGATCCATACACACTAGTTGACTCAGCCACTCACTGCTACTGAACTGTGCATCCAAATTGGATAATATTTTGGGGGATGGTCCTAAATGAATTGGTATCGATTTCTTAAGAAGAAACCCAAGACTAATTTGTCGACCTGCTAGCCCAACCTACCTGATCTGTCCAGCACACCGAATATACAAATTGTCAAAAATTGTGTGCAATTATCTATTCATATATCAGGATGACATATCCAAATTGATCCAAAATATCAGTCGATTCCTTTAGGAGGTTGGGATAAAACATTTTTATTTCTCTAAAGCGATATAATTTTTTTGGGTGGTCGAAACCCATGTGATAATTGGTTTCAAGAAATTAATGTGCTCAAAACCACCTTTCAATTTTCCTTTAAAATGGAACCATCATTTCCCCATTTGAATGATCAAACCGGAAGTGAAGCTATTCCATCTGGGAGTCCTAGAGTTGTCTCCTTTTCGTCCTTAAAGTTATAGAGGCCCCTATTATCATAGATTGATGAATAATTATGATGGATCTTCACCCAAACTTCCTCATCCCCATGTTGAGATAAATTTTGGGTGATAATTATGAGGAAGAAACACACTAGAAGGGGGAGTTCTGTCACCTTATATTAATTTTTTTTTGTAATTTCTGTTTGAATTATTTCACTTATGTTTAATCTATAGATTCTTTTTATCTGAATGATTCAATTTGTTTTAATTAAGTAATACATTTCTCATTTCAAAACCAACTGGGTTGAGATTCAAGTAGGAATTTTGGGTTGTTCCGATTGGACAACATAATTATCCTCTTTCTCTAACGCATACATGATATTTCAGTATGATTTTTTTATTCCTCACTCTATGATTTAGGTCCAACCCTTGAGAACATGATTTTTGTGTTAATGGGTGGTTCTGTGTGCATCATTTTTTTTGTGGAAATAAGGGGACCAAGATCTTTCTTAACTCTCCAGAAAAGGATTACACTAAAACAGAATAATCAAATAATAATTAGAAACTCTTAAATTTTTGAAGTAACCTACAAATTACCACTTATATATCTCATATTTTTCAAAATCCAACTTGATTTTCATCTTTACAACTCTTTACGTTATGTTACATTTAGAAAATTGTTTACAAAATCACCCCTTATTTTGTAATTCTATCTTAAAATACACACTCAAAACCTATCATCGCTCCATGATAGATGATCTAGGGTCTGGCCTAGACTACATAATCTTTTTTAAATTACTATCAATTTTATGTTTCGTGACAATGTGTTAACCCATCGAATGAAGTTGTGAAAGGTATGATACATATCTATTTAAATTATACCAATTCCCTGTTTCACTTTGGATCATCACATTCATTCATTAATTAGAAGTTTTATAGTAGAATAAAAATATGCCTACATGAAAAAATATAGGTATTTTGGTGAAAAAACCATTTGTAATTATTAAATTAAATACAATTTATAGGCATATTCCTTTTATAAATAGTGGGATTTTCATTCCTTCAAATCATATATAATTGTATATAATAGTGTTTGTTATTTTATTAGTATGGATTATCTTTCAGTTTTTCATGATAAGATATTTTTTTCAAGATGAGAATATTATTTTTAATTATTTTAGGCCTTTTATGATTACCATGAAGCAGAGAAATTTTCTAGGGAAGGAAATGAGAGTATCTTATATCATGTTGTTGAATATAATGAAACTATTCAAATTATTAATGTTCTCGTAGTGAATGAATACATGAATGTAAAATCTAATGAACATACAAGTGTTATTCTTAATGAGGAGGTTGATTTTTATATTGATTTCATGAATAATTCTAATTCTTTTATAAAACCCCCATACCTACTGGATAAATTTGACATAATAGAAATGATTTTTTTTGATTTATTACAAAATTTTTAATTTGACATTGAACATCACAATGGGGTGACCCTGTTTTGGTTTTTAAAAAGATAAATTGTTCAATAAGTCATTTCACTGATTATCATTCATTGAAATACTTTATTACATAGAAAAAATATCATTTTCCATCCATCAATAATTTTTTTGATTATATTTAGGGAGCTCTATATATTCAAATTATAATCCATGGTATAGGTACCATTAGCATAAGGTAAAGTAAGATTACATTCTTACATCTAAATTTCCTACAATTTTATGAGAAATCTATGATTTTATTTATGTCATTCTTTTTCTAATTAAATTTATACCCTTATAGAAATAATTAATTGTTTTTTCCATGTGTTATTGGATATGTTTTTTATCTTTTATGGATGAAATATTGATATATTCTAAATGATATCATGATCATGAAAGTAATATAAAATATTTTAAAAAAAATTAAATAAAAAAATATTGTATATTTATTAATTGTTAATTATGGGTGAAACAATTTTTTTATAGGAAATATTGTTTGTAAGGTTTAAATAACTCTAGACCATGCTAAAAAAAGATGTTGATGAATGTGAAAGGCCAAAAAATTTCATCGTGATTAATAGTAATATCGTATATGAATTTTACTACTTATCAATTGGTGAAATATTTTTTTGGCTGTATGTCCCAAAAAACATTGTAAATCAAAAATGAGATAAATTAATCTATAAAAACTGTGATTATTCATTGCATAATCTAAAAAAAATATTATTAAGTGATCCAATATTGATGATTCCCCTAGAAAATGTTAATTCAAAGATTATGATGATGATTCATTGATGGGGATTGGATTAATCATGTTTAATAATGATAAGTTAATTGATAATGCTTCACATTAGATAAATCCTCTTGAGTTCAATTATCCAACACATGATTTTAAAATTATGTGTACTGGGACTCTTCTTTAAAAATTAGAGGCATAATTTCTACAGAGAAAAATGATAAATATATACTAATAAAAATATTTGATGTATTTATTTACCTATAATGAATTGGGAAAGATAAAAGTAATATGGTTATAACTAAGGAATGATAATTATTCCATGATTCTTTTCCATCATATGAAAATAAAAAATAAAATGATACATGAGAGAGAGAAATAAATCTAGATTACACATGGTACATTTATCATATGAATTTTTTTTAATGATTTTTAGAACTTTTTCCTAGAGTTACTGGATGAATGGACGTTCAATATTTTTATAAGTATCCAAAAACCTCCATTTTTAGATATAATTATGAATGATCGGAAGCAAGATTATTGTTGGAAGGAAAATAGAGAATATATTGTGAAAGGTAATCTTCATGAGTTCAATATAGATGAAGAAGGTGTTATAAAAATTAGTAAAAGATTATTTTGGATGTGTGATTACCATTTAAAGAAAGATCTGTTGAGTGAATATCATTGTTCTCTATCATTTTATTAATTATTCTAGTACTAAGATATACTAAGACCTTCTAAAGTAATGTAGGTGGGTATTAATAAAACTATATATTATTTAAATTACCCTAAAATTTTGAAATTTTAAATAGTTTAAATAAAAATTTATATTGATGATGGTAATGTGAAAAATATTTCATGTTCCAGAGTAGAAATGAGAAAACATATGCATGGATTGTGTGGTGGGTATACAAAGGATATCAAAAGGAAGAAATGATATTTTCATTATTGTATATTGATTGGAAAAAATCTGAGCATTCTCTTCTTATTTTAGACACTATGTATCTAGATAAATACTCTCATATATTTCTACTAGGTATTTTAAAGTAACATGGAATTTTAATCTTTAATGTATTTAACCATGATTCCAATATAACAACTAGTTTTTTGAATGGTCTTTAGATCTTTTTGAGTACTAAATTTAATTTCATTATATATTTTCATCCACGATCTTATAGAATGATAGAGATATTGATTCATACCATTGAGGATGTGATTCATTCTTATAAAAGTCATTACCATGGTTACTGAGATCATCATATATATTTGGGTTAGATTTTTTATAATTTTTTATTTCATTATATAGATGAAACCATTTGAGGAATCTTACGGAAAGAGTTATCAGATAGCAGATTTTAGGAACGAAGTATGAGAATGGAAGGGAATGGGACCAGATTTGGTGGTGGAAATAGATAAAAAGGAATAATTGATTTAGAAAAATGTGAGGAGGGATCATTGTAGGAAAAACGGTGTGTAAATAACTAGTGTAAATAACATTATTTCGAGGTAGTTGATCATGCCTTTGAAAATGTATCTTCACGAAAAAGTTTTATGTGTTTTATTAAAAATGGAAAGATATGTACTTAGTTCATTTGATTGCATTAATTCTCAAATTAAGATGGATAATTTTCCTACTATGTTGATTTTTTACTTAGATTGTATTTACTATAGTACTTATTTCATCTTTTAATGTCATGAAAATATGAGATTGATTCAACTACTATTTTGATCCATAACATAATTCAATACGAATAGAATGTTTCTTATAAGGAATAGATTATTGAAAATATTTTCTATAAGTATAATGTCTTGAAAAATAATGTGATTCACTCAGTTATGTTTTTATAGAAAATCTATAATGTTGATTGGAAAAAACGTGAAATTTGAAAATTTAATGAGGAAAAGATATCCCCACATGATTAATAAGTGAATGAAATTACAAGTACCCAATTTAATAAATGGGGAATAATGTAAATATCTAGTTAATAAAATAATATATTTACTTTTATTCACAGTAATATGATCATATTCAATATAAAATTATTAATTAATTTTGTAAATTACAAAAGAAGAAGTTTTAAATTTCCACTTTTATTATAACAGTTAATGTACTGGATTAATTTCTAAATTTTCTAATTTTGATTCCATAAAATTAATATTGTTTTTAAATATGAATATCAAATTTTACTTAGGGAGGAATATTGTAATATTTTTGAAAATATTGATTTTTCAATGAATAGTGAAAATACAATTTTTTCTTTGAAAATATCATTTATTTTCAATAAAATAAATAAATTAAAATGAAAAATTATGTTTTAAATATGATTTTAAGTAATATATAACTCACTTAATTACTATTGAATCAACTTTATATTAGGTTATAGTATACATTTTCTTATTCTAATGTTGGGTTTCCAGGAAAATAATTTAAATGTGCATAATGCTCTTCTATTTTTATAAATTAAGATAATATCTAATGACAACACATATAAATTAAATTTATATATTATTTATCAATAAATATTAATTTATATTTATAAAATTATTATTTTTAATATTAGGATTAATATGAAAATATATTCTTCTTAAATAATGCACTTCTTGAAAACCAGTGTTTCATCGTATCTATATGTTTAATTTTTAATTAATATTTTACACTTGTGGGTATTAAATTTCATTAAATATATTCCAAATTTGGAATCATAATTATTTATGTTTTATACTAATATAGTCATTCATTTTTACCACACTAAATTTTGTTGATAGTAAATTATTTCTTTGTGTTATGGTTGAAAAATATTTACCAGGTATTAAATTAAAAATATAGCATTAAAATTAATTGTATTAACATATAAAATATATTATATAGACATATATATACTTTATCATGTCTAAGAATTTATAAAATTAAATTTTTTATCATTTTCAATTTTAAAAACAAAGATATACATTTTTCTTTTCAGAAAGTAAAAATTTTCCACTCACGTGAAGTATAAAAGGAAATCCACTATTATCTCATATTAAAACATTTAATTTAATTTTCCTCTGCCATCACAAACCAAAATAATTTCCAAAAACCTATTAACACAACCTATATCCCTTGTTTTTTTCATAAATCCATCTTAATAATTCATTTTCTTCTAACCAAAGGTTGTTTTCTGAAGAACATATATCATGATTTACCAAGGATCATTATTTTATTCCACCTTACATGTAATAAAAATATTATTCAATTAATATTACATAATTAAACTGGCCTCCAATATATAACATTTTTTATTATTTTAAATGAATAAGGAAAATCAATCTCATATTCCATCAAATGGGAACAATCGTCAATCCAGTGTACGGTGTACAATCGCCTTGCAAACCAATTCATCTTTCTTTCTATCATCTAATCTCCTGTGTGGTTGAAAATATTGATTTAATATACATACCTAATTATATATATATATATATATATATTATTCTTTATATATATTTATACTAATAGAGTTCTGAAATCACATATAAGTTCATAATTTGAATTCCTTGGGGAATGTGATAGCATCACTCATCTGTATAGAGGACTACTGCATCATGAAGTTATGTGATTAATTTATACCTAAGAAATTACATGGATGTTAATAAAGATAAATTTAATGGGTATATTTTATATAATTTATATAATAATTATATTCATTCCATATTTAGAAATTTTCAAAATATAATGTAACATTTTCTTTCATGAAAAAATAAAATGAAAACATTGTTCTCGAATGTGTGGACTACAGCCTCTATGAAGGTATGTGATTTATTTTTTCATCACCACCATAAAATGAAATATATAAGAATATTTTATTATATATTAATGGGAAACCAGTCTTTATTGAGGTCATGAATGATAATAGGGGAAGAGGTAGGTTCAAATGGCTGGTGGTCAAACCGGCTAGAGGGTCTCATGGGATGATGTTACTGAGTTAGAGAAGTAATCACATGATAATGAGTCATTATATTCTAATCAAGTGGTGGTGGTTCATAAATATGTTGGAAAAGATTTTATACTGGTGGAAAACCTTGTTTTAGGGAAAATGGAAAGAAAAAAGTGGTGGATGAGGGCGTACTTCAGCTTAGGAAAACCATGGCTCCCTCCTTTGGTTAAAAAAATTATGTTGGATTTGGTTCATGAATAGAATATGTATTTTGAAGACTCATCAGATTTGAATGAAGTGATGGTGACTGTTCCACCATTGATGGTTTTGGGGACAAACATTCATGATACGAATGCGATAGAGGGTCCAGATAGGACTTTGAAATAATCCAATCATTGAGATGGTGGGAATCATCTAAAATGTCATGGAAGTTTGTGTGGTTGTTATGACGAGGTTTATGAATTTGGGCATGTCCAAGATGATTATTCATCTTTATGTGGTCTTGGGGCTTCCACGAAACTCATGAAAGAAGTATAAAATCTTGAGGAAAAATATTATGAGCTCTTCAAAAAAGGAACTCATAGTCTGAGTGGGAAACCACTAATGATAATGGTGACTAAGATCATGAAAATGGGTATAATAATACTCTTGGTTTATAGTATACTTATCCTATATGAGGTTATTCCCTTTTTTATATTTCATTCACCCTCATTTTCACTTCAATTTTTTTAATATAATTTTTAAGACCGAGAAAGCTTTGATCCTGAACATTCTTAGTTTAATGAATTTATAAATATAGCAAGATTATTTTACTGTATATGTTTATCTAGTTACCAATTTGACCAACATCAAACATATTGATGTAATTTTTGACACATATTTCAAATATCATTGATCAAACCAATATAAAAATAATTTATTAAGCATTTGTTTGTAATAAAGTGATAATTGAATGAAAATAAATAATAATTTTTAACATGTTTTACCAAAATGTAAATAAATTTAAAAAAATCATTATCAAGGAGAATAAAGATTGAACATGTTGAATCTAACTCGAGGTAAAGGACTTTATCCCAATTCCATTTTTTAATGAATATTCTCATTCTATGGAAATATATTATTTTATAAATTGTATATAAAACACCTTTAAAATGATATATCTTGAATTTCTCTATTATCTTATTATTTAAAGTTTTGTATAACATTCTTTATTGTTTTTGATTATGTTTTAAATATATCAAATGTGATAAGGTATTTTTCTTAAAATGCATCATCTTTTAATTATTTATTTATATCTCTATTTATCTTCAATGGCCATATTTTTTTACATTATTTTATTGACGACATATGATTTTAATGTAGGGATTTTTTTTCATTCAATGTTTAGAAAAATATAAAATTTTTATATAAGGTGTGAATTTTTTTATATAATACTAATTTAATTTTTTATTGCAACAAATATGGAAATTAATTTTCTACCACCATAACCATTATCTTATTTTTGGGTTTCTTTAAAAGATTTCAGGTTTTTTATATAAAAACTCACATTCCCTTTTTATGGTTAATTTGGAAATGAACCTTTTTTTGAAACCAATGTTGTATTTTTCTATTGAAATTATAATTTTAAAATAAAAACGTATTTTAATATCTTAATGTGATTTTTGTAGGAGTTTAAATGAGTTTCCAAAATTTTTTATAACAAAAAAATAAAGGCATAAAATTTTATTCCTGAAATGGAAATTTATCATTATATGTGAAAATGGTTTTCCTAGATAGCGTTGTGTGATCCTGATATATAATACATGATAGGGGTGTCAAGATAATCTCCTAATGCAATAAGTATTATTAATCATCCTAAGAGGATAGATGGTGGGATTTAAAAATGGGTTTCTCCTATGGATTTAACTGGGCTCATAATTCTTCTGACACATGTTTAAAATGGGTTATGAATGTGATTCCCTACATTACCAAAATATGTTCTTTATTTTCCTTCTATGTATTTTAATGATTTTCATTGATAAAAATTTATGGATTTTCAACATTAAAATGATTTATTTTATTTCCTCAACTAAAATTGTGATGGAGGTAAAATGTTTCATTTTATTTCATGTTCTTAACTAGACTAATGATTTTTATTTATTTTATGTCGGTTGTTGATATTTTTTAGCATAAACTATGTTTTGAAATGTTTTTTACTTGGATTAAGGATGGTTAATGGAAAAGAAAATTTAATTATGAATGTAATAAAAATTTTACATGACTATAAATCATTAGTTATTTTTAATGTTTTATATTATAGATATAATTGAAAATAATCAGAAGTCCCCACTTTTTTATTATTGGTTTTATTTATTTCATTCTAATGTCCAAATCCACAAAAAATGATAATCATAAAAAGATACTCAAATTATAGTGGATTAATTCTTAAATTAAAATTCTTGATTTTATAATTTTTATGACCATGTCCTTAGACATACCCTTGATAATGGGGTCACAAAACATGGATATAGAAACCATGAAAATCCATATTTTAAAGAGTGAGGGGATCCACTTTCCATTCCATTTGATGAGTGATCGTGTTGTATCCTTCTCTCCAATTATGTAAAATAGTTAAATGGGAACTCTTCTTGGAGTATTCCCCCAATAATTCACATATTGCATTTCACAATTCTTATATAGTCACCCCCATACACCATACGATAATGGATATTTTTTGAAGTGTTGGATAAAATAAACTAAAATTGTACTCATACTCTGTATAGTCTGAAAATCCATGTTATCTTCATCTAAATTGGAATAATTAATTACAAAAATACTCATAAGAGGTTCATATTCCCGATTAAGAATCAAATGGAAATCCATTGTCTGTTTAAGACCTTACATTAATGAACTATGTTGGATTTCATTATTTTAATCATGAGACATGTAGGATGCCACCCCAAGGTCTAATCACATCCCATTTAATCCATCAACATCATTATTCTTCAATATTACTACTATGAGGAAGTCCAACACCTTGGAGGACATATTCTTTTCAAGTACCTTTAACCTAATCATCATGAGACCAAACACCCAGTGCATTTCATCTAGTTTGTAGGCCATATTACAAGCTAGATCAACCAGAAAGGGCCACTCATACATTATTCCCACACATTTTTATTATATTCATCATCTACCTAGAAATATTAATCCCATGACACTAAAATGTATGGGTTTATCCTTCTTATATTACCCTAGAAGGTAAGGCATGTCATATCTAGTGGCATCAAATAACATGGGATATGATTCCTTTCACATTGATATTTAGGAAACACATCTTAAAGGATTGATCCTAATATCAAATACATAACTCACTCTCAGGATAGAAATAAGATATATATCACACAATCATAATTTTTTATACCATGATATTTTAGGTAATTATTTACTTTAAAAATATGTAATGGACTTATAGATCATATAATACTTATAGATGAATCCTTTTATGGATAACCCTTAATATATACATATGGTTTATTCTAGATATATACATTAATGATTGAAAATGAAAAGGGTGACTAGTTTTATTTTATTTTAATAAAGGATTCATGATTATTACATATGTTTATAATAGTTTCATGAAATTAGAAACAATTTCCCCAAAAAATGGTTGATGAGCATGGCCTTCCATCCTCTGGACCAATGTGAGTTCTAAATCATCATTGTTAAAATACATAAATGACCTATTTAGTTTTTAAAGAAGGTTTATAAACCACCATGGATTAGGGAACCATTTGTTTTTTATGTTCCATGAATCAACATTGTTGGAAACCACCCCTAATGAAAAATTATTTGAAAAATAGTTTTCTTATGAACTATTATATAATTTTTTTAAAAGTAAAGTCCCTACATAAATACATACATGATCAATTACATCCAAGTTTATGTTTACAATAATGCATCACATGTAGGAGACTATTTTACAATTGTAATTAAAATATATTATTCCAATATATATAGAATTTCGTGGTATAATGAATGTAATACATGTTCGAGACTAATTCAATTTTTTAAAATTGATTTTAAAAATTATTCTTTTCTAAAATTCATATGAAATAACTCTTAGGTTATAAAAAATTAAAATAAATATAGATATTAATTATAAAGTAATAGAGAGTAAATATTTTCCAAATATATATAATCCACATAATAATGTATGTTTTCACTTATTAATAACATACCATTGGTGTATACCTCATTGTCTCATGGAATGTCTCTATAACATTTCAAAAACATCTTATTACATCATAAATAAATTAAATGATTGTGTTTATAATTAGAAAATTTTAAAACACTTAAAAATTGTTTCTAGGGATGTTTTACATATTCAATTACTCGTATTAGAGTATTTCACTTTTTATTTCACTTTTAACTCCATCTTGGTAGTCATACAATTTGACCATTATTCAAGTGATGTTTTACATTATCAATAATATACATAAAAAATTATCTTATATGGACATGTTCTATTTTAGTCCTTACTCTAATATCCCAATTTCATGATACTTTTAAACACTATAACAATTATCACTCTAAGTCGTTTACTCAATCATCTATTCAATCCATTCCAAATGGTTACATATACTGCTTCAATGGTTTTATCACTTTACATTGATAAGAGGAAAAACTCTATAGTCTTTTTATTTTGTGATTTAACATGTGTTATCAAACACTTCCAAATACATTTTCCAGTATATGCCACTTTTTTTACATTATTAATTATTGTCACTTAATTTATTTTTTCCTATCAATACATGGGAAATAGATTCATTTTTAGTAGGTGGATACTCACTCCATTACCCAACTTCAACACATATATATTGGAAATATAATTCACAAAATTAATTAACAAAAAAAATAAATCAAACCTATTGGAATTCCATATTCAAAAATTTAAATTTTTGATGTTACTTATGTGTAGTCCCATACATAATGATACAATATTAAGATATGGTGGATATGTCCTATATGAAAGAGTAATAATGTTTATGAAAATTGTTAATTACACATGCAAAAGGCATATCATCCTATTCAAAAATTTAATTAAATATCAGATTCCCCTTTATAAGAAAAAGTGATCTAGTGGGTTAATGATGAGGAAATTTGGCCATTTGATGAGAGGGGTCAGAAAAATAAAATAGGATTGATGTAACCATGCATTATTTTATGATTTTAGGTTGGTTTTCATCATTCGTAAATTGTTCTATGTGAGAACCATTTCGGAACAGTTGAATCTTGCTTGACCTAGTGGTATGTCAAATGGGTTTGTGAGAAAAAAACATAACTTTTAAATGATGATGGTTCATGTAAATATTTAAAGGATTTAACCAAGAGAGAATGATAATAAAGATTAATAGAGTTTTTACTAGGTAACATTGTAGTTGGGAGGTGATTATGAGTATTTATTTTCCTTATTACATAAAATGATCAGCTGTTCTTGCTACTTTCTATGTTATTTTTACGAGACTCAACCTTGAGTGAATACAGGTGTTCAATAAATTGATGTGATCATCCATTTGACGCACTAGGTGATAGGGTGGTTTGGGGTATTATATGTGACCAACCCTAAAGGTTAATATTTTGTTATTGGTTGGGTGGTGTGATTACCACATTCCTCTACATGTTTCTAAATTATATATATATTATTTCCCCTATGACCCACCACATGATTTTGTGATTTAGATTATCAAATGGATACTACATTGAGTGGGATGGGTTATCTTGTGTGATAGTCCCGGTATTTATATTGTTTCCTCATATTGTTTCACATGATGTTATTTATATTATTATTCTAGGACCGTGTTCATATTTTTTTAATTTGGATCGTGTGAGAGTATGTATGTTCAGATAACCTCTTTTCATTAATTATTTTATATTTACTTCAATTTCTATGGGTGCAAACCATTAGAGGATGTTTCATCCTTTGTGAGAATTTTTCTATTGGGATTCATTCAATAGATGTTATTTCATGTAATATGAAATTATTTTATAATGGGAAATTGATATTATTATGATTTTCCAATACATTTTATTACATGATCGAGATTATCTATTGATAGATCTTCCCCTGATGGGATTCCTTGGGATTCAAACTACGATGGACTTATTAAGAACAATATCCAAATCTAGTGGGGGTTTTGTGTCATTATTTTCACATGATAATTATATGTGTATTTGTTTTTGTGCATTTTTTTATTTATTTGGGTGGGTAATTTTCTTGAGCACCACATGAACTACTTATATGAATTTCATGCACAAAAATTTGATGATGGTTTGGTTAAATATGTTTATGTAGTGGGTCATATTATTAGATCATTATAATATCCCCTTATCACTGTACAATAAATTGGTTTTAATATATGTTGAGATAATTTATATTATTCCCTCAACAACCAGTATCACATTGAGTGGGGTATATGGTTTGAGTAAAGTGGGTAATAGAGTTTGAGGATTCATTATTGTTGATTTTGTGACTTGGTTAGATGGAATTATATTATTTTCCATTTTTATTATTTCAGATATTCAACCATTGGTCTTCCATGTTAAAATTTATTATAATATTTTTTTATTCTTGATTATTTTATATTTTATGCAATTTAATTTTAAGGCATTATTTGATCAAATTAATTTTATTTTATTCCTTTTTGTTGGGTCCCACATGGATCCCTATTTATTTTATAATTGTTTTTTATGTTTTTTATAATTTTGGGTTATTTTTTATTTTTGATACACACATTCATGACCCTAGGTAATAGGCTGTAGTATTCCCATTACTATTTTAGGACATCATTTCTAGTTATAAAGACTATGAAATATGGGATGGTGAACCTAAGGCCATGAATTGACCCATTTTATTTTTATTTGATAGATCTAATTTGTTGAATTACAATAGTGGTGATGAAGAAAAAAATATTATTTACGTTACCCAATAACAAACTACATCCGCGTTTTTGAAAAACAATAAAACCATTTGTGTATCAAAAAAATAGTTTGTGATGATTGTAAGAACAATATATATAGTGGTGGAAATGGTTTCCAGAGATGATTTCATAATATAATAGATTCCATGAATAATAACACAAAATCATTTTATATTGTATTACATCAATATTTCTTGAAAAAATAGGGCACATTTCTGGTAATTCCTCGACTAAGGATTCCCAAACAACAACAATGGAGGGATGATAAAAGACCACAATTGAACCTCCATGTATGTTGGATGATTATGACAAAAATAAATGATAAAAAAATAATCATGGGGACATTAAACTCTATAAAAAAAATATATGTTGTCATGATATATCCACAAAACAGACATTCCATTGCTATACATAAATAAAAATTTCTCTATTAGGTCCTCCTTAGTCAAAAATGAACAAGTAATAAATAAATTATATAATTCAATATAATATAATAGAAAAATAGTATGTGAAAGCCATTTATTTTATTCATCATCATATTAATAAAATGGGGTAAAACATTGTAACAACCTAATAGTTTAGAAGAACACTATTTTTGATATTGTACATGATATGCAATACAGACCATAAATGAAGCATTAAATATTATTATTTAAATATGATAGTTTTGAACAAGCTATTGGATTGGAAGATTTAAATATAAGTAACAATATTATTAATTAAAGAAAAATTATTCATATTTAATACATGTTTATTTATTAATTCTCAAAATATAATCAACATATTTTTATTTGATTCATTTTATAGATAAAAAACACGATTTCTTCTAAAATGGGGTTTATTTTATTTTCAGTGTATATTTTCATTAATTTTTCCATTTTTAAAATATTATATAATAAATTAACTACATGTCTTAAATTATTATATAAAAATATTATTTTGGTGATTTTTTTTTATTTTTCTGAAAAGAATTATTTTTTCAGTAAATATTGATAAATATCTTTTTTTTCTGTAAAATTGATATGTTATTTCATTAAAAATACCCTCTATATTTTTAATTTTGAAAAAAATTAAACTAATAATTCTTATATTATATATTATCTATTTATTTAAACAGTAATCATTTGGATATTTGATTTTTATATCAGTTAATTTTTTCCTACAAAGGAGTTTTTATAAAAAAACCAATTATCATTGCATGTTACACATTTATATTGAATATTTTTCCTTCCACTTATATAAATTGAATATTGTAAAGTTAATTTTGTATTTTGAATCTAGTTTTTTGAGTTTCATAAATATTTTACTTTTCTTTTTGTTCGTTAAGAATAATAATAATTCTAAATATTGATCACCTCTGTATAGGGAAAATGGGAAAAAAATATTAAATCTATTACATTTTTATTTAATATTATCCAAACACATAGATTTATTTCATTTGATGATTTTTTTCTACAATAACCATAAAATATTTTTTAAAAATGAATTTCATTCCACTTTCCATTGATTTTAACATTTATATTATTTTATGTAACAAATAAATTTTTAATGTTACACTCCTCCTTTAAGTATCTATAATATATTTTTCTATGATTAAATGAAAGCTATTACTTTCTGAAAAGGTGTCATTAATTATCTCATATGAAATAAAATTAAATATTTGTAATCTCTAACTATCACTAAAAAACTTTTAAGCATTTTAAAGTGTAAGTAAATGGTTATCTGACAGAGAATAGTGTATAAATTACATAGATTATTTAATAAATATTCGTATTAAAAATAAATTAATATAAATTTATTTTTGTAAATAAATTATATAATTGTATAAATAATTTTCTAGCATGGGTTCATGAAATTAGTGAAGAGAAATATATTTTATTTAATTTATTTGTCTTCATAATCAATCTCCAAGGATAATTATCTCATATTAATCACCTTATATTCTAAAAACCCCATTTTATCCAGTTATTGTTGGCAACTAATTTAAGGAAAGGACATAAATGGACATTTTTTATAAATACAAAGGCATATTTTGAATCAACTAACAATCTTGATATACCCATGGGAGGTGCGTGAAAGTTCCAAGGTTGGAGAGAATGTTTGGAAATTCTTTATAAGATCTATCACGCCCAAGGTGATGTCAAATGGTTTTTTCCACATCAACTGTCCAAAAAACAGCCATTTCAGAAGCACAAAAGATATTTATCTGCCACACAATATTCTAAATTCCATTCATGATCTTCCATTCCCAATATGAGGTTAAATGTTGCTTGCACGAAACCCAGCTTGTGCACCACCAAAAATGTTTTGGGCTTTAAATAAAGATGTACCCTATAATTTTGGGGGTGGTTACATAATATGAGTCATTTCTCTACTGCAGGAAAGATGAACCTTCCATGAAAACAAAGAAAGACAGGGCCTCAACATACAAGATCATTCTAGATAGGTATTCATGGGTCCCCCCTTTAGTTGGGACCATTGGTGCTTGACCATCACCCATTTCATTTTACTCCAAGTAAATTGCATAGAGAAGATCTGTCTTGCATACAAGTTTTACCTTTTGTCTTGCCAATATTGTCTGCATGTTTTCTCCTTGAGTGCAACCACTCATTTTGTGTGAAACCATATAATCTTGTACGCATGCCCTCATCTTGTGTGAAATCCATCATTCTTGTGTAAACCCCTTATTGTGTGCTCTATGTGTCATACTTACTCTAAGGCATAATGTTTATGCCCCTCTTACACGAAACACCACTTTTTTGTGCATACTTCTCTCGTGGGGATCTCTAGTCAAGTATGAAGTGATTTTAAAGTTCCCAGAGGAGTCCTTCATGTTTCATCGCCTTGCCTTGTGCTTCATTACAGAGGAATGGTAATGGAAATTGTTTCTTCTCATATCCTTTCTAAGGTAATCACCTCAATCGATCACTAATCATCCATATCTCCATATGGAATTAAACGCACCTTACCTCCCTCAAGATTGGATTGGAACATGTTATATTTGTCCTAGGTGTGGGGAGTGAATCCTCACCGGCTGAGCAGCAGGACATTGAACTCCCAATCACCCACATCCATAACACATGATGTTAAACTGTGATCAATGCATAAGATAAAAGTCCAGAGAGGATCATTAAGGGGATGGGTACTAGGTCCTTCTAACTCCCCCCCTCCATATGATCATTGTCTCTAGGTTCACCTTGGTTAATCATCGTGTAATCCCCGAGCCAACTTGACAGTTTGTTCTGGGTATGGTGTCCATATCCTCCTTATAAACCCATACCCCTATTCGGGATTCTCTCTCGGAGTAAGACCTTGTATCCTATGTAATATAATAACCATATATAAGCCCCTCTTATTTCTATACTGATACACCATTCATGATGTGATCATTATGTCCTTATTACCTAACGTTTCTCACACAGAGCATGACTCAAATGGGCTTAGAAAATGCATTGACAATGAAATTCTATTTAGACCACCATAGTATTTAATACCCATCCACCATCCTACTAAACTATGTGGAATTTAATCCTTTCCCATTTTCAATAATTGTAATTAGGAAGCCTCATCGAGTTTCAATCCCATCACCTATCAGTGTCGACCACTTCAGGTTGGTTTACCCTCATCCTGCATGATGTTAAACTATATGACCATTTCATCTTGCATGACACTAAACTATATGATTTATAACTATTTGGACTATGATCCATCCCCATTTTCATGAATGTTAGGTAAGAGCTCTCCCCAAGTTTCAATCCCATCCCCCATCAGTCAGAACTACTTCACAATGGTTTACCTCTATATTGTATTACATTAAATAGCATGCCCCATTCATCCTGCATGACACTATACTATATACTTTCGAACTATGTGGTATTTGATCCATGTACCCTAATATTTGGTATGTGAGAGGCCTCCCTAAGATTCCACCCCAAACATAGGTAAATGTTGGAATCTCCTTTTTTGGGACCCACATCATTGGTCCTTCCCATAGTGGTGTCAGGAGAGTTCCTGTGTAGCTAATCAGGCATAATCCCCACACCGAATCTATACTCCTCTAACTAAGTGTGTCTCTCGCATGATAAGTTCCTAACCACTCGTAATCCCCAAAATTTAATTGGGTAGTTTTATTTTGTGTACACCCTGATTTAATTCCCCGGTATCTGAACTACATGCACTTTCATCTTTTCCATTTTTTAGCAAGGTATGTCGGAATACTCTTTGACGTTCAGGCCCAACATCACTGTCATCATCACGTCGGTTCCATCCCACTCATTCCACCCATTGAAAATCCATCTGTATCCATCATGAATCCACCCAGGATACCACATCCTAGTGAAATCATGACATATAGTGTAGATAACTTTGTGTAGACCCCATTTATTTAATTTTTCCTTTATAGAACCTGGGACACTAACCATGTGTATGCCCCAGAAAGTATTCGGGTTGTTTTTCATTGTTTACACCCCAAACCCATGAATCACCCTCTCAAAGTACATTTGTTTTATCCCTACCTTTTATATAGGTTACATAAGAGGTCTCTCGAGGATCAATCCATGCCAATGGTAAACCATGGTGTCCCTTTTTAGGGACCCAATCATCCTTGTATCTCTCATAATTGGGTATCATGATCCACCCATCTAGTAATCATCCAAGATGATCCCTCCTATGAACATACCCATATAATTCACTCCCATTAGTGTTTTGATTAGTCTGATCTTCCAGTGCTAGACATTAAACTCATGGAATACCCCTTTTTAAACAATGGAAGCTGAGGAAAACCATAGAGACATGCCTATGGAATACAATTCAATGCACTCTATGCGGGATTCCTTGGGGATCCTCATCTTCTAGAAGCCTAATCACTGGGTTAATAAATCCACAAGTACCAATGTTTCACCAAACATACAATACAGTGATGACCAATGTGACTAACCCTCTGACCAAAGGTTCCCTCCCTAACATTACCCCATGGAATGTCCAGGGAGAAGTAGTGTAATAATCTGGAGTCCATAAAATATAGCATGAGGAAGAGTTCCACGAATAATTTATTAATATTAATGGGAGACCCAGATTAAGAAACCAATTTCGAGGATAAATAATTGTAATTAGAGACTAACATACAATAATCTTGTTTCAATCAACTAGAAAACATCCCAGAATAAGCGACCGATTCCACCCACCTTTGGAAAATGGGAAAACGGGGCAATAGTCAAGGCATCCCCATAGACTGATGTGCTACCCAGTGGAAGAGTCAGAAATAGAAATGGTGAACCCGACTTGAATTTATTCTCCTTAATAAAGGGATAGGTGGTGATCATGGAAAATATAGATAAGAATGTCCACATATCCTACTATCAGGCACCCGATCCTACAATGAAAATAGTGGGCCTAACATGAAACTCACCATGATTTGGGGAAGTTGATCACTGGGCATCCTTTTCTGCGACATTTTATACGTAGATACTTCTATCTAGCCATGGAATATTGAATAGAACCGTGGCACTGGGCATTGCTATCCTATTTTCTGTACTGATGGCGGAATTTTCCTACTTTGCAGGTCCCAAGATATAACTATAGTGTACTTATCACCTCCCACCAACGGATGAAAGGTAAGGGGATATACCATCATGGTAGTCCCACAAAACTCCATATATTCTGTAGATACTTCCATGGTCATTGTTATCGGGCTCCCACGCCCCATCACACACTCATAATTTATTCAAATGAGGATGATCAATACTCTTGTCTGTCGATACAAACAAGAGGGGTTATCTTGTCTGGGGACATGTCTTGTCTAGACATGGAAGCTTCAATGCCCCATCAGCACCACAACTCCCAAGCGCCGCACAGGGAGACAGAAATCCCAACTTCAACCTTCAATATATTCCGGATATTAACCCCAAAGTGCTCTTAATGTTCTCTTCTTTTTTAGTATTAAGTATGGGATATCATAGTCCACTTGGATTATACATCAGCCATGGAGAAATCGAGGAGGGATCCCACCTGGTCATGTCCGCATCAACAGCAAGTCCAACAGTCCAGGGGGTAGGTTCTCTATAATCTAGCACATTAAGCCCTAGTTCAGCTAACCCAAAGTCAACGTCAGGTGAAATCACATGAAGATTCCCACCATGGGTCATTATCTTCCCCATCTCATATGGCCCAAGCCACCATTTGTGCATGATATTGTCCCCCTATATTTGATCCAGAGTGGGGACACATCCTTATCCTTGAGTAGGGATGTTTCCATGCCTATCACTGGGTGAGGATCTAGCCACCTCACAAGAAGCTTGAGTTGACCACCCCATTCATTGGTGCAAGATGCAATCGTCATTGGCAGATCCATGTTGATGAAATCTAGTGTGGAGGTCCTTCTCATTAAATCATTATATACAGTGGATGTCCTCCCTAATCATTTATCTATCATGGAGGTAATCCTCATGCCACTATTATTAACTCCAACGGAGGCCATCCCCACATCATCGACACTCAGTATGTTGGTCTTTCCCTTGCCCTGGGACTTAGGTATGAAAATTTCCCTTTTCTATCATGTTATAAATGTGAGTACCATACTTTCTCTATCACCTACTAGAATGTGGGTCCTCCCCATGTTCCCATAAACTCCATAAAAGGCCCTCTTTAATTCATCAACAATCATCACAATGGTGTTTCCCATTTCCAGTATGGTAAGAACCAATGCCTTCCTCGTATCAATGTTACTAGAGTCGTTCAATAAAAATATCCTCCTCGTGCTATGGACAACCACCATGGATGCCCTCCTCATGTTATTGGCAGCTCTAGTGGAGGTCCTCCCCGCTCTAACACCATCCTAAATGGAGATACTCCACATGTCAAAAAACTACCATGTATTGAAGAACCATCCAGGGGTAGGACGATGTGTCATTGCCGAAAGAGAAAGAATATTGATAAGCCTCAAACCACAATCATGTCATTTTTCTTTTTAGATTCTGAAGTGAAGTGATATTTGATGATGGAAATTTCACCCTGATACTCTGTGTGAGGGGATAAGATAGGAACATGGTGTATCAGCCTCATCCTTCTGGAATGTGAGGTCCATAGGATCTCTATATCCCAATGAAGATACATAAAGGAGGTGTATGGTTGTTTCACTTTCTATGGCTGGGACATTAAATCCTATTTATTATCAATAGGATCTTTATCCACCTCAATAATAGATCACAAAGAGTAGTTCTAGGGACCAATAGAGGTCATGAAATACTGTGAACAACCACCAATGTCCACAACTCTGGTGCAGAATGCAGTGGTCATTAGTCCATATTACATTGATGTGGTGGCGAGATCTGTGAATTATTTAGAAGATATACCAAGATGTGTTGGCTTCTCAACTAGCACACTATACTCTCCATCAGTCAGTATATTACTACATTAGTCAGCAATAGTTCCATTGTTGGTCCCAAAACAGCCTCTAGTCGAATAGTGGGGTAATAAAGGAATGGACCCTGATTCTGAACTATGATGTTTGGGGGACATTCTCATAGCGGACAATTTCCCAAAGATTTTATGGCTAATTGCAACTACAAACATCAAAATTTGGAAGTCCCTTACATAGGAAGAGGTTATGTTCCTCTGCCAAGCCTTAGGGAAGATTATTTTTATCTTTGTTGTTAGCGGTTAAATTACTCCAAGAGATAGGAACACTATGACGACATTAGACAGTATTGTTTCTTGGTTGATTTGGTTGCACTTCCTGTTTCTCAGTACCATTTTTCATGAGGTTATCATCATACCCTCTAGAAATAATACGTACTAAGATTTACTATGCTCTACAAAGTTATCATGGAGGCTACCCTACATGTCCAGATCTGTTGCTGGGGGCACTATGCTACCCTAAATTTGAGTCCTATCCTGTTCCAGCTTAGATCACCAGGTGATATCAAAGATATTCCTCTAGGCATATTCATATTGAACATGTTCATTCCTTATATATACCTAGAATGGGGCATTGGAACAAGGCATGGATAATAGGAATATCCCTCTGGGGTAGTACACAGATGGAAGATCATGAAGGTGTCTATAATCTCCAAAAAAGAACATGGTTTGGCCTTAATGCACCCTCCATGTCATTGCCTCTCGGTCAAGATCTCGACAAAGGAAAAGAGAAAATTGGGTTTTTCAAACCCTCTGACCCATTTGGGTCAGTGAAAATGAAATAAGTACACCCGAAGAAGGTATAATTTTTTCCACACATGATGAATAAAAAATGTTGGATGACAAGCTCCTCACTGAGTGTCCCATTGAACGACGACCAGATTATGGTTATCCTCGACTGGGGAAACAAGGGTAGGGGAAGATAAATCCTCCTCCCAATGAGTTTCCTTTTGGAGATCTCAACAACCCTGGCCATCTAAACAGATTATAGGTCTAGGTTTATGGAAAGAGGATGTGATAAGCAACACCCAATCGACCTAAATTGCATAAAAACCTTCATTTGGATCTGGCTCAGGTTCCTCTGACCGCTCCACAGATCCCACCAGCCACTCTACATGTAATTCTCCCAGATCCTTTGGTAATTCTGGAAAATTCCCCATGATCCACTGATCCTACATACCATGGTGAGAACCTTCCAATACTTTGATGCTCAGGTACCCTCATCATTATTGGAATCCCCATCCATTGGATCTGATTGTAGCACTTATTTATCTCGTAGAGGCCATAGAAACTCCACAAGGTGAAATCACACGTAATGGGAAGCCATATCCGGCATGGGTGGATGATATTCCAGAACCCATGGGGTTTGGAACCCCTATCAACTCCCCTTTTAATGGGATGGGTGATCCACTATAGCATTTGGCCCATTTTATTTCAAGGTGTCGAACATACTGGGAACTCCAGTGCAGAAGGAGGCTGCTAATCTTTAGTGTTTTTTACAGACATTGGATGGGCCCACATTTTTCTATTACAGTCAGTTACCCATTGGATTTATATCTAGTTGGGAGGATCATCGTAGGCATATTCTCTACCATTTTAGTTCCATAAACTGAAAGAAAATAATTTCTGAACACTTCACGTGCCTGAAGAGGCCTAACGAACACGTCACAGACATTATTGCTAGGTGATAGGGCCTCACATATTAACTTGAAATTCCATAAACCCAGAAGAAACTACTTAAAATTTGTGTGGGGAATGTGAAGACCAAACTGGTCCCTTATCACATCCCCTAGAACATCTCAGGTGGGTTTTGAAATTTATCTAAAAATGACCTACTTTTAGAGGAAGCCTTGCAACAAGTTATTCAGGTACATCAATTACCTCCTATAGCTCCTTCAAGAAGAGATGCTAAGGCCAAGAATTCCACGTTAGCATAAATATATTTTCCCAGGTAGATGGAATTGTTATAGGCAGATCCCCTTCCATTGCTTTTCCATGGTCTACCACCTTAGGCATAGCATCCAGCTTAGCGGTGCCCACCTCATTATTGGATGGCTGCCCCACGTGATGTGACACTGCCACCATGGATAGATAATCAGGTTCCAACTCCTCAATAGGCTCTGTAATCCCCTCATTTGGGCCAGAATCCAATAGATCCTATATCAGATCGTAGGTACCATACCAACTCATTTAATGAGACTCCGGTTTTTCGTTTTTAATGAAGCTCCTTGGACCATGGAATCCTATGGATTCCAGAATTAAAGAGGCTTGAAGAAGTGGATGTCATTGATCAGCACAATTACTACCCCTACCATAAGTTCCTTGTCCACACCTTTAAGAATTTCTTTGTGTTTAGATACTGGTTCCAAAAACTGGTTTATAACAACATTGTCACATTAGGTCCAACCCCAGTACATGTGGTATGTGGGTTCATAATTCCTGATAGCCACATAGAGTGTGATGGAAATAGGTTTCTAACTGTGGGTCTCAAAAATATGATGATCAGATGGCTCACAAGGCAGAAAAACATGTCTCTGGTATTATATGTGCATGTTTTAATTGGATTAAGCCTTCAAAATTCATTGCTCTACCTTTGGATATTACCTTTGCCTCAACATATCTCCCTCCTTCCTCCTAGGGGAGAAAGAATCGATGACCCTAGGGAAGAAAAATCCCTCCTCCTATACAAAACATATCTTGTTCCCTCAATGACTTAATTCCCCCATAGATGGAGATTGACCCCAGAAACCACCCTAAAATGAAGAATTCTTCGTATGACGACTAGGGGTATGCTTTGGTGAATACTATAGATCTAGGAAACCCTTACATGGTTACCATTGATGAAGACCTCCATGAGGACTCTCCCAACCTCCCCAGTCAATTCCAGCAACGAAAAAGCAATCGGTATGTCAATCGGCATAATCCATTGGTTAGTTCTTCAAGCCATGGAATTCATGCCACTGAGAATAGAAACTATGCCCAGTAAAAAACTCAGAACATGCATCCTTCCTATCTTGTTTATTTAGTTTATCCCCCTCCGTCGTTTGTACTCCTTGATTTGGAATAACCACCGCGTTCATGATATGGTCATACACGTTCTGTTGTGGATAGACCTCAGACATCCAACCATAATTTTTTAGTCACTCTATATGGTGTGACTGGTGAGAAGTAGAACATTTCCAACAATAACCATATTTTGTCAGTTCAACTAGTAGTTCACATCATACCTCCTACAACAGAGTGACCTCCTCTCAGTATAAGTGTACACATGGTATGGAAATATTATATCTTCAAGAATATTTTCATCTTTCCCATTTGACTCTCTATCCTCAATGGTGTCCATCTGTTTGCAGATATCCATGAATCCCTCACTAGGGCTTTAAAAAATCCAGTCCAGTTTGAGACAGAAGTATTATACGTAGAATCATTCCAATCTAATATTGTCAAGAATTCTGAATGAATGGCCATCATCAAATTCTCTAGATAAGATGATTTTTCTCTTATACATGGGAACGTCTACCAATTACACATCACTGTCCAGTTTAATGGAATCGAGTTTCATCATTGTCTTGTAAACATGGGATATGTGATCAATCATATCCCGACCTAGACACTCCCCATGATGGGATTTTTTGAAAAAGATATGAGTCCCCTGGAACTGAAGATTTAGGGTTATGACAGGATGGAACATACACCAGTTAGAAATATCCAATAGAAGACCTAGTTCAGTGGCCTAGATTCTAGCACCGAGTTCATGGTTACCTCATAAAACACTGCTTACAATGCATTGATGGGTTTTCCATGGATCTATCTACATGAAAAAAAATCCCTTTTTCATATCACCAATTCCATAAGTACACCCTTAGAGGTTGAGTAGGTGTAATACAGGGTGATTTGTCTCCCTTTTCCTCTTGGAAATCCTACTTCCTAGATTCGGACGTCTAAAAGAACAAGGAAAAGGAGATTCAGGCTAGTAAGGATGAGAATACTACGGCTATTACCAACCCTTGGATATACATGGATGATGCCTAGGTTTTCCTGATACATTGATTGGAGGAAAAAACCCTTTACTTGGGGCAATGATTTTTTGTCTCAATAAATAATGTTATCAAATTAACAAGTCTATTAAATGCCATGATATCACCTCATATTTATCTACAAATCAGGCTTGATTATTCCCAAATCCCCTTCCTCTTATACAATATCGAGATGTCTGCCTTCCAGAAACTATTATACATCATACATTCTTGTTTCGTTGATCTGGTATAAACTGGACAAAATAACATACCACTATTACTTTGATATTATAAAATGTGGCCATTTGGGATTAAGGCCATATGGGATTTTGGAGATTGTTTTTGTCACCATCATTTCAGTAGTGTAGGAGTCCCCTAATGAGGTTTCCACTACCCCTCAGTCTGGCAGTAGTGTCCACTCAGGATATGTTGACTTTGAGGAGTTTCCCATTATTGATGATCCTATCACTGTGGATGAAGAATATTATTTTGAAGATTCCACACACACATTCAATGAAGTCATCTCCACTACGATCGATCAATTGGTACAGATGAACCTTGGTATTGAGATCGATATGAAATCAACAGTCATCAGCGCCTCTATGCCTTCCGAAGTGAAACAGTGATACATGGCATTTCTAAAATAGAATAAAGATGTATTTTCCTAGAGTTATGATGATATTCAAGGGATATATCCTCAGGTCTCCATCCATTGTCTCGGTATCTTAGCTATTCACTCAGGTTCAAACAACCTACCAAAAAGATGTACCCTTCTCACGGTACAATAATCGAGGCCAAGGTTGATAAGAAAATCAAATCCAATGTCATCAAGGAGGTATAATACCCCATATGGATAGCTAAAATTATGGTTGTCAGGAAGAATAACAGATATATTAGAGTATAAATCATTTTCCAGGGTCTCAACTGTCACTATCTGTAATATTATTTTACCCTTCTTGTGATAGAGTTGTTGATTGAAGCCACTGTTGTGTTCCAAGATCTCTCCTTTCTGGATGGGTCTTCCAAATATAATCATATCTAAATTCCCCCAAGGAAGAATATTCCACTACCACTAGAGAACCACAAGGTACATTATGTTACCAGGTAATTCCTTTTGGCATAAAGAACATAGGTTACACCTATTAGCGTGCCATGCACCGCACTTTAACGCTGATCCTCATGGAATTTGTAGAATTCTACGTGGAAGATCTGGATGATAAATCTCACCAACATCATGAACATCTTAAGGATCTTGAGAAAGTGTTCAGATTACTTCATTCCAACCATCTAAAGATGATCCTCTTGAAGAGTGCCTTTGGTGTCACCTTTAGAATGATTATCGACATTATATTCATAAATAGAGGCATTGAGATCGATCTGTAAAAGATTGAGGTCATTAGTTATATTTATTATTCATGTAATATTTGGGATCCATAAGGATTTAAAGTCTACTTAGCCTACACATGTCGATTCATCACAAAGCATGCTAGAAAGTGTAAGCCCTTTTCAAAGTTCCTAACGAAAAGTGATGATTATAAGTGGGATGAAGAGTGTCATAATTCATTTAAGGAAATCTAGATGAACTTGCTGTAGCCTCTATTTTTATGCCTCCCATATCCATAAATTTGTTGTTCTTCATTGAGATATATCTGGAATATTCCCTCAATGACCTTATCACCCATAAGAAAAGTATGGAATGGATAATAGTTTATACTATCTCAGCCTCATGGTCCGTGATACAGAGAGTAGATATTCCTCTATCAAGAAGAGTTTCCTTATGATAGTATTTGTATTACTGAAATTGCGACATTATTTTCAGCACCATGAGATCGAGCTGGTATCCCGAATTGATCTACTGAAGTACATTCTGACCCGCCACATGTTGAAAGGTTGTCTTGCACAGTTGGTAGTTATCATTCAATATATTAAATCATGTTTTTCTCCATATAGATATCAAGGGATAGGAATTGGTAGAATTAATTTCCACACATCATTCTCTGATAGAGTAGTATCTGGATCATGACATTTTTGACAGGGTAGTCATCTCAGTAGATCAATCCATTCTATGTTAGAAAATGCACATTGATGGTGCTTTTTGAAGTTCCACAAGTAGGGGACACAATGATCTGAGACTCAACAAAGTGGGAATGGGTATCATCTTCATGATGCCTACACACGATGTCATGCACTATTCGTTCCTGTTGTCCTAAGGGTGCACCTACAATGAGGCAAAGTATCAATCCCTCATCAGTGGTCACAAAATTGCCATTGCAATTGATGTTCCCCACCTGCTTGTGAATGGAGACTCCAAACTGGTCATCAATAAGACCAATGTTTACTACGTTGTTAGGAATCCGTAGCTCATACGTTTGTTAGAGCATACTTGTCAGATAATTTGGCAGTTCCCTTATCATCTAGAAGTTACTCATGTCTCTCGATCATAGAATGGTCAAGCCGATACCATGGGTATCCTTGCTACATCTTTTGTAAAGACTGATCGTGACGATTTTATTATCCATGTGGTGCATCAAAGCATCATCACTAAAATCACTTTAGATGATGATGAATTACCATAGGTAATCCAAATTACCATCTATGCCTCTACATCGGGACTTCCAGGTCCCCCTGTCATAGTATTAGTGGAGTCCCCTGACTGCATGACTCCCTTTATCAAGTATCTCCAACAAGATAATATCCTAACAAACTGAGCCGAACATGAGTGAATCTAATGGTATACATTGAAGGTCACCCTCTAGAGTGGTCCTAGTCTCAATAATATCATATAAAGATGTGGTTTTGATGGGATTCAACTCCAATGAAATCAAGAATATGATATTTTTTAGGTTATATAGGAAGTTCATTCTAGTTCCTATGGGGATCATCATATAGGGCCAAAACTCCATCATTAGATCCAATGATTGGGATATCTTTTATCCGACCAGGATCTGTGACTGTATCTAGTTTTCCAAGAGGTTAAATGCCTAAAAGATCAATTGAAATTTTGGGCATTGGCTGGTATAAACTCTATATACTACCAAGTACTCTTGGCCCTTTGCAATCAGAGATCCTGATGTAGTGGGACCATGCCCACTAGTAATAGATATCCATTGTAGGATCATCCTGAACTATACATATATCTTTTTCAAGGGGGAAGAGACTATTCTAACCAATGAAGATAATGCTCATTTCATCATTGACTTCATGAACTCTAATATCCTCCATTTATTTGGGGTCCCTCATGTCATTCTCACTGACAAAAACACCTACTTCTGTACATCCATGAGGAAGAAACTGTATTCCATGTACAATATCCATTCTAATCATACCTCTCTCTATCATGTGCATGAATATGGGAATATTGGGGTGTTCAACAAAACCCTGTCTACTATCTTGCAGAATATGGTTGGTTCGAATAGGAAGAGTTGGCTAGAAGAACACCCCAACACTCACTGGGATTACAAGATGCTGGCTCATAATTCCACCCAGGTGACCCCATATTACCTTGTGTATGGGATAAAAAAAGTCATTCCCATCAAGATTCAGTTACCCATACTACACACAACCTTCTACGATCAACAGTCACCAACCAAATTAGCCAAATTCCATCTGGCTGAACTAGAATCCCTTGATGGTAACAGGTCCAATTCCAACACAATCGAGAGAGGCATCACAAAAATATATACAGGGTTTTTAATAAGAATTTTTTTCATTGCTGTTTCTTAATAGGTGATACGGTATTGGCCCTAATAATTCCAATGATACCATGTAGGAAGCCACCATTACTGGAGACCATATGGGAGGGACCTTATTTCATTCACAAGGTTTACCCAAATGGTGCATACTATCTGGTCACTATGGATGGTAAGAATATTACTCCTCCCACAACTTCCAAATACATCAAGAATTACTTCGTAGAAGGGAATATTCATCATGATGAATGTTAAACAACTCATCATTATCATATAAGGCTTTAATAAGTAAATGGTCCAATCTATACCACCCTAAACTAATATCCCTTTTATCCCACATGATGAAAAACAACAAATGGTGAATACACATCATGGTATGAGCTATACAAAATAAATATAATATCTAACCCTCCCTTAACCCAAGACGTTAAACTACATGGGTATCTCCACACATCATGCATCTCATCATTTGGGTCCCTATCATCTTTCACATTTGAAAAGACCCCCTAGTGCCTAGTGCAACATAACCTTGGATCCCCTACCATTTAGGGACAAAGTCTTGAAGGATATTAAACAAAAATTTGAAGCAAGTCTCGCATTTTGAATATTTTCAGTGGTCAATGGTCAATTGTTTATTCAAATTCAAGGTCACACAAGATGGATACTATGTTGTGATCATGGTAAGCATTTATCCTAAATGGTTATTTTCATCTACATGGTCTCCCAAATTTAGGGATTGGTGATTCACCTTTTATATTCCATTCATTACCTTTCACATAAATCTATAGTCCGAGCACTATGACCATAATCTAATATATTTCACATTCTTGTTGTAGGATGTTAAATTACATTGATTTTTCAGAACTACATATGGATTTATTCCCATCCTAATGGGATATGTAGGAATTCCAAAACATTTATTCTTCAGTTCCAAACCAAGATATCTATCACCCCCCAGGTTTATTTAAATTTGAGGGTTTCATATGGTGTGGTGTGGACTTCTTCATTCCCCATTCATGTTGAGTTTTCAATATCTGGACCATGTTCCACTCCTTTAGGGAATCCCCTTTTAATTGTATTATTATTGCATGATGTTAAACCACACGGTATTTCAAGAACTACGTGTGTCTTGATTCCCATCCTTATGGGATATGTATTAATTCTCAGACATTTCATTTATTGGTCTATCCCAGGTTCATGAATTTTTCTCATATACCCTTGTCATGAGTTCTCCCATGGAATTGAGAATAGTGTGGCGTATGTGGACTTATGTCCTCATTCACATCATGTTACTTTTCAATTCCATACACATTCATCTCTAAGATACCTCCTTTCCCTCATCCTTACCACATGATAGTAAAATGTATAGCTATTAATAAATACATATGTCTTGATTGTCATCCTCATATTATATGTAGGAACACCCAAAAGTTTCCTCTTCAGGTCCATCCACAGATCCCTTGATGTTTTTTTTACCTTTGGCCGAATTTATCCAAGGGGTATTGGTGTGGTGTGGAATTATTTCCAAATTCATGTTAGGTTTTCAATAACCATTCCAAATAACTCTCTAGGGAGATCACTATCATCTTTTCCATGTGCCCTTACCACATGGCATTAAACTGCATGACATTTCAAGATCTACGTATGGATTGACTCACATTCGTATGGGATACATAGGAACTTCTAGACATGTCATCTTTGGTTCAAGCCCCTAGTCCCTCGATCATCTCTAACCCCTTGGCCTAAGCCCCTCTAGGATTGCATGAAGTAAGGTGTGGACTTATGTCCTCATTAATGTCATGTATGCATTATCATGCCATGAACATTCCATTTAGAAACTAATTATTCCACATTCATGAAAACCAAATGATGTTTAACTATTCTTCCTCATCCCACTTGAATTTTAAATGTGTCGTCATTGTCACATGATGTTAATGTGCATGGGATGGTCCAGTCATATAACCTTAAATTGTTAAAATATGTTCCTAGCCACACGATGAAAAATAGAACCACCTTTTTGTTTCCTCGCTTGAAGAGACATCATGTGTAGAATTGGTCATCCCTCATGACATTTGTCAGGGCCTACATATTTATTGATTCATATAGCAACAGACGGATTCTCTATCATGTGTTTGGTTCTCTAAACAAACACACCCACACTAAAGAAAAAACATATCCACCAAATACCAAAACTTTCAGTGCATGGTCTAGACCTATAGGATAGTATTTCCCCTAGCATTGATATCCTACCATGTTTTTTCAGGAACTACATCATTTTTGATTCTCATCCTCCTGGGATATGTAGGAATGCCCGAACATTTCATCATTAGGTCCAGCCCCAGGTTCATCAACCCATTTCTCCTCTTCCAGTCTAGACATATCAACCTATATTATGCCTCACCAACATTCTTAGATGCACTTTGGTTTAAGAGTTAGTGGTTGGATTCTACATGTACTTTCTTTCATACATTTTCATGCATCACATATCCCTTTATTTTGGTTTCCATCATCTTTCATATCATAATGGAGCCCCAAAAGGTATGGATTCCCATCCTTATGGATTGCCTACCATTTTAGGATTATGTTCTGGAAAATTTTGAAAGAAATTATGAGACATGTTTTCTGTGGTGAATTTGGTCAATGGTGGACCCTCATTTGTTTTTCCCATTTCAAGAAACATGATATGAATTTTGTGCTTCAAATATGGCTAACAATTATCATCTATCATTATGAAATCCCCATTAATCACTAAATATTGCTCTCATTATTCACATCCCTCTCTACTGCATCATGTTCTAGTGGAACTTTGACACCCTCAGTGTTATCCCTCTGTATACATTTTCACACTGGGAGGATGAACTAATGTCGTGGGGTCACCTTTGGCCCCACACCTTCGTCCCATACCGTGTGCTTCCATTCACATAAAAGAACATATCCAACCATGTTTCCCACACTGAGCATGGATCACGTTGGATTAGGGGTTTGGGTAATGTTTTTCCCTACGTGGAAGGGTCATGCTTCCTTTTTGGTCCAATATCCATGACATTAAACTATGAGATCTAGTCCCCTAGTCTGGGCATCATGAGTTTAAACTATGTGCTTTCTATTGAAAATTTGTAATGTGGTGCAGAATACATTATCCCTATTCACATGGGTTTCCTTGTGACATCGTGTCATATATTTTAACATTGGAAGTATCCCTATTTTTGTATGAGCTGTATGACTATATAATACTATCCCTTTTGTATTTATCGTATGACACTAAACTACATCCCCTAAACCTAGGCTGTGTGATGATAAATCACACATCCATATGATTTCGTCACTCCAGAACATGTTTTCTCATTCCAATATTGTTTCCCTTCTACGACACCTTCATGAACTATGTGTGTCTTGATTCCCATCCTTATGGGATATGTAGTGATACGTACACTTTTCTTCCAACCGCATCACCATCAATGCTCTTGTTCCATTTTGGCCAAAGTTTCCTCAGATGTAGTTGTGTGGTGTGGACATATATCCTCATTCACATCGGGTTTTCAGTAACCATTCCACATACCACCCTCAAGAGTTATCATTTTATCCCTACTACTTGACAATAAACTACATGGAATATCCGATGCACATAATATTATACTGGATAGCTTACGGTCCAAGCTCTAGGACCATAAATTAAGATTACTACCATATATATTAAGATGATGTTCAACTACTTAAAAGTTATTATATTCCACTTTAAAAGAGGATATCTCCCAATTTTTGTATTCTCTACCTGCCTTACCACCTCCATGAACTATGTGTGGACTAATTCCCATCATTATGGGATATGCAGTGACAACCAAACATCCTGCCTCTTGACTAGTCAAAACCACTTTTTCCTCCCCAACCTCTCCTAGATTTGGTTCTACCAAAATTATAGGTTTTATAGGAGGCTTCTTCGGTCCTCATTCTTGTCAGGGTTATTATAACCTCTCTGTGTACCTTCTTTCAGATTTCCACTCCTTACACTAATCCTTCATGATGCTTAAATTGCATGTGTAATGTTCACACATCCCACATTCCTTAATTTGGTTTTTCATTATCTTTAACATCTAAAGGGACCCCCAAATAGTATAAATGTTATGCCTTAGTGATCTCCTAACCATATTAGAAAATTCCCAGAAGTATTTCAAACAAAAATTTGATACAAATCCCACATCTAGAATATGGTTAGAGGTCGACCCTCATGTTTTTGTTACCATTCTAGGATAACATAAAATTGATGATGTGTTTAAAATGTGGTCAATAGTTATCCATTATCATCACTCAACTTCCATTATGCCCCAAAAATAAGATATTGTGAATCATATGTTTAATACCCCTTTTCATTTTCCACACACTCAACACCCCTAGCATTCTAACTCCACGTATTCATGTTCTTCTTGTAGGGATGTTGGTCCAACTTAGATTTTCCACACCTGACATTTCCCTTATCCATTCCACACTCTAGCTATATGGGTAAGGCCTAACAATGATCCTTGTTTCTTACACAGAGAATGGATCATGTATAATTAGGGGTTAAGGTAGGGTAAAATACATATACGGGACAATGTGACAAGATGGGACTAAAAAATGACCTTAAACTGTGACACTGTCATCTTCCCCATATTTTGTTAAAATATTCAAAATACCTATAACAATGTAAGGATTGATTCATTCCCTTTCATGATAGAAAGAGAAATTCGGTCATCTGATTCCTGGGTCCAACTAACAGAATGGTAAACTCACTCTCTTAGCATTCTCAACCTCAAAATCCCATTCAAGATTATGAGATGTGGTGTGGACCTCTCTGTTCCTCATTCACAACATGTTTTGAACCACAATGCACATTTAAAATTTGGGGTTACCCATATCCTCATCGCATGATATTACAATTTGGCCCTACCTTGCACAAGTATAGGATTCCAAATAATGATTATCGGATGAGTAAACCTCTTATCCATAGAGGATTTCCCCCACCAGCGTTTGTCTTTGACCATGTTGTGGTTAAGAACTACATTTGTATTTATTCTCACCCATATGGGATATGTAGAGATTCCTATGAATGTCTCCTAAGGTGACCCCTAAGATCATTAAATTTCCTAGTTATTTTCCACAAATCATTGTCTAAACACAATGACATAAAAATATGTGTTAATTGTCCATGTAACATGACTTTAAACTGTTTATAATGGTACTTGTCGTAAGACCTTAAACTATGTGAAACATATTTATCAAATGCCATTGAACTATTTATGCATCATCCTCCCTATGTGACACAAAAATGCGCTATTATCATCCCTATTTAAATGATTTAAAACTATAGACCATCTTTGGTTTTACCTAGAGAGCCCCCCTTAGATGTAGGCATGATCTCTATTCAGGCCGAAATTCTCACCTAGTGTACCATCATCAAAGGGGTTTAATTTCATAAGTGTTTGAATTTATCCAAAAATATGATCATTCCATCACCACACTTTGTGTGACCTCTATTTCAGATCCTCATTCCATATCACGTCTAAAGAAACCCCCTAATGGTTAGGATGATAATCCTTAAAGCACTACTACCATCATGGGCCAAAATTACATAGGACACCAAATGAAACTTTGAGTTTGGAACTATGTTTTAGAATGCAGTCTGTTGTTGTCCCTCGATTGTATCTTCGCATTTCAGGATAATGCGATGAAAATGATGTGTTTCACCTTCTGTCAACATCTATCCCCTATCTTCATTACATACTCATTGCATTCCAAATTTTTTGAATCATGATTCTTATTTTTTATTCTACTTTTTTTCATTTATTTCATGACCATGGTTTTTATCCCTCTCGTGCACTATAGTATATTGGGAAGAGCAATTTTCCTATTCTGGGGACCCTATTCTGTAGTCAAGGCCCTACTTTTTTTTAAAAACATGTTGTTTGGTCCTTAATATCCCATTTATATAAAATCTCAGCTAGAAATGTTGTATAGAAAGTGAATAATTATGTATTCTTCTATTTTTTATCAAACCAGGAATGATCCACAAAAGCTCATGCATCGATCGCTAATTACTTCACAGTTATGGTCTAGGTCTAATCATATATTAATGAAATAATGTAATAAGTCCATTGATGTAGTATGGGATAAAAAAATAGGTATATGTGTTTCTGAGATTGGCCAAAACATGGCCCTTATGAATTATCCCAATTGATGGATTTCTCTTGTGCTACAACCTTCTGGCTCGTAGCGTCCATGGCTGCTTCCGGCTCATTGACCATCCTATCATTGTCAGCAACTTTGGAGCGGAGGTCATTAACTTTGGGCTGAATTATCTCTTAGTCATCTTGGAACACTATCATTTGATGGATTTATTACACATATTTCTTTTGGGAATCCACCAACTAGGCCTTCAACTATTCAATGAGCTTTGAATGGATCGTGATAAAATCATCTCATTCATTTTATTATACATCAAGGTGTCAGAATTCATGTTCATCCTCGAGAATCATTTTATTATTCTCTTATTCCTTCCAAAACTATTAAATATCAGATCATTGGCTACATTCTCGTATCTTCTTATCCATGTAATCCTGGATTATTATATGATGATGGTGATCATCCAATACTTTGGTGTAGAAAAAGTGTATCTATGTGAATAGTGACCCCATCTGGATCATCCATTATTTCCGTGGATGACTAAGGAAGCATTTGATGCACTTACATGCCTATCATCACATCATATTTCTCTCCTCATACACATCAATATCATATTATTTCATCTCCTCAGGATCTGTGGAACTATTATAAGGAAATATAGCATGGTGTTCAGCGGTTGGGTCCTCTTTTGGCACTCTTTCTACTTCAATGACCTCACCCCAGCCTGGAGCTCAAAACTAGAAGAAGAATCACCCATGATTTTATCTATTTTCTCTCTAGGTTCTAGGGCTAGATCATCTTGAATAATTGACCCTACAAAAACTCATGCAAGCACTGGTAGTACTCCTGCAGATGTATTATACTTGATTGTTTGTCAAGCCTCCATCATTGTGATCACTACATTGGGGATTTATATCGTATTCATTCAAGTTCCCAAATAATATAAGTGATCCTAAAAGGTATAATCATACAATATTCATGTGTAGATGTGTCCAATGTCTGAGTCATGGTAGGAGTTTCAACCATAGGATATCTATCGACGCTCATTAATTCAATGATCGTCAACGGATTCTGAATAGTGGGAATATATTGAGACTCTAAGGTCTCTATTTCATCCATTGTTGATGGATTTTCACTTACCAACTCAATCATGGATGGTCCTTTGACCTCTTAAACTAAGGTCAATCCCCCACCCTCCTTGATCTTATATGCAGATTCATGTGGATGTTCTTCCATAACCATTGGTAAGTTTTCATCCCTTACAGGGGAGATTCTTTGCTATCATAATTGATGTTTTCTTGAACAAGAAAACATTTGGTCACTAGATTTTAATTATGAAAACATAATTTCCATAATCAATTAGAGTTGAGACTCACCTCAATTTGATTGGCCAGTTCTGCATCAGAGCATGGGATTTAGCCACTCACACATGGGCTTTCTAGGAGGATGGTCGTTTCCTAAGGTCTCTAAACTCAAGAATATTTACCCCAACCTATAATTCTCCCTCTACCTATTCGATATCTTCTAATTCTTCCTCTTCTTCCTCCTCCTTAACATCCTCCCCTTCTTCTTCTTCTTACCTGTCTTCGTCATCCTTAGACATTTTCTTTCCATGTCGTTCTCCTGAAAAATAATCACTTTCACTAGGAGATAAAATTATTCATACCTCCATTCTTGGAAAGCATAAATACTCCATTCTATCATGTATGCATGTAAATAATGAATGATCACCCTCTCTTCCACCAGAATGTACTCTACATATGGTAGGTCAAGTCTAGTTCAAACTGGTCTCTTCCCTAGCTCTTCAGTGGGCATAGATTATTGTAGCTTCCTCCATGAAGACCATAGAGATGGGAAAATGGCATTTGAAGTTGACTTTAGAAAATGTATTAGATGTTTCCCAGGGAGTTCCCTAGCTGGACCAAGTGGCCTCCCATGGGAACACCTCTCTTCAGAAGACGGAGGTGCATTCTCCCCTTGAAACACTCCTACAAACAATGTTCCATCCCACACTATTCCAATGGTCTATCTTATTCCTTGTTTCACCTCCCGATCAGTACCTCGTATGCTTCCTTGTTGTCCGTACTCCATGATGAAGACCTTGATTTTCTGAATGTATTTCCATAGAATTTATTCTAGTTATGTTGATATCTAATGGTCGGAATACTCCGTTAATAGGAAGGCATTGTCATCAGTAGGGGGAAGGGTGATGACTTTAGCAAAATTTGAAGTCGTGAAAGTGATCCATAGTAGTAAAAATATGAATGTATGGTACTCTTCCCAAACCTCTCTATATATTTTATTTATCATTGACTACAGGCACTATAATTCCTAGAAAAAAATAGTATGTACATATAGTTTGGACGATATTTTTTCATCTATTTGGGATAACAACACACCACCCCGAATAATTTACAAGTACTCCTTCTCCTCTGGTGGGCGTTGACCCTAATCTACCATCAAGACAGCTGGGGAAAAAATTTGATGTGAGTTTATGTTTTCATGTTTTCCAATATTGAGTTTGATGCCTTCATATCTAAGCGCCAATAAGAAATTTGTTGTAATATTAACACGGATGGTCACAGACCATCACATGGAGGGAAGATGGAAATCAAGAATTAATATGCACTGAAATGAGCTGAAACCTTGTCATGAAGAATCGGTAACAGTCTTTATATCCTCCTAGGTGTGTTTCCTCTAGAGATACATTCTAGAATTCTATATAGACTGTCCAATATAGGAACTGTGCAGATTTACATTGTTCTTTGATGCCATGATTAAGGCCTTTACTACCATCCATAGAAAAACCCATATCCTTGTGTCTCTCACTATCAGAAACAACCCACTCAGAAATGCAGCATGGAGCCTAACATATCATACCATCAGGTTATGAATTTAGTTTATATTGAAATCCCTTGATCAGAACATGAATTCTTAAAGGACCATCCAATATGATCTCACCCCCCTCATATGTAATGTGATTGGAAACAACTTCCCTCATCCTAATATCTTCACAACCTTTTCATGCATTAGAAATAGACTAAACCATCTCAGATTTGATATATCCAATAAGATTTTCTTAATTTTCTGTTTTTCCTTGGATAAGTCCAATAGGTACCATGTCAAAATGGTGGTGCACATCCTATCCCCTCAAACGTTATCTGTTGGAACGAAATTATCATACTAGTACCCTTCCAGGGGAATTACTACAATGTAATGGATGTCCCAAAGGATGATTCCTACCTACCCATGGTGGAGGTGGATGGTATTTCTATTGGGATACCACCAACTATACACCTATGTTACTAGGTCATTATGATGTTAGAAATAAAATTTTTATTTCCATGCAACATTAAAATGTCTGATAGACTACATCTTCTCCCCGAACTGCTCCAATATCGGGTTTAAACAGTATACCCATGCCCATTCACTCGAGAAATTTCTCCAAGACATGAATTCACATTCCTTCCATCCTTTGGTCTCACCAGTAATTCTACTTCGGAAGGTTCATTTATAGTGACCTGAAGATTCCTTAGGATCTAGATTGCTCCCTCTAAAAGTCTTGGTCATAGGATTCATTACGTAAATGACCATGTCCTATGATTCCATGGCGAGGTGACCATTTCCTAGGATGTTGTACTATGGAAGGCTATCCTCATTTGACATCCATCACAGTGGAATATCAGTCTCTTAGACTGGAATCAACACCTTTTCTAGGATACTAAAGTTCTATATCAGTATACTGCCACTGAGAATGTAACCCTTTTCAGCATGCATCTGCATACTTAAAAGAATCTAATTATCAGACAAAACATTTCATGCATGAAGAATATAATGGTTTTTGATAATCTGGTAAATATTTGTAGCTGAAGTAGCTTCCCTCTCTACGTTAGTATGTAGAGAATCAATATCCATGAGACATTATAACTGGGAAAGTCTCATGCATGAATGAATTATGATTCGGAGCGTAAGACAGAAAACTATGCTTATGGTGGGTGTTATCCATAGAAAATTCTGAAAAGTCTGGTGCTCATAAAATTTAGAAGGGACGTGAAATAACATGTGACTACGAACAAGGTTAGGAACAAATTTGAGATCATTCACGTGGAAAATAATATCTTTCGTTCAAGATAGAAAATACCCTTATCACACAAAAAAGTCAACGTGTGTAGCCTTCCCACTAGAATATTTATTTGTGTGGAATGGTCCTTCGTGTGTGTGGAAGTGGTTTATGCACTGAATTGTTATTTTTATGCACACCACCATCCAGTACTCTACTTTTCGACATTTCCAATGGAATCTAACATTCAGGTCCCCCATCAGCACTAGTTCTGATGAGGAATTTATCAGAACTGAATCTTGGTTAAGGACATGTATAGACATTCTAAAAAAAATTAACGTTATATTTTTAATCAAAAAACAATTATCAGATTCTCAAGGGTGTGTCACGCATGTTCTGGGGTTGCAACACTTGTTTGTATATTGTGGCCAATATCTTGAACTCCCAAAGAAAATTGAAATGGGTTCTTCCATTTCAACTGGCCGAAAAATATGAATGTAAGAATCATGGAAAAGATTTAGCTGGCACTCATGATTTGAATTTGCGAGCATGATCTTCCATACCCAATTAGACTTCAAATTATATATATGTGCATCCCACCTTGCAAATTTCCGCCGAATTTTTCATCTATAAATAAAAACAGACCTGATCATTTTGGTGATGGTTGCGGAAGATGAACCACCACTCTATGACACAAATGAAGACCCTTCTGTGATTTTATGAAAGACATGGGCTCAAAAAAATCGATCTTGTGTGATAGTTCTCTTAGGGGTCCTTCTTTGGGTGGGCCCACTAGGAGTTTTCCATCACCCATTTTCTTTTAATCCAAGTAAATCGCATAAAAAATATCCATCTTGAGTGCATGTTTTACCTTATATCATTCCAGTATTACATGAATGCCCCCCCCCCTTGTACATAGCCACTCATTTTTCGCAAAACCATACAATCATGTGTGCAAGCCCTCATCTTGCATGCAATCCTTCAATAATGTAGGCACCCCTCCATGTGTGCTCCGTCTTTCATCCTTACCCTAAGGAACCATGTACAAGACATTCATACACAGAACACTCCTATCTTGTGCATACTTATCCAATGCGGCCCATTATACATGTACGGAGTCATTTCAAAGTTCCTCGAGGAGTGATTCATGTGTTGTTACCTTGACATGTGTGTCTTCTCATAGGCACGGTAATGAATATTGAAATTTCACCTATCCACTCTAACATGAGCCTCTAAATGGATAATTTCATAACCCCATCTCGATATGGAATTAATTGAGCCTCCCCTCCCCCAAGAGTGTATTATCACACATTATGTAAGTCCAAATGGTGGAGAGTGAATCCACACAATCTGAGCTACATTATGTTAAACTGCCAATCCCCCACATCCTCAACACATGACGTTAATAATTTTTCATGACATAAACAATATGTCTTGAGAGGATCATGAAGGGGATGGGTAGCAGCTCCTTATCACTACTCTCTCCCTCTGACATTTGTCTCCATGAGAACCTCTGGAAGCATTTGTGTAAGCCCCTATAAAACATGACAAGGTATTTCGTGTATCGTGGCCATATCATCCTCACACATACAGAATCCTTTCGAGGATTCCCTCTCAGAGTAAGACCATTTATCCTCTTTGTCTTGCTAACCATGTGTAATCCTCATTCCATTCCATGTAGACGCACCTTTCACGATTCAATTGTCAGGACTTTTTTGCCTCTTGTTTCTCACACTAATCATGACTCACGTGGTCTTAGAGTAAGCATTGAACAAGACATCCTCTTTGGGACACCTTATTGTGTAATCCACCATCCCCCATTCTACTGAACTATGTGGACTTTGGACCTCCCCCCTTTTAATGAAAGGTATGTAGAAAGCTTCTCTAAGGATCAATCCCATCACCCATTATTCCCTACAACTTCACATTGTCTTACCCTCATCTCGCATAACATTAAATATTATTCCCCATTCATACCAAATGGAACTAAACTGTATGATATAAAACTATGTGTAATTTGATCATTACCACTTTTAGTGAATGATAAGTAGGATGCCTCCCGGAGGATGAATACTATCACCCATCGACCCTGACAACTTCACATTGGATTACCCTCACCTTGGAAGATGCTAAACATTATGCCCCTATCATCACACATGACAGTAAACAATATGATTTCAAACTACGTGGGTTGTGACCTCAGTCTCCTAAGACAGGGTATGTAGGTAGCCTCCCAGAGGATCAACCCCAAAAACTGATAAACTATTTCATTCTCTTTGTTGGGACCCACTTCCTTGGCCCCACACTTTTTGTTGTCAGAAACATTCTTGGGAAGCTAATCATGTGTAATCCTTATACTCAATCCATACTCATCCAACCAAGAGTGTCACTCTTGAGATGGGTTGTTAACCACAAGTAAGCCCCAACATGGCAATGAGTTTTTTTTCCTTTGTGTAGTCCATGATATTATTCCATCGAATCTGAACTACGTGGACATTGATCTTTTATCTTTTTGAGTATGGTACATAGGAAGCCTCTCTGAGGTTCAATCCCAACATCACTATCATATTCACGTTGGTTTCATCCCACTCATCTCATCCTTCAAAACTCCATCCATATCCATCCTATTTCCACCCAAGAAGCCACATCCTAATGAAATCATGCCATCCTCAAGCATCTAACCTTGTGTAGGACCCGTTCATTTCATTTCTCCTTGGTATTACTGTTTCCTCACGGATTTCAGGGATGACCTTCTGGACGGGAGATTCAAACGTTCTGATCGGTTTCTAGCGGGTTTGTTCGTAGAACCGGAAACATCCAATGATTCCACATCCGTTTGGACCTACTTTCCAAAGGCAGGCACTCATTAGCTTGTGGACTAATGAGGCTTAGGAATTTCCATTGGTCGAGAGGATGGGAGGTCGGACTCATCACACCTTTTTTAGGGGAATTATTGCCTACTCTGGGACTCTCTTTATAGATTTATGTTATGTTCGTGAATCCTTATTACATTACAAATTATAAAATGTGCTTTCCTTTAGTTTTAACAATCAATGATTAAATATGCAAGAAATCTAGAGAATCTTTTATATGTATTCGAGGTTCTTCATCAATAGAGAATCATCTATATATGTTTAGAGATTCTTGGTCAATGGTATCCTTCAAAACATTTATATAAAAGTCTCTTGGTCATTATGATGACCAGGCTGGTTTTAAAGCCACTCAGTGGGGCACTTGAAGTTCATCGTCATTCAGAAGGACATGGATTATTTCAAAGTTGGGATCGAACCCATAAATGGGCTACCTACATATCCTTTGTTTTGGAAAAGGAATCAAATCCCACGTAGTTCGAGTAAGGGTATGATGTTTATGATTGATGGCTCAAATCAGGATGTCACAATTACTTTTATACTCTAAGCTCATGTGAGTCATGCTCGGTGTGAGAAACAAGAGGTATTAGTAAAATTCAGACAATTTGTGCCATGAAAAGATGCAATCATAAGAAATGGTTTGGGGCTTATGTATGTATGACTTCCCAGATAGATGAAGTTTTAGGATTCACTTTTAGGGAGAAAATCCATGAACAGGGTCCATAAAGGTATTTGTGCTTCATGGAGATTTGAATACTCTAATCTTGGGGCTTACTCATAAGGAGGATGCCCAAGTTAGGAGGGGAATTATGATTGGGTTTTACTCCTGAAAAGGAAACCCACATCAAGGGTAAATTAGGAATGGTTAAGAGAAATTTAAGGGGGCTTGGGGTTTACTCCTGAAAAGGAAACCCAAGATTATGACTGGGGCTTACTCCTCAAAAGGAGGCCCAGGTTAGGGGACTTGGGGATTACTCCTGAAAAGGAAGCCCAAGATTATGACAGAGTCTTATTCCTGAAAAGGAGACCCAGGTTAGGGATTAAGGTTTGAGGCTTACTCCTGAAGAGGATGCCCATATTTTAGGTTGGGGCTTACTCCTGAAGAGGATTCCCAAGTTAAAGGAATTATAACTGGGGACTATTCCTAAAAAATGAGACCCAGGTTAAGGATTCTCTCATCTTAAAGGATGAGGTTAAATGAATGAACTCTCAATCTTTGGTGACATAAGGATATTTAAATCACTAGGTTTTGAGAGATATTCCATAGAATTCTTTTCAGATAAGGAAGTTGAATCAAGAAATCATGCCATAAATGGCTTTGAAGAGTGTCTTGAAGAATGAATCTTGAAAAGAAAAAGGTGTAATGGCTTAAGAGGGGTAAAATGGGAAAGATGGGCACCCAAAAAGGTAGGGGCGCACAAGTCTTGAAAGGCATGCACGTCTTCCGTGGGCGCGCATGTATTGGTCACGCAAGTATACCTGCGCGACAAGGGGGGTACTTGTGCGATTTTCAACCAGTATTAGAATACTTGAGAGACTCCTTTTTAATTACATTAGAATCCTCTTGAGGTTCTTCCAGAAAAGGGACGCACAAGTTATTTTGAAGGAAATAAGTCAGTGCGCAAGTGTTTGATAAGTTTCAACACTTAGGCCTTCCTTCTTCTCTTTAGATCTTCGGTTCTAGATAAGAAATTACCTTAGAATTGTTCCAGAAGATTTGAGAAGAGACTTGGGCGTCGGGAGCTTCAATCCGAGTTTCTGGAAAAAAGATCCTCTCGAATGGGGGGCCCACAAGGTCTATTTATAGGCAAAAGAATACTCTGGGCGGTTACCGGGCGGTTATCACTTAGGTCACGCAAGTCACTTGCACGACCATAAGGCGTCGCGCAAGTACTTGCACGATCACTAGTCGGCGCGCAAGTGTACTTGCACGACCATGAGGGAACTTGCGCGACCTATGGTCAATGTTCTCCTTGTTCATCCCTTTGTTGATTTTTGATGTTTCTTCAAAGGATGAATCACTTTTTTCTTAGATATTCCCCTTTTCTGATCTTTATATTCTGTGATGAAAGGAGTGTCATCAAAAGTCCCCCCTCAGAGTTGGATCCGGAGAGAAATTAGGATTTGACTCTGAGGAAATCAAAGACATCCAAAGGAAAAGGTGGTTTCCAAGTCTTCAGTGCGCAGAAGGTAGCACGCAAGTGTGCTGGAACTTGACTTTTATTCAAAGTTCCTTTGTCTTTTGTGTGGGCAGTTTAAAGTCATGCACGCCGGACATAAAGGGGCTAATGTTTAAGGTCGAAAATAGCGTTGAACAAAATGGATTAAAATGGATTCAATTCCTTGACAGTTTATCTGAAAACATATTACCATACTCAAGTATGAGAGAAAATATGTAAACTATGGCTTAAGAATATTTGAATCTCGGGAATGATATGAAAAATAGCTAAAAGGCATTAGAAGAAGTAGTTTCCAAGAATGGAGTTACTATTATTTAACAAAACCCGTTAGGGGGTTGAAATATGCAGGGCCACCTATGGGCATTGGCTGCATGGTCAAATAAATAGCATCTTTCGGCTGACAAGTCTGTTATGTGGACTGTTTATGCAAGACCACCTATGGGCACGTGCTGCATAGTCAGGCAAAAGAACTCCCAGAAATTTACTTTCTTAGTGCCAAAACCCAGTGAATGTTTATGGAGATTCAAATTTTCTAAAGTATAGAGTTTGTTGTATGGAAAGAGGTACTTGAATATGGAGAAGATATTTCCGAACAAGAATATCGACGAACTGAATGAATATTACTCCTACGAAGGTCTGACCCAAACGTAGGGAAGAAGAATAAACCATAGACTTGAATACTTTCAGATCATGAAAAAGGATATGGGACAAATATGTTAAGGATGGCTATTTTTTGCGGATCCCTACATACTGTCGTTTAAGACAAATAAGGACAAAAGAGGCATTCTTACCAAGAATGAAGTTACTATTATTTAACAAAACCCGTTAAGGGGTTGAAATATGCAGGGCCACCTATGGGCATTCGCTGCATGGTCAAATAAATAGCATCTTTCGGCTAACAAGTCTATTATGCGGACTGTTTATGCAAGGCCACCTATGGGAACGTGCTGCATAGTCAGGAAAAAGAATTCTCAGAAGTTTGACATTTTTGTGATTAGAAGTCATGAAAAGGGTTCTGAAGATCTGAAAATATTTAAGGTTAGGATTATAAAACATAAATATGGGTATTGTCCAATGTATATAGAGATACATAGGTCAATGAAAACCATATTCATGTTGTGGCTGGGTCCTGAATTGAAATTTTGGACTTCACTACGTATCTCATAAGAATGATAATCAAGCCATACGTATTTCATGAAATGCAGTTTAACATCATATAGGACGAAAGTATGAGAAATCTTACTTTAGGGTCATAGAATTTGGACCATAATAATGAATACACAGTGTGTGTTTTCATGAGGACTTTTCAGCCAAGGGACTGAAAGTGAAATTTGGGGTTAGGCCCAAATGACTTGGGGCTGGATTCGAGGGATAATCGAACGTTCCTACGTATCTCATAAGGATGGGAATCAAGCCCACGTAGTTCTAGAATTACCCTTTGTACAAATTTGGTTCGTACATGTGAAGGGTGAAAGGGGACTTTAGTGAAATGATGGTTTAACCTGAGATAAAAAGTTTAGGCATTACCATGTATGCACGTAGTCTTTTGAAAATGAAACATGATTTTTAAAAAAAAATCAATGTCAATAATGGTTCCTTCTCAAATGAGGAAATCAAAGAATATTGTAGTTTATTGTCGTACCGGACAAAAGTGTTGTATAGTTTAACGTCATATAACAAGGACGAACGTGAATCAATGTAAAGATATTGATTCCAGGGGCGTTTTCACGAATCAACATCATATGAGATGGTGGTGAACCGATGTGAAGAGATTGTTTTTTGGGCTTGAACCTTGGGAGGCTGCCTACATACCTAGCCTGGAGGGAAAGGATCAAAGTCCGTGTAATTCAATTGAAGAATGAATTAATGATCAAGTTGTTCTTGTGGACAATGATCTAATAAAAAATGTTGTTGGGACTTACACATGGTTAATGGCCCAAAGGGAGTGTTATGGTTGATGTTCGCTCTAAGCTCACGTGAGTCATACTCGGTGTGAGAAACAAGAGGTAATAACAACCTTAACGATGCACAGTTTAATGTCATGTAGGACATAAAAAAAGGGACTATGCAGTTTAAAGTCTTGCAGTTAGGACTATTGGTGCTGCACAGTTTAGTGTCATGTAGTAGGGACAAAATACAGTTTAATGTCATGTAGGACCTATCAAGGATTTTCTGTATAGTTTAGCGTCATGTAGTTAGGACGATGGGGATAAAATAGTTTAACGTCATATTGGACGAAAGGGGGACTGTGCAGTTTAATGTCATGCAGTAAGGAAAAAATAACACACCATTTATGTCATGTTGGACGAAAGTGTGAATAGTTTAAGGTCATATGCATGGACCGTGGATGGTGCAGTTTAATGTCATGCTTGACCTTTGAAGATTATATAGTTTAACGTCTTTACAGACGTGAGGGACTTTCATACAGTTTAGCGTTATGTAGTTAGGACGTCACAGTTTAACGTCTTGCTGGACATAAGGGATTTTCAAAAATTTTATGGTCATATACATGGACCAGGGATGATGCAGTTTAAGGTCATGCTGGACGGTTTAGGGAACTTTTTCACAGTTTAATGTCGTGTGGGACGAAGTTGCAGTTTAAAGTCATACTGGACCATTGTTGTATAGTTTAACGTCATATAGCAAGGACGAACTGGTGCTGTACAGTTTAAAGTCATGTAGCTAGGACTAAGGTGAACCAATATGAGGATATCAGTTCTGGGGACTTTTTACAGTTTAACTTCATGCTGGACGATGAAAGTGCCACACAGTTTAATGTCATGTTGCTAGGACACAATATAGTTTAATGTCATCTCAGACAAATAAGGAACATCTGTACAGTTTAATGTCATGTAGATAGGACATAATATAGTTTAATGTCATCTTGGACATAATATGAACCAATGTGACTGTTTTGGATCTGGGAACAATATTTTGTGTTTATACAAAATACTTCTTCAGAAATCTGGCATTAGTTGGAGTCGTGATGTGTTCTCCATCCATTGAGATTAGAGAATACGCTCCATTGGAGTAGACCTTATGTATTGAATAAGGTCCTTCCCATTTTGGTTCAAGCTTGGGAGGCTTCTTTCCTGGTATCATTGGTGCTCTGAGAACCAATACCAATTCTCCCTGAATGAATGAACGAAGACGAACTTTTTTGTAAAAAGCTCGTGCTATTCGATTCTGATAGATTTCCAAGTTGTGCAAAGTGCACAATCATTTCTCATCTAACTGTTCCAATTCATTCAACCGCTTTTGGGATTTCTCATCTGTAGATAACTGATCACAAATGGCTATTCTGAGTGAGGGCAATTGAACTTCAATTGGCAAGATTGCTTCTGTTCCGTATACCAATGAATATGGAGTTGACCGCGTTGCACTGCGAGTGGTAGTCCGATAAGCCCATAAAGCATGAAAGAGTTTATCAGGCCATGACCTCTTATCTTTATTCACCATCTTTTGTAGTATATTTGAAGGAGTCTTGTTGAAGGCTTATATCTGGCCATTAGTCGCTGCATGATATCGAGATGAATGGTTGGACTTAATGTTGTATTCTTGATACAATTTCTTTTCCTCAGAAGAACAGAAGTTGGTGCCATTGTCCGTCAATATGGTATGAGGGACACCAAATCTAGTAATGATGATAGACTTGATGAAGCTAAAAATGCATTTAGAACTGACTTCTTTGAGAGGTACTGCCTCTGCCCATTTGGAAAAGAAATCAGTAGCAGTAAGAATGTACTTAAACTGCTTGGTCGTAGCTGAAGGGTAAGGTCCCACCACATCCATTCCCCATGTGGAAAATGGCCATGAGTATTTAGCTGTATGAAGCAACTCTGGAGGTTTATGAATGAAGTTGCCATATACTTGGCATGAATGACACTTATTTGTAAAATTAACACAATCTTGTATCATTGAAGGCCAAAAGTATCCAAGCCTTCGAATTTGATCAGACAGTCTATGTCCAGACTGGTGGGCACCACATACTCCTCCATGGATTTCTTTTATGACAACCATTGTCTCTTCACCATCAATACATCTGAAGAGAACTCCATAAAAACCACGTTTGTAGAGAATTTTCTCGAGGTGGTTTGGGCTATCATAAAGATTAAAATTGACCACACGTCTCCGAATTTGTTCTTTCTCGGCTCTATCAGGTGGAAGTGTTCCATTTTGAAGGTATTCTCTAATAGGTGACATCCATCCTGTAGCATGAGCATACGGATCAGGAATGGGACTAATTTCATTAATTTCCTCTGTTCTAACTTGAACATAAGGTGAAATTGCACGACGGTGGGCAATACAGATGGTTGTCTCGTCCCGATTTGGATCTTCTAAATCTGAGGCTATATTATCCAGTGCATCAGCTTGATCATTTCGTGATCTTGGGACATAAGAAAATGTCGGTTCTGAAGGGAATTCCGACATTAACTCTCTGACGTAATCATACAAAGGGATTAATTCTTCTTTTCTGATGGCATAATCCCCATTGACTTGTTTGATTGCCAGGTCTGAATCACCATTCACCTTTAAGTGATTCACTTGTGCTTGAAGAGCTAACTCCAAGCCTGTATTGAGAGCTTGGTATTCAGCTTCATTATAGGTACCACCTTCCCACAACAAAAAGGAATAAGGTAACACTGCCTTATCTGGAGAAATGAGCACAATTCCTAAACCAACTTTGTTGAATTTAGGATTTTCCATTTTCTTCCCTGTTGGACTTCTAGAAGCACCATCACAATACATTTCCCATGTTTGAGGACTCTCTTGAATAGAGAAAACTTCCTCATCAGGGAGTTCGATATCTGAATACGTGTCTTCCACTGAAGGATGTTCAGCCAGGAAATCAGCCAGAGCTTGGCCCTTAATTGCCTTTTGAGACACATAATGAATGTCGAACTGCTGTAGAATAACCGCCCAACTTGCCAGACGTCCTGTAAGCATTGGACGACTAAGGATGAATTTGAGCGGATTATTATGAGATACCAATTGGACCTCATGATGTTGCAGGTAGTGTCACAGTTTCTGAACTGCAAAGATTAATGCTAGGTATCACTTTTCAATACTTGAATACCGGTTTTCTGCTTCAAGCATAGTTCTACTAAGATAGTAGAGACTATTTTCATTCCCAGCATCATTCTTTTGAGCGAGAAAGGCACCCAGCGATCGCTCTAAAGCTGTCACATAGAGGATAAGAGGTCTACCCTCAATAGGTGGCATGAGTAATGGTGGACTCAAGAGGTATTTCTTGAGAAAATCAAATGCTTCTTGACATTCTTCAGTCCACTGGTAAGTGACTCCTTTTTTTCAATAATTTGGTAAAGGGTAAACTTTTGCCTGCCAAATTGGCGATGAAACGCCGAATATAGGCTAAGTGCCCTTGAATTCCTCTTAATTCCTTCAAATTCTGAGGAGGTGACATACCAAGGATTGATTTGGTCTTCCCAGGATCGACTTCAATACCACGATGGCATACAACAAAGCCGAGGAATTTTCCTGAGGTTACCCCAAAAGCACATTTTAAGGTGTTCATCTTTAAATTATGTTGTCGAAGCTTGTGGAATATGACTTACAAATCAGCCAAGTGATTAGAACGTTGTTTGGATTTAACCACCAAATCATCTACATAGCATTCAACAAACTTCCCTAAAAGAGGTTTGAAGATACGATGCATGGCGCGTTGATATGTTGCACCTGTATTCTTTAAACCAAAGGGCATCACCCGGTAACAAAACACACCTTGAGGAGCTCTGAAGGCTGTATATTCCTCATCTTCTAGAGCCATTCGGATCTGATTATATCCAGAATATCCATCCATGAAAGAAAGCACTTCATAGCCAGCTGTCGCAACAATTAAGAGTTCTGTAATCGGATCTGGGAAATCATCTTTAGTACAATACCGATTAAGATCTCTGAAATCGATGCAAACCCTAATTTTTCTGTTCTTCTTCTTTACAGGGACAATATTAGCCAACCACTTGGGATATTGAACTTCTCTGATGAAGTTGGCTTTGATCAGCTTATCCACTTCAGCTTCAATTTTGGAAGCATAGGTTGGGTGTGTTCTTCTCGCGGCTTGTTTAAAACCTCGATGTTCTTTTGGTAAACCCAAATGATGAGTAGAAACATCAGGATCAAGCCCAGGCATTTCTATATAATTCCAAGCAAAAATATCTTTATTTTGCTTTAGAAAAGAAATATACATCTCTTGCTCTTCAAGGGTCATGGCCGCACCAATTAAAGTGGGGTGTGAATCTTTCTCTGTACCCAGATTTACTTCTCTGAGTTCATCCACAGTGGTAGAGATACCCTCTTCAAATGCTGGAGGAGCATCTCTAAGATCTTCCTCTTCCTCTACATCATGTGTTATTTCTTCTGTTTCTACTTGCAAAGTAGATGAAAAAACGAAATTCTCATGATCATAAGAGATGTCAAAATTTTCACATTTTGAAGAAGATGCTTCCATTTCCGACCCTATTGATGATAAAGGGTCTTCATTGGGAATCAATGAGGAGATGATGGATCGAGGATCGACGTCATTATTCACCTCTGGTGTTGCTATAACTTCTTCTGGCCTGATTAGCGATGTATAGACTTGTTGGACTTCATCACCACTTAAGATTTCATCACTGCTTGGTAGGTAACCAATTTCTCATATGTTGTCTGGCTCGATCGCCGTAATTGACATTATGGATCTTTCCATAAGAGTATTTTGATTTGGGCCGATTTTGTCAATATGATTGATATGTAACACATAATCTATATTCATATGTGAAAATGGATTTATTGGAATTTTCTCCAAACCATATGGAGCATTAACTTTGGTAATTTCTTTCATTGTAGATTTTTCTCTTCCCTTCATGTGATAAAATTCCGCCTCAATGTATTGAGGCTAACATGTCTTGAACGGGGCCTTATCACCATACAATGTTCCAAATTGACCAACAAAACAGTATTTGAGACATTGATGGTATGATGAAGGAATAGCTGCATGCTGATGTAGCCAGGGTCTTCCAAGCAAGATATTGAAAGTTTAGTCTTGATCAACAATCATGAAATCCGAATTGGATACAAGATCTCCAAACTGAGTTCTGAGTGTAACTTCTCCCAGTGGTTCTTGTTCATTTTTATCATATCCTTGTAACATCATCGTAGAAGGAGATAAATCAGATTCTGTGGGGCCCAATCGACGAAGTGTACGAATGGGCATGAGGTTGACTCCAGAACCATTGTCAATGAAATATCTTCGAACATCTACACCATTGACTTTTCCAGATAAGTACAAAGGTTTTATGTTCCCATGCACAACATCATCTTCATCTTTATCAGTAAAAGATATCACTGCATGGAATTCTGCAGGATTATTCTCAATGTGATAGATTTCAGCTGCAGTAATTTCAGCTTCAAACTCCTGAGGACTTGACAAAGCTTCGATGAGTGCTTCCCGAAGATCTTTTGATAGATTCAAAGCATCCAAAATTGATAACTTGGATGGTAATTGGGCCAAGTGTTTCAATATATCATACTTTTGATCTAGAGGTCTACGTTTCCCAATAGGAATATGCGGTTTAGCAGGTACCTTGGAAGCAGATGCTTTGGAAGCTGATGCATCTTGTATTGAAGTTGGCAACATCCTTGGTTTTGGAAGATTAGACTGATTAGATCCATTTACTTGCTGAGATAAAGAATATGGAACCTTTAATCGGTCTTCCAAAATAACTGTGCCAAAACTGAGTTGGCCATTGGCAGAATAACCTGCTTGTTCTTTTTGAGCTCGCTGAAGGGCTCTACCACGCGTTTCTGCTGCATATACAGTGCTAGTAGGGGTAAAATTAGAGTAGTGGCTTCGGAAAGATCCACGTCTTCCCCTGTATCCTGAACCTCTAGAACTTCCTCGGATTCCCTTATTTGATACAAGGAATTCAGGCTCATCAAAACTGGAATATGGATCTGTTAATTGAATCATATTAACAGAACAAAAGATTAACTCTTCGTCTGATAAAGACTCTGCCTGGTTAGCCTGTTTAGGTTGTGCTGTTTGGTGGGATGGTGCCCGTGGCTTTGAAGTAGATGGCATGAAATCTTCCAGAGTCAAAGACAATTTAGGCTTTGATACATACTCATCTTCTCCTGATTCCTCTTTCTTTTTTGAATTGCGCTGCCCTTTTGAGGATTTTTCTTTTGATGGAGGCTTTACTGCAGCTTTTGTAGGAGACACAATTGGATTCTTCAATTGTGTTTGCAAAATGGAATGGGTCTGATTGATTGTCTTTCTGACCATCCAATCATCATATTTTTTCGCAGTTTTGCTTTTGACTTCCTGCCACTCGCCTCCTTCCTCTGGATCTGTAGCAGTAATACACGCTACATGAGCTGAAGAACCCTTCAATTTGACTTGTCCCAAGTCGACCATCTTTTGCAGGAGGTCTTTAAAAACAAAACACTCATGGATGGGATGCCCCAACATTTGATGAAAGGGACAATAATTTGGACGGTCTTCATCTCCTTCCTTGTTTGTCCTTTTGGGCACTGGTAATTGAACCAAATTATTTTCCAGAGCTAAAATGAAGTAAACAGGAACTTGCTCACTTCGGAAATAGTATGTTTTACTCTTCATATCCTCATATTGTTTTCGTCGTTGATCTTTTTGATCATTTGGACGAAACAGCCTTTGTTGTTGGTGTTCAGGAGGTGGAGCCCTTCGAGAAGATGAAGGTTTTGAAGTAGAAATAGGTACATGTGATTGTTTAAGCATAACTGTAGCAGTTTCCGCTTTACCCATTCTCCTTCCTGGAGCTGATGGAATTATACGAGATTTAACCTTAGCCTGTATAAGGGAATCTTCAATCTGTTGAGTGATTCAAGTAAGGTCTCGAAACCCTCTTGTGTATTTCACAAGGATCAATGGCGTGCGTAATTCGTCATGCAAATTTGCCACACAGATTGGCAACAATTCCTCCCGAGGGAGTGCTAAACTCAGGGAATATGTTAATCCCTTCCAACGAGCAATGAAATCAGAGACTCTTTCATTCTCCTTTTTCTTGATGTTTGTAAGAACGAAAACTGTCGTTTTTGGAAAAGTTGAGCTAAACTGAAGAAGGAATTTTTGACGAAGATCCTCCCATCCGATGACTGACCGGGATTGCAAGCTTGTATACCAGACAAAAGCTGGTCCTTACAAGGTTCGCACGAAGCATCTGAGTTTCACTGCTTCTTGCTGCTCTGGAGTTCCCATCATAGGATCACAACAAGACACGTAATGCATCAAATGTTGTTCGGGGTCGCCTGATCCATTGAATGTAGGGAAAAAAGGGTTTCCAAAACTGGATGGAGGAGAAATTGAAGCTACCCATTCAGGGTAAACTTTCTTTTAAGGTTGAACTTGTGCCCGTTTCCCATCCATAGTTTCTAACCGAGCTGTTAATGACTCAATAGTAGTTATTAACTTTTGAGAAATATCATGTTGAACTTGGTTTTGGGTAGGTGCGATGAATGGAGCTTGGACAGACGTGGTGGTTGGTGCTGCAACTGATGGTAGTGCTGCCAACCGTTGTTGCGTTTGACCCGTAGGATTAGACCTCTGAGGGTGTACTGATAAAGGAGGTTATTCCTGATCCATCTCAGTAGTTACAACAAATTCCTTCGGCTGTCGGACTTCAGCATCCTTAAGAAGAAGACTACTCCGAAGTAGTTCTGCATTCAACCTTCTTAATTCTTTCATTTCTTCCTCCTTTTGTGCAATCCTTTGCTCTAATGAGAGCGATTGACCTCCTTCAGAGGAAGGGTGAGAAGTAACCTGATTCTTTCCTTTCCCCTTATTGGATCCTTTTCGGAGAGGGGGAAGTGGGTTACTTGACGGAATACTCAGATTTTGGGTAAGCCTTTGATTACGTGTGCGCACACCTTCTTCATTTTGGTCTGTGTGCGCAACTTCTTGAGCAGGAACCTCTTCGTCTGATCCCTCTGATTGAGCCTCATCTGGTGAATTAGCAGCAACGACATTGATGACATTAGTGGATGCATATTGCATGGAATCCTTTCTATCTGCATTTCTGTGATATTGTCTTCTTCCATGTCCATGATGAGACATGACATTCCGTTGACTTGATCCCTCAGGATCTTCTTGGAGAACCGTCACTTGGAGAGAATCTCCTGATAGCTTGGATCTTCGTTCCTCTTGAGGCTTATTCCCTAATCGAGAGAATACTGATTTTCTCTAAGGGAGGGATTGAGGATTTGAAAAAGTCCCCAGTCCGGTGGACTGGGGATGTTCCTGCTGCTTCCTCTCAACTCCTCGAATCCCATTTGTTGACTCTGAGGGTTGGGTTAGAGAAGTCCCCAGTCTGACAAGCTGGGGTGTCTCTTGACATGCTATGTCTGAGATCTTCTTAAAATCTATCTTGATCTTGCGAATCTTAGTTCGGAAATTAGTTGGATGCATTAACCTGTATCCACTTTTGTCGCATGGTTCAACAGACCATTGGATGATTTCCGAAACTTCTGTCATTTGATGACGTGTTTTCTCCAGACGAGAGGCTTGTGCAATATTCTCGTCGGCTTGATGTAGGAGAAATTCAACAACTTGTTCTCTATATACTTGATTTTGAGGGGAACTAGTTGAAGCCTGTTCTTGAGCAAACTTTTTATTATGAACAAATCCCATTGACTATGGCCGGCCATGGGCAATAACATTGCATGAGACCATTTTCGGTGGTCTTTGCTGACTGGAAAGCATTGTGAAATGTAGTGCTCCGTGAATACCCCATCCTCTGATATGAACATTAGAAGGAGAATTGGAAATTAACTAACACAATTTTCTTAGTGCGCCAAGGCATGAAAATTGAAGGGTTCTCTGTTGCTTTTCAGCCTTCAGATACCGAGAGACTGATATAGATGCCAAATCAATCTGGCATTGTAACCCTTCTATTATCTTAATATGATTTTCATAATCACCGTAAGATAATACTTTCTTCTTCAATTGACAAAGAGTCTTCCATATGTTGAGACGAATATCATGGATTCCATCATCCGTCAACATCTCTGGAATGTCATACTGGGAGTCAGCCAAAGGCCAAAACATGAATGGTACATCACCTTTTTCCAGTTTTTTCCTCATGTTTAGCATTTCCTCTTTATCATTAAATGAATATTCTTCTACCTGTTTTGACCAGAGTTGGTGTTTCCTTGTTGTTTCATCGGATTCAACAAGATTCGTAGAGAGATCACTATTCATGCTGAAAGATGAATGACCCAGGGATGGTTCGGAGAATAACCTGAACCCCATGCTATCTTATGAAGGAGAAAGAGTTTCACCTGTCGATAGTAAAGCATTAGACATGACTGGCTTCACGTTTGCAAGTGCCTCAAGATAAGAGGGCTTTCTCGTCACTACATTGCCTTCTGAAGAATTTTCGAGACAACGTGAATCACTACTGTGGAGAGGACTTTCACAGTGAAGTTCCTCACCATGAGGAGGACCGTCATGATGGGTTACAACAAAAGATGAAATCTCATTCTCCTTGGTCTTCTGACCACACAGAGGGTTCTTGTGGCTCTCATCTGAAGAAGAAACTTCAAGATTGACCGAATTTTCATGAAGCAAGCCTTCATGATGAAGTTTCTGTTGAAGACCTTCAAAATTAATGTTCCCGTTATTAGGAACTGAGGGATTAGAATCTTGAATTCCGACAAATAAATTTCTGAGGGCTTCAAGAACTCCAGCATCGAGCAAGTCCTTGTTACAGATTGTCCTTTGATCTCATGACTATGCTGGGTGGATCTTTTTCTTAGATGCCTTCTTACTCACTTTAGAAACCACTTGTTGACGAAAGTGGTTACTCTGAGCAGGTGTATGTGCCTGATCAGGAAATATGGTCAGGTTAGGCTGACGATCTCCACTCAAATCAGGTGTATGTTCCTGACTTGGTTGTCCGTATGATATGGGGGAGTATGCCCCATAACCCTCTTGGACTGGAACAGATGTGTGTGTCTGTTCCGGAGTGAATCGTTGATGTGTCACTCCACCACTAGGTATAGATTTATGTGTCTGTCCCTGAGATGATTCTGAAGCTGTTATGATATCCTCGCAAGCATCCAGAATATGAGCAGGAATTTGCTTCTGCTCTTTCACCATTGACAAAATATGTTTGGTGACTTCAGCCGCCGGAACGGGGATATACGTCCATTCCGGTCTTGGAGTAGGTGTATGTTCCTGCTCCTGTCCTCCTTTTCCTGTCAGTGAATCTTGACAGTACTCATGTGTGGAGGCAGAGAGTTGAGTCTGCCACCTGTTTGTCGTCGGGGCTTTCTGACTGACTTCTCCGTGCGCTACCAAGCGAGACTGTTGGTAGGCTTGATTAGTATTAGCAGGTGTATGTGCCTGCTGATTACACTTCGCCAAACGCGGTTGACGAGATCCATCATATGTAGTCAGACGAGCCTTCTGACTAACTGATGATGTATAAGCAGGTGTATGTTCCTACCTATAGTACTCCGCCAGAATTGCCTGGCGGGATTGGCGTGATGCTGCCAGACGAGTCTGCTGGACAGCGGAATTAAAACAGACAGGTGTGTATGCCTGCTCGTTGTTCGCCACCAAGTTAGGTTGGTGGACTTCTCCGGAGATGGAAGGGATGACAACCTTCCCATTCTTCACCGAATTCCATCTCTGGTGGTTCATCTTGCCTGCTCGGGTTCGAGGAACCTGAGCTGAATGCCTGGAGTCAGTACCCTCATCATGTTGAGGGCGCAGTACCGCACGAGTCTGGCGGCGATTGTTGATGGGAGCCCTTGGGAAGGACTCATGTCTTTTTGAATTAAGGTCCTACGAGACCTGCTCATTCACTTCCTCAGAGTAAGGGAGTGAATGGAAATTGTGTTCCGGGGATAACGACTCGAAATGGTTGGAGACGGTAGTCAGCACCGCCTGCTTCTTGATCGCTGGCCGCCGTTGTCCGGATGACCAGGTACAATTGTTAACTTGGAGGGCTTGACGACTGGCCTCCAGAGTTGGGATAGTACCGTTGCGACGGTACTCCTTAACCAGTGCATTAGAAACCCAGCGTTGAAGACGCTGAGTTGGTGATGTCATCCTCAGAGCAGACGAAATTCCAGTAGGAGTAGCAGCATTGGTTTTCACAGCAGCAGACCTCACAGTAGAGGTGTTCACAGCAGCAGTATTCACAGAGGTGAATTTAAGGAAAGCCATTTTGCAGAAGATCTTTAGAAAAAGAGTGCCTGTTCCATATAACAGACATAATCAAGAGGAATCCGGCCACTGCATCTTTTGGATGAGCACATGTCAATGATTGCTTTGTTGGACCAAGGGGCCTAACAAATAAGAAGAATATCACTTTAACTTGGTTAAAGATTCACGTCGGGTTCACCATTTTTGTTTCCTCACGGATTTCGGGGATGACCTCCTGGACGGGAGAATCAAACGTTCTGATCGGTTTCTAGCGGGTTTGTTCGTAGAACCAGAATCATCCAATGATTCCACATCCGTTTGGACCTACTTTCCAAAGGCAGGCGCTCATTAGCTTGTGGACTAATGAGGCTTAGGAATTTGCATTGGTCGAGAGGATGGGAGGTCGGACTCATCACACCTTTTTGAGGGGAATTATTGTCTACTCCGAGACTCTCTTTATAGATTTATGTTATGTTCGTGAATCCTTATTACATTACCAAGTATAAAATGTGCTTTCCTTTAGTTTTAACAATCAATGATTAAATATTCAAGTAATCTAGAGAATCTTTTATATGTATTCTAGGTTCTTCATCAATAGAGAATCATTTATATCTGTTTAGATATTCTTGGTCAATGGTATCCTTCAAAACATTTATATAAAAGTCTCTTGGTCATTATGATGACCAGGATGGTTTTAGAGCCACTCAGTGGGGCACTTGAAGTTTATCATCATTCAGAAGGACATGGATTATTTCAAAGTTGGGATCGAACCCATAAATGGGCTACCTACGTATCCTTTGTTTTGGAAAAGGAATCAGAACCCACGTAGTTCGAGTAAGGGTATGATGTTTATGATTGATGGCTCAAAGAAGGATGTCACAATTACTTTTACACTCTAATCTCACGTGAGTCATGCTCGGTGTGAGAAACAAGAGGTATTAGTAAAATTTAGACTATTTGTGCCATGAAATGATGCAATCATAAGAAATGGTTTGGGGCTTATGTATGTATGACTGCCCAGATAGATGAAGTTTTAGGATTCACTTTTAGGGAGAAAATCCATGAACAGGGTCCATAAAGGTATATGTGCTTCATGGAGATTTGAATACTCTAATCTTGGGGATTACTCCTAAGGATGATGCCCAAGTTAGGAGGGGAATTATGATTGGGTTTTACTCCTGAAAAGGAAACCCACATCAAGGGTAAATTAGGACTGGTTAATAGAAATTTACGGGGGCTTGGGGTTTACTCCTGAAAAGGAAACCCAAGATTATGACTGGGACTTACTCCTCAAAAGGATGCCCAGGTTAGGGGACTTGGGGATTACTCCTAAAAAGGAAGCCCAAGATTATGAATGAGACTTATTCCTGTAAAGGAGACCCAGGTTAGGGATTAAGGTTTGGGGATTACTCCTGAGGAGGATGCCCATATTTTAGGTTGGGGCTTACTCCTGAGGAGGATTCCCAAGTTAAAAGAATTATAACTGGGGATTATTTCTAGAAAAGGAGACCCAGGATAAGGATTCTCTTATCTTAAAGGATGAGGTTAAATGAATGAACTCTCAATCTTTGGTGACATAAGGATATTTAAATCACTAGGTTTTGAGAGATATTCCACAGAATTCTTTTTAGATCAGGAAGTTGAATCAAGAAATCATGCCATAAATGGCTTTGAAGAGTGTCTTGAAGACTGAATCTTGAAAAGAAAAAGGTGTAATGGCTTAAGAGGGGTAAAATGGGCAAGATGGGCACCCAAAAAGGTAGGGGCGCGCAAGCCATGAAAGGGGCGTATGTCTTCCATGGGCGCGCAAGTATTGGTCGCGCAAGTATACCTGCGCGACAAGGGGGTACTTGCGCGGTTTTCAACCAGTATTAGAATACTTGAGCGACTCCTTTTTAATTACTTTAGAATCCTCTTGAGGTTCTTCCAGAAAAGGGACGTGCAAGTTATTTTGAAGGAAATAAGTCGGCGTGCAAGTGTTTGATAAGTTTCAACACTTAGGCCTTCCTTCTTCTCTTTAGATCTTCCGTTCTAGGTGAGAAATTACCTTAGAAGGGTTCCAGAAGCTTTGAGAAGAGACTTGGGCTTCGGGAGCTTCAATCTGAGTTTCTGGAAAAAAGATCCTCTCGAATGGGGGGCCCACAGGGTCTATTTATAGGCAAAAGAATAACCTGGGCGGTTACCAGGCGGTTATCACTTAGGTCGCGCAAGTCACTTGCATGACCATAAGGCTTCGCACAAGTACTTGCACGATCACTAGTCGGCGCGCAAGTGTACTTGCGCGACCATGAGGGAACTTGCGCGACCTATGGGAAATGTTTTCCTTGTTCATCCCTTTGACGATTTTTGATGTTTCTTCAAAGGATGAATCACTTTTTTCTTAGATATTCCCATTTTCCGATCATTATATTCTGTGACGAAAGGAGTGTCAACAATTACCTAGTCTGCTAACAACACATAGGCCCCATCATGTCTTCGGGTTTTTTGTCCATTATTGTCTGGACCAGTCCCCCGAGGCCCCTGCCGTGACCACCCCAATCCTACCTTAAATAGGCCAGGGGTTAGTGACAAGCAGTGGAAAGGCATATCCTAATAAAGGATGGAATTTTACTTAAACCATTACCCACACAGACTAGGTAAACAACAAAAGAAAACCACAATGTGTAACTGGTGATTGTAAAATTGTGGACCAAAGTAAAATGGCCCAGTATACAAACCCAAATGAAAATTAAGTTTATAAAAATGGAAAATAATGTGCTCTAAAGGTCCTCCTAAAAGTATTTGAGCTTAAGGGTAGGTACAACTCATTGTATGTCTTCACTGCCGCTCACAATCTTTATAAATCACCTATGAGTACTGTCTAGCCCCGAATCATCAAGTCTTAGTGAAACTATCTATTGACTGCACAAGAAAAAAAATAGTGCGGGTGAAGCCCATGTAGGTGTCAGTATCACAATACCTACTAAGGACCCCGAGACCCCCAATGGTCTCATAGAATTCAACAACAGAAAAACCCCAAAGCATTATCTCTATCACAAAACATTATGTAATATACATCTCACACAAGGTATAAAACATATGGAGCAGTAATAATAATGACTAGACATAAGGTTGATAATTTTATTTTGTTCTTTATCTATGAAACTAATCCAAGAATGGTTTACCCACTATTGATAAAAAAAGGGTCACTCTGTCGCTGATCCTCGACAGTTCACTCTATTGACGGTCCATGTCGGGTCGCTCTACTTCTGATTTACAAAGGGTCTCACTAAAACTGATCCATAGAGGGTCGCAATATTGTTGATCCATGGAGGGTCTCTCTCATGTTTATCCAAGAAGGGTCACACCATTTCAGACCCACAAAGGGTCACACTACTGCCGATCCATATAGGTTCACTCTCATGCCGATCCACGTATGGTCTCTCTTCACATTACATCCAACCACTGGATTCCCACTTATAGTGCACTCTATTTATATATGTTCTTCTCCTTAAGGTATCAGTTTTCCCTCAACCAACAAGATTTCCCCCAATAACTAACCTAATGTACCGTCCTTTCGTAAGGATTCCAACGCGACATACGTCATGTCAATCAGACGCAAGGTTTGTAACATATAAGTAAAAATGTAAATAGGGACCTATTGGGTTTGAGTCCAAACCAACTTAGCCACACACCAAATTATACCAAAACTCAATAGAAGTATCTCAAAAGGACCATCATGTTATAAAGTTCATCATTCCACAAACGACTCATCAATCAGACACCCAGTTTCCAAGTTACGTTAGATTTAGTAAAACAATACCAGTTGGGTCTGGGTCTGGGTCAATTAGGGGACCAACCAGAAGGTCTGGCCCGCCTAGAAATCATGGCATTCATGTGGGACGATTCTAATGAACTGGAAATAACACATTCGGTTATACAAGCTGGCGCCCCTAGAAGGGCAATGCCCCTCCTCCCGAAACGGCCACCATGAGTCGGCTGTTGCGTCGACCTAGTTGCCCGAGCGGGTCACTCAGTCTCCTGTGTGGCATGTCAGCACCCCGCCTTCCACACACCAAGATGAATGTGGCCTCCACCACTCCACGTGGTTGGTATGGGCCGGCCACCACCGCCTCGTCAGTGGTGTTGCACAGGTTGAACTTTTTATGGGCCACCGGAGATGCTCCAGTGGTCCATTTTCCTTCCAGTCTGCGCCTACGGGCCTCCCAGGTCACCGCCTTCAATTAAAAGCCCACAAAATCGTCTTTCCACCACATTTCATGGTCAATAATGAAAAATTCACAAAAATAAAGAGAGGTGGAGGGTTCGATCCTTGTTCTAATTGGCTTCTCTCCTCTGCGTTTTTGTTTTATCATTGGGGTGGAACAATAATCATTATATGATAAAGAAAAACCAAAAAGTGTAACCCCACATTAAGTGACTATAATTAAGAATGAATCACTTATCATTATATTGGTACATTGATCTGAGTTCTACATATTATACTTGAATGTGAATTGAGGGAATATCAAACACATAAATCCCCTAAAGAGATTTGGTGGAATCTATTGCGGATGATGTTAGGAATTCTCATTTGAAGGCATTCATCTTTGTTCATCGATATCTAGTTCAAATTCTCTAATGGTCCTTGATCGATCACTATTCTTTGTTATGGGTTTACATTAGTGGAATTTCATCATATCTTTCTCTTATGGGTTGTGAATTATCTTTCCACTTGTTTGATTAGTAAAGTAATTATTCCCCACATTTTTTTCATTATTATAGTTCATTAATGAATGTTAATTAATGAACATATTAAACACACAGGAATTGTGATTACACAAACAATGTAACATCTTATTTATTGATCACAATTTAATGTCCATCGTTACACTGTATTCACTCCAATCATTTCTCAATTGTTGAGGAAGAATAAAATAACTGAACGAGTTATTTTATAATTTTTTTTATAAAAATTCCAAAAATTATCCTTTTCATCAGACCCTTTCAAGTCAAAGTTATGCTTCACCTAGGTGGATCTTGGTGTTGCAGATTCTATGATGCCTAAGATTCCCAGTCATTACAACAGTTTAAAATATTGAAAAACACTCTCACATGTTTACTAAACATACCTTAAAAAAGTTAAAATTTCTATTTTGGTATATCCGGGCCTCGGAATCACGTGCTATTGAATTTACAGGCTCAAAAAAGTTTCATATAATTAAAAACATTATATGGAATTTCCGGGTCTTTACAATATCCCAATCGTAGAGATTTACATCCCCAAAATCCACAACAAAATCTAATGAATGAAATTGGGGTACTAATAACAAATCTGAGCCTCCCACTCCTATTTCCTCTCTTGAATGTTACTGTACTACCACTGAACTCGCACCAAAGGGATTGACCATCCAAAAATGTCCCACTCCTATCAATCCCATATATCTAATAAGAAATCCAAAAAATTCACTATTTCGTCAATTCCAGCTTTCCACAGTCAATGAGGTGTGATGGATCATGCACATATCTTCTTAGTTGTGACATGTGAAAAACATTTTTCACCTGGTGCATCTATGGGGGATGATTTAGGTGGTACGCCACCTCACTAACTCTGCTAAGAATATGGAAAGGTGTGATAATCCTCAGAGATAGCTTTACTCCCCAAAAAAATGTCTGAATTTCTCGTTGGGGTGAGACCCAAAGGAAAACATGGTTTCCCTCTATGAAATCCAAGGTTCTCTATCTGCTGTAAGCATATGAGTTGAGCCTGCTATGTGAAATCATCATCTTTTCCTAGATGAACAACACTTTCTCTGTGGTAGCTCTTACCAACTCTGGACCCATAAGTGCTAACTCTCCTAGCTCTGTCAAGCATAGATATGATCTATATGGTCACCATTACAAGTCCTCAAATGGTGCCATGTCGATGGTGGAGTGATAATTGTTGGTATATGATAACTCCTCTAGTGGAAGTTGTTCCTCCCAATTACAGCCAAAATCAAGGATGCAAGCAAGAATCATTTCCCCAAGTGTATGTATGGTCCACTATTTCTGACTGTCTTTCTACAGTTAAAGGGTAGTGCTCAAGCCTAACTGAGTCCTGATCATCTCCAGTAATCCCTTCCACAGTTGGGATGTAAAACAAGAATCACGATATGATATGATCATCATTGGTATCCTGTTTAGATTTAATATCTCTTGAAAATAGATTCTTCCCAATCCCTCTAATGATCCCTACTCTCAGATTATTTGAAAATGGGAAGAATTGGTGAGTCGTTCCGCGATCACCCAGATAGAATCGTGGCCCCTGGACGTGTGTGGTAACACAGTCACAATGTCCATGGAGACACCATCCCACAACCATTTATGTACCTCTACTAGTTGTACTAATCCCACTGGAACCTGATGATCGACCTTATCTTGATGAAAAGAGAATCATTGTGAAATGAAATCCACCCTGATTTCTTCATCCATGTCCACTAGTACTGACGTCGAAGGACTTGGTACGTCTTTCCCACTCCAAAATGTACCTCCAAAGGGGATATATGGACCTCTTTCAACACCTCCTCCTGATACATCACTGGTACCATGGTGCATCCTCTAAAAATAAATACATTCTCCCCACCTATCTAAAATCCATCAAGAGCTTGTCCCAGGGATATCTAAGAACATCAGACCTCGTAGTAAACATCCCAAAGTTGTGCCTCCTGAACTAACTGTAGGAGTGTGGGAGTGACAGTCATAGACTAGAGGTAAGATTCTCCATTACTATCCACGAAAGATATCTGATACACAGATAACTTCTTTTTTGAATCTCTTATCATCTATAAACATGACCTACTACTGAGGACATCTACTACTATGCTTCCATTCCCAGAAGTGTATACTATCTCAAAGTCAAATTCCTGGAGGAACTCAATCCATTGCCATTGTCTCAGATTCATGTCCTTCTATGAATACCGTAAAATGTTCACCCATAAAGTAGTGTTTTAACATCTTAAATGAAAATCCCAATGCTGAAAACTACATGTCATTGGTCATGTAGTTCTTCTCTTATTTCCTTAGCGGTCGTGAGCCTTAGGTGATCACCGCTCACTCTTATATCGAGAAACACCCATGTCATGTCCCTGATGCATCACAGTAGACTACATACGCAAGATCCTCTTCTAGTAGCCTCTAGGTAGGGGAACTCATCAGTCTCAACCTCAGCTCCTGGTAACTCAGTTGACACCTCTCCATCTAGAAGAAGGGTTTTCCCTTCCTTTTTAAAGATAAAAAGGGTACTGCTACTCTAGAAATGTCGGGTACAAATCATCGGTAGTACCCAACCAACCCTAGGAAACTCTTCACCTCAATCACACGACTGGTTGGCTCCCAGGAAAGAACTGCCTCTATCTTTTTTGGATCCACTACAATTACATCCTCTGAGAAAATGTTCCCCAAAAACCGAACTTCTCGTAACCAGAAATAGATCATAGAGTGATTCCCATAAAGCTGGTGCTCTTGGACTCTAACAAAAACTATCTATAGATGTGTGGAATTCTCCTCCTCCAATGTCGATTATAAAAAGTTGTCACCAATGAAGACCACCATGAATCAATCGATGTGAGGATTGAAGATACTATTCATGAGGCCCATGAACATTGTTTGGGCGTTGGTCATGCTGAAAGACAGCACCATGAACTCTTATTGGCCATAATGGAATCTGGAAGTTATCTTCAGTACGTCCTTATCCCTCACCTGAAGCTTATGATAGCCCGATTTGAGGTCTAGCTTCATAAACTAGCAAGATCCCATCAGTAGGTCGAAAAGATCATCATTCCCAGTAGAGGATACTTGCTCTTCACGGTCACCCGGTTCTGGAGCCAATAGTCAATGAAAATCCTCAAAATCCCTTATGCCATCATGGTAAATAGAATCTATGCTGCCCATGGAGAAACATTGGGCCTTACGAACACCTTCCACTATAACTCCTCCAACTATACTCTCAACATAAGATGCTTCACTGGAGCCATCCAATATGCTGATGTAGATATCAGTGCGGTCCCGAGGTATAGATCAATATAGATGTGTACCTCTATACAATTAGGTAGTCCTATAACATCCTCAAAAATGGAATCCATATACTATTCCACCACTATTGGTTAGCTTGAACTTCCCTCATCAACTACACCGAGGTTAAGGCTAGCCAAATGATGAGTGATCGTCTTCACCCACCTCTGAGAAAGTCTATCATGTGCTGTAAAGGTTTCCTTCTCACTAGTAAAAGAAAACATAGTCCCATTTTTGATGACACAACACTCCTTGTGGCTAAAATAGTTGATCTTCACATGGATTGTGGATAGACAATCTATACCCACGATGATATCATAAGGCCTCAACGCTACTACTAGGAGATCCCAGTTGAAGATCTCATCTTCAGGAGTAAGCTCCCAATACCATAACTAGTGTGTAATTACTGAATCCTCTACTGTAGGAGTTTCTAATCGTATGGCTCGAGCCAACGGATCCACTAGAATCTTCGAGCTCCGAACGAGACTCATGAAAATAAAAGAGTGAATAACAAATTTTCCATTAAGAACTACAACTAGGGTGGAGTAGACAAAGATCATACCTCGAATCATATATGGAGTGCCATGGTCATAAGACACTGCTACTAGGAGCTGAGCTAGTACCTTTCCACCTTCTCTCTATGGTCAGCGTGGACAGCCTGTGGGTGGTGGAAGTTGTACATCAAACCATCACTTACGCCTACTGCACAACCTACTCCTCTACCATGTCTGCCTACCTACATAAATCCTTGCTTGAACCTATGAATCTACCTCAGATGTCCATCAACCATATGTTGATCATCTGTACAGAGGGTCGGGTAATCACGATCCATGGGACCCTTCCCAACACACATGTAGCACAATCTACTCCTCTACTGACCTCCTCTACCTTGTGAGATCCATACCTCCCACTCTATATCCTGGGGTCATCCTCTGGAACTTCTGGCTACATGGGCCTATATTTCTACTACCTACTATATACTACAGATTACTAGGATGCCTGTTATCTAGTGGTGGATTTCATAGTCGGTTCCTGATAAACTAGGAATCTCTCCACCAATAGATCTCACTCTAGCACACCAACCTGTATCCGGGTGTTGAGCGATATCATCGATGATCTGATCTCCCGTCATATTCCATGATCAATGTTCAGTGCACTAACAAAATGGTCTCATACCATATCAGTGGAGTAGCGAGGGAGGTCAGTGAATCTCATCGAGTACTGGGCCACTTTCATGCTGCCCTATTATTTGTGAAGTAGATCTTGAATATGCAATGAGTATAAATTCACTAGAACAAACTCTTCACTGAAGAGTATCTCAATGTCCAACAAAGAAAAGGACATATCCTGTTGTATCTGGAGCATTAGGCTCTACCATCTCCTTGATTTTACCTGAAAGAGATATTCATCTTGGATCACTATCTGGCCTGTTGGTGTCTAAACTAGGTGGACAACATGTGCCAAAACCTGCAGGCAGTCCATAGCAGCATGTTATTCTGTCTCGCCTTGAATCCTCAGAGGCCTATATATCTGGATCTTGTGAAATGTGGTCCATCATTGTGCTTGGTCCCCTAGTGGGTCTGGTGGAAACTACTTCCCCATATGTGGTGTTCCAGTTGGTACACCACCCGAATGTGGTAACGCTATTAGAGGTCCATGCACTGATGCCTCATCACTCGGTGGTCCATTATCAAGATCTCTCACTGGAATCCTATAAGGATGCCTATAGAGAGGAATCCTATAAATAAATAGATGCACCACATTCAATTAGTTGAAACTTTTGATATTACTCATAAGAGATAAAAAAATTTCAAAACACATGAAAATTGTATTTCCATGTATCGAGTTAGAAATCAGAACTCATGGTCATGGTGTATTGATGTCTCGTCTTCTCTACCATCACTAGACTCTATAAAATATATTTTAAATTGAAGACACTTAACAATATTTTTCCATTGAAAACATAGACTCTTAGTTCGAGTAGAACCGACCGCCTTTGAGATCACTTTGTCACAAACTGTTACCCTGGGCCCATGCCCTGACTAACCCAAGCTCACCATTCATAGGATAGGGTTTGGAGACTAGTATCTGAAAGGAATATCCCAGAATGGTAATATAATGACCTTAAACATGTACAAACATGGACATGGTGCACAAAAAAAGAAAACCACAAAGTAAAACATTTGATAGTAAATGTGTGAAACAAATATAAAAAGTCCAGTATACAAACCCAACAAAAAATAAATTTGAGAAAAAAGGAAATAAACATGCTCTGATGATCTCCCACTAATGATCCTCCCTTATGTAAAGGTACAACTCATCATCTATTGTTGTTATGGTACACCACATATATCAATCAACTCTGAGCACCGTCTAACCCTGGATCTCCGAGGCTTAATCAAGCTGTTCATCATCTGCACAAGACTCAATAAGGTGCGGGCGAATACCATTAAGGGGTGCGTATAAAAATACATAGTAGGGACCCCACGACCCCCAAGGTCTCCAAAAATTCCACAAAGGAAAATACACAGAGCATGATCTCCATCACAATGGATAATGTGAAAAACATATCACACCTAGAATTAAAATTAACGAACAAGAATAAAAGTGATTAGTCTTTATATAGATCTTTTTTTATGTTTGGTAACTCAACTACTATTACAGGAATGGTTGCTCTGCTATCGATCCACAATGGGTTGCTCTACCCCTGATCTGCAATGGGTCACTCTACATGTGGTCTAGGTTGGGCCACGCTACTAATGATCCAAAAAAGGTAACCCTACTACTAATCCATAGAGGTTAACACTATTGCTGATCCACGGAGGGTTTCTCTCAGGTCGATCAACGAAGGGTCGTGACATTTTAGATCCACATAGGGTCGCACTGCTGACGATCTATAGAGTTTCACTCTCATGTAGTTCCAAGGAGGATTTTTATTCACTAGACAGCCAACCACTGGATTACCACACAAAATGGGATTGTTAATAATAGGTTTGAATCCTCATGAAATCGGTCCTACCTTAACCTCCACTATGTCCCACGAAGAATTATCCCAAAGGACTATCATGTCATTTGGGTTCCACCACGACATCTGTTGTGTCAATTGGACACCCAGTATATATGATATATGAAAAAAGGTAAATAGGACCTGGTTGGATTTGAGTCCAATACAACCCAGCCATGCAACTACATTTTCCAAAAATCAAGAGGAGTATCTTAAAAGGATCGCCTCGTCGTTAGGGTACTCACGCCATAGACGACGTGTCAATGTGATGCCAAGATTACGAGTTACGTTAGATGTAGTGAAAAGAGACCAGTTGGGTATAGGTCTGGTAGGGGTTCAACATGGTCGGGCCTTTGGCCCCGTGGGTCCAGAATGACTCATCAGACCTGACCAGCCGGCGGGTCTAGCCTGTCTGAAAAACACACCCCGCATGTAGGCCGGTTGTGCTAGACAGGACAGAACATGTCCGGGTCTTCCAAGTATCTGCGCCAGCGGTGCGCCACTGTAGAGACCCTAAGCTTGACGTACATGGACATTACATTACATTTGCAGAATATTTAATACATAAGAAAACCAGACACACAAGGACCATAATAGTTTAGTGTCTTTGGAAGCTCGGAATAAAATCTTCTAATCGTGGTGAAAGATCTTCAACATCTCCCAATTAAGTTATTCCCCTTTTTTTCTTACCTAAAACCTTTCCTTATATCATGGGGAAAAGAAAACATGAAAGGTTGAGCTCAAATTCCTACTAAGGGTAAACAAAAGAAATATCTATCACATCATATACATAAGAACATAACTTTTGGAAATCTTAACCTGCAAAAGAAATCATAATTTCATAACATGGGATAAATCATAGTAGTGAAATGTAATCCCAATAATCATAAATTAAAACATGAAACATTGTGGCATATACAAATAATCATAGAGAATCATTTCCTATTAGTCAAGACTCATTTACAAGACTATCTTAGTGGACAAAGTCCATTTCTGAACCTAGTTCACTCCTCGTTTCAGTCCTGTTTCACTGAACCGGGTTAACCTGCCGTTCCAACCATGTCTATCACATGAGATATAAAATCAATACCCAATTCATTAGAGGGAGATATAGTTCCCACCCATCTCATAATGATACCATTCTTATCTGTGCCACAAAATCAGAAACCATACATCATAACATAACCCATGTAATAAAAATGGGAATCTTAAACATCATGACATCCTAAAACAATTCATATAAGATAAAGGATTTCATAAAAATATTTCCATCACAAAATAATAAAATAAATGTAATAATAAGGACAGAAACATAATCCTATATTATCTTATATGGAAAATAATTCTGATAAAACACTTGAACTCCATTGTTGAGGAAAATATCCTTTCTACTTCAAAATTTTTTTTCCTTTCTTAACATGTCATACAATTTTAAACTAAAATAAGTTGTTTAAATATAAACTTGAAAATTTGTAAGGGAATATTCTTGGAAATAATTTTTTAAAAATCAATTCAAGCCGTATAAGTTAAAAGAAGACATTCTTCTCGTACATTTGTCGGAAAAGTAAAAAATTACCTCGTACGAAAAACGACAAAAGATTCCTTTCACATATGTTACTAAAAACTCACCAAAGGGTAAAATTTGATATAAACTATTTTAAAAGGATATAAATATTACTTATTGAGGAAACATGGATGTGGATGATAAAATACACCCTAGTAAATACCAAAGTATAAACAATCTCGGATAAAAATGAGATTGTGATATTTCCCTTACCTTAGGTCCAATTTGCTTCATAATTGTCCAAACCTCTTGTATAATGATTTAAATAATGTTATTTACTTGTTCTAGAATCATAATCATTGTTATGATATCATATATGGTTCACTTATGACATTATATTACCCGTTCTTTTGTAAATACCATGTTAAAGAGCGTTTTGGGTAAAATCGTTTCATTTTTCATCAGTGTTTTGACTTGTAATTATTCATAAGATTACATAGATCATGATTACTTAATTCCAGAATATAAAACATGATTTATATATAATATATATTCAGAATATACATATATATAATATATCAGTAAATGGAAAGAAATACACCATTCATGGAGACGGTAGGCCGTACGTACGCATGAACGCTGTTTTCGTTTCCTTATTGAGTTGAATGGAATTAAGTAGATGACATACATATATATAAACATAAATCCAGTATCATTATTATGTCATAAATTTAATTATTAGTTATTATATATACTTTTTAATCATTCAAGAATGGTTAACGTGGAGAATGAATCTCATTACGTCGTGGAGACGACAGTCCGTCCGTACGCACGAGCGATGATATCGTTCTCATGATTGTGGAATTGTATTGGAGTGTATGTATACTATTTCAGAATCAATACCACTTTAGAATAAACATATATAGTTATTATGTTCAGCATTACAACCATCCAAATAATGTGTTGGTGGAAAATTGATTGCACCACGGCGTGGAGACGGTATTCCGTACGTACGCACGCACAGTGATTTCGTTTTCCGTAGGATGGATAGATTGTGAAATAGGGTTGTTTCATACTTATAATAACATATCATTATATGAGTGATACTTATGTTATTACTTCATAATGAAACAATCTATGAAGAATAAGTGGAATAAGAAATAATGTTGAACGAATCGGTAACAGACATTACCTCTTCTTTGAAGCGCCTCTTTGAGTCCTCCTCTTAGGGGACTAAAATTGGTCTTTGAAGAAAAATAGTACCTCTAGGATGTTTCTAGGGAAGTTTAGAAGAGAATTTGTCAGGGTTTGGCATAGCTTAAATGCTCAATGTGGTGTGAGGAAGAGAGGGAGGAGGTGCCCTTTTATAAGAGAGGAGAGAGGCTCTTTTGGAAAAACTAAAAATATTATTTTATTATAAAGCCAAATTCGGTTTTAAATAGCCTCAAATTGATTTATTTCTAATCTAAGGTGGGGATGGGTCAAAATCCTCTCATCCAATAGAATTTGGACAAGTTTAGTTTACTATTTTAACCTTATCATTTAGTTTTAACATTAAGTTAGATAATTTTACTTTTACCGTGTCTTTTTGTGTTCTTACACTATAAGGTTACTAAACATACTATAACAATCCAAAAGAACCCCAAGTTGTTTATTTTTAACATATATAATCTTATATATTTCATTTTACAGAACATTATATTTTTAGGAAAAGAACAAGAATTTATAATAGAATATTTGTTTTAAAAACTATATAATGTCAATTTTGACATTATTTAGTAATTGATTTTTTTGAAAATTATAACAGAATGATTAGTTCGAAAAAAGTTATTTAAATCAATACTAACATGTCATATTAACCTATACAATTCGTTTAATTCATAAAAAGTCTCAAATTACATTTATTTGGTTATTTATAACATCAATTATGTCAATATTTCATTACTAAGATAATTACTGCATCATCTTTGTGTCATAAATAAATTAAATTATTTAATGTATAAAAATTACAAATAAAATACCATTATGTAGGAAATCTTTTCTTCATTCTAATGAATATTTATAGTTGAATTTATCTTATTTATAACCTTATATTAAAAAATATTTACTTATTAAACATTGATTTTAACTATTTTAACCCTTCTTTAAATAAATTAATAATAAATGTCCTAATCTAATCCAAGTGGGCCTAAATTGTCATATTTTATTCCTAAGGTTGTTTTTGGTGGAATTAAACTGATCCAATTGAATTAAGACAGGTTTTAGGGTAATAATAATAATATCATTTTTACCCTTAATTACCCTATTTACTTTTAACCGTGGTAAAAAATAGTGAAAATATACTATTCAACAAAAATTATTTTCATCTCATTGAACCAAATTTTACTTACTAACATCAACCGTGTCTCTAGGAATTTTGAAATTCCACTCATAGAAGTGGTAAAATTAAATATTATGAAAAATTAATTTTTTTAACTACCACTTAGTGGTTTCACTATTCATCAAAAAATGAATGTTTCCAGAAAAATACCAAAAATTAGGCCTAAGCTATATTTGATATTATGAACTAAAAAATGATGCCTATTTTACCAAATTCAAAACATATCAGTTTCATTACTTAATTTAAAAATTAATTCCCGTCGTCAAAACATATACCGTGTTCTTAAGAGATAATAACTATCAAAAGATTGACACTTGTTTATGTCTGGTTAAAATGTGAAATTATATCCAATGACCAAAATTTTATTAAATTTTAAAAATATATTCTAAATATACTTTAAAAACACTCAAATATATAATTTATCACTATTTATTATTTCTATTTAAAAGGTTGTTTTTAATTAAAATTTAGTAATTTTCACTATTCATCAGAAAATGAAAGTTATCCAAAAAGTACCAAAATTTCACCCTAAGATAATTTCGATATTCCAAATCTAAAAATGAAGTCCATTTTGAAAAATAAAATTTACAAAATTTCAAAAAGTGGTTATTACTATTCATAACGGCTTGTTTTAATAATAGTTTAATAGCATATCGTTGTTTAGTGAAACTCGGTATTGCATACTACACACGCTATCGAGGAAGGTCGTGATTGCGTGTAATGCAAGGAAGGTCAAGGATGTGTGTTGTGAAATCACCATTTGATGTAGCATAAAACCCAAGACATTAATGAAATTAAAAATAATATTTTTCATAAAATCTCGGGGTGTTACATTCTACCCCCCTTAAAATGAATTTCGCCCTCGAAATTTGTCGGGGTTATAAATGGTTTACTACTCGAAAGTTTCTTTAATACAAACCCACATCAAAAAAAGTAATACCAAAACCAATCTTTAAAAACAAATGTATGAAATGTAACGGTTACCCAAATAAACTAATCATTGGGTTTCCACATAGGTGAAAATATGGATATGGAAGAGAAATCTAACCATCATGTTCTGATGGAGAGTGGTAGAGAACATGGCTATGGAAAAGCCAGCAATCACAAAGAAATAAATTTGGGATGATCTAAGGTACCATCTGATTCATCAGATATACGAGAAATAGGAAAACATTTTTGGTTTTCAAGATCATTTCCCTAAATTTGATCAAATTGGAATTAGAAGAAATACTTTCGTGATTTTGGTATAGTCTAACAGTTGGTCATTCTTTGGACAATTTCCACTTCATATCCTAATGAACTGAAGTTGAATTTGTCATCCGTGATGTGCTAGCAGATCATGTGATAGAATGATGGGTCATTTCATCTGTCTCAAACAAATGGTTATAAAAGTTATCAAAAAAAATACATAAGTCCATCTATAGTGAGATTAATCATATATGGTTCCTAAAATTGACTTATACTTCATATATCATACTACGTAATATAATAAAACTAGTTTCTACTAAACAGGGACATCTTGTAGGCCAGTGGTATGTGATAAAGGCCAGTCGCACTTCGGTTGTGGGTTCGATTCCCACAACCTTGTCTGACGTGATGGGTTGTCACCAATCCTGCAGGTTTTCCTTTTTCTAAAGCTATATTACTATAAAATCCCATCAATAATATGAAAAAAATTTCTATCCTATCTTATGTCCAACATAATCCATTCCAATATTTAGGATTATCTAAAATACTTCGATCCAAGCTCATAGTATAATGAAAATTATTACATGAAATGTCACATAACAATCACGTGAATGCCATCATTTATCCACCATATATCATAAGATATAACTTGTTGGTCAAATTACAAACATGTGAATACCTTAATCATGTATTCTCTTGAAGAATGAATACCCATTGAACCATAGTGAAAACATGAATGCAGTCAAAAGATAACTCTTTCCACATACCAAAATCCAAAAATTCTATATACTCAAACCATGATATAACCTTCTCCTTATATCAGTAATGAGATAATTAATACAATCAAACATTTCATTTTCTCGTTTTCCTTTCATTATGCGCATATCATCTTTTTTTCCAAAAATATCTCAATCACATTCCATGGTTACCGGTACCATTGAGAACCACAATAGACCAATACATAAATATTCCAATATTCCACGATACTATATACAAAAATATTTTGGAACCCCATTACATAAACACTTAATCATTCCACCACATTGTTGTCATATCCAACATCGCCAATAGTGATTGCATGTGACATCCCTTTGTCCTTTTCCTTAAGTGGTTGCTCATGTCGATCATCACTAACCCTTGGATTAGGGAATTTATTATCATTATGCCCCATTTCCTTACACTTGAATCATTAAAGTGTTGATGGTGCATTCTCTGCAGTCTTTTCTTTATTCACATCATTAGAAAAACTTTTTACATTACTTCGACACTCAGCTACTCGATGACCTTCTTTCCCACACTTAAAACATTTTCTAGTCCCTTTAAGGCAATCTCCACCATGCTTCGTTCCACACATTGAGCATAAGGAAACATTCATCTTCTTTTCACCATTATTCTGATATTTCTCCTTGAACTTCATCTTTCGTTTCTTGTCAAAACTATTAGATGGATAAGTAACACCAACTTGCATTTCTACCTTGATAGCACAACGCACAATTTCTTCATAGCTACTGAAGTATCTTTTAGCTAATGCCCTTTGAAGATTTGGTTTTATGCCACTGAAGAATCGATCAACTTTACTTTTAGGTTGGATGATAAATCCAGATGCATACCTTGCAAGCCTTTTAAAATTCGCTTCGTATATACCAACAGATTCATCATCCTTTTTCTTTAGTTCAAGAAACTACTTCTCCACCTTTGTTCAAAGAATACGAGGGAAGTACTTATTGAAAATTAAGTTCTTCAACTCATCCCATTCCATGGTCTCAATTTCATCTCTTGGCCTCATATTCTTGATAAGATTCCACCATTGATCAGAATCACCTTCCAAACAATAAACTGATAAGATGACTTTATCATGTTCAGAACATTGAAGAACTGAAAATATATTTTCAGTAGTACTGATCCATTGTTCAGCAACAATTGGATCAGAAGACCCAATAGAAGAAGGTGGACGTTGCCTCAAGAAAGACTCAATAGAATATTTTTCCCTTATCTGCTCATTTGGAAGTCCAGAATGATTCATATCTTGTGTAAGTATAGCAATAATATTTTGTACTCCATATCCCATTACATTTGTTTGTTCAGGAGGACAATCATTGCATTGTCCATTACATTGATCAACACGGTTCCTTTGGGTTCCAGCCATCATCTAAAACCAAAAAATAATAGTGTGAGAGGCAAAAATCATGCTAGGGAAAACAATATAACAAAGGGGGAGTACATTCAATATCTAAAATCTTGGGTTACCGTAATTCTAGTACTATAACCTATACATAACCTTAGGGACATCCATAGACATACCTTAGAAATATCTCTAGGGATCTTACTAAAGTTCTCGCATACTAGTTTCCAAAGGTGGACCAAACCTTTCCTCTGATACCAAATGTTGAGACCCTATGCTTGACGTACATGGACATTACATTACTTTTGCAGAATACATAATATATAACAAAAAAATACACACAAGGACCGTAATAGTTTAGTGTCTTTGGAAACTTGGAATAAAATATTCTAATCATGCTGAAAGATCTTCAACATCTCCCAATAAAGATCATCCCCTTTTTTCTTACCTAAAACCTTTATTTATATCCTGGGGAAAAGAAAACATAAAAGGGTGAGCTTAAATGATCTGTAAGGGTAAACAAAAGAAATATTTATCACATCATATACATAAGAACATAACATTTAGAAATCTTAACCTGCAAAAGAAATCATAATTTCATAACATGGGATAAATCATAGTAGGGAAATGTAATCCCAATAATCATAACATAAAACATGAAACTTTGTGTCATACACACATAATCATAGAGAATCATTTCATATTAGTCAAAACTATCTTTGTTGATAAAGTCCATTTCTGAACCGAGTTCACTCCTCGTTTTAGTCCTGGTTCATTGAACCGGTTTAACCTACCGTTCCAGCCATGCCTATCTCATGAGATATAAAATCATTACCCAATGAATTGGAGGGAGATATAGGTCCCACACATCTCATAATGATACCATTCTTATGTGTGCCACAAAATCAGAAACCATACATCATAGCATAACCCATGTAATAAAAATGGGAATCTTAAACATCATGACATCATAAAACAATTCATATAAGATAAAGGATTTCATAAAAATATTTCCATCACAACATAATCAAATCAATGTAATAATAGGGATATAAACAGAATCCTATATTATCTTTGATGGAAAATAATTTTGATAAAACACTTGAACTCCATTCTTGAGGAAAATATTCTTTCTACTTCAAAAACATATTTCCTTTCTTAACATGTCATACAATTTTAAAATAAAAGAAGTTGATTAAAAATAAACTTGAAAATTTTTAAGGGAAGCTTCTTGGAAATAATGTTTTAAAAATCCATTCATGTCGTATAAGTGAAAAGAAAACATTCTTCTCGTACTTTTGTCGGAAAAGTCAAAAAGTACCTCGTATGAAAAATGACAAAAGATTCCTTTCATATATTTTATTAAAAACTCACCGAAGGGTAAAATTTGATATAAAATATTGTAAAAGGATATAAATATAACATATTGAGGAAACATGGATGTGGATGATAAAATACACCCCAGTAAATACCAAAGTATAAATAATCTCAGATAAAAATGAGACTGTGATTTTTCCCTTACCTTAGGTCCAATTAGCTTCGTCAGTGTCCAAACCTCATGTATAATGATTTAAATAATGTTATTGACTTGTTCCAGAATCATAAATATTGTTATGATATCATATATGGTTCACTTCTGACTTTATATTACCCGTTCTTTTGTAAATTCCATGTTAAAGAGCGTTTTGGGTAAAATCGTTTCATTTGTCATCCGTGTTTTGACTTGTAATTATTCATATGATTACGTAGATCATGATTACATAATTCCAGAATATAAAACATGATTTATATATAATATATATTCAGAATATACATATATATAATAGATCAGTAAATGGAATGAAATACATCGTTCATGGAGACTGTAGGTCGTACGTACTCATGAACGCTGTTTTCGTTTCCTTATTGACTTGAATGGAATTAAGTAGATGACATACATATATATATACATAAATACAGTATCATTATTATTTCATATATTTCATGATTACTTATTATATATACTTTATAATTATTCATGAATGGTTAACATGGAGAATGAATTCCATCGCGTCGTGGAGACGATAGTCCGTACGTACGCACGAGCGATGATATCGTTCTCATGATCGTGGAATTGTATTGGAGTGTATGTATAATATTTCAGTTTCCATATCACCTTATAATAATCATATATAGTTTTTATTTACACCATTATACCCATCCAAGTAAGGTGGTGGTGGAAAATTGATTACACCACTGCGTGGAGACGGTATTCCGTACGTACGCACGCGCGGTGATTTCGTTTTCCGTAGGATGGATAGACGGTGAAATAGGGATTATTCATACTTATAATAACATATCAGTATATGAGTGATACTGATGTTATTTACTTCATAATGAAACAACCTAATAAGAAGAACTGGAAGAAGAAATAAAGTTGAAAGAATCGGTAACCGACATTACCTCTTCTTTGAAGCGCCTCGTTGGGTCCTCCTCTTAGGGCACTAAAATTGATCTTTGAATAAGAACAATACCTCTAGGATGATGCTAGGGAAGTGGAGAAGATAATTTTTCATGGTTTTTCAGAGCTTAAAGGCTCAACGTGGTGTGAGTAAGAGAGGGAGGATGTGCCCTTTTATAAGGGAGGATAGGGGCTCTTTTGGAAAAACTAAAAATGTTATTTTATTATAAAGCCAAATTAGGTTTTAAATAGCTCCAAATTGATTTATTTGGAAGCTAAGGTTGGGATGGGTCAAAATAATATCATCCAATATATTGTAGATAAGTTTTGTTTACTATTTTAACCTTATCATTTAGTTTTAACTTTAAGTTAGATAATTTTACTTTTACCGTGTCCTATTGTGTTCTTACACTATAAGGTTACTAAACTTACTATAACAAGCCAAAAAAACCCCATGTTGTTTATTATTAATATATATAACCCTATATAGGTCATTTGGCCGAGCATTAAATTTTTATTAATAAAATAAAAATTAATAATATAATATTTGTTTTAAAAACTTTTTTATGTCAATTTTGACACTATTTAGTAATCGATTTTTCTGAAAATTATAACAGAATGATTAGTTCGAAAAAAGTTATTTAAATCTATAATAACATGTCATAGTAACCTAAAAAATTAGTGGGATTCATAAAAAGTCTCAAATTACATTTATTTGGGTATTTATAACATCAATTATGACAATATTTTATTAATAAGATAATTACTGCATCATCTTTGTGTCTTTAATAAATTAAATTATTTTATATCTAAAAATTACAAATAAAATAAAATTATGTATAAAATATTTTTATCTTTCTAATGAATATTTATAGTCGAATTTATCTTATGTATATCCTTATATTAAAAATTATTTACTAATTAAACTTTGATTATAACTATTTAAACGCTTCATTAAATAAATTAATAATAAATGTCCTAATCTAATCCATGTGGGCCTAAATGCTCATATTTTATTCCTATGTTTGTTTTTGGTCTAATTACACTTATCTAATAGAATTAGGACATTTGTTAGGGTAATAATAATATCATTTTTACCCTTAATTACCCTATTTACTTTTAACCGTGGTAAAAAAAGTAAAATGTTACTATTCACCAAAAATTATTTTCATCTAATTGAACAAAATTTTAATTACTTACATCAACTGTGTCTCTCAGATGTTTGAAATTCCACTCATATAAGTGGTAAAATTATGTTTTATGAAAAATTCATTTTTTAACTACCACTTAATGGCTTCGCTATTCATCAAAAAATGAATGTTTCCAGAAAAAATATTAAAAATTAGGCCTAAGCTATATTTGATATTATGAACTCAAAAATGATGTCTATTTTACAAAATTAAAAAAATATCAGTTTCTTTACTTAATTTAAAAATTAATTTCCGTCGTCAAAACATATAGCGTGTTCTTAATAGATAATAACTATCAAAAGATTGACACTTGTTTATGTCTGGTTAAAATGTGAAATTACATCCAACGACCAACATTGTATTAAATTGTAAAGATATATTATAAATATAATTTAAAACCACTAAAATTAATAATTTATCACTATTAATTATTTCGATTAAAAAGGTTGTTTTTAATTAAAATTTCTTAATTTTAACCATTCATCAGAAAATGAAAGTTATCTGAAAAGTACAAAATTTCACCCTAAGCTAATTTCGATATTCCAAATCTAAAAATAAAGTCCATTTTGAAAAATACAATTTACGAAATTTCAAAGAGTGGTTATTACTATTCATAACGGCTAGTTTTAATAATATTTTAATAGCATATCGTTGTTTAGTGAAACTCCGTATTGCGTACTACACACACTATCGAGGAAGGTCGTGATTGCGTGTAATGCAAGGCAAGTCAAGGATGCGTGTTATGAAATCTCCTTTTGGTGTAGTGTACAACACAAGACATTAATGAAATTAAAAATAATATTTTTCATAAAATCTCGGGGTGTTACAGCCACCCCTCCCCCTGAAACGGCCGGAACGAGCTGGCTGTTGTGCTGACTGAGTGGCTCAAGCGGGCCGCTTCTTCTCCCGCATGGAATAATGGGACCATGCCTTCCACCTGTGGTGGCCATCCTGATGTGGCTCATGAATCCACGATGCCAGCAGGCACCACCTCTCCATGTGGCCAGCACGGGACGGTGGCCACCACCGGTCGCTGCTGGGACCTTCCACTGGTCGGAAGATATACTTCGGGAGTCTATTTTACCTCTCGTCTACACATATGGGCCTCTCGGGTCACCTCCCCCATTGTGAATCCCACGGAATTGCCATGTATCCATGTTGCTCAGTCATGCATGAAGAACGCACAAAACTCAAGATTGACGGAGGGTCATGGCTTTGTTCAGATTGGCCCTCACCCTCCACATTAGCATTTTGTCATAGCGGTGGAATAATAATCAATATAAGATTACTAAAAACCCCAATTTATAACCCCATAACTACCTCCCACAATAATGAATGAATCGCAGATCAACCCATTGGTCGGTTGATCCATGTTCTTCATATTATTCAATAACAGGAAAAGAGAGAATATAAAACACATAAATCCCCTACCAGGATTTGGTGGAATTTTTGGCGGGAGAAGGAAGGAATCTGGATTCGTCATTTTTGTTTGATATCTGGTACGCGTTCTCCAACGGTTGTCAATTGACCAATATTCTTTATTGGAGGCTGATGTTTTCGGTGTTTCTTCAAAGCTTTCTTCAAGGGTTTGTGAATTCTATTTACAATGGTTTTATTAATAAAATAATTAATCCCCACAATGTTTTCATTTTTATTGTTCATTAATGAATCATGATTAATGAAACTATTAAACACAAGGTCATTGCAGTTACACAAACAAGGCAAATTTTCATTTATTGATATTCATTTAATGAACGTTGTTACATTGCGTTCCTACCAACCATCGCTCAATGGTTGAAGATAAATAAAATAACTCAAAGAGTTATTTTATTATTATTTTCAAAAAAATTCCAAATAAATAATCTTTTTCATCCGACATTTTTCGATCAATGTTATGCTTCGCCTATGCAATTCCCAGTGCTGTGAATTCAACGGTGCCCAATGATTTTCAATCTGAGCTATGATTAAAATGACAAAAAAACATGCTCGTATGTTTAAAATACATACCTTAAAAAGGTCAATATTTTATTCAAGGATTTCTAGGCCTTGGATTCATGTGATGTATAATTTTGTACTCTCTCAAAAATTCCACATAATTAAAATATATATATAGAATTTTCAGGTATTTTCAATTTTTTCACACCGATTCCATGAATCGCCCTCTCAAACTATGTGGATTTTGATCCCCATATTCTATACATGGTATGTCGGAAGCCTCCATGAGGTTCATTCCTTGGCAATGGTAAAACATGGTGTCCCCTCTATTGGGACCAAATCATCTTCAGATATCTGCTCAATGGCTGTCTTAATCAACCCATATAGTAAATCCCCATGGTGATCCCTCCTAGGGATATACCCATCTAATCAACTCCCATATGTGTTCCAATCATTATGATATACCTCATATAGGCATTAAAATCACTGAATACCACGTGTGAAACATGGGAAGTCGAGGAAACCCTTAAAAAATTTCATATAACATAAAATTTCCTGCAGTCAATGTGGGAGTCCATGGGATTCCATGCCCTCGAGAAGCCCTATAGTAATGGGATGAAATCCAGGTGTACCAGTGTTTCAGCATCCTGACATTCCAGTGATGCCCAACATGACTACTCCCCTAACTGAAGTTTGCTGCATTGACTTAAACCCATGGAATTTCCTGACATAAGCATTTAAATTAACCGGTGTCCAAAAATATATTTCAATATGAATTATTTAATGAAAAACATTTTAATCATTAAGGGAGACCCAGACTATGCGATGAATTTCGAGGAGGAATCCTTGGAAGGAGAGACCGACATCTCATTATCTCAATTTGATCAAGGATAAAACATCCTGGAAAATGTGACGAATCTCGCCCGCCTTTTGAAATCTTGAATGCATGGAAATAGTCAGTGTGTCCCCATAGACGGATGCCCACATTGACGAAAGCATCAGAAACAGTTTCTAACATAGATTATTATGTTGATAGGTATTCAAAACCATATATAATAATAACTAACACAAAATAATTCATTTTTTTGTTCCTTGAAAATGGTTCTCTTATTGATGAATTCATAAGCAATACCCTCATAAATTAATGGTTATTCATGTGATATGAAATATCTTTATATTTTAATACAACAATATGTTTGATATCATATACAATATTTAATGCCTAGATTACACAAACCATAGAATACAATACTTTATATATATTTTTATAGCCTAGTAATTAAATTAGTGGGAATGTAAATGATTAATATTATTATAAAATAAATATAATTAATAGACTCAATTCATATTTATTGATTAACTTTAAGAAAATAATGACTTGATTTTTCTGATTAGTTTTTTTTAAACTTCAAAAATATGATTTATTAAAAAACAGTGTTTTATTTAATTTTATAAGAAAATAATTCAATACATTTATATTGGTTTTATATATTTTAATTCATAAAAGTATATAATTATTTATTTTAGAATAAATAATTATATTGGGATGATTTTTTTTGGAAATTCTAAAAAATTTATTTTCATAACTAATACAGAAAAATAATTATTCTTATTGAAACATTTATATTCATTTAAAATATTCCAAAGTTCATATTTTATTTTCAATAAGTTTTAAAATTAAATTATTTTCAATTTATTAATCATATTCAAATAAAAGTTTTCAGAATCAATTTTATATTTTAATTTCATATTAAAAATATAATATTAAAATTAATTTGTCTGAAAACTGTTTTCCATCGTCTATTATGAAATTTGTTTCAAATTAATTTCTCCTTTATATATAAATATAATTATGAAAAATGGATACAAAATTTTTAATCATGTATTTAAAATTTAATAAATATTTTCCACTTTCAAAATCATGAGTAGAAATACTGCAAAATAATTTTCACCTCCATAAGTGGAAAATAGTAAAACTTGGTCAAAATAATAAAATAAGCTCATAAAATCAACCCAAACACACATATATTTAATTTTCTATTATATATTAGAATGTGTCCATAAAAAATTCTAATATATGTAATTTTGGTTCCTTTTTTTCTTGATAACAATTTTGATATTCTTTTATGTAAAAAAAATTCTAAAATGTCACTCTTCTGAAATTTAATATATTTTATATTTTTAAATAATAAAAATAAGTGGAAATTTTTTTATAATTATATATATGAAATATTATTTTTCTTATTTATAATATTAATATATTTTTAATATCTATTCATCATATAACTACCTTAAATTCTTATGCAACACTGACACACTCCTTGTAGAAGTTATAGAAAAATCAATAAATGAATTCAAATACTATATACCATATATTGTTTTAGTGATTTGAAGTGAAACTCATATTTTTTAAACAAATTATACATATCATATATGTTTAAATTTTTTATATTCTAATTCCATTGTTATGTGGGTGAATTTTAAGGAAGAGTAAATGAATAGTGTCAAAACGGACATTAATGATTTTATTCATTGAGAAAAATTGATTAATTATATAAAAATAATAATAAATTATAGAGGTGAAATATGATTTTAATGACACTAAAATATTACACCATGGCTATTTATTACCATTTTGTTCCTTATATAGAAAATTATAATCCTTTAATATTGAAAAAAACATTACACCGATTAAGGTAAAAATTGGTTAACCATTTGTTTAAACAAAATAAAAAGGTTTAAATTTATATATAAATCTAAATAAATATTATTTAGTGATTATATGTATACCATAAAATTATTACAATGCAATTCATGTAATTTTGGATCTATTATACTTTAGTTAGACAGCTATTATAATATAATATTTTATATATTTTTAAAAATTAAATTAACGATCTTTTTTAATAGTTTTTTAAATGATTTAGAATTCATAAAATACATTAAACAAAAGAAATGAACACAATATCGATTAAAATTTCACCCATGTTCTATTATTGGGTCACCTCCCCATCTATAGTAACTTTTTTGACCCCTATTGTGTATAAAACATGTATATCTCTTTAATAATTTAAAGGGATAACTTGGGTTAAAATAAAGAGATAGGGGTCACAAAAAAACCAATATATGTCCAAGATTTATTTTATGTGATTATATAGACAAATAATCATAATATATTCAAATTGAATTAATTTAGAGAAAATTTATAATAAAAAATAATTTATATTTATATAATACTGTAATTGTCATCAAGAGCGACCCGCACACACTAATATAAGGAAACCCATGCCCTATTCTATCCATACATTAAGAAAAAAAATTTATACCATGGACTAGAAAAATAACATAATAAAATTCATCCCAATATTAGAGAGTAAATATGTTTTGAAGAATACCATCCATATAAGGAATATGGTGTAAAAGAAAGGTGGTTGTCTAAAGAAAAAAATATAGTTTTTATTTGAATGATTTAGTTTTATTTATTCTTACACCTCATTAAAATATTATTTTATAATGATATCATAATAACATCAATATCATAAATAAACAGTTATGTAATTATTTTAATCTCATATACTATATCCATCTCCACTCTCATCAAATGGTAAATGAAACCATTGTTTTGGCGAAAGATGGCCTACTGCCTAACGATCCAATTTAATTCGTTTTCCATCACTACTTATCACATCTTGTTATCATGATTGAATTAATAAATATATATAACATATAATATATTCATGAAATATAAATAATTATTGAAAAATAATATATCATTTATTTCATACATTTCATTCATTTTTGAAATAAAAATGATGTGTGTGAGTACATGTGGATGACCACCATGAAAAAGAAATGATACTCATTTTTCATCACCACATCATATAGTTAGTATATATAATGTATTAAAATATTTAAATGACATATATAATATAATAATTATTATGGAAATATAAAATAGTGCAACATTTCATTATACCATTGTTGAGAAAATAAAATGTTAATTATGTGTGTAAAACCTATTGTCTATGTGACTATAACATAATTCATTTTTCATAACCATATATAATGGATGGTTTTAAATGTATAACTAATGTATAAAACATAAAATTATTTTCATTATTAATTTTATAGAAATTATATAACAATGTTCTCGTTCTTCCATAATCATCAAACTAAAAACATTTCGATATTACCAAAAATAATGTAGACATTATCGGGGGATATGTTTTTGCAATTATACGGTGTAATAACCCCTATAAATTATTTAATGAATGTTATCAAAACCCCCACTAATGTTACTTCCAGATTTTATTTTTCGTGGTTATTTAAAAGAGATGGTAAACTGTGATGAGAATTAGTGGTGGTTATCATTGAGGGTGTTTAAACCCCCACTAATTTGGACTTAATTTTCCTACAAGTTCTAGTTTATATAGGGGTGTTGAAACCCCAAATAAATAATTTATTAATTGTAGTGGAAGTTTCAACCACCCTTAAATGTTGTTGATATGAATATTTAGTGGTTGTTTTGGAATATTTCCCCAAATTCATGAATAATTGTCTTCCAATCGAAAATTCTACTAAAATTGATCATCATTATTATTAAATGTTTTCCAATTTTTACACTCCCCACAACATATCTCCCATAAACCCCACATTCAGTTTCCATATTGTGAAATTCTCATGGTCTACCCTATTTTTCCCTTTTACTCCATTCCCACACCCCACATGTTCTCATTCCCCCAAACACCCTACACATTGACACTTTGACCCCGCTCCCATATGGGAACGGTAGCCCCAAAACTCCCTAGTGTAAAATCTATCCCATGTGGGATTCGAACCCTATATCGGAGCCAACACCCAATATATGTTCCTCCCTAACCCAACTCATTAGGGAATTTAAATTTTCATTATATAATATATATATGAATATTTTTAAATATATTTGATTTTGTATTCAAATAAATATTATTTTAATTATATATTCAATTAAAAATTAATAATGAAATATATATTTTTTTAGTATATTTATATGTATATGAAGTTATATTTAATATATTTTTATATTATATACAATCATATATAATATATTTATATATACTATATTGATAAATTATTTATTATATTTATAAGTGTATACTAAAATTTATTTTTTCAATTATATATTTTTTTAGTATGAAAATATATTATACATATATATGTATTATATTTATGTGGACATAGTTAAACTAATATATATATATATATATATATATATTTATGAATACAATGATATATATTATATTATATAAACAAATTTATTTGTATACCAATATATATATTATATTTTTATATATGTATACAATTAATTTTATTTTTATTGTATTATATTCAATATACATACAATTTATATTAAATATGATTAATTTAACAAATATATATATATATAATGAAATATTATAAATATTCAGACAATATAAAATAATAATTTTTATTTAGATGAAATTTATATGTATATTTATATATTAATACAATTTTCATATATAAATATATTTATACAAAATTTATATTTGTATATTATATATATATATACATATATTATTTTTCTATATTATCTATATTTGTATTAAAAAATAATATAAATGTATCTATTCCTAAATATACAATAAAGAAGTACGTTATATAATATTTTTAAAATGTAAATCATAATACAAATTTATATATTTTTTTAATATTTACAAAACAAGATATAAATTTCATATAATTAAAAAAAAATATTTATAATTTCATTTATTTTATATATATAAATATTTATATGTGTATATTTTTTATATGTAAAGTGTTTAGTTAATTTATTTATATAATTTAGTCATATGTATATGTATATCTATGTGTTTGTGTGTGTGTTTATAATGTATTTGTATACATTTATGTACTATTTTTATGTTATATATATACAAACATGCATTCACACATATATATATTATAAAATTTTAATTTATATTGGATTTAATTTTAAAAAATAAACAGTTTAAAAACTTCTCTAATCCAAGGTATTTGTAGCAATTCATGACCCTATAAAATTTCATAAATTATAATGGTTTCAAAACCCCCTCTAATCTAATAGATTATTAGTGGTTTATGAACCCCCTTTAATTTCTAATTTAAATGTTGGTTATCAACATCAATTATTTACTTGAAAAAAATATGGTATATATATATTGTAAAATAGAAAAAAATATTTTATATATACACACATGTGCTAAAACATGTATATATTATAAAATTTTAATTTAGATGGGATTTATTTATAAAAAGTAAAAACGAAATTATAGGGGGGGGGAACCTCCCACTAATACAAGGGATTAGAAGAAGTCCATGAACCCCTTATAATTTCATATATGAGAGGTATTTTAATAACCCCTATAATGTAATTAATTTGTGGTGTTCAAAACCCCCTGTAATCTAAGGGATTAGTGGGTGGTTATGAAATCCCTATAATTTAAGAGATTATAGGAGAATGTAGACCCCAAATATTTCCTTAAAAAATTCCATATATATATATATATGTGTGTGTGTGTGTGTTGCGTCTAAAATAAAACTGTACGTTATATATACATATCTAGTGTTTAAAAAATACAACCAAATATATATCCCCACTAATTATTAAATTATGGATCGTTCTCACAAGACCAACTCTAAAATTAAACAAAACATTACAAAATAGTAATTAAAAACATAAAGGGGTTATAAACCACCTCTAAATTCAATAATTATAGGCGGTAGTTCATAAACCCTTCTTATTTATAACAAAAAACGATTTAAGATGGGGTTCTTTGTAACCCCCTTTAAAAACCCATCACTAATCTTCTAATTTTTAGTTGATCATAATCAAAACACCTGAAATTGATTTTATAGATTACATATTTAAATATGTCTTTGAAATAAAGTAAATAAATAAATTAGGTATAATTAATTTAACCTGGAATATTTTTGTTGGAAGTAAAATAATTGATAAATATTTACTGTAAAAGGGTTAAAGGACAAACAAGGAATATCACGACGCATGGTAATAAAGTTTACCTTAGATTCCCTTCTTTGAGGAAATTATTAATGATATGCACCAAATTTTTATTATATAGTGTATATGCTTCTTCCTTTAAATTTTATATCTTGACATTTTCATAAATCATTGTATTTTATGTTTTGTTTCAAATTATTTCATCCTGGGGTATTTTATATGAATGTTACCATGTGGTATCTTATTTTATTACAAACTTTCCATTCATTGTTATATAACACTTCTTTATTGTCATTGTTTTTATATTTTTATTTCTGAATTGATATGTAAATTATTTTACATCATATTTCCACTTGTTTTATGTGTATTTAATTACGTATAAATAAACAATTTATTGATTAATTATAAAAGAAAATTTTATGATACATCTAATGGTTTTATTCGATTCACTATCAATTTCCGGAGACATGATTCATATCATTTTACATGATTTTATTATATAGTACACTTAAAAGCTCAAAAATTAATTTTAAAAAATTACATCGTGAAATTTATTGTATTTATATATCTATATAAAAAAATTTATTTCAATGAATTTTGATTCAAATGCTACAAAACTGTTAAATGATTTATGTTACAATATCCTTTCTTTTTTAGATTATTTATCATCAAGGATCTCTTATAAAAAATAAAAAAAATATCTTCTTAAACCTAATATAATTTCATATGATATAATTATTAATTTGGTAATCATTTTTTTTCCAATTTCCCCCATTCTATATTAAATAAAAAACAAGAATGTTTTTTATAATTGATAATGATCAAATATCTTCCATTATATGGGGAATATTTTATTTTTGTATCCAATTTTTCTAAGATGTTTTCAATAAAGATAAATTATTTATATAATATATTTATATTGTTATTTTAAATGATTATGGATCATATTATTAAACATTTTATAAAGAAATGTATAAACATTTTCTATATGGCTAACTTTTGGCACTCTTAACAATAGTTTTAAAATAATATCTATTGATAACATTTATGATATAGATAGATTTCCCTAAAATTGTTATCATATTTTTATTTAAACTTATTTTATATGTTTTTAATTATATTTTAAATGAAATCAATGGTCACAATATTTTGTGATTTTTTTTCTAAAACATATATTCAACGTGAAAGAATATTTTCATCATTAAAAGTTTTATTTATGATTTTTTTGTATTATAATTCACAATGAAAAAAAACAATGGTCTTTCATATTCATAAAATATATGTTAATAATATAAATTTATTGTGTGTATGTAATTATCATTGAAAAACTCTCAAATAAGTATAAGAAATAATTAATATATAAGAAAATATGTTTTGATATCATGTTTAATCCAAGCACCAATGACATCATACATTACATTCATCATCCAATCCCAGTAGTATTTTAATTAATTTAACATCATAATATATACCATCTGGGAATGGAATACCAATGTATAATCATAATTAAATATGAAACCAATAATGTATGGTAAATTATTCAAAGAGAAAATCTCATTATACACTTTCTATATAAAAAAGTGTTTTAGGGATTAAATCTGAAAGAAACTCAATCTTTTCCTCAACTAGTGAAAAGATTATTCATGGACCCTATTTAATGGAAATGATTTTATAAGTATCACATGAACACACTCTAGAATATTTCTTCCCCTTAATCATAGTACTTGTCACTTCATGAATTTAAAAAAATCAGGCATGACCCATATGTATATTAGATGTACAAGAAGAATAGAAAAATAAAATAAAAAATTATATAATAATGAAAGTATAAGATATCATGAGAAAACAAAGCCACCATCACACCCCGGTCTCCATATCATAAAAAAAATAAATTCCCAGTTCTTATGGTGTCCACTACAGTATCACTACACACTCAATCATAAAAATAATTAATGGACTAATTTGTCAATGAAAATAATTTATATGGAAACATTTTTTGAAGTATAGAAATATAACAGAATTTACAGAAAAAATCACATTATACGAATAAAAAAAAAGAATGATTTAAAATAAAAAAACCTCATGTTAAACAACAATCAAATGATAGCCATAAAATTAAACAAATAACCTAAAACTAATATAACAAATGTGTGAGAACATAAGCACTCAGTAGGTAGCCATTTCATGTCAAAACTATGGAAATACCTTGGTAATTGTTTTATAAAAAGATAATTTTATCTTATGTATAAATTAGTTTCTCACAATATTTTTCAAACCAAATCAAAGGAATACATTTAAAAGACAACACATTTTATAGAATAAAAACAAGGATAGTTAATCCCATTAATTGAAATTTTTAAACCATGGAACAAACCCAAAATCATTTCACCTCTTTCTCAACCACTAATGAGAGTATATATTTTGATAAAAAATTAGAGGAAAGCTATTTATTTAATTTTAAAACATCACTTTTGAAAGAAACCCATTAAAATTTTTAAGACAATTTAAATCGAATTTGTGATAATTAGTAGAAAATTGCATACAAAATCCACCTTTTTCGTATAAAATCTATATCACACCAAACTAAAATTTATTCATAGACATAAGGAAAAAATATAGTAAAAAACCAAATCATAGAATTCCATAGGGACTGAAAATAAATAAATAGAACAATAATGGTTGATATCAAGGGTAATAACTTGTGGACCAATAAATTAGGACATGTCCATCCATGAAGTATGCAACAATCATAAAAATAAATCCTGAAAGGGATAACAAAAGATACATATCATGAGAAAAAACCATATATACTAACAAGAAAATTATAATACTTTATATGCTAGACCATTTACTCTATGGTTAATAGTCGCACATCCCATCAAGGAAATCACACTCACATAGTCTCTTCAGTGACCCTACAACTATTTAGTTATTAAATATAACTAGGGTCCATTAGCTAGTGAATAGTCTCAAATATCCAATAAATATAACTGTACATCCCACATAATAGACCATTATCTATAATGGTGTCATGAAATGAAGTTGGGTTATGATAAAAAAATATCCCATAATAATAATAAAACCAAAATTTTTACACGACAATAATGTGCTTCCAACATCCCACATTTATCATAGAAATAGACCCATACCATAAGTACAACATGAATCTAAATTAAACACCTATGACATAGATACATATAAACAGGATCAAAACTGAATATGGGGATCAAAAAGGGTATAATAATCCCAAAAAACATCACTTAACAAAGTGAAAAAAATCCTTCAAAACATCACTTATATTATATAAATTAACAAATCTGTTTAATAAAATATTTCTAAACCAAATATAATTCAAATATAAATTGAAATAAATTATTAATCACAACCATGAAAACCCATGGGATATCCACTTTCTCTTTTCCTTGAATGCCAAATTAATAAAACTTGTTTTTATGTGAATTGGAAATACCAATCTTTTCAAAAGATGGTAATGAAATTTATTTTCATAAAATAACCATTTAAATAAAAAAAACAACCATTCCAAATGTGGATCCATTATTTGATAATATTTATTGATATCATGGAACCTTTTTGAATTCCAAATGGGTATTAATGGTGAACATTTTTTACAAAATAAATATATTTCAAGATCATAGTTTATATAAAAGAAAAATAGAAACTAATTTAGTAATTTCAATCACACATAAATCCATAAAAAACATTTTATAAATCTTTGATCATTTTAAATGTTCCATTTTGGAAATTATATATGCACATGAATGCAGCCATAGATGATAGAATCAAAAAAGGCTCATTGTAACACTAAAGCAAGTATACTTTGATAGATAAATAGTGTCTAAATTTATATGAAATCCATTAAAATGAATAAGAAAATTATAACATTTTTAAAAAGTGTGTTTTATAGAGAAAAATACATAATAATGAAGGGGGGTGATCTAAAATGGTCTTAAATGATTCACCTTCATTAGAGTATTCCAAAACCTACGATAAGTTTACCCTTAAGTCCCATTTCACTACTTTAAATGGAAAAATAAAAAATATCATACACCGTGAACAATGGAATTTTATTTATAAATAGAGTCGTTATGGAAAATAAAAATATCTATAAAGGGTATGTAGAATAGAGTTGGAGGCATTACATTGATGAATAAATCAATAATATCCCCAAAACATGGGGAAACACATAAAGGAAGGATATTGCAATCAGTACATGGAATCGGCTATAATTGGTTATATAAGAGGGGAGGGAGGGATATGGGTGAGTTTCATGATATAAATTAGAGGGTTTATGTGAGTTATTTTATTTAGGGGTTTTAATTAAATTAATGAAAAATATATAATAAAAAATATTATTAAAAAAATTAATAGTTAGGCCCCACCATTTTTGAAACTATGAACCAACAAATGGAATATAACTACCGAGTTGTCCCCTACCATCATGGTTTCTCATAGGTGCTTCATGGTTGGAATAACCAATATACCACCATGATAATTGGTATTGTCACATTATAGATATTATCAACACGTTTACCACATCATTTACATAAATTTACACAAGTCATTATGCTTAGGTCAAAACCCCCGAGGATAGACACAATTTCTTCTAGGAATCACTTAGTTTCGAACATAACCATGATTAACCCATGAATAGTATGATATAATAAATATAATACATTTTTTATGATGAAACCCCATTGAAAATTCAAATAACCACCAAACTCATAAAATAATAACAAAATACCAATGAGAGTGATACGGTTGGTGTCAAAACATCCCCACTATACGAATTCATGCACCAGGAATGTCTGAATCCAAAGTTGAGGTGTAAAAGGGGAAAGGAAAGAGAAATAACAAATAAAAACGTAATACTCTAGAAGAACCAATCATCAATCGATCCTGAAATGGATATGTGTATATTAAAACTGAACATTGGTCTCTGCACCACTTAGTAATGAACTAAAATTGTGGAACAACCGACCCAATTTTGCTAAAAATAATAGAACACCATAGGAAAATGTGTTCCAGAAATCTCAAAATATAATCACCAAACACTAATAGCCATGGAAAACCAGAAACAACTAGTTCTTGATCAAGATAATGAATACATGAACCTCAGAAAATCATGAAGGAACAACTAAATAATCATTCAGATCACAGAAAAACAAGGTTTAAAAACACAATGAATTGACAATAATGTAAGACTTTTTTCATTATGAAATTACATGGCCATAACCTTGTGGTCACATCTGAAATATAAGGGTGTTTACAACTAACTCCCCATTAAACCATCTAATAGTAATTTTGATCATGGAAAATAGTCTAGTGGAATCAAAATCCAAATTTAATAACAAAACTATAACCCATATATTGATGAATATACAATAGGTCCTAACCATATCCAAAGAAACAAACCTATATATCTAGTGTTCTAAACCAAGGAAGGGAATAAAAAATCATAAAAAATAGGGAATGAATAAAATACCAACATGCATGATTTATCTATCTACCGTATTCCTGAACATTCCCCAGAAAGATAAAATTGAATAAGGTATATTTATGGAAAAAATGTTATGAAAAAATGATCAAAAATCTATAAAAATGTTATATATCCATGAAAAAAATGACCAAAAACATAAAGGTTACACTAAATAATTTCAAATAAACCATCAAAACTTATATGAATCCATGTCCCAAAGAATAGATGTCCCATACTAGAGCACGTATAGGTTATTGAAAAAAATATCCTTATAGATGCATCCATTAATCATGATTTCCTATTCTAAAGTACTAAAGCCAATAATCTATAATGGAAACCTACCTCATTTTCATAAAAATTGTTTCTCTAATAATTCTACATTGAAATGCACTCTAATTGGATCTTGGTAAGTGTTAAAAATGATAAAAGACCATCAATACAAACAACATACAGTCACGCTAATCCTTTTTGGGAGTGGGTCTCACAATAAAAAACTAGAGGCATAAAACTTCATTGAGGTTATTCCATTAAAATAAAACCATTATATCCCAACATAAATAGGGAAAATAGAATATTTTTTTAAAAGAATAGTGTTAAAAGAATTTCATATCCAAATACATTTATGCATTAAACTTATTCTTTTTTCATTCAAACCCAAATGAGAACAATTAAATAATTAAAAGCCAAGGCCCTTTCTAAAGATGGTTAATTTCAAATGTTTCTAGAACAAATTTAAAAGTATCCAAAAAATTTTTATAAAAGGAAACACCATATTTGTATTCAAAATAACTCAAACACATTCCATTATAAAAGAGTTTTAAAATAAAAATATGTCTTAAATTACATGCTTGAAGTGTAAAATCCAAAAGATACTCCATAAAATTAATTTAAAAATCATTGTTTTCCATTAATATATGATACCAATTTTTAAATCACCACATAAAAATGAGTATATAAATTAATAATAATTAAATAATTTTTCTAAATAAATAATTGTGAAAACATTTTCAAATCATTTTATCAAACCAATAACTTTTTTACGCACAATATTTAATATCCTATTTTAAAAATGAAAAAAAAATTCATATGGAATTCATTTCAATCAAAAAACATATTAAAAAAACATAAAAAATTAGAAAGAAAAACGCCTCAATAAAAACTAAATCCAAAATTACCACCATATCACAATACAAAAAATGTCTCTTATTATTATTATTCCCCAACATGCTCTATGGAATCCATGGGTCAAGTGTTGTTAATAGAAAAACACATAGAATATAAAATCGTTCTCGACTTGGTAATGTGGTTGAGTGAAACATGATAATCATGTAGTGGTTCGTAATGGATATCTAAAATAAATATATTGGTTTTCATATGGTATTTCAACCTAATAAACTAATATTATATCTTTTCAACCTTCTTATTCACCATCAAATAAAATCAATTACAAAAACCAAGGAATTTAATGGAAAATTGGTGATGGTAAAAACTAAACTTCCATAGGAATCAACTATAAAACAACAATCCCATCAACTAAAAAACCCAAATCAAGGTAAAAACTAAGGGGACATCGAAACTCAAGGATTTTTGAGAGAATGAGATTACGAAAATCTCCCAACACATACCTCTCATACCCCGGACACAGTATTTTCATATTAAAAATACCACAGAAATATAAGAGGGTGTTCAAATGGATTAATCTATATATATAAAAGAAGAACACAAAGCCTCTAATTCCATTTGAAATGAATCATCTCAGGTTTTCTATTCAAAAAATGCCTGAACCAACTGTCTAATAGCCTAATTACTATTCTAGATCCCCAATACCGAGAAACTTGTTCTTGGGAATCAAATAATAAATCATACAGTAAATAAAAAAAGCACAAAAAACCACTCACACATATTAGTCTACCTCTCTTAAAGAACATTGTCCAAGTGTTTATCCTCATCCAACACAATATCAATATACCTCCAACCGTATGATTATGTAAAATACTACATGTAAAAATTAAATCATTTAAAGGGAGACATTCCATGAAATCTAAATATGTAATGGAAGGTCCTACCAAAATCATATAATTGTGACACTAATTGAATAAAATGATTTAAAACCAAGATTGTGTCAAATAATGATCTATGAGTATCTAGAAAAGTACACTATGAACCTAAAACATTATTAAAATAGTCTTGAACATATAAGATCACATTTTATTTACACAAACTACTTGTAAAATTTTTATCAATATATTTTTTGATCGTAATGTAAAAATTAGGTTTTCACATGATTTAAAATATAAAATCATAATCACACTTTCAAAAAAATATCATTTTATAATATAAATACATGATTAATCATCCCTTTTAAGTGAAAACACTTAACTAGATAAAACAATCCATTAACCTTATCTCACATGTTTAACCTCTAAAAAAATACCATTTTCACAATAAATTTTAGGGGAAACTGATAAATTATTTTTAACATAACACTTTTTCAAACAACCCATCAACGTTTTAAAAAATATTTCCAATAAATTTATAATAAAGAGATGAACTTGGAAAAAAACCCTTTTTCAATTATAATCATTAATAACCTAACTAAAATATACAATAGGAAATAATCGTAGTATACTACAAAATACCAAACATGAGGAAGTCATATGGAGTAAATATAAAGAAATAGAACTACACGAGTAATTATCGGGACTATTCATAAGATGATCAATACATCATAACATGTACATCAAAGAAATATGGATTGTAAATGAAAAAAAAATAATGAAAATCACAAATTATGGTACATATCATGAGGAAACACTAGAGAGAATAGCGGGACATGTAGAATATGAACAAAAAATGGTGATTTTATATCTTCTAAATTGTTAAAAATCATGTTAACCTAATTATCCTGAACAAGTATTATCGGTGTCCCTCCCACTAGTGAGGTATTATATAAAACAGTGGGCCACTTTATTTTGAGTAATATCAAATAGACTACAAATATCCCATGAATCCCCACCTAATAACCTAGATACCATTACGGAATTACTAAAGGAGGATTTCCAATATCAAAATTAATTTTATTCAAAGAAAATAATAAATCTAAAAGTTTTACACCACAAAATTTCCATTCCCACCTATCATATTTTCTTTATAATGAACCATAACCAATATTAACAATATTAATCACAATTCACCAATACACCAGTTGGTTATACATAAATAACCTAAAAAATTTCAATGGGAATCAACAATGTCCCAACAAATGAATCAATCAAAAATCACTTCACAACACTCCAATTGGGTTGTTCACAAAACACATATAGTACATAAATGTGTAAATAACATTAAAAACTATTCATAAGACAAACATAAATCCAAGGGAAACCACAATCAATGTTAATGACCAAACATAAAAACTAACGGGAATCAATCTTGCATAAGTTCCTTTGACAACCAAATTAATAAAATGCACTTAAAATGTAAATCAAAATCAAACTCTAACTAAGATATGGTCATCTACATTACATTTATAGAACAATAATATAAAATAATACAATCCAATTTTAAATGTGTAAGAAATGTTTTTCATGTTTCAATCAATTATAAACCCCTTTTTAAATCCAAGTGATCATTTAATGATCTATTGAAATAAAACATAAATCAATACTAAGATCATAATTTAATTATAATCGAATTAAAACCCAACAAAATCATACTAATCAAAACTAATTTAATATAAAACATTTAAAAAAAACGTTTACAGTTTTAAAATTACGATTTGGTAAATTTTACCTGCAATTTGAATGAATTCTATGAATACGAAAAGCGTAAAGGCTAGTTTCAACATCCAAGTCATCCTAATAAAAAATATATCAAGCTTATGAATCTAAATTAAATCCTATAAAATGAACAAGAAATTTATTACATGAATTTTAAGGGGTTTTCATGGAGGCACATTCATCAAAATGACACCAGTAAGGTAGAAACAACCCAACACCTTTCACCTTCAGTAGTGGATACCCAAACATGTAAAAATAACCATTCATAAAAGTTGCATAGCCTAACAAGAAAAACATTCGAAATAAAATAGGAAAATCTTCTTAAAATAGAGTTAATTTTAGAAATTTGAGTGACATAATGAATAAGTATTACTATAAATAGGGGATTAAGGGAGGTACAGTCAACACCATAAGATCTCACAAAAGAATCCACAAGAAATATGAGAAAAATACATGTGGAATGGTGGCCACAAGATAGATCAGTGCACATGTATGGGGTTTTGGCTGTGGGTGGTCATACAAGGGAGGGAGGAAGCCTGTTGGATTTTTATATGATAGAGAAGAGAGGTGATAAATAAATTTTTACATTAATGTGTTGAAACTAAATAGATGAAGAGGAAAATATTTAAAAATATATATATTCAAACGATATGGTTAGGCCTCATAGTTCATCTAACAATATTCTAATTATGTGTAGGGAATATCATTTAAAGAACATTCCCCATAAAATTTCTCATAATTTATTTATGTTGGGTCTAACTATTCTCTAAATGTTCTATTTAGAAATATCACGTTATATATCTGATTCACATGCTTATCGAACCATTTACATAAAAAAGTAAAATAAGTTCACATTAGGCTAGAACAGCTTCATACCTACATTGTTTCCCCTTGAAGTCAAACATTAATGTACATACCCTTTCACATATTGTTCATATGAGGAAAACATCTAATTTTTTTATATTTTAGAAACAAACTCCATCATTTATTTTAAAAATTAATTAAATTAATAAATAATATAAAATAACAAACCATAGTGACATGGTGTGTCATAGTCGCACACAATCTAAAAATTCTCCTCATGGTAAGTCACAAAGTCCATGTCTCATACCTTCATGATTATACAAAACATGAAATTTGATGTGGACATCTCAATTGAAAACCAAATTGCTGATCTGAACCTAAGAAACATAATATAGGTCCTATTGTTATTTACATATCTTAATTTCATTCAATGTTATATAAGGAGATAATAAAAATAGATATCATGAAGAAACCTAGTCATATCAATAATACATAACATTCAAACTTATATAATTTTTCACTATAATTCAAAATAATATACACATAAACCCTATAAGTATATTTCCGATATAGACTAGATACATGAGAAACCATGGTTATAATAATTTCTCAAAAAATGACCCCAATATTCACTACACATGATTCCTATATTTTCATTTCATATAGTGATATCTTCTTTGTAACATATGCAACTGGAAACAAAAAATATTATGATCTCAAACACATATTAAAAGAAAAAAAGAGATATCTATCGAAAATCATAGGTGTGCATATGATTAAAATGTCAGAATAAAAAATTAATCATGATATATATACGGAACATAATAAAATAAGACATATTAAAAAATTGGTCATTATTTATGAATCAAACTAATGAATTTTCTTATAATATATGGCATGAGTTAATGTAGTGTGTAATCCAGAGTAAACAGTCATGAGGCATTAGAACATTGACTAGGTGAAATTCTTAAAATATAATTATACAAAAATAATAATCAAATAAAACAAAATATAATTAAAGGTAATATATAAATATATTCACTTAAAAATGCAGTAGTATAAAGTCTCCTGTTTTTCAATTGGGTTTAAATGACGAAGTATTTCATATATTTTTACCATTTATCAACAGGTTGGGTTTTAAACCGGTCCTTGAATAATTATTCCAAGTGTTTGAACACTTAATGGTGTTGTTTTGGACTTGGGTGAATACCCGATAGTTTTCACAGGTTCCCCAAATATCATGGGAGCACCAGATCTGGAAAAGTCCACTTTAATGGATCTATACGGGCTACACAATGGTTGTAGTCCAACTTGTGCAACTTACCCAATTTAATATTTTAGTTATTTTAATTAAATAATATTATATGTGATATTTGTGTTTCAATAGAATAATGTCTTAATAATAATAATGTTATATTATTATTATGTTGTAATCAATTTTTTTGATCTTAAAGGATTGTAATTTCATCATTAATGGGGTGTAACAGTTATGTTAAAAGGTTTTAATTTCATGATTAATGGGGTGTAACATTTATGTTTAATAGTTTAAATTTCATGATTAATGGGGTGTTACATTTATGTGAAATTATTTTCACCATTGGGTATACTAAAACAACTTTTTTAATGTGGAGATTCAGATTTAATGAATATGTATTTAATTAAATATGGAGTTTCTGAATCAATAAATAAGAATTTTTATTTAATAGAGGTGCATAGTTTTATCTAAGGATGAATAATGATAATAATGAGATTATTATTATTATGGTTTTATGAGTTTAATAATAATTATTAATTATGGTTATTATTATTATTAGGAATTATAGTAATAATAATGTAATAGGGGTATTTAATTAATTGATGTGAAATAGTGGTTCCATTTAATTAAATTGAGTTAAACAGAATTTAATTAAATGATGTGATGTGTGGTTTTTTGGATTTTGTCAAATTAATGTTTTATAAATAATAATGATGGTTATTTTTATGGTTGTTTAGTTTATTTAATTTTAGGACGAAATGAATTTAATTAAATTATTTGTTGGTGGTTTATTTTAATTAAATTAATGCCGTGATAATTTAATTAAATAACATGTAAATGAGGAGTTGGCTGTTATCAATGAATGGTAATATTAAATGGTAATATTAAATGATGTGTAAATGAGGAGTTGGAGGTGGTCAATGAATATTAATATTAAATGTTAATATAATATAATGTGTGAATGTGTATTTTTGTTTAATTTAATTAAATTCAAGGTAATAATGAACATAATTAACAAAAGAAAAATAGATATATTTTTAAATTAATGGTAAAAAAAGAAATTAATTAAATGCTATGAATATTGGGTTTTATATAATTAATTCATGTTGAGATAATTAATTAAATAAATTATTTACAGTTATTAATGAATTAAATTTTGTTGGATATAATTTAATTATGTTGATGTGATATAAAATTATTGGGTTTTGCCTAATGGAGGTGTAGAATAATTAATGAAGAAATGTTATTTCAAATGATTATGGTTATAATAATAAATGTTATATCTATTTTTATTATTAAAAAAATTTCATTTTACTTATTAAGTTCTTATATTTTTAAGAGGGAAAATGAGAGAAGAGGATCCCAAGGCCAGCGTGTAAACCTCCTGATTTTCATTCTCTATGTGTGATGTGCACCAGCGGACTCCCCCACGCGCTCTTACTCTCCCATGGCACGAATCAAACTAGCTTCAGAAAATCCATGGCCACAACCTCTCTAAGTCAGACCCCATACTACAGCGCATGACACCCCTATGAAGAACCCCTATACCAGTCCAAGCCCCCTGATTGGCGTACCACCCCCTCTCCTGAACATCCTTTTGCACACGAAGATTCCTCTCAGAATCTTCAAAAATATGTTCCACCTCATTAAGGTGAGTCTGTCTTCATATATTTCATGATTCACATCTATCATTTGACTCCACTCTCACTTTTTTTCTCATCTAAAATCCTATGGTTTGGGTTTGATCTGATTTTTGTATTCCTCTATTTTTTGGGTATGGGAATATTGACTTGGGACCCATGGGTCCATAATCCGGCATCTTCCACCATGGGTGAGGTGGATGGTCTCAATTCACTCTACTGCCGATGTTTTGGGTATGCTATACACTCCAATGTTTTTTTTTGTATAATCCAATTTAGTTTATTTTGTATTAAAAGAGTATGAGAAACATTATTGGAGGTGTTTTAAGTCTTGTTGTTGTGTTTTTTTATGATTATATGTTATGTTCGGGAGGGTTTTGATCAATGTAGGGGGAGAGCACATGTGTATATATATATATACATAAAGGAATGTGTGAGCATTTTTGGACCAGTTGTGGATTGGTTTTCACCATATATCAAGCCACGAAATAATGAATTGGTTCCAACCTGAGGTAGGGTCCCCTTTCATGCCCTCAACTTTAATAAACGGGGTAATAAAATTCATGTTGCACTTTTTTTGGATTTTAAATTACGCAGTGAACTATTTGTATTGATTGCATTTCATATGAGATTTTACTACGTTTGATTAAATTAATAAATGTGATATGTGGTGTGTTGATGCACGACTTTGTATGTTATTAAATGATGATACCCAAGTGAGAGAAATGAGGACATGATCATTTTGTGATTTTGACCATGTATTGATGAATTTGTTAAAGTGGTAAAATTAAATAATTGAATGATGTTTTGTTTTGGCTATGATAAGATAAATTATTTTGTATATTAATTATATTCATTGAGACTAGATATAAATAATTAATCAAATGATTAATTATATTATTTTTATTTAGCTGAATGAGATAATTTATTTGGGGATTCATTTTGAAATGTTGTTTTGAAAAAATTGATATAATTTATGATGGAAAAATTTCAACCTATTAATGATGTAAAATGTTATCCAATTATTAAATTTATGAAAGGGTTTGATTAAATTAATTAATTATTGAATTAATTAATTTCCTTGCATTAATTTAATTAATGAATTTTTACTGCTCAAATTTATATACCAAGATGTTCATTTATGATTTTAATGGTTTGTTTGATTAATAATTGTTGGAATTAAAATGAGATAATTAATTCTGGAAAATTATTTATGGGATGTGATTATTTTTTCGGATTATATAATTGATGGATTAATTAATGGTAGTGCATACTTACTTAATTACTGCATTAACTAATATATTTAGTATATTTATCTTATCAATTGAATTAGTAAGGGAATAAGGATAATTTATTGGTGAATTATTTATCATGTTATGGGTCAATGAATTGGGATAATTAAATGTTGAGTGAATTATAACGTTGAATTACTTGTGGTTAAGAATATTTAATTTTTAATTAATTATTAACTATTGAGATGTTGAATGGTTAATTAATTATAGAATTATATGACTAGTGTTTTATGTTGTTAATTAGTTGTTGAAAAAATTAATGGGTTTGATTAATTAATTTTTGAATTAATTAATGGATGGTTTTGGGGTGTTAGACATGGTGTTCTACACCAATGATAAATATATATGTATGATTGATAAATGGGTTGTATGATTGAGACAGATGCTTCAAATACTCACTGGTTGTTTGAAATGATGTTCTACACCAATCTTTCATGTAAACAATCTTTTATGGGATAGATACTGATGCTTGAAATACCCATGGGTTGTGAGATAAGTATTGATGCTCCAAATACTCAAGAGGGTTTATAGACATGACGTTCTACACCAAATAATTGACATTGGACCTTGAGTCGAATCAGTCAAACATGAAATTAATTAAATGATTCATGAAATAAGTTATGCCATATTTATTTTTAAATTGAATATGGGTAATGGTTCTGACTCCAACACTATTGAGGTAGGTTCTGAGATACGGGTGTCCAGGGGAACATAGTAATTAATGAGGTTAAATAAGAAAATCAATTAATGTGTTAAATATCTTATTTAACAAATTTAATGTTCTTGTTCAGATCTCTTATTTTCAAGATACGAGTCGAAGCAAATATCTCAGTCAGGGGTCCCTTAGGAACTTGGATGGGTTATAATTTATTTATTCAATTTGGTTCTTACATCGTTATACCTACATCCTATTATTTACAATAAACTCTCTGGATAGGTGTAGAAACAGGTTGTTATGGCCTACTAAGATGCATATATCACACCTTACTCGGGCCTCCATTGCACCAGGATACCCAAGTAAACATTTCTATTTTGCAGGGCTACAGACCCTGTACATTTCTTGTTGTTTTATTAAAGTACCTAGAGTTAGGAGAAAAGGATTGAGCTGAAGCTTAGGATACTCATAAAGACTTCCCTAGGGATTTGATTAATTTCGTTGATTCTATATTGGAATGTAAATCATTATATTTTTTTACTATGTTCCAATTTGTATCATTATCATGTCATGCTATAATATAATGATAAACTAGAATTTCCACTATTGTTCACATTTTATAAAAATCTGTCATCCATTGTTTTATCTGTTATTAGACTACCTCATCTATTTATTTCCATTGTCTATTGTTAGACTATGATATGAGGGTATAGTCTCCCCATTGAACACAAACCCATATCATTGTGGACATTAGATAACTACCCATGTCTAATATCATTTTATAATTGTTCTAACCACCTATCTCACATCCTAAACACATGTGATAAAATATTTACCGTAAATATTATAAGGATATATTAGAACAATTTATTATTTAATTATATAACATAGATATTTCTAAAACCTGAATAAGAATACATTTACATCCCATCATAGTGTAGGATCGAAATATAATATGAGATGCTCAATATACAATAGGGGGGGGGTGAATTGTATACTTTAAAAATTCCTTTGGAACCTTTAAAGTTAGTTATGAATAACTAGAGTTTCCTTAAGAAAAGGAAAGGGCTATTTTTAAAAATGTTAAACTATGTAAATTCACAACACCTCTAACACCGAACTGAACTTGGAAAGGGATTCCAAAAGTAGGTTCCAGAAATATGATTCCGGAAATTGAAACTTAACAAAAGTTACAATATAAGATTCTACCTTAAAGCGTATAGAATATAAACTAATCAGAGTAAGTAAGGAAGTATAAGAAAGTTATACTTTCCTTAAGATACAAATTGAAGCGGAATAAAAACAAGTAGTAAAACTACTAGTAACAAGATAATAGTCTTTTAACCCAAAGAGAAGGGTATCCAACAACCTTGGATAAAGGTTCCTTGATTTATACTTTCAAGCAAGTCTGTCTTACCCACACCAGGGTAAGCCCTCGATACGAAGATCGGTGTCTCTGTCTTGCTATCCCCGCAAGCCCTCAACTTCAAGGTAGTTGGAAACCTCTGTCTTTCTCAGCAAGAAAGACCTCGATCTTTAAGGTAGTCGGCACCTCTTTCTTTCTCTGCAAGAAAGCCCTCGATCTTTAAGGTAGTCGGCACCTCTGTCTTCCTATCCCCGGAAGCCCTCGAATGTAATCACCAACATTCGGAGTCGCACAAATCTTTGAGAGTTAATTAGAGACTCTCTCTCTAGAAATCACTTCAACAGCATGTAGGCACAAAACTCAGTTGTTTTTCCAACCGCACCGAGCTCTTTCAAATGAGCTCCTATTTATAGGTAAGGTCGGCTCCTTCTCCAACGGTCATATGTTCCTTAAAGTTCGGAGGGACCTGTACACATGTCACTTAGACAACGGTTAGTTTATAACAAAATGGATGACATCGTTTTATAACAAAAAAAGTGTAACAGAATGTACGACATCGTTTTAAACTCTAACATAATGGTTCGGAATAGGAACTTCGGAGTGAAGGTTCGGAGTGAGAAAATTCAGAGTGTATAAAACAATGATAATCAGATTCTGTTTAATAGGTTAATTCAGAATGAGAATTCGGAATAGGAATTCGGAATAGGAATTCGTCATCAGAAATCGTAATGAGAATTCGTCATCAGAATTCGCAATGAGAATTCGGAATGAGATTTCTTCATTAGAATTCGTAATGAGAATTCTTCATTGGAATTCGTAATGAGAATTCAGAATGGGATTTATTCATTAGAATTCGTAATGAGAATTCTTCTTTAGAATTCGTATCCTGAATCTGGAATAGAACTTAGTCAGAGTTCATATCCGGAATTCGGAATGAAACTTCCTTATAGTTCTTGTCCAGAATCTGAACCCTAAAACAGAATGCTTTTATATCAAAGTTTTAATGACTCCGAGAAAACGAATCCGAATCTCATACTTAAGAAAAATATGAATGAAAATATGATAAGGATAATTTTCCTTATAAAAGCGATTTTCCTTAAGAAAGCAATTTTCCTTATAAAAGCAATTTTCCTTAAGAAAGCATTTTTCCTTACAAAAGCGATTTTCCTTAAGAAAGCATTTTTCCTTATAAAATCGATTTTCCTTAAGAAATCATTTTTCCTTATAAAATCAATTTTCCTTAAAGATAAGGTGTTTGTGATTTTCAAAACAAGAAGGAATGGAAAAGTCATAAGGAAAACCTTATTGACTCAACAATCTCCCCCTTTTTGGAAAGCACAAACATCCTTACGAAAAAGCTATTCTAAGAAGAAAGAGACACATTAAAGCTTATCTCGCTTGGTTTAAAAATATAGATGAATACGACTAACTCCCCCATAGGATTTGAAACTCTAAGGATCGTATTCATATTTACGGAGTGATGTTTCTTTAAGAAAAACTCCCCCTTAAACAAACTCTTATTAGAGTTCTATTTCCTTTGGTATTTTTCTTTCTCCCCCTTTGATAAGCACTTATTAGATTTCCTCTTTTTCTTAAGAATCTTTTCCTTCTCCCCCTTTGTGATTTTCAAAAAGAATTGGAGGGAATGGAAAAACTTAACAAAGTACCTGAAAAATTAGTAATGACAACAATAGAAACAACAAGCACGATTCTCATTAAATTTGAAATGTCAACAACAAAAGAAATACAACAAAAAGATCGGATTGGTCATTTCGGATCTTTCTCCTTCGACATGAGCCCCTTAAGAATCGTCTTGATTTTCTTTAAGTCTTTGTGATCTTCTTCAACTTGCTTTTCTAAGGCAACTATTCTTGCTGGCTGAGATTCAATGATTTCTTCCTGAGCCTTCAACTATTCTTCTTGAGCTTTCATCTTCTCTTCCTGAGCTTTCATTCTTTCTAGAAAATCAATCCGATGATCCCTTTCAAATTTCCAACTCTGATTAACGGAGTTGAGCTTTCCATTCAGATCTCTCACTTCCTGAATCCGAATGTTCTTTTCCTCTGTCAATTTCTCTTCGAATGATGCAGTCAGCTTATGAAACTTCTTGTCCTCAGTTTCAAAAGCATCCTTAACATTATCCTGAAACTCATCCAGAAACCTCATCTCTTCCAAAGTTTTCTTAGACCAGCTTGTCATCCTCTTGCAAGATCTTTTATGTGCTTCGTAACCAACGAAGAAAGTTTTGAACTGAGCTTCAATCTCAACACACTTATCCATTACCATGGATACGGAGTCGGTTTTCTGATTCAGCGCATGTTGAAGCATCTGGCATCTAGAGTCAATACTGGAGAAGGTTGGAATGGTTCCCACCAACTTCTTCAAGGACTGAACAACAAAATCGTGCCCCATTGATGATGACTCCGAATCTGAAATCTTGCTAGGAGAATTTTCTTCCTCAATAAGCTTCAACTTCCTCTTCGAAGATCTACCAGCTTCCTTCCTCATACTCTTTTCTGAACTCGGGGTATCAGCAAGAATTTGTTTCCCCTTATCTTTTTCCGGAATAGAAACCTGTTCCGGAGATTTCTTCTCGCTATCAGACACTTGAACAACCAAATCTTCCTCATCAGCAACTTCAACATTTTCCTTCTGAGCAGCATCAAGTAAAAGATATTCTTCTTCTCTCAGACAAGAAACTTCTTCTTCGCCTTTCTCTTCTTCCATAGTCGGAGTAACAAGCTTCGAATATTGAGCTTCAGATGTTCGGAGCGACAAGTGTTCCGAAGGAGTTCCCTTATATTCATCTACTTGTTTGAGCACATCTCATGTCTCACCACTTCCTTCAGCAGCTTCTTCAACTTCTTCCACTTGCTCTACTTCCTCAGTAGCAACAGCCTCTTCCGGAGTATCAAGATTTCTTCCTGGAGTCTCAGGTAGAGATTCCAGAGAAAAAGTTCTCGGAACGGGAATGGTTGCTGAAACCATTTCGTTGAACTTTAACAAGGCCTGAGCTACCTCAGCCTCGGACATTTTCTTCTTAAGCTTCTTTTCCTTTGCTTGTTTCTCGAGCTCATCAGCAGCCTTTTCTTTCAGAGCTTTAGCCTCTGCAGGATCCAATCCGAACTGTGGATCTCCTTCCTTCCTCTTCTCTTTGTCAGCTCTCCACTTCGATGCAACCTCATCAGTATAGGTTTTCTTTTCTTAGACTTAGGAGGTGCGGAGTGGACTTCCGTAGACTTGGGTTCCTCATCTTCGACAACCACTTCTTTCAGCTTCCTCTTCCTTGCTGGCTTGGATGATTCCGGATCAGCCACTTTCGGAGTCACTTCTACTTGTGGAGGCAGATCAATGAACTTCCCAGACTTCTTGTCAAAAGCTATATTCATCCTTTTAAGAGTGGAATCACTGAGAAACATGTTCTTACAAACTTTAGGCTTAGAACTGCAAGCTACCTTGAAATATTCAAGGCACCGAACTATGAGCTTTGACAATATTGCCGGGTACATCATGATCTGAGCTCTCAGATTCCCCTTCTTCAAATTTTCAATGTTAAGAAGAATATGCTTCATCAAGTTGAACTTTCTTAGATTTATCAGGAAATCTAAGATATATATCTCACTCTTCTTTAGACTATCCTTATCTCCTTTTCTCGGTACGATAAGCCCTTGTACCCATAACTCCAGAATCCGGAATTTTGTAGATAGGCTTGCAATTTTCGGAGCCTTGTCATCATCCAATCCGAGAATTTCTAATGCCTTTTCCTTGTTGAAGCTACCCAAAGAGTCTGGCAATACGTGGGAAATAAACTCAGCTTCCCCTTCATAACTTAGCCCTACCAAGCTTGCAGCCTTGGTGTAAGAAAGCTTATATGTCTTGCCATACGATTTGAAAGAAAATTTTTCTCTATTATCTTCCTCGAAGAAAGCAACTGACTCATAAAACTCGACAAGCAAGTCAGAGTAGACTTCATCTTGGTTGCCGGTTTTTGATACTGCAACACCTTCCCAGCCATTCAGCTTGATATTCTTTGAAATAATAGAATCGTAGTTGCTGAAGAAATTCGGATGAACTAACCTCTCTCTGTAGACTAACCACTGAGAAATAGGCTTGGTTGAAGACATTTCTTGAGAAGCTAACTCTGCAGACATTCGGATTAGAAGTCCTCTGAGATATCCAGAACAGAGAAGACTGAAGTTCGGAACTGAGAAAACTGTGGTTCGGAACGGCCTTAAATCGGAGAGTCAGAGCTTCAGCACGCAAAAGCTTGAAATCGATGTGGGACGAGAAAATAGGGTCCCCTTTATATAGGCAATGGGATGACGGTTCAACTTTCTCGGTTGATCTAATGGTTTAGAACGATCTGAGATCAGATCTAACGGTTGAAAGCTTGAATCCGATCTTTTTGAGGTTTTATTAATGTAAAGAATTAAGAAATCCAAAAACCAAAAAAAAACTATAAGAAATTGCCAGCAAGTAAAATATGATTACGAAAATTTCAGTAAGGAAATCATACCTTTCAGATTAGCTTAGGAAAGTTATTCGTAATGGGTAATATAAAGACGACTACGAAAAACTCAATACGAAAAAGTAAATACGAAAAGTCAATATGAAAAAGTAAATACGAAAACTTGTTATGGAAGATTCAGTACGAAAGTTCCGTTATGAAAATACCAGTACGAAAGTTTTCCATTCCGGAAATTTTCGTTCTGAAAAGTTTGAAAAACAAAATTTTTTTTTTAAAAAAAACTTTGATAAATAAACAATCAAATGTACTCCCCCTATGAAAAGGAGTTTATTATTGTAAGGAGATTTTTTCAACAGAAAGTTAATTATGGAAGATTACCTTACAGTTATCATTCCTAGCTTCTGTTTAATATATTCAAATCTATCAGAATGCAAAGATTTTGTGAAAATATCAGCAAGTTGATCTTGCGTTCCGATAAACTGAAGAATAATATCTCCTTTGAGTGTGCGATCCCTAAGAAAGTGAAGCCTAATATCTATTTGTTTTGCACGAGAGTGATGTTCAGGGTTTTTACTTAGGGCAATGGCACTTGTGTTATCACACAAAATTTGAGTTTTAGTAAAACTCAAGCCATAGTCTGTGAGTGTGTGTTGCATCCACAACACTTGTGCACAACAACTTCCAGCTGCTACATATTCAGCTTCAGCAGTGGAAAGTGCAACAGAATGTTGCTTCTTGCATGACCAAGAAACTAATGAATCTCCTAAGAAATGACAAGTTCCGGATGTACTTTTCCTATCCATTCTACATCCACCAAAGTCAGCATCAGAAAAGCTTTTTAGAACAAAATCATTTACAGAAGTATAAAATAATCCTAGATCCATGGTTCCCTTAAGGTAGCGAAAAATTCTTTTTACTACCTTTAAGTGAGATTCCTTAGGATTGGATTGATATCTTGCACATAAGCATACTGAAAACATTAACTCTGGTCGACTAGCTGTTAAGTAAAGTAGACTTCCTATCATACCTCTAAAAGATGTTTGATCTACTGGTTTCCCAGCTTCATCAAGATCTAAAGAGTTTGAGGTACCAATAGGAGTACTTATACTCTTAGTGTTGTCATAACCATACTTTTTAAGAAGATCTTTAATATACTTATGTTGAGATATGTAGGTTCCTTCTGGTTTTTGAGAAATTTGAAAACCAAGAAAAAATGTTAACTCACCCATCATACTCATTTCAAACTCAGATTTCATTAGACTAGCAAAAGAGTCAGTCAAAGATTGCTGAGTTGAACCAAATATAATGTCATCAACATAAATTTGAACAATCAAAACATTTTTCTTATCTTTATTTATAAAAAGGGTTGGATCTGCATTTCCCTTAACATAGTTATTTTGAAGCAAAAATCCAGTAAGTCTATCATACAATGCTCGTGGGGCTTGTTTAAGGCCATACAATGCTTTGGTAAGTCTAAAAACATGATCTGGATATTTTGTATCTTCAAAGCCAGGAGGTTGTTCAACAAAAACTTCCTCTTGAACATAACCGTTAAGAAAAGCACATTTCACATCCATTTGAAAATGTTTGAAATTAAATAATGCTGCAAAGGCAAGTAGAATGCGGATAGATTCAAGTCTAGCTACTGGAGCATAGGTTTCTTCATAGTCTATTCCTTCTTGCTGATTATAGCCTTTAGCGACAAGTCTAGCTTTATTTCTAACAATGACTCCATTTTCATCACATTTATTTTTGAAAACCCATTTTACTCTAATAACAGAAGTTTCCTTAGGTCTTTCAACCAAGGTCCCGACATTATTCCTTTCGAATTCATTTAGTTCATCTTGCATTGCTTTGATCCAATCATCATCACCTAAAGCTTCATCAGTGCTTTTAGGCTCTAATTGAGAAAGAAATGCTAGATGTTCTACTTCATTTCTTAAGGAACTTCTAGTCTTTACAGGTTGATTTACATCACCAATGATACTATCACTGGGATGATTCTTAAGAAACACCTGATTTGGGTTTTGTAAAACCTGTTCATCAACATAAGTTAGAAAGTCTTCTGGGATAAATGTTTCAGAAGTATCTTCTAGAACAATTTCCTTATCATAAGGTTCTTCTATCAAAGGTTGACAATCAGTTTTTGAAAACACATCCGAGGATGTAGGTTGGGAGGTTTTAAAAACAAAAGGGTCAGACTCATCAAATTTTACATGTACTGTTTCCTCAACAGTACAAGTGTTTTTATTAAAAACTCTATAAGCCTTAGAGGTTGTGGAATGACCTACGAAAATCCCTTCATCAGACTTTGGTGCGAATTTATGTAAGTTATCTTTAGTATTCAAAATGAATACTTTGCAACCAAAAACCTTGAAGTAGGAAAGTCTTGGTTTTCTACCATTCCATAACTCATAAGGAGTTTTATTAAGAAAAGGTCTAATCAAAACCCGATTTATAGTATAACAAGCAGTACTTACAGCTTCAGCCCAGAAATGTCTAGCAATAGAATATTCACTCAACATGGTTCTAGTTATTTCTTGAAGAATTCTATTTCTTCGTTCAACTACACCATTCTGTTGAGGAGTTCTAGGTGCTGAAAAGTTGTGAGTAATACCTTTCTTACTACAAAAAGTTTCAAAATCAGAATTTTGAAATTCTCCTCCATGATCACTATGGAAAGTTTTCAATGGAAGGTTTTTCTCATTTTTCACTTGAGCTCTAAAACTTTTGAAATAAGAAAAAGCATCAGATTTCCTTGCTAGAAAATAGACCCAAGTAAATCTAGTGTAATCATCAACTAGAACAAACACATAGTATTTGCCTCCAATGCTTCCAGTTTGTGTTGGACCAAAAAGATCCATGTGCACTAACTGTAATGCATCGGTTGTTGAGACTTCACCGATTGACTTAAAACTAGATTTATGTTGCTTGCCATATTGACAAGGATCACAAACTTTAGAAGAATCAAATCTAAGCTCCGGTAGATCCTTAACAAGTTTCTTCTTAGAGAGTTTACATAGGTTTCTAAGATTACAGTGTCCTAATCTTCTATGCCATAACCAAGAATGATCTTCCATTGCACTTAGGCAAGGTAAATCTTGGCTTCTTAGGTCTTCTAAGTTTAAGGTGTAATCATTATCTTGCCTATTGGCTGAGAGAATAAATTCTTCCTTGGAGTTGTGAACTAAGCATTTATCATTCCTAAAATTCACAAGGTAACCTTCATCACATAACTGACTTATGCTAATGAGGTTGTGCTTAAGACCTTTAACAAAAAGAACATTTGAAATCAATGTTTTACCCAAAAGAACTATATTACCAATACCAACAATATCTCCCTTAGCATTGTCTCTGAAAGTTACCTTTCCTCCTTTCGTTTTGATAATCTTTTCAAAAAAGCTTTTGTTACCAGTCATGTGCCGGGAACATCCACTATCCATGTACCAAATATTGTTGCTGGAACTTTCTTTATTTTCCTGAAATTAAGAACAAAGTTAGACTTTCGGAATCAAAACTTGTTTGGATCCGAGATTTCCAGACAATAAAATTTTTGGAACCCACATTTTCTTAGAAAAGTAAGCTTTATGAAAACCTAAAGATTGGGTTTTGTTTAAGGAACAACTTCTTGCCCAGTGACCACCACATTGACATTTAGTGCAAAATGGGGCACTTTGAGGAACAAAATAATTGTTACTGAAAAATGGTTTTGCATGAGTATAACCAAATCCGGATTTATTTCTTAAAGGTCGTATTTGAGAATATATCTTATCCAAATTTTCTTTACCATGGGTAAAGTTTGATAAACACTGCTTTAAGGAAAACATTTCGGACTTGAGTTTTACAACCAAGTTTTTATCCTCAAAATCATTTGTTTTGCAACTAGAGTTAGGCTCGAAAACATTTTTATTAGAAATTACTTTTTTGAACTCTTTAGAAAGTTTATTCTTCTCAGAACTTACTTCCTCAAGATTTTTTGAAATATTTTCAAAATCAGCATTTTTCTTATCAAGATCTTTAGAAAGATCTGATATCTCTTTAGTAAGAATAGAATTCCTAGAATTTTCCTTATCAAGTTTCTTGTTGAGTTTGGAATTCTTAATCTCAAGAAGTTCAGCAAATCTAGAGACTTCTTCATAAGTAGGTAAAGTATTTTCCTCATCAGAAGATGATTCTTCGTCAGAAGAGTTATAATACTTACTATCATTAGGATTTAAAGAAACATTGGTCAATGATTCAGGATTTCGTACCTTAGCCATAAGAAAATGATTATCAATAGGTAATCTGGCTATAAGACCAATATTCTTCTGTCCTGAAGATTCATATTCAGAAGATTCATCTGAAGAGTCACCACCACTGGCACTCCAGGTGTCATTAGCTTTCAGAACTTTCTTAGCTTTAGCTTTGTAATACTTCTTCCTGTTTCTGTCTGAATGCCTTTCCTTCCTTTCTTTCTTTTTGAGCATAGGGCAATCTGGTCTAATATGTCCAGCTCTTTTACATTCATAACATGTAACTTCTCCATCTTTCTTATCTTTCCTGTCCTTCTTCTTATACTTGGATTGAAAGTTTCTCTATCCAGCTATCTTGTTCATCCTTCGAGCAAGATTGGCTAATTCATTTTCTGAAACTTCACTTTCACTAGATTCGGATTGGAAAATGACTTTCTTTGATTTGGATCTGGTTACTCTCTCAGGAGTCTTAGCTTTCATCTGATTCGAAGTTGTAGTAAAAGCAACAGTACCATTTCCATTCTTCTTCTTGATGTTGTCAGCATCTCTCTTCATTCTGGTCTCATGTTGTAGAAGAGTTCCAAATAATTCATCAAGAGTAATTTGAGTGACCTTCCTGTTCTCTACTATAGCTGTTCTCTTGGATTCCCACTCATTGGGCATAATGTCAATTATCTTGTCCACAAGAGCTTCATCATCTAAACCTTTTTCTCCCATAGATTGTAGACTGTTGACAATAGTCATAAATCTTTGTTGAACTTTACAGATAGGTTCTCCATAAGGAAAATTGAAGCCATGATATTCAGCTCTAAGCATAGATCTTTTAGTCTCAATCACCTTAGAAGTCCCAAAGTGTGTAACCTCTAACTTCTTCCATATACAGTTAGCTGCTTCACAAGAAGAAATTTGGCTATAAATATTTCTAGTCATTGAACATAATAAAGTATTGCGTACCTTATAGTTGAGTTGATATTCTTGCTTTTCCTGGTTAGTAAAGGTTCTGACTTCCTTGTCAGGAATTTTATAATCACCAGTAAGCATCACAAAGTTGTCTACTCCAGTATTGATAACAAAAGTCTTCATACGATCTCTCCAGTATTCATAGTCATTACCATCGAAGATTGGTGGCCTTGTAGGATTCAGATTGTCAATAGAACCAACATTAATTCCTTCCATACTAAAAGAAACTTTGCACACAAACTTGTTAGTAGCTTAGAATCGTAATAACAAGGTTCGGAATGGGAAAAGTTCGGAATGGATAATCCGGAATGACAAAGTTCAGAATAGGAAAGTGAGCAAGAAAAACATGTATGTGAGTACAAGTATTTCAGTAACCAAGACTTGTATGTGAGTACAAGTATTTCAGTAACCTTGGCTCTGATACCAAATGTAAGAATGGTATAGAGTAAGAGGTTTCCGACCTCTGATACCAATTGTAGGATCGAAATATAATATGAGATGCTCAATATACAAGAGGGGGGGGGGTGAATTGTATACTTTAAAAATTCCTTTGGAACCTTTAAAGTTAGTTATGAATAACTAGAGTTTCCTTAAGAAAAGGAAAGGGCTAAGTTTAACAAAGTTAAACTAAGTAAATTCACAACACCTCTAACACCGAACTGAACTTGGAAAGGGATTCAAAAAGTAGCTTCCGGAAATATGATTCCGAAAATTGAAACTTAACAAAAGTTACAATATAAGATTCTACCTTAAAGCGTATAGAATCTAAACTAATCAGAGTAAGTAAGGAATTATAAGAAAGTTATACTTTCCTTAAGATACAAATTGCAGCGGAATAAAAACAAGTAGTAAAACTACTAGTAACAAGATAATAGACTTTTAACCCAAAGAGAAGGGTATCCAACAACCTTGGATAAAGGTCCCTTGATTTATACATTCAAGCAAATCTGTCTTACCCACACCAGGGTAAGCCCTCGATACGAAGATCGGTGTCTCTGTCTTGCTATCCCCGCAAGCCCTCAACTTCAAGGTAGTTGGCAACCTCTGTCTTTCTCAGAAAGAAAGCCCTCGATCTTTAAGGTAGTCGGCACCTCTGTCTTTCTCAGCAAGAAAGCCCTCGATCTTTAAGGTAGTCGGCACCTCTGTCTTCCTATCCCCAGAAGCCCTCGAATGTAATCACCAACATTCGGAGTCGCACGAAGCTTTGAGAGTTAATAAGAGACTCTCTCTCTAGAAATCACTTCAACAGCTTGTAGGCACAAAACTCAGTTGTTTTTCCAACCGCACCGAGATCTTTCAAATGAGCTCCTATTTATAGGTAAGGTCGGCTCCTTCTCCAACGGTCATATTTTCCTTAAAGTTAGGAGGGACCTGTACACGTGTCACTTAGACAACGGTTAGTTTATAACAAAATGGACGACATCGTTTTATAACAAAACAAGTGTAACAGAATGTACGACATCGTTTTAAACTCTAACATAAAGGTTCGGAATAGGAACTTCGGAGTGAAGGTTCGGAGTGAGTAAATTCAGAGTGTATAAAACAATGATAATCAGATTCTGTTTAATAGGTGAATTCGGAATGAGAATTCGGAATAGGAATTCGGAATAGGAATTCGTCATCAGAAATCGTAATGAGAATTCGTCATCATAATTCGCAATGAGATTTCGGAATGAGATTTCTTCATTAGAATTCGTAATGAGAATTCTTCATTGGAATTCGTAATGAGAATTCGGAATGGGATTTCTTCATTAGAATTCGTAATGAGAATTCTTCTTTTGAATTCGTATCCTGAATCTGGAATAGAACTTAGTCAGAGTTCATATCCGGAATTCGGAATGAAACTTCCTTATAGTTCTTGTCCAGAATCTGAACCCTAAAACAGAATGCTTTTATATCAAAGTTTTAATGACTCCGAGAAAACGAATCTGAATCTCATACTTAAGAAAAATATGAATGAAAATATGATAAGGATAATTTTCCTTATAAAAGCGATTTTCCTTAAGAAAGCAATTTTCCTTATAAAAGCAATTTTCCTTAAGAAAGCATTTTTCTTACAAAAGCGATTTTCCTTAAGAAAGCATTTTTCCTTATAAAATCGATTTTCCTTAAGAAAGAATTTTTCCTTGTAAAAGCAATTTTCCTTAAAGATAAGGTGTTTGTGATTTTCAAAACAAGAAGGAATGGAAAAGTCATAAGGAAAACCTTATTGACTCAACACATAGGTTAATTTACCCAAGATAAATAAATGGTTTTTAGGAAAATTTCTATTAAACATGGTCTTAATCCATCCAATAAATGAATAGGGATGGTATCTTCAATGCATATCTTCATTTAATAAGAATGAATTTTATTGGATGTACACTTATATGAAACATTTATTATTAGACAATGTTTAATTTTTTCTAAAAAATTAATTGAAATTTAATTTATACTTTAAAATTATATTATTTCAAATTTTGAAAGTAATTAAATATTTTGAATGTAAATTTCATAGAAAATAATATAAATAATGGAAATAATATTCAAATATAAAATTTAATAATTTTTTAGGTTAAATTAACCATTTATAATTTTTTTACATAAAGAGATTACAACAACACATTTTGTAAATAAAGTCAGACTACATTACAAGGGGTTATAGAAATAATGATACAAATAGATAGGTTTAAGTGTTGTAAACAAAGAAAATATCAATAGGAAATGAACATAATAAAACATATAATTATGTTACAGGTCCTCCAAAAATAATATATATAATATTTACATATATGAGAATGAATTTTAAATGAAAGGATGAGATATGATCATTTCAACTTAGAAGAAACATTCTTATTTTTTATGTAAAGAGAGTGTGAATTTAGTGATAAGAGAAGTAAACCTATGAAATAAAATTTATAGAATAAAATAAATCATTACCTATTGATAAATATATTACAATTTACAAAATAGATATTCAATCATAGAAAATGTATAATCTAAATTGTGATGGGAAAAAAATCGTACCACCGACATCAGATTAGTTGGAGCTATTTTAACTCCCCATATAATAAATTTATATATATTATTAAAGTGTATATGTACAATATTAAAAACTATTTCAGTTAATAAGAATAATTTAAAAAAATTTATTATATATATATTAATTATTTATTTTCAAAATTAATATCTAGGTGTTAACAGTTCTATTTTTTATATGTGATTATATTTGTAGGTTCTGATCTGTGTTCCTTGATCATTACTTCATCATATAAATAATTTTATGATATTTTATTATATTTATTTCATATAAATCAATATTCCCATGTTAACTTCTTGGAAATTATGGTTATGGTTTTCATTGAATAGTAAAAATTCCCCATTTTTTTGTGATTGTTGAATTAAGTAAAAAATTGTACTAATTTGTGAATATACATGGATATATTACCATTATATAATTATAAAATTATTTAAAATTAATCCTAATTTAATAATATTACGATTATGTATTTTTCCTTTGTCATTCATTATTTACACATTATAGCATTATTCATGTTGGTGGTAAAACAGACCCAAGAAAGAACACCTCATAACGGACGAATAAGTAATATAAAGATATTTTATATTAATAATATCACATTTATATATATTTATGTTTTTCAAATATTTCTTTTTAATTTGATAAATTACAATTAATATGATATTTATAATGAAAATTGTTAATAATAACTATGAATATGATGAAACTTATATTGAATTGAAAAATCTCATAAGAAATAACATTTTGAAATTTGGGATTTGTTTCATATTATTTTGACTAGAGATTACAAAACATGGTCAATAATTGTTAGGTTGTTAACTTGATCTAGTATTAAAGATAAAATTAAACTAATGGTGAGTATTTTAGTGGGGATATGAGGGGTCTATTTACAAATATGAATAGTTTTTTATTTTTCTAAATTCACATTCTCACATTTATATAGCATATCATATTGATGGAAGGTGGGTTAAAATTTAATCAATATTAGATATTGGATAATGTAATGTCCATATTTATTTCTATACAATTATATAAACTATATGATGATATATTTTTATATTATCCCTCAATATAACCCTATTACGTCTTTTTATCATTTAACATGTTGTATAACTTTTACCTTGAAAACATATTTCTATGACCAAAACTAAAATTGAAAATACTACCAAATTATGAAATTATAGTTTAAAATATAAAAATAATATAATTGAATTAAATTTATGAAGTTTGTGAAAATTAAATTTAATGTAATATGCATAATGTATTAAAAATAAATATTAGAAAAAAAGTATATTTTAGTATCAAAATGAATTTATTCAAATTATTTACAATGTTATAATCCTTAGATGACTGGTAAATTGTATTAATATATATAAATATATATAAAAAATTTTATTATTAGAAAAATTAATCGTTAGAAGTCATTTTAATTTATTAAAATAAAAATTCAAAATACATTTAAAAAAATTATTTATAAAATTTCTTTTTAAAATTATTTTTTTTCATCATCATTACCATATAATTAATTATCATTTCTTCATTTTTTATACATTTTAACATATATACAAACTGTGAATTTCATTGTATCTTATTCCTAAAATGTTATTGTTTCTAATTTTAAATACAAACATAGAATATATAATAGAAATATATTCTTAAAAAAACAATAATTTGGGAAATAATATTTAAAATAGTTTTACATATAATTACAAAATTATTTTTTAGATATTATTACATTATTTTCATAATCATCCCTTGAGTTTTATCAACATATCAAATTTATATAAATTTTTATTATTAATATATTTAATAAAAATATTTAATTTTAAATAATAGTTTCTTTAAAATATATACCATTTTCAATTGTGATTTAGTAACAATAAATTATATTAAAAAAATTTATTTTTATTTAATTTAATTTGTATAAATCATAAATATGATTCTTTTAGATATCCTGTAATGAATTTCATTTCGTATTATAATATTATACTAAAATTATTCATTGTTCATATTAAATAGAATTTTCACGTATAATTAACTATAAAACACAATAGATTTATTTAAAGTTAAATAATCACGAAATTTATATGGTGTTAGTATTTATACACTTTAAAATAAATTATCCTTATAAATTCTAAATCTATATTTCAAAAATGAGGCTACATTATTTTGATTTGATCTTTAAGTTCCCACATTTCTTACTCGATGATATTATTCATTTATGGAACATTATCCTAGGGGTTAAAATTTTTTCACAATAGATTAAATCCATGATATAATATTTTTATTTATTATTCTATAAAGAGATATCATGTTCCTATTTGAAACATTAGAGTTTAGAAAATATGTTGAATTTGGTATTTTCTTACTGAGAAGTGATTAATGGAACACATCATCCACTGTGGAGTGTTTCATGGGAAGACCAACATGATATGCTATTATTCAGAAAAAGTTAATTTTTTTTGAAATGGAAAATGTTTTACGAAATTTATCTTCACTTATCCATGAGTCTCATTACCCTATTATATGGTTATAGTTATTGGAATAACATATCTCTGATTTTAATCTAAAATTTTTACAAATGATTATTAGAATCACAATTTTTTTAAATATTTTTTATGCTAATAAATAATTGAATTGTATAAATATATATAAAATTTCACAAGACATTTACAGTCCAATAATCCTAAAATATTATACATTATGTCAAAATCATAATATTATGCACCTCTCCTCATATATTCTGCCTCACAGTTCCACATGAATGTTATAATAAAAACTGTTTTCATATGATAATTATACTATAGGATGTTGTTGACCCCAAACTCAATTGAAATTAGTTGAATATAATCTCATTATATATTTAATTTTTAGAATGGTCTATTGAACTGGACCATGTGTATAAGAATGATAAGTCCTATTAAACCTCAACTTCATATTGAATACTTATTGAAGGATTCTCCATAACATCGCTGTAAAAAATGCATCGTAATATGATAATATCACACACATCACTTTTATTAATGGTATTTTCATGTAATTTCTATTATTTATTTGTTTTGTGGGTTTACATGGCATTTTTTGATAAAAGGGTGGTTACTTCCGTATTTTTTCCAAACTGTGATCCCATTTCAATATTTAAATAAATATTTTCTTTTATAACTCCTTCTAAATCAACATTTTTCACCCATTACACTTCATAATTGGGAACCCCTGATCTAATCAAGCCACTATATCCATTTTTACCTCTTATGAATTCATAATCATGGTGGATTTTGGTTATTTATTCAGGCATTAGGCCGACTCATGACGTAATTTATAGATTTAACAAAATAATTTATTTCATTTATATATAATTTATTTTAATAGTTTTTTGTCATTACACCTCTCATTCAATACCACAAACCCTATTTTCACCCTCATGTTTCATTTTCCCTATTTGGAGCTCAACTTCATCATGGTTTGTGTGAATTTATTTTAGTTTTCTCAAATCATCCATATTTGCAAAGGGAATTTGTTTCATTCATAAATCATTAAAATTTTACACCTTTCCCCACATTTAAGTACCCACATGACCTCCTCAGTTTTATTCAAATATAAATTTACATTTCTTCTTCTTAGAGATTCAAAAATTGGTGTATTTATGGAAATTTATTCAATTTTCTCAAGTAATGGAATTCCTCTCTTGTCCATTATATTTTCTTTTGGGTTTCTCCACCTTCATCCTCCTCCTTCCATTATTTATTGATTCTATCATCTCCTATGGTAATGAATGACATAAGGTTATTTTATCCGATTATTATTGATGGGGGATTTGTTTGTTTGGGGATGGTCTTCCAAGGTTTAGGGTTTATAATACCTCAGATATAGATATTGGGTATGTGTTTCCATTAAGACAAAAAGTTGATGTAGGTTTCCCATTACAATATTCATTTTTATTTAAAATTCACCTTTTTCATGGTATTTTCACCCTTTAAATCTTTTTTTATTTTTTTGTACGCCTTCAATTACATTATTTGGTGTGTAATGTGGTGTTTAAGACTTGTTTTCTGAAAAGTAGTATTGTTTAGTTATAAGAGTGCACACCAATTATTTTTTTAAATGTACTGTTATATTTCACATCAGTTTTGTGATGTTTAGAACCTGATTTATAAATTTATATAAATTTATTTCGTGAAAATTTTATTTTATAAACTTTAGTGTTATGTATAATTGGTTTCATTAAATGTTGTATGCCACGTTTTGAAGAAAGTCCCTGGTTGGTATATGTGTTCCCATTGTGATATGAAATGATTGTTTTGGATTATGAAAAATATTGGAAGCATATGAATAAATGTTTTTGGGTTACTTATGTGGGTTCCAATTTGGTTTGGGTTTTATAATTAAATTAGAATGGTTTTTAGGGTGTGTTGGCATGTGTTCCCGATAAATGGAATGTTTAGCATCTCTATAGAAATGTATGTGTTTTGAATGAATACGCATAATCTTTCAATGGATTATTTAAAATTATTTTTTCATACAATTATTTTTAAACGTATTTATGAATATTGGAAATGGAACTCTTGAAAAATGTTGTTTTTCTTAAGAATTATTAAATGTATATTAGGAATTTTTCTTGTAAAACTGTTTTTCATGTGTATTCCATGTTGTATCATTGGGTTCATTTTATGATTTATTAAATTTATATACTAAATAATGTTATAGATGAAAATTTTGGCTATATATGGTATTCGTGGTTGTTTTTCCTTAAATGATCAATTTTAAATGGATTCTATGAGAAATGCCTATTTATACTTCTTGAAATTGTTTTATGAGAATTTTATGTGGTTTATTGACCCATGACGGATATGTAAAACATTATGTAAGGATGTTTGGTAGATTTATTATTAGGAAATAAAATTTTCATGCGAAAAATTTATGTGATAAAATTTGTAACTTTATTGAGCATAGAGGTCGAACCTCGAGTGTCTTAGTGGGTGGACGTCTACTAGTATTCTAATAATGTAGAGAAGTTTCATCCTTGTTTCACATTACAAGGTTGAAAATGAAAACACAAAATTAACTATTATGATAATGTTGGGGAACACTAGGTTATGGTTTTTTTCCCTACTTGTGTATCATTCATTATAATAGAAATTTGTTATGGTCACGTCTCACCGAGATACGAGGTACAGGGGGACCATAGCGAGCTAGTGCCTTGGGATGTTCTTGTGACTTTTTCTCATTGGATATTTTGTACCCACTATCAGCATATGGTGTGTTTAAATTGTAAATTCAGTATTAATTGTATTGTATTTAAAATTATACATTCTTTAATGTATCCTTCTTGGAAATTATTTTCATTTTGATGTTACATCTCTTTGAAAGTGGTTATTAGCATTTCCTATTTATTAAAACATTCAAGAATTTTATTCTGTAATTTTAATTGCGTGAAACCTTGTTTGGGAAAATTAATTTATTATATTTAATTTCAAAATTCAAATTTATTTTTCTTTTATTTTAATGGATTTTCATTGGGAATAGAATATCTAGCCAACCTTTTGAGTTTTAATACTCACGACTATAGTATTCTTCTATTTTCATCCATTGTGTTGGTTTTAGTTTGAGTTCGATCACTTTGGGAGATATATGATCGATGATTTGGAGAGTGGAAAGAAGTGTTACCTAGAGTTAGTTGGTTTTTAGGTTTGGTCAGTTGAGTAGTCTGGTTCAGTTTTACATTGTGTTTCATGTACAATTAATGTTTAGTTCTAATTTTATATAAATGTATGTTGCGTTGTCTGTTTATTTCACCTTCTTAGTTAATGTTTATATTTATGGTAAAACAATCCCTTTTCACTCTAACTAATTCCATTAGCACTTATTGACATCAAGGGGGATCAGGAACGCCTCTCAAGACTTGTCGTTGAGCAGCCTCGGTCACCGAATCCGGATAGACCAAGACTAGTTTGTTACAAAATGGTATTATAGAAGGTCACCTCTGGGAAGAACGTGGTTTTTATAGCTCCCTTGTTATTTGGGTGATTTCATGGAAGATATAGTAGTGTTTTTTGTAACTTGAGGGGTAGGTTTGGGAAGAGAATCATGAACTCTTTCTCATTCCTATCCTTCTATGTCCCTGGGAAGACTGGTTTTATTTGTTTCATTGGTTCTTATGGATTCTTTGGTGATTGGGATAGAATAAGAGAAGTTTTACTAATGGACTCCATGAGCTTGTAGGGCCGGAAAAGCCACATGGATCCAGGAAATTATCTTAATAATCTCTTTGTGTTTGTGGTGTGCTTAAAATATGGCCGCCAACCAAATGGTCAAGTCATCCACTGACACTTGTTCTCATCTATGGGTCTCTTAGACAATTTTTGAATTCTGAATTTTGTTTTGATAATCCCTATGTGAGAATTGTGGAAAAGGTTTTTCATGGAATTGTGGTATTTTAACATGTGGAAAGTGGGTTTTCAATGCATAATATAACAATGGTTTTTGGAATGTTTGTTTTTTGTGAATAAATTTTTTTGGGGAAAGTGGAAATGATTAAATGGGATTGATTTTACATAATCTAAACTTATGGTTTTCTAAAATTAAATTCTTGGAAATATGGGATTAATTTAAATAGAGTTGGATTTTTTTAATGGAATGTGTTGGTATTTTTAAAAGTTTTTGAATATGATAAATTTCTTTTGGGAATCAGTTTTGAACGGCTATTGTATTTCTAAATAAGGGTTTTGTAATTTGTGGCTGCTGGATTAAGAAAAGACAACATTATGCATTTTTGAAATGGGAACGTGATATTTGGAATAGAAAGATTTATTATAAAATTTACTAAATTAAATTCAATGGGTTTTAAATCAAATTGTGCTTTAAATGTGTGGTTAGTTGACATGATGAAAAATACATGGAATAAAGGGAAATGATTTTTATAGAGACCTAAGGGGTTTCATTGTCAATCTTGGTAAAATGGATTGTTGTGTGGAAATTTAATAATGATTTTTGACTTGGTTTTTAGTGTTCCTATGGAAGGTACATGATTTTTAAAATGGTTTGGGTGTTTTGCCTTATAAAATTTGGATGTTTGTTTTAGCCTTTGGGGTTCTCATTGGTTATCACATGCATGGTTTTGTATAGATATGTTGATGGATTCCTAGTATGGCATAGAGATTGGGTGCCCAGGGTGGCATAAGAATGTTCATGTGAGTGAGATTTGATGAAACACTGTTGTTTAATATTAAAATCCACGAAGTTAGTTTGATTTTAAAAGTGTTTTATACTGAAATTTTTTGTGTTTTTATAAACCAAAGTTTATATGGGATTATTTTTCATGTTTTACTTGTGTGGTTTGTTTGGTTTGCTTCCTCATGATCTGGAAGTGATACTCTTGGTGTGTCTTGATATGGGATCTTATTGGTGGCTCGTTTTTTGTGCAATGTTAAATGGTTTTCTAAGGATATGTTAAATGATGTGATATGGACACTAATGGTTCTTTTTTGGTAATAAATCCTATAGATCAGACTAAGTATTTGTTTCAAACATTAAATCCACTACATTGGATAATTTCTCAACTTTTGTGATGGAATATAGATTTGTTTGAGCTTGATCTAAATTGTTTCCCTATTGTGACGATTCTCTTGGATATAGAAATTGTGTTCAGTGAAGTTATTTTAGTATATCATCTCTGTGATTTTTTATTTTTCACAAATAGATTGGTGTACTTACTCCTCATGTAGTGTATATGGCTAGTCATTCTTTGATGTGGGTTTCGGATCAACGTCCATGTGTGGACCTCCAATGATAATCGGGTGTGGTCTTGGTTTTACCTGTTTGTTGGTGGAGATTATTGGGTGGTTCCTCTATTTCTTTTGTTGTTTTAGTGGCCTAATGATTGGGTCCCCTTCCCTCCATGCCCCGAGTGGTGGGGGTTTAATCCATGTAGAATGTCATGGCCCATGTAATTTTCCCTCCGTTCAAGAGTGGGTGGTTTAAATTTTCATGTTGTAACCCTCTTAACAAGGGTTTTTAGGTTGTTGTGGTCGAGTTTTGGTGGGCCTGTGCGGGTGAGGCTAGATTCTAGTTGATGTTGAATTATTATTTTTTAATTTATAGTTGATCTATAATTCTGTGGAAACCCACTACATCTCTCAAGGATCTTAGTTTATTTATTTTATATTTTATAGTTGTGATTTTATGGTGGGGAGGCCATCCCCCCTAATGTAATTGGATTTTTTTGAGTGCACATTGGTTTGGGTGATCGTTGGGTTCATTAGGAGAAGGCCCAACAATCATGTTATTGGACTATTTGTGGAGTTGGTGGCTTGGTATTTACAGTTATTTTTAGGAAGAGTTTGTGAGTTTGTGTTTTTATTAGGAAAGAGGCATCTTTTCCATTCATGTTAGCTAATATACCCTTTGCATGAGGGGCTAGAATGTGTTAATAAGGAATTGTTGGGTGTAAATATTTTAGTAGGAAAGTTTTATAGCTTTTATGGGGTGGGATTTTTTTATATTAGGGATATTTTCCACATCCATGAATTATTTTAACGGTATTTTTCATGTAAATTCCTTTCATTATTTTATTATAGGGTTTCTCTGGGAATCTTTGGAGAAAAGGGTGGTAAATTCAAGATTTGGGCATAACCCTGATCTCATTTAAAAATTAAAAAACCAAATTCCTTTCTTTTATTACTCATGAGTTTTTTAAAATTTTAACACAATGAACATTCATATTTTATTCCCCAAACCCATTCAAACCTCTATATCCATTTCGTCCCCTTTTGGAAATCAAAATCATGGTGGATTTGGGTGATTTATTCAGCCATTCAGCCTAACCGTGATCCCATTTCTAGATTTATGGAAAATATTTTTTTTCAATATCCCATTATTTTTTAACATTTTTTCAGACATTCCACATCTTACTCAAGTCCAATAAACCTATTCTCACCCCCTATGTTTCATTTTCCCACCTTGTCGCACATATTCATAGTGGATTAGGACGAATTTCATCAATGATTCACAAATTGTCTAGATTTTCAAAGTGATTTTTTCCATTCCTAAATCATTAAATTTTTACTCTTTTCCTACCATTTCAGTCCCAACTCAACCTTCAAATCCTTACTTGAACTTACCATTAAATTTTTTATTCTTGTAGATTCATCTATTAGTGTATTTTGGGTGACTTTTTCAGAGTTTCTCAAGTATGTTGATTCCTCTCAGGATCTTTCCATTTCCATACGGTTTCTCTCCTTCCTCCTTATCCTCCCATTATTTATTATTTATAACTTATCCCATATTCATTAATTAACTAGGTTTATGTTATACCAAGATTATTTATGGTATTTTTTTCATTTTGGGCTGGTCTTCATAGGTTGAGGGTATATAAACCCTCGAATGGTGAATCGGGTGGGTGGTTCTATTCCACCAAGGATTTGAGGAATTTTTACCAATGAAAACAAATTTTTTATTTAAGATTCATCTATTTCATGTTATTTTCCCCATATATGCATTTAGATTATTATTTTTCAAGCCTTAAATAACTTTATTTGGTTTTTAAGGTGGTGTTTATGCCTTGTTTTTCGAAAATTATTGTTATTTTCTATAAGTTTGTCTACCATTTGTTTGTTTAAATGTTTTGTTATTTTTTACAAATGATTTGTGATGTTTATAATATTTACTAGCTATTTAAATAAATTTTTATCATGAACATTTTATTTTATAACTATTTTAGTGTTAAATTGAATTGGATTCTTTAATTGTTGCATGTCACATTTTTGGGAAAGTGCCCGGTTAGCTTTTGTGTGCTCAAGGTGGTATAAAATGATTGGATTAGATTATGAAAAATATTTGATTCATGTGAATCAATGTTTTTGGTTCCATATTTTGGTTTCGATATATTATTGGGTTTTATAATGAAATTAGTATGGAATTTTAGGGTGTTTTTTCATGTGTTTCTGATAAATGGAATGTTTGACATCTCTATAGAAATGAATGGGGTCTGAATGTGTAACTAGAATTTTTAAAAGGTTTATGTAAACTTTTTGTTTCTTCCAATGGTGTGTTTACACCTCTCTATAAATAGTGTAATTGGTTCTTTTGATAAATATTTTTTTTGACGAATGGTTAATGTCCCTTTTGGCATTTTTATTGTTAAACGGGGTTTCATGTGTATTCCATGTTGTATCATTGGGGATGTTTTATGGTTCATGAACATGATTTATAAAATGGTTTTGAGGATATAGTATCTGGTTTTATATGCTATTGGTGGGTTTATGGACTTAAAGAAACATTTTTAAATGTATTTTATATGCAAAACCTCGTTGTACTTCTTCAATTTTATATATGAAACTTGTAAGTGATTTATTGACACGTGAAGGATATGTGAACCATGGTTTATGGATGTTTAGTGCATGAGTGATTTTGATATAAAATTTTCATTTGGAAACTGTATTAGATAACATGTGTTACTTGATTGAGCACAGAGAGGGGAACCCAGGTACCTAGGAGGGCAGATGTGTACTAGTATGCTAGTGATCCGGAGTGGTTTCATCCCTATTTGACATAGAATGTTTTGTGATTAATGATTTAGATTAATATGATGATGATTTTTGGGAACACTAGGTTATGAATATTTTTCCCTACTAGTGGTTCATTTATGAGAATATATATTTGTTATGGTTACTTTTCAATGAGATATAAAGGACCTAGGATCCACATATAGCTACTTCAAAGGGATATTCCCATTACTTGTGATCATTTTTTATATTTTACTCACCATCGGGATATGGTGTGTTTGGTTGGTAAATTCAACAGCATGTGTGTTCTGATTAAAAGTGTATATTATTTAAAGCATCCTCCTTGAAAATAGTTTTCATTTTAAAGATTCATATGTTTGAAATTGGTCACTAACATTTCCTATTTTTAAAACCTTGAAAGCATTTTATTTTCTAATGTTTGTACAATGTTACTATATTTGGAAAATATAATTTTATATATTTTATTTCAATCATGATATTTATGTATTTTGTATTTTAAAGGATGTGCATTTGTATTAGAATATTTGGCAAACATACTGAGTTTTAATACTCACGCCAATAGTATTATTCTATTTTTATCACCTAAGAAGTTTTCATCGTGAGTTTTATTGCCTTGGGTGACATCTAATCGATGTGTTGGATTGTGACCAATAGGGTCACATAGATTTAGTTTGTATTTATGTTTGGTCTGTTGAGTTGTACTTTTAGTTTAATGTACAATTAAAATTTAGTTAAACTTTTATATAATTGTATGTTTAGTTTTCAATTTCATTTTACATCTTAGATATTGTTTATATTTGGGAAAAAATGTACCCTTTTCACTCTATATAATTCCCTCTGTGCTTTTTACTATCCTTGGAAGATCAGGAATGCATCTCGGGACTTGTCATGGAGCGGCCCTGGTGACTAGTTCAGGGTCGAACCGGACTGGTTCGTGACAGATACATTGGAATGAAATTCGAGTTTCATCCTTACTTCATACTTTATATATATATTAAAGAACATTAGATAAATTAAAATTAAACTAGAATACTATTAATATGTACAAAAATTATAATTAAATCAACAAAAACAAAAAAATATTAATTTCCATGAAAATTACAGCGATGTCCAGTGAAAATTTTTTTTGGTGGTGTAATCTTATTTACGTTGGGGTATGGCTAATGGTTTCATTGTCCTTTTATACATTATACATTATAAATTTTTTCCCTTAACCAAGAATTCAGATATATATTATAAAATATCCCTCACAAATTGACCCACAATAGATTCTCTTTAGGATCTCGATACATACTTTTTCTTCTTGGATAAATAGGGAGTTATGAGTTTTAGGCATAATCTATTAAATTCTTCATCAATTTGGATATTTACTGAAATATATTCATTTAATGAATCTACTTAGTACATAATTTTCCATTTATTACTCTTAAATGTTCCTTATATTCACTTATATCACCACATGCAACTTATATTCTTCCTTGGTCATCCCATGTGTATATTGATTATAAACCACTTAAGAAAGATATAATTTATCCCATAATATTATAATTTCAAGGTCCATATTTTGAAAATTCAATAGTATTTTGCCTCTTTAAATCATCATCATGGATAAGTTATCATGTTAATTCATACTCAGATCTTCGTCCATATTGGTTTTCTACCCATGGTGATAATTTAATTGCTGATACTAGTCATTTATTAATAATAATCATAATATTCAGAGCATATTAAACTCTATATAATTGAATATATTTGTATATATCCTATGATCTATATATATTTAACACTTCATACAAAATTTATAATACCTATAAATATTTAATGCAAAAAAATTTCAAACTCAATATCAAGAATTAATTTTTTTATAATGAATCATCAATTGATGAGAGTTTAAACTACCACTACCAATATATTCATATGTACACATCATAATTTTTTAATTAATTATTTATAGGATATGACAAATAAATATCCTCTCAAGGGTAGTTTCAGTAAAAATGAAATGATCAGAATTTTCTTAAAATCAATAACATTTTCTTTTCATTAATTTGTTAATAAGAACTTTACACCCTTTTTAGTTAACTTTGTGGGTGTATTTGACATTACAATAAATTAATTTCAAATCATTCATAATATCTAATTAATCCAAGAAAATAATGGATATATATCATAGTGGTTGGTTTGTCCCATTCATCAATAACCTTCATCTTTGATGGATCCACGAATATAAAATGCCTTGTTATTACATGACCTAATAATGATACATTTTATTAGGAAAACATTCATTTTATAAATATGTAATATATATTAAATTTTCTCAAAATATTTTTTTAAAACCATTACATTATCTTACCAATATTACTTTCACTTTTAATATATAAATATATCACCTACGAAGACTAAAATAGGATGATTGAGAAATAATGGAATAATCTATTAATCATATCCATGAAAATTGTGGGGGAATTTGTAAGTCTTATTTGCCTCATTATTAATTCATAGTATCCATATATTTTATGAATGGATGCTATGGGTATATCATGTATTTCACCTGTAGTTGATGATATCAAGACCAAAGGTTTATAATTTTGAGTTATTTAGTTCCTTACAATAGATAAAATAATAGGTTAACACTTATTAGTTAATATTGTTTCTTAATCGAATTCTTTAAATCATCATGATTATAAATACAAATATTTGTTGGTATATCAATTTAAAAAATGATGTATTTCACCACAGGATGAATCAATTTCAAATATAAAATCACTGTAAATATTATTTTGTACTTTCTTCATTAATTAATATAATTTTACATCAGTTAATATGTACGAGGTCTTTAATGTAGGCATTATACCATGTATATAACACTACGACCCTAGAAGCCCGGAGTAGGTGATTTATTACATAATATTGGCATGATCACATGAGATCAAATCTAAAAATACTGATAAGTTTAGTAGCCTTGGAAGTACTAGATACAATGAGAAGTTTTACATTACATTATAAAATAAAAAACAAAACCAACATTGTCTCCACTGACCATATTCATATCCCTTTATCTATCCCTGCAGCTCAGTCATAAAATACTTCTTTGCATCCTGGGAAAAATAAAACATAGAAAGGGGTGAGCTCAAATGCTCAGAAAGGATAACAATATAGAGGAAGATTACATAAACATTAGGCACGATGAATAATTGAAAACAAATGCCTTTAAATAATAATCATGAACAATTTAAGGTAGGAATATGAGCTAAGTAAATAATTCCATAATAAAACATAATCGTTGGTATTTTACTAGTCGAATAACCACATGAAAAATTAATGTTATTTTCATAATATGGGAATGTATAATGACAGAAATTCAGAAAAAAAATTCATGGCCTCATTCAAGACGTCAAAAAATGATTTAGGCCTTGGACAAAAACATATATCAAATTGTTAAAGGAATTGGAAAATTCCTCTTCTAATTGTCTTATGATATCTACTGATGCATCAAGGAGCTATAGCGTGCTCCACCCATCACATACTAAATCTAATACATTCCTCATATGAATAGGTTGAAATATAACATAAACATTTGTATTAAAACTATAATACACGATTTCAATAATTTAATGACAAACAATGAATGTTATAAAAATAACACATCCACAGTCAAATATATCGCATAAAATTCAATAAAATATGGTATATTTGTATAATAATAAATCAATTTCAAACAAGTTTAAAATACATCAAATCATGTGGAGACAGATGAAAATGATACGTAAAACTCTTTGAGATAAATTTCCCTTTTTCATCAAAACATTTAAAAGTCACACATTTATAAAGGATGTAATTTAAAATATATCTTTTAATCCAATTGTCCCATTCCATTTTTAATGATTTCAAAATAATTATCATTTCAAAATATTCAAATCCATATAAATAAATAATTAATATCAATTTTAATACATGGTCATTAATGAAGAGATTGTGAAATTAACCATTAACATGTACTTTTCCTTGGTCTACAGTATGTTAACCTCCAATATTATAGTTAAATCATTTTTATTAAATTATAAAAGAACCATATACATAAATAAGATATCATATATGATCTTCTAATGTTTATTTTCTAATAATATTTTAGTATTATCATCATTTCGGGTTTTAACTAATTCATTTTCCTTTTTGTGTTTTGTTACATAAGTCGTGTTCTTTAGGGATAGGATGAATTTGATTAATACTCAGAATGATATTATGTTCATAAACATTATTTTTAATTATAAAATGAAAATTATTCTTGAATAGTTATGATGGGGAAATTAATCTCTTCACGTTTGTGGAAACAGTAATCCGTACGTACGCATAAGCGACAATATCATCAATTTGATATTGAAATCGTATTTAAATAGATGGTATATTTTATATATATAATCATCAAAATTTTATATTTATTATTTACACAAATTATACATCATTCTTATACTCATCCAAAAAAATAATGTATTGCATAACAACTACACCACGACGTGGAGACAATATTCCCTACGCACGCACGTATGGTGAATATGTCATTCATATGATGGATAGAAATATGAATATGGTTATTAAATTTTAATAATATCTTCAAATTATATATAAGATACTGGATTTATTTTTTTATAATGGAAACAAAAATGAATGATGATGTGGAAGAAGAAATGAACTTTAATGAGTTGACGAAATATTTACCTCTTCATCGGGTTCTTCCTTTTGATTTAATCAAAAGGGCTTCATATGTTGGATTTATGTCCAAAGGAAGTACTATAGGATGAATGTAGGATATTTTATAGGATATTTGGGTAGGGTTAGGCCGAGAAAAATGGATTTTCTAGTGTGAATTTGAGAGAAGGGGAAGTGCCTTTTTATAAGAGGTGAGAGTGGCACCTTAGGAAATGATTGAAATATGATTTTATAATAAACTTATTTTTTGTTAATAATGAATTCAAAATTATTTATATCCATTATAATGTGGGGATAACTCTAAACCATCTAAAAAATTGGTTTCATACAGGTTTATGTCACCATATTAATGTTATCTTTTAGATTTAACTCTTAGATAAATAGTTTGACATTTACCATGTCTATTTGTATTTTTATATTAAATGGTTAATAAATTTATTATAACCTTCCATGTGAATCCCAAGTGGTTAATTAATTACATATCTATTATTATATACATCCTTTTCTGATACTTAAATATTTAGGATGATTATATTATTTAATAATATATTATTTGTTTTAAAAACTCATTTATGTCAATTTTGACACTATTTGGTATTTTGTTTTTGTTAATGTCATTAAATCAAGATTAATTCAAACTAAATTAATATAATAACTTCTAACATGTAATATAAATATATTAATTTCATTTATTTCATAAAAACTATTAAATTATGTTTATCTTATTATTTATAATACAATTTATTTGATTCTTTAATCAATAAGGTAATTATTGCATCATCATTGTGTCATAAATAAATTTAATTATATAATGTATTAAAATTATAAATAAATTAAATTATGTAAGATATAGTTTTATCTTTATAATGATTATTTATATTAATGTTTATAACTTATATAACACCGTGTAAAATTTATTTTACTAAAAAATATATGTTTGTGTAATTTTTTCATTACTTTTAATTAATTTATATAAAGTGTAATTATCACTCTCATGTGACTCCATGTGGTCCCAATAATCGACCCAAGTATGACCATGTTGGTCCATGTATCAAAATATAATAATAATACCCATGTTAAGGTAATTTAATATTACTTTAATATTATTTATTTACCCATATTTGTCGGATTTACCCTTCAACCATAGTAAATAAAAAATTCACCGATGTAATTATTTATAATGGATAAAAATAAAAGTTAACAATGTACACAATTTGGAAAACCTAATTCAAATATGGAATCTATTTTCCTTATTCAAAACATAGAAGTATCATAAATTAATTTAAAATTAATTCTCATGGTCAAAACAAAAAACGTGTTTTTAGGAAATAATAAATATCAAAAGTTTGACACTTGTTTATGTCTAATTAAAATATGAAATTGAATCCAATGACCTAAATTATTTTAAATGATAAAAATATAATCTAATGAAACATAAAAACAATTCATATGTATAAATTAAAACTATAAATTATTTCGATTAAAAAAGTTGTTTTAAATTAAAATTTAGTATTGTTTAATTATTCATCAAAATATGAATGTTATTAGAAACGTACCAAAAATTTATCCAAAATAAAATTTATTCCCTATTATAAATATGAATTTAATTTCACTAAATTATATATATAAATGTTTCAAATATTTTATTTAAAATTGGTTCACCATTAAATGGCATAAAAGTGCATTTTTTGAAAAATACCTATTTTACCTTAAAAATTGAATTTTTCTTATATTATGTCTAAGAAACACAAAATATTACTGTTAGAAGTATATAGGATATATAAAAGTTAAAATAGGTATAATACTATTTATAACCTCTTTCTTGAATGGCTACATTGGTATGTTGTGGTGCGCTCGAACTCAGTGTTTCATGTGGCGCAAGTTATTGAAATACTTGGAAAAGATAACATACTATGAAATCATGGGGTTTTAAATTCTCACCTACTTCAATAAATTGTGTCCTCACAATTTGAATATTTTTTTAATAATAAAAGGGTAAAATATAAAAATAGTTTTGTAGAAAACCCAAATAGGAAATTAGGTTAATAAAATTTAGTGTTAATAAGATAAAAAGGGAAAAAAACTCACAACAACATTATGATTTTGATTAGATGAAAATTGGTAAAAATTAGAGATACATAATTGTAGGAAAAACATAAATATTTATAGGGAGTTATTGAGGTTATAAATCACAAACATGTGTAAAATTAGGGTCCTCAAAGCCATAAATATTTGATGATTTAAATTATCATTGGTTCAAAAAAAACATAAGGTATTAGGATAACACATTTTAGTTTTTAAGATCCCTTACCTAATGTTTAATAATTAATTTATACATATAATAAGATGAAAAAAATTATACTTGCCAAGTAGAGTATCATCCTTCGTCTAATTCCTACCGCAAACTCATATTTCACTCCAAAAGATATTAGAATTCAAAAATATTCTATTTATTATAATCCTATAGGGTTACAATAATAGTTAATTTATAATTAATTTGTAAGAATATTTAAAATGAAGTACATTATACATACTAGGACATCATGTTGGCCAGTGGTAGGGGATGTACCCTTGTCGCTCTTCGGTTGCATGTTTAAGTCACACGGCCTTGCTGGACGCGACAAGTTGTCGCCTAACCTCCAGATTTTCATTTTTATGACAATCCAATAATAATCTCAAGAAATGATTTAATCGTAACAATAGTATCCAATGTTAGTTTTAATCCATCCCATCCTAGAGAATTATCCAAAATACTTCTGTCTAAACTCATAGTCCAAAATTTATAATGAAGGTAATCACAATGAAGATCATTTTTTCCATGTAATAACATGTGAATACCTTCATCGTGTATTCTTTTAAAAAATGGGAACACCATGAATTCCCATAAAACCATATTTATTACATTAATTATCCCTTATTCCTTATAGAATACTGGATATACTTTCTTATATAAAAAAATGTTGTAAACTCTAACGATGATGGAATAAACAAAGAATTATTCAGTTTCAATTATGTCAATAACATGTAATATAATTTATCCAAATCATTCATCAATTATTCCAAAATCAATACATTTGTATCAAGACTATATTAAATGTTTATCTTTCCTTAAAACATGTATTTTAAAAAAAAAAATAACTTGTTATTGAGTCACTTTTTTTGAACCATATAATCTCAAATCCTCAATGAAATATTACTATAGAACAATCCTTATTTATTTACATAATAAATATAACATGTACATCATTAACAAAACATTAAAATGAAATTACTCTTTAATAACAATATAAGAACACTAGCCATTACTCTTCAACTATGGTAATGTCATAACATTATTATTATCTTATATCAGCATTTGGGTTATAGTCTAATGATTTGGACATTGATTTGCATAGAGTCCTAAATCATTGTAGAGGAAGAATTTTAAATATGAATCCATTTTCTTACCCTTGCAATCACTTATATGGTGTCCTTTTTCTCCATACTTATAAAAATATCTCATCCCCTTCAAGCATTTACAAATGTTATTTTTTTCATAGTTATAATTTATGGGTAATTCCTTCTTCCCTGTATTTCCTTTATCCATCTTTCTCTCTTCCATTATTTTCATATCTTTCTTCCCTTCAAAGCCATATGACTCAGAGAATTATTTACATATATTATTAACACATGAAACTATTTCTTCATGTGATGAGAATACATGGGAGTCTATTTCCCTTATAAATGTTGGCTTAATACTGTGAAATATATGATCCTTATTAATATTTCGATCAAGAATATTGCTGGAATTATCATTCCTTTTACATGGAGACATGTCTAAACAATGGCATACACTAGGTTAATTTATGAATCGCAATTCATAATTATAATAATGTAAAATACATAATGTAAATTGAAATGATTATTCATATTATATATAATCAAAAAATGTTTTCTTTGAGGAATTATTTACTCCAAAATCCTTCATAATGGCTTGTAATGAAAATGTAAATTATCCTATGCATATACCCCAGGAGTGTCGTAACAAAGAGTGCAGTAAAGACCATTTTCGTGCACCCGTTCCCATTCGAGACTATCTCAAAGTAGTGTTTTCAAGTTTTACCCCTAGGTACACATGTGCCTAAGACACCTTTACCTACTCGTATCTAGAAATGGATGTATTTCTTCGAAAATACACAAAATATCTACATTACTAATATTCTAAGATGTTCTTATATACTATTCCTCAAAGTCTATCTTAGGGTAATGTTCTCTAATATCTGTTTTTATAAATCTAGCTTCCATGGATTGTAATAAACTTCCTCTGATGCCAACTGTAATGCCTCGACCCTAGAATCACAGAGTTGATTATTTTTACAAATCCTTATTATGATCTTAAGGGATCAAATCCCAAAAGACCGGTCAGTTTAATAGCCTTGGTAGTATGAGAGACAATCATAAGTTTTATATTACATTATAAATTGATAAAAAACAACTACATTTTCACCGTTGACCACATTCATATCCCATATACTATCCATACTGGCCCGTCATAATATACTTCTTCACTTCCTGGGAAAAATAAAACATTGAATGGGGTGATCTTAGATGCTAAGTATGGATAAAAATACAGCAGAAGATAACATAAAAATTAAGCATGGTAAATAATTGAAATCACATGCCTTTAAATAATAAACAGGAACAATTTATGGTAGGAATTTGAGATGAGTAAATAATTCCATAATAAAACATAATCATGGGAATTATACTAGTCAAATATCCACATGAACCATCAATATTATTTTCATAAAGAGGGAATGTAAAATTCCATACATTCTGAAACATTTTGTCAAGGCCTCCTCCAAGATGTCTAAAAATGATTCAGGCCTCGGCCAAAACTATATATCAAATTGGGAAAGGCCTTGGACAATTCCACATCTAATTGTCTCTCGATACCTACCAATATATCGAGGATCTATAGTGGGATGCACCCATCACATAGTAAGTCCAGTACATTCATCATATAAACAAGTTGAATCATAACATAAACATTCATATTAAAAGTAGCATACGATATATCAATACTTTAACCATATACCATGAATGGTATAAAAATAAAACATTCAAAGTCAAATATATCCCAAAACATTCAATACAATATGGAATATTTGTATCATAATAAATCAACTTTAACCAAGTTTAAAATCCATCAAAGGATAATGAAATTGATAAAAATGATATGTAGAACACATTGATATAGATATCCCATTTTGATGAAAACATTTAAAATTTACAAATTTGTAAAGGAGGTAATTTAAATGATATTTTTGAATAAAAGTGTCCCATACCACTTTAAATCTTCTTAAAATAATTATCATTTCAAAACATTCATGTCCATATAAATAAATCCTTAAAAACATTTTTAAAATAATGACATTAATTAAAAGGATTTAGAAATAAAAATCATTATAACATTTAAAATGATTTTATAGAAAAAAAGTCACTTAAAAATATTCCCTCTGAAAACTCATTTATGAAATGTGTACATGGATAATAAATATGTCCCAGTAGATAGTTACGTAAAAATATCCTCAGATAATAATGAGATTGTGAAATTAACGCTTAACTCATACATTTTCCTGATCGAGGGTATGTTAACATCATGTAAAAGTGTTAAATCATTGTTATTATATTATACAATAACTATATACATAAATATGACATCATATACGATCTTCTAATAATTTTTTATTCATAATATTTTAATATTATCGTCATTTCGGGTGTTAACTAATTCGTTTTATTTTATGTGTTTTATTTAATAATCCATTTTGGATATGGATAGGACGTATTTCATTCATATAGAGAATGATTTTATGTTCTTAAAAATTATTTTTAATCATCACGTGAAATTACTCTTGAATAGTTACGATGGGGAAATGAATCTCATCGCGTTCGCGGATATGGTAATCTGTACGTACGCACGAGCGACAATATCATTATTTTGATATTAAAATAGTATGTAAAGAGATTTTATATCAAATATAAAGAATCATAACTATTTATATTTATTATTTAAATCAGTTATACATCATTATAATATCTATCCAAAAAAATAATGTAGTAAATAACAACTACACCACGATGTGGAGATGGTAAGTTATACGTACGCACGTATAGTGAATTTGTCTTTCAAATGATGGATATATTAATGGATATGGTTCGACCATTTTTATAATAACATCACAGTATATAGAATATAATGGAGTTATTATTTTATAATGTAAACAACAATGAATGAGGTAGTGGAAGAATAAAAGAACTTGAGTGAGGTGATGAAATATTTACCTCTCCTTCGGGTTCTTCCTTTTGATATGATCAACAGGGCTCCATCAGTTGGCTTTCTGACCAAATGGAGGTATCTAGGATTAATAGAGGATAATTGATAGGATATTTTTGTAGGGGTAGTCTGATCCAACTATCTTTAATGGTGTTAATTTATGAGATGGAGAAGTGCCCTTTTATAGGAGGGTTGAGAGGCACCTTTGGAAAAGATTGAAATATTATTTTAAAATAAAATGATTTTCGATTTTTAATTTCTCCAAAATGATATATTACAAATATAAGGTGGCTATGGGTCGAAATTCTATCAACAAATATGTTTTTATAGGTTTAGGTCACCAAATTAACCTTATCGTTTAGAATTTACTCTTTGTCAAATATTTTGACATTTACCATGTCTCTTTGTATTTTTATATTATATAGTTAATAAAAATATTATAAACATAAAATTGAACCCCATGTGGTTCATTAATGAAATATATATTATTATATAAGTCTTTTGTTAGAAAAATATATTATTAGTAATATTATATCACTTAATAATAATGTATTTGTTTTAAAAAATTAATTATGTCTCCTTTGACAATATTTGGTTTTTGGTTTTTTGGGAAAGTCATAAAAACATGATAACTTCGAACTAAATTCATTGAATAAATCCTAAAATGTCATATTCATCTATAAAATTCATTTATGTAATAAAAACGTTAACGTTATATTAATTTTAATATTTATAATACAATTTATTTGATTCATTCATTAATACGGTAATTACTACATCATCATTGTGTCATAAATAAATTTAATTATTTAATGTAAAAAAATTATAAATAAAATAAAATCATGTAGGAAATAATGTTATATTTATAATTAATATTTGTAGACTAAAATATAACTTAGATAACACCTTGAAAAATTGTTTTACTAAAAGATATATGTTTATGTCATATTTTTCTTTACTATAAATTAATTATTATAAAGTGTCATTATCACTCTATAGTGGATCCATGTGGTCCCAAAATCTATCCCAAGATGGCCATGGTCGGAAATTTTTCAACCGATTGGAATAAGATGCATGTTATGGTAATTTATTATTATATTAATATTATTTTATTACCCATATCTACCTAATTTTCCCATTGACCATCGTAAATATAATATTTACCGAAGTAATAATTAATAATATCATAAAATGAAAGTTACCTATTTACACAATTTGGACCTTATAATTAATAATATAGAATCAATTTTTCCAAATTTAAAACACAAAAGTAGTAGAACTAAATTTAAAATTATTTCTCATTTTCAAAACAAAAAACCGGTTTTTTAGAAAAAATAACTATCAAATGATTGACACTTGTTTATATCCAATTTAAATGTGATATTACCAAAAATTACCTAGATTATTTTAAATGATAAAAATACAATCTAATTATAATAAAAACCTATTAAAATGTATTGTTTAACCCTATAAATTATTTCAATTAATTTTTTTTAATTAAAATATTATATTTTTCACTATTCATCAAAATATGATTGTTATCAGAAAAGTACCAAAAATATGTCCTAACTAATTTTTTCCCTATTATAAAGATTAATATTAATTAACTATATATAATATATAAAAGTTTCAAATATTGTATTTAAAAATGGTTCCCCATTAAAATGCATAAGACAACATTTTATGAAAAATACCTCTTTTATCATAAAAATGGTATTTTTTATATTAATTCTGAGAACAAAAAAAGATTAATGTTAAAATTATATTGGATATTTAAAATTTAAAATTTGGATAATACTATTCATAAACTCTTTTTTGTATGGCTATTATGGTAAATCGTGGTGCGCTTGAACTTGGTGTTGCCTGTAGCACAAATTATTGATATACTTTGATGAGATGACATACTATGAAATCATGGGGTGTTACAATGTACGAGCTATATTAAAAACACAACCTCATGAGCTAGGAAAATACTAGTAAACAATATCAAAAATGCGTTGAAATATTCCCTAAAAATGAACATATCATCATTATTGTGTTTTTCTCAAACCAGTTGAGTTATATATCCATCTTTGTTACCCAAAAATAACCATATAATTTATGTAATTTCTATAAGGAGAGCATAGTAGTACTTAAAATTATAGGTGATCATTGGTTAATTATTGAAATGAAATAAAATTTACCAACTATAAAAAATGATATAGTCAACATTTAGATACTGAAAATATATTATTAAACTGATATAAAATTAAACTAAATGTATAAAAATAGGATTTTATGAAATCATATTCTCAAAAACCCTAATTATGTAATATTTCTGGACATGTGGTGGAATTATAACATAACTGGTAGTTTTCACTAATATTTTATTATCTATCTATTAGGGTTGTCATTTTATGACCATAGAAAATGTTATAGATAAATGGAGTAGGTATAAATATAACCAAATAAAAACATTCAGTTATTTTGAAGATAAACAGTAAAAAATTCAACACTTAATTTTTATTACACACTCTTAATGTTTTTATTATATAGGCATTTCATTTTTCCTATTTCATTAGAGGATATTGAAATCTATTATCATCATTTTCATTTGGATTGGTGAACCTGCGGGAATTACTTCCACATCTATTATAATTAAAAAATCGATTTGTGGGTGGTGCATTTGGATGATATTTAATTCTATATAATCCACTTGTTTTTCTCTTTTTATATCTCCAGAATTATTACACTTGAAGGCCTTCTCACCCACACAGGAATTATTTAATTAATTCATTGATTTAATTATCACCCACCCCCAAACTTTCTTATTCTTGTATTCTTTAGATGTAAGAAGATTATTCTTCTTACCTATATAGGTTTTTTCATTAAGGTTTCTAAAAAAATAAATTCTTATATTCTTATACCCATTAAAACAAGTATAATGAGAGTATCTATTTTTCTATTCTACCATCCTAAAACATCAATAAATTACTTAAAATATATGGGTTTCTTATATATATTTAATAATAAATAAGAGATTTTTTTATCACTATAGAAATAATTTATATTGTTATGGTCATTAATAAAACTAGAACAATACCTAGAATGTCATTGGAAGTTTACATCATTTTTACCAATGGATTTATACATATTTTAATTTAACTCTATAAATTACCACTCTATTTTATTATGTATAGTTTTTGGAGTATATTTTTGACATATATATTTCTAAAGACATCATATATCATAGACCCAATTTTTTCCCCTTTTCTTCTTTTGTATATTAGGTTCTATAATTGATCTATCTATTTATAAAATTATTAAATCAATATAATATACTTTTTAGGCTCTAATCCATAATGAATTAAAAATATCATTTTGATCATGTTTATACATATCTCATAAATTAATGTATTGGAAGAGAAATAAATGGACGGTGCAAATTAATATAATAAGGGAATAATGGAATACGATTATTTTCATTTGGTTTTGGGATTTTTGAAAATTATCTTATTTTTGTTAATAACATGGTAATGTTGGGTGAGAATAACCAATATATTTTTCACTTTAGCACCAACCTTGTTTTATTTAACATTAGATAAATCAATTAATTATCAATAGAAATAATATTTTACTTGATTCCTACCTATTTCATCCATTGACTAGAACAAAAATCATTAATGTCGGTATTAATAAATAATAACAAAACAAAAAAAATCGTATGATAAGGAAAATCAATCATAATGTTTCCAAAATTATGACACATTCAATTTATCCTATCAAATTTTTGGTTCGTATTACACTAATTTTGATTGAGCATAAGGTTTATCTAGGTACAACAACTTATTATTCAAAAACAATCAGAAAATATAACTAAACCCAACTATGTTACCAACTAAAGGAACATTATCATATCCAACTCAAATGATACACCATTCACATGATTATTAGTTACCTAGAAACTTCGAAACCTATTGGTTTAGTGGCATTAGATACTAGATACATTTTAATCATTTTTTATAAACATTATTTAATATCTATTTATAATTCTATTTTCATTTCATAACCATATAAATATAACATAAATACTAATATTTTTCTATCATGGGAAAATTTAAACATAATAAAGGGTGTTCTCAAATGATTTTTGATGTATGAACATAAGATTTATCCATATAAGATCACTGGTTAAAATAAGATACATATATATTCTTGAAGACATAACCGTGGTTTATGGATATAATATAAGGAAATTATACTTCATAAATCATGGATTATAAATCATGAACCATGAAATAATTCATTACGAATAATATAATAAAAGTTTCACAATATTGTATAAATGATAATCAATAATCTTAATCCATGAGAACCTAATGAAAAAACATTTTATAACCTTAGAATTTATCACTAACATAACCATTGAAAACATGTCATACATCAAGGTTAACTAAAAATACATTAATATTATGATTCACTGATCTATCCAATTAACCAAAACATATAATACTTCAGCTAACCACCCATGTCCCTTAACATTTTTGGACATGGAATAACCACATGTGTATCATCTAGAACAAATAAGATTTAAAATATTATATATAATCTAAAGGTTTATATTAGACACACCCATATCATAATTATAAACCATACATATGTGTGCAAAATGATCAAGAAAACATTTATAACCCCATCATATCTAAAATATCACATGTGAAATAAAATGGTGTCATATAGATTTCATCTAGACATGATCAAAATAAATCTAGTAAGAATTGGTTGATTTAATCAATAGGTATTATCCATAGCAATGAAAAAACATACAATATGTTTAAAAGGATAATAAAAACATATTATACAGGGAATATAAAATATAATTAACTATTATGATCAATTATCAATTATATTTTTAGTAACTATTATTTCAGGGGTACAAAATTATAAAATAATTTGATGAAATCAACCATTGAAAAACATGAAAACATATAGACAGATCTTTATAGTGAAAACTATAGTGTCAATATGATATATTGATTATATGAAAATAATTTCAAAATGATATTCCTTTAAGCCTTTTGTAAAGAAAGAAAGTGTAAATCCTAAATTCCCCATGAAAAAAGATAAAAAGATATTCCATTAACAAATTTTTTATAGATGTAAATTCAAATATAAAATGAGATTTACAAATCATAGATTAGTTGATATGGTAACCCATAACCCAATATAATTTATATGGTCATGGTGGAAAAACATCCCTTGTTGAATATATTATATAACAACATATCCAGTTAATGAAAACCATTTTCATCTACATTGATCCAAGGGATGATGATATGGTAATAAGACATGAAAACCCCATAAATAAAAAAATCACAAAACAATATTTGTTTTTTATATATAAATATGATTCAATTTAAATAAATTATAATAATTAAATGGATAATCATTTTTTCAAATTTACATTTGAAAATGAACCATCACATCATAAATGGTCTAACTCCCTATATAATATATTTATATTTATTATTCAAAGGAATATAAAACTTAAAAATATCTATTTTAACCAATTCTATTCATTTATAATTCTTATTATCTATATATAATTTTTTAATATGAAAAAATTAATATTAGTGTGTTAATTTCTATTATTTTCCGCACATGATTTGGTTTTCCTGTTCTATTCCTAACTCTTTATTCATGGGTTCAGAAAATCTAGAATTATTTGGATTATATTCAAATAGTTCTAGAGTCACATTATAATTTCATCAAACATAAGGTGATGGTCCATATAAAATGATTTAAAAAATCTAATACAATTATTGAATTCACAATAGAATTGTATTTATTGGTGAATATAAATGATGATATTATGATTACAAAATTTAAAAAAATGTCTTAAGTTATAATCTATTACATTATTCTAAATTTAATTAACATATATTATTTATTCACTATGTAGTCATTATAGCGTTGTTCATGTAAGCATAAAATCCAACTCAATCAAGAACTTATTATAATGCATGCATAACTGAGAACAAGTTATTTTATATTAATTATATCACTTTTGAATAATATTATTGAAATAAGTTTTTATTAAATTATAAAAATATATAATTACAAGGGTTTTGATGAATAATATAGTGAAGTTTGATTATGTATAGGATAACACTTGTGTTGTAGACATTAATTTCCTCTTAGAGATCCTATTGGAAGTGTTGAATTTGTTAGTTATTATTATAAATAGAGGTCCAAAAAAGTAAGATAAGCATGTTAGGATTATAACATAGTTTTTTATTAAATAGAAAACCAATTTAAATGTGTGAGTTTAAATGGGGAGATCGGTGGACTTTTATACATTATAAGGGGTGGAATTTTTAAAATACTAAATCTATATAATAAAAGGATTTAAATTTTAGTGGAAAAAGGATCCAAGGTGGAATATAAATTTATGATTAGAAACTTTTAGGTCTTGAATTCCCAGAAAAACGCTTTTATTGATATGGTGTAATGATATTTTATTAATTTATACATTTATTTTACTATTTAACTTCATTTTAAACTCCAATAGGGTGATAGAGTTTTACTATGTTATATTATTTATGCCCCAAAAATTGAAATTAAACATCTTACCTAATCTGTACTTTCTGAATCAAAATATGAAAAATATAATCAGTTGATTCTATTTATAATAGTGATACTAATTAATTTTATTATAATTACACAAAATTTATAAGTATAATTTTTATATAAATTTATTAATAAACATAAAAAATAAATTTTCTATTCCATTCAATGTAATATTCAAAATAATATTACTACATTCTTTGAATATATTTATTATATTAATTTTTTTAAATAAATATTATATATATATATACAATATTTCAATTTTTTGAAAATAAAATACAGAAAGTATATATACAAAGTTTCTATAAAAAACATGTCTCTATAATATTAAATTATTTACCATTTATTATTATTTATTTAATTCTAAATGAAAGAATATTTATTCAATATATATATCTATAAAATTTTTCCATTCATTAATTTCATTCATATAAAAGGAAATATTTATATTTTAAATAAAAAGTATAATATATAATAAAAAATTGAACAAAAAACATTTTTTTTGTCCATACATAATTATAATAATATTAATTAAATTACAATATTATTTCATGGAAGTTATTAATATATTTGAATAATCATTCATTGATTTATCATTAAAATATTTATTTGATATTATTTTCTAAATGTAAGAAAATTAAAAATATATTATTTATAAAAAAAATATCTTTATAATTAATGGATCCTTCCCAAATCAATTTGTACAATTAATTTTATATAAAAAAATATTTTGGTTGTGGGTTGATTTATTATTTAATTTTTAATATTATATTTCATATATATATATATATTATTTATTTTATTTTTAATTTTAATATTTGGCCTTCATAAAGAATTTATTACATTAGTTCAGTGTTGTGTGAATCCCATGATCTAATAAAAGATAAAGAAAACGCTATTTTCATACTAAACTCTTGTGGTGTTATAAAACCTCTCACACAAGATGACCCATTTACCATTGAGGTTTTTCTCATTACATAATCAAAACTACATTATTACTAGTTTGGTCCCTTGGTGAATTATAAATCTAAAATTCATTAAACAAGTATTCAGAGGAGTGAATCATAATATCCATCCTCTATAACATGTTAATCCATCCACATCAAAGGTAGGCCCCAATTCTTAAGACAACCCACATTATCAATAAGCGGCTCCCATGTCTTCTAATATCCATTATCTAACAAGACAGACACACACACATTCATGGGTATTATACACATTACATAAAAAGTTGAAATAATAGTTAATCATGTAGTACGGATGTGGAATCACTTTCCCGAAAACCCATCCAAACAATAAAAACACCATTGGAAATGAATGTGGATTATACCTTTCTAAAATCCAATGGTAAACAGAATAAACCATTATCATGAACCCTACACCTCCATAATAACATAATTTTTCACAAAAAACCATATTCGACCCAACTATGTAACTCAATCCTAGATTATGCATAAAAAATCATTATAATTTTCATATATCAATAAGATAAACCTAAGAAATTCATGTAATTGGGAAGGGCTTCAAAGAAACCAATACATATTTCCATCTCTACCCTCTCAGGGGTTAATTACCTCATTTCATCCCACACAATTACTCTAATATCTAAAATAGAATTTTTTTTATCAAATTCATATAGTTAAATTCATTGGTGTCCATAAAATTGTATATATATTCCAAAACATGGTTATAGATTTATATAAAATATTACATCATCCAAAAACAAGAATAATATACCAAAAATCATAAATTAGAATCCCAAAAAATAGACATGGTTTATAAAATGTATTATTTCCCACATATGGTCCACCTAAGAACACCTGAATGAAAACATCCCTTCCATATTTCCTTTATAAATAAAAAATAAATATTTATTATATAATTTGATTAAATAAACTCATTAATTCATTAATTATTCTATTCCTTTTAAAAAATTCATTAAAAACGTTTTTAAAAACCCTACAACTATTTTGAATATAAATTTAACAAAACATAACCCTAAATCAACTCGTTCGTATTGAAATTATATATAAATACATATCTCTAAGGGATCCATTTTTGTTAAATAACATTCCAGTATTCAAAATTATAAATTTATATTACATTTAACATGTGTGTCCTAATATCACCACCCATAAACCATATAGTGGTACATCAACACTCATCCATCTAAGGAACAACTAGAAAAAATTATAAAATGATCCCTGGCCCTTGAGAGCCATTAATATTTTACAGTATGACCACAATTTTAATGAATATTATTTTAAATTTATTTTCTTCAAATATTGTATGGATTATCCTGGTGACCAACACTGAGACAACATGTAATTATGAGTCTTAGTGTTCTCCGAATAATTGAAGTAAATGTATTAAATATATTAAGTAGCAAAAAAAAATTTGTGTTCCAAAAAAATATTAATAAACTATAAATTGAGGCCCAAATTAGAAATATTATTTCATCATGGAGTTCAAAATGTCAGTTTTACATTAGGAATGACATAACAATTGTCAGTATGGGAGGTTTACTGAAAATTCATTGCGGCATAAAATGAAAAAAAATAGATAAATTATTTTATTTCTTCCATCGACATGGTGAACTAATTTCACCTATATGCATATGGTTGTTACAAAATATTAGGATTATTTTCATAATGATGTTTTTATTGGAGAACAATTTGAGAGATCATTAGAGTAACTCACTTATACAAACACCAACAGGATCATAGATCGTCGATAAATGTGAAATGAGATTCAGGGATCTCCCCAATGACAACAACGTATGATCGTTCTTCATCAATTATAGATCGGATGTTTTGTGGGATGTATTGATTTTCAGGGACATAATGTGAGTTTTTTTATAATTATATATTATTCAATTTTCAATGTAATGGAAACTAATCGTGTCCTACATTAAAAATATATATGGTTTATTTGTTTTTTTAATTTTTATTTTCCCCCATATCTTCTCCCTTTATAGTTAGGGATTAATTTGTATGGTTGTTCAACCCAAATATCAAGGAGTAAATAATTTATCACCTTTTTTAGGGAAAAAAGATTTGATATTAGATATATGAAATTGATATGGTGTAAGGATTGTGTGATGGTGGTAGGGATGAATGGATCATACCAGATTAGAGACCTTCAAATTATAATGGTGTGTGTGACATCGATACGAATGAACAGAAAGCAATTTGTGTGCACATTGGGTAATAGGAATATGGAAAGAGGAATCATCGCGACCCACCCTAAGTATATCATTGTTTCCCAATGAGATTCATAGAAGACCTGAGACCATTGTACAAAAAAGTGACATATATAAGGAAACCATTGGATCTGTGAAATCCTGTTGTACATGGAGTGTGATTTAGAAGAATACATTGCGTGGGAACCCTATGTTGAGGGTAGCATTTCTATGTGATGTTTTTCATCACAAGACATGTTACCCCCATCAAATGGTGTGTGATATATTCCATAGTGGCTCGTTTTGTACCCCGTAGGGTACACAGTCAAAGAAAGTCATACATGACTAAGGGGACACTTTTTACACCCACCAGAACTTGGCCTGGAAAAAATGTACATATGAATATCCATTTATTGGGAAAGAAGAAGAAGTACAAGGGAATCATCATTTTATGTCCTTATTACATGGACATGGTAATAATCCACTTACAATAGTAAGACTTCGTGCATGGTTTTCAATAATCTTGAGAATTTTATGCCGACGGGGATTACGATCATTAAAGGTTATGCTCTCAGTCTTCACCATTTTAGACCCATGTAGTTGTGTTTTCTATTTCTTTTTTCGAGGGCCCTGAGTGTATTTCTTTTTTATATTTTAAATAAAAATTTACAAATTATGATGATTATAAGTATAGACCATGAAGTCCTTCAATGATTTTTTAGTGTTATTTTCCTCTATATCATGGAAATGTATTGTTAGGCTGTGTTTCCCATATACTTTATTATGGCGCAAAGTATGTAATTTTATCCAACACATATGATAGTTATCCATTCACCAAGACTTCATTTATATATATTGTGTTATCCATCCTTGATTCCTAGAGTGATATAATCAATTATCTTCTTTATCTAGATGGATTCCATGGTATCTTCAATACAAAAACATTAAAAGAACATATCATATACATAGTGGGATAATCGAGATAAATTAGTTGGTATATCTCATGGGCTTTGAAGTGATCATTATTTGTGCATTGTATCTCTTCATACATCCAATATATAATTATAATGGAATATCCCAAATAGAACTACCTATCAGATGGACATTACATGTGCTATTCAACTCATGGATTGTGTTCTCCTAGATGAGTGTTATGTGGAATCTTCATGCTGTAATCCTATTTTGGGATTATAATTGGGAATTTCCTTTATATTGTGTGTCTTTGAGTAGTATAGTTGGATACTATTTTTATGTGTTTTGAAGACATATACCTATAGAGGAATGACTATTATTCTTCTATTATATATTTTTTGGTTTTGCTGTATCCTACTATGTGTAGTTATACTTGATGTACTCTTCATGTATTAATCATGATTTAATGATCAGAAATCTCTTCAATAATCCCAAATCTTATTAATGATCACAAATCTTATTTAATCATGTGTATATATTTTTCAAATTCACTCATGCTTTATAATGGTTAGGCTCAATCCAATTCAGGCATATTTTTGTTTAAGTCTGAATACTGTTATTTGCCTTAGTACAAGACACTATGAGCAAGACATAGTTATCTATAACCCACGACCGAGACACCATGACCGGGACATCGTGACTGAGAAACCGTGACCGAGACACCGTGACCCAAACACCGTGACCTAGACACCGTGATCGAGACACCATAAGCCAAGACATAATGAAGAAAAGACATTGTGATCAAGACACCATGAAGATCATATGTCGTGACACTTATACCATGACTCTTAGACATCGTGACACTCATACCATGACACTCCGACACTATGAAGGAGACACAATTTTCTCAACTTACTGTGACACTGTTTCTTAAACTATTTTGTCGTCTTTCAATTTTATGTTTAATGGTCATATTTGATACCTTTCATGCACTAACACAATTAATGTTTCTTTGTAGACATAGTACGAGGTATGAGGCATGAAACACATAGTACCTATCGTCTAAATCTCATGAATTCTAATAAAAGAGTAGAGTGTTCCCAACCACAATAGAGCGCGATACTAAACAGAAAACAAGCGTGTGATCACGACCGCAAAGTACACTTGCAATATTTTCAAAGAAATCATTTTTCACATGCATGCAATCTGACTTTGCATAAGAACATATGAAGTAAACTGGAATCCAGAGAACATATTCACATTGTCAAAGCTCATAGAGAACACAAGCTTAATCTTGACACTCTGTTTATCAAAACAAAAACTCGAGAAGGACTGAAAACAATTTCTGCTAAATCAAAGGAGTCCAGAGATGCACTTCAAATTACTAGAGCATTCAAAACTTATATCTACCCTCTTTTAGTGATTATTTTACTAATTCTTGAGAAGTGTGTATACTCTGTATATTCCATATACAATGACTCCTGTGATAAATTGATGGATTTCTAAATCCTTACCCCAAACCCTTTATACTCTTGTTTACCCACGAAAACTGTGGAATAGGTCCCTGTGTGGCCTGGTTATTGTTTTTATTTACCCACGGTAACTGTGGAAGAGGTCCCTATGTGACCTGGACAGTCTGTGTACTATTATTGACCCTAATATAGGGTGTGGATTGAAGTTTATTTTTATAAGCTGCTTCGTGGCAGGTGATGACCAAGTGGAGTGGATTAGGTCTCGGCTTGAGACTGAACCACTTGTTTCATATCCACTATGCTATTTAAATTTAGTCTTCTCGATTTTACTTCTTTATTGCACAATCAATAAAAATCTAATTTCACTTTGATTGTTAGTCTTTGAAAGAAGATATAACTAATTTGTCTTAGTAGGATACCTTCAAAAGTAATATTAATAATACATATTAATATTATTGAGTATTAATCAATCTTCAAAGAATTTCTTTAAACAGAAAAACTCTTATAACAGTATAACCTTGATTAGTTGGGCTGTACTTATTATTGTGGAATACAATTTCTTTTAAAATAAAATTTATTGTAACAGAAATTTTTTTAGTCACTCAATTCACCCCTCCCCTATTGAGTGAACTACTCTGACCAACATTTGGTATCATAGGGAACTTTATTAGGACTCTGTGTAATCATAATAAACATTGATTATAGTTGTACTTTAAAGATCGTTAAATTTCTGTTAATTCTAAATTTCATTCTCTTTTAAAGTAATTTGTTAGTACGGATAATAGATTGGTAGGTGATGCAACTAATAAACCACCATTCTTTAATGGAACCATCTATGTACAATGGAAAATTTAAATGAAAATGCATCTAGAGATAATGATCTTTGAAATTTGGTCATCTATTATAGATGAATAAAAACATCCTATGACTGATAGAATTAATGGGATGAACCTACAAAACATTTTTACAATAACAATTGAATATCGATGAATGCTTTATACTATTCATTAGGTGATGAAGAATATAATATTATTTCTGCATCTAAAACTGCACATGAAATTTGGGATACCTTGTCTATCTCACATGAAGGCACATCTAGTGTAAAGGAAGTGAAAATTAATACTTATACTATAAAATTTGATAATATCAAGATGAAACATGATCAGCCTATTTCTAACATGTATCTTAGGTTCAATGAGATTTTCAACACAATGATTTCTCTTGGAAGAGAAGTCACTGCCAAAGAACAGATCATTAGAATTCTTAGGTGTTTACCTGATAGATGGAGGGGAACCTATGTATCAATTAGAGAACCGTGTGGCATCATAAAGCTACCTATAAAAGAACTAATTGGGAAAATTATAATGTATGAGGAATAGATGAATGTCAACAAAGAAGAGGGGGATGAACCAAAGAGGAAATCTGTAGAATTCAAGACCACCTTCTCATAGAACAAAGAAAATTGAAACTGGAAGATCATGTAGAATGTTCCACCACTGAATAATAATCACCTAATAGTGATAAGGATATGGATCAACTGTCTAGAAGATTCAAACAATTTTACAAAAATAAGAACTTTTTCAGAAACTCTAACTTCAATGGAATGTATGATAAAAATGGATACTGGAAAAACGATTGGAAAAGAAGTGACAAAGATGATGAAATTGTATTCTATGAATATAAACACAAAGGACATATAAATGCTAACTGTCCAAATTTCAAATGTAAGTAAAAGTATGAGGATAAGGACAATAAGAACAAAAAGGAAATGAATGAAACTTATATTGCCTCTGAGGATAGTTCAAGCGACTCAGAGACATCACATGATGAATAGGATAACAAAGACAATGTGTTTTTTTATAAAAAACACATCTGAGGAAACACTAAAATCTTCTAGGCATAATTCATAGTATTCTGAAGAGGAATGTGACTCTGAAAATATTACTAATGAATACATGTTTTAATACTGTAACATTCTTGAAGAGACATGCAATGAATTAAAAGATAAATATAAATCACTGAAGAAATAGCATGCTCTCACTGCAATTTTTATGTCTGAACTTACTACTGAAAAGGATAAAAATGAACAACTAATAAAAGAAAACAATGAATTAAAAATGTCTAATGAGCAATTAAAAAGTGACTTAGAAAAGTATAATAATGGGTAAAATATCTTTACCCAAATGCTAGGAAAACAAATCAACCCTAAATACAATACTGGCATTGGTTATCAACCTGGTAGAAGAAACCTTAATAGAATGATTTTTATTTCAAAGTCTAGGACATATAATTTTGTTTCCAGTTCTGGACACAACTCATAATGCTCGAGTCATGATACGTACTCTACTGTTTGAAGTTTTTTTAGACTAAATATAGTTTATTTTTCAAACACTGAACATAATTCTTATAAGAATCCTATGAGACAAATATGGGTTCCTAAATCACTTATTACTAATGATACTGGACCAAACAAGCATGGGTACCAACATCTATCTTTTCTTCATCATGTTATAGGAATGCTTCTTAAAGATCTCCAACAAGAATATATGGTATATGGAAAGTGGGTGTTCAAGGCACATGATAGGAGACTACTCATGCTTCAAGAATCTGAATAATGTAGATGGATGACACATCACATTTGGTGACAATTATAAAGGGGATATCATTGGCCTAGGCCATATTGGTAACTCTGATTCGATTTTAATTTCTAATGTACTGTTATTAATGGCTTAAAATATAATTCTCTTAGTATCTCACATTTATGTGATGATGGATATCATGTTAAATTTGAAAATTATGCTTTTAATGTCTTTAATTCTAAATATGAATTTGTATTTTATGCATTGAGGAATGAGAATGTTTATTCTATAAATTTAGATTCCATAACTTTTGAAAATTTTTAATGCTTAAGTGTATTTCATAAAGAATCTTGGCTCTGGAATAGGAGAGTAGGACATTGTAATGTTCACTCCCTTAGAAAGCTAACTAGAAAAGGCCTAGTTAAAGACTTACCCAAACTCGAGTTTCCAAATTAAAAAGTGAGTAATCCTTGTCAATAGGGAAAGCAACACAAAATTTATTTCAAATATAAGAAAGAAGTTTCTACCACTCATCCTCTCAAATTGGTTCACATGGATTTGTTTGGACCATCCAGAGTTCTATTTTAAATGGGTAGCACTATGTTTATTTTCTAGTAAATGATTTCTCTAGATACACCTGGGACTTTTTCATTGCTCACAAAGGTGAATCCTACACTTATTTTACTAATTATTCCAAGTCTATAGAAAACCATAGTTGCCTTAAAATTAAATATATAAAAAGTGATCATGGACATGAGTTTGAAAATCAAGAGTTAGAATCTTTTTTCTCACAAAATTGTTATAGTCACAATTTCTCTGCCCCTAGAACAACTCAACAAAATGGTGTTATGGAAAGAATAAATATAACCTGGCAAGAAATTTGTAGAACAATGCTTAGTGAATATGACTTACCTATTTACTTTTATACTGAAGCTGTTAATACATCATGCTACATAATCAATAGAGTCTTGATTAGGCCAATTCTAAAAAAGACCCAGTATGAACTCTAGAATAATATGAAGCCTTATGTTAATTACTTAAGAGTTTTTGGTTGCAAAGTCATTATTCTCAACACTAAGGATAATCATTACAAATTTTCATCCAAAAGTGATGAATGAATTTTCCTAGGTTACATAATATTAAGTATAACTTATAGAGTATTCAATAAAGGAACTAAATGTGTGGATGAATCTGTTCATATCATGTTTGAGGAAACATATCCACATGAGCCTCGAAGAGGATGTATCAAATTTGAACATCATCTCAAATTCTTCAAATTCCTCTATGAATGAATCTGTGAAAACGTCCAATTCCAGAAATTCACTTCAAACGAGTCATAATGAACTAGAATCTGTTGATGAACCTAATATCATTGGTCCCTATTTTTCTAGAAAGGTTAGAACCCTTAGAAACAATCCTTTAGATGATGTTGTAGGATACTTACAGAAAGGAACACAAACTAGAGCTTTACATAGAAATCAAGTTGAACATCAAGCCTTCTAGTCATAACTTGAACCTAAAAACATTGATGATTCCATCAATGATGAATTTTGGGTAATGGATAGGAAAGAAGAACTTAATTAGTTTGAAAGAAAAAATGTTTGGAGACTTATTGAAAGACCCAAGGAAACTTTCATCAAAGGAACTAAATGGGTTTTTATAAATAAGGTAGATGAAGCTGGAAATATAGTTAGGAACAAGGATAGATTAGATGCACAAGGATACAGTAAAGAAGAAAGAATTGGCTACGAGGAGACCTTTTCTCCAGTTGCTAGACATGAATCCATCGCAATCCTACTTGATTAAGCTGCACGTCTGAATTTCAAACTGTATCAAATGGATGTTAAGAGTGCATTCTTAAATGGTTATATAGCCGAGGATATCATTGTTGTACAACCCCATGGAATTACAAATCCTAATTTTCCCAATCATATTTTCAAACTATCAAAATCTTAATACGGTTTAAAACAATCTCTAAGAGCTTGGTATGAAAAATTGAGTAATTTTCTTATTTCCAAAGGTTTTACAAAAAGAATTGTTGATCCTACTCTTTTTATAAAACGAATTTCTAATGATGTTTTAGTTGTGCACAGCTATGTATATAATATTATTTTTGGATCTTCAAAAAATAAATTATGTATTGATTTTTCTAAAATGATGCAAAGAAAATTTGAAATGAGTTTAATGGGTGAACTAAAAATATTTCTTGGATTTCAAATCTTTCAAAAATAAGGATGGAATTGTTTTAAATCAATGCAAATACACAAAAGGTATTCTAAAACGTTTTGGATTGGATAGAAATAAAAGTAGTGACACACCCATTAGTACCACCTGTAATGTTGGATCTTGATGAAGATAGAAAATATGTTGATCAAACCACTTCTAGAGGAATGATTGGAAGTTTACTCTACCTAACTGTTAGCCGTCCTAAAATTATCTTTAGTGTGTGTATGTGTGCTTATTTTAAAGTAAATTCTAAAGAATATCACTTAAATATTGTAAAGTGAATTTTTCAAATACCTCAAGCATACACCCAATATAGGACTATTCTATCCTAAAGGAAAATCATTTAAACTAGTTATTTATTCTGATGATGACATTGGTGGCTGTAAGTTTGATAGAAAGAGCACCTCTGGAACATGTCACCTTTTAGGCAAGTCACTAGTATCATGGTGTATTAGGAAACTGAATTTTGTTTCGTTATCTACTACAGAATCTGAATACATAGCTGCTCCAATTTATTGTGCACAAATTTTGTGGATGAAACACACATTACTAGATGTTTGATATCAATTCAGACATGTACCAATAAATTTTGATAACACAAGTAATATTAACATCTCAAAAAATCTTGTTTCACATTCTAGGATAAAACATATTGATTTAAGACGTCACAGTTTGAGAGATCATTATCCAAAAGGTGATATTAAATTGGAATTAATTGGTACTGAATATCAACTTGCTGATATATTCACTAGACCATTAAATTCTGAGAGAATAGACTACATCATTCATGACCTTGGCATGATAAATCTCAAATAGATATCATACTTGTCTTACTGTTCAATGGTTTACTAGGTTTTACTTTACTATTTCATGATTATATTTTCTATGTTACTGTCTCTCATATTTACGGTCTCACCATTAGCACTTTTTACTCATGGTCTGACATTTATTGTCTCACAGTAACACACACTGATAATGTAACATCCCGAAATTTTATGAAAAATATTATTTTTAATTTCATTGATATCTTGTGTTGTACGCTACACCAAAAGTAGCTTGCAATACACGCATCCCTGACTTGTCTTTCTTTACATGCAATCGCGACCTTCCACGATAGCATGTGTTGTACGCAATATCGAGTTTCACTAAACAACGATATGTTATTAAAATATTATATAAACTAGACTTTATGAATAGTAATACCCACTTTTAAAATTTTAAATTTTATCTTTCAATATGAACTTCATTTTTGGATTCGGAATATCTAAATTAGCTTATGGTGAAATTTTGGCTTTTTCTGAAAACATTAAATTTTTTTTGAATAGTGAAAACACTAGGTTACTATTTAAAAACCGACTTCTTATTTAAATATTTAATTATTTTATTTAAATTTATTTTTGGTCAAAATTGATACATAAAACCTATATATGTTCAATGTAATTAATTGGAGTCATTTTATAACAATTTTAGATATATAAAAATTTTATTGATCTTTTCACCATCTTTTACTCACCTCCTAGGAGAATTTGGAAATTCACATAAAACATAATTTTACCGCTTCTGTGATTGGAATTTCAAAAATTTGAGAGACACAGTTAATATGAATGACTAAAATGTGGTTCAATGAGATGAAAATAATTTTTTGGGAATAGTAACTTTTTACTTTTATTTACCACTATTAAAAGTTAATAGGGTAATTAAGGGTAAAAATGATATTGGTATTACCCTAAAACATTTCCCAATTCTATTGTATAAGTTTAATTCTACCAAAAACATCCTTAGGAATAAAATTTGACCATTTAGGTCTACTTGGATTAGATCAGGACATTTATTATTAATTTGTTTAAAGAAGGGTTAAAATAGTTAAAATCAATGTTTAATAACTAAATAATTTTTAATATAGTGTTATACATAAGTTAAATTCGACCATAAATATTCATTATAAAGATAAAACTATTTCCTACCTAATGGTATTTTATTTATAATTTTTAGGCATTAAATAATTTATTTTCCTTATGACACAATGGTGATGTAGTAATTACCTAAATAATGAAATATCAATATAATTGATGTTATAAATACCCAAATATATGTAATTTGGGAATTATTATGAATTAAAGTAATTTTCTAGGTTTATATGTCATGTTATTATTGAATTAATTATCTTTTTTCGAAATAATCATGTTGTTATGATTACAACAAAAATCCATTACCAAATAGTGTCAAAATTGACATAAAATATTTTTTAAAACAAATGTTATATTATCAATTGTTATTATATTTTTAAAAATATAATGTTCGGCCAAGATACTTATATCATGATAGGTGTATCATTAATGGACGACATGGGGGTCTCTTGTATGTATATGGTAAGTTTATTAACTATATAATATTAAAATACAAAGTGACATGTTAAATGTCAATTTAATTAACTAAGAGTTTAAACTAAAAGATAAGGTTAAAATAATGACCCAAACCAGTCTAAAATATATTGGTTGAGGTTATTTCGACCCATAATCACCTTATATTAGAAATAATTCAATTTGGAGCTATTTAAAACCGAATATTACTTTATTATAAAATAATATTTTAAGCTTTTTCAAAGGTGCCCCTCTCCTCTCTTATAAAAAGGGCACCCCTTCCCACTTCTCTTAACACCCTTTTGAGACTTAAAGCTCAGCCAAACACTGAAAATTACTCTTCTAAGCCACTATAGTTTTATCATATATGATATGGTCATCTCAAAATACCAACCCTAGTGCCCTGAGAAGATGTTTAAAGGAGGTGCATCGAAGAAGATTTAATCTCCTCTACCGATTCTTTCAGGCTTATTTCTTCTTCAACCTTTTCTACATTAGTTGTTTAATTATAAAGTAATAAAATATGTATAAATAATATAAAAATATGTTATTATAAATATGAAACAAACTTATTTCACCTTCTATCCATCCTACGGAAAACGAAATCACCGTCCGTGCATACATACAGAATATCGTCTCCACGCTGTGGTGTAATCTGTTTTTGACCACCACCATAATTGGATGGGTATAATGGTGTAAATAAATAACTATATATGATTATTTTAAATTGAAAATGATTATAAAATATTATACATACACTTCAATACAATTCCATGATCACGGGAATGATATCATCGCTCGTGCGTATGTACGGACGACCGTCTCCACAACGCGATGAGATTAATTTTCCAGGTTAACCATTCATGAATGATTATAGAGTATATATAATTAATAATAATTAAATATATGACATAATAATGATACTGGATTTATGTACATATAAATTTATTTCATTTACTTAATTCGATTCAATTTAATAAGAAACAAAAACAACGTTCATGCGTACGTATGACCTACCGTCTCCATGAACGGTGTATTTCATTCCATTTATCAATCTATCATATATATGTATATGATGAATATTTATTATATATAAATCATGTTTTAAATTCTGAAATTATGGAAACCAGGATATAAGTAATAATATTAAGAACAATAATTCAAAAAATGTACGATAAATGAACCGATTTTACCCAAAACGATGCTTTAGCATGGAATTTACAAAAGAACGGGTAATATAAAGTGATAAATGAACCATATATGATATGATAAAATTAAATTTTATTCTATAATATGAAAATGAAATTCTTTAAACCATTATACTGGAGGTTCAGATACATACGAAGCATATTGGACATAAGGTAAGGGATACCCTTTCCAATCTCTTTCTTATCCAAGATTGTTCATTCGTAAGTATTTACTAGGGATATTGTTATCATCCATGTCCTTGTTTTCTAAAAGTGTTTTTATGTATGTTTGAACTCCTTTTTACCCATTTTTTTATTTTACTACATGGTATGTAAGGAATCTTTCTTTTGTTTACCATACGAGGTACTTCTTAACTTTTCTGGAAAAAGTACGAGAAGAATTTTTTTAACTTATACGGCATGAACGGATATTTACGGTTTTATAACTCCTTATTTTTATGAAGATTACTCTACAAGATTTAATGACTATTTTTAAAAAAATCCTTTTCTTTTAAAATTATATGGAATTTTGTGAAAAGAAAATGATTTTTAATAAGAAAGGATATTTTCCTCAAAAATTCATTTCAAGTGTTTTATCGAAACCGTTTTCTATCTAAGATGACATTATTTCATATGTGCATTTTTCAAGTATAATATATCTATGATTTACATGGTTTCACTTTTCTTATGATGAAATGATATCCATTTGATTTATATTGATTACGTTATGATGGGTTGATTTTTATGAAACCCATTTTAATTCATTGGGTTATGATGAATGATTTATGTCTATGTTGTGGCACAAGTAAGAATGATTTCATTATGAGATGGTTGGGACATATATCTCCCTCCAATTCATTGGGTAAAGATTTATATCTCATGAGATGTAAATTGATGAAATGATAGGTAAATCTCGTTCAGTAATACAGGGCTGTAACGACAAGTAAACCCGGTTCAGTAAGGGACATTGTCCACTAAGACGGTCTTGGAAACAATGCATTGGATACTATAGAAATCATATCATGTGATCAATGTTTTACAACAATTACAAGTTTTGTTCCCATTCTATTTTATGATGATTGATGTTCCATTATGATCTACGCCCTACGTACTGCCATATTTTATGTCAATGCTCATGAATTTGATGTTTAAACATAATATTCATGTTTTTAAGTTAAAATGTTTATGGTTTGTTTTATTTTCTCCATGAATACCCTTACTGTGCATTTGATCTCACCATTTATATGTTTTCTATTCCACAGGATATAAATAATGGTTTTAGGTAGTTGAAAAAAAGGGAAGATCATTATAGGAGATTTTGAAGATCTTTCACCATGATTAGGAGATTACATCCCGAGTTTCCAAAGACACTAAACAATTACGGTCCTTTGGTGCCTATTTTTGTTATGTATTAAGTATTCCGAAAAGTAATGTAATGTCCATGTACGTCAAGATTTGTGTCTCTACAGTTTTTATCAGAGGAATGGTTTAGTCAACCTTTGGAAACTAGGATGTGAAAACTTTAATGAGATCTCTAGAGATATTTCTAAGGTATGTATAAGGATGTCCCTAAGGATAAGTATATGTATAGGTTATAGTCCTATGATTACAGTAATGATCATATAATTAAACCTAGGATGTTAGATATTGAAATTAATCCCCCTTTATTATGTTGTTTTCCTAGCATGATTATTGACTCTTACACTATTCATTTTGGGTTTTAGATGATGGCTAGAACCCGAAGGAACCGTGTAGATCATTGTAATGGAAAATGTAATGATTTTCCTTCTGAAAAAACCAATGTTATGGAAGATGGAGTGCAAAATATTATTGATATAATTACAAAAACTATGAATCATTCTGGACATCCAAATGAGCAGAGAAGGGAACAATATTCTATTGTGTCCTTCATGAGGCAACATCCACCTTCTTTCTGTGGGTCTTCTGATCCACTTGTTGCTGAACAATGAATCAGTGCCATTGAAAAGATATTTTCCATACTCCATGGTTCATAACAACAAAAAGTCATTCTGTCTGTTCACTGTTTTGAAGGTGAAACAGATCAATTGTGGAATCTAATTAAGAATACAAGACCCCGAGATGAAATTAAATCCATGGAATCGTATGAGTCCAAGAACATATTTTTCAATAAGTAATTCCCTCATATTCATTGAACAAATATGGAAAAGGAGTTCCTTGAGATTAAGCAAAAGGATGATGAATCTGTTGGTATATACGAAGCGAATATTACAAGACCTGCAAGGTATGCATCTGACTTCATCATACAACCTGAAAGTAAAGTTGATCGATTCTTCAGTGGCTTAAAATGAAGTCTTCGAAGAGAATTATCTATAAGAGACTTAAGTAGCTATGAAGAAATTTTATGTTGTGCTATCAAGGTAGAAATGGAAGTTGGTTTAACATATCTATCTCATGGTTCTGATAAGAAATGAAAGATGGAGTTTAAGGAGAAATCTCAGAATAATGGTGAAAAGAAGATGAATGTTTATTTATTCTCAAAGTGTGGAAAGAAGCATGGTGGAGATTGTCTTAAAGGGACTAGAAAATGTTTTATGTGTGGAAAAGAAGGCCATTGAGCAACTGAGTGTCGAAGTAATGGAAAAAGTTTTTCTAATGATGTGAATAAAGAAAAGACTACATGGAACTCTCCACCAACACTTCAATGGTTCAAGTGCAAGGAAATGGGGCATTATGCTAACCAATTCCCTAATCCAAGGGTTAATGATGATCAACGTGGGAAACCTCTTAAGGAAAAGGATAAAGGGAAGTCACCTGCGATCACTAATGGCGATGTTGAGTATGACAACGATGTAGTGGAATGATTATGTGTTTATGTAACAAGATTCCAAAATAATGTTGTGGAATATAATTTATAGTACTTTGGAATATTGGAATATCTATGTATTGGTTTATTATGGTTTTCAATAATTATACAGTACTGGTAACCATGAAAAGTAATTAAAATATTTTGGAAAGCATATGATAGGATAAGGAGAAAATGAAATGTTTAATAGTATTCATGTGACCATTATTGATATAAGGACAAAGTGATATTATGGTTTCAGTATATAGAAATTTTGGTATTTTAGTATGTAGAAAGAGTTAACTTTTAATAGCAGTCATGTTTTCACTAAGGTTCAATATGTATTCATTTTTCAAGAGAATACATGATTAAGTTATTCACATGTTTGGAAGGTTACCAACAAGATATATCATGTGATATTTGAGGGATAAATGATGGTATTCACGTTCTTGTTATATGAATTTTGTTAGTAATCATTCTCTTTATACTATGAGTTTGGGAAGATGTATTTTGGAAAAGCCTAAATATTTGAATAGATTATGTTGAAAATAAGTTAGTATTGTTTAAGGATAGAATTTATTTCTATATTATTGATGCAATGTTATAATAGTATATTTTATGAAAAAGGACACCCTGCATAATGGGAGACAACTCATCATGTCGGACAAGGTTGCAGGAATCGAACCAACAACTGAAGTGCGACAGGCCTTTGTCCCCTACCACTGGCCTACAGGAAGTCCCGGGTTAGTAGAAACGATTTTTATTTTATTAAGCTGTATAATAGATGATGTATAAGTCCATTTTTGGAACCATATATGACTAATCTCACCATAAGATGGACTTATATATATAAATTTTTATAACCTTATGTTTGAGACAGATCAAATAACCTGTCATTCTATCGCATGATCTGCTAACACTTCTCGACTAACAAATTCAACTTCATTTCTTTAAGAGATGAGGTGGAAATTGTTCAAGTCACGAACAATAGTGAGATTGTGCCAAAATCATTAAGTATTTATTTTAATTTATCAACTTTAGGGAAATGATCTTCAAAACCCAAAAAGTTGTCCTAGTGATCTCCTATCTGATGAATCTGTTGGTACCTTAGATCTTCACAAACTTATGGATTTGTGATTGTTGGATTTTTTATATCTAGGTCCTTTACCACTCTTCACCAGATGTTGATGGTTATATTTCACTTCTATATACATATTTTCACCTATGTTCTCCTCTATGGAAACCCAATGATTTGTTAATTTGGGTAAAGGTTACGTTTCATACTTTAGTTTTTAATGTAATGTTTTGGTATTCCTTTTTATGATATGGGTTTCTGTGGTAGAAACAGTCAAGTATTAAACCATTTATAACCCCGGTGAATTTTGATGGAAAAATTCATTTTAAGGGTGGTAAAATGTAACACCCCGAGATTTTATGAAAAATATTCTTTTTAATTTCATTGATGTATTGGGTTGTACGCTACAAAAAAATGAGCATGCACTACACATATCCCTGACTTGGATTTCTTTACATGAAATCGCGACCTTCCACGATAGCGTGTGTTGTACACAATATCGAGTTTCACTAAACAATGATATGTTATTAAAATATTATATAAACTAGCCATAATGAATAGTAATACCCACTTTTTGAAATTTTATAAATTTTATCTTTCAAAATGGACATAATTTTTGGATTCAGAATATCTAAATTAGCTTAGGGTGAATTTTTGGTTTTTTCTGAAAACTATCAATTTTTTATGAATAGTGAAAAAACAGGGTTACTATTTAAAAACCGACATTATATTTAAATAGATATTTATTTTATTTAAATTTATTTTAGGTCAAAATTGATACATAATACCTATATATGTTCAATGTAATTAATCGGAGTCAGTTTATTATTATTTTAGATATATAAAAATTTTATTGAACTTTTCACCATCTTTTACCCACCTCCTAGAAGAATTTGTAAATTCACATAAAACATAATTTTACCACTTCTATGAGTGGAATTTCAAAAATCTGAGAGTCGCAGTTAATATCAAGGACTAAAATGTGGTTCAATGAGATGAAAATATTTTTTTTGACTAGTAACTTTTTACTTTTATTTACCACGGTTAAAAGTTATTAGGGTAATTAAGATTAAAAATGATATAATTATTATCCTAACACATGTCCTAATTATATTTGATAAGTGTAATCCGAGAAAAAACATCCTTATGAATAAAATATGACCATTTAGGTCCACTTGGATTAGATTAGGACATTTATTATTAATTTATTTAAATGAGGGTTAAAATAGTTAAAATCAATGTTTAATAACTAAATCATTTTTAATATAGGGATATACCAAAGTTAAATTCGACTATAAATATTCATTAGAAATATAAAGAGATTTAATACCTAAATGTATTTTATTTATAATTTTTACGCATTAAATAATATATGTTATTTATTACACAATAGTGATGCATTAATTACCAAAATAATGAAATATTAAAATAATTGATGTTATAAATACCCAAATAAATGTAATATGAGACTTTTTATGAATTACAAAAATTTTATAGGTTAATATAAAATGTTATTATTGAATTAGTTAACTTTTTCAAACTAGTCATGCTATTATGATTTTCACAAAAATCCATTACCAAATAGTGTCAAAATTGACATAAAATAGTTTTTAAAACAAATTTTATATTATTAATTGTTATTATATTCCTAAAAATCAAAGAATCTGCCAAGATACTTATATCATGATATGGGTATCTTTAATGGACCACTTGGTGGCCTTTTGGATGTATATGGTATGTTTATTAACTATATAATATAAAAATACAATGTTACATGGTAAATGTCTATCTAGTTAACTAAGAGTAAAAACTAAATGATAAGGTTAATATAATGACCCAAACCTGTCTAAAATCTATTTGTTGAGAGTATTTAGACCCATACACACCTTAGATTCTAAATAAATTAATTTTTAGCTACTTAAAACCGAATATGAATTTATTATAAAATAATATTTTAAGTTTTTCCAAAGGTGCCCCTCTCAACCCTTATAAAAAGGGAACCCCTTCCCACTTCTCTGCACACCCTTTTGAGCCTTGAAGCTCTGCCAAACCCTGCCAATTACTCTTTTAAACCTCTCTAGATATATCATATATGTTATGTTATTCTCAAAATACCATCCCTAGTGCCATAAAAATAAGTTTAAAGGAGGTGCGTCGAAGAAGAGGTAATCTCTTCTACCGATTCTTTCAAGCTTCTTTCTTCATCAACTTATTCTTCTTTAGTTGTTTCATTTTATAGTAACAAAAAATGTATCAATAATATACTGATATGTTATTATATATATGAAACAACCTTATTTCACCTTCTATCCATCCTACGGAATATGAAATCGCCACGTGTGCGTATGTACGGAATACCGTCTTTACGCTGTGGTATAATCTGTTTTCGATCACCACCATACGTGGATGGGTATAATAATGTCAATAAATAACTATATATGATTATTTTAAATTGATATTTATTTTAAAATATTATACATACACTTCAATACAATTCTTCTATCAAGGGAATGATATCATCGCTCTTGCGTACGTACGGACTACCGTCTCCATGACGCGATGAGATAAATTCTCCATGTTGACCATTCATGAATTATTGTTGAGTATATATAATGAATAAAAATGAAATATATGACCTAATAATGATACGTGATTTATTTATCTATAAATTAATGTCATCTACTTAATTCCTTTCAATTCAATAAAGAAACGAACACAGCGTTCATGTGTACGTATGGCCTACCGTCTCCATGAAAGATGTATTTCATTACATTTATAAATCTATAATATATATGTATATGCAGAATATTTATTATATATAAATCATGTTTTACATTCTGATATTATTTAAATAAGGATATAATTAATAATAATAATTACAACAAGTCAAAACACGTATGATAAATGAAACGATTTTACCCAAAACGATGCTTTAGCATGGAATTTACAAATGAACGGGTAATATAATGTCATAAGTGAACCATATATGATATCATAACAATGATTATGATTCTCTAATAAGTCATTGAAATTATTTAAATCAGTATACAGGAGGTTCAGATACATACGAAGCATATCATACATATGGTAAGGGATATCCTTTCCAATCTCGTTCTTATCCGAGATTGTTTATTCGTAAGTATTTACTGGGGCTATTGTTATCATCCATGTCTATGTTTTCTAAAAGTGTTTTTATGTATGATTGAAGTATTTTTTGTGCACGTTTGACTTTTACTACATGGTATATAAGGAATCTTTCTTTTTTTTACCATACGAGGTACTTTTTGACTTTTCCGGAAAAAGTATGAGAAGAATGTTTTTTTATCTTATACGGCATGAATGGATTTTTATGGTTTTATAACACCTTATTTTTATGAATAATAATCTACAAGATTTCATGACTATTATCAAAAAAAATCCTTTTCTTTTAAAATTTCATGGAATTTTGTGAAAATAATATGATTTTTAAGAATAAATGATATTTTCCTCAAGAATACTTTTCAAGTGTTTTATCAAAACCATTTTCCATATAAGATGACATTATTTCATATGGGTATGTTTCAAGTATAATATCTCTATGATTTACATGGTTTCACTTTTGTTATGATAAAATGATATCCATTTGATTTATATGGATTATGGTATGATGGGATGATGTTTATGAAATCCATTTTTAATCATTGGGTTATGATGAATGATTTATGTTTATGTTGTGGCACATGTATGAATGATTTCATTATGAGATGGGTGGTCCCTATAGCTCCCTCCAATGAATTGTGTTAATATTTATATCTCATGATATAGCCATGGTTGAAACGAAAAGTAAATCTGGTTCAGTAAAATAGGACTGGAACAGAAAGTAAACCCGGTTCAGTAAGGGACTTTGTCCACTAAGATAGTCTTGGAAGCAATGCCTTGGCTACTATAGAAATCATATCATGTGCTTAATGTTTTCCCAAAATTAAAAGTCTTATTCCAATGCTATTTTATGATGATTGATGTTCCATTATGATCTATCCCCTACGTACATCCATGTTTAATGTCATTGCTCAATAATTTTATGTATAAACATTATGTTCATGTTTTTAAGTTCAAATATGTATGGTTTATTTTATTTTCCCCATGCTTACCCTTACGGAGAATTTGAGCACACCCTTTATAATTTTTCTTGTCCACAGGATATAAAGAAAGGTTTTAGGTAAGAGAAAAAAAGGGAAGTTCTTTATGGGATATGGTGAAGATCTTTCACCACGATTATAAGATTATATCCCGAGTTTCCAAAGACACTAAACTATTATACTCCTTTAGTGTATGTTTTTGTTATTTATTAAGTATTCCTCAAATGTAATGTAAACTCGATGTACTCCATGGTTTGGGTCTCTACAGACAAGTTCACTCACTGTGTCACCCTGATGTTCACTCACTGTCTCACCGTGATGACCACATGCTGTCTCACGGTAATGACCATTTACTGTCGCACCGTGAAGACGGATCATTGTCTCACCGTGAAAATTATTTATGAATTTCTGTAAACTTGTATTATGGAAATTTTTATTTCACCTCATTTACTTTCCCAAATTTTTGTTTTTATGATGTTTGGTATTCCTAAATGATAATACAAAGAGTTTCACTCAGTTCTTCAGCCAGACATTCTCTTAATCACTCAATTTAAACTCCTTCAACCTTGCAACCCCCTTTTTGTCTCGCAACATTCAGTATATGCCAATAATGAAGCGACCATTATCATCCTCACCTGAGAAGAACCACCAGAAGAAGAAGAAGAGAGCACCCAAGCTGACACCCGAAGGGCCTCTGAATCTAATCCTGGTAAATCGAAGTGTTGTTCCTGAGAAAAATATTTTCCACAAATGGCTCTTATCTAGAAAATCTGTAGTCCTGAAAGTGTTAATAGAACAAGGATGGTTAGAATGGTTCTAAAAGGATAATAGACCCATTTATCCGAGGTTAGTTTTTCATTTCTACAAGTACACACAACATTCTTTTGACTCTGGTGAATGCTTTGTTTTGAGGAGCTGGATTAATGGCGAAAGATATTCCATATCATCGAGGTTATAGGATGCATGGCTTAGGATACCTCACAATGGAATTTTTTATGATTATCAGAGATAAACCCCACCTACAACAGATTTCTTTGACCGCAGAGATGCTCCAAAAACCCTAACCAGGAATTGAACCAAGAGAAGGGTCGTAGCTACTGAACGTGATGGGGAAACAAGGCTGTTGATTATGTTTTATCAAAATCTGGTTATTTCGAGGTAAGGTGACTTTGCGGTATTAATGTACAAAGATGTGTTCTTGATTCATCTTATGAATAATGAATAAAAAATTAATATGTTCAAGTAAATCATTCACCATATGTGTGAATTGATCAAGGTTAGATCCAAATCCACCTCTATATTCTACTCTCGGCTGATTTCATCCATGCTTGATGCCAAAGGAGTAGTTGGACCCAATGAGGACGTGCTTGTGGATTGCGATTACTGTCTCTCTAAAACCATCATCATAAGAATGAAAATAAACTAGAATCCTTGAAAAAATGAGTGTGTGGAAGACAACGATAGGATTGATGAAATGTTTATTCATCTAGATTATCCATTATGGCCGGAAGACATTTCTGATCTTGGTTTGGAACCATGTGAACTTGGTTAGTATTCCAAAGAAGAGATGAAGAGGTTGAAGTACCTCATAGGGATGAAGTTTTTGGTGAAGAATAATGGACTATTGTTCCTCATGTTGTTATTGAAGAAAAAGTTCATATCCCTAGAGATGATGTCAATCTAGAAATCAAACATGAGGTAGAAAGATAATCAATTGTCCCAAAATCTGAGCAGCAAGTCATGGAAGAGCCCGTTTTAAAAGAACACCCTTTTATGCATGAAGAAAATCTGGAAGAAATACCAATGGAAGAACCTGTTCCTGAGATAATTACCTCTACTGAAGAGAGGATGGAGATAGAATTTTAGTTTCCAAGACAGGAGATGAATGAGGAATTAAGAGATGAAACTGTGAATTTATAACTATCTCTTGAGCCTGTAGATCTTGAAAAGGTAGCATCTATTGAGGGGGAGGAAACCCAAAATCATGAGGCTGATAAAGAATCACATCCGGATGAGTCTAGTCCTATGGAAAATTAGTAAATATTCCCTAGATTTTATGATGTGAGTGAATATCAGCATGTTACTACCACTAAGATTTATCGTTCCTCAATGTTTCAGTTGAAGTCAGTTTCTATCATTGTCCCTGAGAAGGAACCAGAACCAGAACCTACCCCTGTACCAATTCCTTCATCTGAACCTACACCTAAACCTGTACCTGAATCGTTGCCTTTTTCAAGTAATGATGATTTGAAGGATTTTTGAGACACAGTCACGTCTAGAGTTTATAAGATTTTGAATTCCCAACCTCGTGCTATGACACATCTGAGTTAGAGAGATGCCTCACTACTTTTGGAGAGGATTATCTGGTAGATCCAACCTAAAATGCTCCGTGAAATTCAAGAAGATCAAACTGAAAATAAATTGCTCAGTAGTGAAGTCTCAACCTTGAGAATCATAGTTGATGATATGCAGAAAGAGCTGCATTCCAGATCAAAACATGTTGCTACCTCTCTAGATCCTTCTGTCTTTCAAATTTCTCGAGATTTTGTGTCTCAGATTCACCCTTACCTATTATCCTTTGATGAAATGATTGCAGAAAGGAAAAAACAGTTGTTGAAATAAATGAGAGAGCTTGTGGTGAGCCTAAATAAAATCACTGATGAAGACACTGACTGTCTTCAAAAGGTACCGATTCATCTCAAGTCTCTAACCACAGCCGTCAAATCTTCTCATACCGATAGTGAATCCTCTACACCTTACTTGGAAAATTCATTGATCAGATCTATAGTCCAAAAAGAGCTTTATACTTATTTGATTATCTTCAATGTGACTTATTTCTCAGAATTTATCAAGAACAGTGATAGATTTCTTGACCTTGTGCAAATTCATTCCAATATTTTTAATGATTCCAGTATGAGATTGCTATGAAATTGGATATCTATTTCAACAAGATATTCTCCAAGACTGATATGACCAACCACTTCAAATATCTTTTAGAGAATCTGAGAATTCCTCCTATAACAATAGCCTTCAATACCAAAGTCTAGAAGCTAACCAAGTTTACCAGATTGTTGGACAGGTTCATGGAAAACAATGATGACATTGAAAAGGACATGCAATGTAGAGACCCGTAGCCTGACGTACATGGACATTACATTACATTTGCGGAATACTTAGTACATAAAAAAACACACACACAAGGATCGTAATAGTTTAGTGTCTTTGGAAACTTGGAATATAATCTTCTAATCGTGGTGAAAGATCTTCAAAATCTCCCATAAAGATCTTCCTTTTTTTTACCTAAAACCTTTCTTTATATCCTGGGGAAAAGAAAACATAAAAGGGTGAGCTCAAATGCTCAGTAAGGGTATACAAAAGAAAAATCAATCACATCATATTCATAAGAACATAACTTTTGGAAATCATAACCTGCAAAAGAGAGAATAATTTCATAACATGGGATAAATCATAGAAGTGAAATGTAATCACAATAATCACAACTTAAAACATGAAACTTTGTGGCATTCACACATAATCATAGATAATCATTTCTTGTTAGTCAAGACTCATTGCCAAGACTATCTTAGTGGACAAAGTCCCTTTCTGAATCGAGTAACCCTCGTTTCAGTCCTGTTTCACTGAACCAGTATAACCTACCATTCCAGCCATGTCTATATCATGAGATATAAAATCTTTACCCAATGCATTGGAGGGAGATATAGGTCCCACCCATCTTATAATGAATCCTTTCATATGTGTGCCACATAATCATAAACCATACATCATAGCGTAACCCATGTAATAAAAATGGGATTCTTAAACAACATGACATCATAAAACCATTCATATAAGATAAAGGAATTCATAAACATAATTCCATCACAACATAGTCAAATCATTGTAAAAATATGGATAGAAACAGAACCCTTTATTATCTTATATGGAAAATAATTTTGATAAAACACTTGAATTTAATTCTTGAGGAACATATCCTTTCTTCTTCAAAATCAAATTCTTTTCATAAAACATCATGCAATTTTAAAAGAAAGAGATTTTATTGAAAATAGTCATGAAATCTTTTATAGGAAGCTTTATGAAAATAAGGCTTTATAAAATAGTAAAAATCCGTTCGTGCCGTATAAGTTAAAAAAAACATTCTTCGTACTTTTGTCGAAAAAGTCAAAAAGTACCTCGTACGAAAAACGACAAAAGATTCCTTTCATATCTTTTACTAAAAACTCACCAAAGGGTAAAATTGGATTTAAACAATTGTAGATGGATGGAAATAACATTACATATTGAGGAAACATAGATTTGGATGATAAAATACACCCCAGTAAATACCAACGTATAAACAATCTCGGATAAAAATGAGATTGTGATATTTCCCTTACCTTAGGTCCGACTTGCTTTGTAAATGTCCGAAACTCCTGTATAATGATTTAAATCATGTTATTGACTTATTACAGAATCATATTAATTGTTATTATATCATATATGGTCCACTTATGACTTTATATTACCCGTTCTTTTGTAAATTCATGTTTTGGGTAAAATCGTCTCATTTGTCGTTCGTGTTTTTAACTTGTAATTATTCATATGATTACATGGATCAAGATTACTTAATTCCAGAATATAAAACATGATTTATATATATATATTCATAATATACATATATAATAAATCAGTAAATGGAAATAAATACACCGTTCATGGAGACGGTAGTCCGTACGTACGCATGAACGCTGTTTTCGTTTCCTTATTGAATTGAATGGAATTAAGTAGATGACATACATATAAATATAAATAATTCCAGTATCATTATCAGGTCATATATTTCATTAGTACTTATTATATATAGTTTATAATCATTCATGAATGGTTAATCATTGAGAATGAATCTCATCGCGTCGTGGAGACGGTAGTCCGTACGTACGCACGAGCGATGATATCATTCCCATGGTCTTGGAATTGTGTTAAAGTGTATGCATATTATTTCAGTATCAATATCACTTTATAATAATCATATATAGTTACTCATTACACTATTATACCCATCCAATTAAGGTGGTGGCGGAAAATAGATTACACCACGGCGTGGAGACGGTATTCCGTACGTACGCACGCGCGCTGATTTCCTTTTTCCGTAGGATGGATAGATGGTTAATTAGAGTTGTTTCATATTTATAATAACATATCAGTATATAAGAAATACTTATGTTATTACTTTATCATGAAACAACTAAAGAAGAAGAAGTTGAAGAAGAAAGAAAATTGAAAAGATCGGTAATGGATATTACCTCTTCTTTGAAACGCCTCTTTGAATCCTCCACTTAGGGAACTAAGATTGGTCTTTGAAGAAGACCAGGACCTCTAGGATTATTCAAGGGAAGTGGAGAAGGTATTTTGGTAGGGGTTGGCCGAGCTTGAGTGCTCAATTTGGTGTGAGGAGGAGGGGGAGGAGGTGTCCTTTTATAAGGGAGGAGAGGGGCACCTTAGGAATTCTTAAAAATATTAATTTATAATAAATCTAACCCCACTTAAAAACCTCCAAAATGACTCATATTCGAAGATTAGATGATATAGGGTTGTAATATCATAAACCAATCAAATTTAGACATGTTTGGATCTTATTTTAAACCTTATCATTTTGATTTATCCTAATTTAATCTATTTAAGTTTATTTGTGGTAATAAAATTCTAAATTTTAAATTATAACAAATAATTTCTTATTGGTTGTGAATTTTACATAATTGATTACTTAATAACATTATAGACCATATAAATATAAATTTAAATTTTTTAAATATTTTTGTGATTTTTAAACAATTCTATAATATGTTATTTTTGTAAAATAACAATAGTGTCAATTTTGACACTATTCATTTATTTGAATTTAAATAAAATATATACAGATAATATGTTCGAACTAAAAGCTTTAATATATTAATAAAAGGTCATATGTATCTATAAAATTAGTTTATGACATTAAATAGTTCATATAATATTTATTTTATTATTTTTTAAAACCATTTATTTGGTTTATCTCTTAATAAAATAATTACTACATCATTTTTGTATAATTATTTAATATACTTATTTGATGTAAAAAAATTTAAAATAAAATTCTATGATGAATATAAATATATTACCTTTCACAATAATACTTTTACTCGAATTTATCATCTTAAAATCACAATATTTAAATTGTTATATTTATTAAATTATGAAGGTGTCAACTTTGGCATCATTTAAAATAAAATAATATAAGTGTCATAATCGCTTTTATAAGGCTCCAAATGGTCAAATATTCGACCATTGGATGCTTATGGTTTACATTTACATGTCCAATAAGTTTTTGTTAGGTATTTGTGCATTTTATGGTCACTATTAGTTTAAAAAAAAACATTATTCTTAATTTTTCACTAGATAAACAATTTCTGCATCACTATTGTGTCATAATTAATGATAATTATTTAATCCCTAAAAATTATAAATAAATTTATATGATGTAGATAATTTCATTATCTTTCTGTAGACTATTCATGTTCGAAGTTTCATGAAGTTTATCACTAAATTAAAATTAATATACTTATAAAATTTAAGAGAGTGACATGTTGTCACTTTCTTTGGTTTTAATAATAATTAAGTTATTTTCGTGGACAAATGTTCATTAAATGATTCTAATCCGACCCTTAGGTGATATGGGTCGACTTTTAGTCATCCAATAGGATTTTGACATTTTTTAGGGTAATTTTAAAATATTATATTTACCCTTAATTACCCGATTTACCTTTAACTATGGTAAATAAAATTTACCGTAGTTACTATTCATAATTCCCAAAAATAAAAAGTATCTTATTAACATAATTTGGACCCACTGATTCCAAATATGGAATCCATTTTTTAAAATTCCATACACAGAAGTTGCAGAAATTAAATTAAAATTAATCCCGTTGTCGAATAAAAACGGGTTTTTGTTTAAAACATTGCAAAAGATTGAATTGATTTAACCTACGAATTCAAGGTAAAATCAATGCTAATGACATACATTATATTAAATGGTAAAAATATATTCTATTTATACTTTAAAACCATTCAATATTATAATTTAACCACATAAGATATTACGATGAAAAAAAGTTGTTTTTAATTAAAATATAGCGTGTTTTTACTATTCATTAAAATGTGAAAGTTACCAGAATAATATGAAAAATTTATCCAAAGTAAATTTTTATTTATTGATTCCAAATAAGAATTTTATTTTGTCAAATTGAACTTATAAACATGTCAAAAAATAGATTTAAAGTGGGTGCGCCATCAAAAGGCGGCAAAACTGCATTTTTTTAAAAATACTTATTTTACCCGAAAAATTTATTTTGTTCTTATACCATGTTCAATAAATGTGTAAGATAAATAATAATGTTATAAAATTCAAAATTTAGTTAATACTATTCATAACGGCTAGTTCATGACAATATTATAATAATATAACATTGTTTATTAAAACCCGGTATTGTGTACAACACACGCTATCGAGGAAGGTCGCGATTGCGTGTAATGCAAGCCAAGTCAGGGTTGCGTGTTGTGAAAGAATCCTTCATTGTTTCGTATAACAGAATCCATCAATATTTCATTTATACATTTAATATATATATATATATACTCAATGTTGCGTAGAATAACTATTATCAAAATTGTGTGTTACACGGTCCAAGAATAGTGTTGCGTATACTGCAAGCTAATACGGTGTTGCGTATAGCGCAAGGTAATCTTGGTGTAGAATACAACATAAGACATTAATGAAATTAAAATAATATTTTTCATAAAATCTCGGGGTGTTACATTCTACCCCCCTTAAAATGAATTTCTCCCTCAAAATTCGTCGGGGTTATAAATGGTTTACTATTTGAAAGTTTCTTTGATAGAAACCCACATCGTAAAAAGGAATACCCAAACTTATCTTTAAAAAAACAAAAGTATGAAATGTAACGGTTACCCAAATAAACTAATCACTGGGTTTCCACATAGGTGAAAATATGGATATGGAAGAGAAATCTAACCATCATGTTCTGATGGAGAGTGGTAGAGAACATGGCTATGGAAAAGCTAGCAATCACAAAGCCATAAATTTGTGATGATCTGGGGTACCATATGATTCATCGGATATAAGGGCACTAGGACAACATTTTTGGTTTTCAAGATTATTTCCCTAAAGTTGAAAATTTGAATTACATTAAATACTTACTTTATTTTGGTACAATCTCACTGTTGTTCGTGCCTTGAAAAATTTCCACTTCATCTCTTAAATAAATGAAGTTGAATTTGTTATTCGTGAAGTGTTAGCAGATCATGTGATAGAATGACGGGTCATTCCATCTGTCTCAAACAAAAGGTTAGCAAAAATTATATACATAAGTCGATATATAGTGAGATTAATCATATATGGTTCCTAAAATGACCTTATACTTCACATATCATATTGCTTAATATAATAAAACTAGTTTTCTACTAAACAGGGACTTCCTGTAGGTCAGTGGTAGGAGATAAAGGCCAGTCACACTTCGGTTGTGGGTTCGATTCCCACAGCCTTGTCCGAAGCGATGGGCTGTCGCCCGTCCTGCAGGTTGTCCTTTTTCTAAAACTACATTACTATAAAATCACATAAATAATATCAAAAAAGTTCTATACTTAAACAATACTAACTTATGGTTAACATAATCCATTACAATCTTTAGGCTTATCTAAAATACTTCGGTCCAAGATCATAGTATAAAGAAAATGATTACTTGAAATGTCGCCAACCAAGCATGTGAATACCATCATTTATCCCCCATATATCTTGTTGGTCACATTCCAATCATGTGAATACTTTAATGATATATTCTCTTGAAAATTATGAATACCCATTAAACCTTAGTGAAAACATGAATGTTGTCAAAAGTTAACTCTTTCCACATACCAAAATCCAAAAATTCTATATACTCAAACCATGATATAACCTTCTCCTTATATCAGTCATGAGCTTATGAATACTATCAAACATTTTATTTTCTCCTTATCCATTCATTATGCGCATATCATCTACATTCCAAAAATATCTGAATAACCTTTCATGGATACTGGTAACATTAATCAGACAACAATGTAACAATCCTTACATGTCTCTTTATTCCATAGTGCCATGAGATTACTTATACAACATTACACATGATAAACATGTAATCATTCCACTACATTCTTAAACCATTGACCAAGCTTCAATAATTCTTTCATCTCACATATCATTTGTAGTCTCTTGATCATCATCCACATAAATACTTCCCATACGACCATACTGATTATCTTCATGAGACTTTCCCTTAGGGCATTGGTTTGCATAATGCCCGTACATTCCACATTTAAAACATTTAACCATTGTTGATGTCGTAGCAATACCATTATCCTCATCCATGTTGTTAACTGAACCTTTTCCTTTGCATTTACTTGCTTTGTGTCCTTCTTTTCCACACCCAAATCATCTTCCAGTTCCTTTGAAACATTCTCCCTGATGCCTCTTCCCACATGATTTACATAGGGGAAAGTGAACTTTCTTTCCTCTATGATCATCATGGAACTCCATATTTCTCTTATTAGTCGAGTCAGGAAACTTACCAATTTTTACTTTATTGATCATATTATGAGATTGCTGATTCGGCATAATAATGATGTTTGGACTTCCAAATCCCATTTCATTTGGTTTCTCATGAAGAATATCATTCCATTGTCCATCATATCCTCCATTATTGTGAATCATCTTGTTTCCAGCCATTTTCTAAAACCCAAAAAGAATAGTGTGAGAGGCAAAAATCATAATAAAGGGGGAGTAACATAAATATCTAACATCTTTGGTTTAATATAATATCGTTACCATAGTTCTAGGACTATATCCTATACGTATACTTATCCTTAGAGGCATCCCTAGACATACCTTAGAAATATCTCTAAGGATCTCACTAACATTTTCGCATCCTAGTTTCCAAAGGTTGACTAAACCTTTCATCTGATACCAACTGTAGAGACCCGTAGCCTGACGTACATGGACATTACATTACATTTTCGGAATACTTAGTACATAACAAAAACACACACACAAGGATCGTAATAGTTTAGTGTCTTTGGAAACTTGGAATATAATCTTCTAATCGTGGTGAAAGATCTTCAAAATCTCCCATAAAGATCTTCCTTTTTTTTACCTAAAACCTTTCTTTATATCCTGGGGAAAAGAAAACATAAAAGGGTGAGCTCAAATGCTCAGTAAGGGTATACAAAAGAAAAATCAATCACATCATATTCATAAGAACATAACTTTTGGAAATCATAACCTGCAAAAGAGAGAATAATTTCATAACATGGAATAAATCATAGAAGTGAAATGTAATCACAATAATCATAACTTAAAACATGAAACTTTGTGGCATTCACACATAATCATAGATAATCATTTCTTGTTAGTCAAGACTCATTTCCAAGACTATCTTAGTGGACAAAGTCCCTTTCTGAATCGAGTAACCCTCGTTTCAGTCATGTTTCACTGAACCAGTATAACCTACCATTCCAGCCATGTCTATCTCATGAGATATAAAATCTTTACCCAATGCATTGGAGGGAGATATAGGTCCCACCCATCTTATAATGAATCCTTTCTTATGTGTGCCACATAATCATAAACCATACATCATAGCGTAACCCATGTAATAAAAATGGGATTCTTAAACAACATGACATCATAAAACCATTCATATAAGATAATGGAATTCATAAACATAATTCCCTCACAAAATAGTCAAATCAATGTAAAAATATGGATATAAACAGAACCCTTTATTATCTTAGATGGAAAATAATTTTGATAAAACACTTGAATTTAATTCTTGAGGAACATATCCTTTCTTCTTCAAAATCAAATTCTTTTCATAAAACATCATGAAATTTTAAAAGAAAGAGATTTTATTGAAAATAGTCATGAAATCTTTTAGAGGAAGCTTCATGAAAATAAGGATTTATAAAACAGTAAAAATCCGTTCGTGCCGTATAAGTTAAAAAAAACATTCTTCGTACTTTTGTCGAAAAAGTCAAAAAGTACCTCGTACGAAAAACGACAAAAGATTCCTTTCATATCTTTTACTAAAAACTCACCAAAGGGTAAAATTGGATTTAAACAATTGTAGATGGATGGAAATAACATTACATATTGAGGAAACATAGATTTGGATGATAAAATACACCCCAGTAAATACCAACGTATAAACAATCTCGGATAAAAATGAGATTGTGATATTTCCCTTACCTTAGGTCCGACTTGCATTGTAAGTGTCCGAAACTCCTGGATAATGATTTAAATCATGTTATTGACTTATTACAGAATCATATTAATTGTTATTATATCATATATGGTCCACTTATGACTTTATATTACCCGTTCTTTTGTAAATTCATGTTTTGGGTAAAATCGTCTCATTTGTCGTTCGTGTTTTTAACTTGTAATTATTCATATGATTACATGGATCAAGATTACTTAATTCCAGAATATAAAACATGATTTATATATATATTCAGAATATACATATATAATAAATCAGTAAATGGAAAGAAATACACCGTTCATGGAGACGGTAGTCCGTACGTACGCATGAACGCTGTTTTCTTTTCCTTATTGAATTGAATGGAATTAAGTAGATGACATACATATAAATATAAATAATTCCAGTATCATTATCAGGTCATATATTTCATTAGTACTTATTATATATAGTTTATAATCATTCATGAATGGTTAATCATTGAGAATGAATCTCATCGCGTCATGGAGACGGTAGTCCGTACGTACGCACGAGCGATGATATCATTCCCATGGTCTTGGAATTGTGTTACAGTGTATGCATATTATTTCAGTATCAATATCACTTTATAATAATCATATATAGTTACTCATTACACCATTATACCCATCCAATTAAGGTGGTGGCGGAAAATAGATTACACCACGGCGTGGAGACGGTATTCCGTACGTACGCACGCGCGGTGATTTCCTTTTTCCGTAGGATGGATAGAAGGTTAATTAGAGTTGTTTCATATTTATAATAACATATCAGTATATAAGAAATACTTATGTTATTACTTTATCATGAAACAACTAATGAAGAAGATGTTGAAGAAGAAAGAAAATTGAAAAGATCGGTAATGGATATTACCTCTTCTTTGAAACGCCTCTTTGAATCCTCCACTTAGGGAACTATGATTGGTCTTTGAAGAATACCAGGACCTCTAGGATTATTCAAGGGAAGTGGATAAGGGATTTTGGCAGGGGTTGGCCGAGCTTGAGTGCTCAATTTGGTGTGAGGAGGAGGGGGAGGAGGTGTCCTTTTATAAGGGAGGAGAGGGGCACCTTAGGAATTCTTAAAAATATTAATTTATAATAAATCTAACCCCACTTAAAAACCACCAAAATGACTCATATTCGAAGATTAGATGAGATAGGGTTGTAATCTCATCAACCAATCAAATTTAGACATGTTTGGATCTTATTTTAAACCTTATCATTTTGATTTATCCTAATTTAATCTATTTAAGTTTATTTGTGGTAATAAAATTCTAAATTTTAAATTATAACAAATAATTACTTATTTGTTGTGAATTTTCCATAATTGTTTACTTAATAACATTATAGACCATATAAATATAAATTTATAATTTTTAAATATTTTTGTGATTTTTAAAAAATTCTATAATATGTTATTTTTGTAAAATAACAATAGTGTCAATTTTGACACTATTCATTTATTTGAATTTAAATAAAATATATACAGAAGATATGTTCGAACTAAAAGCTTTAATATATTAATAAAAGGTCATATGTATCTATAAAATTAGTTTATCACATTAAATAGTTCATATAATATTTATTTTATTATTTTTAAAACCATTTATTTGGTTTATCTCTTAATAAAATAATTACTACATCATTTTTGTATAATTATTTAATATACTTATTTGTTGTATAAAAATTTAAAATAAAATTCTATGATGAATATAAATATATTACCTTTCACTATAATACTTTTACTCGAATTTATCATCTTAAAATCACAATATTTAAATTGTTATATTTATTAAATTATGAAGGTGACAACTTTGGCATCATTTAAAATAAAATAATATAAGTGTCATAATCGCTTTTATAAGGCTCCAAATGGTCCAAATTAGACCATTGGATGCTTATGGATTACATTTACATGTCCAATAAGTTTTGGTTAGGTATTTGTGCATTTTATGGTCACTATTAGTTTAAAAAAAACATTATTCTTAATTTTTCACTAGATAAACAATTTATGCATCACTATTGTGTCATAATTAATGATATTTATTTAATCCCTAAAAATTATAAATAAATTTATATGATGTAGATAATTTCATTAGCTTTCTGTAGACTATTCATGTTCAAAGTTTCATGAAGTTTATCACTAAATTAAAATTAATATACTTATAAAATTTAAGAGAGTGACATGTTGTCACTTTCTTTGGTTTTAGTAATAATTAAGTTATTTTTTTGGACAAATGTTCATTAAATGATTCTAATCCGACCCTTAGGTGATATGGGTCTACTTTTAGTCATCCAATAGGATTTTGACATTTGTTAGGGTAATTTTAAAATATTATATTTACCCTTAATTACCCGATTTACCTTTAACTATGGTAAATAAAATTTACCGTAGTTACTATTCATAATTCCCAAAAATAAAAAGTAGCTTATTAACATAATTTGGACCCACTGATTCCAAATATGGAATCCATTTTTTAAAATTCCATACACATATGTTGCAGAAATTAAATTAAAATTAATCCCGTTGTGGAATAAAAACGGGTTTTTGTTTAAAACATTGCAAAAGATTGAATTGATTTAACTTACGAATTCAAGGTAAAATCAATGCTAATGACATACATTATATTAAATGGTAAAAATATATTCTATTTATACTTTAAAACCATTCAATATTATAATTTAACCACATAAGATATTACGATGAAAAAAGTTGTTTTTAATTAAAATATAGTGTGTTTTTACTATTCATTAAAATGTGAAAGTTACCAGAATAATATGAAAAATTTATCCAAAGTAAATTTTTATTTATTGATTCCAAAGAAGAATTTTATTTTGTCAAATTGAACTTATAAACATGTGAAAAATAGATTTAAAGTGGGTGCGCCATCAAAAGGCGGCAAAACTGCATTTTTTGGAAAATACTTATTTTACCCGAAAAATTTATTTTGTTCTTATACCATGTTCTAGAAATGTGTAAGATAAATAATAATGTTATAAAATTCAAAATTTAGTTAATACTATTCATACCGGCTAGTTCATGACAATATTATAATAATATAACATTGTTTATTAAAACCCGGTATTGTGTACAACACACGCTATCGAGGAAGGTCGCGATTGCGTGTAATGCAAGCCAAGTCAGGGTTGCGTGTTGTGAAAGAATCCTTCATTGTTTCGTATAACAGAATCCATCAATATTTCATTTATACATTTAATATATATATATATACTCAATGTTGCGTAGAATAACTATTATCAAAATTGTGTGTTACACGGTCCAAGAATAGTGTTGCGTATACTGCAAGTTAATACGGTGTTGTGTATAGCGCAAGGTAATCTTGGTGTAGAATACAACATAAGACATTAATGAAATTAAAATAATATTTTTCATAAAATCTCGGGGTGTTACATGCAATATGGTGGAGAAATCATTGCAGACTTCATCGAACTTCTAAGATTGTATCTCCATGTCTAGAGTACAACAATTGTTTATCCAGTGGCTGATCCTCTCAGACCTGGACTACCTACTTTTACCTCAGCCTTACCCTCAACTACCATGTCTGTTGGCCAAGCTCTTAGTCAGATCAGGCCTGTCATTCCTGACCAGAAATGACCAAGATCTTCCACTGCTCCTACATTGGCTCCCTCAGTCATCGAAGGCCTCCCTTTACCTTCTCTATCTACCACCTCCCTGACTTTTTCTACATCAACCACTGCCCATATGGCTTCTTCTTCTACTTTTGATAAAGGAAAAGAGAAGGCCAATCCTTGAAGAAGACCAGATCTTACTGAATTTTGATTGGGATGTACTTCATTTTTGTATTTCTACTTTCTGATGTCCTATACTCTGCTTATTTTTAATGGAATGTGCAATGTTTTCCATCTCTTATGTAAAATTTTTGATAATCCCACAAGGGGGAGAAGTTATATTTTTTTCTATATTTTATTTTCTCTCTACCTGCAACTAATTTCCAATTTAACTGTATATGAATTGTGATCATAAAAAAGGGGGATATTTTTAGACTCCTCATGTTTTAATCTTTTTTTAATGATCAAAAATCTCTTTAATAATCCCAAATCTCATTAATGATCACAAATATTATTCAATCATGTGTATTTATGTTTAAAATTCACTCTTGCTTTATAATGGTTACAGTCAATCCAATTCATGCATATTTTTGTTTAAATTTGAATACTTTTATTTGCCTAAGTATAAGAAATCTTGAACAAGCCACAGTTATCCAGACACCGAGACAAAGACATTGTGACCGAGACACCATGAGTGAGACACCGTGACTAAGACACCTTGACCGAGACACCGTGACAGAGACACCATAAGCCAAGACACCATGAAGACAAGACACAGTGTGCAAGACACCGTGAATATCAGTCATTGTGGCACTCAGACCGTGACTCTAAGACACCGTGACACTCAGACCGTGACACTCAGACACTGTGAAGGAGACACCATTTTCTAAACTTACTATGACACCGTTTCTTAAAAAATCTTGTCATCATTCAAGTTATTGTTTAATGGTCAAATTTGATGCCGTCAATTAACTGACATAATTAATTTTTTTTGTAGACATTGTATGAGTTATGAGGTAGGAAACACATGAAACCTGTTGGCTAAATCTAATGCATTCGAAGATAAAGATTAGAGTGTTCCTGACAACAATAGAGCGCGATACTGAATAGACAACTAGCATGTGAGCACAACCACGAAGAACACTTTTCAAGATTTTCAAAGAAATCATTTTTCACATGCATGAAATCTAACTCTATTGAAGAACATACGAAGTACACTGGAATCCATAGAAAGTATTCACATTGTCAAATGACGTGGAGAACACAAGATGAATCACAACACACTTTTTTTCAAGACAAAAACCAAAGAAGGACTCAGAAGCATTTATACTAAATCATTGAATTCCAGATCTGCACTTCAAATCACTACAGCATTCTAAGATCATATCTACTCTCTCTCTGTGATTATTTTACTTATTTTTTAGCAGTGTTTATACTCTGAATATTCCATACACACATTGAATCCTATGCTAAAATGATGGATTTATAAATAATTTCACCAAAATCCTTATACTCTTGTTTACCCACAAAAAATATAGAAGAGGTCCCTGTGTGGCATGGATATTGTTTTTTTCCCACAAAAAATGTGGAAGAGGTCCCTGTGTGACCTAGACAGTCTGTGTACTTTTGTTAACCCCGATCCAGGGTGTGGATAAATTTTTATTTATATAAACTACTTGGTGGAAGGTGATCACCAAGTGGAGTGGATTAGGTCTCAGCATGAGACTGACCCACTTGTTTCATATCCATTGTGCTATTTAAATTTAGTCTTATCTATTTTACTGCTTCATTTCATAATCCATAAAACTCTAATTTCACTTTGATAGTTAGTCTTAGAAAGAAGTTATAACTGATTTGTCAAAGTAGGATAACTTCAAAAGTAATATTAATAATACATATTAAGATACTGAAAATTAATCAATCTTATAAGAAGTTGTTTAAACAGTCGAAATCTTATAATATTTTATCCTTGATTAGTTGGGTTGTATCTATTATTTGGGAGAACCATTTATTTAAAAATAATATTTATTTCAACAGAAATTTTTATAGTCACTCAATTCACCCCTCCCCTCCTGAGTGAGCTACTCCGACAAAAAATACTCACCCCTACACCTGTATTTCCCTAATCTATCATGTCTTGTGTCGTTGATCAACCTTTTTATAGAGTGATAGAGGGATCAGTACAAGGTATTTCACAGTGAGATGGAAAGACTAGGGTGTGTTCATGTAGTGTATTGATAATAGTACCCATATTTACTTAACGGATGGACTTTTTTTCAGAATCATTAGGTTATTCTTGTATTTTTTCATGTTTACTTTCCAATACTTGTTGCCTTATTCAGGTTATGGGATTCTGATTAATTCATGCATAGTAGTTTAGTTTCTTTACTAAATATCAGTATTGTGTAGTCTTAGAGATGTGTGTGTGTGTGTGTGTGTGTGTGTTTGTGTTTGTATGTACATGTACTTAGGATATGTCAGCCCATGTTTTTGATATCCCTACGTGGATATAGTTTCTATCCCCTGGCCTATTGGAGGTGGGATTGATGATTCGTGGAATGGGTCCCATTGGGATGGGTCTTGATACAGTGGTATCAGAGTAGTCTATTATACCATAAGACCAGAGACTGTGATATTGGTTTTAGGACATAATATTTTTGTTTGAGTTTGGTTTCAGGCTAGGAAATCTTGTGTTTTGGTGGTGGTTATAGTATCTATTTAAAATGACATTGATCAATTTATTTTTGAATTAGTACATGAGAACTCTGGTTTCATGGAAAATAATAGTAAACTCATCACTTATGAATGATTTTGGGCTCCATGTACTTCATGAGTTGTATATATATATATATATACACATTGAAAATGGAACATATTGTTTATTTTTGGATAAATTCGAAAAATATGGAAACACAAATTCAATATCTGGAACATGATGATGATTTCCTCAATGATGAGGCATCATTACATAGAATAGTTCTAGAGATGTTACCTCCAACTTGGGGCTCTGGATGTGCCACCATCTATTGAGAAATATAAGCTACACACATAAGCAAAACATTATGTGCATATGGTTAGAAAACTTCACAATTTACAATAAAAGTTACCGATCAGTTATGGGAAAATCCAGAACCCTAGGTGGATGAGGACATGTTTGAGGTAGGTACATGAGTTTTCCATCTGGTAATCTGAACACCCGACCAGGTTGTTGTCATGGATTATATTCTTTTAGAGGGATTATCAAGGCATGTTTGAGATTTGGTGACCTACTCTTATGTAAGGGATGCTCATTAATAGTTAGATATTTCTTTCCTTTTTAGATAGGAGTTATTTACAACTATGCTGATGAATGTACATATTAAGAAGCTTCTCTAGATTCATCATAGAAGAATGACCTTATATTATTATTCATCATGGTTCACAAAAATCTCTAGGTACTTTATCGATATATATTTTTGGATCAGTTCTTATAGGAATTGAAATTTCAAGGAGGATATTATAGAGAAATTTGAGCCATAATTACACCTTTGTGCATTCATAGATATGTCGGGGTTCTAGAGAGAACTTCAATGGTAGATATTTTCATGGCTGAGAAGATATTGATAGTGGTTGTTGGTAGTGATAATACATGATCTTATACTTCAAATTTTTATGTTCAATGGAATTATTAGGGACCTGGATGTGTGAGTAGTTTTAGGAGGAGGTCACAGGAGAGTGGTTTTATGGTTCAATGACAAATGATGGGTCCAATAATCCGAAGGGAAAGAAGTGATACTCATTTTATGGTATTGAAAATATTATATGAGAATTTACATCCCATCATATAGATGATATTGGTATAATTTATGGACTCATGTGGCATATGAAGTAGTATGAACATTCATTCTACAGGACCATGGATATCTAAAAGGATTTGTTAGAGTAGGTGGATGTGGTAGTTGCTAATACTTGTTATCAACACCACCCCAAGGGTCAATGCTATGATCAGTGTGCTGGAGGATAGGGTTTGTCTAACAGTAGGTGGATGAGGCTTATGAACCATGGGCTACATGAATAATAAACTGTAAAATCTGTTTTTTTACACAATATATGTAGTACTGAAAGACACATGTATTATAAATTATATTATTAGAACCTATCTTCTGTCAATAATTTTATGTATAAACATTATGTTCATGTTTTTAAGTTCAAATATGTATGGTTTATTTTATTTTCCCCATGCTTACCCTTACGGAGAATTTGAGCTCACCCTTTATAATTTTTCTTGTCCACAGGATATAAAGAAAGGTTTTAGGTAAGAGAAAAAAAGGGAAGTTCTTTATGGGATATGGTGAAGATCTTTCACCACGATTATAAGATTATATCCCGAGTTTCCAAAGACACTAAACTATTATACTCCTTTAGTGTATATTTTTGTTATTTATTAAGTATTCCTCAAATGTAATGTAAACTCCATGTACTCCATGGTTTGGGTCTCTACAGACAAGTTCACTCACTGTGTCACCCTGATGTTCACTCACTGTCTCACCGTGATGACCACTTGCTGTCTCACGGTAATGACCATTTACTGTCGCACCGTGAAGACAGATCATTGTCTCACCGTGAAAATTATTTATGAATTTCTTTAAAATTGTATCATGGAAAGTTTTATTTCACCTCTTTTACATTCCCAAATTTTTTTTATGACGTTTGGTATTCCTAAATGATAATACAAAGAGTTTCACTCAGTTCTTCAGTCAGACTTTCTCTTAATCACTCAATTTAAACTCCTTCAACCTTGCAACCCCCTTTTTGTCTCGCAACATTCAGTATATGCCAATAATGAAGCGACCATTATCATCCTTACCTGAGAAGAACAACCAGAAGAAGAAGAAGAGAGCACCCAAGCTGACACCCGAAGGGCCTCTGAATCTAAACCTGGTAAATCGAAGTGTTGTTCCTGAGAACAATATTTTCCACAAATGGCTCTTATCTAGAAAATATGTAGTCCTGAAAGTGTTAATAGAACAAGGATGGTTAGAATGGTTCTAAAAGGATAATAGACCCATTTATCCGAGGTTAGTTTTTCATTTCTACAAGTACACACAGTTTTCTTTTGACTCTGGTGAATGCTTTGTTTTGAATAGCTGGATTAATGGAGAAAGATATTCCATATCATCGAGGTTATAGGATGCATGGATTAGGATACCTCACAATGGAATTTTTGATGATTATCAGAGATAACCCCCACCTACAACTGATTTCTTTGACCGCGGAGATGCTCCAAAAACCCTAACCAGGAATTGAACCAAGAGAAGGGTCGTAGCTACTGAACGTGATGGGGAAACAAGGCTGTTGATTATGTTTTATTAAAATCTAGTTATTTCGAGGTAAGGTGAATTTGAAGTATTAATGTACAAAGATGTGTTCTTGATTCATCTTATGAAGAATGAATAAAAAATTAATATGTTCAAGTAAATCATTCACCATATGTGTGAATTGATCAAGGTTAGATCCAAATCCACCTCTCTATTCTACTCTTGGCTGATTTCATCCATGCTTGATGCCAAAGGAGTAGTTGGACCCAATGAGGACGTGCTTGTGGATTGCGATTACTGTCTCTCTAAAACCATCATCATAAGAATGAAAATAAACTAGAATCCTTGAAAAAATGAGTGTGTGGAAGACAACGATAGGATTGATGAGAATTTTATTCATCTAGATTATCCATTATGGCCGGAAGACATTTCTGATCTGGGTTTGGAACCATGTGAACTTGGTTAGTATTCCAAAGAAGAGATGAAGAGGTTAATGTACCTCATAGGGATGAAGTTTTTGGTGAAGAATAATGGACTAATGTTCCTCATGTTGTTCTTGAAGAAAAATTTCATATCCCTAGAGATGATGTCAATCTAGAAATCAAACATGATGGAGAAAGATAATCAATTGTCCCAAAATCTGAGCAGCAAGTCATGGAAGAGCCCGTTTTAAAAGAACACCCTTTTATGCATGAAGAAATCTGGAAGAACTACCAATGGAAGAACCTGTTCCTGTGATAATTACCTCCACTGAAGAGAGGATGGAGATAGAATTTTAGTTTCCAAGACAGGAGATGAATGAGGAATTAAGAGATGAAACTGTGAATTTATAACTAGCTCATGAGCCTCTAGATCTTGAAAAGGTAGCATCTATTGAGGGGGAGGAAACCCAAAATCATGAGACTGATAAAGAATCACATCCGGATGAGTCTAGTCCTATGGAAAATTAGTAAATATTCCCTAGATTTTATGATGTGAGTGAATATCAGCATGTTACTACCACTGAGATTTATCGTTCCTCAATGTTTCAGTTGAAGTCAGTTTCTATCATTATCCCTGAGAAGGAACCAGAACCAGAACCTACCCCTGTACCAATTCCTTCATCTGAACCTACACCTAACCATGTACCTGAATCGTTTCCTTTTTCCAGTAATGATGATTTGATGGATTTCTGAGACACTGTCACGTCTAGAGTTTAGAAGATTTTGAATTCCCAACCTCGTGCTATGACACATCCGAGTTAGAGAGATGCCTCACTACTTTTGGAGAGGATTATCTGGCAGATCCAACCTAAAACGCTCCGTGAAATTCAAGAAGATCAAATTGAAAATAAATTGCTCAGTAGTGAAGTCTCAACCTTGAGAATCATAGTTTATGATATGCATAAAGAGCTGCATTCCAGATCAAAACATGTTTCTACCTCTCTAGAACCTTCTGTCTTTCAAATTTCTCGAGATTTTGTGTCTCAGATTCACCCTTACCTATTATCCTTTGATGAAATGATTGCAGAAAGGAAAAAACAGTTGTTGAAATAAATGAGAGAGCTTGTGGTGAGCCTAAATAAAATCACTGATGAAGACACTGACTGTCTTCAAAAGGTACTGATTCATCTCAAGTCTCTAACCACAGCCGTCAAATCTTCTCATACCGATAGTGAATCCTCTACACCTTACTTGGAAAATTCATTGCTGAGATCTATAGTCCAAAAAGAGCTTTATAATTATTTGAGTATCTTAAATGTGACTTATTTCTCAGAAGTTATCAAGAACAGTGATAGATTTCTTAACCTTGTGCAAATTCATTCCAATATTTCCAATGATTCCAGTATGATATTGCTATGAAATTGGATATCTATTTCAACAAGATTTTCTCCAAGACTGATATGACCAACCACTTCAAATATCTTTTAGAGAATCTGAGAATTCCTCCTATAACCATAGCCTTCAATACCAAAGTCTAGAAGCTAACCAAGTTTACCAGATTGTTGGATAGGTTCATGTAAAATAATGATGACTTTGAAAAGGACATGCAATATGGTGGAGAAATCATTGCAGACTTCATCGAACTTCTAATATTGTATCTCCATGTCTAGAGTACAACAATTGTTTCTCTAGTGGCTGATCCTCTCAGACCTGGACTACCTACTTTTACCTCATCCTTACCCTCAACTACCATGTCTGTTGGCCAAGCTCTTAGTCAGATCAGGCCTGTCATTCCTGACCAGCAATGACCAAGATCTTCCACTGCTCCTACATTGGCTCCCTCAGTCATCGAAGGACTCCCTTTACCTTCTCTATCTACCACCTCCCTGACTTTTTCTACATCAACCACTGCCCATATGGCTTCTTCTTCTGCTATTGATAATGGAAAAGAGAAGGCCAATCCTTGAAGAAGACCAGCTCTTACTGAATTTTGATGGGGATGTACTTCATTTTTGTATTTCTACTTTATGATGTCCTATACTCTGCTTATTTTTAATGGAATGTGCAATGTCTTCCATCTCTTATGTAAAATTTTTGATAATACCACAAGGGGGAGAAGTTATATTTTTTTTCTATATTTTATTTTCTGTGTATCTGCAACTAATTTCCACTTTAACTGTATATGATTTGTGATCACAAAAAGGGGGATATTTTTAGACTCCTCATGTTTTTATCTTTTTTTAATTATCAAAAATCTCTTTAATAATCCCAAATCTCATTAATGATCACAAATATTATTCAATCATGTGTATTTATGTTTAAAATTCACTCTTGATTTATAATGGTTACACTCAATCCAATTCATGCATATTTTTGTTTAAATCTGAATACTTTTATTTTCCTAAGTATAAGAAATCTTGAACAAGACACAGTTATCCAGACACCGAGACAAAGGCATTGTGACCGAGACACCGTGAGTGAGACAACGTGACTGAGACACCTTGACCGAGACACCGTGACAGAGACACCATAAGCCAAGACACCATGAATACAAGACACAGTGTGCAAGACACCGGGAATTTCAGACATTGTGGCACTCGGACCGTGACTCTCAGACACCGTGACACTCAGACCGTGACACTCAGACACTGTGAAGGAGACACCATTTTCTAAACTTACTATGACACTGTTTCTTAAAAAATCTTGTCATCATTCAAGTTATTGTTTAATGGTCAAATTTGATGCCGTTAATTCACTGACATAATTAATTTTTTTTGTAGACATTGTATGAGTTATGAGGTAGGAAACACATGAAACCTGTTGGCTAAATCTAATGCATTCGAAGATAAGGATTAGAGTGTTCCTGACAACAATAGAGTGCGATACTGAATAGACAACTAGCGTGTGAGCACAACCACGAAGAACACTTTTCATGATTTTCAAAGAAATCATTTTTCACATGCATGAAATCTAACTCTCTTGAAGAACATACGAAGTACACTGGAATCCATAGAAAGTATTCACATTGTCAAATGACGTGGAGAACACAAGATGAATCACAACACACTTTTTTTCAAGACAAAAACCAAAGAAGGACTGAGAAGCATTTATACTAAATCATTGAATTCCAGATCTGCACTTCAAATCACTACAGCATTCTAAGATCATATCTACTCTCTCTCAGTGATTATTTTACTTATTTTTTATCAGTGTTTATACTCTGAATATTCCATACACACATTGAATCCTATGCTAAAATGATGGATTTATAAATAATTTCACCAAAATCCTTATACTCTTGTTTACCAACAAAAAATATAGAAGAGGTCCCTGTGTGGCATGGATATTTTTTTTCCCCACAAAAAATGTGGAAGAGGTCCCTGTGTGACCTAGACAGTCTGTGTACTTTTGTTAACCCCGATCCAGGGTGTGGATAAATTTTTATTTATATAAACTACTTGGTGGAAGGTGATCACCAAGTGGAGTGGATTAGGTCTCAGCATGAGACTGACCCACTTGTTTCATATCCATTGTGCTGTTTAAATTTAGTCTTATCTATTTTACTGCTTCATTTCATAATCTATAAAACTCTAATTTCACTTTGATAGTTAGTCTTGGAAAGAAGTTATAACTGATTTGTCAAAGTAGGATAAATTCAAAAGTAATATTAATAATACATATTAAGATACTGAAAATTAATCAATCTTCTAAGAAGTTGTTTAAACAGTCCAAATCTTATAATATTTTATCCTTGATTAGTTGGGTTGTATCTATTATTGGGGAGAACCATTTATTTAAAAATAATATTTATTTCAACAGAAATTTTTATAGTCACTCAATTCACCCCTCCCCTCCTGAGTGAGCTACTCCGACAAAAAATACTCACCACTACACCTGTATTTCCCTAATCTATCATGTCTTGTGTCGTTGATCAACCTTTTTATAGAGTGATAGAGGGATCAGTACAAGGTATTTCACAGTGAGATGGAAAGACTGGGGTGTGTTCATGTAGTGTATTGATAATAGTACCCATATTTACTTAACGGATGGACTTTTTTTCAGAATCATTAGGTTATTCTTGTATTTTTCCATGTTTACTTTCCAATACTTGTTGCCTTATTCAGGTTATGGGATTCTGATTAATTCATGCATAGTAGTTTAGTTTCTTTACAACATATCAGTATTGTGTAGTCTTAGATATGTGTGTGTGTGTGTGTGTTTGTGTTTGTATGTACATTTACTTAGGATAAGTCAGCCCATGTTTTTGATATCCCTACATGGATATAGTTTCTATCCCCTGGCCTATTGGAGGTGGGATTGATGAGTCGTGGAATGGGTCCCATTGGGACGGGTCTTGATACAGTGGTATCAGAGTTCTATTATACCATAAGACCAGAGACTGTGATATTGGTTTTAGGACATAATATTTTTGTTTGAGTTTGGTTTCAGGCTAGGAAATCTTGTGTTTTTGTGGTGGTTATAGTATCTATTTAAAATGACATTGATCAATTGATTTTTGAATTAGTACATGAGAACTCTGGTTTCATGGAAAATAATAGTAAACTCATCACTTATGAATGATTTTGGGCTCCATGTACTTCATGAGTTGTATATATATATGTATATACACATTGAAAATGGAACATATTGTTTATTTTTGGATAAATTCGAAAAATATGGAAACACGAATTCAATATCTGGAACATGATGATGATTGCCTCAATGATGAGGCATCATTACATAGAATAGTTCTAGATATGGTACCTCCAACTAGGGGCTCTGGCTATGCCACCATCTATTGAGAAATATACGCTACACACAGAAGCAAAAAATTATGTGCATATGGTTAGAAAACATCACAATTTACAATAAAAGTTACCCATCAGTTATGGGGAAATCCAGAACCCTAGGTGGATGAGGACATGTTTGAGGTAGGTACATGAGTTTTCCATCTGGTAATCTGAACACCAGACCAGGTTGTTGTCATGGATTATATTCTTTTAGAGGGATTATCAAGGCATGGTTGAGATTTGGTGACCTACTCTTATGTAAGGGATGCTCATTAATAGTTAGATATTTCTTTCCTTTTTAGATAGGAGTTATTTACAACTATGCTGATGAATGTACATATCAAGAAGCTTCTCTAGATTCATCATAGAAGAATGACCTTATATTATTATTCATCATGGTTCACAAAAATATCTAGGTACTTTATCGATATATATTTTTGGATCAGTTCTTATAGGAATTGAAATTTCAAGGAGGATATTATAGAGAACATTGAGCCATAATTACACCTTTGTGCATTCATAGATATGTCGGGGTTCTAGAGAGAACTTCAATGGTAGATATTTTCATGGCTGAGAAGATATTGATAGTGGTTGTTGGTAGTGATAATACATGATCTTATACTTCAAATTTTTATGTTCAATGGAATTATTAGGGACCTGGATGTGTGAGTAGTTTTAGGAGGAGGTCACATGAGAGTGGTTTTATGGTTCAATGACAAATGATGGGTCCAATAATCCGAAGGGAAAGAAGTGATACTCATTTTATGGTATTGAAAATATTATATGAGAATTTACACCCCATCATATAGATGATATTGGTATAATTTATGGACTCATGTGGCATATGAAGTAGTATGAACATTCATTCTACAGGACCATGGATATCTAAAAGGATTTGTTAGAGTAGGTGGATGTGGTAGTTGCTAATACTTGTTATCAACACCACCCCAAGGGTCAATGCTATGATCAGTGTGCTGGAGGATAGGGTCTGTCTAACAGTATGTGGATGAGGCTTATGAACCATGGGCTACATGAATAATTAACTGTAAAATCTGTTTTTTTACACTATATATGTAGTACTAAAAGACACATGTATTATAAATTATTTTATTGGAACCTATCTTCTCTCAATAATTTTATGTATAAACATTATGTTCATGTTTTTAAGTTCAAATATGTATTGTTTATTTTATTTTCCCCATGCTTACCCTTACGGAGAATTTGAGCTCACCCTTTATAATTTTTCTTGTCCACAGGATATAAAGAAAGGTTTTAGGTAAGATAAAAAAAGGGAAGTTCTTTATGGGATATGGTGAAGATATTTCACCACGATTATAAGATTATAACCCGAGTTTCCAAAGACACTAAACTATTATACTCCTTTAGTGTATGTTTTTGTTATTTATTAAGTATTCCTCAAATGTAATGTAAACTCCATGTACTCCATGGTTTGGGTCTCTACAGACAAGTTCACTCACTGTGTCACCCTGATGTTCACTCACTATCTCACCGTGATGACCACTTGCTGTCTCACGATAATGACCATTTACTGTCGCACCATGAAGACGGATCATTGACTCACCGTGAAAATTATTTATGAATTTCTTTAAACTTGTATCATGGAAATTTTTATTTCACCTCTTTTACATTCCCAAATTTTTGTTTTTATGACGTTTGGTATTACTAAATGATAATACAAAGAGCTTCACTCAGTTCTTCAGCCGGACTTTCTCTTAATCACTCAATTTAAACTCCTTCAACCTTGCATCCCCCTTTTTGTCTCGCAACATTCAGTATATGCCAATAATGAAGCGACCATTATCATCCTCACCTGAGAAGAACCACCAGAAGAAGAAGAAGAGAGCACCCAAGCTGACACCCGAAGGGCCTCTGAATCTAAACCTGGTAAATCGAAGTGTTGTTCATGAGAACAATATTTTCCACAAATGGCTCTTATCTATAAAATCTGTAGTCCTGAAAGTGTTAATAGAACAAGGATGGTTAGAATGGTTCTAAAAGGATAATAGAACCATTTATCTGAGGTTAGTTTTTCATTTCTACAAGTACACACAGTTTTCTTTTGACTCTGGTGAATGCTTTGTTTTGAGGAGCTTGATTAATGGCGAAAGATATTCCATATCATCGAGGTTATAGGATGAATGGCCTAGGATACCTCACAATGGAATTTTTGATGATTATCAGAGATAACCCCCACCTACAACTGATTTCTTTGACCGCGGAGATGCTCCAAAAACCCTAACCATGAAATGAACCAAGAGAAGGGTCGTAGCTACAGAACGTGATGGGGAAACAAGGCTGTTGATTATGTTTTATCAAAATCTGGTTATTCCGAGGTAAGGTGACTTTGCGGTATTAATGTACAAAGATGTGTTCTTGATTCATCATATGAATAATGAATAAAAAATTAATATGTTCAAGTAAATCATTCACCATATGTGTGAATTGATCAAGGTTAGATCCAAATCCACCTCTCTATTCTACTCTCAGCTGATTTCATCCATGCTTGATGCCAAAGGAGTAGTTGGACCCAATGAGGACGTGCTTGTGGATTGCAATTACTGTCTCTCTAAAACAATCATCATAAGAATGAAAATAAACTAGAATCCTTGAAAAAATGAGTGTGTGGAAGACAACGATAGGATTGATGAGAAGTTTATTCATCTAGATTATCCATTATGGCCGGAAGACATTTCTGATCTTGGTTTGGAACCATGTGAAATTGGTTAGTATTCCAAAGAAGAGATGAAGAGGTTGAAGTACCTCATAGGGATGAAGTTTTTGGTGAATAATAATGGACTATTGTTCCTCATGTTGTTCTTGAAGAAAAAGTTCATATCCCTAGATATGATGTCAATCTAGAAATAAAACATGAGGTAGAAAGATAATCAATTGTCCCAAAATCCGAGCAGCAAGTCATGGAAGAGCCCGTTTTAAAAGAACACCCTTTTATGCATGAAGAAAATCTAGAAGAACTACCAATGGAAGAACCTGTTCCTGAGATAATTACCTCTACTGAAGAGAGGATGGAGATAGAATTTTAGTTTCAAAGACAGGAGATGAATGAGGAATTAAGAGATGAAACTGTGAATTTATAACTAGCTCCTGAGCCTCTAGATCTTGAAAAGGTAGCATCTATTGAGGGGGAGGAAACCCAAAATCATGAGACTTATAAAGCATCACATCCGGATGAGTCTAGTCCTATGGAAAATTAGTAAATATTCCCTAGATTTTATGATGTGAGTGAATATCAGCATGTTACTACCACTGAGATTTATCGTTCCTCAATGTTTCAGTTGAAGTCAGTTTCTATCATTGTCCCTGAGAAGGAACCAGAACCAGAACCTACCCCTGTACCAATTCCTTCATCTGAACCTACACCTAAACCTGTACCTGAATCGTTGCCTTTTTCTAGTAATGATGATTTGAAGGATTTTTTAGACACTGTCACATCTAGAGTTTAGAAGATTTTGAATTCCCAACCTCATGCTATGACACATCTGAGTTAGAGAGATGCCTCACTACTTTTGGAGAGGATTATCTGGAAGATCCAACCTAAAACGCTCCGTGAAATTCAAGAAGATCAAATTGAAAATAAATTTCACAGTAGTGAAGTCTCAACCTTGAGAATCATAGTTGATGATATGCAGAAAGAGCTGCATTCCAGATCAAAACATGTTGCTACCTCTCTAGAACCTTCTGTCTTTCAAATTTCTCGAGATTTTGTGTCTCAGATTCACCCTTACCTATTATCCTTTGATTAAATGATTGCAGAAAGCAAAAAACAGTTGTTGAAATAAATGAGAGAGCTTGTGGTGAGCCTAAATAAAATCACTGATGAAGACACTGACTGTCTTCAAAAGGTACAGATTCATCTCAAGTCTCTAACCACAGCCATCAAATCTTCTCATACCGATAATGAATCCTCTACACCTTACTTGGAAAATTCATTGATCAGATCTATAGTCCAAAAAGAGCTTTATACTTATTTGAGTATCTTCAATGTGACTTATTTCTCAGAAGTTATCAAGAACAGTGATAGATTTCTTGACCTTGTGCAAATTCATTCCAATATTTCCAATGATTCCAGTATGAGATTGCTATGAAATTGGATATCTATTTCAACAAGATTTTCTCAAAGACTGATATGACCAACCACTTCAAATATCTTTTAGAGAATCTGAGAATTCCTCCTATAACCATAGCCTTCAATACCAAAGTCTAGAAGCTAACCATGTTTACCAGATTGTTGGACAGGTTCATGGAAAACAATGATGACATTGAAAAGGACATGCAATATGGTGGAGAAATCATTGTAGACTTCATCGAACTTCTAAGATTGTATCTCCATGTCTAGAGTACAACAATTGTTTCTCTAGTGGCTGATCCTCTCAGACCTGGACTACCTACTTTTACCTCAGCCTTACCCTCAACTACCATGTCTGTTGGCCAAGCTCTTAGTCAGATCAGGCATGTCATTCCTGACCAGCAATGACCAAGATCTTCCACTGCTCCTACATTGGCTCCCTCAGTCATCGAAGGCCTCCCTTTACCTTCTCTATCTACCACCTCCCTGACTTTTTCTACATCAACCACTGCCCATATGGATTCTTCTTCTACTATTGATAAATGAAAAGAGAAGGCCAATCCTTGAAGAAGACCAGCTCTTACTGAATTTTGAATGGGATGTACTTCATTTTTGTATTTCTACTTTCTGATGTCCTATACTCTGCTTATTTTTAATGGAATGTGCAATGTTTTCCATCTCTTATGTAAAATTTTTGATAATACCACAAGGGGGAGAAGTTATATTTTTTTCTATATTTTATTTTCTCTGTAGCTGCATCTAATTTCCACTTTAACTATATATGATTTGTGATCATAAAAAAGGGGGATATTTTTAGACTCCCCATGTTTTAATCTTTTTTTAATGATCAAAAATCTCATTAATAATCCCAAATCTCATTAATGATCACAAATATTATTCAATCACGTGTATTTATGTTTAAAATTTACTCTTTCTTTATAACGGTTACACTCAATCCAATTCATGCATATTTTTGTTTAAATATGAATACTTTTATTTGCCTAAGTATAAGAAATATTGAACAAGACACAGTTATCCAGACACCGAGACAAAGACATTGTGACCGAGACACCGTGAGTGAGACACCGTGACTGAGACACCTTGACCGAGACACCGTGACAGAGACACCATAAGCCAAGACACCATGAAGACAAGACACAGTGTGCAAGACACCGTGAATATCAGACATTGTGGCACTCAGACCGTGACTCTCACACACCGTGACACTTAGACCGTGACACTCAGACACTGTGAAGGAGACACCATTTTCTAAACTTACTATGACACCGTTTCTTAAAAAATCTTGTCATCATTCAAGTTATTGTTTAATGGTCATATTTGATGCCGTTAATTCACTGACATAATTAATTTTTTTTGTAGACATTGTATGACTTATTAGGTAGGAAACACATGAAACCTGTTGGCTAAATCTAATGCATTCGAAGATAAAGATTAGAGTGTTCCTGACAACAATAGAGCGTGATACTGAATAGACAACTAACGTGTGAGCACAACCACGAAGAACACTTTTCAAGATTTTCAAAGAAATCATTTTTTACATGCATGAAATCTAACTCTCTTTAAGAACATATGAAGTACACTGGAATCCATAGAAAGTATTCACATTTTCAAATGACGTAGAGAAGACAAGATGAATCACAACACACTTTTTTTCAAGACAAAAACCAAAGAAGGACTCAGAAGCATTTATAGTAAATCATTGAATTCCAGATCTGCACTTCAAATCACTACAGCATTCTAAGATCATATCTACTCTCTCTCAGGGATTATTTTACTTATTTTTTAGCAGTGTTTATACTCTGAATATTCTATACACACATTGAATCCTATGCTAAAATGATGGATTTATAAATAATTTCACCAAAATCCTTATACTCTTGTTTACCCACAAAAAATATAGAAGAGGTCCCTGTGTGGCATGGATATTGTTTTTTTCCCACAAAAAATGTGGAAGAGGTCCCTGTGTGACCTAGACAGTCTGTGTACTTTTGTTAACCCCGATCCAGGGTGTGGATAAATTTTTATTTATATAAACTACTTGGTGGAAGGTGATCACCAAGTGGAGTGTATTAGGTCTCAGCATGAGACTGACCCACTTGTTTCATATCCATTGTGCTGTTTAAATTTAGTCTTATCTATTTTACTGCTTCATTTCATAATCCATAAAACTCTAATTTCACTTTGATAGTTAGTCTTGGAAAGAAGTTATAACTAATTTTTCAAAGTAGGATAACTTCAAAAGTAATATTAATAATACATATTAAGATACTGAAAATTAATCAATCTTATAAGAAGTTGTTTAAACAGTCGAAATATTATAATATTTTATCCTTGATTAGTTGGGTTGTATCTATTATTGGGGAGAACCATTTATTTAAAAATAATATTTATTTCAACTGAAATTTTTATAGTAACTCAATTCACCCCTCCCCTCCTGAGTGAGCTACTCCGACAAAAAATACTCACCCCTACACCTGTATTTCCCTAATCTATCATGTCTTGTGTCGTTGATCAACCTTTTTATAGAGTGATAGAGGGATTAGTACAAGGTATTTCACAGTGAGATGGAAAGACTGGGGTGTGTTCATGTAGTGTATTGATAAAAGTACCCATATTTACTTAACGGATGGAATTTTTTTCAGAATCATTAGGATATTCTTGTATTTTTCCATGTTTACTTTCCAATACATGTTGCCTTATTCAGGTTATGGGATTCTGATTAATTCATGCATAGTAGTTTAGTTGCTTTACTACATATCAGTATTGTTTAGTCTTAGAGATGTGTGTGTGTGTGTGTGTGTGTTTGTGTTTGTATGTACATGTACTTAGGATAAGTCAGCCCATGTTTTTGATATCCCCACATGGATATAGTTTCTATCCCCTGGCCTATTGGAGGTGGGATTGATGAGTCATAGAATGGGTCCCATTGGGATGGGTCTTGATACAGTGGTATCAGAGTAGTCTATTATACCATAAGACCAGAGACTGTGATATTGGTTTTAGGACATAATATTTTTGTTTGAGTTTGGTTTCAGGCTAGGAAATCTTGTGTTTTGGTGGTGGTTATAGTATCTATTTCAAATGACATTGATCAATTGATTTTTGAATTAGTACATGATAACTCTGGTTTCATGGAAAATAATAGTAAACTCATCACTTATGAATGATTTTGGGCTCCACGTACTTCATGAGTTGTATATATATATATATATACACACATTGAAAATGGAACATATTGTTTATTTTTGGATAAATTCAAAAAATATGGAAACATGAATTCAATATCTGGAACATGATGATGATTGCCTCAATGATGAGGCATCATTACATAGAATAGTTCTAGAGTTGTTACCTCCAACTAGGGGCTCTGGCTGTGCCACCATCTATTGAGAAATATACGCTACACAGAAAAGCAAACAATTATGTGCATATGGTTAGAAAACTACACAATTTACAATAAAAGTTACCCATCAGTTATGGGGAAATCCAGAACCATAGGTGGATGAGGACATGTTTGAGGTAGGTACATGAGTTTTCCATCTGGTAATCTGAACACCCGACCAGGTTGTTGTCATGGATTATATTCTTTTAGAGGGATTATCAAGGCATGGTTGAGATTTGGTGACCTACTCTTATGTAAGGGATGCTCATTAGTAGTTAGATATTTCTTTCCTTTTTAGATAGGAGTTATTTACAACTATGCTGATGAATATACATATCAAGAAGCTTCTCTAGATTCATCATAGAAGAATGACCTTATATTATTATTCTTCATGGTTCAAAAAAATCTCTAGGTACTTTATCGATATATATTTTTGGATCAGTTCTTATAGGAATTGAAATTTCAAGGAGGATATTATAGAGAAATTTGATCCATAATTACACCTTTGTGCATTCATAGATATGTCGGGGTTCTAGAGAGAACTTCAATGGTAGATATTTTCATGCCTGAGAAGATATTGATAGTGGTTGTTGGTAGTGATAATTCATGATCTTATACTTCAAATTTTTATGTTCAATGGAATTATTAGGGACCTGGATGTGTGAGTGGTTTTAGGAGGAGGTCACAGGAGAGTGGTTTTATGGTTCAATGACAAATGATGGGTCCAATAATATGAAGGGAAATAAGTGATACTCGTTTTATGGTATTGAAAATATTATATGAGAATTTACAGCCCATCATATAGATGATATTGGTATAATTTATGGACTCATGTGGCATATGTAATAGTATGAACATTCATTCTACAGGACCATGGATATCTAAAAGGATTTGTTAGAGTAGGTGGATGTGGTAGTTGCTAATACATGTTATCAACACCACCCCAGGGGTCAATGCTATGATCAGTGTGCTGGAGGATAGGGTTTTTCTAACAGTAGGTGGATGAGGCTTATGAACCATGGGCTACATGAATAATAAACTGTAAAATCTGTTTTTTTACACTATATATGTAGTACTGAAAGACAAATGTATTAGAAATTATTTTATTGGAACCTATCTTCTCTGATACTAATAGATTCTAGTAGAGACCTTTATTCAACCAATGTTCTTTGAGACTCATACATTAGATGACTCAATGGACCCATACTTGTTCAAAAAATGTGACCTGAATCATAGAGGAAAGAGTTAATGTTGGGATATCTTTTTAGCATGGATGAGGCTAAAAAACATCATCTTTTGTATGGAATTTTTATCTAAAGGTCATGACTATATTTACTGTTTCATGTGGAAGATAAGTTTTTTTCATTGTAATGGGAACTAGTATCACTTTTTGGGTAAAATGAAATCATAAGAATCATAGAATGGACTCATGAATATGATGGTTACACTGATTACTCATCATTTGGATATAATGTCCCATGGTGTAGTGGATGTTATAATTTTTATGTTACATAATGTGGTATAATAGATTGAGGGTGTCTTTCCTGAGTATGTTATACCATTACCTACCCACCAAGAGATTGACCTCCATATTGATCTACACCCTGAGATTACCTCAATTTCTATGAGATGATATCTGATGAATCTAGTCGAATATCATGATATGAGGTTATAGTTAGTTGAATTATAGAGGAACAAATTTTCTTGTCCCACTTCCTCACCATGTGAATCCCCATTTCTATTCACCAAATGTCATATGGGAGATTGATGTTATGTGTGGACTATAGAAGCATGAACAGGTTGACCTTGAGTATATGAATGCACTTCAAATGATTGATGACCACTTTGATCAGTTGATATGGAAAGATAGTTCTCAAACATTGATCATATATCATGTAATCAATAGTTGTGAGTACGATATAATGATATACCAAATAAGACATTTAGATGTCGCTATAGTCAATATGTGAACTTGGTCATGCACTTTAGTGTTAGAAACACCCCATAAGTGTTCATGGGACTCACAAAATAGATGATTCATTCCTTATTAGACTAGTTCAAGGTAATAGTCATCGATGATTTCCTTTTGTACTCAATGTTTGACGAGAAAAAGAGAGGATAACTTTGGATGGATCTAGACATACCGTGAGACCACCAACATTATGAGAATATTATGATGTTTCAGTTCTGGATTCATGATCTATTATTTTGGGACATGTTATCATAGAAGATTGTTTTGTAGTATACCAAGAGAATGTTAATGTATTGTTATCTTAGGGGACACCCAATAGAATGATGGAGGTGCAGAGTAGCCTTAGGTTGGAAGACTATTATTGTATATTCATTCCTGAAAACCCCATAATTTCAGCACCCATGTCAATATTAACCTAAAAGGGGAATCCTTTCATATGTATGGAGAGGAGATAGAATGTTTTTAGGTGTTGATGTTGATATTAATAAGTACATTAATATTGATATAACCATAGGTTGGTGTCAGTTTTATAGTGTTCTATGACGTGTAAAGAAATAGGCTTGTGTGTGATCTCGTGTTGGGGTGCATATTTGTTTCATATGGTCCAGGTCAGTTAATACTACATGATAAAAACAACATGACCCATGATCTTATGTTAGTAGTGATGGTATTATCAATAAATATTTGGGGACACAATATTTTGGGTGAGTAGTTTATCATATATTCTAAACAGAAGTGTATCAAGTATATCTTCTATTAGAAGGATCATAACATGAGGCATATGAAATGGAAAGTGTTCATGTATTATTTTGTTGTAAATATTTTCTATACATTAGGGAAGGGGAACAAAGATATAGATTCACATAGAAAGAGATCATGTTCACAGGCACTAAACGAGTTATATGTGTATTTTTCTTCATTATAGTTGAAAACTATGTATAGATATGGGAATCGTACCTTTAGTCGATGGTTGTTACACATCTTATTTTATAGTGATTTAAATAATCATATCATGGGGATACTGAATATGAAACCCTACATACATATATATCCATTGTAAATTCTACTAATTAATTTTCTATAAGTGGAGAGCCTTCCATTATTTTCAAAGGAGAAATGATGGTACTAGTGGCGTTAGGGGATGATGCTCTGAGAGAGATTCATATATCTTATTTTGAACTACATATAGGTGTCAAGATGAGGATTCGGGGCCACCAAAGATAGTTTTGGTGTCTAGGGATAAATAATGGAGTTTCATTGTTTTCCACTTAATTCCATACATGTCATTAAGTGATGTTTGAGCACCATGTTATTATGGGTTTATCCAAAACCCTTGTGTTTCTAGAGTGTATGTGTGATGGTATGTCCATAGACTTATTGATTTTTCAACCATGCTCATCCAAGGTAAATGATTACATCATGGTTATCATAAAAAACCTCACCATGTTGGCCCACATCCATGCTATTATGGATCATACATTATTAGAGACTGTGTAATGAATCTATGTATAGGGGATAGTCTGCATCCAATGAGTTACATTGATGATTATCATTGAACTCTTGCTCCCTTGACATCTCAGTTATGGAAGAGATTACAAGATGATTTTGGGTAATGTTTCATTTGAGCATGGATTTTCACCCAAAGATGGATGGCCAAACAAAGTGAACCATTCAGCTTTGGAACAACATGTTGTGATATTGAGTGATATAATGTGGTTACATTTGGGAGGATCATTTACTACTTGTGTAGTTTTTTTTCAAATATAAATATCATTTAGTAATTTGTATGGAACGATTTGTGTTCTTATGCAGGAAAACCTATAGGTTACCACATTATTGGACTTGACCAAATGAGTCAGAACAAATTGGACCAGGGTTTATGTGAGCACTACTGAGATAGTGAATATTATCCAGAATTAGATGACGATTTCACAGAGCCATCAGAAGACTTATATAGAGAGGATAAATAGGCGAATGGATTTTGAGATTGGAGACCATGCATTCTTATAGGATTCACCATGACATAGATTATAGTGACTTTTATGATAAGGAAATCTATAGCTGAGATTCATTGGCCCTTTCTAGATACTTTTTAGTGATGGATATATAGAATATCTCTAAGATCTATTTCCATAGTTAGACCAGGTAAATGACTTATCTATTTTTAATATCATAGGAGGTATGTGCGTGAATTTTTCACATTATGGAATTGGGTCTGTAGTAGATCGAGTATGGAGATACCTTCATTGAGTACAAGGTTCATATTGTGTAACACCCCAATATTTCATAGTACATTATTTTTTCAAAGTAATTCAATAACATTCACTACACAAAACACCAAGTTGAAGCACACCAAGACTTACCAAACTAGCCATTCAAAAAGCAGTTATGAATATTATTCACTAAATTTTGAACATTATATAATCCTTATACATATTATGAGTTTCTTATACATAATGTAAGAACTAATTAATTTTTCTTTTCAGATAAGAGATTTATTTTTCAAAAAACTGCACTTTTACCGCTTTTTAATGGTAAACACTTTTTAAATCCAATATTTGAAACTTTTATATAATAAATATGACAAAATAAACTTCTTAATTATAATAGGGAGATAATAATTTAGTTTCAATAATTTTTTTTGTTTTTTTATAACATTCGTATTTGGGTGAATATTGAAAAATACTATATTTTAACTGAAAACAACTTTTCAAATAAAAATAATTTATAGTGTTAAATTATAGATTTTAATATGTTGGAAGTATAAATAGATGGTTTTTTAATATTTAATCCAATCCTAGACATTATATGTTATTTCACATTGAAATTGGACATAAACAAGTGTCAATCTTTTGATAGTTATTATTTTTAAAAAATATGCCTTTTCGTTTTGACAACTGGAATTGATTTTAAATTAATAAATGCAACTTTGATGTTTTGAATTTGGTAAAATAGAATTAATTTTTGAATTTAGAATATCAATATTAGCTTGAGGAGAAATTTTTGTATTTTTCTAAAAAAATCAATTTTTGATGAATAGTTAAAAACAATTAGTTATTAGTTAAAATTGAATTTTTATTTAAATAATTATTTAAATTATTTAAATTTATCTCTATCAAAATCGAGGCATAATGCCTATATATGTTCAATTTATATAATTAGAGTCACATTATACTAATTTAATATATATATAAATTTTATTTAACTTTTTACCCTCTTTTATCCACCTCCTATGAGCATTTGTAAATTTACATAAAAATTAATTTTACAACTTCTATGACTTTAATATAAAAAATCCAAGAGATAAAATTGAAATAAGTAATTAATATGTGGTTCGATAAGGTGAAAATAATTTTCGGTGAATAATAATTTTTTACTTTTATTTACCATGGTTAATTGTAAATATGGAAATTGAGGGTAATAATTAAATTATTATTACCATAAATCATGTTCTAATTATATTATATAAGTTTAATTTGACCAAAAACATCATTAGGAATAATATATGATTCTATAGGTTCACTTGGATTAGATTAAGATATTTATTGTTATTTTATTTAAAGAAGTGCTAAAAGAGTTAAAATCAAAGTTTAATAAATAATAACATTAAATATAAAGGTACACATAAGATAAATAAAACTCTAAAAATTCATTAGAAAGATAAAAATGTTTCCTAAATATGGTATTTTATTTATAATTTTTAGACATTAAATATGAAAATTTATTTATGACGCAATGATGCTGCAATAATTACCATATTAATGTAAGATTAAAATAATTGATATTATAAATATCGAAATAAATGTAATTTGAATATTTTTAGTAATTCCACTAATTTAATTGGTTAATATGACATATTAGTGTAGGTTAGATGAATTTTTATTGATGTAATAATGCTGTTATGTATTCATCAAAACAAAATACCAAATACTGTCAAAATTAACATAAAAGTGTTTTTTAAACAAATTTTATATTATTAATTGATATTCTCTTACTAAAAATCTACGGTTCATCCAAAGTGATTAAATACTAATATATATGTCATTAATGAACTACTTGGGGTACTCTTGGAATATTATATAATGTTTATTAACCATATAATATAAAAGTTCAAAGAGACATGGTAAATGTAAAACTATTTAACTAAGAGTTAATTCTAAAAGATAAGGTTCCTATTGTGACCAAAACTATCTATAACCTATTGGTTGAGTGGTTTTATCTCTCTAACCACCTTATCCTATAAAAAAAATTCATTTTTAGCCATTATAAACCGCAAAATTAATTTATTATAAAATAACGTTTTACGTTTTTGCTAAGGTGCCTCTCAACCCTCTTATAAAAGGGCACTTCCCCTCCTCTCACATTCACACCCCAAAGCAATTTTTCTCGGCCAAAACCTGCCCAAATATCCTCAAAACTATCCTAACTTCATCCTAGAGGCCTTATTGTGGTCATAAATCCATCCTATGGATTCTATTTGATCAAATCAAAAGGAAGAAGCCAAAAAAGAGGTAATGATTTCACCACCCTCTTTCAAGTTCTTTTCTTCTTCCACTTACTATTTCTTTTTTATTACAATACAAAAATAAAAAATATAGTACTTTATATATACTGTGACTTTATTATAAATATGTCACAACTATATTCATTATTATTTCCATCTGATGAATGGTTATGTCACCATGCATGCGTATGTGCGACTTACCGTCTCCACACCGTGGTGTATTTTTTTATTCAACACCATGTTATTTTGATGGATATAATGATGACTAATATGTATATAAATAATTGAAATAATATGATAATATATCTGAAAAATTATCATACCATCCAATTCCACACCTTTATGTAAATGATATTTTTTCTCGTGCGTACGCACGGATTACCGTCTCCACTCCGTGATGAGATTCATTTCCATGTTCTCCATTCATTGATGAAAATAAAAATATATATTACTAATAAGTATGTAGTATATTACATAATAATGCTACTGGATATATATATTTATTTATTTATGTACTTACATATATGTTATTCACTTATTTCCGTTCAATACGTTATGAAAACAGAAACAACGTTTATGCATAAGTACGGCCTACCGTCTCCATAAATGGTGTTTTCCATTTCATATATCTATGTGTTATAAATATTAATATTCTAAATATATATTATATATGAATCAAGATTTATATTATGGATTTATTTAAATCATGAATTAAATGATACAGTTAAGAATAACAAGTTAAAATACGTTCAATAAAGAAAGCGATTGTTACCTGAAATGTAAATTTAACAAGAAAATCATTATTAAATTGGTAGTATAAAGTCATAAATGAATGATGTATGATATAGTAAATATTAATATGGTCCTGTTATAGTCTAATAACATACTATGGTCATTATACATGAGGTGAAACGTACCCTTGACCAATGTAAAGTGCAAGGAAAGGGGTTTCTTATCTCACTTTTAATTTCGTTAGATTTCCAAACATCACCACAAATTTTTTGAATGTGGTGTATTTTGTACTACCATTTGATATATATTATTATGATTCTATTTATATTCAAGATATTCTATGATTTATTTTGAGGTTATCGACTATTGTACATTCGACTCGATTGATTACAACGAGGTAAGGGTTATTTCATCAATTTCATTATTATCCGAGATTGTTCATGTGTAAGTATTTACTATGATATAGTTATCATTAATACCCATAATTTGGAAAAATGATTTCAAAATGAATCATTTATGGTTTAATGGGAGGGTCTATTAAACAAGATAATCATTTTAAATGTTTTAATGATTTATCTTTCTAATCCATTTTAATTAATGTTCATGTTTTCAAAATGATTTTAAGGATTTATTTATATGAACATGAATGTATTGAAATGATAATTATTTTAAAAAATTTCAAAGTGGTATGGGACACTTTGATTCAAAAATACCATTTAAATGACTACCTTTATAAATTATGATAATTTTAAACGATTTCATGAAAACGAGTATTTCTCTCAAAACAATTTACTGATCATTTTCATCTATGTGGACATCCTTTGAAAAGTTGTTCACATGATTGATGTTGATTTATTATGATACAAATAATGCATATTGTATTTAACATTTTGTGATATGTTTGACTTTTGATGTGTTATATTTATACCATTCATGGTTTACTGATAAGTTATTGAGATTTGGTATGCTAGTTTTAATAAAAATGTTTACGTTATATTTAAACCTTTTCATATTAGGAATTCATTAGAATGAGTAAGTGATGGGTGGAACCTTCTATAGATCCTTGATGCATTGGTAGGTCTCATGAGACAAACGAGTCTCTTGGCGCAAGGCCATGAAAAAACCTTATTTGTTGTCATGGCATAAGGCCTTGACTATGTTGTAATGAATGTCTGGCATTAGGTATTCCATCATTATGAATGTGGATGTTGATATTAAATTTGATTATTCTACTAGTAAAATATCCATTTGAGTAAGTCAATGACATTATTTTGATTTATATTTTCTATATTAAGATATATTTTACGTTGAAAAGTCTTTTGTTTTAGTTTTTTACTTGGCCTTAAATGTTTATGATTATTTATAAAAGTAGATGCTATATTTTTATCCCTACGGAGCATCTGAACTCACCCCTTTCTATGTTTTATTTTTCCCTGGATGTGAAGAAGTATATTATGACTGACCTGCAGGGATAGTCTCAGGGATCTCAGTTTTGTCTATGGAAACAATGTTATTGTAGTTTTCCCTTTTATGATGTAATGTATTCCTTATGAATGTATCTAGTACTTCCAAGACTACAAAACAGATCGGTCTTTAGGGACTTGATTTCTTGTAATCATGCCAATATATAAATATAATGCACTGACTCTGTTAATCTAGGGTTGGGGCGTTACAGTTGGTATCAAAAAAAGGATAGCAATAACCTTGGAAACTCGATTTAGATAAACTCTGATTAGAGCACATTAACCTAAGATAGACTTCAATTATTAGTATTAAAGAACTTTCTAGATTTATAGTAATGTAGAGATTTTGTGAGTTTTCGAAGAAAATACATCCATGTCTGGATACGAGCAGGTAGAGGGGCCTCTGGCACAGATGTACTTAGTGGTAAAACCCAAAAACTCAGCATTGAGCTTGAATGAAACATGAACTGGTGCTCTACAATGGGCCTTACTGTACTCTTGGTTATGAAACTCATGGGGGATATTCTTTGGAAAAATCTCATTTTCTTTAGAAAATATTAAGAAGAATTTATGAGTATATACCTCCTCAAAGGATATATTTTTATGATTATGGATTATATCCACAAACTGTTCAATTTATGTTTGGTATTTTACATGATTGGAATTTTTCATTGCAATTCATAAACTGAACTATTGTACGCCATAGCATAGAAATGGATCCCAGTAGAAGGAATGTGAACTCCAACAATACATATGATCCAAAGAGTAAGAAGAAACACATCTTTCATTGTATTATGCAAACATTTATAAGGGAAATAGTCTCCCATGTATTCTTAACATATGGACAAATACTTTCATGTGTTAGTAAGATAAGTAAAGAACTCTATGTTTCCAATTGATATGAAGGTAAGAAAGAGAATAAAATATGGAAGAGAGAAAGAAGGATAAAGGGAAGAGGGAAAAGAAGGATTTTCACCTATGTGATAACTATGGAAAGAATCACCATGGTAAATTCTTGAAGGGAATGGGAGTTTGTTATAAGTGTGGAGTAAAATGACACCAAGTACGTGATTTTAAGGGTAATAAAGAAGTTTGAAATGTACAATTCTTCATCTGCAAGGAGTTGGAACACTACGCGAATCAATGACCAAATCATCAGAGTATACCACAAATTCTGCTATTGGATAATAATAAAGTTATTATACTACCGAAGATGAAGAGGAATTATTAGATTTATTATGTTGTTATTAACTTGATGTGTCATTGGAGTAATGTATTATTGATTTACATGTTATAAAAATTATAGAGTATATAAGGAGTGTACTGCGGTACTATTTCATAAAAGACTTGATATTGTGTGGAACCAAGAAAAGGGACTCAATAGCAGGTTAAATTTTTGGAAAATATATTGTTGATAGAATGAGAAACCATAATATGGTTCTGATACTGTGGTAGTGATTTTGGAATAATAAATGATTGATTTGGATAAATTATATTGGATATTATTGACTAACATGAAAAATATTAATTATTTGTATATTCCATCATTGTTGGAGTTTACATCATTTATGTAAAGAATGAGTATATCTAGTATTCTATAAGGAATAAGGGAGAATGAATGTAATAAATAAGGTTTTATGGTAATTCAGGATGTTGCAGTGTTTTAAAAGAATACATGATGAATGTGTTCAAATGTTGGTACGTGGAAAAAAGATCTTCATTTTGTTTACGTTCCTTATAAATTTTGGACTGTGAGTTTGGACAGAAGTATTTGGGATAAATTTAGTTTGAGATTGCTTTTGGATTTCCATAAAAAGGGAAACCTAGAGGTCAGCCACCAACTCGTCGCATCTGGAAAGGCTGCGAGACATGAACCCACAACCGAAGGGTGACAATGGTGTATCACCTACCACTGGCCCACATGATGTCCTAGATTGAATAATGTAGTTTTTGTTTTAAAATTTCTAGAAGATTAATTATAATTTCTTTTTTTTGGAACCCTATACGAATACAATAAATAGTAAAAGAAATTAAATTCTATTATCATTTAGAGTAAAATATGAGTTTGTGGTAGAAATTAGTTTAAGGATGGAACTCTACTTGTTTGGAATATATATATATATATATTTCTTCTCTTATTCTATGATGAAATTACTTATTAAAATTTAGGAAAGGGATCTTAAAATTAAAAATGTGTTATCCTAATACCTTATGTTTTGTTGAACTGATTATATTTTAAATCATCCTAGATTGATGGATTTGAGGCACTCAATTCTACAATTGTCTGTGATTGATGACCTCAATCACTACCTATAAATATTTCTGTTTATCCTCCAATTATGTGTCTCTAATTTCCACCATTGTTCTCGTAATCGAGATCATAATTTGGTGGTGAATTTTTAATTCCCCTTTTACCTCTTATTATGACTAAATTTTATTAACCCAATTTTCGATCTGGGTTTTCCGAGATATGTATTTTATATTTTCAGATATTTATTTTCAAAGAAAAATTTAAAATTGAAAGGACATAATTTTTTTAAGTAGGTATGAATGTAACACCCCAGGATTTCATAGTACTTTATTTCTCCAAAGTAATTCAATAACTTCTACTACACAAAACACTGAGTTCATGCGCACCACGACGTACCAAACTAGCCGTTCAAAAGCGGTTAAGAATAATATTAACTATTTTTTGATCTTTATATAATATTTATAATTTTAGAATCTATATTATGATTTTCTTAGACATAATGTAAGAACTAACTCATTTTTTTCAAATAAAAGAAGTATTTTTACAAAAATGATAATTTACCTCCTTTTAATGGAGAACCCTTGTTAAATCCAATATTTGAAACTTTTATATATTCAATTTTAAAAAATAAACTTCTTATTTATAATCAAGATATAATAATTTATTTTCAATAAATTTTTGGTGTTTTTCTGAAAACTTTCATATTATGGTGAATAGTGAAAAATACAATTTTTTAATTGAAAACAACTTTTTTAATCAAAATAATTTATAGTGTTAAATTATAAATTCTAATGGTTTGGAAGTATAAATAGATTATATTTTTACCATTTAATCCAATGATGGACATTGTATGTAATTTTACTTTTAAATTGGAAATAAACAAGTGTCAATCTTTTGATAGTTATTATTTCTTAAAAATACTGCTTTTGGTTTTGACAATGAGAAATAAATTTAAATTAATAATTGAAACATATATTTTTTGAATTTGGTAAAATAGATTTACGTTTTTAATTCAAAATATCAAAATAAGCTTAGGTTGAAATTTTTGTATTTTTTTGAAAACATTCAATTTTTATGAATAGTGAAAAACACTAAGTTATTGGTTAAAACCAACTTTTTATTTAAATAATTATTTATTTTATTTGTTTGGGACTAAATATATAAATAATACCTATATAGTTTCAATTAAATTCATTGGATTCAGTTTATAATAATTTTAGTTACATAAAAATTTTATTGATGTTTTTACTGTCTTATACCCACCTCCTAGGAGCTTTTGCAAATTTACATAAAACACGATTTTACCACTTATGTGAGTTGAATTTCAAAAATCCAAGAGATACGGTTGATATTAGTAAGTAAAATGTGGTTTAATAAGATAAAAATAATTTTCAGTAAATAGTAACTTTTTACTTATATTTTCCACGGTTAAAAGTAAGTAGTGTAATTAAGGGTAAAAATGAAATTATTTTTACCCGAACGAATGTCCTAATTGTATTGGATAAGTATAATTCAACCAAAATCCACCTTAGAAATAAATATGATTGTTTAGGTCCACTTGGATTAGATTAGGACATTTATTATTATTTTATTTAAATAGGAGTCAAAAGTGTTAATATCAAAGTTTAAAAACTAAAACATTTTTAATATAGGGCTACACATAAGATAAATTAAAAAACTTATATTTATATATATTAAAAATCTAAAAATATTTTCTACATAATTGTATTTTATTTATAATTTTTTGGGCTTTAATAATTAAATTTATTTATGACACAATGATGATGTAGTAATTACCATATTAATGAATGAATAAAATAATTGGAATTACAAATATCCAAATAAATATAATTTGAGTCTTTTTATGAATTTAAGTAATTTACTAACTTAATATGACATATTAGGGTTGGTTATATGAATTTTTATTGAAGGAATAATGCTATTAGAATTTAGGAAAAAATAAAAAATAGTGTCAAAATTGACATAAATCGTTTTTAAAACGATTATTATATTATTAATAGATATTCTATTCCTAAAAAATAAGGTTTGTCCAAAGTGATTAAATAATATTATATATTTTATTAATTATTCACTTTGAATTCTCTAGGAATTTTCTAGTATGTTTATTAACCATATAATATAAAATTACAAAGAGACATGGAAAATGTCAAACTATTTAACTAAGAGTTAAATCTAAAAGATAAGGTTAATATAGTAACCCAAACATATCTAAAACCTATTTTATGAGTAGTATTAGACCTATCCCCCCTTATCATTTTAAAAATTCATTTTTGAGCCATTATAAACCGAAAATGAATTTATTATAAAATTATGCTTTTGGTTTTTCCTGCCCCTCACCCGTATTATAAAAGGGCACTTCCCATCCTCCCAAATTCACACCGCAAAGCTATTTTTATTGTCCAAACACCACTCAAATATTCTCCCAACTATCCTAATATAATCCTAGAATACTTCATTGGGTCAAAAAGCCATCCTACGGAGACCTTTTGATCAAATCAAAAGGAATAACCCGAAGAAGAGGTAATGATTTCACCACCCCCTTTCATGTTCTTTTTTCATCCACTAACTCTTTCTTTGTTATTACCATACCAAAATAATTACTCCATTACCATATATATAACATGATGTAATTATAAATATGTCACAAATATATTAATTATTCTATCCATATTATTAATGATAATGTCACCATTTGTGTTTACATACGGCTTACCATCTCCACGTTGTGGTGTAATTTATTATTCCACACTATGTTATTTGGATGGATATAATGATGATTAATTTGTATATAAATAATGAAAATAATGATATAATTTATCTGAAAAATTAATATACTATCCAATTTCACATCTTTAGGGAAATAATATTGTCACTCGTGCGTACATACGGATTACTGTCTCCACGACGAGATGAGATTCATTTCCACATTCATTATTCATTGACGATTATAAAAATATATATTACTAATAAGTCTGTAATATATTACATAATAGTGATACAAGATATATATATATATATATATATATTCATATATGTATGTAATTTTTTTACTTACATATATCTTATTCATTTACTTCAGTTCAATGTGATAAGAAAACAGAAACAACGTTTATGCGTACGTATTGTTTACCATCTCCAAAAACAGTGTTTTCCATTTCATATATATATCTATTATAAATATTTATATTCTACATATATATGAAATATGAATCAAGTCTTATATTCTGGAATTATTTAATTCATGACCTAAATGATACAGTCAAGAATAACAAGTTAAAATACATACGATAAAGAAAGCGATTATTTTATGAAATGATAATTTAACATGAAAATCATCATTAATTGCATAGTAAAAAGATATTAATGAATCAATTATGATATAATAAATATGAATATGGCCCTGGTATAATCTAAAAACATGAAATGGTCCTTATACAAGAGGTTAAACATAACCTTGCCCAAAGGAATGTGCATGTTATGGGGTTTTTTATCTCACTTTTAATTCCAAGAGATTTCCATTGTTCACCATTTATTTATTGCATGTGTTGTATTGTGTATTTAAAATAAATATATATTATCGTGATTATATTTATATTCATGATATTTTGTGATTCATATGGTTGTCATTGACTATTTTTCATATGACTCGATTGATTACAATGAGGAAAGGGTTATTTGCTCAATCTCATTATTATCTGAGATTGTTCAGGTGTATGTATTTTCTGGGATATACTTATCATAGATACCCATATTTTATAAAAAATATTTCAAAAGGAATATTTTTCGGATTTATGGGAGGGTCTATTTAACAACATCATAATTTTAAATGTTTCAAATATTTATCTTTCTAAAACCATTTAATTAAATTCGATGTTATCGAAATGATTTTATGGATTTATTTATATGTACATGAATGTTTTGAAATGATAATTATTTTAAATCATTTCAAAGTGGTATCAGACACGTTGATTCAAAAATCCCTTTTGAATGACTACCTTTATAAATTTTTGAATTTTAAATGATTTCCTGAAAAAGGGGTATTTCTATCAAAGCATTTTACAGATCATTTTCATCTATGTCAACATCCTTTGATAAATTTTTCACTTGTTTGAAGTTGATTTATTATGATACAAATATTCCATTTTGTGTTTAAGGTTTTGTGATATGTTTGACTATAGATGTATTCTTTTTATACCCATCATGGTTTATGGATAATGTATTGAAATTTCATATGCTAGTTTTAATATGAATGTTTATGTTATGTTTAAAATTTTTCATATGATGAATGCATTGGACTTAGTAAGTGATTGATGGAGCCCGATATAGCTCCTTGATGCATCATTAGGTCTCATGATACAAACTAGTGTCTGGGCATAAGGTCTTGACAAAATATTATTTGTAGTCTTGGCATGAGGCATTGACTTGGGGTTATGAATGTCTGGAATTATGCATTACATCATTATGACAGTGGATATTGATATTTCATGTGATTATTTGACTAGTAGAATATCCATGGGAGTAATTAAATTTAATTATTTTGAATTGTATTTTCTATATTATGATAATTTTTATGTTGCAAAGGCTTTATTAGTTTTATACGTGGCCTTGAATGTTTATGCTTATTTATGAAAGCTTCCACTCTATTGTTATCCTTACTGAGCATCTAATCTCACCCCATTATAGGTTTTATTTTTCCTAGGATGCGTAGAATTATATTATGTCTGACCTGTAGGGATAGTCTACAGCATCTCAGTGTTGTTTATGAAAACAATTTTGTTGAAGTTTTACAATTTATGATGTAATGTAAACCTTATGAATGATTCTAGAACTTCCAAGACTGCTAAACTAATCGGGATTTCGGGACATGATTCCTTGTAATCATTCCAATGTATTAAAATAATCCACCGACTCTAGAAATATAAGTTCTGGGCATTATAGATTGAGGATTGGGAGAATTGGAGGCTTCATGGGAGAGTGATTCCATTATTTAATGTTTGGGGGAAGCCTTGAAATCATAAGAAAATCACATGGGAATGGGAGGAACATATTCAGTCTTAATACACACATCTATTTTTGAAGACAATTATTTTATATTTTGTGGATGTAAATCCCTATGGTGTGTATAGTAAGATGACTATTATTTTTAATGTATTTTTTTTGGTTATTGTCTGAATTATTTTTGAGACCGGGTGCTAAGATGGAGTGTCATTCTAAGGCCCGGTGTTAGTTGAATAAATGTTTGAAATACATTAAATATATTAAATAGAAAATTCAGGAAATACTCATGAAAATGTTGAAAAATTTATAAATTGGAGCTCAAAACAGAAATACAATGTCACTATTATGTTTATAACATGATTTTTAGCTTAGGTGTGATATAAATATTATCATACTATGACCTATGGTGTAATGCCCCGACCCCAGTTACCTAGAATCGGTGCATTATTACATAACATTGGATTGATCTCAAGGGATCAAACCCCGATTGAACGATCAGTTTTGGTGCCTTGGAAGTACTATATATACTCATAAGTTTTACATTACATTATAAAATGAAAAACAACAACACCATTGTCTCCATTGAACACATTCATATCCCTTAGACTATCCCTGGAGGTCAGTCATATCATACATCTTCACATCATCATAAAAATAAATCATATAAAGTGGCTAGATTAGATGCTTAGTAAGGATAACAATATAGTTGAATCATTCATAAATAAGCATAAACATTTAAGGAAATGTGTAAGACTAAAACACATGCCTTTTAAAATTATTCATAAACATAATATAACAATGATAAATCAAATATTTCTATTTTCTTATTCACATGTATCTTCTACTAGTCAAATAATCACATGTAATATCAATATACAATTTCATAATGATGGAATGTATATTGTTTTACATCATAACCATATAATCAAGGCTCCGTTCCAAGAAAAAAAAATAAGATTTAGTCAAGGCCTTGTTCCAAGACAGTATTTGTCTCATTAGACATACCGATGCATCGAGGAGCTATAGCGGGCTCCACCCATCACTTACTAAGTCCAATTCATTCCTCATATGAAACGTTTTTAAAATAACATAAACATTTGTATTAAAACAAGCAGACTAAATGTTATTACATTTACCATAAACAAATAATGGTATAAAAATAACACATCCATAGTGAAACATCTCAAAAAAAACATCAATACAATATGGAAGATAGTATCATAATAAATAAACTTCAAAAAAGTGTAAAATCCATCAATGGATGTTGACATAGATGAAATCAAACACATTTCAGAGAAATGTCTATTTTTATTTTGAAATATTTTAGAAGTCACGTAATTAAAGAAGAAAAAATTTATTTTTAAATTATTCTTATAATATTGTAAGGGATGATTCAAAGGTGTTATAATGGCTGAGAATAACAGTCGTATAATTTTAATTTACTAACTTAACATAATTTGTCGAAAATGTCATAAAGTACCTTGTTTGGAAAACGACAGAAAGATTCCATTCAAACCATTCTATAAAAAGTAAAACAAGTGTATAAATGAATTTAACCATGTTCTAGTAAATGGTAGAATTTTTTTTTAAATACATTTTTAGGAAACACAGATGTGGATGATAAAGAGTTCTCATTAGATACTTACGTTAAAACAACCTTGGATAATAAAGAGATTGCAAAAAAACCCTTACCTTGTTATTTGTCTCGGTCATGGGTATGATGACATCCTCTATAATAGTTAAATCATTTTTATTAAATTATAATATAACTACATACATAAATATTTATCCATATATGATCTTCTAATATTGCGTTGTTAATAATATTTTCGTAGTATCATTGTTTTGGGTGTTAATTGATTTGTTTTCCTTTTAATGATTTGTTACATAAGTCATGATTGATATTCATAATATGTATTTGATTCATATCTAGATTGTTAGGATTTTATTGAATATTATTTTTAAAAATAAAATGTAGATTATTTTTGAATGGTTATGATGGGGAAATAAACTCATCGCATTTGTGGAGACAGTAATCTGAACGTACACGCAAACGCTACTTCCATTTAATTTTTTTAAAAGAATTTAAAAAAAATTCACATAGGTATATTATTATTCAAGTATAATATAATATTTTATATATGTTTATTATGTTCATTAACAACATCGTTCATATGTTCCATGTACGATATGAATTATTCATATCACTTTGAGGGGGCGGTAGTCCGCGCTTCCTAAAATGAAATTATCATATATATACAACATGAAAAGAATAAGGGTATTATATAATAGATAATTAAATAATCTTATAGATAATATAAATATAATAAATATTTTATATAATTACCTCTTTATTATAATGGCCACCATAGGAGGTGGTAGTATAAGATTGAACAATCATCGTTTCATGAGGTAGTTGATCATCGTCTATAGAAACATTATGTTATATAATCATCAGATGGAGGTTTGTGTAATTGAAATTCAATTAATTCTTATAAAAACAACCTATTATATTGAGGATATAGTTTTTGTTATAAAATAATGGAATAAAGGGAGTTTAGCGGGTTGGAGAAGTAAAATAAAACAAAATAACCAAAGAGGATATGTTACCTTTAAATCTGGTAACTCCCTTTGATTTGAACCAAAATTCTTAGTTGAAGTGCCATAGGCCTATGGTAAGGATTATAAGTGGAATAGAGAGATGTAAAGAGCTTATGTGGGAAGAGGATCGATGATCCATGTGGTTTTAAAGGTGTGAGAAATGGGTTAAAAATGAGGGATTTTTATAAGGGGGGGGAGGGGCTCTATATGAAAGTTCGAAAATATTATTTTATTATATAATTATATTCGGTTTATAATGGTAAAAAACTAATTAATGTCAAATATAATATGACTAATGTTATAACTAAAATCATCCAAAAATAATTGGATAGGTTTTAAAAATATTATAATTTTTTATAATATTATTTATTTAAATCATTTATTATCGAGGTAAAAATTACATCATTACCAAGTCATAAATAATTTTAATTATATGATGTCTAAAAATTATAAAAAAATATAATGAGATAAAAAATATTTGGAGATTTCCAATTAATATTTATAGACGAAGAGATAAATTATATAACCCCTTGTAATAATTGTTTATGTAAAAGATATATGTTTATGTTATTTCTGCCTTAAATTTAAATTAATTATTATTTAGTGTAATTATCACTATAAAGTGGCTCCATTGGGTCCCAAAATCGACCCAAGGATGCCCATGGTAGGACAATAATAAAAAAATAGTAATATTACATATGTTAGGATAATATAATATTATTCTAAAATTATTTTTGACCCTTATTTACCGGATTTACACATTAACCAAGGTAAAAAAAATATTTTCCGAAGTAATTATTCATAATGTATAAAAATAAAAGTTACATATTTGAAAATTTTGAACCTACTCATTCCAAATATGGAATCAATTTTTCAAAAATCAAAATATAGTAGTGGAAGAAATTAATTTAAAATTAATTCTTTTTGTCCAAACAAAAATCGTGTTTTTAAAAAATAATAAATATCGATAGATTGACACTTATTTATGTACAGTTTAAATGAGAAATTACATTGAATGGCCTAAATTATATTAAATGATATAAATATAATATAATGATACTTAGGAACCATTCATATTTATAATTTTACACTATAAATTATTTCTATTAAAAAGTAGTTTCTAATTAAAATCTAGTATTTTTCATTATTCATCACAAATTGATCCTTTTCCGAAAAGAACCGAAAATTCACCCTAATATAATTTTGATATTTTGAATCGAAAAATAAATTCCATTGTGAATTAAAAAATTTATAAAATAAAAAAATTGGGTATTACTATTCATAACATCTAGTTTTATTGTTCGTGGTATGTTTGGATGTTGAAGTTTTGTAAAACGCAAGCTATTTCATTATTCAAAGGGAAACATACAGTGTAAGCTTGGGGTGTTACATTCTTCCATCCTTCAAATAATTTTGTCCTCAAAATTTCTAGAATATTACTACATAAAATTTTTTGTCTGGTTCCTGATCATATGTTCCTTGTGTTCCCATGTTTCCTCTTCCATATTATGATTTCTCCATACAACTATTACTACGAATGTCATCCGGTTTCTCAACACTTGTTCGTTGGTATCAAGAATTATGATCCGCACTTTACAATAAGACCAATCAAGTTCCAGTTCTATTTCTTCATAGGCCATTACATGCATTTGGCCAGACATGTATTTTCTCTAAAGTGATACGTGGAACACATCGTGAACTTTGTAGAGACATGGCAGTATTTCGAAATAGTAAGCTACAGACCCAATTCATTCAAGAATATTGAATGGTCTAATGTAAATGGGACTCAATTTTACCTTCTTACCGAAACATATTATACCCTTCCTTGTAGATAACATCAATAAATCATGATCACCTACTTGAAATTCCAAATCCTTACTTCGGTTATCAGCATAGATCTTTCCTATTTTAAGCTACATTAATGTAGGTTTGGTTAATCTTCACGTTTTCTATTGTTTCCTTAACATGTTCTGGGCCTACAAGTTTTCTTTCACCTACATCATCCCAAAAAGTTAGTGTGTGACGTCTCTTTCCATATAATGCTTCATATTGTTCCATCTGAATACTTGAGTGGAAAATATTGTTATAGGAAAATTCTACCATAGGTAAATACTAATCCCACAAACCATGAAAGCCTAGTGAGAATGATTACGACACGTCCTATATGTTTTGAATAGTCAGTTTTGATTGTCAATCAGTTTGAGGGTGGTAGGCAACGCTGAAAAAATGTTATGTATCTAGGGCCTTCTGAAGTCCTTTCTAGAATTCTAATGTAAAACGGAGATCACGATCAGAAACAATCGATAGGGGTACTCCATGAAGTCTTACAACTTCATTAATATATATTCTGCATAAATGATCAAGTGGTAAATATTCTCTTATAGAAAGAAAATGCACTTACTTGGTTAGATGATCATCAATGACCCATATTCCATTTTTTATTCTATGATTATTTGGTATTACCATGACAAATTCCATCATAATATCCTCACATTTCCACTCTGGCAAGGGAAGAGGTTTTGTGACTCTTGTAGGATGTTGTCTTCCAGCATTCACTACTTTACAAACCTTACATCTTCCCACATAATCAGAAATCTCTCTCTTCATATTGTCCCAGCAAAAATGTTCCATAAAATATCTATACATGTTAGTTCTACTAGGGTGTATAGATAAATTGGATATATATGAGCATCATCCAAAAATTATCTTTTTAGATAAGGTATGGCAGGAGCACAAAGTATCTTCCCAAATTTAAAAATCCCATCTACATATACGAAATCTATCAATCTCTAATCATTCACAGGTTTAATTTTCTTTTGAAACTCTTCATCAACAATATGATAATTTTTATCCTTTCTAGTTAATATGGTTTGGAATCCTCTTGAAAAAGTATTGATGTTTCACCTTCCATGGTTATTCCCATATCCATATTTACTAGATCCATGAAAATATGATCACTTTAGACTCACTTCTTGTCCAAAACTCCATGATATTATCTCCTCAAAGCATCTTCCACCTTATTTTCCTTCCCCCGGTGGTAGTGTATAGTGAAATAATTTCCCTTGAGTAGCTGAACCTGTCGCCTTTGCCTCATGATGAGTTCATTTTGTGAGAAAATATACTTCTAGATCTTGTGATCGGTATATATCTCACATTTTCACCATAGGGATAGTGTCTCCAAGTCATCAATGAAAATATTATCACTTCCAAATCAAGATCATGAGTGGGATATTTCTGTTAATGAATTTTTAGCTGCCTTCACTAATGGAAAAAATGTTTAACATGTCGGCATTTTTCAATATGTTTCAACATAACTGATATGCTAAGATGTAACAATTGATATATCACGTCGATTATATTATAATTGATGTGATATATCGATCCAGATCCATTTTTAAGTCAGTTATTTTATAACCGATGTTAAAAATACTAAATTTTTTTTACTTCAGGTACTGTATAAATGATGTGAAAATTGAATCTGGTGCACTTTATGATGTCGGTTATATTATAACCAACGTGATTAAGGAATTCTCGGCACTTTATCACTTAAGTTATAAAAAAACTGACATGGTAAAGCTCGATTTATAATGTTTGTTATAATATAACCGATGTAATAAATAATTTTCTACGTCGGTTATTTAATAACCAACATTAGAAAAATCTAAAAAAAAAATAGTTTATCAGGTCGGTTTTTAAATAACTGACGTTATAAAGCATTTAAATGATTTATCGCAACCCTTATTCAGTCATTCTATTTTCTTCAATTGGGCGACATGTGACTTGTCTCTAACACATGGACAAACAAGAAAAGATTCTTTGAAGTTGTTCCCCCCGACCCCATTTTTCCAATATCATTCATCATCTTTATTGCCACATGATCTATCAGATCGACTCGCAAAACTCAAGTAATCCTCACACAGCTCCGTTTCAGTTATTATTTTTCGCGATGCACTAATATAATTTTTTGAGATGTTATTTTTATATCTTTTTTCATTCTGTCATGGTAAGTTTCATAGTGTTCATTTATATGATGCTAAATTAATTTATAGTGAATGAAACTATGGAAGTGATATCATTCATTTTTATTTTTTTTATTCATGTGTGTGCACGTACTGGGGGTGTCCAATCAGGTGGGGGTTGTCCAATTGGGTGGGTGGTGTCCAAGGTGGTGGGGGGGGGGGGGGCTTCCATGGGGTGGGGTGTCGATGGGGTGTCAAAGGGGGTAGGAGGTGGTGTACAAGGGGGTGTGGGGGCTGTCCCAGGGGTTTGGTTGTCCAAGGGTGTGTGGGGGATGTCAAAGGGTGTGGGGGTTTTGTTAAGGGGGTGAGGGTCTGTCCAAAGGGGTTGGGTTGTCCAGGGGGGTGTCTAGGGGTGAGGGGTATGAGGGTTAAGTCCATGGGGAGAGGGATGTACAGGGGGTGGGGGTGGTTTCTAGGTAGGTGAGTGGGTTGTCCAAGTGGGTAGGGGTTTCCAGGTGGTGGGGGGTGTCCAGAGGGGTGGGGGTGTTCATGGGGTGGAAGGGTTGTTCAGAGGGGTGGGGGCTGTCCAAATGGTTTGAGGGTTTGTCCAGAGGGTTGGGGGTTCCCAGGGTGTCCGGGGGGGGGGGCAGTCCAAGGGTGTGTGTGGGGTTGGGGGTGTCAAAGGGTGTGTGGGAGGTCCAAGGGGTGGGGGGTGTTCAAGGGGGTGGGGGCCTTTTCAGAGCGTTTTGGGGGCTGTCCGGGGGGTGTCCAGAAGGGTTTGGGGTGTACAGGGGGGTGTCCAAGGGGGTAGGGGTGGGGTGTCTAGGGGTTTTTTAGAGTGGTGGGGGATGTCCATGGTTGGGGGGATATCCAGATGGTTGGGGGATGTCCAAGTGGGTGTTGGTGTCCAAGGGGGTGTCCTAGTGGGTGGTCTCCATGGGGGGGGGGGGTTGTCCAAGTGGTTGGTTGTGTATAGGGGGTGTCCAAGGGGGTAGGTTTGGTGTCTAGGGTGTGGTTTCTATGGGGGTGGGGGTGTTTTCCAAATGGGTAGGGGTGTCCATGGGGTGGGGGTGGTGTCCATGGGGGTGGGGGTGGTTTCCAGGAGGGCGGGGGGCTGTCCAGAGGGGTGGGGGGGGGGTGTCCAGATGTTTTCAATATTTTGGATCTGTGTAATTTTTAGTAGTGAATATATACATATTTTAATATTTATAATTCATATTTATGAGGAAGGTGATAATGCCTTTTTGGAATTTTCTAAACGAAATATTCCAAGCAGTGAAATTTTTTTTGGGCCCATGCATGAAATGTTTGAATATGAAGTTGAAAAGTAGATAGGTAAAAGATCATCTGATTTGTCATGGTTTTAATCCAAGTTACAGTCCCTGGATTTGGCATGGTGAAACTGGACAAAATGTCAGATCTAATGATGATGATGATTCACATGATGGTAAATCTGATTGAATTGAAGAAATGATTCATGATATTGCAGTAGAAAAAACTGAGATAGAAACAACAGTTTCACATCTATATGATGTTGCTGAAAAACCATTTTATCCTGGTTGTATAGATTTTATAGTTTTTTCAGAGGTGTTATGATTGATTAACCTAGAGGTGAAACATGGATGGAGTGACAGAAGTTTTACAGAGCTGATACAATTGATGAAATACATTCTTCCAAAATATAATTATCTTCTCGATTCACATTATATGGCCAAGAAAATATTATGCCTGATGGGATTGGGATACAAGAAAATACATGCCTATTTGAATGAATGTGTGATATATAGGAAGGAATAGGAATTTTTTTCATAGTGTCGTAAATGTGGGGCATCACGGTATATGGTGAAAGAAAAATCATAGGCTGATGTAGAGATTACAAAGTTCCCTTCCAAGAAATATTGGTATCTTACTATAATTCATTGTTTGAAAAGATTATTTTCGAATTCCCATGGTGAAAAAAGGTTAATATGGAATTATGAGGAGAAGATATGTGATGGAAAAATACATCATCCAGCTGATTTTCCACAATGGAATAAAATGGATGAGCAGTATCCTACATTTGGAAATGAAAATAGAAATCTCAGACTAGGGTTGTGCACAGATGGAATGATTCCATACCGAACCCTCAGTAACACACATAGTACATGGCCTATATTATTAGTAATTTAGAACCTCTCTTCTGATGTTTGTATGAAGCAAAAATATTTCATGTTGAGTATAATGATCTCTGGTCTGAAGCAAACCGACCATGATATTGATGTTTTCATTGCACCATTGAATGATTATTTGAAACTCTTATGGGATAATGGTATTAAGGTGTATGATTCATATAAATTGGAATATTTTCAACTGAATACAGTTCTTAAGTTCACTATAAATGAATTCCCAGCATATGGAAATTTTTCTTGATACAGCGTTAATGGGCATAAAGCATGTCCAATTTGTGAACAATAAACATCATATTGTAAATTGTATCATGGGAGGAAAACAATGTTTCGAGGTCATTGAAAGTGTTTTCCTATGGATAACACATATAGAAGACTAAAAAGGAATTCAATGGATCAAATGAATTTTATATTACCCCAAAACCATTATCCCATGATCTGTATTTTGAGAGGGAGGAAAACCATGATGTGACATTGGAAAAAACACATAAATCTAGTAATGATATACATATTTGGAAGAAAATATCAATATTTTTTGCGCTAACATATTGGAGATATCATGAAGATAAATATAATATTTATGTCATGCACAAGGAAAAGAATATCTGGGACAATTTTATTGGAACATAATAAGACATTAATGGAAGAACAAATGATGGGTTGAATGAAAGATTAGACTTATTATCAATGGGAATACATTTATAGTTAGCTCCCACTCTTAATGGAAGATGAATATTTCCCACCCTGACTTGTCATACATTATCCAAGAGGGAGAAAATTAGCTTTTTTTAGTGTCTTCATGATAACAAAGTGCCTCTATGTTATTGTTCAAATGTAACAAATTTTGTCTGATTGAAGGATTTGATGTTGATATTTATGAAATCTCATGTTTGTCACGTCATGATGCAATAACTTCTACCATGTTCATTCCATGAAATATTGACCATTAGTGTCAGAAAGACTATAATGAATTTTGATTTTTTTTCAATTCAATTTGTAATAAGGTGATTTATGTGAATTATTTTAACATCTTGTAAAGGGATTCAATTTTTATACTTTTACAATTTTAAATGTATTTTCTTCTATATTTTTTGGATATGATGGTGCATTTAATGATTCATCTGGTTCGAGAAATTATGCTTTGTGGACCTATATATCTTCGTTGGATATATCCTTTTTAATGGTATATGAAAATATTGAAGGGGTATATTAGGAATCCATATCGACCTGAAGCCTCCATTATTGAAAAGTATATTTCAAAAGTGGTTGTAGAGTTATGTACTAGATAATTGGTTGTGGCACAAAACATTGGTTTGCCTCCATCTCTCCATGAACGAGTTAATGGTGAGGGAAAGGGAATTCATGGATTGAAAGTCAAATCGCTGTCAGCTGGAAAGATGATGAATTAAGAATTATACATCTTGAATTACATAGCTGATGCTCAACTATATATCAAATTGCATATTAATGAGTTGAAACAATGTCATCTAAAGAAAAAATAAATGTGGATTTTGAATGAGCAAAACAAAACATTTGTTCATGTTTTAAAAAGATCGTTCTTGGTAGATAAGATGTATCAGAGACATTAAAATGGTTAGTGGGTGTTTCATATTTAAATGTGATAACATGGTCCCGTTATGACTTTATGGCTATACATTTCATACGAAAGCTCTAGATAATAGAAGTGCAGTTCTAAATATTGGTGTATTGGAATTTGCAGAAGCAATGCATATTTCATGTGCTAAATTCAAAATCCCAATTTTTGAAACAAGAGCCTATTATGGAGTGATTAATGTAATATGGGAGGTTGATTACATTAAAATTAAAGTTCTTAATTTTTACTATAAATGGTTTATCGGCAACAATAGAGTCAAACATAATGAATCTTGAATGATAGTTGTCAATTTGAATAGATTTGAAGACACAACTGATTCTTTTATAATGGAAACACATGTAAAAAAAAATTCTATGCTTTAGATCAATGAGATATTTAGTGGGATTTTGTTTTAAAAGGGGAAATAAATATGTGGGTGAGGATATACTTGATGAGTATTCTTATTTATGTGAGATACCTACTTCCATGGAAATATTAATAGAACATAATGATAACCAGGTTGTAGATAGGGTTTGTGTCATAAGGAATGATCACGATGAAGGAATTTGGGAAAAAATACATCTTTACATTCCTAAAATTACAGGTAAAATTTGTGTATTTATTGTTTACATTTATTATTTTCAATAATATGATAGATATTGTCAGTTTTTTCTTGATTAAAACATGTATTAAAACAAATAAGTATATATTTTTATTTGTGTTAATTTTGTTTAGTTTACTTTATCATGTTTACAATTACATAAATTATATCTCTATTATTTTAGTTCAATGACAATTACATTAACATGTTTACCATGTTTACCTGGATTACCATGTTTACCATATTTACTATCTTTACCATCTTTACAATAATTTAACATGCTTACCATATTAACCATGATTATAATTAGGTATCTTAGTACAATTTTCTATTTTCTATTTACATTAGTATTTTAATATTTGATTTTTTATATTTGTGAACTATTGTTTGTTTTATTATTTGAATGATAATGACCGATCAATCAGTTGATAAACCACATGATTTTAGATATTATCATATTGGTTATAACTTTGGGGGAAAATATTCACATGCTTCTCTTGATGTTCCCAAATCATCCTCATGTGCTACAATTACGGCAAAGAGTTCATGAGTTGGTAAATGTGGGTGAACACATTTACCAAAATTATCACTTTCCCATAGGTAGTACTAGAGGATACTCATTGAGTTTGATGTGGACGATATTCCTAGAGTTCCAAATTAAAAATATTTAAATAATTTTGTATAAACACAGGGTAAGAGAAAAGTAATAATTTTGTATGATGACTGGAGAAGTGTGGAAAAAGGGATATTCTCTCAGTTGTGGGAGATGATTTTAGTAAGATCTTTGGCTATTATTTTCCTATTCATTAAATGTTTCTAGTATATATAATAACCCGGTAAGTGAGTTAGCAGCGAAAGACCCCTGACCATTTATTAAAGGAAAGAAATGGTACAGTAGGGAAAGAAAAAGGATGCGAGCGAACATCTTGCCCACACCCAACCATCAGTTCCAAAAAAAATGAGACAATTACATATCATTATACTCATATCCTTCACCACCAGCATAATCAGTTGTATCCTCTGTAGTTGCTGATTCCCACTCTGAAATCGTTCCATATTGCTTCAAGATAATGATGTACTTCTCTCATAACATAAATTTTTCTAATGATAAAACCACTTTCATGGATTTTACACAAACATTTTTAGAATAAGGAATATCACCACTCTCCATCTGTGCTGATGACCTAGTGGCCACTAGCTTTGGTAGGTAAGAATACTCTTTCCTTGTTTTCCTCCTTTGTGCCACAGTCCTCAATTCATCACCATCGGACGACTAACATCGCCTACCTTGAACAATATCACTATAAGACGGCCATAAAATTTCACTATTTTCATTGTCACTAACAGAATAACCTCCCCATTTTCCAGTGATTTTAACATAAGGAAATTTGCTGACTTCATCCTCCCTCCTCACTATAGCACTCCATGCAGCATTCAGAATCCCTCTCAGATCAGATTGCTTATTATGATTAGTCATGGAAAGAACCTGATTTTTCACCACATCTTCATGACCATCAGGTAGCTCCATATCATGTTCTTTCATACAAACTCTCACTTGATTACTGGGATCAATCTGTATAACATCAGATGCTTGAGGTCCCTCAGCCACCATAGGAACCTCCTCATGTTGCAAGCAAGCAAACCAATTGTCTGCTCTACTATGATATTGAACTCCATCAGTTTCACGATCCTCAACACTGAACAGCTTCTCATGACAAATATGAAAAATCAAATGAGATAAATTATCCTCATTCTCCATCATGGACTTCATCCCAAGCCCATGGTCTTTCACCATCCTATCAAACACATTATTCACTATCGGGATTTCAGGCACCTACAACTCCTTCACTCCACATCCACTCTTGGGCTCCTTTGTTTGATCACCCTAAAACCTCTCCTGCACCACCAATAGAGCTGGATGTTCTACCACCACTACATGAATATTTGGACTACCTCCCACACAAACACCCACAATGATACCCTCCATCGCCAGACGAACCGGAACAGAGACCTCACGACCATCAAAACCCTCCAACGAGGTTTGACTCATCTTCACGTTACAGAAGACCAAATCTGAATGACCAAAACAAAAACAGTCTGTGCACTACTACATCCAAGATTCAAACACAACCTTTTTACTCCAATGAAACCTCTTCCCATCTATGATCCAAACATAGTTCCCCAGAGTCCTCACAACATTGACCTCGATGGAAATATGCGGACAAATTGGATGAAACACAACCTCGATATGATGATCAACACATAAGAACAACCCAACCATATTCCCTATTGCACACAAAATGGAAGGGTTATAAAAGGAATGTAGTAAACCTGGAATGCTTACCCATATCACAATCATTTAAGTGTCTCACTTCATGTTAAAATCGAAGCTCTAGTGGACAAGATAGAAAGGGGATCCACTACATCATTCGGGTTCCCTAGACCAGGAAATTATCAATTCTTGTGCTGAACCAAATCAGATGAAGAAGTAATTTTGGTGAATCAAACCAACAACCATGTGTTTCCACAAATTCCAGTCAGCATTGATGAACTAATCAAACACTTCCATTAATGTTCTATTGACCCATAAACGGGCCACTAGGGTGAAATGACATGGATCTGAGGGATTATTGAGCTCCATCGGAAGAAGATATCAAATAGACTCCTCACAAAATAGACCTGAGACCTTCTGTGAAAGAAAGATTCTTGGGATGGGAGGAGGAAATGCGCAAGTGGATAGAGAGTACCTAAACTTCTCGGGTTAAGGAGGACGCAAAACTCCCCCTCTGATACGAAGGGGGGAGTAGGCTCTAGCGACATGCAGATAGGGAATCATTGTAAGAGAGAAGTGGGAGCCTCTCTCTCATAATACAAATAAAATATAGTATATATAATATTATTATCTTCTTCATTATCAGATGACATTTGATATTCCTAAAACTGGAGGAGTCAGAAAGAAATGCTTATTGATGGCTGCTAAGAGATGGAGGGATTTCAAATCAACCCTCCCATCTAATTTCATTTTTGGTCATAAGAGTCATGACAATACATGTTATATATATATTTTCAAAGATGAAAACACATGGAGAAACATTATTGAGAGTAGAAGAAAAAATTAATTTTTGGTAAGGAAAATGTAATATTTTATTATATTTCTTATATAAATTATCTTATTAATTTTTTGTTAATGATTTCTTATTCTTAATTTAGAAAAAACAAGGAAAGATCATCAAGAGATCCAATCTAAAAATGTATACCCTCATAGATTATCTCAGAGGGGTATACATTATTAGGAGAACATATGATGGTAGAAAAATTATAGAAACTAAGAGTCGAGTCTTCATGCTATGGTGTGGTGGCCCCTCCATCCCATCAATCTAGACATGAAAAATAGAAGAGATCTCGGTTGGAAAAAAGGGAAATATCTTTCGAAAGATTTGAGAATCATAACTGATAGGATTGTAAGATATCTATTTTATTTATTTAATTTAACTATATTTTTCATATAATTTAAATAATTACAAAAATATTCAATTATTGAATATTGGATTCTCTTGAGGAGCTCATAGTGGGTATTTATAGCTCAATGGAGGAAATATATTTTATCTACAGCATTGGGAAAGCCCGAACATCCTGGTCCTATACAAGGATATTCGATAGGTGTATCTGTAAGAAAAGTGTTACCACCTTCTTCAACTTATTATGTTGAGGGTGTTTATAAAAAAATATAATCCTTGGAGTCTGAAGTTCATAATATTAATGCGACTGTGTAGTAAAATATTAGAGTGTCAGTACAGTCTGTGTTTGCAGACATGAAAAGACAATTTCAGGCTTCATATACCACTCCTCCAACTCCCCCTTCAGACCCCATTATTTATCCACCACGTCCGCCAGTAGCTCCCACTCCCCCAACTCAGCCTAAAGACCCCATTTTTATCCTACTCCTCCACCACAACTTCTTACTTATTGCGAGTGGTATGATGATGATCTCCAACATCATATAGTTGCATATGTGCTGGTATACTGTATAGGTTATATAGTTCATCATCAAAAATTAGTGGTAGGGAATAATAAGGTCACTATAGAAGATATTATAGATAGATAAAATAGAGTACAATTTCTAACAAATGAGGTGATGACAATTGAACATAGTTTTGGGAATTTTTTTATTTGGCCATCTAGACTTTTGTGACTCATTACCATAGAGGTATGTATGTTATATCTTCTATATCATTTTTAATAATGTTTTTTATCAATTGAAAACTAATATATTTGTCTGTTTAGTTTTACAAGAATTCATCAAAGGTAAAGTAATATTTTATAGACAACAACAAATACAAATGGATATGAAATCAGATATAGATTTTAGTAGTCCTGACAGATTGTCAAGATATTCCAATTTGATGGTGGGTTATTATGAGTTTTCAATGGAAGCTCAATTTTATGGACGTGAAATAACTATGGGTATTGTGAAAATTGATATCATGGAGCTTGTTACTAGATATATGTTGGGCATCAATGTGGTGAAACAATTTTCCACGTATGTCTTAACACCTTTTCCTAGGGTTATATTTATTATAAATGTAAACTTATGTCTATTTTGTATTAGGTATCATTATAAAATTTGTGAGAATAATGAGAAAACAGATGTATGTGGATTCATGGACCCGCATTAGATATCCCCTGAAGTACAAGGATTGGATGAGGAACAAATAATTCTTTATATTTCTGAAAGATTTGAACAGAATATAGTCAAACAATGTTGAATGATACATTTTTTATGAGATGTATGAAACACATCTCTGGAAAAGAGTTCATTATCTTTTAACATAAAGAACCAATAACCTAAAATTTTCTTATATCGGTGGTCATTGTATGTTAGGTGTTTTTTTCCCATGGGTGAAAACACTTTATTGGATATTCTCTGTCCATGTAGATATGCAATAACGTTTTAAGAAAATGTTGGAAAAGTACGTTTCAATTTCTAAATAGTTTTATATATTATAATGAATATTAAATTTATCACATTCATATTATTTTCTAATAGGTGATGGGTCTACATTCGAAAAAATACAAAGAATAAGAGTGCAAAGATCAAATATATAAATGTAAAGGTAAATATCCATTTATAATTTTTACTTTTTTATTTATTACATAAATATAATATATTGAATTTACACTCAGTCAAATATAATTTTCATGACCAAAAAGGAATCATCGAATGTTGATATTATATGTGAAGATTTATGTATGAAATAATTACAACAGGAATAGTTGTGAACTTTGACATGGTAAGATATCATTTTATACATTGACATAATATTTCATTTGATTTAATAATTATACACATAAACTATTATTCTTTTAATTTGTAGCTATTTGATGACCCTCAACCATATAATGACGAAGACTTCAAACACTTACAAGTAGAATGGTCAAATTATTTTACAGGTTTCATTGAATTTAAGTTGTTTGTAGTGTAAAATGTAATTGTGAATATTTTCATTATAATTGTGTATTTGTTATTAGTTTAGGTTCAATTTAGTTTTTTTAATGTTTACATTGTATGTTTTTATTCATATATATGACAATGTTTAATTTTTCTCTACTTCTTGTTTTGGTCTAGTTATGATGGTTTTTCTGGTATGGATTCTTGTCTGGGGGGGTTCCAAGGTTTTGGGGGTTTCTTGTGTGGTGGGGGGTATCTGGGGGTGTGGGAGGACTGTCTGTCCGGATGCAAGGGGGGGGTGTCTTGGGTGTCTATGAGAGTGGGGGGGGGGCAGTCCAGGGGGAGCGTTTCTAGGATGGTAGGAGGGCTGTCCAAGGAAGTGGGGTGCTGTCTGGGGGATATATAGGGGTTTTTGGGTGTCCAGTGGGTTGAGGGGGGTTTCCAGGGGTGTGGGAGGGCTATCCTCTAGGGTGTGGCTGTCCTGGGTGTCCATTGGGATGGGGGAAGTCCAGGGGGTGGGAGAGATTCCATGAGGGTGGGAGGGATGTCCTGGGGAGTGGGGGTTTGTCCAGGGGGTGTCTAGGGGGGTGTGTTGGGGGGGGGGGGGGGTCCTGTGGGGTGAGAGAAAATTCCATGGGGGTGTTGGTCCAGTGGGGTGGGTGTGTTCTGGGTGTCCATGGGGGTGGGGGTTGTGTAGGGGGTGGGAGGGCTAACCAGAGGGTTTCTAGGGATGGGGGTGTCGAGGGGGTGGGAGGGCTGTCCAGGGGTGTGGGAGGTCTTTCTAGGGGTGTGAGGGGGTGGGGGTGTCCATGGTTTCCATCATGGTGGTGGGGGGGGAGTTGTCCTGTGGTGTGAGGGGGGTTTCCAGTGGTGTGTGGGAGGGCTGCCCAATGTGGTGGCAGTGTCTTGGGTGTCCAGTGGGTGGGGGCAGTCCATGGGTGTGTGAGGGTGTCTAGGAGGGTCGGAGGGATATCCAAGGAAGTGTGGGTATGTCCAAGAGGTGTCCAGGGGTGTGTGTTGGGGGTGGGTGTCCAGTGGGGGGGTCGACTCTGGTTTTTGTCGGGTTTTGGTCTATTTTTTGTCTGGGGTGTCCAATGGTGTGGGGGTTTCTATGGGTGTGGTGGGGGGCTGTCCATTGGGGGGTTTCCAATGGTGGGTGTGAGGGTGTTTAGGAGGGTGGTAGGGCTGTCCAGGAAAGTGAGGGGGGTGTCCAAGATGGTGGGAGGGCTGTCCAGGAAAGTGGAGGGACATCCAAGGGTGATTCGAGTTGTGGTGGGTGGGGGGATTCCATGGTGTCCTTGATGGTGGGAAGTGTCCTGTGGGGTGAGAGGGTGTCATGTGGTGTGAGGGAGGGCTACCCAGTAGGGTGTGGGGGTTGGATGGCCATGGGGGTGGGAGGTTGTCTAGGATGTTGGAAGGGATGTCTAGGTGAGAGGGGGGATGTCCAGGGGTTGTCCAGGGCTGTGGGGGTGTCTAGTGCGGTGGGGGGGGGGGGGGTTTGGTGTGTCAGAGGGATCTTAAATGGTGTGGTACTGTTGTCCAGGGGGTGGGGGTTGTCCAGGGGTGTGGGGGATGTCTAGGGTGTGGGGGAAGTCCATGGGTGTGGGGGGGGGGGGTCCCTGTGTGTGTTGGGGGATGTCCAGTGGGGTGGAGGTTTATGGTATGTTTGTAGTCGAGTTTTGGTCCGTTTTTGGCCTAGGGGTGTCTAGTGGGGTGGGGGAGTCTAGGGTGTGGTAGGGGCTGTCCAGTGGGGTGTGGAGTTCTGGTTTGGTATTGGTCAGGTTTTATTCTGTTGGGGGGTTCTGATTTGGCTTTGGTCTGTTTTTGGTTTTGGTATGGGGGTGCCCAGTGTGGTGGGGTTTCCCATGGGTGTTATGGGGGTTGTCCAGTGGGTGGGGGGGTTGTCTGATTTTGGTTGTGTTTTGGTCTGTTTTTGTTATTTTTTTTGTCTGTTTCATGTCTTTTGGAAGGTAATAGTGGTGGTTGATCGGTTTTATTAATAATTGTATTTATGTTGAATATTTTATAATAGATCTAAAAAATTAATTGGGATTAATTTTAATGTCTTATATTTGAAAACCAATGTAATAAATTCTTGGGAAATGGATCTTAAGTCAGTTATAAAATAATAGATGTAATAAATTAAAATGAATATATTTTTATATCTGTTGTTTTATAATTGACATAGTATATAAGTTTTCAGGTCATTTATTATTTAACTGACATGGGGAACCACTTGGAAGATATGTTTATCACTTCAGTTTTGAAAATAACAGACCTAATAAACTCTTAAGAGGAGTGATTTATGATGTCGGTTATATAACAACTGATGTGAAAGAGTATATACGACGTCAGTTATTTAATAACCAATGTAATAAACCACGACTCTAAAGCATTTTCCACATCTATATTTGATTATCGAACATAAAAATGCTTTGGATCAGTGTTCTTTACGTCGGTTTTAAAATAACCGACGTCAAAAAAATTTATAACGTCTCCTTTAATAATGTCAGCCAAAATGTGAAGAAAAAAATAAAAAAATTAACCTTTAAAAAATATTATGCACTAGTGCATGATGCATAATCAATAAATTTATCATTATATATAAGGACACAACCAAGTCCTTTCATTGAAGCATCACTATAAATAAAAAACCCATTATTCCCTGATGGTAGAGTCAATATAGGATCATTGACTAATATTCTCATTAGTTATTCAAAACATTCTTCAAAATCTTTTTTCTAGACAAATTTAATCTCATTACGTGTGATCTTGGTTAATGGGTTAGCCAATTGGGAAGGATTATAGATGAAACGTCAATAATAACCTGTTAAACCAATAAAACCGCATACCTCAGTTATACATTTCAGTGCTTGACATTCATGTATTTTCTTGATCTTTGAAGGATCAATAGAGATTACATCCTTACAGATAATATGTCCATGAAAAGAAATCTCCTGAGGCCAGAATTCAGATTTCCTAAACTTCCCATATAATTCATTTATTCTGAGGGTTTTCATAATAGTGTGCAAGTGATTTTCATGATATTCGTAGATTTTTTAGTATACCAAGATATAATAAAAAATACCCCTATAAAATCATCAAGTTATTCCATGAAAACTCTATTTGTAATATCTAAGAAAATAGAGGGTGCATTAGTCAGTCCAAAATGCTTTACTGTAAACTAATAATGCCCGTACCTAGTACAAACATCTATCTTCGGGATGTCATCCTTTTTCAAACACAACTTATGGTATCCATATCGAAGTTCAATATTTAAAAAATATTGAGTTCCTTGAAGTTGGTCGAATAAATCATCAATGAGAGGTAGAGGATACATGTTCTCTATTTTTATATCATTGATCTCTGATTATTCATTGCACAACCACATATATCTATCTTTCTTCATAACAAAATGAAAAGTGTATCCCCATGAAGAAACACTATGGGTAATAAATACTTTATTACTAAACACCTCTAGTTGTATATTTAGCTTCACTAATTACATAGTTTCTATTCTATAATGGGTCATTGAAATGGGTCTTGCACAAGGAATTAAATCAATGGAAGACTCAATTTCTCATTCTGGAGGATGTCTAGGTAAATCCTCTAGAAACACATCAACATATTCTTTCAAAATAGGTACATAATCTATTTTATTATTCTTTTCCACACCCTATGTTATTAAATTCTATTTATCTCCAAAAATTGAATTTAGTAGAGCTTCTAGGGGTGGATCTAGATAAGAATCAGATGGTGACACTTCTTCTCTAAAGATATGGTACTACGCATCATCATCAAAAACTGTATCCTCTTTATTCATACAAAAAATATTCGCATCATGGTCTGAAAGTCCATCCATTCTGAGGATTATATTAAATTCAATAATTGGTATGATGATGAGAACAATAGATAAAAATAATTATATGCCCTAAAGGGAACTGATTCATAAATCGTTGCTGCTATGAGACTTTCCATATGATTTTTGACTGATAACTCCCTTATTAAATAGAATTGAAATTATCTAATTTTCATAGAAAAATAGGGTGATATGATAAAATTTGATGATACATAATCAAATAAAGCATTGGATAAACTGGAGGAAACCATTAAATTACCTACCACTATGTCTTTCGGAGCTTCAACCTCAGTTGTGTTGTCCACATAAGCTATTCCTTTCTCCCTTTTCATATTCTGAGTTACGTTTCCTTAACGCTTAGGACATTCATTTTCAGAATTCCCCATTTCATTACAACTTTATCATTCCATATTGAAAGCCTCTTTCATCCCCTTGCAATCATGGGATTAGTGGAATTTTTCACTTCACCATTAACAAACTCTCATTGCCTTCAAAAAAGTATCGGGGTCTTTTTTCCCACATTTACCACATGATGGATATTAAACATTTACCTTCTTCCCCTAATTTCCATTTACAGAGTGTTTAAAAGATATCATCATCTCTTGTTTTGCATTAAAGTCATTGGACGTAGAGAATTAATTTTCTGTCTTGATATCACATGAGACAATATCTTTATATGATGTGAAAGATTATGAGACTAGTTCTTGATGGAGAAATGGTTTTAACGAATCAATTAATCGATAATTATTACTCCTTGGGTAATTTATATAATTTATATCATGCCTTGATATCCTTATAATGTTATCCTCACACATTGTGACATTCTCATCCTTCTTTTTCCACAGAGTCATAAATTGTCAATCCATATCCACTTGATGGACACGAGGAAAGTATTTTTCTAATAAAATCCCTTTAAACTCCCTCAATTCCATATTTGATAAATAATCATCTTCCATTGATTTTTTAATCAATGTCCACCATTGATCTGCATCTCCTGTGTGGGGATAAACTTCCATGGAAACTTTTTCCCTTTTTCTACTCCCCAAAGCATGAAATATTTTCTCTATGGAACTTAACCATTTCATAGATACAAATGGATTTTTTGTCCCATTGAATTTTGGTGGTTATATCCTCAAGAATCGGTCTAACATTTATCATCCATGTTATGGATCAAGGTGCTCCATATGTGTGAGGTTGTTATTCATAACCTGAGTGAGTTGTACACGTATGTTGATGCGCTGATCAACACCAATTCCATCACAAGATCCACTATAATTATCGTGAGTAGGGGGAAATACCTTCATGGATTATGTGCATTGATACGGTTCCCATTACATATTCTAGTCTCCATTTCTAATCAATATCATACACTACATTAGTTTATGAATCGTAATACATAATTCCAAAATTGTAAAACGCTTAACATAAATTGAGTAGTTTATGGATATACTCTCTTATCATAAAAATGTTTTTATTGGGGAGGTATATACCCATAAATACTTCATATTGGTTTGTAAATAAAATGCATATTATCCTATGAATATCACCTGAGAGTTTCATAACCAAGAGTGCAGCTAGGCCCGTTGTCATGTACTAGGATCACCCAGGTCAAGCCAGAAACTATTTTTTGGAGTTTTCACTCCTACGTACATCTGCCCCAGATTCACCTCTATCTTCTTGAATCAAGATAGGGATATATTTTTTATAAAATAAAAAAAATCTATATAGTAACCAAATTATTGGAAGTTCTTCTATAATAATCCATAAAGTCTATCTTAGGGTAATGAGTTTTAATCAGGTTTTTTGTAAATCTAGTTTCCATGTTATGTACTAAACTTTCTCTGATACCAACTATAACTCCCCGACCATAGTTACATAATGTCGGTGCATTATTACATAAAATTATCATGATCACAAGGTATACAATCTTGAAAGACTGGTCAGTTCAATATCCTAGGAATTAGTAGATACATACAAAAAATTTTCATCACATTAAAAAATGAAAAAAACAACATCATTTTCTCCCTTGACCACATTCATATCCCTTAGACTATACCTGCAAGATAGTGGTAATATACTTATTGTCATATTGGGAAAAATAAAACATAGAATGGGGTGAGCTTAGATGCTTAGTAAGGATAACTGTAACATCCCATAAAATGAAGAAAATGATAATTTCATATTTATTAATATTTTTGAATTAAATATTAATTTTACATTAAAGGGGTTTCTATGATTGATAGAATACCCGATATGCAACAATGAGATTCATTGAAATCTTACGTTGCACACTAATAATATAATATTATTATTTTAAAGGGTAGCTAACTCCTAGCTATTGTATTGGAAGGAATCAACAAAACTAACTACAATATGATTATACATGTTTATTGATTGTATTTACATTTATCAAATAAAAGTTAGAAGCTTAAAATGTGAATGAATCTAATTTTATGCATAATTTGAGTTAAAAGGTAAATTTAACACCTTTTAATGGAGAACCCTCCTTAAATATAGATTTGGTCATATATATATATTTGTTATATTTGAAAAACTAAAATTCTTTTTTAGATTCGGGACATCAAAATTTACTTTTAGTAATTTTTTGGTATTTTTCTAATAAAGTTGATTTTTTTATGAATAGTGAAAAATATATCATCTTAATTCAAAATTTCCTTTTAATCAAATTTATTTATATTTATTTATTACCTTTTTAATTAGTTTTAAAGATTATTTAGAATATATTTTTACCAATTAATCCATTTTTGGTCATTGGAATTAATTTCACTTTTAATTTGCATATAAACACGTGACAATGTTTTGATAGTTATTGTTTCTTAAAAGCACGCCATTTGTTTTAACAACAAGAATTAATTTTAAATTATCTAATGTGACCTATATGTTTATAATTTTTTAAAACTTACACCATTTTTCAATTTGGAATATAAAATATAGAATAGGCGGAATGTTTTGGTATTTTTATAAAAAACATCAATTTTTGATGAATAGTGAAACCACTTCGTAGTAGTTAAAAAACCGACTTTTTCATTAAAATGAAATTTTAAAACATCTATGAATTAAATTTTGAAAATTGACAGACATGATTGTTATTATTCTCTAAAATGTGGTTTAATAAGATGAATATAATATTTGGTGTATAGTAACATATGACTTTTATTTACCACGGTTAAATGTAAATAAGGTAATTCAAGGTAAAAAGAATATTATAATAATTCATAATTACATTAAAACTTGTCCTAATATTATTGGATTAGTAATGTCTGATCATGGGAATCCTTGGGTCGATTTTGGGACCCATGGAGCAACTTATGAATGAAAATGATACTTATTTATAAATAACTTAATGTAAAGGAAAAAATGACATAAACAAATTTCTCATGGTAAATTAATTTTTACATGGTGTTATAAAAGTCATATTTTTGACTATAAATGTTCATTGGAAATATAAATATATTTCCAAAATCATGGTAATTTTTTTTAATTTTTAGACATCGAATAAATAAAACTATTTATGACACAATAATGATTCATTATTTACCTCATTAATAAAACATTTGAATAAATAAGATTTTTAATATTATAATAAAATCCAAAAGCTGTCCAATTTTTATTGGATGATTTTATTTCGACCATTAGTCTTTTTATCTTCAACTTTAATGATTTTTGGACATTTAGAAACCAAATATCATTATATAATAAAATAATTTTTTCACACATTCCTAAAGAGCCCCACACCACCTTATTAAAGAAGACCATTTCTAACCCCTTACTCAAGCCTCTATAGACTTTTGGATCATCCGAACTCTACCAAATTAGGCTCCCTACGTCCCTATATTCCACCAAGAACCCTTACCTTAGGTAGAAGGAACTTCTACAAACCATTTTGGTTAATATGAAAAGGAGTTACCCAAATTAAAGGTAACAGTTTCTCTAAAATTCGTTTAATTTATTTAACTTTTATGACCCCTAAAATCTTTTTATTCCTTAGTTTTATAACAACACCAGTATCCTCAATATATTAGGATGTTGTTATGATATGTATTCGAACTACACATACTCACACCTAAATCTAATTGGTGAAGAACATACTGTTTCTGCGGATGGAAAACTAACGCCTCACGAAATGATGATTGTTCGATTATATCCTACCATCTCTCATGGTGGCCATTAATATGGAACTCTATTTATATTTTATATATATTAAATTTATGTTTTCTTTATTATTATTTATTTTCCATTTATAGCATACCTTTATGGTTTCCATAAAGGGTAAACACGATAATTTAATTTGAGGAAGTGCGGTCTACTGTCCCTTAAAAGTTATATGACTCATTCATGCCATATGTGGGACGTATAAAGGATAGTGTATATTATATATGATGATATTATACTGTAATTATATTATAACTGTGTATAATTAAATTTTAGTTCCATTAAAATAAGAAATTGAAATGGAAATAGCATTCATGTGTACGTACGACTTACCGTCTCCATGAACGGTACATTTAATTTCATAACTCCAAATGCTATGTACTATTATAAATACATGTATATTATGGATATATATGATATATAATATATCTATATAATGAATATAATTATGGATATAATGATCTTTTGACCATGTGAACAAATTTTAACAAAATGGTGTTCATTTGTGACTCAAGTACCAAACCTCAACAAAAAAGAACATTATTAACGTGAATGATTACATAATCTTTATAACATGGTAATAAGTTATATAAATGGAATAATAAACTTGAAAAGGTCCTTATGAAAGTATAAATTAACTTTAGTTTATTATTATGGATATTAATGAATGAACGGGTCAAGTCGGACACAAGGTAAGGGACTTCGTCTCAATCACCTTTCATTGAGGCATATTTTGGTTTAATACGAGACATTATTCTATACAATATATAAAACACCCTTCAATTTTCTAATGGAATCTTTTTCTATGAATAATTTTAATAAACTACAAAAAATATTGTTTCTTTTAAGGTATGTGGTTAGAATGACCTTTCCTCCACCTTGAGTATTATTTTTTCTTTGGATTACATAACAAGCCGTATTTTTTTCAAGGAAAATAAATATCATATACTCTTTTATGTATTTGGTAATAGAAAAATGTTTTGATAATGGATTTGTTATGTCAATATAGTTATTTGATATATTGGGATTGAAATGTGGAAATGTTTTCCTTCCTTTATATTTGTTTTATGTGTTACTATTTTGTAATGGTACATGGACATTGGACGGGTGGTAAATGATAAACCAGATGATGGGTGGTGCTGTGATAAAACTGGATTGGTGGTTAAGTTATGACATCCAATGCATTGGGTATGGAATTCAGTTGTATGGCTATTCTATTTAGTGATATGTGTAGAAGTCGACCATATGGTTATTCCATTTACGTATGTTTATGTCACATGTTACCATTATATGTTATGTGTTCTTTATATGGGGTTTATGGTAATATTTTAGTTACAAAAGGGTATGTAGTGATATTTTATTAAATGAAGAGTATTTACTACTTTGTAAATGTTAAATGTATTATTTATATTAAAGTATTCTTGGATTACTTGTTTTGAAAAAATAACAGTTTTACTTCTTTATGTATCCCTTACTGGGCTTTTTATGATCATCCAGTATTTTTTAAACGTTTTTAAAAGGACATAATGTGGAATAGGGTCAAGGATGGTATCAATGAAAATTTTATGCTATCTTACACAAAAAACTAAACATGACTCTCTTTTTCAAGAGTTTTTAATTTATGAAAAAAATTGAAACTAAGTAGAAGTGTCTACTTTGTAATCTTTTGAGATGTAATATTTATGTCATAATTCACTAAAACTCTAAAACAAAAAAGATTCTGAATGTTAATTATTTGTTTAATTCAATATTATGTAATGTTTTAAGGCCGAGTCCTTATATTTGGTATCATAGCTCAGTTTAGACAACTTTAGGAGTTAGGGTATTGTTAAGTAAATGTTTCATAAAATAATTAATTGTAATATTGAAATGATATGGAATTTATAGTTTACTATGTTGCATCCCCTAAGATATTTCACTATTCAGAATGTTTTTTTGTAGAGGAAACAAGGAAGTTTTGATAGGCAGGCATACAGAGGTAAATGACCTTCCAAATCAGTATACAGATTTGGTCAGATTCATAATTGGATAGTTTACAAAAGTGATGTCTAAGTTGACTCAGGTGATAAATGGTGGTTGTGTTTATTGATGATATTTTTGTATATTCTAAAATTAAATAGAATCATGAATGTCCTTTAAGGGTTTCCTTTCAAACATTAAAAGAAATGAAACCGTTTGGGAAATTCATCACGTGTGAGTTTTAGTTACAAAAAATTTCTTTCCATGGTCACATTGTTTCAAAAAATGGCATAACTGTTGATCCTTCTAAAAAAAGTTGTTGAATAATTGACAAGACCCAAAAATATAATTGTGATTCATATTTTTCTTGTTTTGGTAAGTTATTTCGGGATATTTCTTGTAGATTTTGCACGGTTATCTAGTCTCTTGACTAAGTTATCTGGAAAAGGTGTTAGCTTCATTTGGACAAAATAATGTGATGATTTTTTTCCAGAATTCAAAATAAGATTGGAGAATGCTCCAGTTTTGGCACTTCCTTCTAGAAATGGTGAGTTTTTTATTTATAGTGATGCTTCTTTGAAGGGACTTGGTTGTTATCTAATTCATAATGATCAGGTAATTTCTTATGCTTCAAGTCAGTTGAAACAACATGAGTTAAATTACCCTACACATAATTTGGAATTAGCTACTACTGTTTTTTTGTTTAAAAATTAGGAGGCATCATTTTTATAGAGTAAAATGTGAAATATATACTGACCAAAAAAATTTAAAGTATACAATCACTCAGAAATAATTAAACATGAGATAGAGAATATGGGTCGAATGAATCATGGATTATGATTGTGCGATCCATTACCATCCAGGAAAAGTAATTAATGTAGATGATGCTTTGAGTCGAACAAGTAATTTCCTATTAACCATACTACGTTTGGAACGAGATCCTTTTGTTTTTGATTGATGAACATTGGAATAATAGTTGTTGGTGTAGGAAATTCATCTTCATTGTTTCAGGTGTCACTGAAATCATCTCTATCAGACAAAATAAATCAAGTATAGAATGAAGACTGTAAGTTGCAGAAAATGGTAGAGTTGGTTTTGAAGGGTAATTTGTCTGATTTTAACCTTGATAATGATTGTGTTTTGAGGTTTGTGAAGAGATTATATGTTCCTTGTGATTCACAGTTAAATAATGTGTTGTTATGTGATGATCATAGTATTCCATTTTCATTTCATCCTGGTAGTACTAAGATGTACAGAGATCTTCAGGAGTATTACTGGTGGAATGGAATCAAAAGAGATAATTCTGATTTTACTGTGAAGTGTTTGACATGTTAGTAGGATAAAGCTGAGTGGTAGGTATCAAAAGGGATGCTTCAGTCTTTACTGGTGCCATAGTGGAAATGGGATAATATATCCATGGACTTTGTTGTGGGATTAACGAAGACATCTCGAGGTAATAATGAAATCTGGGTTATAGTTAATCTATTGACTAAATCAGATCATTTCATTCCTATTCGAGATACTTTATTTCTAGATCAACTTACTCGGTTTTATGTTAAATAGATAGTCAGGTTTCATGGAGTTCCCCTCTCTATTGTATCTGATCATGATCATGGGTTTACTTTTAACTTTTGGAAAAGCCTTCAGAAATCGTTGGGTACTAAATTAAATTTTAGAACATGTTTTCATCCTGAATCAGATGGGAAGTCAGAACGAACAATTCAGACCTTGGAGGATATGGTACGTGCTTGTTCACTAGATTACCATGGAAGTTGGGACCAACATATTTCCTTGGTTGAATATTCTTATAATAACTGTTTTCATTCAAGTATACAGATGGATCCATTTGAAGAAATATATGGAAAGTGTTGTTGAACTACAGCTTTTTGGGATGAAATAGGTGAAAGGAAGCTGATGGGACCATAATTGGTAGAAGTGATGGAACATATAGTTTAGTTGATTCAGAAGCATATGAGAACAACACAGAGTAGAGAGAAAAGATATGCGGATAACCGGAGGATTGATATTTCTTTTGAGTCAGGTGATCATGTACTTCTCAATGTTTCTCCGTGGAAAATTTTCACGCATTTTGGCAAGAAGGGAAAGATGAGTATGCGGTTAATTGGACGTTATTAATTCATGGAGAAAGTTGGATCAGTTTTGTATAGAGGGGAATTTCCTCCATGTTTATCCCAGAGACACAATGTTTTTCATGTTTTGATGTTGAGAGATTATATACCAGATCCATATCATGTTTTGAGTCTAGAGTTAGTTCAGTTTGAATAGAATATAACTTATGAGGAACAACCTGTCCATATTAATGACCGTAGAGAGCAAATGTTGTGGAATAAGAAAATTCACTACGTAATGTTTTTGTGGAAAACCCATATGGATGAAGAGGAAACGTGGGAATCTGAAAATTCTATGAGGGATAAATACCCCCACTTATTTTGATAAGTGAATAAAAATTGTGAGGACACAATTTCAAAAAGGGTGTAAGGATGTAACATCCCTGGTAAATGAAGAATAAGAGATCTTCATATTTATTAATATTTGTGAATTAAATATTAATTTCACTTTAAATGGGTTTCTATGTTTGATAGTGTACCTGATACACAACAACGAGTTTCTTTGAAATCTTACATTGCACACTAATAATATAATATTATTATTTTAAAGGGTAGTTAACTCCTATATGTTGTATTGGCGGTAATGAACAAAACATACAAAAATATAATTATACAGATTTTTTAAATGTATTTATATTTTTCCAACAAAATATAGAGGCTTAGAATGTGAATGAATCTAATTTTAAGATTTATTTACATTAGAAGGACTATTTACCACCTTTTAATGGAGATCCCTCTTTAAATATAGTTTTGGTAATATCTATATATTATATTTGACAAAATAAAACTCTTTTTTAGATTCAGGTCAAAAAAATATAATTTGTGTAATTTTTCGGTATTTTTCGGACAAAGTTCATTTTTTTATGAATAGTGAAAAATACTGTATCTTAATTCAAAAGTGAATTTAAATATTATTTATTTATATCGTTAGATTAACTTTTTAATTGGTTTTAAATTGTTCACAGAATATATTTTTACCAATTACTCCAGTGTTGGTTATTGGAATTAATTTCACTTTGATTTTGGACATAAACAACTATCAATCTTTTGATAGTTATGGTTTCTTAAAAACACACTATTTGTATTAACTATGATATTTAATTATAAATTAATTAATACAACTTCTATGTTTATAAATTTGTAAAATAGACATCATTTTTGAATCTATATGATCAAATATAGCTTATGCTGAATATTTGGTATTTTTCTGAAAAACATCAAATTTAATGAATAATGAATCCACATAGTAGTAGTTAAAAAAACTGAATTTTTCATTTAAATGTAATTTTACCACTTATGTGAATTGAATTTTGAAAATCCGACATAATGGGTATTGTTAGAAAGTAAAATTATCTTCAATAAGTTGAAAAAGATTTTTGGAAAATTGTATATTTCGACTTTTATTTACTACAGTTAAAGGTAAATAGTGTAATTCAAGGTAAAGAGAATATTATAATAATTCAAAATTACCTTAAAACTTGTCTTAAACTTATTGGAAGAGTAATGGACAACCATGGGAATCCTTGGGTCGATTTGGGGACCTCATGGAGTGACTCATAAATGATAATGACTGTAACACCCGAGATATTTATGTTATATAAATCATTAAAGGAATCTTTTTCTTCACAACACTTGCTTGGCTTGCTTTACACGGAATCACGACCTTCCCCGGTAGCTTGCGTCGTACGCAATACCGAGTTTCACTAAACAACGATATACTATTAAAATATTATTAAAACTAGCCGTTATGAATAGTAATAACCACTTTTTGAAATTTTATAAATTTTATTTTTCAAAATGGACTTCATTTTTGGATTCGTAATATCGAAATTAGCCTAGGGTGAAATTTTGGTATTTTTCTGAAAACTTTCAATTTTTGATGAATAGTGAAACCACTAAGTGGTAGTTAAAAACTGAATTTTTCATAGAACATAATTTTACTGCTTCTGTGAGTGGAATTTCAAAAATCTGAGAGACACGGTTGATGTCAGTAAGTAAAATGTGGTTCAATGAGTTGAAAATAATTTTTGGTGAATAGTAACTTTTTACTATTATTTACCACAGTTAAAAGTAAATAGGGTAATTAAGGGTACAAATGATATTATTATTACCCTAACAGATCGTAAAATTATATTGGATAAGTGTAATTCGACCAAAAACAAACTTAGGAATAAAATATGACCATTTAGGCCCACTTGGATTAGAATAGGACAATTATTATTAATTTATTTAAAGAAGGGTTTAAATAGTTAAAATCAAAGTTTAATAAGTAAACCATTTTTAATATGGGGTTATACATAAGATAAATTCGACTATAAATATTTATTATAAAGATAAAAATATTTCCTACATAATGGTATTTTATTTGTAATTTTTAGACATTAAATAATTTATTTTATTTATGACACAAAGATGGCGCAGTAATTATCTTATTAATGAAATATTGATATAAATGATGTTATAAACACAAAAATAAATGTAATTTGACACTTTTTATGAATTACACTAATTTTATAGATTAATATGACATGTTAGTATTGATTTAATTAATTTTTTTGAACTAATAATTCTTTTATGATTTTCACAAAAAATAATTACTAAATAGTGTCAAAATTGACATAAAATTGTTTTTAAAACAAATATTATATTAGTAATTGTTATTTTATTCCTAAAAATATAAGTTTCGTCCAAATGACATAGATAAGGTTATATATATTAATAATAAACAACTTGGGGTTCGTTTGGATGCTTATAGTAAGTTTATTAACCTTATAGTATAAGAACACAAGAAGACACGGTAAAAGTAAAATTATTTAACTTAATGTTAAATCTAAATGATAAGGTTAAAATAGGAACATAAACTTGTCTAAATTCTATTGGCTGAGAGGATTTCGACCCATCCCCACATTAGCTTCTAAATTAATCAATTTGGAGCTATTTAAAACCGAACTTGACTTTATAATAAAATAATATTTTTAGTTATTCCAAAGGTGCCCCTCTCCTCCCTTATAAAAGGGAACCTCCCCCTCTCTTCCTCACACCACTTTGAGCCTTCACTCTTAGCCAACCCCTGCCACTTTCTCCTCTCCACTTCCCTAGAGACATCCTAGAGGTTTTGGTCTTCTTCAAAGACCTATTTTAGTTCCCTAAAAGGAGGTCTCAATGAAGCACTTCAAAGAAGAGGTAATGTCCGTTACTGATTCTTTCATCTTTATTTCTTCTTCCACTTCTTCTTATTTAGTTGTTTCATTATGAAGTAATATCATCAGTATCACTCATATACTGATATTTTATTATAAGTATGAAACAACCCTATTTCACCATCTATCCATCCTACGGAAAAAGAAATCACCGCGGGTGCCTATGTACGGAATACCGTCTCCACGCCGTGGTGTAATCTATTTTCCACCACCACCTTACTTGGATGGGTATAATGGTGTAAATAATGACTATATATGACTATTATAAAGTGATACTGATTCTGAAATAGAATACATAAACTCCAATACAATTCCATGATCATAGGAACGATATCATCACTCGTGCGTACGTACGGAATACCGTCTCCACGATGTGATGTGACTCGTTCGACATGATCATCATTTCATAATGATTATATAAATGAAATGAATTGAATGAATGAATATGATATATATTACACTAATACCATTCTGGAAATGAGGTGTCTATAACCTAAAGAGAAGAATAAGAATTTATTCGACAAAACACGCATAAGAACAAAAAGTTATAAACATCTGAATAAAAAGTAGCAATGAATTATTACTACTAAGAAGCTAAGAATATGACCAAATATGATATCATAAAAATATGTATGATTCTGGAATAAGTCAATAACATTATTTAAATTATTATACAGGAGGTTCGAACACGTACAAAGCATATCAGACCTAATGTAAGGGAAATATCACAATCTCATTTTTATCCGAGATTGTTTATAGTTTGGTATTTACTGGGGTGTATTTTATCATCCAAATACATGTTTCCTTAATATGTAATATTATTTCCATCCACCTAAAATTTTTTAAATCCAATTTTACCCTTCGGTGAATTTTTAGTAAAGGATATGAAAGGAATCTTTTGTCGTTTTTCATACGAGGTACTTTTTGACTTTTTCGACAAAAGTATGAAGAATGTTTTTTTAACTTATACGGCATGAATGGATTTTTAAATAATTATTTCCAAGAAGCTTCCATTACAAGTTTTCAAGTTTATTTTTATTCAACTTCTTTTAGTTTATAATTGTATGACATGTTAAGAAAGGAAAAGTGTTTTTGAAGAAGAAATGATATTTTCCTCAAGAATGGAGTTCAAGTGTTTTATCAAATTTATTTTCCATCTAAGATAATATAGGGTTCTGTTTTATCCCTATTATTACATTGATTTGATTATGTTGTGATGGAATTATTTTTATGAATTATTTTATATTATACGAATTGTTTTATGATGTCATGATGTTTAAATTCCAATTTTTATTACATGGGTTATGATATGATGTATGGTTTATGATTTTGTGGCACACATAAAAATGGTATCATTATTAGATGGGTGGGACCTATATCTCCTTCCAATTCATTGGGTAAAGATTTTATATCTCATGAGATAGACATGGCTGGAACGGAAGGTTATACCGGTTCAGTGAAGTAGGACTGAAACGAGGGTAACTCAGTTCAGAAATGGACTTTGTCCACTAAGATAGTCTTGGCAATGAGTCTTGATTAATAAGATATGATTCTCTATGATTATGTGTGTATGCCACAAAGTTTCATGTTTTAAGTTATGATTATTTGGATTACATTTCACTACTATGATTTTCCCCATGTTATGAAATTATGATCTCTTTTGCAGGTTATGATTTCCAAAAGTTATGTGCTTATGTATATGATGTGATTGATATTTCATTTGTTTACACTTACTAAGAATTTGAGCTCACCCTTTTGTATGTTTTATTTCCCCAGGTCAGGAAGAAGGTTATTAAGTAGAATATGCCAAAAAGGGACTCTAGATATGATAAATGGGAGGAAAATTAGATTCTTTATGAACCAGTTGTTTATGCTTTCCAGTTTCTAAAGACACTATACCTATACAGTCCTTTCGTGGTTTTGTTATATGTTGTAATAAGTATGCTTCAATTTTGAAGAATTAACAATGTATGTAAAGAATGGGTCATTATAGTTGGTATCAGAGGAAAGGTATAGTCAACCTTTGGAAACTAGGATGTGAAAGCCTTAGTAAGAACCCTACCGATAAGTCTAAGCATAGAACACAATATTAGTGTTTTAGAAATGGCCATGAATAACCTAAGATAAGACCTTAAGTGTGAAATTTTATTCTTGATTATGTGGTTTTCCTATTATAATTAGTGTTTCTCACACTATTCTTCTTGGTTTCAGTCACTGGCTAGAACCCGAAGGAACCGTGTTACTGCGGAATGCGACGGGAAATGCAATGATTGTCCCCCTGATCAACCAAAGGTTATGGGATCTGGAATGCAAAATCATGTAGCCATGCCCACACAACTTTTTCAAGCTATGAATCATGCAGTACTTCCAAACGAGAAAAGTAAGGAGCAACATTCTGTTGAATCCTTCATGATACAACGTCCACCTTCATTCTGCGGGTCTACTGATCCATTGATTGCTGAACAATGGATTAGTACTACTGAAAAGATATTTTCAGTTCTTCAATGTTCTGAGCATGATAAAGTCATCTTAGCAGTGTATCGTTTGGAAGGTGATGCTGATCAATGGTGGAATCTTATTAAGAATACGAGGCAAAGGGATGAAATTGATTTCATGGAATGGGACAAGTTCAAAAACTTATTTTTCAATAAGTACTTCCCTCGTATTATCCGAACAAATATGGAGAAAGAGTTTCTTGAACTGAAGAAAAAGGATGGTGAATCTGTTGGTACCTATGAAGAAAATTTTACAAGACTTGTAAGGTACGCTTCTTGTATTATTATCCAACCAGAGAGTAAGATCAATCGATTCTTTAGTGGCTTAAAACCAAGTCTTCGAAGGGCGTTAGCCATAAGGGACTTCAATAGCTACGAGGAAATCGTTCGATGTGCTCTCAAAGTCGAGATTGAGATTGGAGTAACCCATCAGTCATATGGGTTTGATAAGAAGAGGAAAATGGAATTCAAAGGAAAATATAAAGAGCACACTGAATAGAAGATTAGATTTCCCTTATGCTCAAAGTGTGGAAAGAAACATGGAGGGAGTTTTCTTAAAGGGACAAGTAAATGTTTCAAATGTGGAAAGGAAGGTCATCGGGCATTTGAATGCTGCAATGATGGGAAGATGATGTCTAATGATGAAAACAAAGGATGGGATACACAGAATGAACCTACTACACTTCAATGTTTTAAGTGCAAGGATATGGGACATTATGCCAATAAATGCCCTAATCCAAGGGTTTATGATGATGGTCAACGTCAATAAACTCTTAAGGCTAAAGATAAAGGAAAGTCACATGAAATTTCTATCAGCGATGTGGAGTACAATAATGATGTGGTGAAAGGTACACTTACCATCCACTCTAAAGTAGAAAATGTTTTATTTGATTCTGGATCCACCCACTCCTTTATTTCTGAATAATTTTCTAAGGGTATCACTGTATTACCTCAACAATTAGATGTTGAGTTAGCTATGACAACACCTAATGGCACAACAGTCACATCAAAAGTTTATAATTCTTCTCCGATTGAAGTTTATGGGAAAGTGCTTCCTGAAAATCTTTTGATCCTTCCTACAGTGGAATTTGATGTGATTCTTTTCATGGATTGGATTTCTCTACATGGATCTCATATCAATTTCCAAAGAAGGGAAGTCACATTTCATATTCCAAATCAATCTATGATCGTCTATGGATGCAAGGATGAACATAACCTTCCAGTGGAAATTTCTTCCATTTTATAGGTATTGATTCCACTAAATGAAGTTTATTTATCTCAAATGGTTGGTGAGAAACTCACGATTAAGAATATTCCCATTGTACGGGAGTTTGATGATGTCTTTCCGGAGGAATTACCGGGTCTTCCACCGAATCCTGAAGTTGAGTTTTCAATAGAACTCGTACTAGGTGCTTTTCCTATTTCAAATACACCTTATAGAATGGCCCAAATCGAGTTGCAGGAATTGAAGAAGAAACTCCAAGAGAATCTTGACAAGGGGTTCATACGCCCTAGTGCTTCACCTTGGGGAGCACCTATTTTATTTGTTAACAAGAAAGATGGATCAATGAGACTCTGCATTGATTATCGAGAACTTAACAAGATCACTATCAAGAACAAATATCCTCTCCCACGCATTGATGACTTATTTGACCAACTACGCGGAGCTCAATACTTTTCCAAGATTGATCTTTGTTCAGGGTATCATCAATTAAGGGTCAAAAGGGAGGATATACCAAAGATGGCATTCCGTACAAGGTATGGACACTATGAATTTATAGTGATGCCATTTGGTCTTACTAATGCCCCTGCTATCTTCATGGATCTAATGAATACAATCTTTAGAGACTATCTTGATCAGTTTGTGGTAGTCTTTATAGATGATATTCTTGTCTATTCAAAGAGAAAGGAAGAACATGAAGATCACATGAGAATTATATTGAAGACCCTGAGAAAGGAGAAGCTTTATGCCAAATTTACCAAATGTGAATTTTGGATTCAAAAAGATGAATTTTTTGGGTCACATCATCTCAAAATAGGGGATATCGGTGGATCCAGCAAAAACAGAGGTTATCGAAAGATGGTCGAGACCAACAACAGTAACCGAGATCCGAAGTATTCTTGGTTTAGATGGATATTATCGATGTTTTTTGAAAGATTTTTCACGATTATCAAATCCTCTCACCATGTTGACTCGGAAAGGATTTATGTTTGTTTGGACGGAGGAATGTGAAGAGAATTTCAAGGAGTTGAAAAGAAGGTTATCCAATGCACCTTTGCTCACACTGCCTTGTAGTGGAGAAAGGTTTGTGATCTACAATGATGCATCCAAGAAGGGATTGGGGTGTGTTCTTATGAAAAATGATATTGTGATATCTTATGCCTCACGACAGTTGAAAATACATGAGCAAAATTACCCTACTCATGATTTGGAGTTAGCTGTGGTAATCTTTGCATTAAAGATTTGGAGGCATTATCTTTATGGAGAAAGGTGTGACATTTATACTGATCATAAAAGTTTAAAGTATATTTTCACACAAAAGGAGCAGAATATGCACCAAAGAAGATGGTTGGAGCTGGTTAAGGATTATGACTGCTCAATCCATTACCACCCTGGGAAAGCAAACAAGGTGGCAGATGCATTAAGTCGACAAGACCACGCTAGTTTATCCATGATGAGGATCACAAAAGATCAAATATTTATGGATTTACAAAGCATGGATCTTGGAATTATAATGAATGGGAAAAAATCATATCTTTCTCAAATGAATGTTTAACCATCTATACATGTGAAGATTAAAGAGGCACAGAAAGAAGATGTCGAGTTACAAAAGAAGGTGAGAAATGTTCCTGAATTCAACCATGATTGTGATGGGAAAATAAAGTTCGGGAATAGGTTTTGTGTTCCTCCCATTCCAGAATTAATGAAGGAGCTGCTGGATGAGGCTCATAGTTCTTCATTCTCTATTCATCCTGGAAGCACAAATATGTATAGGGACCTGAAAGAATACTTCTGGTGGGATGGCATGAAAAGAGATGTTGTTGAATATGTATCTCGATGCTTGGTTTTTCAACAAGTTAAAGATTAGAGAAAGAAGTCTAAGGGGATGTTACAACAATTACCCATACCCGAATGGAAATGGGAAAACATCACTATGGACTTTGTCACAGGACTTCCTAAAACATCCAATGACAGTAATGCTATATGGGTCATAGTTGATCATTTTACAAAATCTGCACACTTTATTTCTATTAGAGAGGATTTCTCTCTGGATCAGACTGCCAGGATATATGTAAAGGAAGTGGTAAGATTGCATGGAGTACCACTTTCTATTATATCTGATCGGGATCTGAGATTTTCCTCGAAGTTCTGGCGAAGTATTCATCATACTCTGTATAAAGAGTTGAGTTTTAGCACTACTTATCATCCTCAGACAGATGGTCAGTCTGAGAGAACAATTCAAACTCTAGAAGATATGTTGAGAGCTTGCTCTATGGATTTCAAAGGTGGTTGGGATCAACACCTACCATTGGTGGAATTTTCTTATAATAATAGATTTCACTCCAGTATTCAGATGTCTCCTTATGAAGCTCTCTATGGAAATAAATGCAGGACTCCAACTTTCTGGGATGAAGTTGGGGAAAGAAAGCTATTAGGACCTGATCTCATTGATGAAATGGAAGAAAAGGTCAGATCTATTCAACATCACATAAGATAAGCTCAGAGTCAACAGAAAAACTATGTCGACAAGAGATGAAAAGACATAGAGTTTGAAGTGGGTGATAAATTGTTCTTACGAATATCTCCCTGGAAGAGGGTCATGAGATTTGGAAAGAAGGGGAAGTTGAGCCCAAGTTATATCGGTCCATTCGAAATACTAGATCGTGTTGGGAAGGTAGCTTACTGATTGGCGCTTCCACCGAATCTCTCTCATGTTCACGATGTGTTCCATGTATCTCTCCTGAGAAAGTACATACCTGATCCTTCACATGTACTCAGCTCAGAAGTTGTACCGCTGGAGCAAGATCGTTCTTATGAAGAACAACCGATAAGGATTCTGGATCGTAGCGAAAAAGTCCTACGAAACAAGACCACTCTATTAGTGAATGTTTTATGGAGGAACCACCAATTAGAAGAAGCTACATGGGAGCTTGAGGATGTGATGAGGGAGAGGTATCCTCATCTGTTTGTTACAAAGTGACGAATATCGAGGGCGAAATCCATTTTAAGGGGGGTAGAATGTAACACCTGAGACTTTTATGTTATATAAATCATCAAAGGAATCTTTTTCTACACAATACTTGCTTGGATTTCTTTACACGAAATCGCGACCTTCCCCGATAGCTTGCGTCGTATGCAATACCGAGTTTCACTAAACAACAATATACTATTAAAATATTATTAAAACTAGCCATTACGAAAAGTAATAACCACTTTTCAAAATTTTATAAATTTTATTTTTCAAAATGGACTTCATTTTTGGATTCGTAATATTGAAATTAGCCTAGGGTGAAATTTTTGTATTTTTCTGAAAACTTTCAATTTTTGATGAATAGTGAAACCACTAAGTGGTAGTTAAAAACCGAATTTTTCATAAAACTTAATTTTACCGCTTCTGTGAGTGGAATTTCAAAAATCCGAGAGACAAGGTTGATTTCAGTAAGTAAAATGTGGTTCAATGAGATGAAAATAATTTTTGGTGAATAGTAACTTTTTACTTTTATTTACAACGGTTAAAGTAAATAGGGAAATTAAGGGAAAAACTGTTATTTTTATTACCCTAACACATGTCCTAATTCTATTGTATAAGTGTAATTCGACCAAAAACAATATTAGGAATAAAATATGACAATTTAGGCCCACATGGAATAGATTAGGACATTTATTATTAATTTATTTAAAGAAGGGTTAAAATAGTTAAAATCAAAGTTTAATAAGTAAACCATTTTTAATATGGGGTTATACATAAGATAAATTAGACTATAAATATTCATTAGAAATATGAAATGATTTCCTACATAATGGTATTTTATTTGTAATTTTAAGACATTAAATAATTTAATTTATTTATGACACAATGATGACACAATAATTATCTTATTAATGAAATATTTACATAATTGATGTTATAAGCACCAAAATAAATGTAATTTGACACTTTTTATGAATTACACTAATTTTCAAGATTAATATGACATGATAGTATTGATTTAATTAATTTTTTCGAACTAATAATTCATGTTATGATTTTCACAAAAATTAATTACTAAATAGTGTCAAAATTGACATAAAATAGTTTTTAAAACAAATATTATATTAGTAATTGTTATTTTATTCCTAAAAATCTAAGGTTCGGCCGAATGACTTAGATAAGGTTATATATATTAATAATAAACAACTTGGGGTTCGTTTCCCTGCTTATAGTATGTTTATTAACCTTACAGTAAAAGAACACAAGAAGATACGGTAAAAGTAAAATTATTTAACTTAATGTTAAATCTAAATGATAAGGTTATAATAGGAACCTAAACTTGTCTAAATTCTATTGGATGAGTATATTTAGACCCATCCATACCTTATCTTCTAAATAATTCAATTTGGATCTATTTAAAACCGAACTTGACTTTATAATAAAATAATATTTTTAGTTATTCCAAAGGTGCCCATCTCCTCCCTTATTAAAGGGCACCTCCTCCCTCTCTTCCTCACACCACTTTGAGCCATCATGCTCGGACAAACCATGACAAATTCTCCTCTCCAATTCCCTATAGACATCCTAGAGGTTCTGGTCTTCTTCAAAGACCTATTTTGGGGCCCTAAAAGGAGGTCTCAACGAAGAACTTCAAAGAAGAGGTAATGTCCGTTACCGATTCTTTCATCTTTATTTATTCTTCCACTTCTTCTAATTTAGTTGTTTAATTATGAAGTAATAACATCAGTATCACTCATATACTGATATGTTATTATAAGTATGAAACAACCCTATTTCACCATCTATCCATCCTACGGAAAAAGAAATCACCGCGCGTGCATACGTACGGAATACCGTCTCCATGCTGTGGTGTAATATATTTTCCACCACCACCTTACTTGGATGGGTATAATGGTGTAAATAATGACTATATATGACTATTATAATGTGATACGGATTCTGAAATAGTATAAATACACTCCAACACAATTCCACGATCATAGGAACGATATCATCACTCGTGCGTACGTACGGAATACCGTCTCCACGATGTGATGCGACTCGTTCTACATGATCTTCATTTCATAATGATTATAGAAATGAAATGAAATGAATGAATGAATATGATATATATTACACTAATACCATTCAGGAAATATGGAATCTATAACCTAAAGAGAAGAATAAAAATTTATTCGAGAAAACACGCATAAGAACAAAAAGTTATAAACACCCGAATAACAAGTAGCAATGAAATATTACTACTAAGAAGCTACGAATATGACTAAATATGATATCATAAAAATAAGTATGATTCTTTAATAAGTAAATAACATTATTTAAATCATTATACAGGAGGTTCGGACACGTACAATGCATATCGAACCTAAGGCAAGAGAAATATCACAATCTCATTTTTATCCGAGATTGTTTATAGTTTGGTATTTACTGGGGTGTATTTTATCATCCACATCCATGTTTCCATAAAATGTAATATTATTTCCATCCACCTACAAATTTTTAAATCCAATTTTTCCCTTCAGTGAGTTTTTAGTAAAGGATATGAAAGGAATCTTTTGTCGTTTTTCGTACGATGTACTTTTTGACTTTTTCGACAAAAGTACGAAGAATGTTTTTTACTTAAACGGAATGAATGGATTTTTAAATCAATATTTCCAAGAAGATTCCTTTACAAGTTTTCAAGTTTATTTTTAATCAACTGCTTTTAGTTTATAATTGTATGACATTTTAAGAAAGGAAAAGTGTTTTTGAAGTAGAAAGGATATTTTCCTCCAGAATGGAGTTCAAGTGTTTTATCAAAATTATTTTCCATCTAAGATAATATAGGGTTCTGTTTTATCCCTATTATTACATTGATTTGATTATGTTGTGATGGAATTATTTTGATGAATTCCTTTATATTATATGAATTGTTTTATGATGACACGATGTTTAAGATTCTCATTTTTATTACATGGGTTATGCTATGATGTATGGTTTATGATTTTTTGGCACACATAAGAATGGTATCATTATGAGATGGGTGGGACCTATATCTCCCTCCAATTAATTGTGTAAAGATTTTATATCTCATGAGATAGACATGGCTGGAATGATAGGTTATACCGGTTCAGTGAAGCAGGACTGAAAAGAGGGTAACTCGGTTCAGAAATGGACATTGTCCACTAAGATAGTTTTGGAAATGAGTCTTGACTAATAAGATATGATTCTCTATGATTATGTGTGTATTCCACAAAGTTTCATGTTTTAAGTTATGATTATTGGGATTACATTTCACTACTATGATTTACCCCATGTTATGAAATTATGATCTCTTTTGCAGGTTAAGATTTCCAAAAGTTATGTTTTTATGTATATGGTGTGATTGATATTCATTTTATTTACCCTTACTGAGCATTTGAGCTCACCCTTTTGTATGTTTTATTTTCCCAGGTCAGGAAGAAGGTTATTTAGTAGAATATGCCAAAAAAGGGACTCTAGATATGATAAATGGGAGGCAAAGTAGATGCTTTATGAACCAGTTGGTTTTGCTTTCCAGTTTCTAAAGACACTATACCTATACGGTCCTTTCTTGGTTTTGTTATATGTTGTTATAAGTATGCTTTAATTTTGAAGAATTAACAATGTATTTAAAGTATGGGTCGTTATAATGACACTTTATTTTAGTTTACTTAATGTAAAGGCAAAAATGACATAAAAAATATCTCATTATAAATTAATTTTTACATGGTGTTATAAAGCTAATATTTTAGACTATAAATATTCATTATAAATAAAAAAATATTTCCAACATCATGGTAATTTAATTATAATTTTTAGACATCGAATAAATTAAATTATTTATGACACAATAATGATGATGTGTTTACCTCATTAATAAATCTTTTAAATAAATAAGATTATAAATATTAAAATAACATCGAAAACCTATCCAATTATTATTGGATGATTTAACTTCTACCATGATTCATCTTATCTTTGACTCTAACTATTTTTTGACCTTTATATACCGAATATCATTATATAATAAAAACATATTTTCACACTTTCCTAAAGAGCTCATCCTCCCCCTTATAAATGGAGACCATTTATAACCAATTCCTCACACCTATCCAGACTTTTTAATCATAAACAATATGACCAATTAATCTCCATAAATCAGTCTCTTCCACCTAGAAGCCTTACCTTAGGCACAATTCACTTCAATGAACCATTTTGACAAAAACAAAAATGAGTTACCCAATCTAATCGTAACCATTTCTCTAAAAATCTTTTCTTTTATTTTACTTATCCATCCCATAAACTATTTTTGTTACTTTATTTTAATACAATGATATTATAATAAATATACTAGAATGTTTTTATGAGAATTATTTAGAGAACACTTACACACACCTCCATATAATGGGTGATGAACAAACTGTTTCTCTAAATTGCAAACTAACACCTCACGAAACAATTATTCTTCGATTATCTCCTACAGCCTCTAATGGTGGCCATTAAGATGGAACATTATTCATATATGATATATATTATGTTTATGTTTTAAATATTTTTCTGTATTTTCCTTTTATATAATACTTTTATGGTTTCAATAATGGGTAAATGTGATAATTTTAGTTGAGGAAGTGTGGACTATCATCCCCTCAAAGTGATATGACTCATTCATTACATAAGTGGGTTATATAGAGGATGGAGTTAATTATATTATATGATATTATAATGGAATTATTATATACATTGGTATAAATAATTTTTAATTCCATTAAAATTATAAACAGAAATGGAAGTAGCGTTCATGCGTACGTACAGCTTACCGTCTCCATGAACTGTACATTTCATTTCATACCTCCAAATGTTATGTACTATTATAAATACATGTATTTAGTGGATATATATTATCTATATGATATCTAAATCATGAATATAATTCTGGTTATAATGAACATCTGACCATTTGAACAACTTGTAACTATATGGTGTTCATTTGTGACTCAAGTACCAAATATTGACAAAACGAACTTTATTAACATGAATGATTACATAATGTTTATAACATGGTAATAATTGATATAAAAGGAATACTGAACATGCAAAATGTTCTTATGAAAGTATAAATTAACTATAGTTTATTTTTTAGGATGGTAAAGAATGAACGGGTCAAGTCGGACATGAGGTAAGGGACATTGTCTCAATCTCCTTTCATTGAGGAATATTTTGTTTTAATGCACGACATTATTTTATACTCTGTATAAACACCTTTGAATTTTCAAAGGGAATATTTTTCTACAAAGAATTTTACTAAATGAAAAAAATGAATGGTTCTTTTAATGTTAGCGGTGACAATGACCTTTCTGCCACTGAAAGTATTATTTGTTCTATGGCTTTCTTAACAAGTCGTAATGTTTTTTCGAGTAAACTAAATACCGTATACAATTTTAGGTATTTTGGTATTGAAAATGGTTTTCATAATGTATTTTTTATGTCAATATATTTATTTGATATATTTTTATTTAAATGTGGAAATATTTTTTTCCCTTTATATTTTTCTATGTGTTATGATTTTAATATGGTACATGAACATTTGATGGGTGGTTAAGTTATAAACCAAATGATGGGTGGGGTTGTGATAAAACAGGATGGTTGGATACATTATAACCTATTATTCATTGGGTATAGAAGTCGGCCGTATGGATATTCCATTTAGTGATATGTGTGGAAGTCGACCGTATGGTTATTCCAATTTAGAATGTTTATGTCCCATGTTAACTTTATATGTTATGTGTTCTTTATTTGGGTATTATGATAATATTTTGGTTCAAAAAAGGTAAGTAGTGATCAATTATTCAGGGAAGATTATTTTCTACTTCATAATGGTAAAAATTATTAATTATGTAAAAGTATTCATGGTTTACTAGTTGTTTTGAAAAACGAACAGTTTTCCTTCATTGTGTATCCCTTACAATGCTATTTTATGACCAACCCAAGTTTTTGAAATGTTTTTCATAGGAAATAATGTGGAATAGGTTCAAGGATTGGATCAATGAAAATTTGATGTTGTCTTAAACATGGAACTAGACATGAATTTTTTTCAAGAGTTTTAATGTTTAAAAAAATGGTAACTGAGTAGAATTGTCTACATTGTAATTATTTGAGATTTAATAGTTATGTCCTAATTCTTTACAAATCTAAACCTGAAAATATCCTCAATGTGAATTATTTGTTTAATTCAATATTATGTAATGTTTTAAGGCTGGGTCCTTATAATTGCAATATAGAAGAAACTTTCATAAATTATCCTAAACAGTTAAGGTAATTTATAAGAAAAAAACAGAAGCCTTTTAAACTAAAACATAAACATAATATGAAAAAGATAAATCAAATAATTACTTTTACGTATTCAAATGAATATTCTAATAGTCTAATAATCACATGTAATATCAATATCCAATTTTATAATGACAGAATGAATAATTTCGGACACCATAACCGCATATTCAAGGCCTTTTTCCAAGACTACAAATAAGATTTTTTCAAGGCATTGTTTCTAGACACTAGTTTGTCTCATGATACCTACCGATGCATTGAGGAGCTATAGAGGGCTCCCCCTGTCACTTACTAAGTCTAATGAATTCCTCATATGAAAAGGATTATATATAACAAAAACATTTATAATTAAACTAGCTTAAGAAATGTTAATACATTAACCATAAATGATGAATTGTATAAAAATAATACATTCACAGCAAAATATATCACAAAACATCAATACAATATGGAATATTTTATCATAACAAATCAACTTCAAACTATTGAAAAATCCATCAATGTAAGTTGACATAGATGAAATAAAAACCATTTGAGAGAAATATCTTTTTCTATTTTGAAATCATTTAAAATTCACTTAATTATAATAGAAAAATTTTATTTTGAAAATATTCTTATAATCATGTAATTGAATATTCAAAGGTTTTATAATGTCATAGAATAACATTACCAACCGTATAAGTTAATAACATTCATACCATGATTTTTCGAAAAGGTCATAAAGTATTTTGTTTGAAAAATAATTGAATAGTTAATTTCTAACCATTTTATAAAAAGTAAAAAAAGGGTGTAAATGACTCTTACCATTGTATAATAAATGGTAAAACATGTTTTGAAATACATTTTAAAAAAACACAGATATGTAAGAAAAAGTGGTCCCAGTAGATACTTACGTAAAAAGAACCTCAGATAATAAAGAGATTGTGAAATTAACCCTTACCTTTTACTTTTCCTTGGTCGAGGTTACGTTAACCTCATGTATAATAGTTATATAATTTTCATTTAATTATAAAATAACTACATACATAAATATGATATCATATATGATTTTCTAATACTTATTTGTTATTAATATTTTAACAGTATCATTGTTTCAGGTGTTAACTGAATATTTTTCCAATATATGTTTTGTTACGTAAGTCATTTTTGTTATGGATAAGATTTATTTGATTCGTATCCATAATTATATAATGTTATTAAATAATTTTTTTATTTATCAAATTAAAATTATTATGTAATGGTTATGATGTAGAAATAATCTCATTGTGTTCGTGGATATGGTTGTAAGGACCCAGATTCCAGGGTGCCCATGGGGCATGATGTACAAAAAATTTATTACAAATATTTACAATAATACATAATGTCCGATTACTACAGAAGATCATGAGGCTCAGGATTCTGGGAATCCAGCTGCATTTGGAAAAAACATCATTAGTACAAACATATACCTGAAAATTTTTAAAATAAAAATGTAGGGTAAGAAAAATATGCTTAGTAAGGGGTTTTAAAACGTTTAAAGTAATTTCTTTCTCAAGGAAGACATTTTGAAAGCGATAAAACACCTAATTTAAAAAAAATAAGGCATTATCTTTTTCATAAAACATTAAAATCATACATTCTAGAAAACCACTTATAATGAAAAGAATTACTTTCTTAAAATAAATAACAAAGAAGTCTTAAATCAGAGAGCACATGAATGTAAAGAATAGATGATAAATAATTCAAAGAAAAATTACTTCAGCTCTAAAAGACTCTATGTAAATAGGGAAAGAATTCATATCATGATTTATCTGAACATAATGTTCCTATAACAACAAACCACATGTATTAAAGTTCATATCTCATAATCCCATTGTCATAGTCAAAGGAAAAAATTCCAACTAGGGGATATCCTCGTAGTTGAACTATCCCCTAGTTAATCATTTATCATCACATGTTTTGGGAATGTATAATGATAGAATTTGTCAAGACCTTATGTAATGACCATAAAACATAACATAATATGGTTCAAGGCTAACCACCTACCCTGTTTTCATATCAGAACAAACCAAGGCTAACCGCCAAGAACGTCGTACATAACGTCTCATGAGACTCATCCTTTACCCAATGCATTGGAGCGCTGTATAATTCCGGGCGCACCCATCCATTATCATTTAAGTCCAACACATCCCTTACATATTTTACGTGGTCTTATATTCATTGGGTCTCATTCTTACATTCAAAACTCATAAAACATTTTTACATGTGTTCTCATAGTCAAGGAAGAACAGTACAATCATTAATTAAAACTAATATATAAATACTGATAATCGTACACATTAGATATTAACTTAACAATTGAAACCATGGATTAATGGAAGCCTAAAAATGAACACAAAAACTTTAACACTTCAATCATCACAATCCAGAGTTAGGAACGAGGTCATTCATATTTAAAATACATGCTGATTAATGGGCGTGGTGGAAGTTTATTTTAAACTATGCGAATACCCATATATTTATAAAGTTAACATTACATGGTGGGAGAATATGTTTAGATCGGGTAGTCAAGTATATATATATATATATATGTATACAAACTATATAAAAATATATATATAGTTATCTAAAAATTTATTTTCACACTAAATAAAGATAATCCTAAGACATTTCATTAAAGAATTTTGAATTTGAAGAAAACAAATAGTGATGTAAGGTTTTACACACCTATATATATATATATTTATGTGTATATAAATATATGAATAGGTTTACAAATTAAACTATACTTAATAATACTTCTCGGGTTATACTTACTTTAAACATGATAAAATCTTGGTAAGACTCAGTGCAGTTCTTATACATGTAATATGAATGAAATCATGGTTTCCACAATACCAAAATAAAATATCCTTTTATTACTACAAAAATAAATTCCTAAGTATTAGTATATATGTTTATACATATATAAATGATTATGGTGCTCACGCTACCATTTCTCACAAAAACAAAATAATTGACAATATAATGCTGATAAATGAGAATTTTTCACTGGGAAATTATTTTGTTATCAGAAACACATTTTAAAGCTCGCCTATTATTTATTCTTACATAATTTTAATATCATACTTGAAATAATAATTTTTAAGGGTAAAATATATCATGGTTAAATCATCATGTGATATAATGATGAATTTAAAAACATAGAAATCATACCCGTCCGTGTTGTTTTATCATTCTTAAATAGGTGTACATATACATTTCTGTAATCAAAAGTACATATTTATATGCATATACTTTAATAATTTTATAAGTTCATAAATACCCAAAACAGAAGATCTTTCTTCAAGAAGAGGCATACAGGTGTTATATACATATAAAAAATGTATACATAACTATGTCCACTGAAAATAAAAGGAAATAAAATCATAAAATCAAGTAAGGTGTTCGATTCTCTATTCAAGAAGAATAAAACAGGTATGTAGTGGTTCTTGTGGTTATATATATATATATAGAAATGGTATATAAAAGATAATATAATCTCCTAATTTGAAGAAAAACAAGACCAAAGTGTTCCCCCTACATTCTCTTGGAGAGGAGAAGAAGAAGATGCAGGTGGCGACGTCGATTTGGTGGTCGAAGGTCCAAGAAATATGAAGCAAACCCTCCTCCCTTAGGTGCAATCCGGGGCTTAGAAGTAGGGTGCTCTCCTTGCACGAAGACGTTGAAGGGGGTATCTGAGGTCCGAGGCAGTGCCAAACCCGTGGAAAGGTGGGGCGAAGTCGGGTCCACCGCCGACCATAGTGAAGAAAATGCAACCTAAGCTACTTGTCCGGTGTGCATGAGGAAGAAGAAAACTGTGACAGGGAGGAAGATCCATAAAAAAACGGACAACCATGATTGAACGGGGAATGAACGGACGACCGGATGCGATGCAGAACAAAAAAAAGACTGTTGTGATGTGGTGAGCTAGATTGGACAGACCGCAATGATGGCGTGCTTAAAAAAACGGCCTCATATTTCATTGTTTTTTATCTTTAATACTTTTATTTTTATATAATTCTTTCCTACACCTATTATAAAAACGTTATTATTATTAATATAGAATTATTAATAAACTTTAATTATTTTATGATAAGTCAATAGTTATCAATATAAATATATGTTAATCTATTAACCCTTATCTATAACATAAATTATATTATCATTTTCCTTTATTGAATTATATAAATCAATTACCATAATCACTATTTATATGTAAAGATCTATATACATTAATGTTGTTATTACAATTTGATTATTTAACATAATTTCTTATTATTTTCAAATTTTACAATTAAGAGAGTGTTAATGTAAACATTAACATTATGAAACAAAATTTGTAATATAAATAAAACCATAATTTGACATATTTTCAAAACTGTTAATTATAATAAGATCAAATCATAAAACATTTGAATTATTATTATTGTGCTATCATTCCTCATATATAATTTAAAGGTAAGTATAATATATTTAACTTAAAGTTTGACGTAACATATATATATATATATGACCCATGAGTTTATAGATATATTTTTGTAAATTAAATAATAAATCCCAAATAGATTCAAAATATTCATTCATGTGTAAGATAAAATAAATATTTATTTGCTCATGTTAGAAGTGTGTATATTTAGTAGTGGAAAATAATAATATTAATTACCTATGTTATGCATTATAATAATAGAATTCTCATATTATTAATATTTTGGGAAAACAAACATTAAATTAATAATTTTATCATTATTATTGTTGTCATTTTTTAAACATTATAACAAATAACATAATTAACCAATTCGAACCTTTTTGGGATATTCAACTCTTAGCTTCAATTGTTCTAATTGAAACTAAATCATTATACGATATTGGATCATTGGGGATCCAAATACTATAATTATATCCGTTGGTGCATAACGGTCAGATATGTGTTCTATAAAACCTAGTATCTAGGTGTCCTAAACTCAAGGATGTTGAGAAGAAAGAGGAGAAGATGGTTCAAGTCATTCCTTTGGTGCTCAGTATAGCTGTGATGGCTTCAGCCATTCTTTTGTTTGTTTTGATGGATGCCAAAGACCCCTATCGCCTTCTCGGGGTTCTCGTTGTTTTGAGTGGTCTCCCTGTAATTTTAATAGGGGTTTTAATTGGAATCTTTGGTTATCTGAGTTTCTCGTTTGATCACTGTGCTTTGTAGTTACTTTGGTGTTCCTTATTTAAATAAAGATCCTTTCGTTCATTTTGGTGCATTTACTCTATTTCATTGTTATTATATATATATATTTTTATAAGAAGATAGTTTTTTTGATTAATGGAAGACATAAAAATATAAAACATACCGTTACATGAAACACATAATCTTGGGATCTTGCATTATTTCCCCCTTCAATGAATTGCGTCCTCGCCATTTTATTCATAAAAAGAGAAAACCCCCAGTCATAAAACATTACCAAAATGGGAGATTATTCTTGGTTAACGGAATACCCAAGTTGGTACATAGTTTCTCTGTTTCACTGGCCCATATGCACCTTGAGCAGTAGGTTTTGTATCCCTGCTCATGTGTACTACACACATGCTTCCATAGGGAGGATCGTGCGGTAAAAAGCACAGAAATTTCTGAATAGACAAATTCCTAGATGACCCTCCGAACTACATCACGCTCGAGGTATTAGAGGGGGATGATGTGATTGAGGAGACTAAGATTTAAGACCTGCAACATAAAGACTACCCTGAGGTGGCCATCTTGAGACACTATAAGGAATCATGCTCTTGCAGAAATGTTTTGCGCCACAGTAAAACACTGAAAGAGGCCTTCGAAGTATCTCCCCCATCACCTATGGCAGGGGAGTTGGGCAGTGGCAATGAGATGAAAAACATGGTCATTCCCATGACACGAATGAAGAATCTCAGGACGGTATGACAAGTCAAGTAGGCGTTGGTGAGAACCTTGCAGGTGGAGACAAATGGGATAATCAACCATGCATGTTCTGATCAAAATAACCTCTACTAACTCATCAAGTAAAGATGAGATGTTCATTTGACCATCCATATGAAAAAAAAACATTCAAGAGAACTCACTTAACAGTAGTGATAAGGTAGATATATGAAATGAAACAGGAAAGTTTTAATTGACCAAAAGTTTACATAGCAAAGCCAGAGTTTACTAAACGAACACCACATAGAGAAGAAAAGCTCCCTAATTCCAAAAACCACACACATGCTAAGTAGACAGGATTAAACTCATGGGAACACCTATGACGCCTCCTGAGTTTAGCATGAGGGGTATGAAGTTGAGAAACTTAATTATACACATGTTTCCTATAAGAAAAATGGATGGACTCATCTTCTAACATCCCAAAGTCCATCAACTGGCCCCAAAAGCCATAATACAAAATCTGACAAATATAGGCCGCTCAGAGGTCATCGGCAGCATCAGCTTCTTGAAAGGGGTTATCGAGCATCGTGCCAAATTCTTCACCATCCATAAACACTCGGAAGAGTCCCTCGTGGTACCTTCCCCAACGTGCATAAGAGGGTAATTGGGTCATCATAATTAGGATATAATCCATTCGCAATCCTCGGTGAAGACTAAGTACCCTATGGGAGTTTGACACATCATATAGGTGCTTGCATAACATGCGAATATGGGTGTAATTAAGAAAGTTCTCTCAGCTAGCTAGAGACATGATGGTCTCTAGGGCCTCTGTGGGAAGTGACAGTAGACCAGTAGATACATTTCCATCAGCCATCTGAACGTTCCAACATATATACTTAGTCAAGCATAGTTATATATTCATACTACCTTGTTTTCCAATGTTTCCGGAACCCATCCTCTGATACAAACTATAAGGAACCAGATTCCCGGGTGCCTATGGGGCATGATGTACTATAAATTTATTACAAATATTTATAATAATACATCATGTCCCATTACTACAGAAGATCGCGAGGATCAAGATTCCGGGAAACCAGTTGCTTCTGGAATAAAACATCATTAGTACAAACCCATACCTAAATTTTTTTAAAATAAAAACGTAGGGTGGGAAAAATATTCCCAGTAATGGATTTTAAAATGTTTAAACTAATTTCTTTCTCAAGGCAGACATTTTGAAAACGAAAAAACACCTCATTAAAAAACAAGGCATTATTTTTTTCTTAAAACATGAAAATCTTACATTATTGAAAACCACTTACAAAAAAGAACTTTCTTAAAATAAACAACAAAGAAGACATAAATCAGAGAGCGCAAGCATGCGAAGAATAGATGATGCATAATTCACGGAAAAATTACTTCAGCTCAAAAATATTGTGTGTAAATAAGGAATTCATTCATATCATGATTTATCTGTACATAAACCTATTATAGAAAACCACATGTATTAAATTTCATATCTCATAATCTCATTCTCATAGTCAAAGGAAAAAATTCCAACTAGAGGATATCCTGTTAGTTGAACTATCCCTTGGTTAACCATTTATCATCACATGCAGAGGGAATGTATAATGTCATACTTTGTCAAGACCTTATGTCATGACCATAAAACATAACTTAATTCGGGTCAAGGCTAACTGACTTCCCCGTTTCCATAGTAGCACAAGCCAAGGCTAACAGCCAAGACTGTCGTACATAACGTCTCATGAGGCTCATACTTTGCCCAATGCATTGGAGCACTGTATAATTCCGAGTTCACCCGTCCATAATCATTTAAGTCTAATATATCCCTCACATATTTGACGTTGTCTTACATTCATAGGGCCTCATGCTTACATTCGTTACTCATAATCCCTTTTTTACATGCGTTTTCATATTCAAGGAAGAACAGTACAGTCATTAATTAAAACTAAGACATAAATACTGAAAAACGTACACATTAGATATTAACTTAACAATTGAAACCATGGATTAATGGAAACCTTAAAATGAACATAAACACATTAACACTTCAAACATAATAATCCAGAGTTAGTAACAATATCATCCATATTTAAAACCCTTGCTGATAAATGGGCGTGGTGGGAGTTAATTTTAAACTATGAAAATACCCATATATTAATACAGATAAGATTATACGGTGTGCGAATAGGTTTAGCTCGGTTATTCAAGTATATATATATATATATGTTAACAAAATTTATTATTATATATATATATAGTTATGTAAAAAGTCATTTTCACAATAAATAAAGATCATCTTAAGACATTTTTTAAAGAATTTCGAATTCGAAAAAAATAGTGATGCAAAGTTGTGTACACCTATATATATATATTTAAGTGTATATACATATATGCATAGGTTTACCAAATTAAACTATTCTTAATAATACTGATGCAGTTATACTTACTTTAAACATGATTAATACTTTGTAAGATCGAGTGGTGTTCTTATATATGAAATATAAATGAAATCATGGTTTCCAGAATACCCAAATAAAATCACCTTTGGTTACAAAAAAGTCAATTCATAATTATTAGTATATATGTTTATACACGTACACATGATTAAGGGGCTCACGCTACTAGTTTTCAAAAAAACAAAAGAATTGACAAAAGAATGCTGATAATTAAGAATTTTCTATTGGGAAACTATTTTGTTATTAGAAACACATTTTAAACCTCACCTATTATTTATACTAACATAATTTTAATATCATACATGAAATAATAATTTTCAAGGGTAAAATATAACTTGGTTAAATCATCATGTGATATCATGATGAATTTTAAAACATAGAAATCATACCCATCTGTGATGTTTTATCATTCTTAAATAGGTGTACATATACATTTATGTAATCACATGTACAAATTTAAATTCATATACTTGTATAATTTTATAAGTTCATAAATACCTGAAACCTATGTTCTTTCTTCAGCCAGAGGCATACATGGGTTATATACATAAAAAAATGTATACATACCTCTGTCCACCAGAACTATAAGGATATAAAATCAATGAATCAAGAAGGGTGTTAAATTCTCCATGCAAGAAGAAGAAAATAGGTATGCAACGGTTCTTGTGGTCTTATATATATATATAATGTATATATATAAAAAATATAATCACTGAATTTGAAGAAAAACGAGACTAAAGAGTTCCCCTTACATTCTATTGGAAAGGATAAGAAGAAGATGTAGGTGGCACCGTCGAGTTGGTGGTCGAAGGTCCAAGAAACACGAAGCAAACCCTTCTCACCTTGGTGCAATCCGGGGCTTTAATGTAGGGAGCTCGCCTTGCACGAAGACGTTGACGGGGGAATCAGAGGGCCGAGGTAGTTCCAAACCCATGGAATGGTGGGGCGAAGTTGGGTCCACCATCGGCCTAGGTGAAGAAAATGCAACCTAAGCTACATTTTCAGCGTGCGCGCGGAAGATGAAAACCGCAGTAGGGAGGAAGATCCGTAAACAAACAGACAGCCTAGATTGAACGGGGACAAAACGAATGGCCCAATGCGATGCGGCACAAAAAAAAGAGATGGCCATGATGGGGTGTGCTAGATTGGACGGCCCGTAATGATGTGGTGCTTAAAAAGACACAGACTCATTTTCATCGTTTTTTATCTTTAATACTTTTATCGTTATTTAATTCTTTAATATACTTAATATAAAAACGTTATTATTATTAACATAAAATTATTAATCAACTTTTATTCTTTTAAGGTATGTAAATAGTCATCAATATACATATACGTTAATCTATTAACCCCTATATATATAATAAATTATATTATTATTTTCCTTTATTGACATATATAAACCAATTATCTTAATCTATATTTACATGTAAATATCTATATACATTAATGTTGTTATTACAATTTGGTTATTTAACATAATTACTAATTATTTTCAAATATCACAGTTAAGAGAGTATTTATGTAAACATTAACATTATGAAACAAAATTTGTAATATAAATAAACCCATAATTTGAAATAATTTAAAAATAGTTAATTATAATAAGATTAAATTATAAAACATTATCATTATTATTATTCTGCTATCATTGCTCATATTAAATTTAAAGGTAAGTATAATATATTTAACTTAATGATTGACGTATCTTATATATATATATATATATGACCCATGAGATTACACATATATTTTCATAAACTAAATAATAAATCCCAACCAGATTCAAAATATTCATTCATGTGTTAGATAAAATAAATATATATTTGGTCAAGTTAAAAGGGTGTATAATTAATAGTGGAAAATAATAATATTAATTTCCATTGTTAGGAATTATAATAATAGTAATCTCATATAATTGAAATTTTTGTAAAACAAACAATAAATTAATTAATTTATCATTATTATTGTTGTCATTTTTAAAACATTAAAGAAAATAAAATAATTAAGAATTTTGAACCTTTTGGGGTATTCAACTATTAGCTTCAATGATTATAATTGAAACTAAATAATTATAAGATATTGGATCATGGGGGAGCCAATGGATACAATTATAGCCATTGGTGACTAACGGTTGGATAGGTGTTCTATAAAACCTGGTCTCAGGGTGTCCTAATCTCAAGGCTGTTGAAGAAGAAAGAGGAGAAGATGGTTCAAGTCATTCCTTTGTTTCCCAGTACGGTTGCGGTGGCTTCGCCCATTCTTATGTTTATTTTGATGGATGCCAAAGAACTTTATCACCTTCTCAGGTTTCTCGTTGTTTTTAGCGGTCACCCTGTAATTTTAATAGGGTTTTTAATTTGTATATTTGGTTAGCTAAGCATCCCGTTTGATCATAGTGCTTTGTAGTTACTATGGTGTTCCTTATTTAAATAAGGAGAATTTTGTTCATTTTGGTTCGTTTACACTATTTCATTGTTATTATATTTTTTTTATAAGATGAAAATTTGTTCCATTAATGAAAGTCATATCAATATAAAACATTCCTTTACATGAAACACAAAATCATGGGATGTTACATAGGTAATCCGAATGTACTCCCAAACACTACTTCAATTTCATTTTTTTATTTTAAAAGGAAAAAAATAAAATGAAACATAGGTATTATATTATTATAGTATAATATAATGTTTTATATAAGTTACTTATGTTCATTAACACCATTCTTTATACATTCCATGTAAGGTATGGACAAGTCATGTCACTTAGAAGTGGTTTTATTCCACACTTCCTTAAATGAAATTATCGTATATATACAACCTAAAAAAAGTAAAGGTATTATATAAAATAGAATTTAAGCATATTATAGAGAAAATAAATAAAATAAATAAAATAAATATCATATATAATCATAGTTCCACCATAATGGCCACCATAAGAGGTGGTAGTAGAAGATTGAACAATCATAGTTTTGTGAGGTAGTAGTTCACCGTCCGTAAAGTCATTATGATCTATAACCATTAGTTAGAGGTGTGAGAAGTGTAGTTAAAATAAATATCATGACTACAAACTAGTATATTTAGGATACTTTTTTTTGTTATAATGGAAATGAATATAGAGAGTTTAGGGTGTTCAACAAGTAAAATAAATGAAAAGAACTTATGAGGAGATGTTACCATTATATTGAGTAACTCCCTTTGGATTGAACCAAAAGGCTTCCTTGAAGTGACTTATGCATATGGTAATGATTCTTATAGGAAGATAGGGATGTAATAAGATTAATTGGGTAGAGGCAGGATGTGACAAGGGATTGAGAGGTGTGAGAAATGGGTTAAAAGTGAGGTCTTTTTATAAGGGGGAGGATGGGCTCTTTTGGAATGTTAGAAATTATTATTTAATTATATAATGATTTTTATTTTATAAAGTTCCAAAACACATTAATTTCGAAGAATAGATGAATCATGTTCGAAATAAAATCATCCCAAATGAATCTTATAGGTTACAGATATTTTGTTACTTTTTATAATCTTATCTATTTCAATCATTTATTAATGTGGTAAAAACTGCATCATTATTGTGACATAAATAATCTTATTTAATTTATTTATAAAATATATAAAAAAAATACCATGATGTAGGAAATATTTTTATCTTTCAAATAAATATTTATTGTCAAAGAGATATCTCTTATAGCCTAATGTAAAATTTTTTTTATGAAAAGATATATGTTTATGACATTTTTTCATTTACAATAATTTAATTAATAAAAAGTGTCATTATCACTCTCATGTGGCTCCCTGGGGTCCCTAAATTGACTCAAGGATGTCCATGGTTGGGCATGAATCATACAATAGGAATATGACACGTGTTTGGGTCATTTAATATTATTATAATATTATTTTTACCCTTATTTACCAAATTTAACCTATAACCATGGTAAATAAAATATTTATCCAAATACATATTAATAATGTCTAAAAATAAAAGTTACCTATTTACACAAATTTGACCACCCGATTCCAAATATGGAATCCATTTTTCCAAATTCTAAACACAGAAGTGGCATAAATTAATTTTAAATTATTTATCATTGTCAAAAAAGCCTGTTTTTATGAAATAATAACTATCAAAAGATTGACACTTGTTTATGTCCAATTTAAGAGTGAAATTCCATCCAATGAACTAAATTATATTAAATGATAAAAATATAATATAATGAAACATAAAAACCATTCAAATTTATAATAAAACACTATAAATTATTTCTATTAGAAATTTTAATTAAAATTTACTATTTTCACTATTCATCAAAAATTGAATGTTTTCAGAAAAGTACAAAAAATTCACCCTAAGAAAATTTTGATATTTTGAATCAATAAATGAAGTCAATTTAACATAATATATAAAATTTAAAAAGTTGGTATTACTATTCATAACAGCTAGTTTTATTGGTCATGGTGTGTTAGAATCTAGAAGTTGCGTACAACACAAGAAGTTTCATTATTCAAAGGTAAATGTACCATCAAAGCTTGGGGTGTTACATATGTGATAAAGTCATTGTGGAAAAAATTTTATTAAGATAATTAAATAACATAAAATATTTATTCCATTGACACATTGACCTAATTTCGTCTAAATTTATATGGTTATTCCAAATTCAAAGGGTTATCTTCACAAACCTAGATCCATAAGTGAACTGATGGAGAGATAATAAAATGACACATTTCATATGAAAATCAACCGGATCATTGATCAGTGATCAGTTTGAAACATGATTCAACGATATCTCCAATGACAATGAAATATGATTGTTCAACATTAGAAATCAATCTCAATGTTTTATGTTTGTTTGTTGGATTTCATCCCCGTTATTTCTTTCTACGATGAACGTGAATCAATCGAACTAAAAATTGACTCTTGGATCAATCGTTTTGTGGGAAAGGTTTATTTATAGGCATTTAATGTGTGATTTTATTTATTATTATTTATTAATTATTTTTATTTCTATTGGAAATTGATCGAGGAAAACTTGAACATCATCCATGGTTGATTCCTTGTTTTTGTGACTGTGCTTTTCACTACTATTTTCTACAATCATCTCCTCCGATTTTTTATCCTAGTGGTTAGTTCAAAATATTGTAGAATCAACCTTTTCACACTAGTTTCTTGGTTCAATGAACCAATATCACATATCTAGACTTGATATTTTAGAGGATCAAGAGAGGTAGGTAGTGGTGAACTGATCAAATCATATTAGATAACTATGGTTTCGAATGGGGCATACCACAATGATATGAATGAATGGAGTATGATTTCCCTACTTATTTAGTGACTAGAATCTAGAGAGCAGTAATTTAGAGGCTTATTTGGAGTAGATCTATGTTTCCCTATTAGATTATTGGTTGATATGGAGCAGGAAGAGTAGATAATGAAATGGTTAATGAAACCATGTGCCCTTGGAAATCCCATGCCACATGGCATGTATTCAAGAGAAACACACCTTGTGGGACCCCCATGAGAATGTTGTGATTTTTGTATAATGTTAAGGATAACACAATGTGTGACTATTGTCACATGACATGTGATTCTTTCCCTAGTTCCCCGTATTATTCATCAGTGGGTACACTTACATGACTAGAGTACATATCCAACGACAATCTATGTACTCCCACAAGGGAATGACCATGAATAAATATACACATAAATAGTTTTGTACTATGACACTGGAATAATTACACATGTATCATAATGTCTTTTACTTTTTACATGTGTATGTCCATGGGCCATTTATATGGGTAGGACCTAGTGCCTAAGGGACACGTGGTGTGATCATTATACACACCATGTACTCCTTCAAAGTTACCTTAGATACCTTTTCCTTAATATCATGTAAAAGTTTACTTTGGTGCATTCCCTATATCCATATCAATGACGTATATATTGGAATCACTTCCAAAAATAGGATGGTGACCCCTTCATCAGACATTCTTGGATAAAATTGTTGGAATACTTTAGTGATGCTCGATGTGAGATAACATGTCATTTTGTTTCCCTAAGTAGAGTTCTTGGAATTAGTGTGACCAGAACAATTCTTTTTCTAATCTATTAATTAGAGCTAAAATATACATTTTTTTCTTGTTATACCACATGACCATGGGAGTGATCCTCATATGCATATCATATCACCTTAGACTTCTAGAAAATACTTCTATTGGAGAGAACCGATGGAAAAAATCATTCTGACGAATTTCATCAGTAATATATGAATCATTGGGTGTGTTGTCCAATAACATTTGTATCTAAAATGAATCCTATGATTTAATTATAGTTGTGAATTTTACTTGATAATGTGTGTATTTTTAGAGTATATGTTCTATTCTTGTTATATGTGTCGTATATTCCGATGTAGAGCATACAATTGTTCTTCTGTTATATGATATGTGGTTGTGGGATTTCATTATGAGTATTTTTAACTCAAATATGCATAGGTCATTCCCACATGTCTCCTATAATTCACAGATGATTGAAAATTCTAAAGAGTCCCATAGGGAATAGAACTAGGTAATGATTATTACTCCAGACAAATCAGAGTGTATTCCTGTGGTATCTTGACAGTGGTCCCCATAATTACTTTTAGGATGGAAATGTTTTTAGAACATTTTTGTTAGGATTATATTTTTCCCTTCAAAGATTACAATACTTGTTTTCATACTCTGGTTGTGGGATTTTTATGTATTCATTCCTTTTTTCAGTTGTTTTTTACATTTCACCATTATGTGGTCATAGAGATGTGTCTGTCTGTGTGTGTGAGTTTGCATGTACATAGGTTAAGGGATAACATTAAGTGATAACCATTTGCGTTCTATTTTCTATCTCGTATCCTATTTGAGGAGGGCATAGAGATTTGTTGAAATGACTCCATTATGATGGTTCATGACACCAATTTATGAGGCGAGCCACCGAAATCATGAAACATTCCAATAATTATCATACTAATAGCACATAAATGTAAATTCAACAAATAATAGAGATGCATATTTATATTAATGTCACTAACCTAATTTAGAGTTAACAATAGTCTAATATCTAGGAAACTATGGTGGATATATATCTAATAGGATAAAATATCATAGTCAAGAAAAAAAATTAAAATTTAGATCAGATGAAATTGCAAATAAAATAAAATTTAAAGAAAAACATGAAATAAATACTCTAGGTAATATATCATCACCTATTGATACACCCGGTAACATATAAAATCATTAATATATATCAATATAGCTACATAGGGATATGTATCTTTGTTATGTGATATGTAGGGTGTGTTCACATGACTTAGGTTGAAAATTGTGGGAATAAAAATTTATATTTCATTTATATATGAAAAAGTTGAAAAAATTCATCACATTTGTTTTTTAACTCCCCAAACTTTGAGTATAAATTGGTTAATCCAATAAATAACCATTTTCATCAATAGATATAAAACAATTTACAGTGTACTCTTACATAATAGTTGCTTGTTATTTACAAGACGTTACCTTTTTCTGAAAAAGAATCAATTTTATGTATGAGTGTACCCTTTAGTAAAGGCAACATGTTAAAAATATAGTATGTTTATATTATAGGATTAAGGGTTGAACCATACATATCAAACTTTTCACATAGTGGATTTATGTATCGTATAATATATGACGATGATTTTTAGGGTATCCTAGCACATTAAAAAATTTCAAATGATGAGGGTCTTACATATCATTAATGTCACCATGGGTCATGATATTGGTTACCCTTTTATATCACTAGATGATCCCAACATTTATCCAACTATCTTAATATGATGAAGTTACATATTAGTATGTATACCCTTATATAGTAATTTTTGTTTGTTTTTCTATCATTCGGGGGACCTAACATTCTATGAAATCACTATTTTCATTAAAACAACATGAACTTATGTATCAAGGATTACATTTAAAAACAGTATGGATTTATAAAACAATAAAAATTTCACATCATTGGGTATTATTACACTATCTCATTTCATATCCACACTCTCTCCAACCAAAATCAACTTCTAAAATAAATTTGTCAAAGAGATATTCTTTTTATAGATTTATTTCTTATAGATCTACATTATATAGAACTACTTTTATTAGGTAACATTCTAGATTTTTTTTCCTTGGTAATTCCTCTCCACCCTCATTTTTTAACATGTGATTTTTGATCTTTGGGATTATAAAATCATGTTTTTCTATCACTAAACTAGAAATTAGTTTTCATAAGGTAGATTTATTCAGAAATTGTATCATATATAATACATAAGAATTGATCTAACGAATTTCACACCATGAACATTAATTCATAAATAATTAAATATAATACACAATTCTACAACACCCATTAGTTTGGGAATTAACTAGCAAAAACATTCAAAATAAGGGAAATCGTAACCCTGCACAATCTCACATAAGTAACCAATAAACTTCTTCTAACTACAAACACAACCAAAAAAATCTTCTTAATATGTTGTAAAAAGTTAATTCCATAACCAAATCAAAATTATCTAAATCTCTCGTACTATAATACTGAAAAAATTAAATTCCCTAGAAAAACGACATATAAATTATTTTTTCATTAAAAAATTCCCACCATTAGGCTTCTGTTACAAGAGAATCATCTGAAAACATCTCGTACCTTCCATCAATATGTTTTAATCATATACATATCTTCATTCACTATTATACACTATAATTTACATTTATTATCTATCGATGAACTAAATCATTGTACATTGTCATTTTCTAAAAAATTGGTTGTTGATCAAAAAAATAAACCATCAATATCATAAGATATTCTCTTAATTTTTTTCCACCTCACTACATTTAATTCCCCAATGAATATAAAATATTCTTTCTCTATACAATATTCTCTAAATATGCCCATCCTCATTCATTAGTTGATATTCACATCTTGTAATCATGATTCCTTAATACAAGGAGGCTTCATAGTGTCACCCATATAAAAATAATAATGTCAAAACTTGTTTTGATCCTCAACCAAACAAAATAGATATCATATTTCACCAATTATTACTAGAAAATATATAATCCAAATCACTCAAAAATTCAACCAAATTACACCCTTATACTGATGTGGACACAAGGTCTCCATCCTAAAACCACATCATATTCCCAAATATAGTAATCACTAAGGAACAAAATTAAATTATATCTATCAGCTCAAAAACATCCTTATTTAATATTTTCTATATAAAAGTCAGTTTCACCATATCCATGACTATTCCAACATGAGGTTTTTACATCCTTGAACGATTTGATTCTCATCACTTTAGAATTATTCTTATATTTTCCTGGTTGAACCAAAACAAGTGTTCTGGATATGCCATTAATATACAATACTAATTATAATAATTACATTTAACCACACCAGTCATACGTGAATTCCATCACTAGCCATTGTTTTTAACCAACTTATAATTTACATAAAATCTCTTCCCCAACATTCTAAAAAATTTAACTCATAACAAGGGTGACACCCACCAATATCTAATAGTGTGTTGCCCTCCATATAGATACTGTAGCACTGATCCTTGATAAAATATTTCAATATAATCCATTATCATATGTTTGTCACTCTTCCTGGTCCATGATCATCTCATACATGTTAACCCTTATCAATGTCCAAACTCATATCAATATAACAATTTCTCCATTACCCATCTCTAATGATACATCTTACTAGATAGAAATAAAGTCAATATCATCAAATCATTCAGACTCCATGATTAAACTACACCATAGTGATCAAACCGTGATCATTTTAATTTAAATGGAAAAATTTCAACTATGTTTTTCTTTAAATACTCTCAGATTCTGAAATAGATTTTATAAGAACCCTAATCATCCCTATCACAAAACACTGAAATTTTTATAAACAATGAACATCATTCCAAATACACAGAAGTTATAATTACTAACTTATCTCAAGAATTATGTTGCACCCAACCATATGAATTTAATAATTATGTTTTATTTAAAAAATGATTTTCCCATACCCCGGGAATCACTAACAAAAAACCCCAACAAAATAATCAATCCATGATTCCATCAAAAGTCAAGACAGTCTATTCAATACCAAAATAAATAATCTATCTGATTTACCTATAATAACTGTATCTCCCTAAAATGTACATGATATTCAAAATAAATTCACCACTCAACCCCACACGTCACTCATAGTAAAACATTAGAATCTCAGAAAAATATATCTAAACTATCACCCATATATATTATTTCTCAATAATTGATGAAATCATTCAACACCTACCAACCTCAATTTGTTATTCTTGAATATATGTAGAACTCTATTAAATTTCAAAGGTGAAGCATATCATCCCCTCATGGACAAAACACCAAAATATAAGAAACATTTTCAAAAAAATTAACTAAATTATTATTCAAACCAGGTTAATACATTTTACACCTATAAAAAATTATCGAGAATCTAGAAAACCACTTCCAATACAATGGATTCTAAATAGAATTATTATTTTTAGTATCATTGTCCTAGGTGGTTATTTATTTTCCAAAAAGAGGTATAAATTTTCTTGAATGATTGATGACCTATTTGAAATAGATTTCCATCAAATTTTCTCAAATCTATAAAATATTAATCATTTAGAAACATTTAAATCAATGAGATATTTCAAGTAAATATGGAAAACACACCCATTTTATAGCTCCATAATCCACTGTAGATTTTTTCTTCAAAAAAGGAATTCTCGTATCCAACCATCTTGAAAATCATTTTCCTTTGATGGTAAAACAATCAAAATCAATAATTGATTAATTAACCACCCCAAATACATAGTAATATAATAATGAAAAATATTGTATTGAATTAATCATAAATTATATTATAATATTGCATAACTATTTATTGACTAAGAAGATAAAATATTTGAAATAAAATGACATATATGTGGATATTTCATAGATTAGGCATGCCACTAACAAGATGTATGAAAAAATCAATGATTCTCAACTGATCCCCATTCCTCTTCCCAAGTTGTGTTCATCCTAAAATAGGATTATCATATTAATACCTTAATAATTATACTATTTTTAGTAAAAATATTGAAAATACCTTTGCATATTGGATATTAATTTAAACCATACTAGCTAGGAATTATACATGTATACCTTTTGAGTCCTAAATACTGATAGCCGTCTCTAACTAACACTTTTCCAACCAAACACTTACTCTGATTCCATTTTGTAAAACCCATAAAAGTATTTCTTAAATAATTCACAATAGGGATATATCAAGACCACATGTTCACCTAATTATATTATAAATGGTATTGACATGTGGATAGGGCCAATAATAATCACATGGAGACTATTTCCTCTAAAAGAAATCTATAGGGCTATGTCCGAGTAAACAAATCAGTATGACTTGTATATATAAAGGACATCGAAACAACTAATAGATATAAAAGGGATCTAATATGTCCTCCATATCCCATAATTGAAATATTATAATAAGTCTATATGATGCATGACAATATATTAGAAAATTATTAGAAGATAAAAATGTATAATATGATATAAATACAACAATGAAAAACTATATAGTAAATATTATAAATAATAACTGATTTGAAAAGTCTAATAGGATCTAGAATAACTCACATTAGAAACCTGTTAAATAACTTTCTTCCACAACCTGTTATTCCAGAAAAAAATTTTCATCATCAAGTGATACCTATGCTAGAACAAAACATTATTTTCTACACACATACATCGAATACAATATTGTTCATGGGGGTAGCAGTTATACTGATGACCTTGTAGGAATCCCCATCAACTAAATATACTAATTTATTTCTATGAAAAATACATGTATGTCATATAAATATAAGGGTTTTATGTCATTCTCACGAACCACACCAAGCCTAAATTATATCATAGAATTCAGAAAAAGTAACCTTTTCAGGTCATCATGTGTTAAATTGACCACTACGACACCTAATATAACTAGATTTATCAGATGTCTGTAATATATCAAAAAATGGGACATAAATAGATGTACATTTATAAAAACACAACTCAATAGACAGTCTTCATTATAGAAGATACTCAACATCTACCATAATCTATCTGATTATGTAAATTTGATATACAACTCATCTCAATGGAAAAACCATCCCCTCTAGATAATTAAACAATGGTGAGTCTCTTATCTATTATTAAACATACCCTAAGTAATATGAAGACTGAATCTCAATATCCAACATCAACCATAATAAAAAAAATAATCTAATTTATTGTAGTTTCCATAACAATTGGTATATCATGACATTATAGGAATTGATATTATGACGGAATTTCAAAATAAAATATCTCATACATGTCAATAATATCCTCCTCATTATATGTTTCATGATGAAAACATTCCAAAAAAAATAACCAGTTATGTCTAATGACTAATCATATATATGGATTTTAAAAAATAATCAAAAGATTGAATCATAGAAGAAAAACAATCAAAAATAGTCAGAATATCCTCCAGGAGGTAGGTCTTGTGAAAAATTAGAACCATACAATCACTAGGTGGAACCCATGGTAAATAAAATCATATCACTATCCATACCCTATGAATTAGTGATGGGTATCATAAATAATAAATAACAAGTCGTAAAAAATTAATCATAAAGTAAAAATCATGAAAATATTGTTCCAATAACACATCTATATGATAAATTAATTATAGGAATAGACGTTGGATTCTTCCTCACTAACCATTAATGGTTTCTCGCATATACCATATTAATATACCCCACACCATGATAATAAAATGACCTTCAACAAAAATTATTTATCAAAAAACATGGTCACCAATTCCTCAATCAATTTTAAAAAACTAAATATATTCCCAATTTAACCAAGATTTTTTCCCTTAATCTGTTCCTGGTATTATTAATTGTTAAATAAATAACAATAAATTTACCAATAAATTCCATTTATGGTTTCAATTATATATGGAAAATAAATTATACATTATAAAATAAAAAATATTTTTATGAAGGATAAATTTCCATGCATTCTTGATGATAATTTTGGTTTACTATATTAATAACATAGCTTATCACCAATAAAAACCCGATATTGACTTATAAAAAGGTAACTTACATTTAGTATCCATTATTCGCACAAAACAAACAATTTAAGGTATAAAATGTTTTATTTTTACATAAAAACTTCAGAATTTTGATATTGACCTCATCCTAGTCTATACTCGTCCATAAAACCCTTTGAAAATAATTTTATATTGTGGTATAAGAACAAAATATCATTATGGGATATAAAATGGATGAAATAAATATGTTAGTACATGAATAATTATAAATATTTACCTTTTCAAAATATTCATTAGTTTTAAAAAAATCATACTAATGAAATAAACATCTGTAACCAAGGAATTTCTTAAAAATTAAAAAGTAACTATAATGGAAAGATAACATTCATAAAGTATTCTTTTCAATCATGAATAACTAGTGAATAATTTTCACAATGAAAGACATTTCATCATTAAAAAGTGGAATATATTTTTATCTTATCATAATATCTTTATCACACCTTCAAAAATAAAATGATTTATATAAAAACCCATATCATGAATAAATAATTCATATAGTAAAAAAAAGGGAATGATATTCCAAATCACACATGCAAATGGAATAACCAATATGATCTACTTCTATACCAAATATATTGGGATATGGCATATCAATCCATTCTTGGTTTATAATGTAACCTCATATTCAATATTTATAAAAAACAAAATGAAAATTGTTTATAACACCACCACTAAACATCATACAAATTCATAAGAACCATTATGTAATTATAAGCACATAAAATTTTGAACCATCCAACATTTCACTCATTAAAAATATTTTCTCCCCAAAAAAATGTTTTTTTCATTAAAATATCCATTTCATATTATTATAATATTGATAATATGTTGACCATATAGAATGAGGTTTTATATATAAAATAAATTGGAATCATATAAAAGAATTATAATATCAAAAAATAGTTATTCTTGTGGGAGAAGTTGCTGTCAATATATATATATATATATATATTAAAATACAACATTCTTTTGTTCATTTAAAAGAAAGTCCAAAAATTCTATATAAAATATGTTAAAATGATTAATTTCGAAACCCTTTCAAATAAAAATACATTTCCATTAGAATAAATTCATTCACATATAAATACATCAAAAAAATTATTTTAATAATATGTAATGGATGAATAATAATTTTTATGGAAAATTATAAAAGGTGTTTTTTAAAAGTAATTCCTTTTCCCTAGTGTCCGAATCATCACATAAATTATATATATTAAAAAATATTAATAATATTTTAATTAATTAATTTCATATTATTCTTTAACATGTTTATGATTCCTTTTTATTTTATTCATTAACATGTAATTTCCAATTACATAGTATGTTAATAGTTTTTTGATATTTTTTTTATGATATTCACCTTATATGTCAAAATGACTCATGTAGGATAACTAAGGTCAAATGGTTCCTTAAGCCATCATCAAAAAAATAATAATTAAATGTTTATCATTTTAATTCACTAATTATAAATTTAAAACCAATAAAAAATTGTTATTAAAAATTATCCATGTTGAGATCATTGGTGTATTAAGTTGTACATATGAATGAGTAACATTTCCAATTTTCAATGATCATTATCGAATAAAGGTAATTATTATTTTATCTTTCCATAATGGGAATTATATTAAAACTACCATGTTTTTTTAATGTTCTTATATATATCATCTATGTGCTGTAATGATAAAAAATGATTCTCAATGCTTTGTGAAGATGGTTTTCCAAACAGACGCATATAGAATGTTCTCATTTTTCAGTTAACAGAAATTTAAGTAATTAAATAAAATATTATATATTATTAATTATACATATTTGTTTAAAATAATATATGTACATTGAATCCATTATTAAAACAATCAATGACTACGTTTCCTCAAAAAAAAATTGCATTTCCTTATGAGTTCATAGTCCTCCGTACACACAAAATCTCGAAGTCTTAAACAAATTTCAATATAATTCCTATGAATGTTACATTTTTATAGTGGAATAAAAACTATTATTATATAAAAATATAACAAAAACAATCTATTGATCCTAACAACCAGGGAAATACAATGAACTAGCTAAAATGATGCCTTCCAATTTCTAAATTATTCCCTTTTTATATTTATCATATTAATGATTAAATGATGCATTGAAATTTAATTTATTACCCAATGATGTCAAAGATCATTTCCCAAAATTAGAAGTTATCATGGGATCACTGTCATATAAAATAGAGAGAAAAACTAAATGTAACAAGAATATATCCTAGAGATATAGTTGAAAAAGTAGATCAAAATTTATAATTTCATAAATTAGAGGGGAATGAAAAGACATCATCTATATATAATATCACAAATCTAATTATTACCTTATGGTGTCCTTTAAAATCCCACCTCAAAATCCATTGATATATTTCCCAATATAATACATGGATCTAGAATAGGTTAATAAATCCACATCGGAAATTTTCATTCTTTGATAACCTATTCACAAGTTGAATATTTCATTGTAAAGTAATTAATTTCACAATTCATTCCATTCCATGTTTAATTATGCTAAATTTCTCAATACATTATGGGGATCCAAGGACGAATGGATCAAAGGAAAAATGAGATGCACTCAAAATTAATCTCTTCATCGTGGAATATCATGTAAAAAATAATATCTTTTTAAATATGATAATACTATATTCATCAACATTAATCTCTAGAATATCTCCCTTTATAAATGATTCAACCATTTCGTATAATATATATTTTTTCCTTTCAATCTCCATTAATTCTTTTAGACATAGAATATTATATGGATAACTTAAAAAAGTTAATATCCTAGATGAAAAAAATATATTCTAAAATTCAGAAAATAATTAACCAATCATTTATGTTCAAAACAAAACGTGGTTAATATAGAATAATTTCCAATACGAAAGAATCACCCACATTTTTTATTTTCCTTCATGATAATGAATCATGTGTTCATAATCCCCAGTCTATTTTAACTACCTCTTCTACCACATGTTCTTCTCTTTTAGAGTAAATATATACATATGCCACATTTTATCTTTATATAATTCCTAATTTACTTCAAATAAATTATTCTAGTAAATTTAATGATCAAAACCCGTAGAATCTATCCATATCATGTGTATGATAATTTAACATGTGAGGTTTAAAATAACATGAAGTATATTAAATTTCCATTAAATTCCACATCTGAACCCAACCATGTGTCTTCTATGAAGCATCATTACAAATAAAAATTTCATCCATTCCTTCAGGACTAGGAAACAACTAAATCACCCAACAATCATATTTTTTAGTCCTTAGAAGAAAAATAACATACTTTTGTTCAGATGAAGTTAACTCATTTTCGAGTTATATTATTCTGTGGGCTAAACAGTTGATAAAATATTTCAACAAACTACTTATAGTGACTTATTAATATCCGGAAATGGAAAATCTCTGAATCCTTTTGATATAATGTATATTGTTAAATAACTTTTTTTGGGTCAATATTTATACCTTCTATAAAAATAATATGACCAATGAAAGAAAATATTTTCAACCCAAATTCACAAATAAAAATTTTCCAAACATTATTCTTTTATTTATAGTTTGAAAATGAATCTTTAGAGTTCATTCATGATAATCATGAATTTTATAATATACCTACACATCAAAAATAAAAATGACCATAAAATAATACTAGAACATATGGAAAACTCTATTCATATAGTCTATAAAAATAGTTTGTGCATTATACATCCCAAAAGGAATAACTAAAAAGTCATAATGCATGTATGTAGTATAAAATTCCATTATTGGGATATCAACCTACATTAACGTAAAATTGTGATATCCTTAACTGAGATCAATATTTGAAAATTATTATACTCATAATAAATTATACAATAAATAATTTATATAGGGAAAATGATAATTTCCCCAATAGTGATGTTATTATATGAACAATAATGAATGTAATGTCTCATTTAACCATAATAATTATTATTAATTATAACAAGATCATCCCATGGTATATTTATAGGATTAATTAATACTTAATCATTAAAATATATAAACTTACCTTTTGAATTAAAAAAGTTATACTTAATCCTTTTGTTAATGTGGCTATTAAAGAGGCTTAGAATAATGATATATGTTAACAGGAAATTATACCTATATTGCCCCGATACATTTTACAGAAATTAGGTGGATTATTAAATGACATTGGAATGATCACAAGAGATCATGTCTCGAAAGGCCGATTAGTTTAATAGCCTTGTATGTACTAGCTAGATACCTAAGTTTTACATTACATCATAAAAAACATCAACAATATGTCCCCATTGAACACACTCATATCCCTTAACCTATCCCTACAGATCTAGCAATAATATAATTCTTCACATCATGGGAAAAAGAAAACTTAAGAAAGGGGTGAGCTCAGATACTCAATAAAGATAACAATATAACAGAAACTATCATAAATACACATAAACATTTAAGGCAATGTATAAGACAAAAAAAATCCTTTTAAACTTAAAAATCAGCATAATATTAAAAAGATAAATAAAATAGTTCCATATACTTATTCACATGGATATTCTACGAGTGGAATAATCACATGTAATATCAATAGCTAATTCCATAATGATTGAATGTATAATGACAGACAACATAACCACGTAGTCAATGACTCGTTCAAAGACTAAAAATAAAATTTTTTAAAGGCCATGGGCCATGAAAGTAGTTTGTCTCATTATACGTACTGATGCATCTAGGATCTATAGAGGTCTCCACCCATTACTTAATAATTCTAATGCATTCCTCATATGAAAAGGCTAAAACATAATATAAACATTTTATTGAAACCAGTATACTAAATGTTAATATTTTAACCACAAAACATGAATGAGATAAAAATAAAACATCCAAATTCAAACATAACTCATCAAATACAATATGTATGATTATATTATAATAAATCAACAACTATCAATAATAATTAAGGATATTTACATAGATGAAAACAATCATAAACTCTATTTGACAGATATATCCTTTTTTTAAAACAAATAAAAGTCTCTCTCTTTATCAAGAAGCCATATAAAAGAGATTTTTGAATCAATGTGTCTCATACCACATTGATACTTTTAAAATTATTTTTAATTTTAAAACTTCCATGTCCTTATAAATAAATCCTTAATCATTTTTTAAAACATGGACATTAATGAAAGGATTTAGAAGAATAAATCTTTAAAACAATTAAAATGATATTTTAGTTAGAGTTCCTAACCAAATGAGAGATTCATGAATATAGATAATTGAGGTAATAAAATATTTATAAAATCATGATAATAAAGTGATTCATGATATATAATGTCAAAGTATTGTATGTACACCATATAAAAGTGAATCAGCATATAACAACAAAGAAGTATTAATGGAATGTAAATTGAGATGAAATCCATTAGAAAGATATTATCCTTAGGTTGAGGATAAATAAATGGACTAATTATGCATGAAAAATATAAATACACTCAATATGATTAGACATTCAATGTAAATCGATCAGAGTACATTCACACATATTCTTGTAAAAACATCACCAATGACTTGGATGTTTATCTCAAAAAATGGAAATAGTGCTAAGATTAGTCATATCAAGCTCATATCAATGACTTTTGAAATTATCAATGGTTTTATTATGTGTATAAAAAGTATATCCACACAAAGTGGAGTTTAAATAACTATATAAATAAACAAATAGTGATTTCACAAATAATGTTGGAGTAAAATTATCAATGAAGTTTGCGTAAAACCAAATGAGTAGAAATTCAAATTACAAATTCCCTTACCGATGTGGTAACATATGAAACATACACACTCTTAATGAAGGATCATAAAATGAAGTGGTAAATACCCATAAAATAAATTAAATTACACAAATAATACAATCATAAGAAGTATATGCACCACACAAAATGAAATAGTGGTAAATGTAGCATGAATATCATGGGAATAAAAAGTAAGATGAAAACCCCTTACCTTTTACTTTTACTTAGTAGAGGGTGGTTTAACCTCCTGTATAATTTTGAAATAATTGTTAAAAAATTATAAAATAACCACACAGATAAATATGATATCATATATTTTCTTCTAATATTTCTTTGTTAATAATATTTCAGTAGTATCATTGTTTCGGGTGTTAACTGATTCGTTTTCATTTATATGTTTTATTATGTAAGTCATGTTTGGTATGTATAGGATGTATATGATTCATATTCATAATTATATTACGTTATTAAACCTAATTTTTAATCATAAAATAAATATTATTTTTGAATGGTTGTGATGGGGAATGAATCTCATTGCGTTCATGGAAACTGTAATCTGTACGCACGCATGGGCGACAATACCATTCTATTGATGATGAAATAATATTTAATTGGATGGTATATCATATATAAAGAATCATTAAAATTTTATATTTATTATTTAAATCAATTATTCTCATTATTATACCCATCCAAATGATGAATTGTTGAATGAAAAACTATACCACGAAGTGGGGACGATAAGCCATACGTACACACGTATAGTGACTTTGTCAATCATAAGATTGATAGAAAAATGAATATGGTTGTACCATATTTATAATAACATCAATGTATATAATGTGCTGGAGTTATTATTTTGGTATGGAAAAAACAATGAATGTGGAATTGGAAGAAGAAACAAACATTAAAAGAGGTGATGAAATTATTACCTCTTCTTCGGGTGTGTCATTTTAATTTGATCAAAATGACTCCTTACATTGGATTCTTATCAATGTAAGTCCAATAGGTTGAATTAAGGGTTGGTTTTAGGATATTTTATCAGGTTTTGGCATAGAAAAATTGATTTGGATGTGTGATTTTGAGAGAAGGAAAGTACCTTTTTATAAGAGATGTGAGGGTCACTTTAGGAAAAGCTTGCAATATTATTTTGTTATACAATCCTATTTGGTTTATAATGTCTCCAAAAGTTTTTATTTCTAGGGGATGGTGTGGATGGGTCTAAAAAATCTCAACCAATAGGTTTCATATTGGTTTAGGTAACCATATTAACCTTATCATTTATATTTAACTCTTAGTTAAATAATTTATCTTTTAGCATGTTTTCTTGTATTATTATAATTAACCGTTAATACACTTACAATAAAAATCCAAGAGAACCCTAAATAGTTAATTGTTGATATATCAAACTTTATATATGTCCTTTGGCCTAACCTTACATTTTTAGGAATACTATATCAATTAATAATATCATATTTGGTTTAAAAACTCATTTATGTCACTTTTGGAACTATTTAGTATTTGGTTTTGATGAAAGTCATAACAACATTATCACTTAAAAAATAATTATTTAATAAACCCCAACATTTAATATTAACCTATAATTTTTTTTGAATGCATCATAATCCTCAATTTATAATTATAATTATTTTTATAATATCAATTATTTTAATCTTTCAATAATAATATAATTTATGCGTCATCATTATGTCATAAATACATATAATTATATATAACGTATAAAAATAATAAAAAAACCATTATTTTAGAAATAATTTTATCTTTCTAATTACTATTTATAGTCGAATTTATCTTATGTATAACCCTATATTAAAAATGGTTTATTAAGTGATCTTTGAAATTAACACTTTAAACTCTTCTTTAAATAAAATAATAATAAATTTCATATTCTAATCCAAGTGGGAAAAAAGGATCATATATTATTCCTAATGTTTTTTGGGTCTATATAAACTTAGCCAATAGAATTTAGACCTGTGTTAGGGTAATTATAATATCATATTGACCTTTATTTACCTAATTTACTTTTAATCTTGTTAAATAAAATTCATAAGTTATTGTTCACCAAATAAAATTTAAACTATTAAAATAAATTTTACTTACTAATTTCATTCATGTCTCTCATAGTTTTTTAATTCAATTCATAGAAATGGTAAAATTACGTTTTATGAAAATTTGCAATTGTTCCTATCAGGTGAATAAAAGACGGTAATAAGTTCAATAAAAATTTATATATCAAATTTTATTATAAAATGAATTCAATGAATTAAATTTATCTAATATATGTATTATGTATATATTTTGACTTTAAAATAATTTTAAATTAAAAATAATTATTTAAATAAAAATTCGTCTTTAAACAATAATGCAGTGTTCTACACTATTCATCAAAAATTGAATGTTTTTAGAAAAATACAAAAAATATAGCCAAAGCTAATTTTGATATTCCAAATTTGAAAATTATTTCTATTTTAACAATTTCAAAACATAGAATTTATATTAATTAATTTAAAAATATATTCCCATTGTCAAAACCAGAAAGCATGTTTTTGAGAAGTAGAAACTATCAAAAGATTGATATGTGTTTATGTCTAATTTAAGTGTTAAATTACTCTCAATTACCAGAATTGGATTAAAATATAAATATATAATCTAATTATACTTAAAAACCATTCAAATTTATAATTTAACACTATAAATTATTTTGATTAAAAAATTATGTTTTCAATGAATATTTTTGTATATTTTATAATTCATCATAAAATGAATGTTATCAGAAAAACAATGAAAGTTTATCCAAACATAAATTTTTATGTCAGTATTCTAAAGAAGATGTTTTTTTGACAAATTTAATATATAAATTTGTAAAATATTGTATTTAAAAATGTTTCTCCATTAAAAGGTGATAAATTTCCAATTTTTTTTAAAAATATGTATTTTATCTGAAAAATTGAATTTATTCTTATATTATGTCTATAAAACACATAATATGGATGATAAAATTATATTTAGTATATAAAATATAAAATTTGATTATTTCATTTCATAAAAACTTTTTATAAGGCTAGTTTGATAGGTCATGGTGCGCCTGAACTCAGTGTTTCATACTTCGCACACTATCATATTATTCAAAGAGAAACGTAAGGTGGAAGCTTCGGGTCTTACATTATTCCCTCCTTCAATAAATTTCATCCTTTTAATTTGAAATGATTATTTAGAAATAAAAGGTTAAAAATAGAATATACCTTTGTGGAAAACCTGCCTCAAAAATAGGGTTAACAAAATTTAGTTTTAATAAGAAGCAAAGGGAAATGAAAAAGTCCCCACCAAATCAGGATTTCAAATAGGAGAAAATTGGTGGAAATTATATTTGGATGAAAAATGTAAATATTTATAATGGTGATTAAGTTCATATATCACAAACATGTTAATGGAAAATTGAGGGTCTCAAAGCCATAAATCAAGGATGATTTACAATATCACCAGTTCAACCAAACATATGGTATTATGATAACACTTTTTGGTTTTAAGATCCTTTCCCTAATGTTTAAGAATTATATTATTCATAGAAATGGAAAATTAATACTTGACACATAGAGTTCCGTCCTTTAAAAAATTTATACCAAAAAATCATATTTCACTCTAAAAGATATGTATTCCAGATGACTTGGTCACACCTAAAGTGCTAGAATCAAATTCTAGAGAATCACATAATCCACAAAATATTAACTATATATTTCCATTTTCTTTAGAAATTAACCAAACCCAAAATTGTTAGCACATGATCGAAGGATCCCAAAACATGGTAATCCTTTATATAAAGAAAAACTACACTTAATCATCAAAAAAAAATCAAACAATACCCAATGTTCAACAAAGACCATTACAAAAAACAATTGTTATGAAAAGTCATCAAAATAATCGTATCTAAGTTTGAAATCCAAAATTCAAAAGTATTTGATCACATAGACCTCCACGATAAATATTTAAATTTATTTCCAAATAACATCAACTAATGTTAACGTCACATACTGAAAAGTAATTAACCTAATCAAATATTCACTTTGACAGGTTAATCATTTTTCATAAATAACCCAAATCTATAAAATTACTCAAAAAACATAAATTCTTCCAAAATAAAAATCCACTACTACTCCTCAAAGGAAACGACATATTATTCTATTTTCATTATGAAGATTGTGTTCCCAAAAGAGATAATGTCTTCCAAAATAACATTTATCACATAATCACCAAATCATTTTCCAATAATAAGGATAAATAATAATTTACCAAAATCAACATAATCTCGATCCATAATATCTTTTACCTAAATATAATTAGTCATACTAAATAGGGACTTCACATTGTCTTATGGTATGCGATAAATATCAGTTGCACTTTGGTTGTGGGTTCGATTCCTGTAGATTTTTTCAATGAGATGGCTTGTCATAGGGTCTACGTTTTGTCCCTTTTCAAAAACTATATAACTTTTTAAAATTCCCAAAATGAGATAAATTCCTCCAAAATAACCATAACATATTTTAACCACAAATGTTATCTTATACCTTTCATTTTCTTCCCCAATATTAATAACATATATTGTCTCAAATTCAGGGATCATATAAACCCAAATAGTTCATTATAACTATATCAACCAATGAGAATACAATTATTCTTCAAAAAGAATTTTCACATTATAAACTGCAGGGTTACATATACAAGAGAAAAGTCATCCAATTTAATCCCATTAACAAAAATCATTAATACATTTACACATTTCTCCATCCATTTAGTTCCATATTGGTTTTATCATGACTTTGAGGTTATCCAATAGATTAAGACATTGATAAAGGTAATGCACGGATCCCCTAAATTTACTGAAAATGACTATAAATGGATTCTTAGGATCATTGTTATTTTATTCCAAAGTACTCTCCATTTTTCCTTTGAAATTATTTATATTATGTCATTCATTCCCTCACATAAATAATTTCATTGTTCCATTATGACATATTCTAGGATTTCTCCTTCAACATTTCCAACATGATGTAATATAAGATTTATTTTCTCTATGGTCTCCACTACTGGAGATCTTATCATTCCCCTCCTTTATCTTCATTGTTGAGTTTGGGAGTTGGTAAATGTATATTTTTTTGATCATATTTTTGTAAAATTTATTTTGAATGAACATGATATATTTTACGCCAATCATAGTTCCATTTCATTGATAATTTCCACCACCATTCACACCTTGTACATCATGTTCAATATTACAATGGCTTCCTAGGAATCCATCCATTGACTAAATCTAGAAAGCAGAGTGTGAGTAACAATAGTAATAAAATAATTAAGAGAATATCACGACTCATTATCTTCCATCTAAAACACTATTGTATTAATCAAGGATATTTATTATGATATTATATTAGAATCCTTCAAATCAGTTTGTAACAAAAACATGAATTATCTTAAGAATATCCCATGGGAGTGTCATAACCATGAGTGCACCAAGGCCTATTTTCGTGTATCGGGATACCCCGGGTCAAGATCGAAACTCCTTGTTAGAGTTTTCAGTCCAAGTTACATATGTTCCATAGCTTCCCTAACCTACTTGTATCCAGACATTAATGTATTTCATGGAAAATATACAAAATCTCTACATTAACAAAATTATAGGAAGTTATTCTATACTAATCCTCAATGTCTCTCTTAGGGAAATATTATAAAATAAAAGTTTTTATAAATATAGATTACATGGTTTGTACTAAACTTCATATGATACAAACTATAATGCCCTGACCCTAGTTACCCAGAGTCAATGCATTATTAAATAGAATTTGCATAATCACAAGACATCACGTATCAAATTACCTATTAAATTAGTAACCTTGGAAGTACTAGATACATACATATGTTTTACATTACATCATAAAAAAACAACAATGTGTCCCCTTTGAACACATTAATATCCCTTAACCTATCCTTATAGTTCAAGCATAACATACTTGTTCACATCCTAGGGAAAAAAATAAGAAAGAGGTGAGCTCATATTATAAGTAATTATAAAAATATAGCGGAAAAAATCATAAATAACCATAAACATTTAAGGCAACATATAAGACTGGAATACAAGCCTTTTAAACTAAAACTTCAGCATAATATGGAAAATATAAATTAAATAGTTCCATTTACATATTAACATGGATATTTTACTAGTCGAATAACAACAACTAGTATCAATATCTATTTTTATACTGACGGAATGCATAATGATGGACATATTAACCACATTGTCAAGGCCTTGTTCCATGAATACAAACAATAATTTGTTAAGGCCTTGTTCCAAGACACAATTTTGTCTCCAATGACCTATCGATGCATCGGGGAGCTATAGTGGGCTCCACCCGTCACTAAATATGTCTAATTCATTCCTTATATGAAAAGGTTGAAAATAATCTAAAGATTCATATTAAAACTAGAATAAGAAATGTTAATATTTTAACCAAATACCATGAATGGTATATAAAATATCAACATCACAGTCAATCATAACTCATTTAATAAAATATAAAATATTTTATTATACTAAATCCACCTAAATCATGATTAATGAATGATAGTTTCATAGATGAAAATAATCAGTAAATCTATTCGATAGAAATATCCCTTTTTTAATAACATATAAATGTCTACCTATTTATCAAGAAGTCATTTAAATGATATTATTTAATAAAATTTTCCCATAACACATTGAAACTTTTAATGTTAATTTTAATTTTAAAACATCATGTCCATATAAACAAATCCTTAAATCCATTTTTAAAACATGGACATTAATGAGAAAGATTTAGAAGAATAAATCATAAAACATTTAAAATGATATTCTAGTTAGAGTACCTGACCAAATGAAACAATATTTAATAAAAATACTTGTGGTAATAAAAAAATTATAATATAATGATATTAATGTTATTCATGATATACGTTGTCAAATTATATTAAGTAAACCATATAAAAGTGAATAGGTACATAACAACAAAGAAGTCTCAATGGAATGTAAATTGAGATGAAATACATTATAATGACCATATATTTATGTTAAGGTTTAGTCAATGACATAATTATGTTTTAAAAATATAAATACACTTAATATGATTGGATATTTACTGTAAATTGGTAAGATTACATTCACACACATTCTTGTAAAACAGCACCAATGAATTGGATGTTTAACTCAATAAATGGAAATTGAGATAATTGTTCTCTTATCAAGTTCATATAAATGATTTGAGAATTTATAAATGGAGTTAATATGTGTATAAAAAGTATATTCACACATAGTGGAGTGAAAAATACTACTCAGATAAACAAATAGTGATTTCACACATAATCTGGTAGTAAAATAATCAACAAAGATTGAGTAAAACCCAATGAGTGGAAATTGAAATTAGAAATTCCATTAACGATTTGATAACATACAAAACATGATGAAAATGAAATAGGGATAATACAATTAAGATGAAAATACCCATAAAATTAAGTATATTACACAACGAATTCAATCATGGGCAGTACAAACACCACACAAAATTAAATTGTGGAATAATATAGCATAAATATCACAGGAATAAAAAGTGAGTTGAAAACCCCTTACCTTTTACTTTTACATGGTAGAGTGTAGGTTAAACTACTATATAAAGGGGAAATAATTGTTATTAAATTAAACAGGAACTGAATTCATAAATATCATATCATATATGATCTTCTAATATTTCATTGTTAATAATATTTCAGTAGTATCATTATTTTGGATGTTAACAGATTCATTTACCTTTATTTGTTCTGTTATGTATGTCATGTTTGATATGAATATTAGGTATTTAATTAATATCAATAAATATATTAAGTTATTAAAAAATATTTTTAATCATAAAATGAAAATTATTCTTGAATGGTTACGCTGGGGAATAAATCTTATCACATTCGTGCACACAGTAACCCGTACGTATGCACGAGCGAGAATAAAATTCTATTTATGGTGAAATTGTATGTAATTTAATGGTATATCATATTTAACAAATCATTAAAATGTTATATTTATTAGTTTCATCAATTATACTCATTATTATAACTATCCAAATTATGAAGTGTTGAATAACAAACTACACCACGACATAGAGACGGTAAGTCGTACGTACACACATATGGAGACTTTATCATTTATAATATGGATAGAATAACGAATATTGTTGTAACATTTTTATAAAAACATAAAAGTATATAGAAGGTATTGTAGATTTTATTTTGGAATCGAAACACCAATGAAAGAGGCAGTGGAGTAGAAAATAACTTTGAAAGAGTAGATAAAATTAATAGCTCTTCTTCAGGTACTTCCTTTTGATTTGATCAAAAGGGCTCATTAGGTTGTATTATGATCAAATTAAGGCCTATAGGATGAAGTGAGGGTATTTTTGTGGACATTGGATTAGGTTTTGGTGAAGCCAAATTGATTTAAAGATGTGATTTTGAGATAAGGGTACTACCATTTTATAAGAGAGGTGGGGGTCATTTTAGGAAAAGATTGAAATGTTATTTTATAATACAATAATATTCGGATTATAATGGATATAAATGGATTTATTTCATGTATAAGGTTTGGTGTGTTGAAAAACTCTCAACCAATATGTGTTAGAAAGGTTTAGGTCACCATAATAACATTACCCTTTAGATCTAACTCTTAATTAAATAATTTATCTTTTATCATGTATTCATGTATTTTTATAATAAATGGTTAATAAACATATAATAAAAATAAAAGTTAGCCCCATGTGGTTAAGTTTTTATATATCTAACCATATCTATGTTCTCTGGCAGATCCATATATTTCAAAAAATATTATATCAATTATTAATATTGTATTTCATTTATAAACACATTTATATCAATTTTGACACTATTAATTATTTTGATTTTATGAATGTTATAAAAAATACATCACTTCAAAAAATATATATTTAATCAACCCTATAATTTAATATTAACCAGGATAAATCATGCAATACATCAAAAGTCTCAATTTAAAATTATATTAATATTTATAATATCAATTATGTTAATATTTCATTAATAAGGTAATTACTGCATCAATATTGTATCATAAATAAATTAAATTATATAATGTATAAAAATTATTAATAAAATAAAATTATGTATAATTTTTTTTTAGATTTAATAGGAATATTTATAGTCGAAATTATCTTACGCATAACCTTATATTAAAAATGGGTTTTTTATTAAATAGTGAATATAAAACTATTACCTATTCTTTAAATAAAATAACTATAAATGACCTAATCTAATTCAAGTTGATGAAAGGGGATAAGTTTTTATTCATAAGTTTTATTTATTTAGAAAAAACGTATTTAATATAATTAGGTCATGTGTTAGGGTAATTATAATTTAAATTTTACCTTTAATTACCCAATTTACTTGTAACCGTGGGAAATAAAATTGAAACGTTACTATTCTCCCAAAATTATTTTCAACATATTGAACCAAATTTTACAAAATGATTTCAACAATGTCTCTCAGATTTTTGAAATTCAATTCACAGAAGTGGGAAAATTACGTTTTCTGAAAATTTGCAAATGTACCTAGAAGGAGAATAAAAGGAAGTAAAAAGTTCAATAATAAATTATATATCTAATATAATTATAAAATGAATTAAATTAATTACTTTGGACTAATATATGTATTATTTACCTATTTTAACTTTAAAATAAATTTATATTATAAAAATAATTTAAATAAAAGGTCGGTTTTAAACAATAATACAGTTTTTTGCACTATTCATCACAAATTTAATGGTTTTTGAAAAATACCAAAAATTCAACAAAAGATAATTTTTAAATTCAAAATTTAAATATTATATATATTTTACCAAATTCATAACATATTTGATGTATTAATTAATTTATAAAAACATTCCCATTGTCAAAACCAGAAAGTGTGTTTTTTGAGAAGTAAAAACTATATAATGATTGATTTGTGTTTGTGTCTAATTATAATGTAAAATTATTTCAAATGACACACATTAAATTAAATAATAAAAAATTAAATTAATGATACTTTAAAACCATTCAAATGAATAAATTAACATTATAATTATTTTAATTAAAAAAGTTGATTTCAATTTAAATTTAGTATTTTTCACAATTCATCAAAATAAGAATGTTATCAGAAAATCACCAAAATTTTATCAAAACTAAATTTTTATGTCCTACAACTAAATACAAAGTTTATTCTGTTAAATTGAATATATAAATGTGTAAAATATTATATTTAAAAAAATTTCACAATTAAAAGGCGTTAAAATTACATTTTTTTAAAAAATACATTTTTTTCCTGAAAAATGAATTTGTTCAAATATTATGTCTAAGAAAAAAATTATATGGATGAAAAAATTATATGGATTATATGAAATTCAAAATATCATAATTACTATTCATAATCGCTTTTTAAACGAATAGTTTGATAGGTCATGGTGCGCTTGAACTTGGTGTTGCGTACTTCACAAGGTATCATATTATTCAATGTGAAATGTATCAGGGAAGCTTGGGGTATTACAATACTTCACAACGTGTATTATAAAATGGAAAATAATCATGAAATACTTATTCATATTCATTTACATTTTAAGAAAAAAAAATTAATCGGTTAAGTTTTTCAACAACATTAGATTGGAAACATTCACTGCATTATCAAATATATTTCTTAGGATATTTTTTTCTCATCAAATGTTTGAAGACATTTAATATAACATTATTATCTTTATAATAGATATTGTCTGGATAAAATGAATTTCAATACATAAAAAATGAAACTCATATATGGGAAACTGAGAAATATTTTAAAAAATTCCATTCAACTAATCAGAATAGTAATATTCAGATAAATCGTTGTTTCTTTTATATATCAACCATGTGTTTTAAAAAAATTATATCTTCATTTAATTATGTGATATATCAATTTTTCATAATCTTATCTAAAAAATAATGTAATATGGACAACCATGGAGAAACATGGAATATGAATAATTATATTAAACATGTAATAGAACTCCCACAATAATATTAGATAGCCCAACACCATCCATAGAAGTAATAAATTATTTTCCACCCTTTTATTTAATTAATTGTTTTCATTTACACCCAGAGTAAATACATTTGGACAAAAAATTTCATAATGGGCCAACAAACTAAAATTACAAAACTTACCATTTGGTGGATATCTATTTCAAAATAATTATATTTTTCTAGATTCATTTATTTTCATTCACAAGCCATATAAAAAAATATATTTTTTGAATGACTTTTAAAAAAATTGAACACATACCCCATTTTTATCTTTTCCAAACCAATAACAAACAAGATAAATTATTTTCTTACAATTAAATATCCATGATGGATTATTTCCCATTTCCTGCCACTCAGACCATTTTTTTACTGATTTCTATAAAATACCAAATCAATAGTAAACTATATTTATACATTCTCATAACATTAATCATGTTACTAATGAAAATATAATTTGTGGTAACATAATTCTCCTTGATATCATGGTCTCATAATTTTTTAAGAACAAATTATCTTATTATAAGGATCATTTACAAAATTTGATGGATACATAGAAAAGCATGTAACTATTTCTTTATATGAATATAGTAAATCATCATATTTTCTCTTTAATTATAATAATTGTTTCTCCATTATTAGTCAAACAACAGTAGGGAAATGTTTCTCAAAAAAAGGATTCTTAAATGTCTCCCACCCCTAGTAATCAAGCACATCTATCTTAATAGTATTTTTAACAAAATAGAATCATCAATCAGCTTCACCTTAAAAAATATAATTTGAAATCATTACGATTTGATGTTTTGAACACCCCATGAATTCAACTATTGTTTCATGAACATTTCTTCATCATTCAGATACCACTACATCTTAAGAACCATAGAATTCTAGATTACTTTTTCTCATTAAATTCACCACTGTATTATTATTCATTTTTGGTATATTTAGATTATCTCTAACATGGGTACCACCATCATTTATAAAATATGTCAACTGATCCATTACTATAAAACAAAATTTCAATTCAAATATAAAACATCACATGTTTTTGATTTGTAATGATAACATAATCTTGGTGCCTTACCAATACAACATCCCTATTTCATCATTAGAAAACCATTTTGAATTGACATATATTAGAGGAAGATATACGGTAATCATAAAATTATTTTACACTCCAACAGAGCCATTATTTATAATTTTTCAGAGGTATTATGTTAACATTTTCAGAAACACTAATTTTATTTAAATATTTTATCTAATACTAAATATGGGGACTCGACCAAAAAACATACCTAATCATTATTTTTTTCATAGATTAAATTTCATGAATACCAAAAAATATTTTTGGTCAGGTATTTTTATAATTAGATAATAAAAATTATATATCAATCTATTACATCAAAATACAGAATTATACACATAGTTTCCATTTTTTCCACAAAAAAAACATTTAAGAAATAAATAGATTTAGCTTAATAAAATATATTCACACTTTTAAGCTTATCTGAAAAAATGTCGATGCTCATCACAAAACCCTATTAATATCAGTTTAAAATTTTGGATGAGAAAAATAATATAAATATTCGCAATAAAAGTAATCAACCAAACCCATTTGTCTATGTATACATAAAAAAACTATTTAAAAATAATCATTAGTTTTAAAATAATCATTTTAATACACATTAAATAATAATATTTTCCCAAAATAAATTCATAAACCATTTCATAATAAATATTAAATTTTAAATAAACCTTATAAATTATTCTCTTCAATCATGAAAAACTAATGAAAACATTTCAAATACTTTTAATTCACACCCTGAAGAAGTAGTATCGAATATATGTAAAAATTAGATAATTTAATTGATTTTTAAAAAATAATATTTATATATAAAAACATAGTAATCATAGAAACATATTATAGGTAACTTGGGAAATAATTTTATGACTCACTCTTGAAGATGTAAAAACCAATACAGTCGACATCCTTAACCAATACACTGTTGGGTTATCATGGACCCATTCATACATTATTTAGAAAATATACACCCATCCTAGGATGACAGTGGAACCATCCATACATGGTTTATTACATAACTAATATTCATCATAACAATTCCCAACAATAATAACTCATTTATAACATATAAAAACATCAAATTTATATTATTAAACTAATTAAAATTCTCATTTCACCTATAAGAAAACATTTTAGAATATTTAGATATCCATTCCATTTTAAATATATTATTTAAAAACCACAACATATGGAAGGAAATTTTTTGAAAAAATATCATGGATTCTCATAATGGAATTGAAATGTAAAATAACTTCTAAAGAAGCAGTAAAAGTTAATGTCGACGAATACTTTAAAAAGTAATATTCATATTGGCATTCAAACGAAAGAAAATAGTTCTGTACAAATAATTTAAAAAATAAATAGTTTTAAAACCATTTTAAGTGACATAAATTATCATTTATAATTTCTCATTGTCCATATAATTTTTTATGTAAATTATAATTAACAATATGGACTGGAAGGAAAATATTTTCATGGGAAGAATTGAAAGATGTTTTTTATGAAATCAGTGATCTTCAATCAAACCCATCATGTATGTTCATTATATTCCAATGTAATAAAAATATTTTAATTATTAAATTTTTTAATATATATTTTCATTTTTATTATTCCTTTTTTATTTTATTAATTATCAAATTATATTCAATTTCATAATCGTTTATGTTTATATTAAATGTTTGGATGATATTGGGATCATATGACAAAATGATTGAGGTAGGTTGAATGTGGTCCACATGGTCATTATTCAATAATCTAAATAATAATAATCATTAAATTATTATGATTAATATTATTTAATTTTAATTTTAAAACCTATCATGATTTATGGTTATTAAAAATGATCCACATTACAATCATGGTGATGGTTTTTTACGTATTCAAGAGTAACATTTACATATATAAAATATCATTATTGTCAAAAGGTAAGTTTCATTTTATAATTTAATAATGATAATTATATGTTGAAAACCATATTATTACATTTAAAATACTTATATATATATCATCCTTGTGATCTGGTGATGATAAATAAATCACATCATGTTTTGAAGGATGTATTCCACAAGTACATATGAAAGATCTGTCGATTATTAGTGAATGGGATGATAATAATTTAAATTTTTTATTACATATTAAAAAATTTAGATATATAGTTCGTATGTTATATATACATTATATCCATAATTATAAACATTCATTATTGTGGGTGATTTAAATCAAATTACATCAGTTCCCAAGGTGGTGGTCTATCATACACTGGAATAACAGTTTTGTCTCCCTTTTGATATATAAGGAGATGTATATAAGGTTTTCCATAAATAAATATATTTTAGTAATTTATTTTATTATATCATGGGTTTTGAATAATATTTAAGGATTTTGACGAATATATGAAAAACTGCCAATTAAAAACGTTGCCTCTTCATTTGAGAACCTCTTTACAATTATAACTAAATCCTTTCTAGGATGGTATTATAATCTATCCAAGAGATATAGGTCATGGTGAGAAGTAAATAAGGGGGTTTATAATGTATTGGTTGGACCAAATGGCTCATGAAGTGTCGATAGGTTAAAATTGGAGGTGTCCTTTTAAAAGAGTTGGTGGGAACACACTAGATAATTTCCTACAATAATTCAATAAGATAAAGACATTATAAAGGAAAATGATTGAAAATAAAACTATATATAAGGCTTTTCAATTTTTTATGGTAGATATATTGATATAAAATTGGATTTTTAAAATTTTATTTGGAAATAATGCCCAAATTGTTTGGTAAAACACTCGATAAATTTATTTTATCCTTAACATTAAAACCTAATTTTTATGCTTTTAATAATCATTATTTAACAGAGTTATGTTGAAAATATAATCAAATATTAATTATTTATATTCCAAATATTTAATTAATTTTACTAAATTCAAATAATTTAAGTGGAATAATTAATTTTAAAATTAAACATATAAGTGTAATGAAAATGAAGGTTTTTTAAAGGAAGAGTTTATTGAAGAAAAAAATATATTTATATAATAATTAAAAATAAAATCGATCCCCTTGAAATAAATTGATATTAAAAAAATATTCAACTAAAATTAAATTTGAAAAAATTTAAATATAAGGTAACTTTGTAAATTCTTTAGAATAAAAAAATCATTAAACAAATCAATATAATTTATTATTCATTGAAAAAATAATCATTTAGGAAAAGTACCAAAAGATAATTGTGAAATCATTGTGGAATGTTGATTGAAGGAGTAAATTATATTTTTTAATAAATATTTCAAAATATTCTAAAAATTAATTTAGAAATAGTTTTGAAAACCTAATGAAAAATAGGTTTTTATAAGAATTTCATTTTTCAATAAATAATTGTCATTATATTAAAATTATGAATATAAATAATCAATGGGTGAATTTAAATAAATATAAATATAGATATAATATATAAACTTCATTTAATAATTTCCATATTATTGGTTATTTTAATAAGGTACTTTTTATAAACATTATGTATTGTGCAAATAATTTCATGAAAAGTGTGTTTTTAATCCTCAAAAAGTTTCTTATACCAAAATAATAAAAATTAAATATTATAATGAAGTTAATTAAAAATTTTAAATTATATGTTTCATATATCACTTTAATAACAAATCCTAAATAAAATGGGAATTTTAAATTACATTATTTAATTAAAAGGCAGTATTTAAGAATCGACAATTCATTGTATTCACAAAAAAAAACCATCATTTCTGAATAATACTAGAAATTCATCCTAGAATAATTATAACATGATGAATTAAAACACGAGAATCAATTTTTCAAATTCAAATTCATTAATTTAAAAATTAAACGTTCAAAAATACCTTATAATAAAACTGATTAAAATATTATTTAATATTTTAATAATTAATATAACTTTATATTAAATCAATACAATGAAATGTGAAAAAGATTCATTGTACCATTACATTTTTTGTTACAAATAAATCAATTTGGACCCAACCAACCACTTTGATACGAAAATAATAACATTATTAAGCTAATTCATTCACCTTCCTGATAAACTTCCATAACCCCTCTATAGAGATTATGTGATGTCTCTATAACTAATGGTTGTAGCTAGACTAGAGTATCAGTTAAATATAATTTATTAATCCACTAAAATAAAAATTTGGCAAGGTTTCCATAATCAGTTATCGTAGGTCGATTGATATGAATGATTATATATTATTTAAATATCACAGGGCACTAATATTGTATTTGTCTAAATAGTTTATCCCACTATATAATTATGGTCGGTATCAACAGTCATGTTTTCCCACATTGTCATATTATCAATGATTAATATAGAGAATATTTTTTTCAGAACTTTCACTATTAAAAGTCTTGTATTAACTGGTCGTAATCATCATGACTATCCTCATACCATTATTATCTTCTAAACCACTTTATCTCTCATGTAATGTGGTCGATGATTCATTTAATAGTGATTTTTTAATCCCAATGCTCTTATGTAAGGGTGGAAAGGATGGGATAAAAGAGATTATGTATAAAATAAAGGGTAGTTGTATAATTCTAGAGGAGAAAATGTCATGGGGGATGAAAATATGGTGTATACATGAATTTAGTTTCGTTAATAAAGGATCTCCAAGGACGATTAAATGTTTGGTGGACATTGAGATGAGGTTTATGGTTGATGAGAGGTGTGTCCCAAGGTATTTCGAGACTGTAAAAACTTTTATCCATGAATCCAATTGTGTTATGAAATGATTAATTCTCATATATATACTTCTCAACTAATAATACTAATTTATTATAGGTGGTTTTGTACATGGGTAGGCTGAGTTCGCCAAAAAAGTGTTAAATGGGTGGGAGGTCGCATGTATGTGTCCCTCATTAGCCTAACCATCCCTATTTGTGAATTTATACACCTCACACCAAACGTAGACACTACCCACTTCCTTTTTACTCCCTATTGATAAAAGGAATGTTACTTTATAGAGACCCTCCCTATTTAAAAATGATTTTTTCAACCTTTTTAATATTGAAAATAAAATAGTAATACAATAATAAATTTATATGTTTAGAATATTGAGAAAATAATTTTCATACATCATGACTACATAATAGATATTAAATGTTTTTTAAACCCATTTTATATTCCTCCAAAAATGTATCAGGACTCCCATAGTTCATATAAGCACATTAAGAGATACATTCATATAAGAGGTGATATAAATTCTCAAATAATATATGAATGAAATTGAAGTAATAATAAAAATGAGTCAATTGTAAATAGGTGAGTATAAAAATTATTATATTTATATCATAATAATTGGATCATAAAAATAAAATTGAGTGAAACATGATATGACTATGTTTGAATGACATTAATACATTGTGAAGAAATATTTCTTCATGTTCACACATAACATATGTGAACAAATAATAATATCATATGTGTGAGAAAATATGGCTTCATGTTTATTCATAATATTCATAATTTCATGAGACATATCACATTACACTATTATTTTGACAATACATAATTTTGGGCCAACCTATAGCATCATACAAATCTCAACAGTACACACCCTATAAGGAAGGAAAACTTATAAAAATTGTAGCCATGAATTAAACACCTAAAAAATATTATTATTCATAATGATTTATTAAACCATGTATTAATTAATAACCATTAATATTATCATTATAATAATTGAAATTATATTGTTGAGCAGTATTTATTTGAATAAATATATAATAGGAAATTGTGAGAGGGGGAAACAACTCAATACAATACTATGATATTTTGGTAAAAATTTTATATAAAAACTAATTTATTAAAATTAGAAATCATATCAATGAAAAACAATCATTAATATCACTATAAAATAATGTTAATGTTAATTATAAGTATAATATAATGTTTTTTGGAAGAATTTTTTCAATATAATGAAGAATGGTATGAAAATTTAATAAAGAGATAATTGAATTTAAGAGTCCCCTAACATTAAATCCTAATTTATTTTTTCTGCATTTCAATTCCTATATATGAAAAATATGTTTATTAAATAATGATAAATGAGGTGAATTTTCTATTTAATTTCACTCTTGATCAAGTGTAATAATTGTATTTTATTTTGTAATTCCCTTTGTTAATGGTGAAAAGATATGATATTATACTCCCCTTAATGATTTCTATCATTCATTGATTTCATGATTTTGTTTTGAAAAATATATAAATTTGTAATATTTACTCAAAGAAACTATAAGTAATTTATTATGAATATTATTTGATGTGGTTATAATTATCGATATGGTAATTTCCTCATAAGTGGTTAATGATCAATTAGTGGGAAATTGTCAAAATAGGATGTGAGGGATGTATAACAATTAAATATACTATAAATAAAAAAATTATTGATGAAAAATAATAGTAACATAATTATAACATGATATTTAATTGATTTAAGGGGTTTTTTATAAAGAAATATATTGGATTTAGTTATATAATAGTAGAATCGAAGGGAAATATGAAGAAATCTTAAATTCGTATTGTATTTTGTTACATTATTATTTTTAATAAGTAATTTAATGAATTATATTATATTAATATAAAATATCCCAAAGAAGGATAATGGTATTAAGAGATGTAATTTGTGTATATTTGTATATTTGCGAAGTATTAGGGGGTGGTTTTTGAAGGGAATGGAGAGGGTGTATTTATACTTTTTGAGGGGGTTAACTTGAGTTGTAATATTTAATAAAATGGAATTGCGAACATAAATCATGTAACATTAATATTTTTGATATGATGATTAATACATGATTAAAATTATTTTTTTTGGCATTGAGACCCTTAAAAAATTGATTTCATTAGTTTATTAAAATATAAAGTATAAAATTAAAAAAAAAATTAAAATGACTAATTTAAATTTTTTGGATACAGAAGGTACTTTCTAGTTATTGAATTATAATTTCAAAAACTAGTTTAAATAAAAAACGCTTTTTGTAAATCCACAAAATTGTGACCTGTATAAAGAATTATTACATATTGAACTATGTAATTAAAAATATTCTATTTACATAAAAATTATATTCTTGACTACACATCTAAAATTTGTTTTCTTTCAAGAGATTTACAACAAATTAACCCATAAATAATTTTTTTGTAATAATTCTAAAAATTAAATTAATTTTATCACAATTTTATTCAATATTATGTAATTTATATTATTTTCCAAATAATAAATTTTTTTATGAAATAATTTTTTTCAAATTTACACTTACGCCCTCAATTTTTTATTATTGATATTTATTTTATTATAATATAATATTAAAATTTTATAAATATATTGTTGCTTAATATTTTTTATATATCATCAAGAATATTGTGAGTTAAAGTTATTGTTCTTAATGGTAAATTACAATGATGATGGTAATATTGTTATACTAATTCATATCATCTCCAATTAATAACTTTTAATTCCATCATTCATCTTTCACATCAATTTGTATCAACGGTAAATAAATTTTTAATTAAAAATTTTGATTGTATTATTATTTTTGTTTCACTTTTTTACATTTTTTGTTTGCGAGTGTGGTAATTATATGTCATAAAACTAATCTATATTTTATTTTCTCTCGATTTTTAGGTTTATTATATTTATGTGTAATTTCCCATTTTCATTTCTCTATATTTTACTAAAATTTAATGTTCCTATTTAATGAAATAGATTGTTTTTAGATTTTAGAATTTTTTAAATGTGTATATATTATTATATATTACACATATTTATTCACATAAAAATTTCAATTTATAAAACTCCAAGTAATTACATGATTCCACCTTGAGAAATTTCATCCTTTAATTTTCTTCTTATGTCCCAAATTTGGATTAGGTTAGGATACTTATTTTTTATTCCATTTTATGATTACCATGTTTTAAATTCCTAAAGTTATTGTCACTATTGATCTATAAAATGGTGTGTTGAATTTTCATGTATAATTTTATATCTCTAATCTAAGATCATCATAGTTTTCTCCTCATTTGATAGGTCATGTTCCAGTTTTACAACATCCAAATTAAGTGTATATGAGGATTTATTTTGAACTTTTTTAGGAGGGATTCCTTGAACATATCCTAAGATTGATCTATTTTTTTTCTAGATGATAATACAAAAAACCTTTATTAAAAATTATCTCAAAGGGGGTAACATACCATGGTCTGATCATTACCTTCATTCCAAACAGAATGACATGATTCCAAGGTATTATACAAAGAAACAATTTATCTATAACATTAAAAATCCTTTCACATTGAAATATTATAATCATATAACTTTTTAATCTTTGGGAATATTTAATGTGTTTTTAAATGGATTAAAAATTCAAAACCATTTACTTTATAAGATATGATCTAAATTCCATTCATTCTACAAAATCGTCCAAGTATCTGGTTGATCTATATCATTTCCTATATAGTTATTCATATTGTTCCTTCTGAATACTCAAAAAAAAACTTTGGATGATAACCCAACCGATGGGTAATATTAATCCATAGATTCAATAAAATTCACTAAATAGTCCCTTAGTAAATAGGATGCGCCTGAATGGACCTTTTAGATTTACTATTAGTATGGTGGTGACAAGATATATATATTTTTAATTTAGTATTCCATGATTGTTTAATAACTGTTTAGAATTCATTGTTGATCCTTGAAACGTCACCAAATTATACTAAACATAGTTTCCCTTACATCATCATATATTTTTTACGTATATCATGAAAATATTTCCATGAAAAACATTATCAATTTTAATGATGAAGTGGGATGTTTATGTGTGTCTGTCCACCAAAACCCAAATCTTATTTCAATATTTTGATGACATTGAGTGACATATAAAAATATTAATAATTATTTTCTCTCATTTCAATGTCACAATAGGAAATAGGTTCATCATCCCTTTGTGGTTATAGTGGTATTATTTAATGTTATTTTATACCAATAAATTTAGTGAATACTCAATAATAATTTAATTTATATTTTAATGTTATAATTATTGTTGAATATTTCTGTAAATAATAAAACATCCAAAAATGATTCATAAATATGACCTATTATTATTATATAGTAGCTCATTCTAAATCTACATTTATGACAGCACATGTGGTCCAATTCTATACTAAATGGGACAATCTGTTTATAATTCCCCTCTATTACATCTATTATATGTTTTTGAATCTAAAAATCGTCCCTATATTTATTTGTGGAATTATTCTTGAAATATATTTATGAAATATTTTTTGAAAGGATGGATATCTTTTCATCCTTTATGATTTCAACATTTATCATTTTCATATCCATGAAGTTATGGTGTTTCATAAACTTCATTATGGACAATGACTCCAGTTATCTTCTACTAAGAGAACCACTTAACTTATTCGCCCTTCTAGGATGGTGGTGAGTTGAGTAATCATAGTTTTTTATTATCTATATCCATATTCATCGGTACCTGACGAACTCATTTTTAAATACAAAATTTACAAAATTTTGATTTTTATATATGTCACAATTTTTACCATATAAGTAGTGTATCTAAATATTAAATGCCAGTATATTTTTTTGTCAACTCTAGAGTATGTGTCATATAGTCAAACACACAGATTGCCTATTTTGGCGAGGTTTACGCTATTGCTTTTTAATTATTAATGATTAATAACCAATTGAATATTTATTAGGTGTCACTATAAATCTCATACCCTTATTCACTTAGAGGTAGTATGGGTAATGGTGTATTGATTGCCATCTTCTTTAGATCCTTAAAATTTTTGTTTCCTTATTCTATAACGACATTCTATAACCAAATTAGAGTTAACATAGTTATAAAGTGAGATATTTCTTAAAAAATTCTCAAAAACAGTTTTTTATATCGATCTAGTTGCATAAAACTAATAATATATGTGAAAAATTACTGTCAAAGATATTCCTCAGTTACATTTTACATAGATAGGTTTATAAAAATTCCATCACTAGTGATCTCATTACCTGGGTGTGGATTATTAAATCTAAACATGACACTTTTTTCCATAGAATAAAACTTCTCCTTCATTAACATGTTTACAATATTTTATATATTATCTTAATATTTCAGTTATATCTTAAATAAAATTATATTATCGTTAATAATGAATACTACATATTTATCAACAAATTAGATAAAGAATCTCTTCATCATGTCTATGAATTTTTCACGGGTGTAAGTATGTTGCAGTAGAACCATTATAAACTCATAGTATGCATATAATTATGATAAATATGACTTATAAACATCATTTTACCCCACCATTAGTTGTTGATATCAAAAATAACTATCCACCAATGATTTCATATAATATCCTAATATTTGATCGAACAAGTTATCAATCGTTGGAATGGGATACATTTTCTTCATGGTTATCTTATTATACTCATTGTAATGGATTCACTATTACATAGATCCATAAATTTTCTTGAAAATGATCTTTAGAAAACCCCAATATGATGCTCAAGGTTGTATGATATGTTTTTTCAAATTTTATTGTATATTATATATTAATTCTACCAATTCAATGAGTTATATTATATAGGGTACATTATATAGAGGATTGTATTTGAGAATGTGTTCTATTGAGAAATATACCTCTCAATATAGAGTATCTCCAGAAAAAAAAACTTATGAAATGAATTAGTTTTTTTCCTCATGGTTGGAGTATCCTCCTAGTTGGTGCTTTATGTTGACACAATCATTAAGTAATGATATGTTTCTTTAAAAGGGTACGAGTATCCAAACTATTGAGGGATATTCTAGAGTATATTCATGATCTTTATTTAATTTTTATCTCCTTGTGATATAATTTAAAATATTTAAAACAAATAATTTTTTCTGAATTTTTATGTGACCTTTAAATAATGGGATCCAATCCATTGGCCATAATGAATCAAATTACACCAAATAATTTTGAGATACACTAGAAGAATTTTCCCACATAATTTATACATGGTGTATTCCACCACATTATTTGCAATGATTTCACCACTATATCTTTTCAAAGACATATCTACTTTACGGTATTAGGGATGTGATTCAATAGTTCAAGAAAACATGTAAGATATAATAGAGTGAATTGAACATTAATTAAATAAAACAATGATTATTAATGATTTTATAGTAAGCGTACTTTATATGACCTCATTTTAATTTTCTACCTAAGAAGTAGCAATGGAATACAATTTCTCATTAAAACTTGGATTAAGTGGATCCAAATATTGATTCCCTCTATGTCCCTAGATTTGGTACACTAGTTTGAATAGTTCTCTTTCTCCTTATAGAAGAAGCAATGAACCATGGGTGGTACATTGGGTGGTTCCTTCAATTACCCCATCACATTAGTTATCTTATTCATATCTATTCAATATTAATGAGATTTATATCCTTATATTCCAAATTTAATGAAGTTACACATTCCATTGAGCAATTTTTTATGGGGTGTTGTTCCTAATATTTGACATGCTGTTGGTAGGATATTATTTCATTTTTTATCCTATGATCCTTCTTTATAAATGTATATACATTTCTTCAAATATCAATATCCATGAGTCCATTATCCAATCTCCATATCTTATTTGAGATAACATCGAACTAATTATTGTTAAATACCAATGTCTTTTATGTAAAATGAATTTAAAATAATTATTTAAACTACTAAATAATTTATCTATTTTTCTATTTATACTTATATCAATACATGAGTCTACCATGAAATCATTGTGAATGTCTCCCCCAAAATCAAGATAGATTCACTTTATTTTTTCATGACATATATAAATTATGTCTCCATATTTTTTACAAAGAACAATAGAAATAATATTTAAGAAATATATTATTAATTTCGTACCTCTATATTTAATCCAATTAATTACCTGGGTTCATATTATTAATCAAGAGAAATATTTCATAAAAAATTTATCTAAATTATATAATCCAACAGTTACATTTTTTTAAAACAATTATGTTCATAAAATATATAATCCATTGAATACTAAAACTATTTTGTGATAATTGGGTCAAAATATCCCTTAAATATCGATAGTAATTGGAATACAAATGATATGAAGGATAATTTCTCATTATTCGGTAGAGGTGTACAAAACAATAGATTATGTTTTATTTACTAACTTGAGACATATGTGTAATTAATACTATGATCATTTTTATTGTACCTAACTTTGTATTGGGGATGTCCTTAATGAAATTGTTTCATTGTCCCTCACATGGTTGGTTGGTATAGTTAATCCTAGATCCCATCAATTTATAATATAACAAAAACTATATAAAAACAAATGTCAATAAATCGTGATAATATAATTACTTCTCATCAGAAAATCATTTCTTTATCATTCATTAATTTTGGTCCTAAGAAAAAAAATACCGTCTAAAAATTTCTTCTAGGATATTATACATCACTTTTTTTAATCAGTAAAATAAATAATTTCATTCTTAATATATCCTTCATAATGGTTATTAAATAGAATGTGATCAATAAAATAATATACCCTAGGAGTTTCATAATCGATGTGTAGTTACGACCACATGTGGTAGACCATATGAATATCTAATTAATACTAATCCCACAATTTTCAATGTAATTACCCTCAGGATTATCTATGCTAGATTATATATAAAATTATCTGTATCCAAAAAAGGATTTCAATTCAAGGAAACTATACACTATATATGTATCAAAAATATAAGGATGTATTTCGATATTTATTCATATCCCAATGGTTTTAAATAGTTGTTTTGTTTATAATTCCAAAATGTATGACACATATGTCTGATACCATGTTTTATTACCCTTGTTTTGAAAACATTATTTTTATAACATTACTAAGAAATATTCAATCATAATTATATAATAAATATTCTTTAGGCTTTTTTTCAATAGAAAATTATAATTATAAATCAGGAGTAAATAATAAAATTATACAAAATTTAGATCCATATTAATATTTGTCATAAAATATCTCATGTTACTATGGAATATATCCAATTCATAGAAAAAAAACATCATACTTTAGTGGTCAGGTCTTATAAATACGTTTTGACTAAATAGATCATAATGGTCATCAATTCGAAATATGAAAAAAATCATAAAATCACATGTTAAAACAAATATAACCCTAGATTCATACATAATAAACATTACCATATTAAATATAACAAATTAACAAATTCCATTTAAAGATATATGAATCATGGCCCACCAACTACACAATAAAATTCTCCTAATCGTGTAAGAAAGGTGGACTGAAAATATATTCTAGTTGTAGACATTTAATAAAAATTGAAAAAATGGGTTTGATAATGATATATTCAATATTATATTAATGATTAACCACTAAACATACTAATATATGTTGTCAAAAAATAATTTTCACCCTTATTTTTTGTCATAAAAAATCATAGTTCGTAGTGGGAAGGGGAAATAACTCAGGTTGAACAAATGATATGTTTTATAATATTATGAATCAAAAAAATAATCTCAATGGTGGTATAAAAATCCATTACTCAAAAATTAAGTGTAATTTTTAATATAATAATAATATATGATGTTTATAATTATTTTATCAAAATTATATAATAGGGTATAAAAATCATCGGTCAAGGAATTGGTTTTACGAGTCATCTAACCTTAAATCATTTCTTATTTCTTAAAATAATTAATCCATATATAATTAAATTATTTTTATTAAAACATGAAACAATAAGAAACTTTATTTCATTATTTTCACTATTTATAAATTATTGTAATTGTATTTTTTATTTTAATTGACATTTTTAATGGTCAAAGGATTAGATGTTATATTTTTATTGAAATATCTCATTTTCCTTCAATTTATTGATTATGTTTTATTAAAACTTATATGATTGTAAAATTAATTAATGAATATTAGAACTATATATATATTAATACCATTTTATTATAATAAATTTTTTAATAACCATCTAAAGATGGTGATAGGTATATAGTTGTGAACGTCCTCATTGTCAGTTAACTGATCATTAACGTGATATTGTCAAAACATGATGCTATAGATTAATTACATTTATGTATTTGGTAAATAAAATTATTATAGTATTTTACTAAACGAAAAATTATTATAATGTGCTAATTAATTATTTTTTAAAATTTTGGTTGAAAATAACTGATATGTGAAGAAGAGAATTGGAATGTGAAAGGAAAAGAAGATTGAATCACACCTCCTTATTTGTATCGTTCCTTTTCAACATCCCTTAACTAGTTTAAATGATGGAGCACTTTGACTATATAATGTCTCTAAGTATTATAAAGGAGTTATGATTTGTAATTTTGGAAGATATGTTTTTTTATATGTGTTGTGGAATTTATTTTCCATGGATGGTGAGAGTTTAAATTATAAATATAAAGCTGTGTTTTTTAGTTAGAATTTTGAATAAAACAAAATTATCATTTTAAAAAATAATACTTTTATAGTTTTAACCATTGAAATCATATTTTATTAAAAATATATTTGTATGAATTTTAAACACTTTATTAATTAAATTTTTTTTATTAAACCTTAATGGTAAAAATTAATAAAAAATTAATTCTTTTTTTTATTTCTACAAATAATTTTTAGGTTTTTAATTTAAATATCAAGAATTATATAACATAATAAACATATATTGGGTTGTTCCACATATTATATAACTAATATTTTCATAGTTACATATTGAATAACTTAATTAAAATATATCATTTATGTTACAAATGTGTATGTTACTATCCACCAAAAAATTAATTAAATTTAAAAATTACATAAAAATCGCCCTTATAAAATTTTGAAATTCTATTTATACATATGGAATTCATTTTATCAAAATTCAATACATTGATATGTAATTTTTATTATTAAAATAATAATTATGTTTTTTTGAAATATTGTTTTCAATAATTAAACTTATACATTAATTTAGAATTTATTCTTGATATTTAGATTATGAAATTATAATATCGAAATATTATTGAATTATTATTAGAAATTATCTTCTATATTTCATAGTATATTTTTTAGGTTAGTATATTATTCAACCAAGGAACATAGTATTTTATAGGGTCATGAAAATATTCTTAATTGTCAAAGTACTATTCTAATAGCTATATTACAATTTCGATAGTCATATTTCCTAATATGAAAATCTCTCAATTAATTCATTTAAATTTCACCACAATTACTCTAAATGTAATATATTTATATATTTTATAATTTATACTTGAAACCTAATTGTTTTCTTATTTTATACAATGATATTTGAAAATGAGATAATATTACAAGATCAAGGTGATTCAGGTATTATAAATCAATTAGTTTTATTTTATTACGCATTTTTATTTTAATATTATTGTTTTTATTTTCAATAATTATTATCTATATATACAGTTCAAAAATACAAATACAATATTTTTTTATAATGTGTTGCATCAGCTTCTACTATATTGTATTCAATATATTTATTTAGAAGAAATTTTTTATTTTTAACATTATTGGTTGTCACGTAAATAAATGAAATGCTAACATTACATAATAAGGTAATTAGAAATGAAATCTATAATTATACTTTGGGATTTAATAGGTATGTTATAAAATTTAAAACATAGAATCATTAAATTTTTCTTATTCATCGGTCCCTCATAGCATTGATTAAATACATGGGTATAATTTAATATGGACCGTCAACAATAAATCGAAAAATAAAAATTTATAGTTGTTTAATGATTCCCATAATATCTATTTTAACCATCGTAGAATATTTCATTTCCTAAAAATGTATATAGAGGTAGAGGTTCTACAATTGGGTTATCATAGAAATTATTGGTTGTGTAAAACTATAAAGTTATATGAAAATTATATCCAATTTTATAATTCTAAATCCCACCATAATATTTATGATGGTAGTTTAAAATGAATCAGGATATTGTTATGGAATAATTAAAAACAATCATGGAGAAATTTTCAGATATCATTATATATATTTTTTATTTTGGTGGAATAGTACTTCTTTGAGGAAAACATTTTAATATTGAAATAATTTTTTTTGTATTTATTCAAATTTCCTTCAATAAATTACAAGGATATATAATCTCTTAGAGAGATCCACATGAACTTTTTTTCGTGTGTATTTGATCTTTATCTATTGAGATATAGTCTACTGTAGGGACATGGTATTATATTTTTGAGGTCTAAAAACTATTACAGGATTCATTTTTGAGTGATATTGGAAATTTAAAAAAACATTATCCAAATAGTCTATTATAAATTACTTTTGACGTTGTGATTTCATGAAATTATCATCCTCAAAATAATTATATTCCAATTAAAGGGTATCGTTTTGTAAAAGTCATACATTTTGATATCATATGTTCTATAATACTAATTCTTCTCTGATGTTTGTGGATTATTTATTCCCATTATTTTGGGACTAAAACATTGATGGATAGAGGAAAGGTAATTATAGTATAATATACATCCATTGAAAAATGATTTTTTATTTCCCTAAAAATATCATTTTCCCTCACATAAGGAAGTCCCACATTTTTCATTCTGCTATAATTTATTTAATCTTCATATGAGGGTTTCTAAGGGTTTTGGTAAAAAAAATTTGTCTTTCATTAAGCATTATATAATAATTAAAATTCAATCATAGAATTACTTGAATTATTCCGAAAATGAACTATAATTTTCCTAAATGAAAAACCAAATTATATACCAAGTCTACATCACAAAAATTAGTTTATTCAAATTTGAATGATTGATATATTATATTTTTATTAAAACATAAATGTTTGGATAAAACAACAGAAAATTGATTGAAAAATTATTTAAGACCTATTTCTACACATTTAATTTAGGATAATTGTTCCTATTGATTTGAACTTCGTGTTCTATAATTTTTAAAAACATTATAAAGGTTTTGAAAATATTTAATAGAGTAACCAAGAAACAAATAAAATTATTATTTAAAATTTAACACATTCTCACCTCATTGTAGATAAATCATTAGAATATAATATCCATGAAATGTTTATCATTGTATGTGGTCACATTTTGATATGCATCACCCCTATCTATTTTAGTTTAACTAGCACCAACATTCAAATTCTAAAAATTTTATTTTATTTATATTTCACAGTATTGATGGCCAAATAAAGGGTTTGGGTGGGTATTATAGGAATAAAAATTGGATTCCCATACCGTATGATACTTTAATAATTCCCAATGATATTTTATACAATATTATATAGGATAATAAAAAATAATCAAGTTTCCTAGAAATTTATTTCTATTTTTATTTACCATTAGAGAAAAATTTTATATCTATCCATTCATTATCTATACTCTTGAATTCATGTAAGGGTGATAATATGTTATTTTATTGTAAAAAACAATATTCTTCTCCTGGAAACTACTAAATACGGTATTTGTAATGGGGTTTCCTATAGTTGACCAATTACAATAAAACAAAAAATCATGAAAATATATTCCCCACAAAAATTTTCCATACCATCATTATTGTTTTATCCAAGGTAGATTTTTATTTATCCAACATTGAAAAATAAAATTAACACCAAAATTAAGGTATGTACATTGGAAATTAGAAACAGTCCCATGAAATAGATTCCTAAAACAGTAAATATTTTAAATATTATTATAGTATTTTATGGATTTTCATCCCTCTAAATGATATTTCATTTTCGATGGATATTCTCGCAATATTATGTGTATATTGTCATATATGGTTCATTTGTAGGCTAGAATAATACTCTATTCATTATCATAGGAATATTATGATCAGGTCATGGTGTCGTCTCATAAGATAGGAGTAACAAAAAAATAGTATATTATACACTTTTTAATAAACTACACATCAATGAATCAACCCTTCAAGACATTTTTTAAATAATAAATGTTAATAAAATATATATATTATCTTTAACAAGGATACCCTTTCTCTATTGTTGTTTTATATTCAGGGAAATTGTCTGATCTCCAAACTATTTAAAAATGTAAATGTACTATATTCATATTGTAAACTATGATATAAATAATCTCTCATCCAGAAATTAATAATTCAAATCCACACATGGATCATCACATACGTATGAACATTAAATCCCTAAAACTTTATGAACTAAAATATTCTCAGATACATTATTATAATTAATTAAAAATATAAACTTCTCATGTAATATGATTTACCAAATCAATTGTTTATTTGTATCATTTTTTTAATATATATTTTTCAAATAATAATTTTTGTATAAGATATGTCTTCCACAAATATTATTGAAACATCAGGAATAGCAGTTTGATGTATGAATCCAACTCCTTATCAATTTCATGGAAAGAATCATCTTCATATGTGCCATAGTGCATATGTAGGGTCAGAGTAATCATACCCAATGAGAATCCCCAGTGAGGATTTTCCCACAAGGCACTAAGAATATAAATATTTTATCATATAGGGGTATAAATAGTTTACTTATAATATAAAAACAAGAGAATATGATTTCGAAAATATAAAATATTGTAGATGAATAGGGATTCCAAAAGTAGTTAAACCAAATTTGTTTTTTCAATTACTGACGTATAACTAGTTCATAAATTCCATTTTTTTATAATCGTCAATGTTATCACACACACAATGATGTACACTGACTCACATTACTATACTTTTGATTGGTGACATCTACTCCTCTAGGAAAATTATTCGTAGAAACTATTCATTGTTTCCTTATAATCATCACCATTCACCTCATCTATTTCACTAAGGCATCATACAATTATATCTAGAACACAAACAAACTTTGTGACTTTCATACTATACTCAAAACCTTGTTATGAAAAGATTATATAAAAAATAGTATCCAACCTTTTAATGAATCTATTTTAATTATTTTATCAAATAGTTTGTTTCCAAAATCGAGAACCAAAATTAAAAATCCAACTAATAAGAGATAATTTCTACATAGTTGTATTTGGGATTAAATATTTAAAATAATAATAGAAATCATTAAATAAAATCTAAGACCCATCATGTTTTAATAAATATACAATGATGGATAAACCACAAACATCGGTCTTTCATGGATGATGGGTCTTAGAAGAATACATATATTTAATGACCTCGATCCCAGTATCATAGAGTATGCTTCTTCTTTAGGAAATTGGAATATGAAACAAGGAAGCACGTCCTGAAATGCTAAATAGTTCAATAATCTTGGTAAACTAGATGCATTAATTTTTTCCATATTAAATTTGAATATATAAATTATAAAATAATTCTTTTTGAGAATATAATTATTAATTATAGAATATCCTTCTATAAAATTATTTTTACACTTATCGAACTCCTAGGAAACGATAAAATGTGGATGACCTCAAATGCTTGGTAGGAGTGACATTCACCAGAATCTGTCATGTGTAAAAGAATAATAATCAGTATAGAAAATCATTCTGGCATGAAAAATATATGTTTTAATCTATGTATGATATAGATCAATCATCTGTAGAATTATTGTAATATCTTCAATATAGAAGACACTAAACCAGTTATCTGAGCAGGTTCTCCATTATACCTCAAGAAAATCTCCCTATATACCAGAGGTTTCTGACTATTTGCGAGGGTCTAATAGATCTTGTGGGGAGACTATACCCTCTTTACCAAAGTAAGATAAATCCAATAACATATTAAATAAGGAAAAAGTACTAAATAATCGTGAAAAATTCATTACCAACCATTTTCCAAATAGGGTACAAGTCAAAACCAAACCCTATATATGTCATGTCAAGATAACTATGCTAAAGTGAAGACATCCCAAAGTAAATGCAACATCTGAATCCCAAAAATAGTTCTAGACACTACATCTTAAGAGCCATTCATCCTCATATCACTACCAAATCATATCACTACAAAAGGCCCCTTTACCTTATCAGGACCTTCAAGAAAGAAGTCTACTTCAGTTCCCAATAGCGCCCAATGCTGGGTGTGATTAGGACTCAGTAGGCTACCACCAACAGTGTCTTCAAAATACTGATTGTAAAAAAATAGAGCATGTGAGTATGAAATAAATGAAAAGGTAAACCTATAGAAAACACAGGTTCTATTTTTTATCAATATTCACCTAATAAATTTCCATCATTTCTTCCATTTCTATCATTTATTCCACCTTTATGAATATATTCATTTACATCACATGATCTATGGGTTTGGGACACACATTATTTACACAATGGAATTTCTAGAAATTATAATGAATGTTGGAATAAATCGTGTTTCCAATGTCAATATGGATAGCCATTTCAAAATAAAATACATCACGCATAACTTGTATCCTTAGTCTATGTAGCCTCATAAAATGTAACTATTTAAGGTATATAGCCTCAATCCCCATAGCTAATCCATTCATTTTGGGGCGGGGATTAAAGCCTAATTCAACCAAATATGTGGTCCTTGATCCTCATATCCAATACCCCCACAACAACCAATCCATGTGCACAATCTTTTCTATCCTTTTACCAATCATATAAAAAAACACAATCCATACACAACGAACACCTAAAAAATCCACATTCTATTTAATCCATAATTTGTGTTTATTACTTAACACATTAATACATTTTTTATTTACATAATATGGCCCATAAAACCCATATCACATTTTCATATATAGAACAATTTATAATAATAAACAATTCCATAAATTTTCTCAATTACGATAATCATCTGTATCCATGATTTATTCATGTTACACAAAAAAATTTCATATTCCTCAATCCACAGAAACATTTCCATTCTAACTTCATATCCCATTTAACATATCCACATTAATCCATTTCACCCTATTTTCACATTATGAAAAAAAAATCTTATTCAATTACCAATAAATAGAAACAACATATATTAGTAATATTTTAGAATTAAATCTAACATATCATCAAAGTTATCAGAGGATCCATTTCAACCCATGGAAACTATGTGATTTCATTACTGTAAAGCCCTGACCCTATTTTATCCAGAGTCGGTTCATTATTACATATCATTGGCACGATCAGAAGAGATCATGTCTCAAAAGGACAATTTAATTTAGTAGCCTTAGATGTACTAGATACATACAAAAGTTTATCAATTGAATTAGGAAATTGAAAAATAACAAAATTGTGTCCCTTTCGAACACTATTATATCCCTTATCCTATTATTGTAGGTTAATCATAATATACTTCTTCACATCCAGGGAAAAATCAAAAATAAGAAGGGGTGAGCTCATATTCTCTGTATGGATAAAAATATAGAAAAAACTATCATAAATAATAATAACCATTTATTGAAATGTATAAGACTTAAAAATCCTTTTAAACGTAAAACTAAGCATAATATGGAAAATATGTGTTAAGTATTCCAATTTTCTTATTCATGTAGATATTTTACTAGTTGAATAATAACATTTAATATCAATAGCTAATTTCATAATTATATAATGCATAATGTCCACCATCATAACTACATATTCCAGGCCTTGTTCCAAGACTAAAAAGAAGATTTTGTAAAGGTCTTGTGCAAAGACACTAGTTTGTCTCATGAGACCTACTGATGAACTAAGTATCTATTACAGTATACACTCATCACTTACTAGGTCTAATGCAATCCACATATGAAAGGATGAAAAATAACATAAATATTCATTTTAAAACTTACATAAGAAATCTTAATAATTTATCCACAAACCATGAATGGTATAAAAAATACATCCACTATAAAAAATATCAAAAAACCATCACTATAATATGGATGATTGTATCATAATAAATCAACTTCCATTAGGTGTAAAATCAATCAAAGTATGATGTCATAGATGAAATAAAAACTATTTGAGAATAGTATCTATTTATATTTTGAAATCATTTAAAAGTCAAGTAAATATAAAAGGAAACATTTATTTTTAAATTATTTTAATAATCACTTATGGGAATCACTGAAGATGTTACAATGGTGTTAAATATCCGCACCAACCATATACATGAAAAACATTCATACTTTAATATGACCAAATGTTCATAATGTACCTTGTATGGAAAATGACAGAAATATTCCATTCAAAACATTTTTTAGAAAGAAAAAAAAGTATAAATGAATTTAACCCAGATTCTATTAAATAGTTTAAATGTTTTGAAATACATTTTTATGAAACACGGATGTGGATGAAAAAGAGGTCCCAGTAGATACTAATGTATAAAGAACATCAGATAATAATGTGAGTGTAAAGATAACCCAAACCTTGAAATTTTACATGGTCAAGGGAATGTTATCCTCCTGTTTAATAGTTAAATCATCGTTATTAAATAATACAAAAATTACATTCACAGTATGATATCATATATGATCTTCTTATATTGTTGTGTTAATCATATTTTAGTAGTATGATTGTTTCAGGTGTTAACTGATTAATTTCTCGTCATATGATTTGGTTCGTAAGTCATGTTTGTTATGGATAGGATGTATTTATTTCATATCCAGAATGATATTAATTTTTTAAAAATTATTTTAAATCATAAAATTTATTTTATTCTTGAATGGTTAATATGGGAATGAATCTAATCGTGTTCGTGGAGATAATAATCCATACATACGCATGAGCAATAATATCATTCTATTGATGGTTAAGTAGTATGTAATTGAATGTTACATCATATATAAAGAATAATTAACCTGATATATTCATTATTTATATCAATAATTCTCATTTTTATACACATCCAAAAATGAAGTGTTGAATAAAAAACAACACCATGACGTGGAGACGGTAAGGCGTAAGTACGTACTTATGGTGAAGTTGTCATTCATAGGATGGATATAATAATTAATATTGTTATAACATATTTATAATTACATCAAAATTTGTATATGGTACTGGAGCTATAACATTGTTATGGAATAAACAAATAAATATTTAGTGGAAGAAGAAAAAAACATTGAAGAAGTTGATGATATTATTACCTGTTCTTTGGGTGATTTATTTTGATTTGATAAAAAGGAATCCATATGATGGATTTATGTTCAAATTAATTCTTATAATTTGAATTGAGGGTATTTGGGAGGTCATTTGAGTAGGATATGTCTAATCTAGATGGATTTGGAGGTTTGACTTTGACCGATGGTAATGTACCCTTTTATAAGAGAGATTACGGTCACGTTAGGAAAAGCTTGAAATATTATTTTATTATAAAATAGTTTTCTGTTTCTAATGGATAAAAAAAGATTTATATTGATGATAATGTGGTTATGGGTAGAAAAATTCTCAATAAATTTGTTTTATTTAGGTTTAGGTCACCATATTAACCATATCTTTTAGATTTAACTCTTAGGTAAATAGTTTTACTTTTAAAAAGTATTTTTGTAATATTATAATAAATGGTTAATAAACGTACTATAAATAACCAAGAGAACCCCAAGTGGTTCATTATTGACATATATAACCAAATATATGTCCTTTGGCCGAACCTTATATTTTTAGGAATATTATATCATTTAATTATGGTGTAAATTTTTAAAAAACTCATTTTTATCAATTTTGACACTATTTGATATTTCGTTTTTGTGAAAGTAATAACAACATAATCACTTAGAAAAAATATATTTAATCGACAATAACATGTAATATTAACATAGATGATTATTGGAATGCAAACAAAGTCTCAATTTACATTTATTTGGTTATTTATAATATGAATTATTTTAATCATTCATTAAAAAAGTAACTACTGCATCAACATTGGGTCATAAATAATTTTGATTATATAATTTCTAATAATTAAAAATAAAATACCATTATGTAGGAAATATTTTTAGATATGTAATAAATATTTATAGTCAAATTTATCTTATGTATAACCCTATATTAAAAATTTGTTAGTTATTAAAATTTGAATTTAACACTTTTTACTCTTCTTTTAATAAAATAATAATAAATGTCCTAATCAAATCCAAGTGGATCAAATATGAACATATTTTATTCCTAAGGTTTACTTAGGTCAGAAAACACTTGTCCAATAGAGTTAAGACTGGTTTTAGGTTTATTATAATATCATTTTTTCAATTAATTACCGTATTTACTTATAAACGTGGTAAATAAAATTCCAAATTTACTATTCATCAAAAATTATTTTCATCACATTGAACCAAATTTTGAATTCTAATTTCAACCATGTCTCTCATATTTTTTAAATTAAATTCACATAATTAGTAAATGTATGTTTTATAGAAATTTGCAAATGTGCATAGAGGGTGGGTAAAAGATGTTAAAAAGTACTATAAATTTTTATACCTCAAATTTTATTATAAAATGACTCCAATGTATTACACATAGCTTATATAGGTATTATATATATTTTTTATTTATATTAAATTTAAATAAAATAAATAATCAATTAAAAAAATTTCTGTTTTAAACAATAACATAGTGTTTTTCACTATTTATCAAAAATTGAATGTTTTCAGAAAAATACAAAAAAGTAACCCTAAGATAATTTTGATATTACGAATTAAAAAATGATGTTTTATTTTTTATATTAAACAAATAGAAATTTCATTATTTAAATTAAAATTAATTCTCGTTGTCAAAACTAGAAAGCGAGTTTTGGAGAAGTAAAAGCAATCAAAATATTGATATGTGTTTATCTCTAATTTTAATGTAAAATTACTTCCCATGACCAAAATTTGATTAAATGATAAAAATATAATCTAATTATACTTAAAAAACATTCAAATTTACAATTTTATACTATAAATTATTTTGATTAAAAAAGTTGTTTTCAATTAATATTTAGTATTTTTCACAATTCATCAAAATATGAAAGTCATCCGTAAAACACCAAATGTTTGTCAAAACAAAAATTTTGAGTCCATCTTATAATGAATAACATAATTTTTCATATTAAATATATAATAGTGTCAAAAATTGGATTTAAAAAGGGATCTCAATTAAATGGCCGTAAAATTTTATTTTTGGAAAAAATACATCCATTATCTGAAAAAACGAATTTGATCTTTTATTATATATAAGAAACAAGTAATATGGATGTTAAAATTATATGGAGTATTTGAAAGTCAAAATTCTATTAATACTATTCATAACCACTTTTTGAACAGCTAGTTTGGTATGTCGTGTTGCGCTCATACCCGGTGTTGTGTGTAGCGCAAACTATTGGATTACATTAAAGAGATAACATGCTATGAAATCCTGGGGTGTTACAATTGGCCCTAAATTAATAAATTGTTTCCTCACAATTTGAGATTGTTCATAAAAAATAAAATGTTAAAAATATAAAATAACATTGTGAAAAAACCCACATCGAAAATAGGGTTACTAAAATGTAGTCTAAATAAGAGGGAAAGGGAAATGAAAAAGTCTCCACAAAATTAGGATTTAGAATAGGATAACAATAGTGGAAATTTGAGACACATAATTGAAAAAAAACCTAAATATTTATAGGGAGTGTTTGAGGCCATCAATCACAAACAAGTGAACAATTAATTGGATATTGATGGCCTCAAATCCATAAATCTACAATGATTTAAATATCATCAGTTTAAAAAAAACATAAGGTATTAGGTTAACACATTTTTTGGTTTAAGATCCATTCTATAATGTTTAAGAATTAATTTCTTCATAGATTAAGAGAAATAAAATTACTTGACAAGTACAGTTCCATCCTTCACCTAACATATACCACAAAGTCAACATTTACTCCAAAAGATAATATTATTCAAAAATATTCTATTTATAATAATACTGTATGGTTCAAAAAAGAATGAATTTATAATTCTAATTCTAAACCATAAATTAATAAAATTAAATTATACAAACTAGGAAATCACATTGGCCAGTTGTTGTTGATACACCCTTTTTTCCCTTTAGTTGCAGTTTCAAGTCTCGCACCCTTGGAAGATGTGATGGTTTGTCGCCCGACCTTTAGGGTGTCCTTTTTATAACAATCCAAAAATAATCTTATGAAAATTTTTATGGTATATATTTCCATCATCCATGTTTTTTTCTGAAAAATTTACTTACTGTTAAGTCACATTTCATAGTACCATATAATCTCAAATCCTCAATTAAATAGTAATGCAATAAAATCCTAATTTATTTACATAATTAATATAACTAGAACATCATTTATACAACATTTAAATTCCATAATTCATTAATAAAAAATAAGAACACATACTATTCCTCTTTATCTATGGTAGTATCATTACATGATTATTATCCAATAGAATAATTTAGTGTATAATATAATGATTGGGGATATTTATTCGCATAGTGTCCCAAAACCTTGAGAAGAATTATAGTACATTTGAAACCATTTTCTAATCCTTGCAATCACGTACTTGGTATAATTTTTCACAAAATTTATAACAAACCCACATTCCATTAAAACATTTACCAAGGCGATTCCTTCTACAATTATCATATATTGGAAAACCCTACTTTCCCTTATTCCCTTTATCCATCTTTCCCTCTACCATTGTTTTCTTCTCTGGCTTCCCTTCAAAATCATATAACTGAGATAATTATTATCTTATCTTATTAACACATGATGTTATTTCTTCATATAATGAGAATACATGGGAGACAATTTCCCTTATAAGTGTTGGCTTAATAACATGAAATATATGATCCTTTTTACTCTTTGGATCAAGCATATAGCTGGATTTCACATTCCATCTACTGGTCTGTATTTATTAATGATGACATACACTAGGTTAGATCATATCATAATGTAGAATTCGAAAACTTGATAAATTCTCAAAATTAATTGAATATATTCACATATCTAGCCTCATAATCATAAAAATGGTTTCTTTGTTGAAATATTTACTCATAAATACTTCATACTGGGTTTTAATGAAAATTTTAATTATCCTAAGAATATCACTCAGGAGTGTCATAACAAAGAGTTCAGTAATACCCAATGTAAGGACTCATAAAATTCAAGGGAATTTTTTTCTTAATTTTTTTGGAATTTTATAAGAACGCAGTTTCTCACAGCACCTGATTCCGAGGCCCGGTGTGCCCAGAATCATTTTCCCAAGTTTAGCTCGGGTAAGTTCACTAAACGAACTAGCGGGTTTTTCTAACTTTTGAACTGGTGACCAGAATCGAATTCTGAGGGAACCGATGGAATCGCAGCCCCGATATTTTCTTAGAAACACCATTTCCGGAGTTGCGTTTTCTCGGGTGGGGTTTTTAATTTTTGGGGTTATGTTAAGAAATAAAATAAAGTGGTGCGATAACTTTATTTTATTTCACTTAAAGCCACTTAAAGTCACTTAAGCTAAGTTATGCGGATAGGGTGGAACCCAAAATATCCTACCCACTTGGTAGGATATTTTTGAGGTGGGACCCGCACGATCCCCACAGTTTCTTCCCCTCTATGTAACGCACCCGCGAAAACCTCTTTTAAATAAAGTCAACCAGTGCATTTACTTAAATTCTAAATGCCCCTATTAATTAGGCAGTTAAGTTGTTACCATTAATTTATCAAATTAATGGTTCATTTCTTAACATTGAATTTCTAATCGTTGGCGTGGGAAAAAAAATAAGACCAACACTTTGTGTTGAAGGGATTATTATTGATAGGATTTGGGGAAAGCTCTAAAGCATGAAGATCTTCATCCTCCTTCGCGAAGAACGCGAAAAACGCGAAGAATGCGAAGAATGCGAAGAACATAGGCCTTCGATAAAGGTAAAAGAAGAACGGCGAACCCTTGGAGATCGACGACGCGACGCCGTGTTCCGCAACGCCAACGATCCTCCTTCTGCGACGCTTCTACCGCGACGTTCCTTCCCTGCGACAATCTTTGATCGACAACCGATTGAGGTAGGGGGTTGCAGCACTTATAATTCTTTGTGAATTATATCTTCAACATGGGTTTAAATGGTGCAATTAAATATGTGTGATTTTAATCCTCAGAGTTTCTCTATGCAACGCAGTGTACCGTGACGACAGTGACGCCCCTTCCGTGATGCGACGATCCTCTTGTTCCACGATGGTTAAATCCGAGACGAACTCACGTTCGACGATAACTTTGAGGGAGGGGTTGTTTTTCTTTTTAATCTATGTCATTATATCCATGGTTTGTTTAAATATTTGTCGGAAGACATTTTAAAATCGCTAGCACGGTGGGTGTGGACCAACGAACAAGTCTGAACCCACCGTCTCTTCGTTCTTGGTGAGCGGATTGGTGGGTGATGACAATGTAAGCCGCACGGGCGATGTAAGGTCCTCGCAGTGAAGGACGGACCCCGGGAGGGCCATTGGAGAAGACGACATGCAATTCCGACCACCAGAACTCGTCCGGTGGTCCGTGGAGCAACCCGCCGCCGGCGGCGGGAGGCGGCATCGCCCGGTGCGCCACCGGGGAGAACCGCTGCGGCTGAAGCCACGGGTCGGTCATCCCGCGACCGCGCGGGACCGGAGAAGGCCGAGCGCGGCAACCCAGCCGCGTCCATTGTCGAGAGGCGGCCCCCCACGCGGGGCGACAGATCATTCAAGGGGGCGGCGCCCCACATGCGCCCCACTCGGCCGTTACGGCCGAGCAGCCTGGTGACCAAGCTGTGCCCAGGCCGGGCTGCGCCATCCGGGTCAGAACCGGACCCAGGTCGGTTCGACCCAGTTCGGGCCGACCCAGGGGGGTTGGGTCGGGTCGGTCCGGGCCCAGACCCCCCATTTTTAGAACCTTTTCAGTCTTTTTCCCATATATTGGGCTACGAACCTCTGATAGACGCACCGTCAGCGGAGATATGATCCTTGGATCGAGACGGTCGTTTTGGTATATTACACTCAAGGTTTAGGAATACTCTGGGTTCGACCGGGTTGGTTCGCACACGAAACCAACCGGGCCCTCGGAGAAGAAACGCTTATATCTTGAGCTCGAGATGTACGATTGACGTGCCATTGACCTTGATGGATTTATCTAAGTGAGATAGCTCTTTTGACTTACTACGCCCGAGGTTTGGTCGCAGGTGGAGTACGGTTGGGTTGGTTTTGAATTAAAAACCAACCGGGCCCCTAGGACGAAATGACCAATAACTCTCAGACCGGGCATCCGATTGACGCGTCATCTGCGACATTTAGTTCCTATTGAAGATACAGAACTTTTGGATATATCAAATATGGACTATGTGTCAGTTGATGTATCAGCCTATCGGCTCGTGGAGCGGACACTCCCGAACGAGCTTGCTATGTGCGGGAACCCTAGAGCTGGATTCGACTGTGACGACGACGACAATTGTGCATAGATCCTCAGTGGATTAGACGGCGACGACTACAGCACTCAGCGATCCTACATGGATCAGTGCTACCGATCATGTGTGGGTCTGATCCTGTATGGGTCAGCACTCAACGGTTCTGTGTAGGCCAGTGCCTAAAGATCCTGTGTGAGTCTGATCCTGTGTGGGTCATTGTGGAGGTTAGTTACCTATCGATCCTCTTTGGGTCAGATCCATTGTGGGTCATTGAGGGGGTTAGTACCTATCGATCCTTTGTGGGTCCGACGGCATAGACGAATCAGTTTCTATATCTGATCATCTCTATCGTCATACGAAGAAGTATACCTGTGTGAGCTGAATCCTATTTTTCTTTCCTTTGTGGATTGTGTTGTGCTATCCTATGTGGATTACGTTTTACTTTCCTGTGTGGACTGGTTTGTACTTGGGATCGGATGTTGCAGCCGGACCTGGAATTGATGACTTAGGTATATTTATGGGCATATACCTAAGTAGTGTCGGATGTTACTTTGTGATTGTATCTTTCCTTCGTGGATTCTGGGAGACCTTCGGGGGTCTCGAGGTCCCTACTGAGTTGCTTATACTCACCCCTTCACGGGATATACCCACACTACGTTGTGTTGGTTCCAGACGACGGACATCACTGATCGTGGTTGAGGCTTGTGGAGCATGACGATACCTGGAGGTGGACCATTGGGCGAGACATACTCGGAGCGGACGGCTGGTCCCGAGGAGCTGTGGAGGATATCTGTACTCACCTGTCAGGTGGGAATTCCAGTGAATGGATCGACACTGCGGCTTTACTTTTCAGTTGTTCTTTTCCCTTTCCAGGTTTACTTTACATTTAGTTTGGGTTTGTATTCTGGCCCACTTACTTTTCCACACTTACTGTTGTACTCAGTTTTTACTTAGTGTTTACTTCTACTGCTTGCATGCTCTGTGGTGTTTTTTTACTTTACAAAGGAAATTCCTTACCTTTTTTACCGGGATTTAATCCTTGGTGCTAGTCTCTAGCCCCTGGCCTATGAAATGCGGGCTTGGGGTAGTCACGACATGGGCCCCGAGGACAGGTCGTGAAAATTAGTATCAGAGGAGTTCGGTTCTACCGCAAAACTCAGGACTCTGATCATTTCTATGTGAAGCAATAGTGTTAAGAGTATTCATTGTGGTTATCAGTCTAGGGAGCCCAGTGTTGGTGCGGTGGCTGACGTATCCATACCCCATGACCCTGACATCTGAATTCCGACTTAATGCATGAAAACATTGATTGCATGTGTGTTTCAAGTTTTCAATGTGATTACTTTTTGTTAGCTCACCAGGTATATTGTTTGACTGTGGCACACCTGTTTCTTTTCAGGATGGCCCCACGACGGCAGCCAGCTAGGGTTCCGAGTGTTGAGCATGACGACATCCCACCAAGCGACAAGGCCTCGGTGCAGGGCCCTTTGACAGTAGAGGCACCGGCGGTACCTCTACCCACCGAGCCACCGATGCTTCCAGCACCGGCCGCTGACGATGCACGCAGCCTTAGCACACTGTACGAGTTTCAGAACTAGAGACCGCCCTGGTTCCACAGGGAGATGGACCCCCAGGCAGTTGAGGACTGGCTGGAGGCTGTGGTACGATTTTTCAGGTTAGTGAGGACACCAGCAGACCTCACAGTGATCCTCGCAGCGAGCCTACTGCACGCGGAAGTGGGCCGATGGCGGAGCTTGATGCTCCAGGTGCATGATGAGGCATCTCTCCTATGGACGGACTATGAGTGCCTCTTCTGCTCAGAGTTCGTCCAAGCCACCCTCGGTGCGGTGCGCATCCAAGAGCTTCTACAGCTACGACAGGGCATCTTGACGGTCGCCCAGTACTCTGCGAGATTTACCGATCTCTCGCGCTACTCGACAGACATGGTATGGGACCCATTCGTCCGGGACCGGACCTTTGAGAAGGGATTGAGGCATGAGATTCAGGCATCACTGATCTCCCTCAGCATTCCGACCCAGGCAGGAGTACTAGAGAGTGCCCTTTTTATCGAGAGCTTCCTTGTTGAGCCTAATTCAGCAGCGAGACCCACCACATAGCGGCATGTAGAAGAGTATTCCGCAGTAGGCAGTCGACGGATGACACATGGGTCAAGGAAGACCAAACCCTCAGGCATACGACCTCAGGAAACTGGCTCAGATGTTCAGGGCACACAGCATGGGGCCAATCTTTCGAGAGGTAGACAGTGCTACGCATGCGGCGGGCAGGGCCACATGGCTCGTGAATGCCTGACCCGCCATGCCGAGGAGCAGCAGACGGTTGAGGGGCCACCCAGGCAGAGGCAGAGGATCGACCGTGGTGGTCCGCAGGGAGAAGGCGGATGAGGCAGAGGATCTGGCCGAGCAGCAGGTGGTGGGCGACGCTTTGAGGCTCTACCACCACCACCACCAGGATGTCCACACCGACTATAGGGAGCTGGCGGGCAGAGACAGGAAAAGCTCTAAGCATCGGAGGCCTATGACCAAGGTGTGCCCGAGATGATTCGAGGTACTATCTCTGTCCATTCTACCCTTGCTGCAGTTCTTATAGACACAGGATCGAGTCATTCTTTCATAGCTGCTGCCCTTGCTCGGAGATCGAAGATTCCGACAGAGCTGTTGGCTCAATCCTTACGGCTAGAGACTCCTACGGGAGCAGACTCAACAATTACGCACTGGTGCCGGCAGTTTGAGCTTACTCTAAGAGGCGAGAGCTTCGGCTAGGATCTTCTTGATGTGGCGTCGAGGCCTTACGACGTCATATTGGGCATGGATTGGGTATCTACAGTCCACGCTCAGATTGACTGTATTAGGCACAAGGTGTGATATGTACACACAGACAGGAGCAGGTTCACCATCACCGGTGAGAAGGGGGCCTTTGCAGCACATGATGGACTCTCGCAGAGGAGAGGACAACCCATCACTCATCAGTTGGCTAGCCTCATCCTAGGAGTAGTTAACATGCAGAGTCCTAGTTTTCCGGCAGTAGTGGATCAGTATGCGGATGTCTTTCCCGACAACGTTCCAGGACTACCTCCTCGCAGAGAGGTCGACTTTTATATTGATCTGTACCCCGAGACAACCCCGATATCCACCACATCATATCGGATGGCCCCCGCTGAGCTTCGAGAGCTATGAGTATAGTTAGAGGACTTGTAGGGCAAGGGATTCATCTGACCTAGTGTTTCACACTAGGCTTCCCTGATATTGTTCGCCAAGAAGACGGACAGGATATTGCGACTTTGTGTCGACTATCTTCACCTGAACCAGGTGACAGTGAGGAACAAGTATCCGCTACCAAGGATTGATGACCTCTTTGATCATTTCAAGGGAGCACGATGGTTCTCAAAGATAGACCTCAGGTCAAGCTATCATCGGCTCAGAGTTCGGGACGAGGACGTGCAGAAGACGACCTTTAGATGTCGGTATGGCCACTATGAGTTCTTGGTTATTCCATTCAGCGTAACCAATGCTCTGGTAGTGTTCATGGGCCTCATGAACAATATCTTTCAGCCATACCTCGATCGATCTGTCATGGTCTTCATCGACAACATTTTGATATACTCGACCACTGAGGAGGAGCACGCCTACCACTTGCGGGTTGTACTGGACACACTCAAAGAGAACCAGCTTTATGGAAATCTCTCGAAGTGTTAGTTCTGGTTACACGAGGTCCACTTCTTGGGACACGTCATTTCTGAGGCGGGAGTTTCGGTGGATCCCACAAAGATCGAGGCATTGCTAGCTTGGGAGCCACCCAAGAGCGTGATAGAGGTGCAGAGTTTCTTGGGACTAGCTAGATACTATTGGAGGTTTGTGCCAGACTTCTCCAGAGTTGTGGCACCACTCTCAACTTTGACAAAGTAGGGGAAACCCTTTGTGTGGTTAGAAAGATGTCAGCAGATCTTCCAGGAGCTGAGACAGAGATTCACCAGCACACCTATCTTGAGGTTGTCGGAGGAGGGGATATGGTACGTAGTCTGCTGCGATGAATCAGGTACCGGACTCGGATGTGTCCTAATGCAGGAGCAGGCAGTGATCGCCTATGGATCACGTCATTTGAGGCTGCATGAGTAGAACTACTCCACCCATGACCTGGAGTTAGCAACAGTGGGTTTTGCTCTGAAGACATGGTGGAACTATCTGATGGGCGAGTGCTTTACAGTCTTTTCTGACCATCAGAGTCTCAAGTATATCTTCTCTCAGATGGACCTGAACCTGAGACAACAACGATGGCTCAAGATCCTCCAGGACTATGACTTTGAGATAGTCTATACTCCTGGTAAGGGGAACGTAGTAGTCGATTCTCTCAACAGGAGGATGGGAATTCAGCTGCTTGAGGAGGCGACGGAGAAGCTAGCCGCTTTGCAGATATCCTTCGTGGATAGAGATGGAGAAGCCTTCCATCAGTCACTCACAGTCACTCCTCCACTACTGCAGCGGGTCAGAGTGGCACAGCGTGGGGATGACGAATGTGAGACGCGACGTGCGCAGATATCCTCAGGACAGGCACCTGATGGATTGTCCGTGGGAGGAGAGCACGACGTCCTTTTCAGAGGACGTACCATGGTACCAGTTTCTTTACTGGTGAATGTTCTGAGAGAGTTTCACACTTCTCCTTTGGTGGTACATCCTGGAGTGGCGAAGATGTACCAGGATCTCAGATGACAGCAGTGGTGGCCGGGCATGAAGAAGGTTGTGGCAGAGTTTGTTTCTCGATGCCTCACCTCCCAGCAGGTGAAGGCAGAGCATCAGGTACCAGTAGGCTTGGTACAACCCTTGGAGGTCCCGGGGTGGAAGTGGGACGGGATATCTGTGGACTTTGTGACTGGAATTCCCCACACATCCAGAGATCACGACTCTATTTGGGTGATTGTCGACCGACTCACCAAGTCGGCTCACTTCTTACCCATCAGAGAGCAGGGCTCAGTGGAGATCTTGGTACATATCTACGTTCATAAGATTGTGTGGATTTACGGTGTGCCATCATCCATCGTCTCCGATCGATATGCTTGCATTACTTCCCGGCTTTGCAAGGGGTTGCAGGAGTCGTTTGGGACACAGCTATGTCTGAGCACCGCCTTTCACCCTCAGAAGGATGGTCAGATGGAGAGGACCATTCAGAATCTCGAGGACATGCTCCGCGCATGTGTCCTCGACTTTGGTCGCAATTGGAAGGACCACCTACCCTTGGTGGAGTTTGCGTACAAAAACAGCTACCACTCCACTATCGGGTTGGCACCATACGAGGCGTTGTACGGATGACCTTGCAGATATCCTCTGTGCTGGAAAAACCCTAGGGAGTCAGCACTCGTGGGACCGGAGATGATCCAGGCCACGACAGAAAAGTTCCAGGTCATCCAGGAGCAGATGAGGACAGATCAGAGCCGGCAGAAGTCTTATGCTGACAGGAGGAGAAGGCCACTAGAGTTCGTGTATGGCGACCACTTCTTCTTGAGGGTCTCACCTCGACGTGGATTACGGAGGTTTGGCCGATGCGGCAAGTTATCTCCACGCTTCAGCGGACTCTTCCAGGTCCTTAGAAGGATTGGAGAGGTGGCCTATCTCCTGGATCTACCACCTCAGTTGCACCAGGTGCACAACTTAATCCACGTATCTCAACTGAGGAGATACGTGCATGACCCGACACACATCATTGACCATGGGGAGCTGGATGTTGATGATGGGGAGAATTTTGAGGAGGTCCCAGTGGAGATCGAGGATTGACAGGAGTGGGTCCTACGTGGATGATCGATCCCTCTAGTGCGCATCAGATGGCAGCACGGGAACCTCCAGGAGAGCACTTGGGAGCGGGAGGCTCAGATACGTTCTCAATACCCACATTTGTTTCCCTAGTTTATGATGTATCATTATGGTGACGTAAAGCCCTGAGGTGGGACTGATGTAAAGACCTTTAAAAATCAAGGGAATTTTTTTCTTATTTTTCTTTGAATTTTTCAAGAACGCGGTTTCTGACGTCTCATGATTCCGAGGCCCAGTGTGCCCGGAATCATTTTCCAAAGTTTATCTCGGGTACGTTCAGTGAACGAATGAGTGTGTTTTTCTAACATTTGAACCGGTGCTCGGAATCGAATTCTGAGGGTACCGATGGAATCATAGTGTCGGTATATTCTTAGAAACGCCATTTCCAAAGTTGCATTTTCTCGGGTGAGGTTTTTAATTTTTGGGGTTAAGCTATGAAATAAAATAAAGCTGTGTGACAACTTTATTTTATTTCACTTAAAGCAACTTAAAGCCAATTAAGCTAAGTTAAGCAGATAGATTGGAACCCAAAATATCCTACCCACTTGGTAGGATATTTTTGAGGTGGGGCCCGCACGATCCCCCCCTTTTATTCCCCTCTAAGTAACGCACCCACCAAAACCTCTTTTAAATAATCTCAACCGGTGCATTTACTTAAAATCTAAACACCCCTATTAATTGGGCAGTTAAGTCATTACCATTAATTCATCAAATTAATGGTTTGTTTCTTAAATTTGAAGATCTTCATCCTCCTTCATGAAGAACACGAAGAACGCGAAGAACGTCGACCTTCGATGAATGGCGATGAAGAACGATGAACCCTCGGAGATCGAAGATGCGACGCCGTGTTCCACGACGCCGATGATCCTGCTTCCGCGATGCTTCTTCCACGACATTCCTTCCCCGCGATAATCTTCGATCAACAACCGATTGAGGTATGGGGTTGCGCCTCTGTTAATTCATTATGAATTATATCCTCAACATGATTTTAAATGGTGCAATTAAATTTGTGTGATTTTAATCCTCGGAGTTTCTCTACACAACGCCATGTACCGCGATGACAGTGACTCCCCTTCCGCAACGCGACGATCCTCTTCTTCCGCGACAGTTAAATCTGCGATGAACTCACATTTGACGATAACATTGAGGTAGGAGATCTTGTTCTTTTTAATCTATGTGATTATATCCGCGGTTTGTTTAAATATTTGTCTAAATACATTTTAAAATCACTAACATGGTGGGTGCAGAACAACGAACAAGTCTGAACCCACCATCTCTTCATTCATGGTGAGCGGATTGGCGGGCGATGAAAAAGTAAGCTGCATGGGTGATGTGAGGTCCTCGCAGTGAAGGACGAACCCCAGTAGGGCCATTGGCGAAGACGGCGTGCAATTCCGACCACCGGAACTCATCCGGTGGTCCGCGGAGCAACCCGCCGGCGCGCCACGCCGGCACGGTGGCGGGAGGCGGCGTGAGGCGGCGTCGCCCGGTGCACCGCCGGGGAGAACCGCTGCGGCTGAAGCCGCGGCGGCAGGCCGGCTGTCCCGTGACCACACGGGACTGGTGAAGGCAGGATGCGGGTGGAGTACGGTCGGGTTTGTTTTGACTTAAAAACCAACCGGGCACCTGGGACGAAAAAGCCAATAACTCTCAGACCAGGCATCTGATTGATGCACCGTCTATGACGTTGAGTTCCTGTTGATGATACGGAACTTTTGAATACATCAACTCTGGACTATGTGTCAGTTGATGTATCAGCCTCTCGGCTCATGGAGCGGACGCTCCCGAACGAGTTTGCTATGTGCGGGAACCCTAGAGCTGGCTTCGATTACGACGACGACGACGATGACTATGCAGAGATCCTCAGTGGATTCGACGACAAAGACTAAAGAACTCAGTGATCCTACGTGGATCAATTCTACTGATCCTGTGTGGGTCCGATCCTGTGTGGGTCAGCGCTCAATGGTCCTGTGTGGGCAAGCGCCTATAGATCCTGTGTGGGTCTGATCCTGTATGTGTCATTGCGAGGGTTAGTTACCTATCGATCATGTGTGGGTCAGATCCTTTGTGGGTCATTGCAGGGGTTACTACCTTTCGATCCTTTGTGGGTCCGACGACATAGATGAATCAGTGGCTATATCTGATCATCTCTATTGTCATACGAAGAAGTATACCTGTGTGAGATGAATCATGTTTTTCTTTGCTTTGTGGATTGTGTTGTGCTATCCTGTGTGGATTAAATTTTGCTTTCCTCTATGGACTGGGTTGTACTTGGGCTCGGATGTTGGAGCCGAACCTGGAATTGATGACTTAGGTATATGTATGGGGATATTCCTATGTAGTGTCAGATGTTACTTTGTGATTGTATCTTTCCTTTGTAGATTAACCTTTGTGGATTCTGGGAGACCTTCGGGGGTCTCGGGGTCCCTACTAAGTAGCTTATACTCACCCCTAAACTGGCTATGCCCACACTATGTTGTGTTGGTTGCTGACGACGGACAGTGCTGATCATGGTTGAGGCTTGCGGAGCAGGACGGTACCTGGAGGTGGACCACTGGGCGAGACGTACTCGGAGCGGACGGCTGGACCCGAGGAGCTGTGGAGGCTATCTGTACTCACCCTTCAGGTGGGACTTCCAGTGGACGGCTCGAAACTGCGGCTGTACTTTTCAGTTGCTATTTTCCCTTTCCAGTTGTACTTTACTTTCAGTTTGGGTTTGTATTCTCGCCCACTTACTTTTTCGCACTTATTGTTGTACTCAATTTTAACTTAGTGTTTACTTCTACTGCTTTCTTGCTCTGTGGTGTTTGTTTACATTACAAAGGCACTTCCTTCCCTTTTTTACTGGGATTTACGACTTGGTGCTAGTCGCCAGCCCCTGGCATATGGAAGGCGGGCTTGGGGTAGTCACGACATGGGCCCCGAGGATGGGTCATGATACCCAATATCGTGTTCCAGGATACCTTGGGTCAAGCCCGAAACTCCTTGTCGATGTTTACACTCCTAGGTACATATGTTCCAAATCCACCACTACTTTATCACATCAATACATGGATGTATTTCATGGAAAATTCCAAAAATATATACATTACCAAAATTCTAGGATGTTCTTATATACTAATCCTCCAATTTTATCTTATGGTAATGTTCTCTAATCAATGTTTTTCTATATCTAGTTTCTAATGTTTGTACTAAACATCCTTTGATACCAACTACTATGCCACGACCCTAGTTACCCAAATTCAGTGCATTTTTACATAACATTGGCCTGATCACAAGAGATCAAATCTTGAAATACTGATTAATTTAGTAGCCTTGGATGTTTTTGATAAATACATATGTTTTACATTACATTATGAAATAAAAAACAATCTGCCCCCTTTGAACACAGTCATATCCCTTATCCTATTACTGTAGGTTAATCATAATATACTTATTCACATCTTATAAAAAATAAAACCAAATAAGGAGTGATCGCAGATGCTCATAAAGGATAACAATATAGAAGAAACTATCATTAATAAGAATTACCATTTAAGGTAATGTATAAGACTAAAACAAAATACTTTTAAACATAAATATCAGCATAATATGGAAATGATATGTCAAATAATTCCCTTTACATATTCACATGGATATACAACTAGTCAAATAATCACATGTAATAACAATAGCTAATTTCATAACGATGGACTGCAAAATGTTGGACATCACAACAACATAGTCAAGGCATCGGGCCAAGACTACAAATAATATTTTTAAAGGCTTTTTTCCAAGCCACTAGTATGTTTCATGAGACCTACTGATGAATCGAGGGGCTATAGTATGCTCCACTTGTCACTTACTAAGACCAATGAATTTCTCATATGAAAAAAATGAAACATAACATAAGCATTCATATTAAAACTAGCATATGAAATATTAATAATTTAACCATAAACCATGAATGCTATGATCAAATCACATTAAAAGTCAAACATATCACAAAACATTCAATACAATATGTATAATCGTATCACAAAAAATTAACTTCAATCTAGTGTAAGATCCATCCAAGGATTTTGTAAAATATGAAATCAAAACTATTTGACAGAAATATCTCTTTAAATTTTTAAATCATTTAAATTTCATGTAATTATAAAAGAAATTATTTATTTTTAAATTATTCTTATATTTTGGTAATAGAATATTTTAAGATTTTATAATGGGGGAAAACAACTGCACCTGCCGTATATGTTAACAAACATTCTTACCTTAATTTGTCGAAAAGGTTAAAATGTACGTTGTTTAGAAAACGATGGAATGACTCATTTCAAATCATTTTTTAAAAATTAAAACAACGGTATAAATGAATTTAACCCATATTCTAGTAGATTGTAAAAATGTTTCGAAATACATTTTTAAGAAACACAGATGGGGATGATAAAGAGGTCACAGTAGATACTCACGTATAAACAACCACATATAATAAAGAGGTTGTAAAATTAACCCTTATCCAATAATTTTCCTTGGTATATGATATGTTAAACTATGGTATAATAGTAAAATCATTGTCATTAAATTATAGAAGAACCAAATACATAAATATAATATCATATATAATCTTCTAATGTTTCTTTGTTAATAATATTATAGTAGTATCATTGTTTCGGGTGTTAACTGATTCAATTTCCTTTATATTTTTTTGAACACATGTCATGTTTTTTATGGATTTAATTTATTTTTTTCATATCCAAAATGATATTAAGTTATTAAAAATTATTTTAAATCATAAAATAAAAATTATCCTTGAATGGTTACGATGGGAATAAATCGCATCGCGTTCGTGGAGATAGTAATTTGTATGTATGCACAAGCGACAATATCATTCTATTGATGGTTAAATACTATTATATTTGATTATATATCATATATAATGAATTATTAACATGTTATATTTATTGTTTAAATCAATAATTCTCATTATTATACTTATCCAAATAATTAAGAGTTTAATAACAAACTACACCATGAGAAGGAATCTGTAAGTCATACGTATGCACATATGGTGACTTTGTCATTAATAGGATTGATAGAATAATTAATATGGTGGTAAAATATTTATAATAAAATCATAGTATGTAGAAGGTAGTGGATTTATTACTTTGTATGGAAACAATAAAGAAATAAGAACTGGAAGAAGAAAAGATCATTGAATGTTGTGATGAAATTATTACCTCTTCTTCAGGTGCTTCTTTTGGATTTAATCAAAATGACTCTATAGGATGGCTTTTGATGAATGTAAGACCTATAGGATGAAGTTATGGTGGTTGGGAGGATATTTGATCATGTTTTGGCCAATCGAAATGGCTTTGGAGGTGTGATATTGACAGAAGAGGTAGTAACCTTTTATAAGAGAGGTGATTGTCACTTTAGATAAGCGTGAAATATTATTTTATTATAAAATCATTTTCCATTTCCAATGTCTCCAAAAATATTTATTTAGAGGATAATGTGAGGATAAGTAGAAAAAATCTCAACCAACATGTTTTAGATAGGTTACGTCACCATATTACCCTTATCTATTAGATTTATCTATTAGTTAAATAGTTTAACTTTTACCATGTATTCTTGTATTTTTATAATAAATGGATTATATAATTACTATAAAAAGACAAGAGAACAGAAAGTGGTTCATTATTAAAATATATGACATTATCTATTCCATTTGGATGAACCTTATATTTTTAAAAATATTAGATCATTTTGTAATATTGTATTTGTTTTATAAACGCATTTGTGTCAATTTTGAAACTATTTGGAATTTTGTTTTTGTTAGAGTCATAATAGCTTTATCCATTAGAAACAAAATTATTTAATCAACAAAAACATGTCATATTAACGTAGAAAATTAGTCTAATGCATCAAAAGTTTCAATATATATTTATATGTATATTTATAATGTCAGGTTTTTTAATCATTCATTAATAAGCTAATTAACGCATCATCATTGAGTGATTAATAAATTGAATTGTTTAATTTATAAAAATTATAAATAAAATACCATTATATATGAAATAATTTTATATTTATAATTAATATTTATTGTTGAACTTAACTTATGAATATTCCAATATTTAAAATGATTTATTTTTTAAAATTTGAATTTAACACTTTTAACTCTTCTATAAATAAAATAACTGTAAATGCCCTAATGTAATCCAAGTTGATCTAAGATGATAAAATTTTTTTATAATGTCTTATTAAGCTATAAAAAAACTTATCCAATAAAATTTTTGCATGTGTTTGGTAATTATAAGATATTTGTTTCCTTTAATTACCCATCTTACTTTTACACATGGTAAATAAAATTAAAAAGAAACTATACACAGAAAAATTATTTTCATCCTGTTGAACCACATTTTACTTACTAAGGTCAATTGTGTCTCTAGTATTTTTATAATTCAATTCACAAAAGTGGTAAAATTATGTTTTATGAAAATTTCCAAATGTGCCTAGAGGGTGAGTAAAGGATGTTAAAAAGTTTAACTAAATTTTATGCCTCTAATTTTGTAATAAAACGAGTCCAATGAATTTCATTGAACATATATAGGTATTATGTATCAATTTTTACTAAAGATAAATTTAAATTAAATAAATAATTATTTAAATAAAATGTTCATTTTTAACAATAAACCAGTGTTTTTCACTATTCATCAAAAAATGAATGTTTTTAGAAAAATACCAAAACATCACCCTTAGATAATTTTGATATTAACAATTCAGAAATGATGCCAATTTTCTGAAATTAAAAGCATATAATTTTCATTAATTAATTTAAAATTAAATCCATTTTTCAAAACCGGATAGTGGGTTATTGAGAAGTAAAAACAATCAAAAGATTAATATGTGTTTATGTCAAATTTAAATGTAAAATTATATCCATTGTCCAAAATTGGATTAAATGATAAAAATATAATCTAATTATACTTCAAAACAATTCAAATTTATAAATTTACAGAAAAAATATTATGACTAAAATTTTTTATTTCAATTAAAATTTATTATTTTTAATATTTATCAAAATATGAAAGTCATCATAAAAACACCAAAAAATTATCAAAACTAAATTTTTATGTCCAGCTTATAAAGAGGATTTTTTTGTCAAATTGATTATATAAATGTTTCGAATATTTTATTTAAAATGGGATCACCATTAAAAGGTCATAAAAATTTATTTTTTGAAAAATACTTCCTTAATCCGAAAATTTGAATTTGTTCTTATATAATGTCTATGAAAAACATAATATGGTGGTTAAAACTATATTTATCATATAAAATTTAAAATATTGTTAATACTATTCATAACCGCTTTTTGAATTGCTAGTTTAGTAAGAGGTGTTGCACTCGAACTCAGTGTTATGTGTAGAAAAATCTATTGAATTACTTTAAAGAGATAATGTGATATGAAATACTAGGGTGTTATAGTTACAAATTCAATGTTTGGGATCATTATTGTACCCCATGTGTGGAACTAAATAGTCTAAAATTCTCAATTCATCCACTAGGGATCAATAAGGGTCATAATAATCCTTTTTCATACATTTTTTCAAATATTAATAAATAAAAAAAAATCAAATCAAGAGTAAATCTATATCACAACCACACATGAAATAATTGTCAATTAAACTGTGGGATATAACTGGTAGACCACCTTCATAGAATCTATTTATAAACACATCCTTAACTGAAGCCTCAAATTTTTAATAAACCCCCCCCCCCCTTTGAATCCCAAAACAATTATCCACTAAATATAAAGGGTTTTAGGGATTTGGAAGAAAAATAATGAAACCATAATCCATAATCTTTAAAATAGATGCAACAGGTGCATTAGATTTACCCTAAGCATCATTCTACAACAAAAAATTCTCCAAATCGCCTAGAATCAATGCAGATTCACCCATGGTAATCATGGTTTGAAAGGTCTCATCATTAGGTCTGGAAGAAGAATAAATGGGTAAGAAATTGGGTGAGAAATGTAATATTATAAGAAGGGGATTTTGTAATTATATAATTTTTAATTGGACACATATATTGGTCACATTGTTTAATAAACTGTGCACCAAACATGCTACATCATTTTTCAAAGAGGGTCTTGGACACATAGTTACCTAGGGAGCCTCAAACTGTTTGAAAAAAAATGCACCAAATGTGTGAAATTTATCAATCCAATGTTGAAGATTTTGACTTCCCGCTTGAATGGTTCACATTAACAATGTGGAAAACATTTGACATGCACTAGATAGCTTGATTTCACAATCTTTCAATTCCCAAAACCCCTAAACACCACCAGCGCATCCTCATACAACTAGTAAACATTTAATTATCCATATTTGATGGATTTAAAAAAATTAACAGAAATATAGTTGCATGATGTAAATGATCATACATCCTCTCCAGCTTATAACAGATCATTTATGAGTTTTACTCCCAAGAATCATTGATCATCAAAAGAAAATTGATTGAAAAAATAAGCCCACATATCCATGTCTCTCCCACATTTTTCTTCATGAATGTTAACATGCTTCCAAATAAAATGAACCCAGTTAATAGCCTTTTCCAATAAAACATTATCACTAAGATCCACAATAAGAACTAGATTATCCTAAAAAATGCATCAAACTCAAGATAAACATCCTTGACATAAATCACGTGAGATGGGTCAGGTTGATACTGTTGAAGTTATGACGCATGAATGTTATCATGGATACCAGTATACCAATATGGAAGAGGCAATCGTTATTCCCTAGTTTGATCCTCTCTATAATGTTAAAGGGCCCCACATACCAAGGCAAAAACATTCCCTATTTCCGAATTTGATGGTGAACCATCCTTGGAAACACATGGAGAAACACAATATCACCAACCAAAAACTCAGGAGGACTACAATTCCAATCCAAATATTAATTTTACCTACTCAGATATGTTTCCATACATTTTGGAGTCTTCTAATGTTTTTCTAATGTCTCCTTTATGAGACATGGCCCAAACAACTTTAAATATCAAGCTTCCATCCAACCTAACATAGATCAACATGGTCTACCATATAAGACCTCGTACAACATCATCTGAATAATTTTCGAGTAGCCATATTTTATAGTAAAACTCAATAATTCATACGTGTTTTCCCATTATCCACCAAAATAAATGATACAAGACCACAAAATATTATCTAGTACCGGAATGATATGCACTAAATGCCCATCCTTTCATGGTTGTAAATCCATTCAGAAACACAGCTCTGTACCAAGCACCCTCTACAATCATTGATAAAAACACAATTTGAAATGAAGATAATTATTTGATACCATAGTTTCTGGTACACAATTCATCCACACTACTTCCCCATCATATAACTCACACCAACTGATCTACAGTAAATGTATACTGAATCTCCAAGAATGGAGCCACATGCCAACAAATCCAAAACTAGTAATATCATGTCATTTTTATGAGGATTTCTCAGAAGACCTATCAGGAAATACATTGTCACATTATACCATTTCGATTTTAGAATGGTAAATGGTAGTAACAAACCACCAAATCAATGATGCTTAGTCAGTACATGATGGTAGGTAATGTATCACACCATGAAACGTACTATATCATTCTTAATCATTGGTCACTGCTACTACTTATGAATACCCTGATGGATTTTCGTAAAACTAGTGTACATTTCCAAATTTGAAGCATGAAACTCGCACAATAACTATTCACATAAACACATCAACATAAACACATGACCAAAGACATAAAAGATCCAATCACCATCAATTGTCCAATTAGAAGTTGACTCCCCACCATTAAGGCATTACCTTAAATAATAAAATTATGAATCCACATGTTTATTTCTATGGTCTGCCTTAGAATCATGGACTCAACATTCATGGAATTAGGGGCCAACTACCCCTGGAGAACCTTCAAATCAAGATAAATTTCAACCAAAAATGCCATCATACAGCGAATGTTTTCCATGACTACATGTCTTGTGGGACTTTAGGGGATATTCGACTTGTACATAGTCATGAACATAGCCATGATTCTAAAACTATATTGAAAAATTATTCATACCACTATGATGTGTGTGTCGAATTGGAAATCAAAGCATGTGCTCTTGTATTTGATCAAACGTTTTACCAAATACAAAATTATATATGTTATTCATGTAAAATATATACAATGTTTATTTCAGATTGAAACTGTAGAATCTGTAGAAAGAAAATATCTAGCTTCTGCCTCTGAATCACAAATATTATGGTCATATCATTCACCAAAAGTTATTATTGTCACCATAAAATGTACTCTTACTATAGTATTCACCTTTGATAGAAACCATGTATTTAGAAAGGACCTCATCTAACACCACGTCACCTAATTGATAGTCTCAATACCCTATCAAATCACTGTTATCCATCCTTTTCTAGAACTCCACTTTGTATATCACTATATATAGATCAAGACACATCATACCTCTATATATATCTCCATGATTCCCCTAAATGAAAAACTTTCAACTATTGAACATCCTATAATCCTTATTATAAGATTAAATTTACAAATTAGCACTTAAGGGACCCATATAAATCTTATTGAATATTTTCTGCCATATTCATTGAAAGTATACATATGAAAAATATACATTATGAAATACAATAAAAAATGTGAGATATATAAATTATAAAGTGGGTTTTAAATCTAGTGAAATGATTCATCAATAGTACATCATGTGTAAATCCTTCAACAATGAATAACACTTGGGATACCAAATTTTTTTTGCAGAATGTATTTTAATAAAACATACATTATTTGATGATAAGTTGATAATTTATAAATTATTATCAATGTATATATTGAAATAAAAATCATAATAACTAATAAAATATCCATAATAATAAACTTGTTCCATGATCTTATATTATTGCTTGATGCAGATCATATCAGCATCTATAATGACATGATAATCTAGTTCAATTAAAATATAACCTATAACCTATAACATTCATAACATGCATGACCCAATGTAAAAAACCCACAAAATAATTATTATGAATAAATTAGTAATGATTCTATAATGAACACTAATATTGTAAACTATTAATAGTAAATACCTTTAACATGTAAAAAATGAATATGAGTTATTATTAAAAATTTTATTTCAAAGATTTTTTTATATTATATATTTTCATTCAAATATATAACATTTGAAAAAAATTGAAATTTTATTATATAAAAATTATCTTTTAATTTCTCACAACAAAATTAGAATATGGTTTAATTTTTTCATTTTTATAAAATATTCAATTTCTAGCAGAATAGTTAATGAAATTGAATTTTTCTAACACCTTTACTAAATAATTACATAAATTTTTTGGGAAAAAATTTATATTATAATTATATAAATATAAAGAAAAATGTATCACTTAATAGTATTATTTTTAATTTAGAAAACTCGAGATTATAATTTTATAAAATCATCAAATATTTTAGAAACTATTTATATTTATTTATTTAATTAAATTTAGATATTAGGAATTTTATATTTGAATTAATGTTAATGACACATAACTTTTATTTGAAAATTATTTAAATTTTTATTATCATTAGAATTAAAAGAATTATTAACTTTTCCTTGTACATAATCATTATGCTTAAAAATACAGTCATCCTAAAAATTGGTTTTTACTTGTTACACATAGTAGACTTAACATTAATTCACAAAACATAAAATTTTAATTTATATAACTTAATATTATATTTTAGAAATTATTTTTTCATTAATATGACCAACTTACTTTTATTTTTATAATATTTAGATTATTTGAATTAATACAATTAACCATGATAATTGTGAAATAATTTTTTTTGAAATAATTATTTTACTAATATCATGAAATTTATGTAATAAAAAATAAATTTAATTTCAAAACAAATTATATATTATTTTATGTATGAATTAATAAGATATATATTAACACCTAGTTAATGGGTAATCAATAGTAAATAATACTAAAATTCCAAAAGGGTTAAAATGTAACTTTTACAAATAAATATTCACAAAAAATATATGTTTTATTTCAAATATAATATTTAAATATTAGTAAATTTAATTGGATTATATAGAGGTTAATTTATTTTTAATTAAACTATAATTTTTTTATATATTTGATGTATTATATTAAATAAAACACAACTCACTTAAGTAAAAAATAATTACTCATACTAAAAGTAAAAGTGGAAAATGTTAAAATATAAGGGAATTATCCCATTAAATGTTTAATTTTTTTTCAAAATAATCTATTTAGTGTTTATCAACCAGAATATACCCCCCAAAAACAAATTAATTTTATCATTTGAGGCATTGACTATGGAATAGTGTTGTTTTATTGTTAAAGTATAAAAGGTGTTTCTAAAAGGGACATTTTCCTCACTTATTAATCAGGATCACTTACTGCCTTTAAAACACACACCTCCAATTATAATTACACCATGACAAACATCATTTTTTATTTTAATATAACTCTTACCCTCTAAAATAACACCTTGGTGGATTATATCTATCTTAATCTCTTCTAATACAAGGGCACATCCAATGGGGGAATATATCTGGCGTATGCATTATCCCTTTATTATGTTTATAATCTAAATAATACTCTTTGAATTATATTCACACCATAAAATTATGATTAATTAATTATAATTATTATAATTATATTTTTTAATATGAATGGTTTAATTTTTAGATATTAATTTCCATCATCATAATAAATAAAATAACTTCATTATTTTATTGATTGGAATTCCGCCTACATGAGGAGATATTATTTGATTTGTTTCTGTACTAACTATCATAGATTTAATTAATGGATGTATGATTAATAAATATTATATATCTCACATAGTTCTTATTTTTCATATAAAAATTTAATATCCACCTTTACCCCATCTCATGCTTTGACAATCAAGATCGGTAAATGTGGGTACAAGAGGACTATCGACACCACAGAGAATAGATTTTCAATTTTCCTATTGATTTTTAAAATAATTATGATGTTGTAAAATATAGTTTAATATCATCAATAAATGAAAATAATATAATTATTATAATGTTAAATTTATATTATCAAAATATAAATAGCTCATTCACTATACTCACCAATCTAATTAAAGCATTTGCAGTTTAACGATGATTTATAATTATTTCAAGGTTGACTATGGGAAACATAATAATTATTTTATAATATTTAAGTAAGATAATAATTATTACTATATGGGTTTTATAACTTAAATTTTTCACATATCCTTTATTTAATATGCAATTTTCAATTATTTAAAAAAAATAATGAAATGATGCATTAATAATTCGATGTTCACACTACATATCCAAAACACATACTGAATGAAAAATGAGAATTTGAAATAAATTATAGTTATATATTAAGTAATATGAAATGATATATTGATGATAAACTTGGAATCAGAACATGTGAAATAATATCAATATGATCAAATGTATGGAAAGCAATTTAATTTATTAACACCTAATGCTTCTAATACACGATATATAACTATGATTCTTAATAAAAAAATATAAAAAGGATTATAAATGGGTAATAATTATGAGTTAGGTTTTTAAATTGTTTTTCTAATCTATCGTTTATTATAATAGGTTATATTATGACCAACTAATGGATGAAACAAGGTAACCATATTTATTTAAAATTCTCTTTATTTTGATATTTTTAAATTCTATGCCCCAATTTCTTATTTAATGTTATATATACAACCCATGAACTTATTTTACAATAATATATTAGTTAATTCATTTTTCTTACTTAAAATTTTTATTTTTAATCTTCTAACTACTTTGGGAAAAAAATTTAAAATCATCAAGCTATTTTCATACGAAATTGCATACTTTGAGAATTTTTTGTCGTATAAACTAACTTTCCATTATTTTGATTATATAATGCCTATTGGATATATTGAGTAATTAAAAATATTTTATTCATTGATATTGTTGTTTAATTTATACTCTTTCACTGTAATGGGTTTGATATAAATATTACTCAATTTATTATGGTTCCGTCGACTCAAATTTATTTTTCCATGAGTCGAATATTATATTCTCGGGGATTCCATTTATATTTTATCCAAAAAATTCCATTAATACTATATATACTACCATATCTATATAAAAATAATTTTTTTGCATAAAATTTTCTCTTTTAATTTTTAATCACTAATATGACTAATCTTTATCATTCTCAAATGGATATTTTTATTATGTATCCTTTTTTTATCTATTGAATGTTCAATCCACTGAAGTATCACAAATAATATTCACCTAAAGGGAACTTATTATTTCGCATTACCCCTTTTATAAATAATATTTTATGTCTCGTAATTTTATTTGGGTTTTATGAAGGGTTTTTAAATATATTGAACTATTTCTATAGGGTTTTTTCAATAATGTTTTTAATTTAAATTGATGTTTTACAAAGTTTCATAATTAATTTATGAAAAATTGTTTTAAAATGTAATTTTGGGATACCTTGATATCAATTAAATTGTTTTATAAGGAAATATATTTTAATTTCCTTTCATTTTAAGTTGTTTTCCACAAAAAATGTATATCACAATCAATTTTTCGTTGAACAAATATTTATAATATCATTTTAATTTTCATTCAAAAACCATCTCTAAATTTTCAGGATTTAAAAATGATATTATTTTTATTATTTTAATATTATTTTTTCTTTTAATTTATTTAAAATATATCGAGTATATAATTTTTCCAAACTTAATCCCCCTAATTCTCTATAATGTAATTTTTCATCGATGTATTATTATATTAATATATATTATAACTAGTATTGGATATTTTCCAAATTATAATATCAAATTTCCATCTCTCAATAGCTTATTTAATGATATTTCATCTTAATAAAATTTTATCTCCAATAACTTTTATTTTCCAAATCACCTTATTTTTTGGGATTTATTTCCCATCCAATTCCTTTCCTCTATAAATCCCATATTCATGATTCCTTTGAATCAATTTTGTGATCCTAGTTACCTATACATTGATTAATTAGTTAAATTGTTGAATGGACCTTATATCCATTACATATATATTGTAAATACAATGTGTTATCACATTTAAAGGTGTATTAACATTTAATTTTTCTTGATTTTATTGGATTCCTATTTATATTCCATACTTTTATAGTGATTATTCATATATTTTTTAATTATTTATATATGTAATTACATTTAAAAATGGCCATTAATCCAATTCTCTTTCAATGGGTTCTTTATATGATGATTTCATGAATCTCATTTTCTAATTATGGGAAATTTTATAAAATGTTCACTATTTTAATGGGGCACCCAAATTAATGGATTATAACATTAGTAAGACCTATAAAAACCTCTAATTCATTAGGTAAGGGATTATATATCATGATATAGAATTTTTTTTGAATGGTTTGGTAAGTTATTTAGATCACAATGGGTGATTATGATGGAAATCAGGTTTACTACAAATTTTATGTATGAAATTTTTAATGGGTATCTAGTTTCACAATGATAACAAATACTATTTTTATATCTTCCACCATTATTATATATATTCCTTGTCACATGATAATAATTCATTTTTCTTGACTTATTTTACACACTATTTTTATTCATGCCTTATGTTTTACCTGTTCATATTTTATAATGTATTATCTATGATTTTAGTCAATGTTTTTAAAATAGGTCCTAATTATACCCATATTCTCATCACATTCATAGTTATGATATTTCATTGATAACACTTATTATTAACCATAATGGTTATTTGAGCTCACCACACATGTGATATTTATATTTCTCCATGTTATGAAAAAACTAATTACATAATATTTTAGAAGATGACTATCCTATGAGATGATTTGTTTGGATATATTAAAGACATGTATTTGGTTAATTAAATTTTTTTATGGTTAGAAAAAATCACATTAAAGAAAATATATATCTTTGGTTTTTTATTATTTTCCACTAAATCCCTAAAACATTAAATTTAAAAGTTATTGTGAGTCTATTATATTGAATTATTTTCTTTAAGCCATGTAATTCATAGAAAATTTGGTTTGTGGTATCATAATTGTTATTTGTGCAAGGTTAAAATCACTTTAGAGATTATGATGTTATTAATGGAGCTATTTCATTAGAACCATATTCGATTTACATTATGATTAATTCTACTCATAGTTCAAAATATTATCATACACTTTATAAAATCAGTATTGTTCCTCTGCGAAACATATTATACGATAATTTCTTACAAGTAGATTTAACAATAAAAGGTTATACTAGTTCCCCACTATGAAGAGAACCATTAAGTGATATGAAACTATTATTAAATTTTTGGTCAATAGTCTTATGAAATAAATTTAGGGAATGAAATGATACATGAAATCCGGGGTAGAGACTCAAATGAATTTGAGAACCATCTCATTATTTACTCCCTTTGTAATATCCAGTGTAAGAAATTATATGAATGAGACCCTCCATTAGGGAATACACATTCATATGTATCAACGGATTTTCCAAATTTTTGACATGTGTATTGATTGTTAAAATTTAATATTATTATAAATTAATATTATATGTCACATACTTTTATGTATTAACAAAAAATGTGACGTCATCTCTTCACCATGAGGTATGATATGTCAAGTTCATCATGAGTAATATTGAATTATTGAATAATTTAATAAAGGATATGTACATTCTATTCAGAATCATATGTCTATATATAAAGATATTTGATGGAAATGATACAGCCTAAATATATCCATTTCCACGGTGTTCTATGGGAAAATTTGGTTATTGGAATTTCAAACAAAATAGACATTGAGAAAAAAAGGATTATGGTGAGAGCATGCTACCAGTTTGATTTTGGATATTGATATAAAAGAATTATTTTACATAATGAGTCTCCGTATGATGTAGTATTTTGTTACAATATTAGCTTCTTTCTCAATGGTTAGCCTGTCATGTTTGAAGATTCAAACCCTGGACTTTAGGCAGACTCACCCATTGCCACTATGAAATTTTCCTAGAGGGTCACACACTATGTGTACCCAAAATCATAATTTAGCAATATTTTTTTAAAAAAAAAAAATTTGGCAAAATGTTATTCCCATGTATTTTTTACTAATTATTAATGTTCATTTGATCGTAGATATTCTATCACTTGTTATTCAAAAGAATATTATATGAGTAGGATATTTAATAAATATTGTTTTTATTATTTAGTGAATATAATGTATATTTAATCATTTATGAATAATGAATTTATTTTTGTTTATTAAATAAATAGTCATTAATAATATCTGGAAAATTATTTTTGATGAATGAATGACTTATTTTCATGGTTTGATGAAAAATAAAATATATTGAAAAATATTTAATTAAATAATATTTCATTAAATTTCATGATTTAAGTGCATGTTAAGAAATAATAATTATATTTTTAATTTAGAAATGGTGTTATGAAAGGGATTAAATAAATATTAAAAGGATCATTTGAAATTGTTTATTTCTAACTGTATCGGGATATAAAGAGGATTATATAATTTTTCAATAGATCCAGTACATTTGTTTCTGTTGTGTACAACAACATCTGAAGAATAATCTCTAAGCCAAAGAGAGATCCCATATTAAATAAAACTCTCCATAATGGAGACATATCATCCTCCACCATATAATATTTGGTTTAGAGAGTTAAAATAGGATTCTTTAGAAGATATTCTCATAGAGATCAAAAGTGAATGATGCAAGAATTAAGATCTGTCATGTTAGTACGTAGTGATTCCTATAGAGACATTCGATGATTTATGTAACACGTTAAGATCACCACTAGATACATTTATCCATTTCTTCCAACATTAAAATAATAATAAAACTTATATATGATGTCAAATCCTATACTGAAAAATGAATTCACACAGGGTAATCATTTAATTAGAAAAATTTGTTATAATTAATATGCAATGATCTTGCGCTAGTTCCAATGTTCTATCCCTATCTATTTTAATTACATCAATTCCATTCATCACAACATTCTTCTTTAGGTATATATCTAATTGAACATATATCATTATAAGAATAAATTTTTTACATGACCCATCACATTATTATATTGAACCTGAAACCATCATGTGGTATTATAGAAGGTCACATAATTGTTTATTGTTATTTTAATGTTCATTGATTAATTTATGAATTTGAAATTTAATTCTAAATTCATGATTATCCATTCAATAATATTAATTGATAGATATGTTTCATCCTATTTCATCTCTAATCTATCAAATAAAATAAATTATTTCTAAGAATGAAATAAAATTGAAGATCTCATCAAGAGGTTCCAAGGATTCAGGTCAGATAACGGAAGAGTAAATTCGTGTACCCTAGGATAGAAATAATGTACTAGTTTTCAATTCACAGTAAATTAATTCATAATTATTTGAAGGTCTGTTAATTTATTACATGTGGTGTATTTAATGTTACACCTCATGTTGACATTGTATACATTGTGCATGACCAGTTAGTGTGCATGTCGTGTAGCCCACTTACTGGGTGTGGGGTCCTATTGTCATAGAGGGGCTATGTAACCTCTTAAATGGCCTACATTACTATTGAATATGTATCTTAGAGACCACATGTTGGGTATCCCATATACACGATGTGAATTCTAATATTTTATTTGGAACAATTTACATGTAGAGCCCCTAGGAATGTGATATGGATATATGGTTAGAATGGTACACACAGTGTAGCTCACTTCTATATATATAGTATTTAAACATAATTAAATATTATTAAAATTATTTTATTATACAATTTAACCCTTATCAACATGTTCTTGTGTGTGGTAAATAAGTTGATATGACAAGTCATGTAATGTATTTTTAATACATATATGTGTGTGTTTAATTATTTTTTCTGTAATTTTTTGGATATTTATATCATGTATGAGTTATATTTTAGTCATTAATCAGTGAATATTGTAGAATAACACTTGAAAAAATATATATATAATTTTTTGATCAGTAAATTCATAGTATATTTCATGAAATTATATGATTAGTCAAGTAATCCACTTGTCGCAAGCGTAAAAAATATACATGTATAATACGTGTAGGATAGATTCAGATGGTTATTCATTGTGTTTTCACCAAGGAACATTTATGTACATATATAGTTTTAAATAATTTTATTTAATTTGTTTAAAATTATAATGGATGATAATCTCAAGGAAATTAATATGATAATTAATATATAATTTTTAATTAATTAAAGTTGAGAATAAATTGATTCAAGAGAGATTTATCATAAATAAGAACTATTATAAGAGAATGTTAATTTTTCAAATAAAATATTCATTCCATTCATGTGGATGATCATGAGAATAATCCATAATGTTGAATGTGATTTGATTCATTTAATTAATTATCAAATTAAATTGGTTGACTATGTTTAATCTCCCATATAACTATGTATATCTTTATATACCCATTTATTCTATTTTGTGTATCCCTTATTTCCCAAAATTTCATGACTTTAAACTCATATGTAAAAAATGGATCTCCCATATTAGTAGAGGGGGTTAAATTTAGGAGAATATGAGAATGAAATAAAAGAGATACACATTGGTTTATAGGTTGAGACCTATAACATGGAGAAGAAGATTGTTCAAGGAATTATCCCCCTACGTCAACAGTTATCCTAACATCTAATATATAAACTAACCATTAGTAAAATCTTATGATCATACCACCTTATTACTTTTATTATGTCATATTGTTTTGTTATTTCTTTATAGATATTTTTCAAACAATCAAAATAATTAACGAATAAACAAGAATGTTAGATAGCACTAAAATAAATTTGATTATGCATAATTATTAAATAATACATCGTTAATCACTTACGTAAATAGACTTAATCTTAAAAATAACATACTAGATATAATAATTTTAAATTTATGCATAAATGTATAAAATATGTAAATAATATATATAAAGTTGGTATAGCCTTACACTACATCAATTAAAATAAAATCATTTTTCGAAGTTCATGATCATCCATAGTTGAGGTGTTTTCATTTATCAAGGAATTATAACATTATGCTTTGGGTTGAATAAAATTAATTCTCATTGTGGGATGACTTCCAAATATGGACATGATGTAACTTGAAGGAAAGGGTTTGTGAAATAAAATTTAAGGATTTTAGGATTGGGGAGCCCACCCAACGGTTCAATGATGAATGAGTTAATGATGGTGGAATTTGAAAATCCCATCTAAAATCATTCATGTTTTTTTACCAAACAATGTTGGGTTAAAGATAAGTATAACATGGATCCATATCACTAGAATGTACAAAAATCATGATATTATGAATCCAATAGTGATGTATATTGGATTTTGATAAATTTTTTGGTGATTAATAAATATAATATTTTTTTAATTATCTACATTTTATCAGATAAAATTATAGACATCATTTTTTATAAACAATTTTTTTTCAAACATATCATTTATATTAGTACTGGAGAATGATAACCTTCTAACCGGAACAAATTTACAATGGTTAAAGAGCCACTTCTTAATTATCATATTCCTTCAGTTGAAATTATATGTTCTAAAATAAACTATTACTAATGTGACTCATAATGTTTCTAGTGAGAAAGAGTTTCCACTCTATGATAAACATTTGAATGATTCCACAGATGTTTAGTTTTCCATGCCATAATCCACGCCTAATGAACTTTTAAAGCAACATGAGGACACGATTGTGTATAAAATGATGTCTCATGTAACTCCATGACCGTATTTACCATAAGTTAATAAATTATTACATAACTTGGGAATGATCACAAATGATCATGTCTAGAAAGACCAATTATTTAAGCTTCCATAAAATTACTAGATACATACATCAGTTTCACATTACATTATGAAATAAAGAAAAACAACATCATTATGTCCCATTTGAACACACTCTACTCCTTTAGCCTATTCCTAAAGGTTAATTGTAAAATACCTCTTCACATCCTATGAAAATAAAACATTTGAAAGGGGTGATCTCAGATGCTCAGTAAGGATAACAATATAGCGGAAACATTCATAAATAAGAATAAGAATTTAATAAGATGTATAAGACTAAAAATAATCCTTTAAAACATATATTATAGCATAATCTGGAAAATAATGGTCAAATAATGCCATTTACTTATTCATGTAGATATTTTAATATCTAAATAATCACATGCAATATCAATATCTAATTTCATAATGATGGAGTGCATAATGTCAGACATGATTACCAAATTTTCAAGGCCTTGTGCCAAGACTAAAAATATGATTCTTTCACGGCCTTGTTCCAAGACATTAGTTTTTCTTACGAGACCTACCGATTTATCAAGGAGCTACAGCTGGCTCCACCCATCACTTATTAATTCCAATGCATTACTCATATGAAATGGTTGAAAGATAACATAAACATTCATATTAAAACTAACATATGAAATTTCAATACATTATCCATAAACCATGAATGGTTTAAATATAATACATCTACAGTCAAACATATGACAAAACCTTCAATAAAATAAGGAATATTTGAATAAAAATTCAACTTCAACCATGATTAAAATCCATCAATGGATGTTGACATAGATGAAATGAAAACTAATTGAAAGAAATACTTTTTTCTATTTTGAAACCATTTAAAAGTCACATAAATATAAAATAAAACCATTTTTTGAAAATATTCTTATAAGATTGTAGTATAATATTTCAAGGTGTTATAAAAGCATAAAATAGATTCACCAATCGTATAAGTTAAAAAACATTATTTCCATAATGTTGTCGAAAAGGTCATAAAAGACCTTGTTTGGAAAACGAAAGAAATATTCCTTTATAAAAAAAATATATACTTTAAAAAATTTTATAAATGAATTTAATCCATAGTCTAGGAAATAATAAAAAGTTTTTGAAATACATTTCTATGAAATACTGATGAGGATGATAAAATGTTCCTTGTAGATACTCACGTATGAACAACCTTAGATAATAATGTGATTGTAAAATTAACCCTTACCTTGTACTTTTCCTTGGTCGGGGGTACGTTAAACTCTTGTAAAATAGTTAAATCATTGTTATTAAATAATACAAGAACAAAATACTTAAATATAATATAATATATGATCTTCTAATATTACTTTGTTAATAATATTTTAGTAGTATCATTGTTTCGCATGGTAACTTATTCGTTTTCCTTTATATGTGTTGTTACATAAGTCATGTTTGTTATGGAAATGATTTATTTGAATTATATACATAATAATATTATGTTCATAAATATTATTTCGAATAATCAAATCAAAATTATTCTTGAATGGTTACAATGGGCAATGAATCTCATCTCGTTCGTGGAGATGGTAATCTTTACGTTCGCACGAACACTACATCCATTTCATTTATTTATTTTAAATGGAAAGAAAACCAAGTGACATATTGGTATATTATTTTTCCATTATAATATAATATTTTATAGACAGTGTGTATGTTAATTAAAATCATCAATTATACATTCCATTTATGGTATGAACAAGTCATATCACTTTGAGGGGGAAACATTTCACAATTCCTCAAATGACATTATCCTATACATACAACATGAAAAGAATACAGGTATGCTATAAAAGATAATTACATAATATTATAGATAAAAATATTCCCAAATTATCATATGTAATTATAGTACCATCAAAGTGGCCACAATGAGAGGTGGTAGTAGAAGATTGAACAATGACCAATTTGTGAGGGAGTAGTTCTCCCTCCAAAGAAACATTATGTTATATACACATTAGATGGAGGTTTGTTTATGTGTTTGTCAAATACTTCTCATAAATAAATCCAAGTTTATTGAAGATACTGGTGTTTTTATAAAAGGAAGAATAAAAAGAGTTTATTGAGTTGGAGAAGTAAAATAAAAGAAATGAACTTAATAAGAGATGTTACCCCTAAATCGGGTAACACCCTTTGGATTGAACCAAATAGCTTCCTCGAAGTGCCTTTAGGATATGGTTAGTCTTCTAAGAGGAAAATAGTGATGCAGGGAGCCTAATTGGGCATATATTTGATGATCCAAAGGGATTTACAGGTGTGCGTAATGGGTTAGAGGTGATGCCATTTTATAAGGGAGGGGAGGGGCTCTTTAAAAATATACGAAAATATTAACTTATTATTTAATTATTTTCAACTTTTAAATGTCAAAAACTCATTAAATTGGAAGATAAGATGAGTAGTGGTAGAAATAAAATCATACAATAATAAATGGATAGGTTTGGGATATTATTTTAGTTTTTATAATATCATTTATTTAAATAGTTCATTAATTAAGTAAACACTATATCATTATTGTGTCATAAATAATGTTATTTTTTTGATGTATAAAATTTATAAAAAATAAAATGAAATATGAAATCGTTTTAACATTAAAATAAATATTTACAGTTGAAACGATAACTTATATAACCCCATGTAAAAATTGTTTTACAAAAAGATAAATGTTTATGTCATTTTTTTCTTTAGTGTAAATTAATTAATATGAAGTATCATTGTCACTCTGAAGTGGATTAGTGGAGTCTAAAAATCAACCCATGGATTCAAATTTCGCAAATGTATCATTTAATTGGGTTAAGACACGTTTTTAGGTAGATTAATGTTATTATAATATTATTTTTTACCCTTATTTACCATATTTTCCCATTAACCATGGTAAATAACATATTTACCGAAGTAATTATTCATAATGTATAAAAATAAAAGTTACCTATTTACCCGTTTTGAACTTACTAATTAAAAATATTGAATACATTTATCCTAATTCAAAACACAGATGTGGCATAAATTAATTGACTTTGTGAAAACCAGGAATCGTGTTTTAAGGAAAAAATAACTATCAAAAAATTGAAAGTTGTCTATATCCAGTTTTAATGTGAAATTACATATAATGACTTAAATTATTTTAAAAGATAAAAATATAATCTAGTGATACTTAAAAACAATTATAATGATAATTTAACACTATAAATTATGTCGATTTAAAATGTTTTTTTAGTTAATATTTAGTATTTTTCACTATTCACCAAAAAATTGAATGTTTTTAGAAAAGCACAAAAATTTCATCCTAGGATAACATTGATATTCCGAATCAGAAAATGAAGTTCATTTTGAAAAATAAAATTTATAATATTTCAAAAAGGGGGTATTACTATTCATAACAGGTATTATGATTGGTCGTGGTGTGTTAGAATCTCGAAGTTGTGTATGACAAAAGATATTGAATTATTCAGAAGGAAACGTATCATGCAAGAATGTGGGTTACATTATTCAATCCTTTAAATAATTTCATCCTCAAAATTTCTAGAATATTACCCCATAAAAACACTCAAGGGGGGTTCTTCATCATATGTTCCTTGAGTTCCCACATTGCCTCTTCCATCTTATGGTTTCTCCATAGAACATTCACCAAATGATTCATCTGGTTTCTAAACACCTGTTATCTAGTATCAAGAAATCTAATAGGATCTTCGCAATAAGATAGATCGGTTTTCATATCTATTTCATCATAGATGAGAACATGTGTTGGGTGAGGCATGTATTTTCTCGACAGTGATATGTTGATCACATCATGAACTTTAGAGAGACTTCGCGTTATTTCCAAACAGTATGCTACAACTCCAATTCATTTTATAATTTCAAATGGTCCAATGTACGAAGGAAATAATATACCCTACCTATAGAATCATATAACTCCATTCCATGTAGAAACCTTCATGAAAACATGATCTTCTACTTGACATTCCAAATCCTTACTTAAGTTATTTGCCTAGCTCTTTTTCCTACTTTGAGCAATATTTACGTGGGTTTGAATATTCCTTGACTTTTCCATTGTTTCTTCAATGAGTTCTGGGCCTATTAATTTTCATTCACCAATATCATCTCAAAAATTTAGTGTGCGACATCTCATCCCATATAACACTTCATATGGTTCCATCAGAATACATGAATGTATGATATTATTATAGGATAATTCTACCAAAGGTAAATACTGATCGAACATAAATTGAATGTCAATTTAAAAATACCACAACATGTCTTCTAAATTTGGAATAGTACATTATGATTTTCCATTAGTTTGATGGTTGTAGGTGGTGCTCAAACAATGTTCAGTATCCAAGGGTTTCTAAATACCTTTCCAAAATATTTATGTAAAACAGGGATCACGATCATAAGCAATCGATAGGGTTACTCTAGGAAGTTCGTAGAATAAATCATTAATTAGAGGTTGGGGATACTTGTTCATTATAATTATTACATTGATCTCCCTGTATTCAATGAAAATCAGCATAGATCAATCTTTCTTCTTAACATAAATAACATGGGATCATCATAGAGAAACACTAGGTCAAATAAATCACTAATTACTCAATTCATCAAGTTGTTTCTTTAGTTCCACTAATTACAAAGTGGTCATTCTATAAGGGATCATTGATATGGGCCTTGAACTAATAATTAAATCAATGGAAAAATCAATTTCTCATTCAGGTGGATGTCTAGGTAAATCCTCTGAAAACACATCAACATATTCTTACACAATAGGTAAATCCTCTATTCAAACATTTTTTTCCTCACCCATAGTTATTTCCTTCCCCACCTCTATTATAATTAAATTTATTCGAGCTACTGGGGGTGGATCAAGATAAGAATCAGGTGGTGACATTTCTTCTCCAAATATATGTTACTCCTTATCATCATAAAAAATTATAACCTCCATATTCTAATAATAAACCTTTTCATCATGGACCAAAAACTAATCCATACTGAATATTATATCAAATTCAATCATGGGTATGATGAAGAGATCAGCAGATAAAGAACATGTATATTCCCTAATGGAGACTGATTCACAAAAAATTGTTTCAATTATACATCCCTTAGTTGTTTTGACAGATTACTCCCTTGTTAAATCTAATTTGGAAAAATCTAATTTCCATAGAAAACTGGGAAGATATAAAACTATGTGATGTTCCATAGTCAAATAAATCATTGGATAAACGTGAAGAAACCATTAAATTACCTTCCATCGCATCTTTCATAGCTTCAACTTCAACAGTATTGATCGCATCAGCTTGACATTGCTCCCTTAGCCTTTGCTGAGGTATGTTTCCCAGACCCTTAGAAAATTCATTTTCATAGTTCCCCATTTAATTAAAATTGTAGCATTCATCATTAACAACCTCTTTATTTCCCTTGCAATCACGAGCTAGGTTGCCTTTTTCACCACACATGTAATAGGATTCCATTCACTTCGGCCAAGTAATTTGGTGTTTCATCCCACATTTACCACATGGTAAATATTCAAATTTTCCTTCTTCTCCTTAATTCGATTTCGATATTGTTCAAAAAATCTCTTCTTCTCTTTCTTTTCTTTAAAGTTGTAAGACGGAGAGAATTAATTTTTGATCTTGATATAACTTGAGAAAATATCTTCGTATGATGAGAAGGATTGTGACACTAAATTTCGATGGATAAATGGTTTTAACCCATTGAAAAATAGATCAATCATACTCCTACAGTTATGTATATAATCTTCTGCATTCCTTTCTATCATTGTAATGTTATCATCATACATTTTGACAGTCACCTCCCCCTTTTGCATCAGATGAAAAAAAATTCCTTACCATATCTACTCAATGTTCACGAATAATGTTTTTTTCTAATAAAATATAATAGAAATCCCTCCATTAAGTATTTTATACTTTATTATATTAATTTTTGTTTTGAATTAATGACCACCATTGATCTCTATCACCCGTGAGACGATAAACTGCCACGAAAACCTTTTCCCTTTCACTACTCCCCAAATAATTCAATATTTTCTCTATGGAACTTATCCATTGCTCAGCTATAAATCGATATGTAGTCCCATTTAATTTTGGAGGTTATATCTTCATGAATAGTTATTACCTTTATCCTCCATGATGTGGATCAAGGTTCTCTATACATGTAATGTTATTATTCATAACCTTAGTCATTTTTCCCAATATGGTGATAATATGATCAGCACCAGTTGCATCACTAACTCCACTATAGTTATCATGAATAAGCGGGACGTCCCTTCATATATTATGTGCATTGATACGGTTTCCATTCCTTCCACTAGGTTCCATTTCTAACTAATGGCATACACTAGATTATCTTATAAATAACAATACATAATTCTAAACATGTAAAACACTTAACATAAATTGAACAGTTTATTGATATAATCCATAATAATAAAAAATGTTTTCATTGAGGAAGTATATACACATTAATTCTTTCATAATGTCTTTTAACAACAATTTTAATTATCCTTAGCATATCCCCCAAGATTTTCATAACCAAGAGTGCAACAAGGACTATTGTAGTGTACCAAGACACCCCGAGTCAACCCCAAAACTTCTTATTGGTGTTTTCAATCCTTGGTACATATGTTCCATAGCCACCTCTAACTTCTCGTATCAAGATAGGGATTTATTTCTTGGAAAATACACAAAATCTCTACATTAACAAAATTATATGGCGGTTTTTTTTCTATAATACTCTTCAAAGTATATCATAGGGTAATGATATCTAATCAATGTTTTTCTAAATCTAGCTTCCATGAATTGTGCTAAAATTCCTCTGATACCAATTGTAATGCCCTGACCCTAGTTACCCAGAGCCAGTGCATTAATACATAATATTGGATTGATCACAAAAGATTATTCCTCGAAAGGCCGATTAGTTTAGTATCCTTGGAAGTACTAGATACATACATAAGTTTTACATTACATCATGAAATTAAGAAAAAAAACATCATTGTGTCCCCTTTGAACACACTCTTATCCCATAGCCTATTCATATTGGTTAATCATAAAATACTACATCACATCTTGGAAAATAAATCATAAGATATGGGTGATCTCAAATGCTAAGTAAGGATAACAATATATCAGAAACATTCTTAAAGAAGAATAATAATTTAAAGAAATGTATAGGAATAAAAATAAGACTTTTAAACTTATTCTTCAGCATAATATAGAAAATATAAATAAAATAATTCTATTTACTTATTCATATGGATATTCTACTAGTCTAATAATCCCATGCAATATCAATATCCAATTTCATAAAGATGGAATACATAATATGAAAAATCATAACAACATTGTCTAGGCCTTGTGCCAAGACTACAAATAAGATTTTTTCAAGGCCTTGAGCCAAGACAACAATTTAACTCATGAGGCCTACTGATGCATCTAGGATGTATAACAGGCTCCACCAGCCACTTACTAAGACCAATGTATTCCTCAAATGAAAAGGTTGAAACATAACATACACATTCATATTAAAGCGTGCTTACAAAATTTCAATACTTTATCCAGAAACCATGAATTGTATAAAAATAACACATCCAAAGTCAACATATCACAAAACCTTCAATAAAGTATGAAATATTTGTATAATAATTCAATTTAAAAAAAGGTAAAAATCAATCAATGTATATTGACATAGATGAAATAAAAACTATTTGATAGAAACACCTATTTCTATTTTGAAATACGTTAAAAGACACATAATTATAAAATAAAACATTTATTTTTAATATGTTATTATAATCTTGTATGTTAATCTATGAAGTTGTTACAACAGCGGAATATAGGCCCTCCCATTGTAAACATTAAAAAAATATTCTTTTCTTAATTTTTTTAAAATGGTCGTAAAGGACATTATTTGGAAAACGACAGAAATATTCATCTATAAACAACATAGAAAAACTAAAACAAGGGTATAAATGAAATTAATACATATTCTATGAAATAGTAAAAATGTTTTGAAATACATCTTTATAGAACACATTTGAGGATGATAAATAGGTCCTAGTAGATACTCACGTATAAACAACTTTCGATAATAAAGAGATTGTGAAATTAACCCTTACCTTGTAATTTTCCTTGGTCAAGGGTATGTTAACCTCATGTATAATAGTTATATCATTGTTATTAAATTATAAAAGAACCACGTACATAAATATGATATCATATATGATCTTATAATATTTCTTTGTTTATAATATTTTATTGGTATCATTGTTTCGGGTGTCAACCGGTTCGTTTTCCATTATATGTATTGTTACATAAGTCATGTTTGTTATGGAAGGTATGTATTTGACTTATATCCTGAATAATATTATGTTCCTAATTATTATTTTTAAAAATCAAATGGAAATTATTTTTGAATGGTTACGATGGTGAATTAATTTCATCGCCTTCGTGAAGACTGTAATCCCAACGTACGCAAGAACACTACTTCAATTTCATTTTCATATTTTAAATGGAAAGAAAACCAAATAATACATAGGTATATTATTATTAAACTATAATATAATATTTTATATACATTATGTATGCTAATTAACAAAATCCATTATACGTTCCATTTATGGTATGAACTGGTCATATCACTTTGAAGGGGCGGTAGTCCACACTTCCTCAAATGAAATTATCGTATATCTACAACTTGAAAAGAATAATGGTATTCTATAAAATATAATTACAGAATTTTATTGATAAAATAAATAACCTAAAAATCATATATAATTATAGTGCCATCATAATGGCCACCATGTGAGGTGGTTGTAGAAGAGTGAAATGTGACCAATTTTTTGAAGAAATAGTTCTCCCCCCAATGAAACATTATGTTCTATACACATTAGATAGAGGTGTGTGTATGTGTAGTTAAAATACATCCCATAACAAAATCCTAGTATATTGAGGATACCGGTGGTTTTATAAAAGAAATGAATAAAGATATATAATTTGGTTGGAGAAGTAAAATAAAAGAAAAGAACTTACGAGGAGAAGTTACCTTTAAATCGAGTAACACCCATTGGATTGAACCAAATGGATTCCCTGAAGTGACTTATGGCTATGGGATGGCTTTTAATTTGAAAATAGGGCTGTAGGGAGCTTAATTTTAAAGAGTATGAATGATCCAAAGTGCTTGATAGGTGTGAGTAATGGGTAATAGGTGATGTATTTTTATAAGGTAGGTGAGGGCCTCTTTAAGAATTTTTGAAAATATTATTTCATTATTTCATTATTTTTTATTGTTAAAGTTCTAAAACATATTAAAGTCGAATAAACGATGACTACTGTTAGAAATAAAATCATCCTATAATAATTGGACAGGTTTTGGATAATTGTTTTATTTTTATAATATAATTTATTTAAATAATTCATTAATGAGGTAAACACTACATCATTAATTTATCATAAATAATTTTATTTATTTTGTGTATAAAAATTAATAAAAAATACCATGATTTAGGAAATAGTTTTAGCTTTCAAATTAACATTTATAGTCAAAAATATAACTTATATAATCCCATGTAAAAATTGTTTTACTAAAAGATATATGTTTATGTCATTTTTTCTTTACATTAAATTAATTAATATTTATTGTCATTATTACTCTCAAGTGGATCCATGGGGTCCCAAAATCAACCCAAAGATTCCCCTAGTCTGAATTGTACCATTTAATAGTGTTAAGACATGTGTTATGGTAAATAAATATTATTATAATATTTTTTACCCTTATTTATCGGATTTTTCCTTTAACCATGGTAAATAAAATATTTACCGAAATAATTATTCATAATGTCTAAGAAAAAGTTACATATTTACAAAAATTTGAATCTTCTAATTCCAAATATGAAATCCATTTCTCCATATTCAAAACATATGAAGTTTCAAAAATTAATTTTCGTTGTCAAAACCAAATAGCGTGTTTTTAAGAAATAATAACTATCAAAAGATTGACACTTGTTTATCTCTGGTTAAAATGTGAAATTACATCCAATGACCTATATTATATTTAAAGATAAAAATATGATCTAATGATACATAAAACCCATTTTAATGTGCAATTGAACAAAAAATTTATGTTAATATAAAAAGTTGTTTTTAATTAAAATTTATAATTTTTCACTATTCATCAAAAATTGATAGTTTTTAGAAAAGTACCAAAAATTCACCCTAGGATAATTTTGATATTACAAATCCAAAAATGTAGTTACTTTTGAAAAATAAAATTTATAAAATTTCAAAAAGTGTGTATTACTATTCATAATGGGTAGTATGATTGGTCGTGGTGTGTTAGAATCTCAAAGTTGTGTATGACGCAAGATATTGAATTATTAAAAGGGAAATATTCTATGGGAGCTCGGGGTGTTACATTATTCCCTACTTCAAATAATTTATTCCTCGAAATTTCTATAATATTACTGCATAAAAATAGGTGGTGGTTCTTCATCATAAGTCCCTCGAGTTCCCATGTTGCCTCTTCCATCGTAGGGTTACGACATAGAATATTTACCAAACAAGTCATCCGGTTTCGCAACACTTGTTCTCTTGTATCAATAATTCTAATAGGCACTTCGCAATAAGAGAGATCAGTTTGCAAATTTATTTAATCATAGATGAGTACATGTGTTAGGTGAGGCATGTATTTTCTCAACAGTGATAAGTGGAACACATAATGTACATTGGAGAGACTTAGCGGAATTTCCAAATAGTAAGCTACAGCTCCAATTTATTCTATAATTTCGAAAGATCCGATGTACCTAGGAAAAACTTTACCCTTCTTGTCGAATCGTATAATAATCTTCCATGGAGAAAACTTCAAGAAAACATGATCTTCTACCTGAAATTCTAAATCCTTCCTTCAGTAATCAGCGTAGGTCTTTGCCTACCTGGAGTTTCATTGATGTGGGTTTGGATAACCTTCACCTTTTCCATTTTTCCCTTAATGAGATCTTGGCCATTGAGTTTTCATTCACCAACATCACCCCAAAAAGTTAGTGTACGACATCTCAGCCATATAACACTTCATATGGTTCCATTTGAATACATGAATAGAATCGATTGTTACAAAAAAAATTCTACAAGAGGTAAATACTGATCGTACATACATTGAATGTCAATTGAGCAAGATCATAACATATCTTCTAAATTTTGAATAGTTCGTTCTGATTTTTCATCTTTTTGAGGGTTTTAGGTGGTCCTCAAATGATTTTCAGTATCCAAGGCCTTCTAAATACGTTTCCAGAATCTTGATGTAAAATGAGGATCATGATCAGATGTAATCAATAGGGGTACTCCATGAAGTTGGTTGAATAAATCATCAATTTGAGGTAGGGGATACTTGTTTTTTATTATTATATCATTGATCTCCTTGTAGTCAATGCACCGCCTCATAGATCCATCTTTCTTCTAAATAAAAAGACCATGGGATCACCATGTAGAAACACATAGTAAAATAAATCCCTTATCACTCAATTCCTCATGTTTTTTCATTAGTCACAATAATTTAAAAGTTGTCATTCTATAAGGGATCTTTGATATGGGCCTTGATCTAGGAATTAAACCAATGGAAAAATCTATTTCTCATTGTGGAGGATGTCCAGGTAAACCCTCTTGATACACATCAAAATATTCTTGCACAATATATACATCCTCTATTTGAACATTATTTTCCTCACCCATAGTTATTTCATTCACTTCCTCCCAAATAATTGAATTTAGTTGAGCTACTGGGGGTGGATCTAGGTAATAATCCAGATGTGACATTTTTTATCTAAAGATAAGGTACTCCTTATCATCATCGAAAATTATAACCTCCTTCTTCATACAATAAAATTTCACATCATGGTAAGAAAGCTAATCCATACCGAGGATTATATCAAATTCAATCATGGTTAAGATGACAAGATAAACATAGAAAGAAAATTTATATTCCTAAATGGGGAATGATTCACAAAACATTGTTTCAATGATACTTCCCTTATTAGTTTTGACGGATAACTCACCTGTCAAATGAAATTTGAATTATCTAGTTTTCTTAGAAAACTGAAAAGATATGAAACAATGCTATGATCCGGAATCAAACAAATCATTGGCTGAACATGAAGAAACCATTACAATACCTGCCTCCACATCTTTTAGAGCTTCAACCTCAATAATAGTGATTGTATATGCTTGGCCTTTCTCCCTTGTCCTTTTTAAAGGTACGTTTCCATGACACTTAGGAATTTCAATTTCATAGTGCCAAATTTCATTATCATTGTGGTATTCATCATTGACAACCTTTTTATTTCCCTTTCAATCATGAGAATGGTGGTTTTTACCCCAACACTTCTAATAGGATCCCCTTCCCTTTAGGAAAGTATTGTGGGGGATTATTCCCACATTTAACACATGATGGATATTCATCTTTTTCATTCTTCCCCTTATTTCCATTTAAAGATTGTTTAGAAGATCTCTTTTTCTCTTTCTTTTCATTAATGTTGTAAGACATAGAGAGTTACTTTTTTGACTTGATATCACAGAAGAATATATTTTCATATAATGGGAAGGATTGTGACTTAAATTTTAAAGGAGAAAGTGGTTTATCCCATAAAAAATAGATTAATATTACTCCTCCAGTTACTTATATAATCTTCTACATGACTTTATGACCTTGTAATGTTATCCTCATACTTTGCGACACTCTAATTTCCATTTTTCCTCGGACTAAAAAGGGTTCCTTTCCATATTCGCTCGATGGTCATGAAGAATGTTTTTTTCTAATAAAATATCTTTAAACTCCATACATTCCATATTTTATACTTATTAGTATTCCTTTATGTTTTGAATTAATGACCACCATTGATCTGCATCTCCCCCGAGGTGATAAACTGCCATGAAAAGATTTTCCCTTTCGCTACTCCCCAAAGCATTAAATATTTTCTCTATGGAACTTATCCATTACTCAGCTACAAATCAATATGTATTCCCATATAATGTTGGTGGTTCTTTTTTCTTGAAGAGGTCTAACATTTGTCCTCGACGTTGTGGATCAAGGTGCTCTATACTGGAAAGGTTATTATTCATAACAAGAGTGAGTTGTCCCGGTATGATGATAAGCTAATCAGCACAAATTGCATCACCAACTCCACTATAATTATCTTGAATATGAGGTATGTCCCTACATAGATTATGTGTGTTGATACGGTTTCCATTCCTTCCACTAGGTTCCATTTCTAAACAATGGCATACACTAGATTATTTTATGAATCACAATACACAATTCTAAACTTGTAAAACACTTAACATAAATTGAACAGTCTATGGATATAATCCATAATCATAAAAATTTGTTTTATTTGAAGAAGGATATAATCATTAATTCTTTCATAATTTGTTTTTAAGATATTGTGAATTATCCTAAGCATATCCCCCAAAAGTGTCGTAACCAAGAGTGCATCAAGGCCTGTTGTAGTGTACTAGGACACCCTGGGACAAACCCAAAACTCCTTGTCGATGTTTTCACTCCTAGGTACATCTGTTCTAGAGCTACCTCTACCTAGTCATATCTAGATAGAGACTTATTACTTCAAAAATACACAAAATCACTATATTACCAAAATTATTGGATGTTTTTTTCTAAAGTACTTTTCAAATTCTATCTTTGGATAATGTACTCTAATCAGATTTTTTCTAAATATAGTTTCCAGGGATTATAATAAACTTCATCTAATAATAACTGTAATACCCTGACCCTAGTTACTCAGAGTCGGTGAATTATTACATATCATTGGAATGATAACAAAATATTAACTTTTGAAAGACCGATTAGTTTAGTAGCCTTGGAAGTACTATATACATACATAAGTTTTCCATTAAAATATTGAATTAAGAAAAAAAATGTCATTGTATCCCATTTAAACACACTCTTTTCCCTTATCTTATTCCTGTAGTTTAATCATAATATACATCATCACATCCAAGAAAATAAAACATAAGATAGGGGTGATCGCAGATGCCCAGTAAGGATTACAATATAGCATAAACATTCACAAAGAAACATAAACATTTAAGGAAATTTATAGGACTAAAAATAATTCTTTTAAACTTATAGTTCATAATAATATAAAAAATATATATCAAACAATTCCAATTACTTATTCACATGGCTATTCTACTAGTCGAATAATCACATGCAATATCAATAGCTAATTTCATAATAATGCAATACATAATGTCAGAAATCATAACCACATACTAAATTCCTCGTTCCAATACTACAAATAATGTGTTTTCAAGGCCTTATTACACAAAACCAATTTGACTCATTAGACCTACCGATGAATCAAGGAGCTATAGAAGCCTCCACCCACCACTTACTAAGTGCAATGCATTCCTCATATGAAAAGGTTGAAACATAACATAAACATTAGTATTAAAAATAACTTGAATATTTTCAATACATTATACATAAACAATGAATGGTATAAAAATAACACATCCACAATCAACTTATCACAAAAACATCAATAAAAAATTGAATATTTGTATAATAAATGAATTTCATGAAAGTTAAAAATCAAATAAAGGATGTTCACATTGATGAAATGAAAAAAAATTGAATGAAATTACTATTTTTATTTTGAAATACATTAAAAGTCACATAATTATAAAATAAAACATTTATTTTGAAAATATTATTATAATCTTGTATGGTAAGCTTTGAAGGTGTTATAACAGCCGAAAATAGCCCCTCCTGCCGTAATAGTTAAAAGACATTCTATCCGTAATTTTTTTGAAATGGTTGTAAAGGACATTTTTTGAAAAATGATGGAAAGATTCCTTTATAAACAACTTATTAAATGTCAAACTAGAGTATAAATTAATTTATTCCATATTCTAAAAAATAATAAAAAAATTTTAAATACATTTTCAAGAAACCCAGATGTGGACGGCCATGAGGTCCCAGTAGATACTCATGTATAAACATCCATGGATAATAAAGATATTTTGAAATTAACCCTTACCTTGTACATTTCCTAGGTAGAGAGTACTTTAACCTACTGTATAATATTTATATCATTTTTATTATATTATAATAGAACCACATACATAAATATGATGTCGTATATCATCTTCTAATATTGCTTTGTTAATAATATATCAGTTTTATCTTTGTTTTAGGTGTTAACTGATTTGTTTTCCTTTATATGTTTTGTTTTGTATGGAAGGTTTGTTATGGATATAATTTATTTGATTCATATCATGAATTATATTCTGTTTTAAAATATTATTATTATTAATAAAATGAAAATTATTCATGAATGGATACAATTGGGAATGGATTTCATCACATTCATGGAGACAGTAATCTGTATATACGCACAGACGCTACATCCATATGATTATTTTTATTTTAAAATTAAATAAAACCAAATGATACATAGGTATATTATTATTCCAGTGTAATAAAATATTTTATATATGTTATTCAAGGTCATTAACATGATCTTTATTATGTTCCATGTATAGTATAAATAAGTCATTTAACATTGAGGAGGCACTAGTCTGCACTTCCTCAAAATAAATTATTCTATATATAAAACATGAAAAGAATAAAGGTATGATATAAAGGGGAATTAAATTATCTTCTAGATAAAATAAATATCATAAATATCATATATAATTATAGTTATTTCATAATGGCCACCATAAGAGGTGGGAGTATAATATAGGACAATCATCGTTTCATGAGGAAGTTGTTCACCGTCCACAGAAACCTTTTGTTCTATGCCCATTAGATGGAGGTGTGTGTAAGTGTTATTCAATTACTTCTCATAACAACAACCTAGTATATTGAAGATACTGGTGTTGTTATAAAAGAATGTAATAACGATATTTTAAGGGGTTGGAGAAGTAAAATGAATGAAAATAACTTAAGTGGATCCTTAACCTTTAAATAGTGTTACTCCCTTAGGTTCAAACCAAATGGTTTCCTTGATGTGCCTTATGCCTAAGGTAAGGCTTTTGAGAGGAAGATAAGAATTTATGGAGATTAATTGGGAAGATATCAGACATGCCAAAGTGTTTTACAAGTGTGAGTAATGGGTTAGAGTTGATGTATTTTTATAATGTAGAGGAGGGTATCTTTAAGATTATTTGAAAATATTATTTTATTATATAATGATTTTCAAATTCTAATGGTACAAAACTCATTAAAATCCAACATTGAATGACTCATGTGTAATATAAAAGCATCCAATAATAATTGGACATGTTTTGGATATTGTTTTAATTTTTTGTGTATCATTTGTTTTAATCATTCATTTATTACATAAACAATGCATCATTATTAGGTCATAAATAATTTTATTTATTTGATTTATAAAAATTATTTAAAAAATACCAAGATGTAGGAAAACTTTTTAATATTAAAATGAATATCTATATTCAAAATGATAAATTATATAACCCAATGTAAATAAGTTTTTTACTAAAAGATATATGTTTATGTCATTTTTATCTATACTATGTATTAATTAATATTATGAGTCATTATCACTCTCATGTGGCTCCATGAAGTCCAAAAATCGATCCATGGATTCCCATAGATGGAAATGTATCAGTCAATAGTGTTAATATATGTGTTAGGTTAATTTAATATTATTATATTATTATTTTTCCTTATTTATAGGATTTAACCTTTATCCATGGTAAATAAACTATTCACCGAAATAATTATTCATAATGTCAAAAAATAAAAGATAACAATTCACACAATTTGGAACACCTGATTCAAAATATGAAATCCATTTTTTCAAATTCAAAACATAGTAGTGGCAGAAATTAATTTAAAATTAATTTCTATTGTCAAAACAAAAAAGCATGTTTTTAAGAATTAATAACTATAATAAGATTAAGAGTTGTTTATGTCTAGTTTTAATGTGAAATTACATACACTCCCCTAAATTCTAATAAATTATAAAAAGATAATTTAACAACACTTGAAAACCATTTAAATGTATAAATTAACATTATAAATTATTTCTATTATAAAAAGTTTTTTTAAATTAAAATTTAGTATTTTTTCAGTATTCATCAAAAATTAAATGTTTTCAAAAAGTAACAAATATTTACCCTAAGATAATTTTGATATTTTTAATCCAAAATGAATTACATTTTCAAAAAAAAAATTTATAAAATTTCTCAAAGTGGGTATTACTATTCATAATGGCTAGTTTGATTGGTCGTGGTGTGTTTGAATCTCGAAGTTTTCTACGATGCAAGCTATTGCATTATTCAAATTAGTTGTGCATATATAACATAATTGAATTGTTGAACACATTGACATATTAGAGATTAAATTCCCAAATTTTTTGTATATATGTATCATAATTTTTTCACTTCACAATAAATTCTCTTGTTATAATTTGTAAATAAAATTTTTTAAATAATGAAAATACTATATAATAAATTAATACATTGATATTGAAAATTCAAAAGGACTTTTGTTTGACAAAACCACAATCCATATGGTGTATATGAAAATGAAAAACAAGGAAATGGTGACCGAGAACCATAAGAAGTTTAATGATCCCTGAGAACCATCCTTCCAAGAAGAGGAATATCGATAACTATGGAATAGAAAAGAAGGTAGTATGTTTTTCATGTTGAAAACAAGGAAACTGGAAGAATAATTACCCCAAGAATCAAGGTGAAGTTAAATGTGTGTTAATTATCGAGTTTAATATTTTAAATTTTGATATTCTGTATTAATTAAAACATGTGGTGATCAGTTATTTATCAAAATATAGAAACCAAGTAGGTTTTAAAATGTTTTTAGAGGATAGGTGGACCTGTGTGATTCCAATGGGGAGAGGTTGTATGCTATAGACTTTGATGTCTACCATCATTCATTTACAAAATGAGTGATTTTTTTAAATATATTTTTTATCTGCCAACTATTACTAAGAAAATAATATTATATAATTTTCTGATTCTAATTGTATTATATTTATGTTCATAAATAAATGTGTATTCTCCAATAAAGAAAACAAATGTTATAGTATGAAACATTTAATTAACGATCAAAATATTTTGCGTTATGAAAACCATGAATTTTAAATTAAAAATGAATCATGTTCACATGACTCAAATAACACCCATCAATGGCTTCAACATCTAAGACATGTAAATGGGAATTGTTTGACAATGATATGTAAAGATATTTATTTGGACTATTCGTAGATAAAATCACATGCATGATGTCATTATTGTTTGAAAATAAAATGCCAAAACCACTATTCTGTAGAAATGATAAAAAGGACGCAAAACATCTAGGACTAGTACAAAATAATTTTTCTGTACCATTTCTAGTAGATTCTAGAGGAGGGTATTCTTACTTCATACCTTTTACTCGTTACTTGTATAGATACTCTAATATCTAATTGATGAGTTAAATTTTTGAGACCTTAGAGAAATTATAGGAATTATTGAATGGAGTGTAGAATCAATATTGAAAAAAGATAAAGAAGCTTTTATTAGATCAATATAGTGAATATCATAACCACGAAATTATCAACTATCTTCAAAATTTTGGTATTCTATCTCATCTCACTCTACCTTATACACTATAGTAGAATAATGTTTGTAAATAGAGGAATCATACCTTGTTATTCGTTATAAGGATGATGATTATTCAGGTAGATCATTCATTAACTTTTTAGAGATATGCATTACAAACTATTATATTTACCTAAATCTAAGTTGAAACTAAAGAAGAAAATATAAATCCCATAATGTTATGGAGTGTACAGAAACATGTTTTGTGACATACTCTTGTATGTGGTTGTGAGTCATATGATAATGACTTATTAAAAAAAATATATCACCCCATGGAAATATGTGAATATTTATAGGGTATCCCATTAGGGAAAAGTGATACTACCTATACAATCCATCAGAAAAGAAAGTGATTTTCAATATAGAACACATCTATGTTGAGAGGGGGAAAATAATCAAAAAGGAAAGTGGGAGAAATATTGAATTCAATGAAGTTAATGCTCAAGATACACAAGAGTTGGAACACGAACAGATTCCCCATGTCCCCATGGAAAAAATACTTCTTGAAACAGAATAATTGTATAAAAGAAAATGAGATGTAATATAAATAGACATATAGAAACCCGAGCATTTTACATACAACATTTCGTGATTTTAAGTATAATTAATCATCAGAGTAGATTCCAAGGATCGTTAAGTCTAGTGTCTTGGAAGACTAGGTTCGTCAAACAGACGTCTAGTCTGAATGATATCAGCTTTTCCGTTCTATGGGCCCGGTTGGATTTCGGGTGAAATCCAACCCGACCACTATCCAACTGCATCCAAAACTCGGGCGAAGTATTCCAAAAGTTCCGTCTCATCAAGAGGAATTCAACAAGACAGACGGCGTGTCAATCGGACGCTCGGTCTGTGAGTTATTGGCCTTTTCGTTCCAGGGGCCCGGTTGGTTTCGTGAGCGAACCAACCCGACCACTATCCAACGGCATCCAAACCTCGAGCGGAGTTAGCCAAAAGATCCGTCTCACTTAGAGGAATCCATCAATGTCGACGGCACGTCAGTCAGACATCCAGAGCTCAAGATATAAGCGTTTCCGCTCCGAGGGCCCTGTTGGTTTCGTTTCCGAACCAACCCGGCCAAACCAAAAATATTCTGAAACCTTGAGTGCGATATACCGAAACGACCGTCTCATTCCAATGATTGCTACTCAACTGACGATGCTTCTATTAGAGGTCTGTATCCCATGATATGGGTATTTGACCAAAGAGTGTCCGAAAACGGGGGGGTCTAGGCCCGGACCGACCCCACCTGGGTCGGCCCGAACCGGGTCGACCCGAACCGAGTCAACCCGACAGGGCCAGGCCCGGCCTGGCCGGCTCAGTCTGGCCAACGCGGCCGAGCGGGGGTGCACGGTCCCCCGCCCCCCTCGCCGCTAATTAAAGACAGCGGCTACCGCCGCCGCCAACCATCCGGCGGCGCACCGGCCCCGCCGGTCGTCGGCACCTCCGCGCCGGCGTGGCGCACCGCCACCGACTTCTGCGGACCACCGGACGCTCTCCGGTGGTCTTTTTCTCCTGTCGTCTTTCCCTATGGTCCCCCCGGGACTCCACCTTCACTGCGAAGGGATTCAAATGCCAAAATGGCATGCTTCTTCGTCGCCCGTCAATCCGCATGTCAAAAAGAAAAGTGCCATCCTTGTAGTTTTCCAGCATGACCCGATGGCGCTGCGCCCCTTCGCCGCGGCCCGACTCCGACCGTGGTTCTTCGGTTTTCTTCGACGTGGCGCGATGGTGTTGCGTTCTTAACCTTCCTTCCACGACGCGGCGTGTCGGCGTCATGTAATACTTGCAGTGTGATTCCCGCGTGGTGCGACGGCACCTCGCCATTCCGTTCCATCCACAAAGAATCAAACATGATCATATGAGGGGGGTTCGGCCATGTTTGTTCAGTCCGGCCCCCCCTCTCGTTAAACAATATCATCTAGTAGAAAATCCACGATAATCGATAAACTATATTCATGAATGGAAAATAATTAAATAAAATAATCCCCTACCTCGGTTCAGGAACGGTGTTCGTCAACGAGCCGCGGAAGACGAGCGTTGCGGAGGTCGGGCGTCGCGGGAAAAGAACGTCGACATCGCGAAGCGAGGATTTGAAGTCGTTGACTGCGATTTCGTTGCGGAAAAACATCGTGGAAGAGACGACGCGGAAGAAGAACGTCGCGTCGCGGATACGGCGTCGTGGAAGAACCATGTTTTTCGGTGGAGAAGTTCTTCGTTGAAGAACGGTGTTCTTCGCATTCTTCGTTGAGGTCGAAGAAGAAGAAGACCGCTTCCCCAATCCTCTCAATGTTGCAAAACTCTAAAAATAATAAAATAAGACCAAGTCTTATTTTATTAACACAACCTAACCATTTTAATTTCAAGAGTTTGAAAATTCAAAACCCACATTTAACTCACTTAAGTTAATAACATAAGATGTTATAAAATTATTGAGGTGATAAGTTAACAAAACATAAATGGGGGGTTTAGAGGGGTTAGGAAAGTGAGGGGTTAAGAGGGTTAGGGAGTTTAAGGAATTTGAAAAGGTGGGGGGTTTGTGTGGGCCCCACCCTTTCAAATATCCACACATGGGAAGTTAGATGGATGTGGGCCCACCACCAACTTCCCATGGGAGTAGTTAACCACATACCAGGAAATAAAACTGATTCAGCAATTTTATTAACTTTTTTTAATTAATCCCCAAAAATTAACTTCTTCTCCCGCACAAACGCAACTACGGTAAAGGTTCCCTTAAGCGATTACCGGCGTTGCGAGTTCATTGGTGCCATCGGATTTCAATTCTGAGCACCAGTTCAAAAGATAAGAAAACCCACTCATTCGTTCACTGAACGTACCCAAGCCAAACTTCGGAAATTGATTCCGGGCACTCCGGGCCTCGGAATCAAGTGCCGTTAGAAACAGCGTTCTTGTAAAATCCCAAAGAAAATTTAGAAAAAATTTCCCTTTAATTTTACGAGACTTTCCATTACTCCCACCTCAGGGCTTTACGTCCTCGTAAAGCTTTAACACAAACTATGGTTACAAAAATGGTACAGAGCACGCATCTGAGCCTTCCGCTCCCATGTGCTCACCCGGAGGTTTCCGTACTGCCATAGAAAGTGCACCTGAGGAATCAATCATCCTCGTAGGATCCTCTCTTATCGATCCTTGATCCCCACTAAAACCTCCGTGGAAAACACCTCATCTTCATCGTCCAGCTCCTTATGGTCAATGATTTGCGAAGGGTCGAGCACGTATCTCTTCAGTTGATATACGTGGAAGTCGTCGTGCACCTTGTGAAACTGAGGTGGATGGGTCAAGCGGTAAACCACCTCGCCTACCCAGCTGTGGACCTAGAAAGGTCCGTTGAACCTCAGAGATTACTTGCCACCTTGGTCAAAACTCTGTAAACTTCGTCGAGGTGAGAACCGTATAAGGACATGATCTTCATCCTCAAACTCTAGAGGTCTCCAATTCCGGTTAGAACAAGAACTCGAAACGACTGCCGCCATGAGGGTAAGGTTGGCCGACTCAAGAGTGATCGGTCGCACTCTCCCGTGGATGAGTTTAACTTTTGGTGCCCAGGGTTTCCTTTTCGCTGACCAAGGAAAACCCATCCCGACGTTTTCCTAAAACCGTCAATTTGAGTATGGATAGTTATTGCCCATTCCATACTCAAACTAACGTCGTAAGGTCTCCACGCTTCCACCAAGAGATTTCCAACCGGAACTATTGCCTCGAGGGTCTGACCACACCGTCGGCGTAAGTGTGATTATAAAGTATCCTCCCAAGGTATCTCCGGACGTGAGGGTCAAGTCCACGGCTTACCAGAAACTCTATGTCTGGAACACGATTTGTGAACGAAAGTAATGATTCATATCGACGTCCGTTTCTACAACATCTAGTAGTGGACACAGACTGTCCATTGAATAATTTCTAATGCCATTGGGTCACACTCCTTGACCGCATGTAGCCCCACTCTTCCTCCACCCTCCAGCTCCCTGAGCATGGCGGGAATATCTAAGGCGGGTGGTTGTACCATGTTAGGATGTACACCACCTCATGCTGCTCTCCTAGCTCTGCATCCACGTATGATGCTTCGTAGACTCATATCCCCTTTAAGCTTCCTCTTCTTTAACATTTAACACGCTCGAGTCTCTATGACTGGAGCCGGTTTCCTATATCTTACTGCACTCTGCAGTCTTCATCCGCTCCTGGAAGATCTGCACCTGCTTTGCCTATGATCTGATAGAGCTGCTAAAATTTCTCTTTTGCCGAAAAGAGAAACTCGGTCTCACCCCCTGGATGAACCATGCCCATTTCCTAATACAGTAAATCCTTACATGAATGAAGCATTCATGCCATGGATGACGTCGTAAGGCCTTGACGTAACTACTAAGATATCCAACTGTCACTCTCGCCTCCAAGGGTCGAGTTACACTATTGGCATCAGTGTGAGGTCACTAGGTCTCCTCCAGTAGAAATCTCGAAATTGAGGGTCAAGTCAACAGTTTTAACCGGGACCACTCAGTATCAACCAAACAAAAGGACAGGAAATCAAACAAAGATAAGTGTCTTTTTAATATTGCATCTCATAGTACAAAGACACGAATACAACAGAAACATGGAACTAGAAGTACAAGGGACATATCCACTAGTTCCGCTCCTGTCTACCTGCTCCCGGAGCTCTACTGCCTTGGTGGCTCCTCCAACGCCTACAGATCAACTGTACGAGGAGTCGGACAGTCACGTGCCAGGTGAACCTTCCCGCCGCATGAGTAACACTGTCTGTTTTTGGCACGCCTAGCTCTGACCCCACCACGGGTGCCCCGCACCACCGGTCCTAAAACCCAAGATCGTCCAACTGCTGGTCTGGTCCTCCTGGACCTCGGCATCATCTGTCTACTACCCACAAATGACTCAGTTACTGATCGAAAAACACGCGGCAAAGACAGAAGCTCATGTACACGCTTGGGGTGTAGAGCTACTGGCACAAACTCCACCCTGAAGAAGGTCTCGAAGTCTTCCCATACGAAGGCCATCCCATCGCAAAACTGAAACAAGTGGCTCCACCACCTGCCTGCTACTGCCTGAAAGAGGCTGGCAGCAAAGATCACCATGAAGTCTGCCGGCGTCCCCACTAGCCTGAAGACTCTCACCACAGCCCTCAGCCAATCATCAGCCGCCTGTGGGTCCATCCTTCCCTGAAACCTGGGTGGCCTATAGCGCTGGAACTCATGCAGTGCGCTCAAGCGACGTGCACCCTCTACTGCTGGGGCTGGTGGAATCGGTGGCCCAACTAGTAGTAGTACCGCTGGTGCCTCCGCCGGTGCCTCAACTGGAAAAGGGCCCTGTACTGAGGCCACGTTGCTCGGCAGGATGTCAGTACGAACCACTCACGGGGCTCTAGCTGGTCGTCCGAGAAACGGAATCCTGAAAGAAACAACGTAACATGGTCAAACGATTATACCTAGTGAGCTGACCTGGTTTGAGATGTTTTAAGGGAAAACCTTTGAAAACACACACACAATCAGTGTTTTCGTGCACAATGTCGGAAATCAGTTGTCAGGGTCCTGGTGTATGGATACGTCGGCCGCCCGCACCAACACTGGACTCCCTGAACTGAAGACCACACTCGATACCCTTAACAGTATTGCTTCACAGAAAGAAAATATCAGAGTTATATGTTCTACGGTAGAACCGACTCCTTTGATACCAATTTGTCACGACCCGTCCTCGGGGCCCGTGTCTTGACTACCCCAAGCCTGCCTTCCATATGCCAGGGGCTGGTGACTAGCACCCAAGGCGTAAATCCCGATAACTGGGAAGGCATTGCTTTTATAAAAGAAAACAAGCACCACGGAGTAAGCAAGAGGAAAAAGTAAACTCTAAGTACAAGAGAAGTGCTGAAAAGTAAATGGGCCAGAATACAAACCCAAAAGAAAGTACAACTACAACTGAACGAAAGTACAACATAAAAAGGCAACAGCTGGAAGAAGGAAGTAGCTCCTGGATCGTCCGCCACGGATCCTACCTGGAGGGTAGGTACAGATAGCCTCCTCAACGCTCTGGCCCGTCAACCACCTCCCTGTGTCGTCTCGCCGTGAAGTCCTCCTCAAGATACTGACTCGTCGTGTGGTCCACATCCGGGTACCGTCCAGTCCTCGAACACTCGGCCTCTGTCAGCAATGCCCGTCGTCTGCAACCAACACAACGAGGTGTGGGCATAGCCCGTGCAGGGGTGAGTATAACGAATCTCAGTAGGGACCCTGAGACCCTCAAGGTCTCTATAAAAGCAATAAGGATAACCACAACGAAGATCTCAACAGATAACCTCTACATAGGTATATTCCCATACATATAACTAAGTTATCAAATAACCCATCTCAATCATGAGGAAGCACAAGGATCATGAAATCAATGGATAACCACTACCCAGGTATATGCCCATACATATACCTATGTTATCAAGTGACCCATCTCAATCATGAGTTAAACACAAAGGTCAAAAGTCTCAGCTCAAACTAGGATTTTCATTATCGAAACGGTAACTGCTGAAGAACCCCGTCTCTGGAGTGTACAGTGGTCATGTCATGACTCCGAGGTACTACTAACTAACCTAAGACTGCTGAGGTACTCCTCATGTCGAGTACCACGGGTCATCCACCCAAACACAGTAGTGCTTCCCACCGATGTATGTCACCCAAACACAGTAGTGCACACCCCCTAGTAGCCTGCTGAGGTACTCTCCGGATGAGTACCATGGGTTTGCACTGTCACACAGGTAGTGCTCCGTCCACCATGGGTCTGCACCTCACAAAGTAGCACTCCGTCCACTGGGCTGGTCGACTCACTCCAAGTCGAGTCGGTCAAGCAGTCGTCAGGTCTCAGCCAGCTACACAGTCTTCGTACTCCGTACGCTCGTCTCTAGGAGGGTCCGCTCCACGAGCTACTGGTCGATACTCCAAGTATCTAAAAGTCCCACGAAGAAGTATCTCATGGACGGTCTCGTTATAGGGGTCTCAACACAACAGACGGTGCGTCAATCAGACGCCTGGCCTGTGAGTTTCTAGCCTTTTCATCCCAGGGGCCCGGTTGGTTTCGTGAGCAAACCAATCCTGGCCATATCTCAACAGTACCCCAAACTATCATAGGGTAGACTCATAGGGACCGTTTCTCAACGTGATGACCAACGCCGCTGACGGTTCGTCAAACGGACGTCCAGTATGAAAGATATCAGCTTCTCCGTTCCAGGGGCCCGGTTGGATTTCAGGTGCAATCCAACTGGGCTACTATCCAACTGCATCCAAAACTTGGTCGAAGTATGCCAGAAGTTCCGTCTCATCAAGAGTAATTCAACGAGACAGACGCACGTCAATCGGATGCTCGGTCTGTGAGTTATTGGCTTTTCCGTTCTAGGGGCCCGGTTGGTTTCGTGAGCGAACCAACCCGACCACTATCCGACGACATCCAAACCTCGAGCGGAGTAAGCCAAAATATCAGTCTCACCTAGAGGAATCCATCAGTGTCGACGGCACGTCAATTAGACGTCTGGAGCTCAAGATATAATCGTTTTCGCTCCGAGGGCCCAGTTGGTTTCGTATCCGAACCAACCTGGACGAACCCAAAGTATTCTGAAACCTTGAGTGCGATATACCAAAACGGTCGTCTCTTTCCAAGGATCACTACTCAACCGACGGTGCATCGATCGGAGATCCGTAGTCCAAGATATGGGCATTTGACCAAAGAGGGTCCGAAAACGGGGGGTCTGGGCCCGGACCGACCCCCCCTGGGTCGGCCCGGCTGGTCACGGCTCGGCCAGCGCGACCGAGCGGAATCCGCGGAGCGGGGGTGCGCGGTCCCCCCCTCGCCGCTAATTAAAGACGGTGGCTACCTCCGCCGCCAACCATCCGGCGGCGCGCCGCCGCCGCCGGTCGTCGGCTCCAACGCCTTCCACGGACCACCGGACGTGCTCCGGTGGTCCGTTCCTCCTGCCTTCTTCGCCTATGGTCCCCCCGGGACTCCTTCTTCACTACAAAGGGATTCAAACGCCAAAATGGTCTACATCGTCGTCGCCCGTCAATCCGCATGTCAAAATGAAAAGCGTCGTCATTGTAGTTTTCCAGCGCGACCCGATGGCACCGCGCCCCTTCGCCGCGACCCGACTCCGACCGTGGTTCTTTGGTTTTCTTCGACGTGGTGCGACGGCGTCGCGTTCTTAAACTTCCTTCCTCTACGCGGTGGGTCGACGTCGCGTAATACATTCCGTGTGATTCCCGCGTGGTGAGACGACACCTCGCCATTCCGTTCCATCCACAAAGAATCAAACATGAACATAGGAGGGGGGTTCGGCCATGTTTTTGCGGTCTGGCCCCCCCTCTCGTTAAACAATATCATCTAGTCGAAAATCCACGATAATCGATAAAATAGATTCATGAACGGAAAATAATTAAATAAAATAATCCCCTACCTCGGTTTAGGAACGGTGTTCATGAACGAGCCACGGAAGAAGAGCATCGTGGAGGTCGGGCGTCGCGGGAAAAGAACGTCGACGTCGCGAAGCGAGGATTCGAAGTCATTGACGGCGACTTCGTCGCGGAAAACTGTCACGGAAGAGATGACGCAGAAGAAGAATGTCGTGTTGCGGATATGGCGTCGCGGAAGAACCCTGTTTTTCGGCGGAGAAGTTCTTCGTTGAAGAACGGTGTTCTTCGCGTTCTTCGTCGAGGTTGAAGAAGAAGAAGACTGATTCTCCAATCCTCTCAAGGTTGCAAAACTCTAACAATAATAAAATAAGACCAAGTCTTATTTTATTAAAACAACCTAACCATTTGAATTTCAATAGTTTGAAAATTCAAAACCCACATTTAACTCACTTAAGTTAATAACATAAGAAGTTATAAAATTAATGAGGTGATATGTTAACAAAACTTAAATGGGGGGTTTAGAGGGGTTAGGAAAGTGAGGGGTTAAGAGGGTTAGGGAGTTTAAGGAATTTGAAAAGGTGGGGGGTTCATGTGGGCCCCACCCTTTCAAATATCCACACATGGGAAGTTGGTTGGATGTGGGCCCACCACCAACTTCCCATGGGAGAAGTTAACCACATAACATGAAATAAAATTGATTCAACAATTTTATTCACTTTTTTTAATTAATCCCCAAAAATTAACTTCTTCTCACGCACAAACGAAACTACGGTAAAGGTTCCCTTAAGCGATTACCGGCACTGCGAGTTCATCGGTGCCATCAAATTTCAATTCCGAGCACCGGTTCAAAAGATAGAAAAACCCGCTCATTCGTTCACTGAACGTACCCGATCCAAACTTCGGAAATTGATTCCGGGCACTCCGGGCCTCGGAATCAAGTGCCGTCAGAAACCGCGTTCTTTTAAAATCCCAAAAAAAATAGAAACAATTTTCCTTGAATTTTACGGGTCTTTACACAATGATAAATCATGAATAATATGTTTGATAAGAATACCCTCAATAACATCAATCTATCAAAACTAATTAAAATTAAAAGGATTCAATTTTTTTATGGGGAAAAATACAGTGAAACATGATATTAGATTTGTTTAAATGAATTCTATGTTATATAATATGTATGAAAAACTAAATAAAACATAAAAAACCAAAACACATTGGCAATACATTGGTAATAAATATCTAATAAACACTAAGATGGTAAATAATTAATTGTTAATACATTTATATGGCTTGTAGTTTATATTTGTTAAGAAGAATATGTTATTATCAATAATTGTTTTCTCATTATATTATTTATTTTCATTTAAAAATACTTTATATTTTAAATGTGACCAAGTTAAAATTATTATTTAATTCCACAAAATAAAAATATCTTATTTATTAAATTTTTATAAATTAATCTATTTTTTGGGGATTAGTAAAGAATACATAATTTTATAATATTTCTTGATTTATAAAATATTGAAGTTTTTGAAACCATATGATAATAAATTATTTATTTATAAAGTAAAATAAACCAATTAAATGTATTTTTATCTATTTAAAAATCCCATGATGTTAATTTTCGAAATGAAATAATATTTAATGAAAACACTTTTTTGTTTTATATTTAATTAAGATTTAAATATATATTAATGTAAAGTAACAATTACTTTAATAAAAATATTCTTATTTATATCATTACAATCAATATTATTTTTAATTTTCTCATATCCAAAAACATTATGCATAAAATTACAATTTTTCTAAAAAAATAGGATTTTATGCATTACATGTGCTAATATTGATATTAATTTCCTTACACATAAAATTAAAATATTAAAAATTGATTATTATATTTGAGATAATAATCTATGTATTACCTAATATTATAATTTTATTTTTTAGGAATAAAATTTAGATTTATAGTATGAATGATAATTACCATGATAATGGTGAATCAAATATTTTAATATTAATATTTTATTGATTTCAGTGAGTTTATATAATATAAAATAAATTTAAATTATTTAATAAAATGAATATAATAATATTTATAAATAAATAAATAAATATATTAGCACCCATTCAATGAGTAATTATTTATGAATAGAATAAGAATCTATAATGTTTAAAATATCATTATTCTACTAAAAACATTTTTCTCCACTCTACTTATTTTAATCTAAATATTAATTTTATAATAGTTATAAATTCAATTAAATTAAATATAAGAAAATTTTATTTTTATTATATACAAAAAAATTTATATGGTTTATGTTATCTGAAAAATAAATCAATAAATCACAATGTTAAAAAATACCTCATTTAAAATAATAATTATAAATGTTGACCAATTAATATAAAAACCCAGAATGAAATATTTTAAATATTATCGAAAAGTATTATTTGGGTGATGATATACTCAAATACAACTCATCGACAATTATTTTAGAAAATTTGAGCCACTTATATTGGAATGGTGTCACATTTTTATTAAAATATAGATCATGTTTCCAAAAGTTGAGTTTCACTTTCATTTAAAAGGGGATCACTTGAAACCATTCAATCAAAAATAAAGCCTTCAAATTTATCACATAACCAAAATTAATTAATAATACTATAATATAATCTCATTAAATTCATATTATGGTCACTCATAGATAATATATTCCCTTCAATATCAAGAGAACTTCCAATGAAAAAAAAGACTTTGATGCACATATTATCCCATTCTTAATTTTGTCATCCTAATCTTACTCATCCAAATATCATTTAATTATATTAATATTATTATTTAAGTATAATTATTAAATTAATATTTTTTATATTAATATTGAACTCCTTTGTTCTTAATTTCCACCTATTTAATAAAATAAAAGAACATTATTAGTTCTTTACGCGGAGTACTGTCTCCATGAGGTGGAGTTGTTTTTTTCATTACCACCTTTTAGTGATGGTATTAATGGGGTTATTAGCAATAAATATGACATATATCACATTATTCAGACTCTGGTATGCCAATTTTAAATCTACCTTCACCCCTCTTAATCATTGTGAAATGGAAATTCTAAATTTTCATATTTAAGTACATTTTCCTCCAAGTTGAAATATTTCTTGTTTCCCAACTATATTTTCAAAAAAAAATTAATAATATTAAATTATTGTTCAAAATTATATATATATATATATATAATAACATTATTATGCTTTTATTTTTTATTATATTTTGAGAAAAACCTCAGTAACCATTGTAACCAATTTAGTTAAAGTTTGTTCGTGTTTTGGTTAGTTTTACCACATATTTAAATAATGATTTAAAATATGATAATTGATTTATATGGAAAACATTGATGTAATTTTCTATTAAAATTATATAATAATAATTATTACATGATTATTCTAATTTAATTAAAATTATATTATCTATTTTTAATATTTCAACTTCAATCCTTTTAAAAAAACAACCTAAATAAGATGTTTCAAATTAAGCTTTCACACTATGTATCCAGAACACACATTATATAAAATAAGAAAATTTTAAGTCAATATATGATATATATTAAACAATATAAAATTATATTTTTATCATAAACATGGTAAAATATTATATATAATAATATCATCATTATCAATCATGCACAAAAAAGTTAATGTAATTAACACCTGATGGTCATAATAAAAAATAAATTATTAATACAGTCATGATAAAAAGACTACATTATGTATTATAAATGGGTAATATTTTTTAATAATGTTATAAAATACATTATTAATTTTTATATACCTATTAAAAAAATTATTGAATGTACTCATCTATGAATTAATACAGTGTAATGATTTTTCATCTTCTATTCTTTTATTTGGGATAAATTTTAGTGTTACACACCATTTTATTATTTATTATGTGTATATAATTCCTAAAAATTTATTTTTCATGATACATGATTTAATTCATATGATTTTAATGTTTTAAATGGTTTTTAGTCTTATAATGAATTTTGGTTCAAAATTTCTAATGACGTTAGGGATTTTTATCTCAAAATTTATTCTTAGATACTTGTTTTACATTATTCATTTAATATCCATTTTTGTGTATATATATATTATGTGAAATATTTTATCATTAATAATAATTTATTCATTTTAATTGATTTTTTATTTCTTAATATTTATCCTCGAGTATTTGGACTTCTATATTACCCAATTTGTTCTATTCTATTTTAAAATGCCTCACTAATAAGAATGATCTCCTAATATTTTTGGAGAATATATTTCTTCCATGTAAATGTTTTAACTATAAAATGTGTAATTATTTATTCTAGCCCAAATATATTTTTATCTCATGTGAAATTCCTCTTTCAGTTAACACCATTTCTAAATATTGATTTATTATTCCATGTACAATTTGGTTTTTATTGATCATTTTAAAGTAATTTTGTCATTTTTGATATGGATATTTTATTAAAATTATTTATTTTTAATGTAAACATTTAAAATGTTTCAAATTTAGTTCATTAAAAACTATTTTAAAATTTAATTTCCAACTACTATTAATTTATTAAAAAAAATTAAGAGGAAATCACATTTAAATTTTTTCAATTTTACTCATTTTTTTTCAAGAAAAAAGAATTCTCATTAATGGTTTATTTGTAAATTTTTATTTCTAAAACATTAATTATATTACATGAATAATCCTCCCTATATTTTCAATATTTCCTTGGGGAATAATTTCTATTCAGTTTTTTTAAAATGTTGAATTTACTATATTTTTAAGAGGTCAATTATATTTAATTTAAAAAAGACATTTCGATAATTATTCCCAAATTTATTTTTAATCATTTTATACTACAATTAATATATATCATTACTAATGTAAGATATTATTAAAATGATATTTTAGAAATTTTCTCCCTCATTAACTTATATAATATTATTTTCATTCAAAGAAATGATTAACCACTACCTTTATTTTACCAAATCACCCAATATTTATTGGAATGATTTTTCATCCAATGAATTTCCTCAATGAATATCATATTCATGATTCCATATAATAGATGGTGTTAACCTATTTACCTATTAATTTATTGATATGGGATATTATTGGATATACCATATACCCATTTCTTTTATGGGGAAAATACCAATTATTATCTTATATTAATGTTATTTACCTAAAATGTTTCTTGGTTTCATTGGATTCTATTTTATATTCCGTTGGATTGTCATTAATTTATATAATTTTTAATTCCAACCTTATGTAATAATATTTTAAACATGAGATGAAACTAATTCCATTTTATGGGTTTTTATACGATGATTTTGAAATATAAAAAAACCATTTTTATTTATATAGGTATTTATAGTATGATTATTGTATCAAGGGACATAGAAATTTTTATATTTATCGATGGTTAAGACCTATTTCCACCTACAGTTTATAGGGTAAAAAATTATATATCATGTAATATAAATTTAATGTGAAAATTTAGGTGAGTAGCTTGTTTTAGTAAGGCTAAGTGTGGTGGAAGTTTTCTAAAATCAAGATTTTATGTGTGAATATATTTTTATCTATATAGGTTCACTATAATGAAAAAACAAATGTTTATGATTATAAAATATTATTTACAATTTTTCATGAAATCTGTTTGATGATTAATGTCTGTTGAATCATATTTTAACATTAATTTGATTCATGTTGTATGTTATGAAAATTCATATTCCATGATTTATAATATATGATTTTTTGGAATTTATTTATAATGTTTCTTAATTATACACATATGATCATCTTAGACCAACTTATTATATTCAATGGTTATCTATTATTTTTATACTTATTGAGTATATGAGCTTACCCATTTCTTATGTTTCTATTTCCCCTAGTTTTGAAGAAATATAATAAATAACATATAACAATAAGGGAAACATATGAGAAGAAATTTTGATATTTATTAAATAATTATTATGAATAAAGCAGCCATTTTATAAATATAAAATTTCATATTTTTAGAAATTAAATTATTTTTTTAGTTATTTTTCAACCTAATTATCAAAAACTATGAACTAAAATGAACTTCAGAATGTATTTTATGGGAATATTTTTTAAGGCATGTAATAACCATATGATTACATTCTTGTTTTCAATGAATTGGGATCTATTTGTGATATTCTTAAAGTAATTAATTAATTTAGATATGCGTTGTAACACCCCAATATTTTTTGAATAATGATTATAATTAAATTAATATTTTGGATATTTTTTATTTCATCCAACAATTAATATATTTTTAATACATTTAATAATAATGTTTCAATTATATGAACGACATGGAAAACATAGAATACCTTGTAGTCTATAAAACACTAATGTTTTCTTGTACTAAACACAATACCAAGTCCTAATGATATATTGTGTTAGAAGCAATGCCATATTTTTTACAAATGACAATATTTCATCAATAAGATTATTATAATATTATTATATCTACAACCAATCCATTTTAATGTACGTTACAAATAATATTTCCTAAATTGTGAAAATATTATTTACATATATGTATAAAATCAGTCATTTGGTTATCAATTAATATATGTGAATGTAATAATTGTATTATAAAATTTTCTTTCTAATAAAACTATTTTTCTATGTACATAAAAAATATTATATTAATAAATTAAAAAAAAATTATTAATTACATTTATATATATTGTAAACCGTCAAATTTTTTTTAAATTCATTCAAAGGGTTTTATAAGAATAAGATAAGTATAAATCAAATTTTATGAATAAAAATTTTAGTTATTATTAAAAGTAATTTTATAGAATTTTAATGTAAAAACAATTATAAATATAAATTTTGGAACTTTTATAATGTTTATATGCCAAAATAAACTTTATTTTTGAATGAAAAAGCATAAAATATCGGATAGAGTGTTTTTTTGATATTTTTCAATAATGATTATTTTTTGATGAATATTGACAAATACATAATTTTAAGTCAGAAATAATTTTTTTCTAATTTATATATAATGCTATATTATATTATTATGTTTTAAAAAAATAATATTTAAAAATAATTTACATCAATTAATCAAATTTCTTTTAATGTAATAAAATTGAATTTGAAATTATATATAAAAAAAATTAATTTTTGGAACAATTTTATTATGAATACATGTATTGTCATCACATGTAAATAATTATATTTAAATTAAATTATTCCCCTTATGTGATTGAAATTCTAAAAAGTGGATTCCATATTTGTTATAAGCATGATTTATAATTTAAAAAATGGTCAATATAGTTTTTCACTGTAATGATTTCTGAATTTGATTAAAATTAACTACAACTATGAAGAGAAAAATTAAATTTAAAATTGAATAAACCTTAAAATTAAGAGCTCAAAATATATAGACACTTGTTCAAAATCCATTGTATATCAGTAATTAATCTCAGTGCTCTATTGTATATAATTTTATCCATAATTAGAGAAACTTTTTATAATAATCATCCCATTTATTTCAAATTAATAACTTATTAATTACATAATATTAAATATATTACAACCAAAAAGATTATTAAGAATATTTTATTTCCGAATTAGGTATGTTAAATAACAACATAAAACATTAAATAGATATTCATTATGTAAAAAATCCATAAAACATTCCTAATATTCATTATTATTTAAAACATCATGGGATATCCTCGGGAAAACCTAAGAACCTAGTGACTTGTAAAGCCTAGTAACAAAATCAACATGGAATAAGGAAATGAATGTTAAATATTAGATATATAAATGTGTGTTAAAAATATTAATAATCATAAACATGATATAGCAGGTAATGATAACATGGGAAATGTGGTAACAACTTAAAATACTAAATCTTAAAAATATGTCATGGAAAACCCACCGAGACATCATGATGGAAAAGTCACATAAAGTAATAGGGTTAATATCATGTCCCAAAAAGATGTATAATGATATTAAACATTTCCCAATGCATTGGAGCCCTATCAAGACACCCCCATAATAATCATTTCATTCTCATGTTTATGTGTTCCACATAGATCATGCAACATGGATTTATTCATCATTAAAATTTATTCCATGATTAAGTAGTGGGGAATAAATAAATTTAAAGACATAATAAATATGTATATTTTCATAATGGTTAATACCATTGATATAATAATTTATATGGTATTCACAACACAATTTTTTTGGCATGGAAAATTTTGTAAGCTTCTGGCTGCATAATGTTGTTACTTAAAAATTCATAAAAATGGTTGATGATAGAGAATATATTATCTCATTATTTGGAAATAAAAGTGTAAGTAATAGGTACATAGAAATATATGTGTAGTCTTTAGTAAATATAAAATATTTCACAAGGTAATGAAAAAATATGAATATAGAAAATAATTCTTATGATATTTCATCATGGCAATGGGTGTACATAATGTATATTTAGAGGGTTAATCAGAGTTAATGGAATCTATAATCATTTATACATCAAAAAGTGAGTATGTTTGTATGGAATATCATATCACATCATATGAAATGATATGTAATCGACATAACATAAAGAAGTTCTTGATAAAAGAGGAGTGAAAGATCCCTTAATAGATTATATTCCTTGAAATTCATTGTATGGGCATCTTAAGAGATTTACAGCACCTTGGGAGGTCTCTAAAGAGTGTATGGAATAGTTTTTATGTGATAAAATGTTTTTTTAGTAATTATAATAGATATCTTGGGTGGATTTATATAGGAAAACAGGGGGATTTCTTTATTATTTTGGTTCTGGACACAACATAATAAAATATTAAAAACCAAAAACAATACCATGGGCCTTTCGCATGGCTTCTGTAAAATAGGAGAGGATTAGATTATTATTTAAGGTAATGGTTTGAACATAATATATTAATTATCTTTCTTAGGTGGATGTGTGTCTACTCCTAATGAAATTATTTTAAAACCATAAAATATATTACATGTTTTTTAGGATTCAGAATTGATTCATCAAATCAATCAAATAAACTCAATGTCATATTATTTTGAATTTCAAACATATATTTGTTATTAGATAAAATTATTTGAATTTAATACATAACATTTTGGTTTATTATGATGTCATAATTCATAAATTATATTTATATGTTACTTAATTTTTTCTTGAAATTTTGACTATCTCATAAAATTATGAAAAATTCATCCATAGAAAATTTCATCATTTTTGATTCCAAAAATAATATTCAGTTATTGAAAATAATTTAATAAATATTTTAATTCTATATTTTAAAAATAATAACTAATTTTTATAGAAAATGATGGTTTTTTGACAAATAAACATTTTTCGAATGTTTAAAAAAATTTCATTTGACCTCATAAAAATTATGTGATCATTAATATTCTATAAAAATATATTTATTAAAATATTATATTAAATTATTATTTATTTCTAAAATCCATTAATTCAGATATTAGTTAATTGAATTTTAATATTAACCAAAAATACAATTTGTTCTTTATTATATAAAAATGAAAAGTAAAAATAATAAGACGAAAATATATTTATTTTTATAAAAAATTAATGCAAAAATTAATATTTATAGGGTCTTGATACATATCCATTTAATAGATTCGTATACACTGTAAGAGAAAGGTGTGTGATGGGAGGAATTTCATGTGGGGTTTCAACAAACACAGTTTCAGTTGCGATCTCGATGATATTGAACATATCCATTAGGATTTTTTATCATGCTTAAGTTGTTGGGTATTAACTCGGAATTGGTCAAGGGAAATCCATGTGAGACTATTATCATCAAAAACACTGACAAAAATGCCTCATAGGGTATGATCCTACTGGTTGAGGTCATCACTTCCTTTTTCTATGAAAATTGGATTGATCAAAACTCTATATTTATAATAATCATGATTTAACTATTAAATAAATATATTAACAATGATGATTATTATTAATGGTCAATTAAAAATGATGTGCTAAACCAAAAGAGTTCATGTGTTTTGTGTAACCATCTTACATTATAAGACATTTAAATAAATCAAAAACGAGAAATTTTATTTATTAAAGTTTGGGTCATTACAATATTCCCACCATAAGAAATTTCTCCCTCTATGCCTTCATTTCCATATTAAAAATATGAGTGTAGTTGTACTTCATCACTATTCCAGTTCATTTGATTCTATTTAAAAAACAAATTCCCCCGCAACACAGTGGTCAGGTGCGTTGTCTTATTTAATATAATTTTTTATCTTTGAACTAATATATTTTCTAGATGATCCTCATTATAAAGGTCACTCTCCAATGGTACCACCTATTGATTTAGTAAATGTTATGGGTGTGGTATGTAATTCCTCAATAGGGATACATGAAATACATCATGTACTTGAGATAGGTTCGGTGCTAGTTGTAGTCGGTTGGAGACCACTTTTACACGATCAAGGATCTCAAAACGTTCAATATACCTTGGAATATGTTTTATCTTATTCAAAAAACTCACAAAATTATTCCATGGAGATATAAGGAAGAATACCATGTCTCCAACATCAAACACTATGTCTTATCGAAGATTTTAATTACAGATATTCTGTCAACTCTGAGTAGTTTTATGTGGTATTGAATTGTATTAGCCTTCATTAAAATTTCCTTAACCATGTCACGACCAAAAAGTTTTCATTCACCAACATCATCCGAACATATAGGTGTTCTAAACCTCTTCCCATAAAGGGTTCACAGTGATACATTTGGATGCTTTAGAGAAAATTGTTGTAGTATGGGAACTCAACCACTGGAAGATGTTGGTCCCATTATCCCTTCATTTCCTTCAAAAATTATCTCAACATGTATTACAATTTATGAATAGTACATTAATTTTTTCCTTTAGTTTTTGGATGATAGGTCGTACTGAACATCAACTCATTGTTTAGAGAATATTAAAGTCTTTTCCCAAACATAGTAGTGAATATCAAATCTCAATCGGATACAATCTATAGTGGTACACCATATAGCCTTGCCACATATCTAGGGAATATCCATTCTAGTTCATCAAATAAAAATTCCTCTTGAATTTCCATAAATTGAGTTGTATTTTTAATAAAATCAATAACAAAACATAAATCCTTATTTCCCCAATATGTATTTAGATGTTTGGTGTCAAATTCCATGGTGATGTTCTCCCATTTCCATGTTGTTATAGGAACTGGTTACATCATCCCCTTAAACGTTTGATTTTCATCAATCACTTGCTTGCTTAAAAGGCGCTATGATGTTTACTTAATGATATTTTTATTCATATCATCTAACCAATTTTTCTTATGGAGATCTTAATACATAATTTTTCTTCCTGGGTTAATTAATAATGTCAACTATGTGTATCATCCAAAAGTTGCATCCTTAACACGATATTTGATGGATCTCATATTCTTGAACCAAATCTCAAAATCTGTTATTTATTAAAATTGAACTCCAGTGGTCCATCATTACATATAGTTTGTATTTTATTATGAATTCCATAAACATTTCTTTAAGCATCATTTTGCCTTTCTAAAAGAGATGGTTGATAATTTTTTTGTGAAAGGAATAATAGTGTTCCATTCTATATTATTTCCATGTCTATCCTCTTCAAATCTGAGAAAATTTTATCCTTCTCCACTATCTTCATTTATAGAATTACAATTTCCTTTATACATATACAATATTCCACATTATTTGTTTTACAAGGATGGTAGTGGATTAATCAATCATATTCCGAGATGATCTCTAACCATTAAATCTAGCACATATCATTCTCTTTCAGTGTGAATATACATTTTTGACTCTTGTGATCGGTACATATCACACACATCTACCCATATTGATAATGCATCCAGATTTTCAATGAAATGATCAATGTTTCTATCTCTAGATCATACGCGAGATTTTTTTTCTCAATAATTTTCAGCTACCTTGATGTATAGGCTGTGACTTTTTCATTCTGAATCAACCCACTGCCTAATCCCTTCTTCAATGCATCTTTATATACCACTAATGGTTCTTCACTACTCGGTTGTGTGAGAAACATGGATGCGATAATACTCATTTTCAAATCCATTAATATTTGTTCACATTTATCATTCCAATAAAACATGACTCCCTTCTGAGTTATCTATTTAATAAGGTTTGAAAATAGTGATAAATTTCTCAAAAATCTACAATAATAAATACCTAACTGAAATAAACTATAGATATTTTACATAATATTTTTTCCTCGATCATAATTTAATTTTTTTGATAATTGAAGGGTCAACATATATTCCATTACATGTGATGATATACCAAAATAAAGACAGTTATATTTACCATAAGACACATTTTCTATAATTTGTATATTGATTCTCCTTTCATAAGGTCTATAGTACAGTGCTTAGATTATCCTCGTGCTCCTCCTTGAATTTAAATTATATTAGAATATTCTCTATAAAGACCACACGAAATTTGGAAATGTAATCTATAAAGACTTTATTCATAATGTCCATCAATATTTCTTGAGCTTTAATTAGTCTGAATTGAATCACTGTAAAATCATATTTCGAATACCTTATAAGAATTGATGTCTTGGGGATGTCATCCTTCATCACCCTCACATGATAATATCTGGATCGAAGATCTACCATGGAGAAGAATTCTTCTTCACATAGTTGATCAAAAATATCATCAATCTATGATAGGGGATACTTTTCCTTTATCGTTATCTTGTTTAGATCACTATATTTTCTGAAAATCAGCATTGACCCATACATATTCTTAATAAAGGTAAATAGTGAACCCCATGGTGAAGCACTATGTCATATGAATCCTCTATCCAGATTCATATATAGTTGTTTTTTCGAATCCTATATTTACAAAATGCCCATCCTATATGTGTTCATAGATATTGGAGACACCCTAGGTATATGATCGATATAAAATTCAACATCTCAAATAAAAGGAAGACTATAAAATTCATTGGGAAACACATCAGTGTATTCCCCAGACAAATGAATTTATTCAAGGATAGTTATTTCATTAAACTCAATCAAATGATATATATATATTCTTTCTTATAGGGTAATAATATCTATTATTTAGATGATGTTTCTAAAAAAGATTCATCCTTTTCCTTTCACTAGAATATAATTTTGGGTCAATTCTCCAAATAGATTGTGATTTATTTATTAGGGAATTTTAAGTTTTCCCTATATAATGAAATCTAATTGATGCCCATAATTTCATCAAATTACACAAAAGGTAGTCTAACAAGGAACATTGGTATGTTCGTCCCACCAAATGTGACATGGGAGATTTTATTTACATGGAATGAAATAATTGACTCATTTTCTATTTTCACTGATATACCTACATTCATTTTTTGTGGAAATGTTTGAATAGTTCTAATATACAACCATGAGATGAAATAATAAATATAACCTGAATCAAAACATACATTATATATTCTGGAATGAATAACTGACATCTGTTTCACAACTTCATTCTCGTGATACACTTCATCGATAGTGATGGAAATATCTCTCACATTATAACTTGATGTTTTTTAGTTTTATATGAAAAACATTGTCTTAGGAAACTTATTTTAAAAGTATCATGGTTACATGTAGTTTTAGCAATGAAAAATGTGTTTAGAATTAACTAGAGTATTGTTACTTTACATAGTAATATTAGTGGATTTATCCTATCAGAATATGTTATCCAAGAGACCTTCCATCCCATACACAAAGCATATATTTTTCCCCATTAGTAAATTTCTGGTGTTCTCCATTCCACGCCTTTTACTGGTGGGATGTGGAAAATTCTTTCTACTGTTAGATCTCTGTATCAAATATCTAGAATTAAACTAAACATTCTTCTTCTTATCCAAGTGATATGATTAGGATTATAAAATATTGATTTAATTTTTTTGTTCACAACTTTAAATTTCATCATAGAATTCAATGTGTTTGATTTCTAGGGCATTTCATTGTCTAGGAATTAGCCCAATAAAGAGGCATTTCGGCTTGCATTGAGGGGTAATAACAAAACTAAATATGTATCCTGAATGTCTTGTGAAGTTTTCCTCATATGAATAAATATATTTTTCATATTTTTCCTTGATGGTATAGATATCCCATTACATTTAATTATATATTGTATGATGAAAATATCTATCAATAAATAATTTTTTAAATTCCTTCAACATCATAGCCACAATCAGTTCCTATGGCTTCAAATTTTTTATCAATGTGCACCACAGATCATCTTCTCCATAAATATTATACATATTGAGGATAAAATTATCATGTTCAAAACATTTAAGAATTGATAATATCCTCACAATGGAGTTTATCTATTGTTCCGCGATTAAGGGATCAAATTATCCATTGTATGTTAGAGGCCTTTGTCGCATGGAGCCCTCAACTGTGTCATGTCCAATATTAGAGGGTTTTAGGTGCTCTTATTGATCTAGGTATCCATTGAAATATTAGTTATCAAATATATTATCATTAATATTTATGTGATTCAATCTTCCATTGGGATTGAAATCTAATTGGGGAAGCCATCACATTTCCCTTCGCATTAGCTGTTAACCCGATTTCTCTTATATAATTCCAGTTACTAGAATAATAACCAAATTATGGACGATTATACTAAAATATTAAACTCATAAATGTGTAATAATGATAATAAATTAATAACTTATAAAATACATTTATTTCCATAACGTATGAATTTTAAGCCTTCAATATATTCTATCTATAACCAATTTCCTAACATATATTCTTCTGGGAAATTTTTCATGCCTTAATAATGGTTCATAATGATATTATGAATTTACGAAAGCATATCCCCTGGGAGTGTCAAATTGGGTGAACTGTAATACCCATTTTCAGGTACAAGTAACCCAAATTTAGGCCTAGAACACATTGTTATAGTTGTTACTACAAATTAAATATATTCTAGAACTATATCATCTTATAGAACCTAGATATAGATTTATTTTCTTGATAAATCACAAACTCCATAATATAAAATATTAGTGGTTGTTTTATTATGCATAGTATCATCCCAAAGTCTTTCATTCTAGTTCCCTAATCATAATCCAAAAAATAAATAAACATTTTCTCTGATACCAACTATAACAACACTACTCTTTATTTCACATTAATACATGATTAATTAAATAAAACTATAATTAATAAAACCCATAATTTCATAATGTATAGTTTATTTCTGAATTAGGTACATTACAGAACCACATAAAACATGAATTAAATTATCTTAATTGAAAAAATACTTAGCATTTTCATAATATTCCTTCTTACATAAAAATGAATGGGATAACCAAAGGAAATGTATAAAAATGAATGACCTATAAATCCTTATAGTAATTTAAACAGGGAATAAGAAAACAAAATTTTAAAATATAAATTTATATGGGGCTTAAAAAGAGTATGAATCATAAACATTAACAATGAGACATTATATAACATGATAATAATAACATGGGAATTGTGGAAACAAAATAAAAAATTAGTTATAAAAATTTTTCATGGATAAAAATCCAACATATCATGGTGGAAAAATCTCCCTAAATAAATATTCTTCACTCTCTATCCCAAAATGATTTATCATGACAATAAACATTACTCAATGCATTAGAGATCTATCTAGGTGCACCAAAAATAATCATTTCATTATCATGCTTATGGGTTTCACATAGATCAAACAACAAGGATTCATTCAATGGAATAATTTATTATAAAATCAAGGAGTGTGAAATAAATACATGCAATTCACCAATCAATAAGTATATGTGTATAATTGTGAATACCCTTGATAGAATTATTGGTATGGTATTCACTATAAAATTGTTCTGTAATGGAAGACAACAGTGACATTTTGAAAGCATAACGACGTCTGTTAAAAATGGATAAAAATGATTTATTAGAGAGAAATGGGTCTATCATAAATTTTACATAAAATGGGAATTAGTTGGGACATGTGAATAAATTTTAAAAATTTAGGAAATGGAAATAGATTGCATAGGTTAATGAAGAATCATGAATAGAGAAAAGAATCCTTATAATATTTGGGTAGGGTAACGAGTGTACATAAAGAATCATGGAAGGGTTAACGAGTGTGAAAGGAAGATATATTAATTTAAAAATAATATCTAATGTATGTGGAATTTGTATTATAATATTACATCATAATAATATTAAAAGTAAAATACATAATATAAGGGAGTTCTTGATAAAAAAGTAGAGTTGAAGATTACTTTACTTGAGTGTGTGACTCTGAAGGCTTGGGAGGGGATTTTTGTGAACTTGGGGTGCCCCATGAGGAATCTAGAGAGAATATAGAGTAGTTTGGACGTTCTACATTATGTAAAATTGAATATAATTGGGATATTTTGTGGTTTACATAGTAAAAGAGTGGGATTTCATTATTAATTTGGCAATGAACTCTACACAATAAAATATTCAAACCCAAAATACAACCCATGTATTTTACCCTTAGTTTCTGTAAAATGGGAGTTGTTTACATGTTTTTATAATTTAAATGGATGAAACTAATAAATTAATACCTTTTATTATGTGTAGGTAAATCATAATCCAAGATAAATCATTTTTAAACCATCAAATATTTCACATAATTTGGAGGATTCATAATGGATTTATAACATAAATCAAATAATCATAAAATCACATTATTTTAAATTTATAACATAAATTTGGCCTTCTATACATTTTATGGTATTTATTTCATCACATTTTGTGTCATTTTGATTCATTAATACACAATGTATATTTAAATTGTATTTAATTTTCACATTAAAATTTGACACTTTCAGAAAATTATGAAAAATTCACAGATGGATTATTTCAAAATTCTGATTCTAAAAATAATAATAATGTTATCTAGATAATTTTGTATCTATTTTAAATTTCAGTTTTGAAATTAATAATGGACATTAATTGAAAATGATTATTTTTTTTATAAATAACATTTTTTTGAATCTTTATCAAAATTAAAATTATATACACAAAAATTATATTTTCATTTATATTTGATAAAAAAAATTACTAATTTTTTTATTAAAATAGTATTTTTCTCAAAATCTATTAAATCTTCAATTCTTCAATTGAATATGACCATTTAAAAAATACAATTTATGCTTTATTGTATGAAAATGGAATGTAACAATAATAGGATGGATATATATTTTTTATTATATTCAAAATAATGTACACATTCATATTGCTAGGGTCTTGATAAATATACGTTTAATACACCAAAATACACTCTAAGAGTACAGTGTGAAATGGTTGGACATTCATGGGGTGGTCTGGGCAACAAGTTTAGGGTCATTATCTCGATGAGCATGAACTTCTCTAATAAATAGTTTCACTCATCGTTATGTTGTTCGATCTCATATTTGTCTTGGTCAAGGGAAAACACCATATACGACATCTCTCTCAGAATATCAGATAAATGGGCTCATAGGGTACGATCATACAAGTTGAGGACATCACTTCCCTTTTCAATGAAAATTCTATTTTTTAAACCAAATATTTAAACGAATAATGTGATCACTGTTAAATGACTATATTATCAACGGTAATGATTCGTAATATTAAATTTAATTCTAACTGGATAATCTAAAGGACTACATTTGTTTTCTATAACAAAAATTTATAATAATACATTTAAATAAATCAAAATGGGTAATTTTATTTATAATAGTTCAGGTTGTTACACTTTTCATTGGAGAAAAATTAATGGAATTCCCCTTCCAAAAATTTAAAATAATTCCACTCATCCTCCACTATAATAAAGACTCACTCTCCCACTACCTCACACCTCACATGCGACTATAGATAGACCAAGGTCATCCCAGATAGCTCATAAACATCACTACCCTAAAACTAGAAGCCTCACCATTGGAATAATGAATTCAAAGGAAGCTATTTTGTGGAATCCAAGATGTGTTACCTAAAGAATATGTTACATCCTTCATCCAAATCCTTTTTTTTATTTTTATTCTCCATCACCACAACTATTGTTATTCAACACATATATAATAAATTGGGTATCCTTAATATATTGATATTTTTTATTCTAAGGGTTCTATATTAACATACAAAAACATCCATATAATTGGTAATGAACATACCATGTTTTTGTATAATGAACTACCACCTCACAAACTGATGTTGTTATTATTTCATTTACCAACTATTGTGGGTGAGAATTATGATGGAAACACATTTTTATTTGATATAAATGATATTTATTATGTGTTTATAATTATTTAGTTATTATATAAACAATAAATTCATGATTTCTCTACTTTTTAAATATGATGAATTCTTTTGTGGAAGAGTGGATGACCCCTCCTCAAAACGATGTGATTCATTGATACATTAAATATAATTTATTATTGATTTATTTAGTAAATATTTATGATATATCTGGAATATTATGTCTAATTTGATGATAATATATTTTCATATACATATATTTCATTTAGTTTTTTCTTTTAATAGTAAAATAAAACGGATGCAACATTCATGCATGCGTACGACCAACTACGTCCATGAATTGTGTATTTAGTTTCACATATATATATGTTATAGATTAGTATAAATATTTATAAAATGAATTTATATGATATATACATCATGTTTTGTATTATTTAAATAATTAAATCATGATGTAACCTAGAGGATAAATAATAACATGTCAAAACACGAACGATAAACAAAGTGGTTGTTGCCTGGAACATTAAATTAACATTGAATTGTAAATAAATATGTAATATAAAGTCATAATAGATTTATATATAATATGAAAATTTAAAAATATTTTTGTTTTTTGGATTTATAATAAAATTATAATTATTATATAGTAGTTTTTAATGTTTTCAAAGAAATTCAAGTCTTGTAGTAAGGGATTATCATCTATCTTTTTATTTCCATCAGATACATGACTTATTCAGCACTTGTTTAATTTGTGTGATTTTTATAATTACCATGGATTTATTATATGATTATTATACTTAAATATATGGGTATTCACACATCCATTTTATGATCTTTCTTTTATTTGGATTATTTTTCATGTGTAACCATATATATAATGAACTTTTTTCTCAAATTGCCTTCTATGATACACTTTCCATGTTATGCACCTATATTTTTCCATGAGATGATTATACTGCCCTTGAAATTTTATATCTTGAATTTCATTATTTTATATATATTTTAAAATTCATCTAATGATATTTGATTCATTGTATCATGACTCAATGTGAACAATGTGGTGATAGATATTTTCTATTATCTCATTGTTTATTTATAATGAATAATATTTTTATTCCATTTATGGATTATTATCATCAATCTCTCAATAATCCTAATGAATTTTCTCAGAAAATCGTTATTCATGTTATATGATACTAACAGACCCATTTTTTCACTATTTTTTACGCAATATAATTAATAAAATGATTTCATGGTGATATGAATTTATTTCTGTTCTTAGTTAGAAATATATGTTATTTAAAAACCATGTTTTCGAATATTGATTCCAAAAATAATTTAATATTTTCTTGTGATATATTAAAGAAATTTTAAAAATTGTATTACCCATTTAAGAAACCATTTTAAATGGAATCATCATTTATTTTTTCTATTATGGTAATTTTCCAAACTCTTATGGTGTATACGGAATGTTCGCATGAACTAACTTATCAGCCATCATGACTATCATTTACTTGATGAATAGTATGTATTTTTACAAAAACAAATTCTTCATGTCATTTTTTCAAAAATATTATAGAACTATTTTGTTTTTTTAAGGATTTATAATAAACAGGTTTCTCAAAAAAATACATTAAGTATTCTTTTATATGATTCAAGGAATATTTTGTTCCAAATGATTTCATACCTTTTTTTTATTTTTCATTGTATTTTAAAAGTGAGGGATTTTCAAAATTAATTATTATTAAAAAAGTGTTTTTCAATGGGGGAATATATTTTCCACAATAAATGTTTAAATTAAATTATAATGAAATCATTATCAGAAAATGATTTTTTTAATTGATTTATGAAAAGAATTTTTATATATATACTATTTTAATTAATAAAAATTCCATCTTATTTTTTAAAATACTTCTCCATCTAACAAGATGTCCTTTTTTTAGTTTATGATTTACTGGAAACATAATCCAATATCACCCTTAATATTATTTCTTGAATTTTTAATGTTTTAATAGCATATTTTTATGAAACCTATTTCTCGTTCATGGGTTATATTTTTTTTAAATGATTAATTTTATAGGTTATGCATATGGTAAATGATATGAAACCTATCTATTTTATAAAGGTTATGTTGTATTTAAATAATTATGATTCCAATTTCATCTCAAGAGTTCGGATATTATTTTTATGAAAACCATATCTTTTTGTGGGTAATGATAATATGAAATTTTTATTATCTTGTGGCACAAGTATTAATGGTTTTAATTTGTGAATGGTGGACCTGTATCTACCTCCAATGAATTAGGAAATTATTTTTATCTAAATTTATAATTATTAGAATCAACTTGATAAGATTGATCTACTATGGGAAGATCGGGAAACCAAATAACGTACTATTAAAGGACTATAATTGGGGATTTTGTTGAGTCCCACACAGTTGGATTAGTCACCAAGCAGATTGAATGATCAAGAAACATGATCTGCAATGGGGATATGGGGATACATGATCCACTATGGTAATAGGGGGAAACCTGATCCCTTACAAGGAACATACTGTGACTAGGGATGGTGGTGTGTCCCACCCAATATGTGTAGTCCCAATTATGTTACTCATATGATCATGAATCATGTCTTGACTTATATTGAAATATATTATATGTTTAAGTGTATTCCACAAATCATATGTCTTATGACTATGATATTCTCACATGGTTCATGTTCTCTATTATATTATTATTCATATCTTATAAACTGCAAATATTTATTACATGATTCATTTTTATTATCATTGATATGTATTGTATGATATTCTAATGTTATTATCACATTATCATTCAGTAATTATCATTTTTATTCATAAATATCTCATTTATTTACCCTTAATGAGAATATGAGCTCTCCCCTTTTATTGTATCCTTCCCCGATTGATGAAGATATATTTGTTTTATGGTATGGATTAGGGGGTTTATAGTCTTTGAGAACATAATGGTAGAAAATGTAGATAACTAATGTACCATTGTTTATGTTTCCATGTTTTCTAAGGTACTAAACTAATTTGTTCTTTGGGAATCTATTGTATAATGTATTTTATAATCTATAAAAAATAATGTAATGTATATGTACTATGTGACGGTGTTGTTATAGTTTGTATATGAGACAAGGATTAGTCCAACATTAGAATCTATTATTAGAAAAGTTTATTTAGATATATATGGATATTTCTAAGGATATTTCCTGGGATGTGTATAAGGATATGTCTAAGGATGAGTTAGTGTTTAACATAATGTGTAAGATTTTTCGTAAAGTAGATAGTGAGTGGTTTACTGACAATACATTCCTATATGTATACTACAAGTGAATTTGGTTTAGGAAAAATTTCCCTAGGAATTATAACTTCATCAATGTGAATAGGGCCTAACTCAAGCATAACCATATACATGACAATGGGCCTTACTACATACATGGTTTTGCAATCTTGGGGGTATATGATTTTGGAATTAAAAAACTATTTATGAACCATAATTATTGATTTAATTAGAGGATGAATATAAATAAACTAGTATAAAGTAAAGGTTACATAGATTCAAGAATTAGGTTTCATGATATATACATTCTATAAGTGTTTTTAAGGACTATGGGGTTTTTTACTGTTATAAATGGTTCTCGCACTATGATTTAGCGTTTTATTTAAAGATGGAACTAGATGTAACTGGGTTAATGTTGAAAGTTCCAGATATAGAATATATGGTCATTATAAAAAATTATGTCCTATGATGAAACCTCATTAAGAGAATCATGACGGAGGTATGACTATTGGATATAATTCTGATGATAAGTATACCGCAAATGACATGTGAAATGAATATAATGTTCATCCCTTATTCCATACATTATATTAATGGATAATGATTAGATTAATATTTTTGAACTATAATATATGATTCATATTTAATATTTTTGGAAATAGTTATTAATGAATAAGTTTAAGAATCATGAATAATGGTTTGTGAATAATATTGGATGATTGAATTATTAATGTTTTGGAATTAAAATATTATGTTTTATGTATCATGAAGTATATAATTATTATTTGTAAAAATAAATCCATAAGTATTTTTAAGAATATGTAAAATTATACTGATAACCTAGAAAATATATTTAATTTAAATGTTACATGAAGGAAATGTAACCCATAACAAGATCTTGATTTTTTGATAATTATATTTTATATGGATAAAGAGGTGATGATATAGAATATGTAAATTCCATAACATGAAAGAAGTCAAAAGTAAAAAAAGTATTCTTTTATAAGGTGTTATTTGTTATAATGAACTGTGGTTTTTACTTATTATATTTAAGGAATATATAAATTATTCTTTAGAATAAGGAATCATACATGTTTTTTAAAATGATTTATGTTAATTCATGTTATTTACATCCTTCAAGTGAATATAGGATGAGGGTATTCACATGTTTGGAATGTGAAAACAATGTGATACATTGTGAGATACAGGGGATCAATCTTAAATTGATTTAATGATCATCTTTTTAATTTTTTTAATTTTCATCTTTCAGAAGTGATATATGGATTACAATTTATGGAAGGTTTATGTTAAATATCGAATGATGTTTATGAGATTAAATTATTATCTCCCCAAAGGAGGATTTATGCATATTTGATAAACTTTTCTAACAGGTTTGTGTTGATGATAACCAATGACATATGGGATGACATTTCATGGATATCATGATATGATAGTACTTTAGAAATTAAAAAATCTGCTACCCTTTTGGTGAAATAGATGAAGATGAAATTGATCAAGGAACAAAAAAGGGTGATATTTTACTCAATCATGTAATTATATCATCTTTTGAAAGTTCTTCAACTTTAGGAAAAAATACGTTGAAACTAAAAATATTATCCCAGTACATTAATTTTAGATCAATCATATGACACCTAAGATCATTATAGATATATGGCTTTGTGATTTTGAACTTTATACTATTCATGTTCTATATCACTATCCATCAAAATATGATGGTTAGATTCATCTTAAATGTCCATGTTTTCACTTCCCACAAATTTTCTCTTAGAAACAGAGTTATTATTAAATTTGGGTAACCGATATGGTTCCACCATTCATTTTTTAATGAATGTTTTAGTATTCTGTTTTATGATTTAAGTGGTAAAATGTAAAACCCAGAGATTTTGTGTAATTATTATTCAATTTAATTTAATCTTTTTGATATTTTCTATTTCACCCAAATCTAAATATTTATTTATATTAAACCACTACCATTGTCTTGAGTTTACAATATGAAAATCGTAGATTATCATGTGTTACGTACAACACTATAATTCTAAGTGGCCCATTCCAGATCCAAGTATTACTAAGAGGGGGAGAGAGTGATTCTATGATATCATTTTCATTTATATATACTTATTAATGAAACAACTTTCACCTCCTATTAAAGAGCTATTTCACTAATGAACACAATAAAACCCCACATCCATAGGAACATAAGATTTACCAGGTTCACTACTCATCCAGAGTATCTAAATTCATGGTTTGGTACATAAACAATCATGTACCACACAATCGACTAGAAAAAAATCCTCTGATGTGGAATACAATGAGTAAGATATACTCTTCTACTCGTGTGGCACTTCGAAAACAATCCATAAGCACATGTTCTCCCTCTTATCACAAATATGGTAATGTAATGTTTCTCTACTTCTTCACAAGCTTTCAAAAATATGATATCTTAAAACTATTCTTCTCTTTCCTACCCAAAAGATAGTAAGAACTACCTTTCACAAAAGATCCTTCTTATGATGAACTCAAATTTTTCACACTCCCTTTTAGGTGTCCTACGTGAAAATTTCATGCCTCACACACAAGTTTTATCTTTTGTTACAAAACACCTCTTACATACACCTTCAATATTGTGCACAACTCTCTTATTGCACGCTACTCTATTATATCACTCAACTTCCCCTTCTTATCAGCAACTCTATTTTTTCACACAAATCCCTTTAAATAACATTATTCCATGCATCTGAGCTTGGAAATTTTCTATGTGTTGAGCTACTAAAATGATAGGGGGTTCGATGTTATTTATAGGAATCCCCAACCCCCAGATATAAAAACCCTAATGCATTATGAAAGGTCCTAAATCATTACACAAAACCCCATTTGACATCAAAATTGGAACATAAGTCTCTTTCACGCCAACTGCATCTTTCTCACACCTCTTGAATCATTCACACACTTCATGCCTATTCCACATATGGATTTTTTTACCTAAAATCACGCATTGGGAACAACATTACAAACTCCCTTCATTAATTCACACAAAAACCAATGTTTTGTGAGTGAATTTCCATTTCAAGAATTCAATGTTCAGATATTGGAACTACACATTCATGAATCATACCAAGCATTATTCCAACTTTCATACTACAACCTTTTCCAGAATCACATTTCTCCACCTCCTGATTTTTATCCCTAAAAATTTATAAAACATTGGAGAATAGAACCTCCGTAAAATCTACTTTGGAAAGAACACTAGAATGGCCCGGGGTTTTGGGGTCCATTACTTTGTAAAAATCTCATCTGGGGTTTTCTGGTCTAAGAATCTCGGTGATGTAGGCCTAACAGTAGGCCAACCGGTATCCTTAGCCTACCGGTAGCAGGCCAACTAGTAGCTCGGTCTACCGGTAGCCTTAGCCTACTGTTAGCTCTGTATACCGGTACCTCGGTCTATCAGTAGCTCTTTCTACCAGTACCTCTGCCTACCGGTAGCTCTGTCTACAGGTAGCTTGGCCTACCAGTAGCTACAGCCTACCAGTAGCTCGGCTACCGGTTGCTCTGGCCTACCCATGTGGGTTCTTTCCAGTAGCGCACCTTCTTGAGCAAATACGGTTTTAAACCCTATTTTGACCTCTTTAAACACTGTTTAAATCCTGGTAATGACTCTAAATGTTTTAATTAAATATTTAATGAATTAACCTGATGTGTGCATCAGTTTAACCCACCGGACACTTTAATAACATGTGGGGGCCACGTGGTCAACCCACAACCCCCGCTCCATACATGGTTTCATGTTCTTATCTCAACCATCCGTGACCCTTATAAATGAGGGGTTCTCCGTGGGTTTCTTCTTTTCTCGATCACCCTCTACAAGGAGTAACCATTGTTCAGACGAGGAAATTTTTGTTCAGGTGAGCTGCATCGATATCCATGAAGTTCCAGCCCAGCCTTACGATCATTTATCATAATGTAGGGAATTTCTCCATCGACTCTTCTTTTTGTGTATCATGTGGGGTGGGCGTACTTTTGATTCTGTATAATTGGATAAACTAGAACTAAATAAAGATAATGAACAAATTCTATAAAGAACGAAGGGGGGATGTGATCGTCAATGTTGTTTTATGTTATGATCATCTTTCTGAATTTTGTGGGCTTACGCCTACTGAAACTCATGGCCATTGGTGGTCATTCTCTATGCACTAATGAACCCATGGTGATGTTTTAAATGGATTGTTTGTGGTTGTGAACTCCTATTGTTAAAATAAAATTGGTTAATCATGTACACTTGGCTAAATAAAATGAATGCACAAGGATCAACCCTTCTGTGATAACCCCTGTTAAAGCACACAAAAATTGAAATAATGGAGTGTGTTAAATCTTATAAATCTTGAAATATCGGCAAGGCCCTGCTTTGTGTTGGTCGTAGTGGTTTGGTTGTTTTCTTTTACGGGCTGATTTTTGGAGATGTGTGAGCAGATGGGATCCCCTGTTTTTATACTCTCGTTGGTTGTGAAATTGGTGATGGGATCCCCTATTGTTATGGATTCATTGGTTGTGAGTCTTAAGACCGGGTGGTTACCTTGTTTACATCACGAATTGGGGTGGGATCCTCTGTTGATGAGAATCCATTTTTTGGGGGACACGGGGTAGTGTCTCGGGGGGTTTCTTTGGTTCCTGTACTTCGAGGGATCTCACACATCCCTTTGTTGTTGTGACATTACAAGAGAACCGGGTGTGAATGTTTAAATTGATGTTTTGCGAGAATCTTTTCCTTGGGTTGTGCTTATGGTTTTAGTTGCCTACTTAGGTGTAGAACATAATTAAACATCACTACTGAACATGAAAATGATTGGGACAAATGGGTTTTGTTGGCAAGAGTTGTGAATAGGACTTCATTGTTGTTTGTGTTCATTAGGATGGCTGAAGAAAAACCTAAACATGGGAAAGTGCTTGTTACCTATATATATACTTGTAGTTTTGGGTTTCTTATTCATGACCCACCCAAGTTGAGCACTTAGTTCCAAACACCCCCATTTCATGGGGGAGGGTGTTTTTCCCAACACTTTTGTTAGTGGCTGGTTATTAGCTCCTTTTCTGCTCCAATTCTCGAATAGCCCAAGTATCTTCGGGCAGGGTGTGATGGCCTGAGGTCCATTATTAGCCCATGAATCTTCGGGTAAGGTTGTGTGGTTATTGGCCCAGGTGTGTATGGGAAGGTGGTTTCCCAAGTGTCTTCGGGATGTGGGCCAGGTGTCTTCAGGCGTGGAAATGGATCTTCTAGCCCATGTGTCTTCGGGTGTGGCGGTGGTTGTTCAGGACGAGGTGTTTGCAGGAATGGTTATGTGTGGCAGTTGTGGCCCAGGTGTTTGCGGGCGGGATTCGGCAGTGGGATTGCGGGCGGTTGTGGCCCAGGTGTGTGCGGGCGGGTGTGGTTGTGGGACTGCGGTGAGAATGGCGGGATTGGTCCGATGCATAGGATGTCTTCAATAACCAGTTTGAAAGTGGCACGGGGTACCCAAATTTCGATTTTCTCTTATTATATATATTAATTGACTTGCATTATTTGGTGAGTGTAGCCGGCGAGTGGGATGGGTGAACTCTTTGATAGTTTTGGTTTTCTACTTCTCACGGAACTTTAGTACGTTCCCCCACTTGTGCACGAGAGTCATTGGTTTCCCCGACTGAGTGTACATGAATGCTCACCCTATATATATAAAAATACTTTCAGGTTTCCATAAGGACTTTGGGGATCACGCGGGACCATACTAGCTCGGACCTTTGGGGCAGTTGCAGTTGCTGTTTTTCTTTCATTGGTACTTACCCTTGTAGTCACTTATGTACTTTTTGGTTTTTAATTTTGGAACATTCATATTGGAATGGTTCAATTTTGGATTTACTTTTCTTTTAGTTTTCATTTTTTTGGGTTTCATCATCTTATCCCCTGATCCTATAAAAAAGTTGGTAATTCCTTCTATTTGTGTGTAATTTCTATACCCTTGGTGCTGGTCGTCACTCCGGGACCTATAGAAGGCGGGTTTTGGGGGAAATTATCTCTCCTTCAAATTAAAGAAGGAAGGTCTTGGCGATATACTGACCCTTCACTCCTTTTGGTGAAGGCGGGTCGTGATAGAATGGTATCAGAGGATGATGGTAGAGAGATAGGATGGAGTCTGGAGTCAGGCATAGGGAGGAGTGTACGGGATGGTAGGGCAATAGTGTTGGGTGACCTTGGTGCGTGAATTAGGCCATTGAAGACTGGCTAGGACATGGGATTTTAGGGCCCCCAGTGATCTGATTCAAGGACTCTGGACCTACCGAATGTCCATGTGAGGCCACACTGATTACAGTGTAGAGACCCTAGGAAAGGTACATGCATCATAATGACTTGTGTTCTTGTTTTTCTAGGATGTCTTGGGAATTAAGATAAATGAAATGGTTCAGAATTTTTAAGAACAATATTCTACACTACTTGGGCTTAGGCATTCATTCTTTACCTTGTAGATATGGCACCTGGGAGGCGACCATGTGTGGTACAGGTGATCGAGGCCCCGAAGAATACTTTGGCCGATCGGCAGAGAGCTGATCGAGAGGAGGAGGATGACCAGTGTCAGAAGACTCTTCGGGCCTTCCAATGATAGACCATCGAGAAGTATGAAGGCAGAACCTCTTACATGAAGACAGAAGGCTGGCTAGGGGAGCTAGTGATAGCTTTCGTCCTGATTTGGTCCCCGACTGAGTACTGGGTTCCTCTGGCCATCAGCCCGATATGGGGAGTGGTGCATCAATGGTGGACACTTTACCTGGGGGAGAGGAGAGAGGCTAAGGTGGCATGGTCTGATTTTGAGAGGGAGTTTCGGGCGAAATTCTTCTCCTCGACGATGAAGGCAGAAAAGAGATAGGAGCAACTCTACCTCCAATAGGGGAGTATGTCACTGAGGGAGCTAAGATTCAAGTTCAAGGACCTCCTATGTCTTTCTCCGGACCTCTTTCCCGACGAGGAGTCTCGGGAAAGACGTTTAGAGGAGGCGCTCCGACCCTAACTCCAGTATGTTTTTACCCCCTTTACCATGCCAACGTACTTAGAGATCCAGAAGAAGGCCGAAGTGGCGGAGAGGATGCACGCTCTAGGAGGAGTGTCATGACAGGGGATCCAGCAGGGACCATCAAAGGGGAAGGCCATCATCTCTAGGCCTCCAGCATCAGGACCCTCCGGGTTCTGACCAGTAGGGAGAAGGCCGCTGCAGTTTCAGTTTCGATCCCCTGGTCCTCGCCCTTTTTCATCGGGCCCAGGGCCACGATGCTGCGTCTGTGGGAGCCCTGGACATCTCCGGATTCAGTTCCTGGACCGGGTACAATACGGAGGTGGCAGACAGCCCCACCACCCGCCCCAGCAGGAGCTTCTAGCCAGGCCTTTCCAGCAACAGCAGCAGGGACAGCGAGCTCCCGCTCCTCTGAGGGCAGACGTAGGAGGAGGAGGCCGAACATAGGGAGCACCTCAGGGACCTCGACTGGGGAATGTCAGGGGAGGTGGCCGATAGTCGTGGAGCAGAGGAGCTGGGCGTGGACAGTTACACGCTGCGGAGGCAGCAGTTCTAGCAGGGTCGGAGGTTGTTCGAGGTACGATCAGTTTGTTTAATACCCCGGCTTATTCCTTGTTTGCTACCAAAGCTTCACAATATTTTGTTGCACCCATTATATATCGTGCCTTGGATCTAGATGTAGAGAGACTTCCAGTGCACCTGGTGTTGAGAACAGCTGTCAGAGGTCAGACCGACTTGTTGTTTGTTTGTTGGGGATGCAGACTGATGATAGGGCCACTTCAGTCGGTTAGGGATCTTCTTCTGCAACAGATACTACTATACAATTTCATCCTAGGCATCGAATGGCTATTCTCTGTGTGTTCCTTCATCGACTATTTCCTAGGAAGGGTTGTGTTCTCATACTTGGGCGGCCGGTGTGTTACCTTCACCGGCGAGCAGAGCAGTCAAAAGTGTAGCAGGGGAGAGGAACCCCTCCTCTCCTTGTTAGTTGAGCTGTCAGTAGAGTCATTAGATGTTGAAATGGTGGAGGTGCCAGAGATCGTCTATGAGTTTATGGATGTCTTCCCTGAGGCAAGGACGACTCTACTCCCTTGACGTGATATCAAGTTTGGGATAGAATTGCAGCTCGTCGCTCGTCCGATCTCGATGGCTCCTTATGGGATGACACCTTCAGAGCTACGGGAGCGGCGGATCCAGATTGATGATCTGATGAAGAGGGGTTAGTTTTGGCCGAGTTCGTCACCGTGGGGTGCTCCAATCTTGTTCTCAAAGAACGCAGATGGTGGTCTCAGGTTGTGCATAGACAACAGGAGGCTGAATCAGGTGACGATCAAGAATCGCTACGCTTTTCCAAGGATAAACGATCTTTTCGACCAGTTGAAAGGGGCAAGATTGTTCTCGAAGATTGAACTGTAGTTTGGGTACCTCTAGCTGAGAGTGAAAGAGGGTGAAAACCCGAATATGGCATTTAATTGCAGATATGGACACTTCGAGTTCGTATTCATGCCTTTCGGTGTTACGAACACCCCGACTGTGTTCATGGGGCTTATGAACTCCATCTTCCAGGAGTTCCAAGATTGGTTTGTATTTGTGTTCATAGATGACATCCTGGTCTATTCATGATCATAGGAGGACCATGAAGAGCACCTGATGACAGTTTTGGAGGACCTCCGACAGCATCAGCTCTATGGGAAGTTGTCGAAATGCAAATTCTAGACACGAGAAGTGAACTTCCTCGGGCACATGGTGTCCGAGCAGGGGGTAGCGGTGGAACCATAAAAGGATGAGGTGGTCATTTCTTGGGAAAAAAACAAGAATGTGGCAGAGGTCTGTAGTTTCCTCGGTCTGGAAGGTTACTATCGGAGGTTCGTACCCAACTTATCCCGAGTTGCGACCCCTGTGACAACCCTAACCAAGAAAGACTAGGTTTTCGTTTGGGGTAAGCAGTGCGAGTCAGCCATCAGTTATCTGAAGGAGAAGTTGGTTAGTGCCCTGGTGCTGAGATTACTAGAATAAGGGGAGGCGTATGAGGAGTTCTGTGATGCTTCAGGATAGGGCCTGGGATTTGTGTTGATGCAGCGACAAGGGGTGATTTCTTATGGGTCTAGGCAGTTATGCCCTCATGAGCGTAATTATGCCACCCACGACCTAGAGCTTGCAGCGGTCGCTTTTTTCACTGAAGTTATGGTGGAGCTACCTCATCGGAGAACGCTTTGTGGTCCTCACAGATCAAAAAAACTTGAGGTATATCTTCCCCCTGCGGTACCTAAACATACGGAAGCGAAGGTGGATTGAGTTACTCCAAGATTATGACTTCGAGTTTTCCAACACTTTAGGGAAGGGGAATGTTGTGGCCGATGCCTTGAGCAGAATGACGCAGAAGGATGTGGTCCGAGAGTCACCAGACACATGGAATTCATTGGAGGAATTGGATGCCTTACACCTGGATGCGAGGATGGATAGCGGTAGAGGTTGCCTATATCAGATGATAGTGTGGCCTTCTCTGTTGCAAAAAAGTGGAGGAGTCTCAGTGGGGATACCTAGAGTGCGAAGTGATGTGTGACTGATTTGACCAGAGGAATGCTCCAGAAGGGTGGATGGAGGATGGTCAGAACCGGATGTTTTTTTCAGGTGAGGATGTTTGTTCCAGAAGTGATGCGCGTCAAGGTTCATAATGAGTTCCACAACTCACCCCTTGTGGTACACCCATGAGTTTCCAAGATGCACCAGGGACTGAAGAAACAGTTTTGATGGCCCGGAGTTAAACGAGCAGTGGAAGAGTTTGTGGCCATGTGCTTAGTGTGTCAGCAAGTGAAGGCTGAACACCGAGTTCTAGGTGGCCTACTGCAGTCTCTAGATTTTCCCGAGTGGAATTGGGATGACATATCGATGGATTTCATCACGGGACTACCCATGGTCTAAGGGGGATACGACGCCATCTGAGAGGTAGTGGACTGGTTGTAGAAATCGGCTCACTTTATGGCGATTAGGGAGTCGAGTGCAGTGGATTCTTTGGTGCGAATGTACGTGGATGAGGTGTTGATATTTCATGGAGTTCTGAGGACTATAGTGTCGGATAGGGATTCAGGGTTTACCTCACGAGTCTGGAGAGGATTGCAGCATGCTTTTGGCACGTAGTTGCATCTCAGCAATGTTTTCCATCCCCATATAGATGGATAGACAGAGCACACCATCTAGACATTGGAGGATATGCTGAGAGCATGTGTTATGGACTCAAGAAGATCATGGGTACGATACTTGCCCCCGGTAGAGTTTTCCTCAATAATAGATACCACTCTACCATTGGTATGGCCCCGTCTGAAGCGTTGTACGGGAGGCCATTCTGTTCACATGTGTGTTGGACCGAAGTAGGAGAGGCAGACATCCTTGGCCTGGAGGTGGTGCAAGGCATGACAGAGAAGGTTCAGCTCCCATAGGAAAGGATGAAGGCGGAGCAGGACCGACAGAAGTCGTATGTTGATAACAGGAGGAGGCCCTTGGAGTTTGAGGTTGGAGACTGCATGTTCTTTAAGGAATCCACTCGGTGAGGACAAGGAAGGTTCGGTAAGGGGAGTAAACTTTCTCCCAGGTTTATCAGGCCCTTCGAAGTGTTGAGGCGGGTCGGAGATGTGGCTTATCAGGATGCATTACCACCGCCGCTACTTAGGATACACGATGTCTTCCATGTGTCCCAGCTCCGTCAGTATCTGCACGACGATTCAAATGTCCTTGATTGGGGTGAGATGGACATCGAGGACGATGTGACTTTTGTGGAGAGACCAGTGATGATCAAGGATCGCAATGATAAGGTGCTTCATGGACGATCCATTACCTTGGGTCATGTGTTATGGAGACATGGTGGGCTTGAGGAGAGTATGTGGGTGAGGGAGGCACATATGCGTGCCCAGTACCCAGAATTGTATTCAATTTTGTAATGATCTATTTGTTATAACTGTTGTGGTAGAACGTTTTGGTCATGTTGGCTATGAAATGTACGGGTTTTCTTCCCTCTAAATGTTTGTGAAAATCCCTGGCTATGGGGTAGGAGAGAACCTGACCCATAATCAAGCCGCATTAAGGTGGATGCGATTAAACCCTTGTGAGCGAGTCAGTGACGCCCAAAGCGGATAATATCTTGACATGGGGAAGGAGACTCCCCAACCCCCACATGCCTGGGCAGTTTGTCATGATATGTTTCTTGGTTATTGATAGAAGGGAGTTTTTAGTTATCATGAGGTTCACTCATAATAGGTATCTTTCAGGGTGGTTTTTCAGTCCCTTTCTTTCCTTCTGGGTTGTTTGATTATCAAGGACAAGAATTGTTTAAGAGGTATCTGATTTAATGGCCCAGGTTTTTGGGGTCCATTACTTGGTAAAAATCTCATTTTGGGTTTTCTATTCTGGAAATCTCAGTGAAGTTGGTGTAACTGTAGGCCTACCAGTAGCCTTAGCCAACCAGTATCAGGCCTACTAGTAGCTTGGTCTACCGGTTGTTGTAGCCTACCTGTAGCTCTGTCTACCTGTAGCTACCGGTAGCTGCAGCAATCAGTACATCTCTCTACCGGTAGTTCGGCCTACCAGTAGCTCTGTCAACCGGTAGCTTGGTCTACCGGTAGCTATATCCTACTGGTAGCTCAGCTACCGGTGGTTGTCGGCTACCGGTCGGTGTCACCCACCGATAGCTCTCAGTTACTGGTGGCTCTGGCCTACCCTCGCGGGTTCTTTCCAGTAGCGCTCTTTCTTGCACAAATAGGGTTCTAAACCCTATTTTGACCCCGTTAAACTCGTTTTGAAGACCAGTAACGCCCCTAAATGTCTTAATTAAATATTTAATGAATTAACCTGATGTTTGCGTCAGTTTAAACCATCGGACCCTTTAATAACATGTGGGGGCCGCGTGGTCAACCCACGACCCCCGCTCCTTACGCGGTTTTGCATTATTATCTCAACCGTCCGCGGCCCTTATAACTGAGGGGTTGGTTGTGGGTTTCTTCTTTTCCCGATAACACTCTGTGAGGAGTACACTTCATTCAGACGAGGCGACTTTCATTTAGGCGAGCCGTATCGATATCCGTGAAGTTCTGTGCCCGGCCTTAAGATCGTTTTTCCACAAGTTGGGAATTTCTCCATCGCCTCTTCTTTTTGTGTATCATGTGGTGTGGACATGCTTTTGATTCTATTGAATTGGATAAACAACACCTAAATATAGATAATTAACAGATTCTATAAAGAATGAAGGGGGGTTGTGATTGTTTGTGCTATTTTATGTTATGATCATTTTTCTGAATTGTGCGGGCTTACGCCTACTAAAAATCATGGCCATTGGTGGTCTTTATATATGCACTAATGAACCCTTAGTTATGATTTAAATGGATTGGTTGTGGTTGTGAACTTGTGCTGTTAATAGGAAATTGGTTAATAACGTACACCCACCTAAAAAATTGAAAGCACAGGGATCAACCCCTATCTGATAACCCCCGGTTAAAGCACACAGAAATTGAAATCATGGATTGTGTTAAATCTTATAAATCTAAAAATACCGGCATGGACCTGGTTTGTGTTGGTGGTAGTGGTTTGGTTGTTTTCTTTTAAGGGTCGATTTCTAGAGATGTGGGAGGGGATGGGATCCCCTGTTTTTATACTCTCAGTGGTTGTGAGATTGGGGATGGGTTCCCCTGTTGTTATGGATTCAGTGGTTGTGAGTCTGAAGACCGGGTGGTTACCTTGTTTACATCACGAATTGGGGTGGGATCTTCTGTTGATGAGAAACCATTTTTTGGGGGGACATGGGGTAGTGTCTTGGGTGGTTTCTGTGGTTCTAGTATTGTGAGGGATCTCATTATTCCCTTTGTTGTTGTGACTTTACAAGAGAACTGAGTGTGAATGTTTAAATTGACATTAGGCGGGATTCTTTTACTTGGTTTGTGCTTATGGTGTTAGTTTCCCAAGTAGGTGCAGAACTTAATTAAACATCATTACTGAACATGAATACGAATGGGACAAATGGGTTTTGATGGAGAGAGTTGTGACTCGAAATTGAGTGTTGTCTATGTTCTTTAGGTTGTGTGAAGAAAAACCTAAACTTGGGAAAGTGCTTGTTGCCTATATATATACTTTTAGTTATGTATTTCTTATTCGCGCCCCACAAAAGTTGAGCACTTTGTGCCGAACACCCCAATTTCATGGGGGAGAGTGTTTTTTCCAACACTATTATTAGTGGCTGGTTATTAGCTCCTTTTTTGCTTCCTTTCCCAGATATCCCAAGTATCTTTTGGCAGTCTGTGATGGCCTGAGATCCATTATTATCCCAAGAATCATCTGGTAGTGTAGTGTGGTGGTTGGCTCAGGTGTGTGCGGGCAGGTGGTTTCCCAAGTGTCTTTGGGATGAGGCCCAGGTGTCTTCATGCATGGAAGTGGATCTTCTAGCCCAGGTGTCATTTGGCGTGGTTGTAACACCCCAAGCATCTATGATACACTTCTCTTGGAATAATGTGATAGCATGTGTTGTACGCAACATCGAGTTCTAACACACCACAACCAATCAAAATAGCCGTTATGAATAGTAATACCTACTTTTTGAAATTATAAATATTTTATATTTAAAAATGGACTTCATTTTTGGTTTCATAATATCTAATTATGCTAAGATGAATTTTTGGTAATTTTCTGAGAACTTCCAATTTTTAAGAATAGTGAAAAATACATAAAATCAACTTTTTTAATCAAATTAATTTATAGTGATAAATTATATTATTGAGTGGTTTCAAAGTATAATTAGAATATATTTTTACTATTTTATTGAATGGTGTTCATTATAATTAATTTCAATTGAAATTGGACCTAAACAATTCTCAATATTTTGATATATATTGTTTCTTAAAAACACGCTATTTATTGTGACAGCGGGAATTAATTATAAAATTAATTAATGCAACTTATATGTTTGGAATTTTGTAAAATAGACATCATTTTTGAATTCAGAATATGAATTATATCTTAGGGTGAAATTTTGGCATTGTTCTGAAAAACTTCAATTTTTGATGAATAGTGAAACTAATAAGTGGTAGTTAAAAAAATGAATGTTTCATAAAACTTATTTTTTCCACTTCTGTGAATGGAATTTTGAAAATCCTAGAGACACGGTTAGTATAAATAAGTAAAATGTGGTTCAATGAGAAGATAATATTTTTGTTGAATAGTAACTTTTTACTTTTATTTACCACGGTTAAAAGTAAATATTGTAATTAAGGGTAAAAATGATATTAATATTACCCTAAAAAATGTGCTATTTCAATTTTAAAAGTGTATCTTGACCAGAAAAAACCTTAGGAATAAACTATTATCATTAGGGTCCACTTGGATTAGATTAGGACATTTATTATTATTTAATTCAAAGAAGAGTTAAAAGAGTTAAAATCCACGTTTATTTAATAAAACATTTTTAATATATGGTTATACATAAGATAAATTCAATTATAAATTTTAATTAGAAATATATTAAGATTTCCTACGTAATTATTGTTTATTTATAATTTTTTGACATTAAATAATTTAATTTATTAATGACAAAATGATGATGCAGTAATTACCATAATAGTGAAAAATTAAAATAATTGATATTATAAATCCCAAAATAAATATAATTTCAGACTTTTTAGGAATTAAACTAATTTTATAGGATAATATGACATGTTAGGATTTATTTAATTAACTTTTTTCGAAGTAATCATTCTTTTATGATTTTTACAAAAATCAATTATTGAATAGTGTCAAAATTGACATAAAAGAATTTTTTTAAAAAAATATTATATTATTAGTTGATATTAAATTCCTAAAAATCTAATGTTCGTCCAAAAGACATATACCATGATATGTGTATTATTAATGGACCACTTGTGGGTCACTTGGATGTTTATAGTATGTTTATTAACTATATAATATAAAAATACAAAGTGACATGGTAAATGTCAAACTAATTAACTACGAGTTAAAACTAAAATATAAGGTTAATATAATGCCCCAAACCTGTCTAAATTATATTTGTTGAATTTATTTCGACCAATAACCACATTAACATTTAAATAATCAACTTTGGAGCAATTAGAAACCAAATATGAATTTATTATAAATTAATATTTCTAGCTTTTCCAAAGGTGTCCCTTACCCCTCTTATAAAAGGGCACCCCTCCTTCTCATATCTTCAGACCGTAAAAGCCTTTTGGTTCGGCCAACCCATACCCAAATACTCTCTAAACTTCCCTCACTACAACCTAGAGGCCTTATTTTGTTCATAAAGCCAACCTATGGATCCCTTTTGATCAAATCAAAAGGAAGAACCCGAAGAAGAGGTAATGTTTTCACCACCCCTTTTCAAGTTCCTTTCTTCTTCCATTTCTTCTTTCTTTGTTATTACCATTATAAAATAATAACTCCAGTATCTTATATAATCTGTTATGTTATTATAAATATGGTACAATTATATTCAGTTTTCTATCCACCCTTTGAATAACATGTCACCATATGTGCGTACGTACGGCTTACCGTCTCCACGTCGTGGTGCAATTGTTATTCAATATTTTATTATTTGGATGGGTATAATAATGATGTATAATTCATTTAAACAATAAATATAACATGATAATGATTCTGCATATATAATATACCATCCAATTATATATTATTTTAATATCAAAAGAATGATATTGTCGCTCGTGCGTATGTACGGACTACCGTCTCCACAAACGCGATGAGATTCATTTTCCATCATATCCATTCAATTATAATTATCATTTGATGATTTAAAAATAATTTTTAAGAACATGATATAATTCTGGATATGAATAAGATACAACCAATCCATGACAAACATGGCTTTCGTAACAAATCTTATAATAGAAAACGAGTAAGTTAACACCTGAAATGACGATAATTCTAAGATATTATTAACAAAGCAATGTGAAAAGATCATATATGATATCATATTAATGTATATGATTCATGAATAATTTAATAACAATTATTTCAACATTATACAGTAGGTTAACCTACCCCCAACCAAGGAAAAGTACAAGGTAAGGGATTTTCTTATCTCACTTTCAATTCTGTGAGATTTCCATTGTTCGCCACCAAATTATTAAAAGTTGTGTATTGTGTACTTACATTTGATATATATTATCATGAATCTCATTATATTCATGTTATTTTGTAAATAATTTTGTGGTTATTAACTTTTGGTCATACGAATCAGTTGATTACAACGTGGTAAGGGGTTTCTTATCTCACTTTTAATTCCGTGAGAATTCCATTGTTCACCACTTATTTATTACATGTGATGTGTGTACTGCCCATGTTTGTATTCATTATGTAATATACTTTAATTCATGTATATTTAAATCATCATTGTATTATCCTTCATTCATGGGTGTATGTTTTGTATGTTACCAAATCAATAAGGGAATTTCAAATTTCCATTTACATTTATTCAGCTTTAAGCAAACTTCATTGATTATTTTACTCCGAAATTATGTGTGGAATAACTATTCATTTGGTTATGTCATAATTTCCACTACCCTATTTTTTTTGATATACTTTTGATACACATAATCACTTCGTTGATAATTTCTCAAGTCATCGATATGAATTTGATAAGAGTAATTTTAACTCATTCTCCATTTGTTGAGTTAAACATCCAATTCATTGGTGTTGTTTTTACAAGATTATGTGAGAATATCCTTTGATTGTTTTACACTGAATATCCAATAATATTTAGTTTATTTATATATGTCACGCATAACTATGTCATTGATTTATCCTTAACCTAAGGATAAAGCCTTTATGAGAGATTTCATCTCAATTTAAATTCCATTGAAACTTCTTTGCAGTTATACACCAAATAACTTTTATGTGGTGTATATAATGTACTTTGACATAGTATATCATGAATCCCTTTATTCTCATGATATTACAAAGTTTTTATTACCTCAATTATTTGTATTCAATTGTCTCTCATTTTTTATAATCTCTAACTAATTTTTTTAAAATATTTTAAAGACTTATTCATCTAAATATTGCTCATTAATGTCCATGTTTTAAAAATGGTTTTAAGGATTTATTTATATGGACATTAATGATTTAAAATTAAAACTCCTTTTAAAATGTTTCAAAGTGGTATGGGACACTTTGATTCAAAAATCTCTTTTCAAATGGCTTGTTGACAAACAGATTGACTTTTAAATGATTTCAAGAAAAAGGGGGATATTTCTCTCAAATAGTTTTGATGATTATTTTCATCTATGGCAACATCCTTCATTATTCTTGTTTGAGGTTAATGTGATACAATACAATCTTCCATATTGTATCGAATGAGTTATGTTTGATTGTGGATGTACTATTTTTATACCATTAATGGTTTTTGGTTAAAGTATTGACATTTCGTATGCTAGTTTTAATACGAATGTTTATGTTATGTTTAAACCTGTTCATATGAGGAATGCATTGGACTTAATAAGTGACGATTGGAGCCCTCTACAGCTCCTCGATGCATCGGTAGGTCTCATGAGACAAACTAGTGTCTTGGCACAAGGCCTTGGCAAAATCTTATTTGTAGTATTGGCACGAGGTTTTGGCTATGTGGTTATGATAGTCTGGAATTATGCATTTCATCATTATGAAAGTGGTTATTGATATTTCATGTGATCATTCGACTAGTAGAATATCCATGTGAGTAAGTAAATGGAATTATTTTATTTTATCTTTTCCATTTCATGCTGATGTTCAAGTTTAAAAGGCTTTTGGTTTAGTTATAAACTGCCTTAAGTGTTTATGCTTATCTATGAAAGCTTTTACTATGATGTTATCCTTACTGAGAATCTAAGCTCACCCCTTTCAACGTTTTATTTTTCCCAAGAGTATGAAGAAGTAATTTATGAATGACCTGCAGGGATAGTATGGGGGGATATGAAGACAATATGTTTTTTTATGATATAATGTAAACGTTTATGAATGTATCTAGTGTTTCCAAGGATACTAAACTTATCGGTCTTTCGAGACTTGATCTTTCATTGATCTTGAAAATTTTATTTAATAATGCACCGACTCTGGGTAACTGGAGTTGGGGCGTTACAGTTGGTATCAGAGGAAGTTTAGTACAAACCTTGGAAGCTAGATGTAGATAAAATCTGATTAGAGCACGTAGACCTAAATGAACTTTGAGGAATAGTATAGAAGAACATCATATAATTTTGGTATTATAGAGATTTTGTGAGTTTTCCGGCCAATACATCCCTATCTGGATACGAGCTGGTAGAGGTGGCTCTGGCATAGATGTACCTAGGGGTAAAACCCAAAAACACTGATTTGAGCTAGACTCGAATGGGAACTGGTGCATGACAACGGGCCTTGCTGCACTCTTGGTTACGACACTCTCGGGGGATATGCTTAGGATAATTTACTTTTTCTTTACTAACCGATTTGAAGTATTAAATATATAAGATGAGAGTAAATGACCTTGGTTTATCCTAATGTGTTTAAAATTGAGAATATGATGACATGTTAATCTCTAAATGATTTTATGACTACTATTACTCACACAATGCTTTCTAGTTTTAGTCAATGGCTGGATTCCAAGGAATTCATAGTGAATTTGAGAATGATGTACAAGGTGGGAACGGTGGTGGAAATGAGAAACAAAATGGAATGATGATAGGGGTAAAAGATATCATATTTATGCCAAATCAGTTTTCCAAAAATATGATCAACAATATATATATTAACCAATTACCTGACTCCACAAAGAAGAGAAAGGTGATGAATGATAAGAGCTCCAGTAGTGGAGACCATGGAGAAAGAAATCCGATATTTCCATCATGCAGGAAATGAGGAAGGAGACACCCAAGAAAGTGTCTCAATGGGACAAAGAAATGCTTTACGTGCGGGAAGGAAGGACATAAAGTGATGAATTGCTGAAGAAAAATTAATAGTACTATGGAAGAAGATAAAAATGGTCCCAAGAATCCATTTACAATCATTTTCCATAAATTTAGGGGACCTGGACATTACCCAAGTGAATGTCCAATTCTATTGGATATTTTCTTGGTCAAAGAAGAATCTATGTGGAAATAAATGGTTGGATAATGTTTAAAAATTATTAGTTCTCCTTGTTGAAGGGTTTACTTTGGAATAATTTTCTCTTGTATTTGTAACCCTAACGTTTTCCATGTGAGAATGATATTTGAGGAAGAATTATCTTTTCTCCTGTGGATATAGTTATAAATAACCATTTTGTTTTATATGATCATTGGCTTTGAGGCAATTACAAATTATTATAATTTGGGATGAAAATGCAAGGTATGAGAAAACATTTGTGGTTAAATTATGTTACGATTATTTTGAGTAATTTATCTCATTTTGGTAATGTTATAATATATAGTTTTTGAAAAAGGACAACATACAGACCGTGTGATAACCGATCGCGTCGAACACAGCTGTGGGAATTAAACCCACAACCAAAGTGTGATTGGGATTTATCGCCTACCACTGGACTACGTGAAGTCCCTGGTTAGTGTGACTATTATTTTTAGTAAAATGATTTTATTGATCAATAATAATTTGATTTTGGATATTATGTCTTATCCATTGAATACCCTTAGTACAGGAAAATGACTTGGTGATTAAGTGATAAATGTTATTTTGAAAGTTGTTCGCTTTGGTGTCAACACTATATGCCCATGGAAAATAGAATAGTATGTGATTTCATTTGAGGAGTAATGGTGGATTTTTATCTATGTTTTTATTGTGGATTTATAATGATTTGGGTTATTTATGGAAAATTTTAGGTTAATTACTTTTAAGTATGTGAATTTAAGATTAATTAATGTCATTTGGAGATACAATTTAATGTGTAAGACTACATTCTTAATAAGTTTTGGTTTTAAATATTAGTTTTGATTATATTAAAGGATTTAAAGGACAGTCTATTATTGAATGGTATTTATTTATCTTTGTGGTATTGTTGGTTTAATTTTGGAAATTAAGATTACTGTTTATTTCTCTCAAGGAATAACCTTTTGGGGGATCATTAGAACTTTTACTAACCATTTTGGTTTTGATTAATCTCTAAATACAATATAAATATATAGATCATCCTGCATGGATCACGTGATTCTATAGAAGTTTATTCTAGATCTTCCAGTGTGACCAAGTCTTCTTGAATACTCATCGATTAAAAAAAATGAGTTAGTGGTGGAAATTTACTAAAGAATGAAAATCTACTTAAAATGTAAGTATATATCTTTATATTCATAGTGAATATCATAAATTAATTCCTCGTCCTTATGTAATGTAACTTAAAACAAAAAAAATGTTGTCCGTTTACTTTCCTACTAGGAGACTAGTGGTCGTTTGTCCCAACAAAAGTTTGTGGTTTCTTATTGTTAACATTCTCCTGATCATGATTTCAATCCCTCTCCATCAGAACATGACACTTAGTTTATCATCCATACCCATGTTTTCCTACAAGAAATCCAATTAAGGGTTATCTTGGTTGACCTTTATACCTCTCTTTCTTTCTTTTAAAGTGATAGTTTTATTGACTCTTTTTCCAATGTGGCACTTTCCATTATATTCCCAAGAACAATTTTAAAAATTGCGATGACAAAATTTATTGAAGGAAGGGAGAATGTAACACCCCAAGCTTCTACAGTATGCTTCTCTTTGAATAATGTGATAGCATGTGTTGTACGCAACATCGAGTTCTAACACACCACAACCAATCAAACTAGCTGTTATGAATAGTAATACCTACTTTTTTAAATTATATATATTTTATATTTCAAAATGGACTTCAATTTTGGTTTCAGAATATCGAAATTATCATTATATGAATTTTTTGTATTTTTCTGAGAACTTCCAATATTTATGAATAGTGAAAAATACTTAAAAACTACTTTTTTAATCAAAATAATTTATTGTGTTAAATTATATTATTGAGTGGTTTAAAAGTATAATTAAAATATATTTTTACCATTTTATCCAATGGTGTTCATTATAATTAATTTCACATTGAAATTGGACAAAAACAATTGTCAATCTATTGATATATATTATTTCGTAAAAACACGCTATTTGGTGTGATAGCGGAAATTTATTATAAAATTAATTAATGAAACTTATATGTTTGTAATTTTGTAAAATAGACAACATTTTAGAATTCGGAGTATCAATTATAGCTTAGGGTGAAATTTTGGCATTGTTCTAAAAAACTTTAATTTTTGATGAATAGTGAAACTACTAAGTGGTAGTTAAAAAACTGAATTTTTCATAATACATAATTTTACAGCTTCTGTGAATGGAATTTAGAAAATTAGAGAGACACAATTAATATCAAGAAGTATAATTTTGTTCAATGAGATGAAAATATTTTTTGGTGAACAGTATCTTTTAACTTTTATTTACCACGGTTAAAAGTAAATAGGGCAATTAAGGGTAAAATGATTTTAATAATACCCTAACACATGTCCTAATTATATTGTACGAGTGTATATCGACCAAAAACAACCTTACGAATAAAATATTATCATTAGGATCCACTTGGATTAGATTAGGACATTTATTATTATTTAATTCAAAGAAGAGATAAAAGAGTTAAAATCCAAGTTTATTTACTAAAACATTTTTAATAAAGGGTTATACATAAGATAAATTGGATTGTAAATATTCATTAGAAATATAATACTATTTTCTAAATAATTATATTTTATTTATAATTTTTAGACATTAAATATGTTAATTTATTTATGACACAATGATTATGCAGTAATTACCATAATAGTAAAACATTAAAATAATTGATATTATAAATACCCAAATAAATATTATTTCAGACTTATTATGAATTTCAATAATTATCTAGGATAATATAACATGATAGGATTTATTTAATTAAATTTTTTCTAAGTAATAATTTTGTTATTATTTTTACAAAAATCAATTATTGAATAGTGTCAAAATTGACATAAAAGAATTTTTTTAAAAACAAATTATATTATTAATTGATTTTAAATTCCTAAAAATCTATGTATCGGCAAAGAGACTTATATCATGATATGTGTTTCATTAATGGACCACTTGGGGGTCTCTTGGATGTATATAGTATGTTTAATAACTATATAATATAAAAAAACAATGTGACATGGTAAATGTCAAACTAATTAACTAAGAGTTAAAACTAAACGATAAGGTTAATATAATGACCCAAAACTATCTAAATTCTATTGGTGGAATGGATTTCGTTTTATACCCACCTTAACATTTAAATAATCTACTTTGGAGCCATTAAAAGCCGAATATTAATTTATTATAAATTAATATTTTTAGCTTTTCTAAAGGTGCCCCTCACCCCTCTTATAAAAGGGCACTCCTCCTTCTCATTTCTGAACACTATCAAAGCATTTTGGTTCGGCCATCCCCTGCTCAAATACTCTCTAAACTTCCCACACTACAACATAGAGGCATTATTTTGATCAGAAATCCAACCTAAAGAGCCCTTTTGATCAAATCAAAAGGAAGAACCTGAAGAAGAGGTAATGTTTTCACCACCCCTTTTCAAGTTCCTTTCTTCTTCCACTTATTCATTATTTTTTATTACCATTATAAAATAATAACTCCAGTATCATATATATACTGCTATGTTATTATAAATATGGTACAACCATATTCAGTATTCTATCCACCCTTTGAATAACATGTCACCATACGTGTGTACGTACGGCTTACCGTCTCCACATCGTGGTGTAATTGTTATTCAACATATTATTATTTGGATGGGTATTATAATGATGTATAATTCATGTAAAAAATAAATATAACATGATAGTGATTCAGTATATATAATATACCATCCAATTATATATTATTTTAATATCAAAAGAATGATATTGTCGCTCGTGCGTACGTACGGACTACCGTCTCCACGAACGCGATGAGATTCATTCTCAATCATATCCATTAAATTATAATTATCATTTTATGATTTAAAAATAATGTTTAAGAACTTGATATAATTCTGGATATGAATAAGATACAACCAATCCATGACAAACATGGCTTACGTAACAAATCATATAAAAGAAAACGAGTAAGTTAACACCCGAAACGACGATAATTCTAATATATTATTAACAATGAAATGTTAAAAGATCATATATGATATCATATTAATGTATATGATTCATGAATAATTTAATAACAATTATTTCCACATTGTACAGGAGGTTAGACTACCCCCAACCAATGAAAAGTACAAGGTAAGGGATTTTCTTATCTCACTTTCAATTCCGTGAGATTTCCATTGTTCACCACTAAATTATTGAAAGTGGTGTATTTTGTACTTCCATTTGATATATATTATCATGATTCTCTTTATATTCATGTTATTTGGTAAAAAATTTTGTGGTTATTACCTTTTGGTCATACGACTCAGTTGATTATAACGTGGTAAGGGGTTTCTTATCTCACTTTTAATTCCGTGAGAATTCCATTGTTCACCACTTATTTATTACATGTGGTCTGTGTACTGCCCAAGTTTGTATTCATTGTATAATATACATTAATTCATGTATATTTACATCATCATTGTATGATCCTACATTCGTGGGTTTATGTTTTATACGTTACCAAATCAATAAGGGAATTTTAAATTTCTATTTCTATTTATTCGGCTTTACGCAAACTTCATTGTTTATTTTACTCCGAGATTATCTGTGGAATAACTATTCATTTTCTTATGTCATAATTTCCACTCCCATTTTTTGTGTATATACTTTTGATACACATAATCACTCCATTGATAATTTCTCAAGTAATCTATATGAATTTGATAAGAGTAATTTTAACTCATTCTCCATTTGTTGAGTTAAACATCCAATTCATTGGTGTTGTTTTTACAAGATTATGTGTGAATATAATTTGATTGTTTTACACTGAATATCCAATCATATTTAGTGTATTTATATTTGTCACACAAAACTATGTCGTTGATTTATCCTTAACCTAAGGATACGACCTTTATGAGAGATTTCATTTCAATTTAAATTCCATTGATACTTCTTTGTTGTTATACACCAAATCACTTTTATGTGGTGTATATAATGTACTTTGACATAGTATATCATGAATATCTTTATTCTCATTATATTAAAAAGTTCTGATTACCTCAATTATTTTTATTCAAGTGTCTATCTTTTGGTTAGAATCTCTGACTAATTTTTTTTAAATGTTTTAAAGACCTATTCATCTAAATCTTTCTCATTAATGTCCATGTTTTAAAAATGGTTTTAAGGATTTATTTATATGGACATTAATTTTTTAAAATTAAAACTCTTTTTAAAAAGTTTCATAGTGCTATGGGACACTTTGATTCAAAAATCTATTTTTAAATGGCTTCTTGAGAAATAGTGTGACTTTTAAATGATTTCAAGAAAAAGGGGGATATTTCTCACAAATATTTTAGATGATTATTTTCATCTATGTCAACATCCTTCATTATTCTTGATTGAGGTTAATGTGATACAATAAAATATTCTATATTTTACTTAATGAGTTATTTTGACTATGGATGTTCTTATTTTATACCATTCATGGTTTGTGGTTAAAGTATTGACATTTCGTATGCTATTTTTAATACGAATGTTTATGTTATGTTTAAACCTTTTCATATGAGGAATGTATTGGACTTAATAAGTGACGGCTGGAGCCCGTTATAGCTTCTTGATGCATCGGTAGGTCTCATGAGACAAACTAGTGTCTTGGGACAAGGCCTTGGGAAAATTTTATTTGTAGTCTTGGCATGAGGCCTTGGCTATGTGGTTTTGATAGTCTTGCATTATGAATTCCATCATTATGAAACTGGTTATTGATATTGCATGTGATCATTCGACTAGTAGAATATCCATATGAGTAAGTAAATGGAATTATTTTATTTTATCTTTTCCATTTTATGCTGAAGTTCAATTTTAAAAGGCTTTTGTTTTTGTTATAAATTGCCATAAGTGTTTATGATTATCTATGAAAGCTTCTGCTATAATGTTATCCTTACTGAGCATCTGAGCTCACCCCTTTCAATGTTTTTTTCCCAGGAGTATGAAGAAATAATTTATGAATGACCTGCAAGGATAGTATGGGGGGATATGAAGACAACATGTTTTTTTATGATCTAATGTAAAATTTTATGAATGTATCTAGTGTTTCCAAGGCTACTAAACTAATCGGTCATTCGAGACTTGATTTTTCTTGTGATCATGCCAATGTTATGTAATAATGCACCGACTCTTGGTAACAGGAGTTGGGGTGTAACAGTGGTGGTGGTTTTTCTAGCCTAGTTGTTTATAGGTGTGGTTACGTGTGAAAGTTGTGGCCCATGTGTTTGCGGGCGGGATTCGGTAGTGGGACTGCGTGTGGTTATGGCCTAGGTGTTTGCAGGCGGGTGTAGTAGTGGGACTGCGGTGAGAATGGCGAGATTGGTCTGATGAGTAGGATGTCTTCAATAACTAGTGGGAAAGTGGCGTGAGGTACCCAAACATCGATGTTCTCTTATTATATATATTACTTAACTTGCTTTATTTGGGTAGTGTAGTTGGTGAGTGGGATGGCTGAACTCCTTGATAGTGTTGGTTCTCTACTTCTCATGAAACTTTAGTACGTTCCCCCACTTGTGCACGAGACTCTTTGGTTTTCCCTACCGAGTGTACTTGTAAGCTCACCCTACGTATATAAAACTGCTTTCCAGTTTCCAGGAGGACTTCGGGGATCAGGCGGGACCATACTAGCTCAGGCCTTTGGGGCAGTTGTTGTTGCTGTTTTTCTTTCTTTGGTACTTACCCTTGTAGTCACTTTTGTACTTTGTGGTTTTTACTTTTGGAACATGCATATGTGAATTTTTTACTTTTGTCTTTCCATTTATTTTAGTTTTTGTGTTGTTGGGTTTCATCATCTTATCTCTCGATCCTACAAAAAAATGGGGGGTAATGCCTTCCATTTGTGTGTAATTTCCATAACCTTAGTGCTAGTCGCCACACTGGGACCTATAGAAGGCAGGTTTCTGGGGTCATTATCTCTCCATCAACATAAATAAGGAATGGCTTGGCGATCTGCTGACCCTTCCATCATTTTGGTGATGGTGGGTCATGACAAACACCATTTTCACTTCACTTTAGTCTGGATTATTCAAAAAAAGGATGCTTTCATCATAATCTGTATCTGTCATGATATATAGTCATTGATCGGTCACCTTTAGCATCATCAGATTTTCAATGGAAAGTACTGTAACTTCCTTATATTCTAGCAACATCATTCTTTGAAATCAAAACTGAATATGATTAGAATCACCTTTTATAACTCTTTATTTAATAAGGCATATATCACAAGTTCTCTCCAAACATATGATATTTGGGAAATACAAATTAGTAAATAATGGTCTAGATTTTCAAGGATTTTACAAGGTGAATGGATTTATCCCCTTTTTTATAAAAAAGTACAACATTCCACTTCTCTATCCAACTTGGTCCCAACAAACTTGTCTTGTACTAAACAAAATACCACATCCCTTATATATCTTGTGTTACATGTAAGGCCTATTTTTTACCTAACTCAAATATAATATTGTTATGATTATTAAAATATTATTATAACTACAACCTAGTCATTGGAGTATAATTTTCAAATAATATTAAATTTATTATTAAGATATGATGAAAAAAAAATTATGAAATCATTTCGTTGGTTATCAATTACTATAAGTGAATGTGAAAACTATGTGAAAATAAAAAAATTAACTTTCTTAGATAACTATTTTTTATGTAAAAACACAATTTTTCTCAATAATTTATAAAAAAAATTATTAATGAAATTTATATATAATATAGTAAATAATTATTATATATATCCATATAAAATATTTTATTGTTAAAAATAAGAATAAATCTAATATCTGGAAAAAAATAAGTATTCTCGTAAAAAGTTATTTTTCTTAAATTTAATGATGATCCTATTTGAAATATAAATTTTTTAACATTAAAAATTTTATATGTAAAAATAAAGTTTATTTCTTTAAGAAAAACATAAATTTAAGTTAGGGTGAATTTTTTCTATTTTTTTGAAGTTGCATTTTTTTATAAATATTGAAAAATAATGAATTTTAATTAGAAAAAGTCTTTTCAACAAATTTATTTATAATGTAAAACTATATTTTTAATTTCTTTTAAAATTTAATTAGATCCATTTTATATAAATTCTTCGAATTTAGGTAATTTTAATCTGTTTCACTTTGAAAATGGATATAAAAACAAAGAAAATGTTTGAACACATTTACTTCTAAAACCTACATTGTTTACCCATATCTAGGATTAATTTTAAATTAATTTATATCCTTCTTATTATGGGATTTTGGAAAAATGGATTCCATATTCTGAATAATAATAATTTATAATTTATAACGTGTTTATATTAGTTTTTTATGAATAAATGTTTTTAATGTGATTAAAATTAATTAAAATACTCAAGAGTAAAATTACCATAAAAAGTGACTGAACTCTAATACAAAGAGCCAAAATGACCTTAGAACATGCCAAAAATATTATATATATATATATATATATTTATAAATGAAAATCGATTCAATCTAAATTTAATAATTATTTGAGCCACTAGTCATAGGAAATGCGTGGGTGGAATTCCCTTTTCCAAAAAATTACAAGAATATCACTCCTCCTCTACCATAATAAGGCACACTCCCTTCCCAGTTCCTCAAACCTCTCAAGTCAATTTATATCAACCATTATATATCCAAATATATCCTAAAAATACCTTCCAATAATTTATAATCCTCACATTGTTTAGGAATCTATTAAATGAATCTCTTTTGTTAAAACCAAGAGGAGTTACCCAAAGAAGACATAACATCCCTACTCAAACTCTTTTATGTTATTTTGAATGTCGTTACCCGAAACTATTATTATTCCATAATTATATATTAACAACCATATCAAATATATAATAACATATTTTTATTATAAGGGTTCTAAAAAAATTCAAACTTTTATCTAATGGCTAACAAACTTAAAATTGTTTTGTATGACGAACTACCACCTGACAAAATGATGTTGTTCATTTTTTCATTTACCAAATATTATGGTTATTAATTATGATATAAAATATATTTTTATTTGTTATATATGATATTTATGATGTATTTATACTTATTTAGTTATTATATAAATCCTACATTTTGGTTTTACATTTTCTGTAAATATGATAACATTGTTTGTGGAAGGGTACACTACCGCCACCTCAAAGAGATTTAATTCATTCACACAATACCTGGAATATATTAAAGATGTGTTTAGTAAATTTATAAAAAATATATAACATAATAATTATAATGGTTTTATATTATTTATTTATATACAAATATGGTAGTTACTTTCATTATTTCAATAAAAAAATATAATGGAGGTAGTGTTCATGCATACGCATGCCCTATCGTCTCCATGAATGGTGTATTTTGTTAAATTTTTATATATTATATATAGTTATATTAATATTTATTTACTAAATATGTATGATATATCAATAATTTTTTACATTATGAGTATAATTATACAAGATCTATTTAATAGGATAGGACTAATGATTTAAAAGACATATGATAATCAAAGTTGTTATTAACTAAAATATCAGCTTAACATTGTATTTTTAATAAATAGGTAATATAAACTAGTAAGTAAATAAAAAATGTTATTATATATAATAATTTTTTTATTTATAATAATATTGTGTTTATTATATTACAGGACTGAACTTGTATAATGAATGTAAATACATAATGTAAGGGAGTTTCATATCACAGATTATATTTATCAGATAGATGTATTATTCCCCAATTATTTCATTTATGTGGTGTGAATAATTTACATGGATATATTCTATGAATAATATATCAATATTTATAAATATTCACAAATCTATATTATGATATATATTTCTTGGGTTTTAATTTTCAAAAGATACCAAATTGGTAAACAAATTTTGGGTCAATTTGCCTCCTTTAAGACCCATGCCATGTTATGCAGCCATACTTGTCTATTTGGTATATATACTAACATTGTCATGGTAAATAAAGAATATCCATAATTTAATGATATTTTTTTCTTCATTTAATTTTATTATTTAAATTGATTCATGATTCCTTATTTCCAAAGTGGTGATGGTTTATTGCAACAATGTCACCATTTATCAAGATTGATTAAGATTCTGCTTCCATTAATAAAATATTATTATCAATATATCAATAAATACCCTGAATTCAATTACCTCATGGGTATTCATTTAACATCCATGTAACGGTAACATTTTTTTAATCATTTTTTACTTATGGTAATTAAGAAAATGATTTTATGAACATCTAACATTATTTCTCCTTTCAGACATAAATCAGTGTTCTCTCAAAACAATGTTATATAAAAATATTTTAAAAAATGTTATACAATTATGTTATAATGTTAAAAGGAAATTTTAATCAATGAAATAATTTTTTATGATTTTTTTAAAAGTAATATTCCTGTCATTTTCCGATCACATAACTTTTATAAAATCTAATGTTGTGAAAGGAATGTCTAGCATGTATGAACATTCCAATCATCATGACCATAACTTACTTGATGAATTATTTTTAAATTTACCAGGTTATTTGGTAAAAAATAAAATTTTTCCATATTAATATATATATTTTATTATTTTAACAAATTTAAAAGAAAAAGGGTTTTGAAAATAAAATCCTTCATGTTATTATGATTAATTTATATGGCTTCATGGAAAATAGTTTCTAAAATTATTTGAAGACATATTTAAATTTTTTTCAAATTATTTTATAAGAAAAATGTTTTCAAAAGGTTGTAATGATTAAATTATACATTTTATAGGTTCTTTAGAAGAATATGGTTTTAAAAATCTTTTAAAGTTTTAATAATATTCCATCAACAGTATTTGAGAATAAAATGGTTTTCAGAAAGCTTTAAATATTAAAAATAAGTTTACAAAAAGGAAAAACTATTTTCTTGATGAAATGTTTTAAAGGAAATTTTAAATATTTCATTATAAAAAATAATTTTTAATTTTTCTTTATGAAAATGATTTTCAATGAAAGGATATTTTCCTTAAAAACTGTTTTCGCACATATTTAAAAATATATCTCCATCTAATATGTAGTCATTTGTAATAGTTTAAGATTTATTGGGGACATGATTCAATAATACCACTCCTATTCTTTCTTGAATGATTTATGTTTTAATATCATGATGTTTATGACACTTGTATCTATGCCACATGTTATATTCTTTGGAAACATGCTTCATTTCATTGGTTATGATATGATGAAATGATAATTAAAGCTATCAATTTTCTATTGTATATAATATGATGGAATGTTAATGATACACATTTCATTTCATGGGTTATGATATCATGTTTCTGAACCACATATCTTTTTACGGGTCATGATATGATGAATGTTTTATTATCTTGTTGTATATGAATGAATGGTTTTATTATGTTATGTGTGGGAAAAATATCCCTATTCAATTCATTGTGTAAATATTTATATCTCTTTATATAATTATTGGACGAAATTTAAAGGGAATAATACACAATGGGAATATGGGAAAATCCAATCCCTTACAAGGAAAGGACATTGATTCGATATGGTTGTGTGTCTTCACCAGTAGGTGTAGTAACCATGAAGATGGGAAGATGGGAACCCTGATCCACTATGGGAATATTGAGAAACCAGAACCACTATGTGAAGATCGGGAAATATGTTTCCTTTCAAGGAATGGACTGCTATTGAGGATGGTGGTGGGTCCTTCCCAGTAGGTGTAGTAACCATGAAGTTCCCTTGTAAGTTTTACCAATGTTCATTGACTTATAAGGAATGAAATTAAATTTTTTGAGTATGAAAAAAATAATAGGTCTTATTCCTATAATATTCTGACATGGTTCATGTTCTTTATTATATTATTATTTATTTCTTTTGAAAATAAAATATTTTCCTCATGAGTTATGTTTATGATCATTGATATGAAAGGTATTATTTTCTAATGATATGATCAACATATCATACCCTTATAGTAATGTTAATTCATACATATATACATTGATACACTTATTGAGCATATGAGAACACCCATTTTATTGTATCCTTACCTATTTTATGAAGATATATTTCATGCATGATATTTTTATTAGGGTTGTGAGTATTGTAGAACATAGTGGGTGATAATTAAGTTCACTCATGTAATAGAATTTAGATTTCCATGTTTCCGAATGAACAAAACTAATACGACTAGTGGGTGTCTATGGTATAAAATATTAACTATTCTAAAAATATGATGTAATGTCTAAATATGATAAGACGGTGTTGTTATATGGGTCTTTTAAACTCCCATTATCACACATTCCTTACCCCTTTTTAGTTTGAAATTCTTGTAGCTGACACTATCTGGGAAGGATAGATAACTATAGTGTTTTATATTTTCATTAATATATTTAACTTTAAAATTAGAAATTTATCTTTATTAAATATTAAATGTCTGATTAAACATGTTATGGGTGAATTGTTTGAAAAAAAATTCTGCAACAATTGGTTGAACACCATTTTATGAGACAAATCCAGACAATAGTTTTCTATTTTGGGTATCTGATAAAAATATTAATTTTATAATAATGTATCTGAATGCACTATAAATATTATATTATGTTTTGTATAACATATTTCGTCATTAATTATTTTAATACAATGAAAAATTCTTAGTAAACAACCCCGAAAATATTATTTAGAATATTCTAATGGTTATGGCCTAAAAAATCATGTTTGGTTTATCATCCCCACATTTATAGTTATTTTTTCATGAATATAAAAACATACTCTTATTGGGGAGGGTACTAAGCCCAAATCGGTATGTGTATTCCCAAATTCACTCTATTATGTATCCACACTACAAAAAAAACACACATCAATAGAATAGTTGCAGAGACCCTAAGATTGACGTACATGGATATTACATTACTTTTGAGGAATACTTAGTACATTACAAAAACACACACACAAGGATCGTAATAGTTTAGTGTCTTTGGAAACTCGGAATATAATATTTTAATCGTGGTGAAAGATCTTCAACATCTCCCATAAAGACCTTCCCTAGTTTTTCTTACCAAAAACCTTTCTTTATATCCCGGGGAAATGAAAACATAAAAGGGTGAGCTCAAATGCTCATTAAGGGTAAACAAAAGAAATATCAATCACATCAAATACATAAGAATATAACTTTTGGAAATCTTAACCTGCAAAAGAAATCATAATTTCATAATATGGGATAAATCATAGTAGTGAAATGTATTCCAAATAATCATAACTTAAAACATGAAACTTTGTGGCATACACACATAATCATAGAGAATCATTTCTTATTAGTCATGACTCATTTCAAGGACTATCTTAGTGGAAAATGTCCATTTCAGAACCGAGTTCACTCCTAGTTTCAGTCCTGTTTCACTGAACCGGTTTAACCTACCGTTCCAGCCATGTCTATCTCATGAGATATAAAATCTTTACCCAAAGCATTGGAGGGATATATAGGTCCCACCAATCTCATAATGATACCATTCTTATGTGTGCCACAAAATCATAAACCATACATCATAGCATAACCCATGTAATAAAAATGGGAATCTTAAACATCATGACATCATAAAATAATTCATATAAGATAAAAGATTTCATAAAAATAATTCCATCACAACATAATCAAATAAATGTAATAATAGAGATAAAAACGGAACCCTTTATTATCTTATATGGAAAATAATTTTGATAAAACACTTGAAATCCATTCTTGAGGAAAATATCCTTTCTACTTCAAAAACACTTTTCCTTTCTTAATATGTCAAAAAATTCTAAACTAAAAAAAGTTGATTAAAAATAAACTTGAAAACATGTAAAGTAAGATTCTTGGAAATATTGTTTTAAAAAACAATTCATGCCATATAAGATAAAAAAACATTCTTCTCGTACTTTTGTCAGAAAAGTCAAAAGGTACCTCGTACGAAAAAACGACAAAAGATTCCTTTCATATATTTTACTAAATACTCACCGAAGGGTAAAATTGGATATAAACTATTGTATAAGGATATAAATATTACATATTGAGGAAACATTGATGTGGATGATAAAATACACCCTAGTAAATACCAAAGTATAAACAATATCGGATAAAAATGAGATTGTGATATTTTCCCTTACCTTAGGTCCGATTTGCTTCGTAAGTATCCGAACCTCCTGTATAATGATTTAAATAATGTCATTGACTAATTCTAGAATTATAATCATTGTCATGATATCATATATGGTTCACTTATGACTTTATTTTACCTTTTCTTTTGTAAATTCAATGTTAAAGGGCGTTTTGGGTAAAATCGTTTCATTTGTCATCCGTGTTTTGACTTGAAATTATTCATATGATTACATAGATCATGATTACTTAATTCCAGAATATAAAACATGATTTATATATAATATATATTCATAATATACATATATATATAATATTATTAAATGGAAAAAAGTACACAGTTCATGGAGACGTTAGGCCGTACATACGCATGAACGCTGTTTTCGTTTCCTTATTGAGTTGAATGGAATTAAGTAGATGACATACATATATATACAGATAAATCCAGTATCATTATTATGTCATATATTTCATGATTAATTTTTATATATACTTTATAATCATTCATGAATGGTTAACATGGAGAATGAATCTCATCGTGTCGTGGAGACGGTAGTCCGTACGTACGCATGAGAGATGATATCGTTCTCATGATAATGGAATTGTATTGGAGTGTATGTATACTATTTAAGAATCAATATTACTTTACAATAATCATATATAGTTATTATTTCACCATTATACCCATCCAAGTAAGGTGGTTGTGGAAAATAGATTACACCACGGCGTGGAGACGGTATTCCGTACGTACACACGCACAGTGATTTCGTTTTCCGTAGGATAGATAGATGGTGAAATAGGGTTGTTTCATACTTATAATAACATATCAGTATATGAGTGATACTTATGTTATTACTTCATAATGAAACAACCAATGAAGAATAAGTGGAAGAAGAAATAAAGTTGAATGAATCGGTAACGGACATTACCTCTTCTTTGAAGCGCCTATTTGAGTCCTTCTCTTAGAGCACTAAATTTGGTCTTTGAAGAAGACCAGTACCTCTAGGATGTTTCTAGGGAAGTGGAGAAGAGAATTCTTCAGGGGTTGGACGATATTGAAGGCTCAATGAGGTGTGTGGAAGAGAGGGAGGAGGTGCCCTTTTATAAGGGATGAGAGGGGATCTTTTCAAAAAACAAAAAATATTATTCTATTATAAAGCCAAATTTGGTTTTAAATAGCTCAAAATTGATTTATTTCGAATCTAAGGCGGGGATGGGTCGAAATACTCTCATCCAATAGAATTTATACAAGTTTTGGTTCCTATTTTAACCTGATCATTTATATTTAACTTTAAGTTAGATAATTTTACTTTTACCGTGTCTTTTTGTGTTCTTACACTATAAGGTTAATAACCTTACTATAACAAGACAAACGAACCCCAAGTTGTTTATTATTAATATATATAGCCTTATCTAAGTCATTTGGCCGAAACATAGATTTCTAAGAATAAAATAACAATTAATAATATTATATTTGTTTTAAAACCTATTTTATGTCAATTTTGACACTATTTTGTAATTGATTTTTTTGAAACTCATAACATAATGATTAGTTCAAAAAAATTTAATTAAATCCATATTAACATGTCATGTTAACCTAGGAAATTATTTTAATTCATAAAAAGTCTTAGATTACATTTATTTGGGTATTTATAACAACAATTGTGACAATATTTCATTAATAAGATAATTACTGCATCATCTTTGTGTCATAAATAAATTAACTTTTTTACTATCTAAAAATTACAAATAAAATATCATTATGTAGGAAATCCTTTTAGATTTCTAATGAATATTTATAGTCTTATTTATCTTATGTATAACCCTATATTAAAAATGATTTACTTATTAAACATTGATTTTAACTATTTTAACCCTTCTTTAAATAAATTAATAATAAATGTCCTAATCTAATCCAAGTGGGTCTTAATGGTCATATTTTATTCCTAAGGTTGTTTTTGGTCGAATTACACTTATCCAACAGAATTAAGACATGTGTTAGGGTAATAATAATATCATCATTACCCTTAATTACCATATTTACTTTTAACCGTGGTTAAAAAAAAATCAAAAGTTACTATTCACCAAAAATTATTTTCATCTCATTGAACCACATATTACTTACGGACATCAACTGTGTGTCTCGGATTTTTGAGATTTCACTCATAGAAGCGGTAAAATTAAGTTTTTTGAAAAATTCAGTTTTTTTAACTACCATTTAGTGGTTTCACTATTCATAAAAAATTGAACGTTTTCAGAAAAATACCAAAAATTAGGCCTAATCTATATTTGATATTATGAACTCAAAAATGATGTCTATTTTACCAAATTCAAAACATATCATTTGCATTAATTATTTTAAAAATTAATTCTCATCGTCAAAATAAATAGCGTGTTCTTAAGAGATATTAACTATCAAAACATTGACACTTGTTTATATCTGGTTTAAATGTGAAATTACATCCAATGACAAACATTGTATTAAATTGTAAAAATATATTCTAAATATACTTTAAAACCACTAAAATTAATAATTTATCCCTATTAATTATTTCGATTAAAAAGGTTTTTTTTAATTAAAATTTAGTAATTTTCACTATTCATCAAAAAATGAATGTTATCCGAAAAGTACCAAAATTTCACCCTAAGATAATTTCGATATTACAAATCCAAAAATGATGTCCATTTTTTAAAATAAAATTAACAAAATTTGAAAAGGCAGTTATTACTATTCATAATGGCTTGTTTTATAAATATTTTAATATCATATTGTTGTTTAGTGAAACTCGTTATTGCGTACTACACACGCTATAGCGGAAGGTCACAATTGCGTGTAATGCAAGGAAAGTAAAGGATGCATGTTGTGCAAGATCATTTTGGTGTATCATACAACACAAGACATTAATGAAATTAAAAAGAATATTTTTCACAAAATCTCGGGGTATTACATTCTACCCCCCTTAAAATGAATTTCACCCTCGAAATTTTTCGAGGTTATAAATGGTTTACTACTCAAAAATTTCTTTAATAGAAACCCACATCGTAAAAATGAATACCAAAACCAATCTTTAAAAACAAAAGTATGAAACGTAACGGTTACCCAAATAAACTAATCACTGGGTTTCCACATAGGTGAAAATATGGATATGGAAGAGAAATCTAACCATCATGTTATGATGGAGAGTGGTAGAGAACATGTTTTTGGAAAAGACAATAATCACAAAGACATAAATTTGTCACTATCTATGTACCATCTGATTCATCAGATATAAGAGCACTAGGACAACATTTTTGGTTTTAAAGATCATTTCCCTAAAGTTGATGAAATTTGAATTAGAAGAAATACTTTTGTGATTTTGGTATAGTCTCATCGTTGGACGTTCTTTGGACAATTTCCACTTCATCTTTTAAAGAAAAGATGTTGAATTTGTCATTCATGATGTGTTATTAGATCATGTGATAGAATGATGGGTCATTCCATCTGTCTCAAATAAAAAGGTTAGAAACGTTATCAAAACTTACATAAGTCCATCTATAGTGAGATTAATCATATATGGTTCCTAAAATGGACTGATACTTCATATATCATACTGCTAAATATAATAAAACTACTTTCTACTAAACAGGGACTTCCTGTAGGCCAGTGGTAGGTGCTGAAGGCCAGTCACACTTCTGTTGTGGGTTTGATTCCCACAGCCTTGTCCGACGTGATGGGTTGTCGTTCATCCTGATGGTTATCCTTTTTCTAAAGCTATATTACTATAACATCCCATCAATAACATCGAAAAAAGATCTATCCTAACATATGTCCAACATAATCCATTCCAATCTTTAGGCTTATCAAAAATATTTCGGTCCAAGCTCATAGTATAAAGAAAATTATTACTTGAAATGTCACATTACAATCACGTGAATGCCATCATTTAACCCCCATATATCATAAGATATATCTTGTTGGTCAAATTACAAACATGTGAATACCTTAATCATGTATTCTCTTGAAGAATGAATATCCATTGAACCTTAGTGAAAACATGAATGCAGTCAAAAGTTTACTCTTTCCACATACAAAAATCCAAAAATTCTATATACTCAAACCATGATATAACCTTCTCTTTATATCAATCATGAGCTCATGAATACGGTCAAACATTTCATTTTCTCGTTTTCCTTTCATTATGCGCATATCATCTTTTTTCTAAAAATATCTCAATCACATTCTATGGTTATCGGTACCATTGAAAACCACAATAGACCAATACATAAATATTCCAATATTCCATGATACTATATACAAAATTATTTTGGAATCCCATTACATAAACACTTAATAATTCCACCACATTGTTGTCATATTCAACATCGCCAATAGTGATCGTATGTGACGTCCCTTTGTCCTTTTCCTTAAGTGGTTTCTCATGTCGATAATCACTAACCCTTGGATTAGGGCATTTATTAGCATAATGCCCCATTTCCTTGCACTTGAAGCATTGAAGTGTTGGTGGTGCGTACTCTGCAGTCTTTTCTTTATTCACATCATTAGAAACCCTTTTTCCATTACTTGAACACTCAGCTACTCGATGACCTTCTTTTCCACACATAAAACATTTTCTAGTCCCTTTAAGATAATCTACACCATGCTTATTTCCACACTTTGAGCATAAGAAAACATTCATCTTCTTTTCACCATTATTCTGAGATTTCTCCATGAATTCCATCTTGCGTTTCTTTTCAAAACTATGAGATGGATAAGTAACACCAACTTCCATTTCTATCTTGATAGCACAATGCACAATTTATTCATAGCTAATGAAGTCTCGTATAGCTAATTCCCTTCGAAGATTTGGTTTTAAGACACTCATGAATCGATCAACTTTACTTTCAGGTTGGATGATAAATCCAGATGCATACCTTCCAAGCCTTGTAAAATTCACTTCGTATATACCAACAGATTCATCATCCTTTTGCTTTAGTTCAAGAAACTCCTCCATATTTTTTCGAAGAATACAAGGGAAGTACTTATTGAAAAATAATCTCTTGAACTTGTCCCATTCCATGGACTCAATTTAATCTCTTGGCCTCGTATTCTTGATAAGATTCCACCATTGATCAGCATCACCTTTCTAAAAGATACACTTCTAAGATGACTTTATCATGTTCAGAACATTATTGAACTGAAAATATCTTTTCAGTAGTATTGATCCATTTTTTAGCAACAAGTGGATCAGAATACCCACTGAAAGAAGGTGGATGTCACCTCATGAAGGACTCAATAGAATATTGTAACCTTCTATGGTCATTTGGAAGTCCAGAATGATTCTTATCTTGTATAAGTATAGCAATAATATTTTGCACTCCATCTCCCATAACATTTGTTTGTTCAGGAGGACAATAATTCCATTGTCCATTACATTGATCAACACGGTTCCTTGGGGTTCCATCCATCGTCTAAAACCCAAAAAGAATAATGTGAGAGGAAAAAATCACGCTAGGGAAAACAATATAATAAAGGGGGAGTAACTTCAATATCAAACATCTTGGGTTACCGTAATTCTAGTACTATAACCCGTACTTATACTTAACCTTAGGAACATCTCTAGACATACCATTGAAATATCTATAGGGATCTCACTAAAGTTCTCGCATCCGAGTTTCCAAAGGTTGACTAAGCCTTTCCTCTAATACCAACTGTAGAGACCCTAAGCTTGACCTACATGGACATTACATTACTTTTGTGGAATACTTAGTACATTACAAAAACACACACACAAGGACCGTAATAGTTTAGTGTCTTCGGAAACTCGGAATATAATCTTCTAATCATGGTGAAAGATCTTCAACATCTCCCATAAAGATATTACCTTTTTTTCTTAACTAAAACATTTCTTTATATCCCGGGAAAAAGAAAACATAAAATGGTGAGCTCAAATTCTCAGTAAGGATAAAAAATAAATATCAATCACATCATATACATAAGAACATAACTTTTGGAAATCTTAACCTGCAAAAGAAATCATAATTTCATAACATGGAATAAATCATAGCTGTGAAATATAATCCCAACAATAATAACATAAAACATGAAACTTTGTGGCATACATACATAATCATAGAGAATCATTTCTTATTAGTCAAGGCTCATTGCCAAGACTATCTTAGTGGACAAAGTCCATTTCTGAACCGAGTTCACTCCTCGTTTTAGTCCTGTTTCACAGAACTGGTTTAACCTGCCGTTCCAGCCATGTCTATCTCATGAGATATAAAATCATTAACCAATGCATTGGAGGTAGATATAGGTCCCACCCATATCATAGTGATACTATTCTTATGTGTTCCAAAAAATCATAAACCATACATCATAGCATAACCCATGTCATAAAAATGGGAATCCTAAACATCGTGACATCATAAAACAATTCATATAAGATAAATGAATTCATAAAAATAATTCCATCTCATCATAATCAAATAAATGTAATAATAGGGATAAAAACAGAACCCTTTATTATCTTAGATGGAAAATAATTTTGATAAAACACTTTTACTGCATTCTTGTGGAAAATATCCTTTCTACTTCAAAAACACTTTTCCTTTCTTAATATGTTATACAATTATAAACTAAAAGAAGTTGATTAAAAATAAACATGAAAACTTGTAAAGGAAGATTCTTGGAAATATTGTTTTAAAAATCCATTCATGCCATATAAGTTAAAAAACATTCTTCTCGTACTTTTGACAAAAAAGTCAAAAGGTACCTCATACGAAAAAATGACAAAAGATTCCATTCATATCTTTTACTAAAAACTCACCAAAGGGTAAAATTGGATATAAACTATTTTAGACGGATATAAATATTTAATATTGAGTAAAAATGGATGTGGATGATAAAATTCACCCCATTAAATACCAAATTATAAACAATCTCGGATAAAAATGAGATTGTGATATTTTCCCTTATCTTAGGGCTGATTTGCTTCGTAAGTGTCCAAACCTCCTTTATAATGATTTAAATAATGTCATTGACTTATTCCAGAATCAAACGCATTGTTATGATATCATATATGGTTCACTTATGACTTTATTTTACCCGTTCTTTTGTAAATTCTATGATAAAGAGTGTTTTGGGTAAAATCGTTTCATTTCTCGTCCGTGTTTTGACTTGTAATTATTCATATGATTACATAGATCAGATTACTTAATTACCGAATAAAAAACATGATTTATATATAATATATATTCAGAATATAAATATATATAATAGATCAGTAAATGGAAAGAAATGCACCATTCATGGAGACGGTAGGTCGTACGTACGCATGAACGTTGTTTTCGTTTCCTTATTGAGTTGAATTGAATTAAGTAGATGAAATACATATATATAAAAATAAATCCAGTATCATTATTATGTCATATATTTCATGATTACTTATTATATATACTTTATAATCATTCATTAATGGTTAACGTGGAGAATGAATCTCATCGCGTCGTGGAGACGGTAGTCCGTACGTACGCACGAGCGATGATATCATTCTCCTGATCGTGGAATTGTATTAGAGTGTATGTATACTATTTCATAATCAATATCACTTTACAATAATCATATATAGTTATTATGTACACCATTATACCCATCCAAGTAATGTGGTGGTGGAAAATAGATTACACCATGGCGTAGAGACGGTATTTCGTACGTACGCACGCGCGGTGATTTCGTTTTCCGTAGGATGGATAGATGGTAAAATAGGGTTGTTTAATACTTATAATAACATATCAGTATATGAGTGATACTGATGTTATTACTTCATAATAAAACAAACTAAGAAGAATAAGTGGAAGAATAAATAAAGTTGAAATAATCGGTAATGGACATTACCTCTTCTTTGAAGCGCCTCTTTGAGTCCTCCTCTTAGGGCACTAAAATTTGTCTTTGAAGAAGACCAGGACCTCTAGGATATTTCTAGGGAAGTGGAGAAGAGAATTGTGCAGGGTTTGGCCGAGAATTAAGGCTCAAAGTGGTGTGAGGAGGAGAGGGAGGAGGTTCCCTTTTATAAGGGAGGAGAGGTGCTCTTTTGGAAAAACTAAAAATATTATTTTATTATACAGCCAAATTCGGTTTTAAATAGCTCCAAATTGATTTTTTTGATAATATTGAGGGGATGGGTCTACATACTCTCATCCAATAGAATTTAGACAAGTTTAGGTTCCTATTTTAGCCTTATCATTTATATTTAACATTAAGTTAGGTAATTTTACTTTTACCGTGTCTTTTTGTGTTCTTACACTATAAGGTTAATAAACTTACTATAACAAGCCAAAATAACCCCAAGTTGTTTATTATTAATATAAATATCCTTATCTAAGCCATTTTACCGACCCTTAGATTTTTAGGAATAAAATAACAATTAGTAATATAAAATTTGTTTTAAAAACTACTTTACGTCAATTTTGACACTATTTTGTAATTGATTTTTGTGAAACTCATAGAAGAATGATTAGTTAAAAAACAGTTACTTAAATCAATAAAAACATGTCATGATAACCTAGAAAATTATTTGAATTCATAAAAAGTCTTAAATTATATTTATTTTGGTATTTATAACATCAATTATGTCAATATTTCATTAATAAGATAATTACTGCATCATCTTTGTGTCATAAATAAATTGACTTTTTTAATGTCTAAAAATTACAAATAAAATATCATTATGTAGGAAATATTTTTATATTTCTAATGAATATTTTTAGTTGAATTTATCTTATGTATAACCCTATATTAAAAATTATTTACTTATTAAAATTTGATTTTAACTATTTTAACCCTTCTTTAAAAAAATTAATAATAAATGTCCTAATCAAATCCAAGTGGGTATAAATTGTCATATTTTATTACTATGGTTTTTTTGGATCGAATTACACTTATAAAATAGAATTAGGACCTGTGTTAGGGTAATAATAATATCATTTTTATCTTTAATTACCCTATTTACTTTTAACCGTGGTAAAAAAAGTAAAAAGTTACTATTCACCAAAAATTATTTTCATCTCATTGAACCAAATTTTACTTACTGAGATCAACTGTGACTCTCTAATTTTTGAGATTCCACTCACCGAAGTGGTAAAATTATGTTTTATGAAAAATTCAGTTTTTTTAACTACCACTTAGTGGTTTCACTATTCATCAAAAATTGAAAGTTTTCAGAAAAATACCAAAAATTAGCCCTAATCTATATTTGATATTATAAACTCACAAATGATGTATATTATACCAAATTAAAAACATATCAGTTTCATTAACTAATTTAAAAATTAATTCATGTCGTGAAAACAAATAGCGTGTTCTTAAGAGATAATAACTATCAAAAGATTGACACTTGTTTATGTCTGGTTTAAATGTGAAATTACATCTAATGACCAACATTGTATTATATTGTAAATATATATTCTAAATATACTTTAAAACCACTAAAATTAATAATTTATCCCTATTAATTATTTCAATTAAAAATGATGTTTTTAATTAAAATTTAGTAATTTTTACTATTCATCAGAAAATGAAAGTTATCCGAATAGTACCAAAATTTCCCCCTAAGCTAATTTAAATATTAAGAATCCGAAAATGAAGTCCATTTTTAAAAATAAAATTTACAAAATTTCAAAAATCGGTTATTACTATTCATAACGGCTAGTTTTAATAATATTTTAATAGCATATTGTTGTTTAGTGAAACTCGTTATTGCGTACTACACACGCTATCGAGGAAAGTCGCGGTTGGGTGTAATGCAAGGCAAGACAAGGATGTGTGTTATGCAAGCTCCTTTTAGTGTAGCGTACAACACAAGACATTAATGATATTAAAAAGAACATTTTTCATAAAATCTCGGGGTATTACAATAGTATGTACCTCAAGAGTTCTCTCATTTATAAAATTTAATTCTCTCAAGTACATAGAGAATGTGTCATAATACTCAATATCTAGCTCACCCTAGTCAATAAGGGAGGAAATATCATGATTATATTTCAATTATTGTGACATGTGGAATAATTTTTACAGTCGGTTCATCAAGGAGGGTAGCACTAGGCTTTTAATATCATTTCCAACACAATACAGGATATTGGACATCCAATATAACTTTAAGGATTGCTTGATTATCAAACCTAACAACCAAAAATAATGTTATGGAATGAACTTATACTATATATGGTATCAATAATAATATTAAAAAAAATTCACCATTTATATATGATGGACTTCGGATGGTTTTGATAATATTCATCTACACCTAGATCACCTGCACAATTTTAATTTTGAACTACAATAACTCTATGACCATCAAGGATGACTCTCTAATATATATCCAAAATATGTGTGACTAGAAATGTACTCCATACAGTTAATTCAACGGTAATATTATATTAGTGGATTGGTAGGTTTTATTTTATAAAAATTCAACCAAAGGCCAGTTATGAAACTTGACTTAGAGAAATCAAGCTTTGAATCCATTAACCATTCCTTGAGAGCCCGAATCCTCTACTAATTCTATCCATCATTCAAATAGTGTAACACCATAGTCAACCATAATTATTTTTGGAGTACCTCCATCAAGCTCCCCTAAAAGAGGGATGTTATTAGAGTACCCATCATGGAAAATATTATTGTGGGTATCACATGAAACTAGATGATATCCCCTATATACAGTCATCTAAAGATATCTACAATACAATTCATAATAATATGATAGAAACGAACCATCTTGGTCAAGTAATCGATGATCAAATTTTAATATTTGTGACCCCACATTCCTAAAAAACCTTATTTTAGAGATTAAAAAAATAGTTTTCTATATGATCCCTCATTAAACATGAGAGTCATTTTATAAATTACATCAAAATACCATGTCACATCCATTCAAAAACATGAATGATTTGATCCAAATATTATAAATCCTATAGGTGACACAATGAGAGATAAATATTCTGATACTCATATTCATATATATTTATAAAAAATAATGCCTATGGTATTGTTACATCTTCCACACACCAATATATACAAGATGCAGAGAGTGTGGAAGTCCTTGAGAACCTTCTAATGTAATATGATTAGAACAATTGTTTTCGAGTAAGGAATGATAATTTTATCACCAAATTTAGAAAATACATATAGTAAAATACATGGATATATCTGTTCATGAAGGAATTCATAGATTATGTATTTAATCTAGGACTCCTTGTCACATTAAATTATAATTTGGGAACTCAAATAAATAAATGGTAGGACACATCTCCCTAATTTAATAAGGAAAAAAATATCAATTACAACTTCTAACATTCCACCTCCAACAACTAAAAAATGTATTTACTATTTTGGTCGTCACAAAAAATCCATTTACAAAAGTGTATGAGATCTAAAATTCATATTCTTGTAGGATCTCAAACCATTCCCTTTCGCTCATGTAGATATATAACAGTGTAAATATTCAACTTATAATCTCTTAGTCAATATAGACAAAGAACATCGAAATGAGAATTAAATAACACATGATATTTAAATTTAAGAGTACCACAATAAGATTAAAATCATGTGTTTTATAATTCTTATAAATTTGTTCTTTACAATATATACCCATGATGTATTACTTCATTATATTGTATTTGTATACATCTTAATCAAAAATTATAGTCAAATAAATACACTATGTGATAAACACTTCACACTTGTAACCTTATAATATGATCACACATCATGATTTACATAAACTACTCAAAATATCTGAAGCCTCAAAAATTAAATGAAACATAATTATATCAACCTAAATATTAATTTTAAATATAAAAAATTGTAATATTTATAAATATAATATTTTAAAATACACATATAACACATGGTAAAACAAACTACATGTTATTATATTATTTTATAAATTGTAGTTAGATAATAAAATAATTCATAATAATTGAATTTATTATAATATGAGAAAAAATATAAAAGAATAGTAAATGAATATTAAAATTTGGATCTTTATCATTCCATATAATTATCACACTCCTGAAAAACAATATGGAAATGTTGAAAAATGTTAGTAATGAGGTATTATTTTTGTAGAATAAAAAATATATAAATTATTAAAAAGAGAAAATAATTATTAATTAATGAAATATGGATGATTAACTGTATTTATAGAAAACATTTGACCATTAAAAATTTGACAGTTAAAATTGTGATGTGACCTTTGTAATTGTATCATGGATGATAGAAAAAGAAATATAACACTTAGTAATATAGACCTACCAATTAAAATATAAGTATTACTTATGGTATTCTTAAATTATATTTATATATTATCTAAAATTAAAATATTAAATATTTAGAAAATTATATTGGTAATTAAAAGTTTAAAAAATTAAAAATTAAATGTTTTTTTAAAACTTAAATGTATTAATTTCACTTTTATAGTAAATAAAAAGATTTAATAAAAAGAATTTATTCATTAATTTAATTTATAATTTATTATTATTTTTTAATATAATGATAATATAATGTTATGATACAATATGAACTAATTTATTGGGGTATAAAAGTGATTATAGTATTGAAATTGGAATTTTCCAAAAAAATGAGGAATTTATTTACAAAATCAAATTTCCGATATTTATAAAATAATATTCAGAATGTTTCTCTAATTTTATAAAATCAAAATGTATAAAAATAATTAAGAGAAATATTTTTTAATTTTATAAAATTCTTAATTTTTTTGTGAAATTATAAATATGAAAAAATATGATATTTAAAATTTTAAGATTAAAAAATTCTTTTTTGACACATGGATGATGTATGAACATATTATTTTAAACTAAAATTCTCCATTAACTTTATATAGTCATAAATATCAATAATATTGATATTTTTGGGAATAAATAACAATCTATCATATATAATATTTAAAAACACCCACATCCACTACATATAAATTTCACCCCTCACTACCCCTTCTCCACACACATTATATGTCTTGGGCCATTCCAAATTTCTACCAAATTCTATTATAAATCTTATCCCCAAATCATAATTATATTGGTCTCATCAAAATATGCATCCATGGTTCCTAATGTCGAAGCCACAGAGTATAAATCCAATGAAGAGGGTATTACCATTAACCGAGTCCTTTATTTTTCTCTTCCTACTCATCGTAAAAAAAATTACATTAACCATGTAACAATATTTAAAATATCTAATATATGTTTTAATTTTATAATTTAATGGAATATCATACATCTTCCATCTTCTCTTCTCGTATTGTTCTAAATATAAAAAGATAGCCAGTATTATGTTGGATCGTTGCCTTTAGGAATGGTGAAATTTACTTTATCATTATCTTCTTTATGGAAGGATTAAAAAGAGTTTTAAATATATAAGGTTAACTAAATATATATTATATTTTTTCACATTATATAATAAATAAATTTTTATAAATTCAAATTAAAAGAAACACTTTCTTGATGTTTGTTAAAATCACAAAAATAAAATAACCATATAACATTAACAATTAACTAAATGAATCATCAATCTGTTAGTAAAAAATGTGGATACAAGGGACCATTTAAATTTATATAAGGTTATTATAACCATTTAATTTAACTTCTATTTTTAATAGACTTTTATAATAACATCATTAATTATCTAAAACTTATCTCACCATAGAACCATAAAACACTCCCTGAAAATAGTGAAATTAATCAATATTTATTTTTATAATGGTTATAAATGACCCTAATTAAATTATAGTAAATCAAATATATTTGGAAATGTTTTTAAACTATATAATTAATGAATTAGTTTTTTACTCAATAAATTATGTCCATGTAGAGTGTGATTCTGGAAAAAAGGTATGTGATCTCTTCAAATAACTCTATTTTCATTAGGTTTAACATTATATCTCCTTAACTCAAATTATATATATATATTTTTATTTACTTCTTATATATTCAGTATATGTGTTTTATAAATATATAAATAGCGAAATTTAATTTTCATTGTTTGGGATATATATGTTATAAATTGTTACCTTCTTGTCTTCCCTCAATAATTAAACCTAATTAAAGGGAACTACTTTATTTCTTACCCATTTTAATGTAACTTCCCTTAATGTGTTTTAACCCCCCACCCCTTTCTAACAAAAATCATTTTACCTTCAAAATAATCATTTTTTCATTTATGGTTTTATTTGAATTATTATTCCTTTACCCACATTAATGAATCCTTATAAGTTTTCCTAAATCATGTATTAATAGTAACATTTCTATAAGGAATACTCTAAAATTTTAAAGAATCAACTTCACTTGGACATCATTATTCATAGAATATTATTATAAATTTCCAATAATGATTAATTATTATTTTTCAATGGAACCATTATGATAATTCATCTTGTTATGCTCTCTTCCTGGGTTATGCAACCCATTTGGGCCCATAATAATCATTATATTTATTTTTTATGTCTTATTTCATTATGTGGTATACATATTCATGTAAATTTTATAAAGTGTGTTATTAGAAATCACTCCAATTAAATGGGTAATGTTTTTTCTCATGATATAAAATCTATTGTATTAGGGATAGAACCATATACATGATGGGACCTTTCCACCTTATGATATTTTGTAAGATTTTATCCATGACTTATACTTATGTCATGTAATGTAATTATAATAAATTATTTTTTCCATGATATTATGATTAAATTTTCTCTATGTTATGTGACCATATTATTTATAATGATAAATGTATTTTATTTTATAATTTCATTCCTTATTACTCATATAATATGCTTTATTAGCATGTTTCCTCCATTAGTGGGATTTTTAGATCACCCCATTCATTTATGAAATCCACACGTTATTTGATGTAGTTTTTTGAGTATAAAAGTATTTAGGATCTCATTATGGTTATTATAATAAATATGTTTTATTTTAGTTTAGTATTGATGCTTTATTTAACCAATATTAAAAAAGATATTAGGAATCTCAAACCATCGGTTTTATTTATTGAACATTTATATTAAAAATCATCTAAATATGTGTAAAAGACATGGATCACTATCATTTTTTAGAGAAAATTTCAAGTTATTTTGGCTAATAGGACTATAATAATTTTGTTTGAATCATATTGATATATATATATATATATGTATATGTTAATATCCAAGACTATTGTTGATGTATATAGTGTTTGGTTTCTATACAATTAAATCCCTATCTAGATAATGCAATTTGATGTGGATGTTTAATAATTAAATCCAGATATAGTGTGTGGTTTCCCTGCAACTCATGATTTAATTTTTTATATTTTAATGACATTATGTATTCCTAATTTTACCTTTATTTTAGTTAATATCAGAAAATAGGTTAATGTATTCAACAAAAATATGTGAAAGTGAATGATATGATTAATATAGTGTGATGCCTAACTAGATGAGATTGGGAAATAAGAACATCATGGATGTACATTATAAATCGACTCATGCTATGATTAAAAAAATTAAATGTCTGCGATTTCAACCTTCTATAAATAATGACAAAGTTTTGGTCAAGTTCATTATGCGAATAAAGCCCACTGGATTTATTGGATATTTTTATACCCTATTCATGGAATGTATTAACACTATTTTGAAAATATTCTCTATTCTCTAATAAAAAAATCAAGAAAAAATCAACCCTTTAATTAATAATCTTATAAGGGAATGTTATTAGTGATGGACACTAATATAAAAAAGTATCACAACCTGAAAATTACTTCCATGGAATAGTAAGGATTCATGAATATATTTATGAATGAATATTTCCCTTAAAATATTAATATTAAAATGGAGAGATAATTCCTAGAACTGATATAAATGGAAGAAGATTCTAGTGGAGAATATTAGGTAAACTCTACAAGGCTTCCAAAATATTCCTCTATATTTTTCAATCAAACCCAAATATAATGAATATTTATTTTTTAGTGGGTTAAATCAATGTTTATGAATAGATTTATAAATTTTAAAAATTTAAATATGTAAATATATTATTTTTTTATTCCTCATAGGCATGTAGTGATTAGAGACTATATTTGGTCATGTTGGAATAGACATAAAAATAATAAAATAGAGTTTCCATTAGGATAACAAATGGGTATAAATCATGGAAAAAATAAAAAATCAATTCCACATGATAAAAATGTGGGATGAAGAATCCCAAAAAGTTCTACAATAGAACCAATAAGATGCATCAAATATAGAAAAGGTGGAATCAGGTTAATCAATGTCATAGAGTGAAGAATAAACAAAAAAATATTATAGAACAAATGAATGTCTATATCAACACTCAGTATGTGCCAATGTTTTTCAAATGTAAGGAACATAGAAATTATACATATCAGTTCTCTAATCACATTAATGTTAAAAAGAAACAATGGAAATATCCTTGATGTCCAAGAGGTAAATGAAGAGAATATTCTACCACTAATACAAATGTGGATCCCTATAATGATATCATTATAGGTATGCTGTATAATCAATAATGAATAGGGAAAAAACATTGTGAATGTAGTCTTACTCATTATTTCATATCATTAATGTTTATTTGAACTATTAAAAAATTTCCACAACATAGAGGGGTTGAGCTATCCATGGGAATATAAAATAGAAAAATTATTATATCCTTGATATATTACACCACCATGATCAATTCTTGTTGGATTAACCTCTAGTAAAATGATTTTATAATTCATTTATTATATTTTGTGATCTATTTTAGGAATCCATTGGAAGTAATTATCTAAAGATAACCATTACTATTGAGATAGGGATATGAATCTTCACATCTTGAGTCATCCTCTGATTTCATACAACCATAAAGAGGTGGATTAACATCCTTTATAATAGTTATCTCATCTATGGATATTATTCCATATGTCCGAGAATATCTATCACAAACAATTAAAAAAAGGATAGAATCATGCTTCAATATATTCCCACTGTGATTGATTATAATGACATTTTCCTAAGATGATTTTATGGTCATCCTTGTGAATGAGAGGCATATATTTCTATTGATCAAGTACCTGGATCACATATAATATCAAACAATCCTTACATAATTTCTATTATTTAGTTTGAATACTAAAAGAATTTTTTATATGAGAATTTGGAAAAAGTTTTTATTTTCACAATTTCATCACTATGGGGTGATCCAATCAGCTTCGTCAAGAAGATGATGGTTCAATGTGCCTCTAATTGATTTTCATCAACTTAAAATTTTTAAAATAATGAACAAGTATCAACGTTGATTTATATATGAATTTTTAAATCAATTATGTGGGGTAATGTATATCCTTATAGTGGACCATTGGTAGGGATATAAAAAATTTAATGTGAAAAAGAAATATATTCCTACGATTTTATTTTTATCATGCTATGGACACTATAAGATCAAAGTAATTCCCTGTATATTAACTAATAATCCTACAATAAAGATATATTTAATAGATAGGGTCTTTAAATAATATCATGAAAATTTATTGGTAGTATTTATAGATGATATTACAATATACATAAAAATTTTGTAAGGACATGGGGATCCTTTTAATATTATTTCAAAGACATTGAAATATGATTAACAATAAGAAATGTAATTTAAATGTGAGTTATGGATGGAGGATGTATCATTCTTCTGGGATTTTATTAATAACAAAGAGATATATGTATACCCTTATAGGATAATATATATTGAGTAGTGTCCAAGAACAACATTAGTAATTAGTGTCCGTTGTTTATATATACTAGTTGACCATTACCGATGATTTCTGTGAAACATCTAATGATTATTGAACAAACATACTATGATATCTGGAAAGTGGGTAATGTTTGTATGGACTAATGAATTTATATTGAGGTTCATGGAATTTAAAAATAGACTGATCAATACATTAGTACATACACTATCCACAAGTGGGAAAATTATCTTTGTATGATTTTATAATTTAAAGAAAATCATACGTTCTATTCTAAGTCAAAATGATAAACTGATAACATATGACTCAATACAATTGAATGTTCATGATTAGATCTATCCAATGTCTAATATGGAGGTACAAAAAATGATCTTTTCATTTCAAATATGTATGTATTATCTATATGGGGTTACGTGTTAAATATATATTGATCACAAGAGCCTTAAATATATATTAAAATAAAATGAGAATAATATATGCTATTAAATATGGTTAGAGATGATCATGGTGTATGAATAAGTGATTGAATATAATTATAGGAAATAAAGATTGTATAATATATATTATGTACAATGGATCTATGATCCTTATCAATTAAGATAATTGAGAAATATATAATATTCATAGACATACAGATGATGGAAATGTCGATTATATAGGAAGTAATATCATCATTCCTTTACCAAATGATTGTTCAACCATCCCTTCTGTACAATATTAGGGATGATCAAAGAAATTTTTTAGTAATAAATAATATTGAAGAAGGTATATGAAAATTGAAAACCTTAGGGTTATAAATTTATAATGAACGACTAGTATTATTGAGTTCATGATTAAGTATACCATTAAATGAAATGATAAATAAGGAGTTAATGAATTATACATATAACTCAAACATCTCCATCAACTTAGTGAGCATGAATGTTTATTGAGTTATATTTGATCACTATTGGTCGGACTATATGTCAATGGGATCATAGTATATACATCAAAATTCATGATATGTTAGAAGGTTGGGGTTGAATGATAAAATATACAAGTGGATGATACAACCATTACCCATACCTATATGAAAATGAAAAAAACACCATAGACTTTGTCTCTGGTATTCCAAACACGTCAATATAAAATAATTCTATAATGGTTATGGATGAATGTATTACTAATAATTCTCATTTAATTGCAATTAGAGAGTACTACTCAAATGATCATCTTGTATGTATATACATTACAGAAGCTGTGAGTCTTTATAGAACACCACTAAAAATTATATAAAATAGAGATCTTAGATTTACTACAATGTTCAGAAATTCTCTCAAACATGATATATATAATGAATTGAAAATTAGTTCATCTTAAAAACCCCAAACTAATGGAAAATTTGTGATAACAATGCATACACTGAATACATGTTGAGAGCATGGTCGGTGAATGTAATAGTAGAATGAGATCAACATCGTTATCTAGTCGAGATCTTGTAAAATAATAGTTTCCACTCAAGCATCCAAATGGATCCCTATGAGTCCTTTTATGAGAAGAGATATAGAACATCTATGTACAGTTATGATATTGGTGAACAAAGGCTATCACGACCCATCCCTCAAGGCCCATACCGTGACATACCCCTTACCCACCTCCCAAAGGATAGGGGTTGGAAACTAGTGCCAAAGGGGTCAACCTGCAATTGGGAAGCAATTTCTAAGATACTTTTACACATGTTCACTCATAAACCAAATCCACGATGATAAATGTTGAACCCTATGTAGTTGGAAACCAGAGTACGTAGAATGTAAAGAACTTAGTGTTAAAACATGGCCAGTATACAATAACAATAAAATACATAGAAAGAAAAAGGTAAAAAAGGAGAACTGGTTGTCATTTGTAGAAAATCCCACATGATCAGTAGAGTAGTGAAGCTACTGGAAGCTAAAGAATTATGACATATCTTCTAGGTCCAAATGGTCCCCTCCTGGTCCTTGGCCACAAAGTCCACCATTGTAACATCCTTCGGTCCCGTCTCACTGAGAACCTCTATCAAAACATCAAATATATGAACCATACACAACACGTGTGGGTGAATCCTATGCAGGGGTTAGTAACTCAGTACTAAGTTGGGACCCTCTAGACCCTTGATGGTCTCTCAGAAATCTATAAAGGAAAAAACCACACACAGAAGAATGAAGTAAACCACAAATCAAAAAACATGAAGTAACCCACAATGCTATAACCACAATATAAACCAAAAATACAAAACCATGAAGTAATCAAAAAATCCAAAACCACAAAGTAAACTGAATTGATTATTCATTGTTAGTACTACATAGGTATATTCCTATACCTATAACTAGGTCATACAGATATACTCATCCTAGCCACAATGAAACATGGGGCTCCAACCTTAAATCCATTACATCAATTTCAAAATAAGGATAAAAGAGTATCTAGAGGATTTGGATTACATGCCCTATAATCTTACCATCCCCAATTTCACCTGTCTAGGAGATGTACTTCATTAAGTAAAACTCAACAATTACTAATGGTATGTCTGGAAGGATATTCATCACCGAGAACTTTCTTCGAGAACTTCCTCGAGTTCCCAGCATTGTAGGACTCACTGACACAGTCTTGAACACACATCAAGCACAATGAAGAACAAGTTAAGAGGACAACTCTTCGAAATTGTGTTCAGTTGGGAGATCACTACTCTAGTTTAAAACATGATATCTAAGTCTCTCTAGTGAGTAGTGTCACACACCTCAGTCCATCGAGGGAGCACAAACATCTACCTTAGTATTGATTACATCATGTGGAGGGCCCCACTCATCATAACTATTTTTTACAGTATAGGGGTCTCTAACTCCCTTCAAGGACCCGCTCTCCGTTGGTAATCGGAGATAGGGGAGTATAACTTCATATGTGAGGAACTGCACCAAACCCGATAGGGGAGTACAACTCTGAAAGTTTATTCATTATCAGGGACTTGTGCCCTAGTATGTCAGGGGAGTACCTACCTAAGGCTAGAGGACCCACACCCTATAATGGCAGGGGAGGAACAATTGTTCTAGGATAAGGTGTAAATAGGACCTTCACCCTAAATGTGTAGGGGAGTAAAACTCAGTGACAAGGGGAGCCACGCCCTGGTAAAGTAGGGGGGTAACCGACTCTGTCAAAATATTTTTTTGCGGACCCAAAGCCTAGTACACCATGGGAGGAATGACCCTAGGATAGTAGACCTTAACCTTGTCACAATAAGGGAGTATCAAATCTTCTAGAGCACTGCGTAAGGAGGACCTGCACCATGGGTCGACTGAGGAGTACATACTATTAACATTGAGGACCCATACACTACCCGATAGGGGAGTATGTCACTCTATGTGACATAAGAATGGAGGACCCACACCCTATTCCAATAGGGTATTACCGACTCCAACTATATAATAAAATTATTAGAGGAAAAAAACTCACACCCATGAAATGGGAGTCACGTCTCTACCGAGGCAGATGAGTATGGAATACTCGTGCATTTAGTTGTCCATGGAGTAGCTATCATAACTCCCACCACAATAAACACATTGGTTCTACTACTCAGGATATTGGACATTGATCAAATCCTAATAATTTTCACAATATAGGGACCCGATATTCCACCATGTCGTAAGGGTTCCAACATGACAGACGACGTGTCAATTGGACACCCGGTCTGTATGTTATAGAAATTTTAGTACCAAGGACCCAGTTGGATTCTTGTTCACTCCTCCTCAGACGTACATCAACATTTTCCAAAAAAAATGTGGACTATCAAAAAATCACTATCCCATCCCATGGGTTTTAGCTCCATAGAATGTTTGTCAAATAGATTTCTGGTTTAAGAGATAAGTCCCTTTAAGAGTAATTTGGTTGAAATGATTTAGGGTCTAGTCCGACCCAATCAGACACACCCGAACTTACCAGGGTCTGACCAAACCTAGGTCGACTCAGTATGGATGGGCTTGAAAAGGCCCACGGGGCTAGCCTGATTTTTCTGCTCTACTAAATGGCGTGGCCCACCTGGCTGAGCCAGAACCAGCCCACTCGGCTGAGGGACTGGCCCGCTGGGGCTGCGGGCTCGTCCTGTTGTGCCTGCGAAATCAGTTCGACCTGCCTGGCAGTGTAGCCTTGCAGGATCACCCTAACCCACCATTCAAGGCATTCCCCCTTCATCCTAGATGTGTCATAGCCGTTCCCAACACCTACCCACGCGGTCGAGCCAATTGGCTTCGTCACCCACATCAACCAGCATAGAGGGTTGACATCTCCATGCCATTCCCCGCTAGTGTAGAGGGACACCAAAACTGCATCCCATCACATCTACAGCTTCCATAACCCAGTTGCACCATAGGGTCATGCCTCCTCCTCCGGCCACCGGCCAGGCCAGTGGCCTGCCTCTTCTCCATCGGGCACACAGTCAGAGCCCGACCGTCGACGAAGTCCAGTGGCCCATTGTTTTACACTGTTTTCACCCAACAGCCTCTTGGAAAATCCTTCTTCACTACAATGGATCTGGATCCATCTTGCCATAAATTTCAATGAGCTGATCAAAAGGAATGAACATACGGAGGGGCCCGGTCCTGGTTCGTGTCGGCTCACACCCTCCTCGACATAGGATAAAAACATGGGAGGTTTTGAGGAGAGCAATCCAAACCAAAATAAATCAATCCCAACATTGAACCCCCAAAGATACCCTCCCTGTTGAACGAGCGACTTGCGGATCAACCTGTTTGTGGGTTTATCTAAATCCTTTGTTTTAAAAGAACTACGAACAAGGTATATTATTAATCAAAACAAAACCCTACCACTTATGAGGACTGATGTCGCATCCTTCATTTTCAATGGTATAGATGTTGATGTAGCTTCTCAGATCCGAGCATCGAAAGGCATCATAGGTGGTATAGATCCATCAACATTTTTTATTCTTTGTCGGGGGGATGTCCATAAGAGGTTCTCTACAGAATCCTCCAAATAAATAATCCATATTTCTCTAGTGTGTCGATCTATAAATAGAAGCACATCACAATGATCCCATAATGATGCGACACCGTGTCGTTTTTCTATTTCATGTATGAAACAACATCATTGTTACGCGACGTTAATGCATCTTTATGATGTGATTTTAACGATCCACTAATGAGCCTAAATAATGGGCATCGTCTTCGCCGTGTCTCTACCCCAAAAGGTAATCATCTTACACTCAAAAGTGAGAAAGAAATTAAACTAATTATTTTAAATTATTTTATTATTTTTCTTGAAAATTCCAAAAAATAATTTTTCTACTCGGGCCTTGTTGACCAAAGTTAATATATGTCTAAATGAATATAGGAATTATGAATTCTATAGTGCCCTCAAATTTTGATTCCGAGAGAGGGTTAAAACGATAGACAATATGTCTCGAACATTTAGAGAATTTACCCTACAAAAGATCAAAAATCCATTTCAGGGCTCTCCCAACCTCGAAATCACATGTCGTCAAATTTAGCGGTCTTGGAATAATTCCATATAAATATAAAAATTACACATAATGTACGAAACATTACATCCTCCCCACCTTTAGATGTTTCATCCCCCCAAATTCAAAAAACCAATCCTACGGGAGGAAACTGGATCCACAAAGGATTATACTCTTATTCTAATAACGTTCCATGAAGAAACAATAATACTAACGACAATCATGACTAGATATAGCCAGGTCAACATTATGTCACAATAGGAACTTGTTTCATTAGCTATGATAAGAGTGAAAAGCACTAAGTACTGTGATTAATCTGTTGTCATGGGGTTCAATGACTAAAATTCATGCTAATCAAACACAGAACACAAAAGGACCCACAAGTCCACATCCACCAATGGATGCTCCATGATAAAACCCCCATGGGAGTTATGTGAAGGATGATGCAAACACATTTGAGTAATTACGAATGAAACAGGTTTGCCCAAGAGCGAATGATGAATCTTAATAGGGCCTCTACTTAGAACCTCTAATGGCTTCACGAAAATCCAAAACAAGAACACGACCACTCCAAATTGTGGAATATATATTGAGTATGGATGGTTTGAAACCATTATGCATTGTGAAAACATATTTGTTGTCTAACTCTACTACCAAAAAATGAATCTAGAGGGACTCTTTATGAGAGTCCAAACCATGCGGCCAATGAATCCCTTTTTCGCAAAGGAAATCCCTTATCCATCACAACGATATACCACATCTCTTGACTAATATCATTATTTCAGGATTTAATGGTATTAGTCCATACCTAGAATGACTTCATAAGGACTCGATGCCATAACTAATAGATCCCTACTACAACTCTCACCTCCAATATCTAGGTCACTCTATCGGTGTTTGTGTGTGACCAGTGGGTCTCCTCCCTCGAAAGTCTCTATGCATGAGGGTCAAATCCATGGTACAACCCAAACCTCAAAGTATCGAACAAGACACACGGAAAAATAAACGTCCAACACCTGTGACTATTTAGAAAGGTAGAAAAAGAAATGACATAGGTCGTACCTCGAACATCTGTTGGAGCTTCTTGTGCATGAACCATGACTTCATGTAGTTGTCCTTACCCAAGTCCACCATCTCCATGAGCCTGGAGGGGACCAACCCTAAATCTCGTCTAGCCCATCTACCTCACCTATATTCTTGCATAACTCAATGATCCTTGCATTTTCTCTACCAAATAGGTTCATAGACCGACACCCTCTCAGTAGTACAGCGGGTTGGGAAATCTCTAGTGAGATTCCCACATCCATTACAATCCTAGATTCACCTATCATGTGGCTAATCTTCTCCTTGGAGCTACTTTTATGCAACAGACCAATGTGTGTGTGTCTGAGCCTGGGAATTCCTCCTACGCCATGATCCCATCACGACTCGTCTTCTAGCTCCATTAGTCACCTCTACTCCATGACCTCTGTCAAAGGCTATATCCATTACTCCTCTGCCAGGATGCTCTCAACTAACAGGGCTCATTCCAATACCCCCAGAATGTTTTGTAATACCGATATGTATCACTGATGCCCTGATTTCCCAGTGCAATAACAAATCTAAGGTCTAGGACCTGAAGTAATGGGCCCACAACATATCAGTGGAGTATTTGGAAGGATCCATGAATCTATCTATGTATGATGCTACTGTCATACTACCCTTCCATAGGTGTTATAGCTCCTGTATGCGTACAGAGTGCAAAGTCAGCTGAAACAACTCATCTATAAAGAGGTGCTCAATGAATGTCCATATGAGGGTTGGCTCATCATGAGTCTGAATTGTTGGACTATACCGCCTTCCCACTGAACCATAAAGAAGGCTCTCAGGCAGGACTGCCATCTAGTCAGGAGGTGTCATCACTTGGATGAAAACATATGTAACCACTTCAATTCAATCCTCATCTACATAAGGATCTATCTCACCATGTAACCTGGGAAATATATGCCTCTAAAACTCATGTAGCACACTCATCCGACACACTTCCTCATCAAGAACTATTGGTTGAAACTACTACTTGATGTGTTGTGGCATCACTGGTGCACCACTCAAAGGTAACACCCCAGTATCAATGTGTTGTACCGAATCTGCCACTCTGGGAAGATCATCATCACGATCCTCTTGCAGAATCCTATCTGTCTGTCATCATTGAGGCAAATTGGAATGAGCCAAAATGAACCACAGTTAGGAGTATATCTGGATGGATGACTCATGAAGGAAGATGAAATCACAATCATTCCAACATGATTTATAACCCTGTCATTTCTCTAAAACCAGTGTTTCCATTATCCGAGTCGGGTCACAGGTGTCCAGAATCTTAGTGTACAGATACGTCGGTTGCCACAACAACACTGGAGTCCCTGGCAAGAAATCCAAAATCAAAACACTTATCAGAATTTATCACAATCAATAACAATGGTCCCTTGATCATTGAGGTATAAAAGACCACCTTTGATACCACTTTGTCACGACCCATCCTTCGGGGCATTTACCATGACATATCCCATTCCCTCCTCCTGAAGGCCATGGGTTGGCAAATAGCATCGAAGTTGTCAACCTGCAAATGGGAGGCATTGTCCAAGATAATTATACCCACGTGCACTCATAAATGAAATCCACAAAGATGAAAGGTGAACACTTAGTAATCAAAAACTGGAGTACGACAACAAGTAAATAAATGAGTGGTAAAACGTAGCATGTATGCAAGCCCAACAAAAGAGCTGGAAATAGCATGGTACAAAGGGAGCAGTGAGGGCCATCTGTGGAAAATGCAACATGATCACTAGATTAGTGAAACTACTTGAATTGAAGTATTAAGTCCTATAAACCTTGTCCTAATGGGCCATTATTGGTCATAGGCCACTATCTCCACCGTAAAAATAGTGGTCGTTCACATATCCCTAAATGCCTCGATCGAAACATCGAACATCTACAAAAGACACAACACGTGCATGAAAAGCCCTTCCAGGAGTGAGTAACTCAGTACTTAGTGGGGAACCTCGAGACCCTCGATGGTCTCTCAGAATTCCACAAAAATAAATCACCACAAAACAACCATGTTGTAAACCATAATGCCCAAACCACGAAGTAAACCACCATGAAAAAACAAAAATTAAACAAAACAGACAAAACCAAAAAGTATACCGAAAATAAAATACCAGGTAGTAAAACATAATGATTAAGAATAGTCTTCTCTGCCCAGGTATATGCCCTTACATATACCTAGGTCAGTGAGATATACTGGTCTCATCCACAAAGTAACATAATGCTCAAAACACAAATCCATTACCAGGACATCCATAGAAAGCTCAAATAATAACTCAAGGGGGAGGAGTACACACTCAACGAGTTGTCCATCCTTGATGGTAGCCGTCTGATAGATGTATTCTATTAGGTACAACTGAACCATTCTTAAAAGAATGTCCGTAAGGATGTGCTTCATTGGAAACATTGTGCTAAAACTGACTGTAATACCTGGCACATGAGGTATCTCTATCATGGTCTTGATCCTGTGAAAAGACCATGGGAGATGAAGTGAAGAGGCCCACACCTCAACACTACGTTTAGTTGGGGGAGCACTACTCAAGTCTAAACCTCTATATCGCAGTCAATCCAGTAAGAAGTGGCCTACACCTTAGTCCATTGAGGGAGCACTAACATCTACCTCGGTATCGATTGCATCAAGTGGAGGGGCCCCCTCCTCCAAATTGTGTCTGGTAGTCTAGGGAGACCCAAATCCCATGAAGGATCCGCTCCTCGTCACTACTCAGAGAAGGATGAGTACTACTCCAAAATTGAGGACCGCTCCATACACGGTTGGGGAGTGCAACTCTGGTAGTTTGTTCAATGTTGGGGACTCGCACCCCAGTACGTTAGGGGAGTACCAACCCCAGGATAGAGGACCCTCACCCTAGAATAACAGGGGATTACCAACTTTGTTGGATGAAGTTATAAATAGGATCCAAACCCTTTATCGAAAGGGGTGCACAACTCGACGTCTAGAGAACCCGCACCCAGGTAAAGAAGAAGTGTAATCGACTCTGTCACAATATCTAATATGGGGGAACCACACCAGAGTACATTTTGGGAGTACTAACCTCTATCTAGTGAAACCACGCCCTAGCATGAAAGGGTAGTACCAACTCTGTCGTAGCACTATGTGAGGAGGAACTGCACCCTAGGTCGATAGGGGAGTACATACTCTTCACATAGAGGACATTCACCCTACCCGATAGGGGAGTAAGACACTCTATGAGAGTTAAGAATGGAGGACACAAACCATAGTCCAATATTGGAGTACCAATTCCAATGACAGAAGAACCTACTTAAAGGAAAATGAACATGTACTCATGATGTGGGGAGTCCAATCTCTACTGGAGTAGAGGAGTAAGGAACACCTGCCCCTTGAGTCATGAAGGGAGTAGTTGACCTAACTCTAACCATAAGAATCACCCTAGTTCTTATACATAAGATATTAGTCTTACTCAACTACCCAAAAGTTCCATAATGAATTATCCAAATGGATTGTCATTTCATAAGGGTTCCAACATGAATGATGTCTCGTCAATCAGACGCCCTGTCTTTATGTTATAGGTTTTTTAGTATAGAGGCCTCATTTGGTTACATGTAACATCCAACCTAGCCATAAATAAACATTCTCAAAAACTATATTGTAGTATTAAAAAAGGACTGACTCATCCATAGGGTTCCATTGTCCGAGATAGTTCATAAAATGGACGTTTGGTTTAGGAGATAAGGCCCTTTAACCGTATCTGGGCTGAAATGGGTCTGGGTCCGGTCTGACCCTTACTGACCCGGCCTAGCTGATCCCGAACCAGCCCGTTGGGTGATAGGTCTGGCCCACTGGCCTTATGGGCTGGCCCCCATCTCCCCGAACATGGCATAGCCGCGTTTGGAAACTGCTCATGTGGTTGAGCCCAACAGCCACATCCCCCACGACAACATGCATGACATGTTCAATTCTCCATACTATGCCACACTGGCATAATGGGACTCCAGTTTGGTGGTAGGTTGCGGCCACAGCTTACACTATCGGGGCGCACCTCCTCCCCCAGCAACCGACCTGGCTGGCGGCCCACCTCTTCTCTGTCGGGCACATGGTCGTTGCCATCGGGCACAGACCGTAGGTTTTCCGGGCCGCAGAACACACTCATGTGGCCCGTTCATTGCGTCGTTTTCTCCTGTATCCTTTAGGGGATTCCCTCATCACTCTTATGGATCTGGATCCGCCTTTCCGCCAATTTCAAAGAACCTATCACAATAAATTAACATTCTGAGGGGCTCGAGCCTTGTTCATGTCATCTTGCACCCTCTACGTCATAGGATAAAAACAGAGGATGTTTCGGGGTGTGCATTTCAAACCAAAATAAATCAATCCCAACATTGAACCCCCAAGGATACCCTCCAGTATTAATGAGTGAATTTTGGATCAACCTATTCATGGGTTGATATGTATCCGCTATCTTAAAAGAATGAAGAACGAGAAATATCTTTAAACAAAATGAACCACTACCTCTTACGGCGTCTAATTATGTGGCATTCATCCACGAGGGTTTAAGACGTCGACATGAATTCTCAGATTCGATCTTCGAAAGGCGTCACAGGTGGTGAATATATTCCAGCATTCGATGTTCATCGCTCGGGTGGATGTTCGGTAGAGGTTTGCTAAAGAATCCTCCAAATTTATAATCCATATTTCCCTATCATGTGGATCTATAAATAGTAGCATCGCATCATTCCAGTTATGATGTAATGCCTCATTGTGAAAATATTTCATTTATGAAACATCATCATTGTACAATGACCTTACAACATTGTTACACTGTGAGTTTAATGTGCCATTGATGAGACTCACTAATGAGAATTGTCACCATCATGACGCTGCCAGACATCATCGTCGTCCACCACTCAAAAGTGAGAAAAAAAATAAAATAATTCTATGATATTAATGTATTATATTTTTATAAATGTTCAAAAAATAACTTTTCCACACAGCCCTTGCAGGCAGATGTTAATCCACTTCATGGGGAATCCCGGCGTCCTGAAATCACCAATGCCCCCTTATTTTTGATCCAACTGACAGTTCAAAGGATGGAAAATCTTTCTTGAACCTTTACTGAACCTACATTAATAAGGTAAAAAATTCAATTCTGGGCTCTCTGGACATCGGAATCACGTACCGTCAAATTTCAGGGTCTCAAATTAAATCGATATAAATCAAATAAGTACATGAAAATTACTAGACATTACATAGGCATATGGGACCAAATATTTCATTGGAAAAGGTCAAAAGGTTTATAACCATTTAGTAGACCACCATTTTTCACAAATTATATGGCATAACTATACTAAAAATCATCGATGAGATTTGGATTTTGAGGTCAGAGATATAGTGTTCCTCTATATATCTCCATGTAAGTGAATCATAATATTTTGGAATAAGTTAATGTTAGGTCCCAAATATATCGTCCTCAATGATATTCTTGATGTCATCAGAGATGTGGATGTAGATGTTATATCCCTATGATTATCTATATTTTAAGGTAGTATAGATGAAAAGGATCTCCGTTATGAGGTGTAATTGGTGAAAATCTTATAAAATACATATAGTGTTCATCAAAATAATAAAATTCACATCATAAAAATAATATGGAAAATCCATAAGTATGAGGAGGAGACATGAGAACTAGAAGATTCCTTGAAACATAAGTACACTCATCTATTATAAAAATTATATGATAAATGAAATTTTCAAGAACAAATATCTAGAGGTTGGAGAATTTAATGACCCAGTATTTCGTCTAATGGGATCTACCTTCTAAATAAGTAACTATATAATATTTTGTATTATAATATTATAAATTAATACCAACAACATGATAAAACCATCAACCTTTTATTATATTAATTTAACCATTACATTTATAGAATTAGAATTCACAAAACAATTGATTTAATTAAAATGGGACCTCCAATAGATTAAAGGATATAAATAATAGGAAAATATGGATCTTCTCAATCTCCCAGAATAATTACACTCATGAGAAAAACTATATAAATTAAGATGAATGTTTGTTCAAAATAATAGTATTTTTAAGATATATATATATATATATATATATTTGAGTGAATATTTATGTTGAAGAATAATGACTGAATTATGATTTATTTATAGTTAGAAAGGACCCATATGACCATTAGAAATTTGATTGTTGGAATAGTAATATGAAAATAGGAATAGTAAAATGAGAATTGGAACAATAACTCCCTATTATGAATAGTAACCTAATTTTTATAATTGTATCCTCCCCTATGGAATTGGATATTAATTTTTAGATATGATATAAAAAGAAACTATGATATATTTATTTAAAAATACAACTAAATTAATATTTTAAAAATGATGGAATAACCTTTTATATATCTATAAAACATAAAAGTTTTAATTGTACTATTATAATAAATATAATGATTTAAAATAAATATTATATTAAAAATGGATTTATAAATTATGTTAATTTTTTATTATAATTATATGATTATTTTATGAGACTATAAGTAAATTTAAAAAGGATAGTAATATTTTTCTTAACATTAATATCAAAAAATTTCAAATATATATATTTTTTAAAAAAAAATATTAATTTCACATATTTATAAAATTATATTCATAAAATTACATTCATTTTTTAATTTACATAACATAAAATGTTATTGGTGACCATTCTGGTATTTGCCAAAAATAGTTGAATCTTTTGAGAATAATAAAATATGAAAAATATGATATATTATATTATAATTTAAACTGTTGATTTATTGGGTCATATATGATGTAATAATACATTATTTATAAATAACATAATTTTTTTATTTTCTCAAAATTATAAATACTATTTATAGTCTTGAAGAAAAATAATATACTAAGGATTATAATATTATAAAACACACATCTTTTCAACTTATAAATATAACCCCTTATCCTCACAACATTATGAACTAGATGAAGCCCAATTTTTGAAAAATTTCATTCTCAATCAATCCCTCATGTAATAGTACTCATGGTATCATCAAAAGTATAATCCAAGGTTTCTTATGTAAAATCAAAATATGGTACATCCAATTGAAAATGTAATAATGTCAACCGAGTTATTTTTTTCTATTACTACCCATCCTCTGAAGAAATTCCATTAAACATTGAATAATAACTCCATTTTAATATATTTGTTGGGTTTTTATTTTTTTAATAGGATATATATATCATCCACAATCACCTATTTTCCTCTTATAATATTTTTGAAAACATCATTCATATTATTTCGGTTCATCCTCTTTGTGGACAATGTGTTTTTGTTTCCCATTACTACCTTGATAGTAGGTTAACATTTATATATATTTTTTTATAAATTATGGATATATTTATATTATATATCTCACTGAATTATATATTAAATATATGGCATTAATATCAAATAAAATTAATCTTAATCATGATAGTTGGTAAACCCAATAAAATAAAATAATTGCATAACATTAACATTCTACTATATGGATCATCAATATGTCATAATAAATACAGAAACATGATTCCAATTTAACACATATATAGTTATTTTTAAAATAACATTTCACATTAAATGTATTACTCCCGTTTGACAAGAACTTCAATAATTATCCACTATTGATTTAAACTTCGAACCATAAAATAGACACGCACTAAAAAGTGAAATTAAACATTATATCTCACCCAGATAGAAATTAATGAATAATATTAATTTATAGTAAATAATATATAGATTTAAAATGGTATAAATTATGTAATTAATGAATATAGTTTTTATATGTAGTACATTAAGTGAAATATAGAGCAGTCGTATAACATAAGGCAGTGGATCTCTCTAGACCACCCTCTTTTATTTTCCTTATTATTTATCCCTTTTAACTCACTTTTTTCTCAATATTTTTATTATTTACTTTTTATATATTATTTTATTCCCTACACATATATACCATGTCCAATTCTAATTTCCTTGATTTGTATATAAATGTTTTAAGAGGTTCCATTCCCAATTTCTATCAATTAATAATAAGGATTAAAGTGTCATTATCTATATTTTACCCCTTCTACATTAATACCCATTAAAATGTTTTAAACAATCCACATTTTCAATATCCACTCATGTTATTATTAAAAATAATTTTTTCTATTTTTTAGTTTTATGTAAATTATAATTCCTTTACCCTCTTGAAATAGTCATTGCCTTTTTCTTAAAGCCCAAATTATGTGTTGCACATTTAAAGGTATTTTTCATCTCCTTTATATGTCTCTACATCACATAGAAATAAATTTTTATGGAATATAATTTTGAATGACATAGAATTATTAAATCCATAATTTAATGGAAACCATGATGACATACCATCTATTAATTCTATTTGAAAATGTTATCCATCCCATTTCATTACATTGATAATCATTATTATTATGCATTATGATCTATTTCCCTAGGTGGATTATATATGCTTGTAAATGTTTTTATGGGTGTTGGTAGATGGAACTCAAATAGATTGGGTAATATATTGTTTTCATGATTTATTAGTATGGGATTAATGTGATATCCAATTAAATAATGATACAATTTCCACCATGTGATGTTATCCTATCAATTAGCCTTGAAATATGCTTTTGTGTTTTAATATGTTTTGACAACATTCCTATGTTTCTATTATCTTATGACTCCATGTTTTCTATTATTATTACTATATATGATTATTCCTGATCATTTCTTATTATATATGGTTATTAATTTGGAATCAACTGATATTATTCATTTCCATGTTTATTCTATAATTTGGTAATATATATAGATCGCCACATTATTTTATCTATTCACAATGTGTTATTATGAATATTTTGTATATCATTATGGAAATTAAAATAACGATGTTTTTTATCTCCATGATTATGTATTCTTTAGCTAGTCTTGCAATGATACATTTTCCCCTTAATGATTTGGTTTTACTTATAGTATATTTATATTAAAAAACACGTAATAATGTGTTTAATGGTATTTGGTATCTATAACTCAAAAAAAATTAATTGATTCCCCTTTATGGAAATATAGATCAATAGTGTTATAATCCTAAAAAATCACCATGAATCTCTTATAATAACACCAACAACCCTTGTGTGGTAGGTACCTTGAACAGACATTCATGATGTTCTTAAAAAAGCACCGCATAAATATTTGATGGGTCTATAGATATTCCACCAACACATATGAATTGACCTAGTAAGTGGACTATGCGAATCTAAAGAATATGTTATAAGATCTTATTGTACTATGTCATGCCTCGATAACATGCCACTCATAAATATAACAATTAGTGATGAATAAAAACCACATATGTGCTTCCCTATACTCGAGAGGCTCCAAATTTCAATGAGTTCCTAATCAATATATTTGGGAAACTATGACCCCAAATCAGATTAACTAATAAACATAAATAATAAAACCCCAATAATAAATATATATATTTTAATAAACATGTTGATATAATATCAACTGTAAAACATGGATGTCAAATAGTCATACACCAACAGATATCCCACTGGAATGATCCCAAATGCAATTTTAAAAAGTATAAAATAAAAAATAGTATCTATTGTTACACCATATCCTTAACTCATTCATAATATAATACTCTATTATTCTTTCATAGCCAGATCCATGGCATATCATGTTCTCTACCTCTAACCATAAATAAGGTTGGTATAATTTCCAATGTTCCTTTTATGGGTATAAAAGAATTTAGTGGGGTATCACAACGTTCACCTAATATAAACCATCATATATATATATACACACAAAGAAGTTATGTATAATAATTAAACATGAGTCTCAAGTCATCATCTTCTAACTATTCCACCATTACACATGACTAAATATAATTCTGCCTTCGCAAGAAATGATCCGCATTCCACCACCACATCCAGATGAATTGGGTCATTATAAAGTATCTATGCCACCGTGACACCCATATATACCATGTTTATCCATTTATATAACCCTATCACATTAAGTCCTAAATATTGACCCATTATGAGAACTAAATGATGGTTTCATGAAAAATAAACTAATTATTGCACGAACCATCCACTAGGGCCCATGTCATGACTACTCGAAGCTTGCATTAAATAGGATAGGGGCTGGAGTGTAGAATTGAGTAAGCATATCCAATAAAATGGAAGGAATTTCCTTTAAACCTATACACATGGACAAAGATTATACTGTAGAATGTAATCAAAAAGTAAACCACAATTATCACTGAGACGTCTACTGAGTGTACTGGAAAAACTGAAAGTACAATGGGGATAGAATTAAATTATAAAACCACAATATAATGTACAACTACCATGGTATGACTGCTCGAAACCCTAACTGATGGGTACGTGAAGGGTAACTTCTTATATCTATATAAGTATGCAGGTCCATCCTACCACCCTGAGAACAACCTGGTCTCAGACCACCAAGGTCGCCATTGAAGTATCATTGATCAGCACGAGACACTACACATGCAGGCGAAGCCAATGTAGGGGTCAGTAAAACAACACTCATTTGGGACCAAAAACCAAAAGGAAAGACCAAAAAGGCAATACCATAATAAAAAGACATCTAAAACCTTGTATAAATCAATGTATTGAAAGTAAGATTTCCAGTCATTAAACTAAATAGTCTTGTACTACTGAGGGAGTCATCCCTGATGAGCCATCGATGATTTCATAGCTATTGGACCACTGAGGTCCTTTTATTGAATGGACTGCTGAGGTCTGTTGAGCTACTAGACCGCTGAGGTCTGGTCAGCTACTATACCACTAAGGTCCATTCGGCTACTGGACCACTGAGGTCCACCAAGATACTTGACCACTAAGGTCCACTCGGCTACTAGACCACTATTGTCTGATCGACTACTAGTCCACTATGTTCAACTCTGCTACATGAACAATGAGGTCTGGTGATCTACTGGACCACTGTGGTCCACTCAGCTACAAGACCACTGAGGTCCTGCTAATCATATCCTTTGGGTCACAGATTCACACTCTCTAGCGTGATTTATTCTTGGATAATATACTCCTCAATACATCATTAATATCTATACTACCACAGAAACTCACATAGAGTATACCCATAAGTCCAACTTGTTGAAAGGGTCCCAACTCCGCAGATGACGTGTCTATCGGATGCCCAGGTTGAATGATATTGGCGTTTTAGTAAACATGGGTCGATTGCATCTTGAATTGGTCCAACATGGTCATACCAACTCGACCAACCTGGAACAGGGGTCCCACATGACCTGACCTCATTTCGGCCGACTGGACCAGACCCGGTTGGGACTGGGATGACCCAGTCCGGCAAGGCCCATTGGCCAGGCCCAGTGGGACCTTCTGGACACGGCTCAGTTCGGTCGTGGGTCAAGCACATTTGGTTTCCCTTGGACCCAATTATTATCTGGTTTAGTCTGACTAAGCCGAATCGGGTTTGACTAGATGGGATGCATTATAGACCTGTTTCCCATCCATCCCAGTTTCTAATTTGTCGGGCCAGTTCTTCTCCATCTGAGACCGCCCTAGTGGCCCGGTTTACCCCATCGGCCCAGGATTGGTTTCCCCATTAGCCTGTCCAGTATCATCCCAACCCACATTGGCAGGCCTTCATGAGTCTAGCCCGAATACCTCCTGGCATCCAGTTTGGGTAGCCACGCGGTCGTCTGAGGCTGACAACCTCCCTCTGCACACAGTCCATCATGAACCGTGTGGTTGCGCATTCCATGGCTCGTACCGCGAACCGCTCCATCTAACAAGTCGTCGCCAACTTGAACCACCATGGTCCCAACTATACATGGCCTCTTCCACCTCAGCACTCCTCCGAGGCGTGTCAGCGGTCTCCTCAATAGGCCACTGGACTTTCTCAGGTGTTTCCTTTCCCAATTTGTCTGCACTTCTGGGCTTTTTAGTGTATCATTGTCAAAAACACATACTCCTTGCCATTTTATATCACTCTGGGGTTCTGGCCTCATATGTAATCCCCCCTAGAATATATTTTACATGACATCATGGATCTGCTGGCAGTGAAAAAATATAGAGAGATAGGATCATAAAGAACAACCAATGTAAAACTGGCCTCTGTTCATGTCAGCACGGAGTTGTTCTTGTAAAGGGGATCACGAATCATAATTGAAAATAACTATCATTTAATCCCCATTGGAAATCCCACATTAAATATTATTCAACCCACATGTAGAATCCCTCTGCAGTTCATTTTGTTAGAGAGTTGATCCTTGTTCTTCGATTAGAGGGGAGATCAGGGGAAAATCAAACACAATGATTTAAACCCCTACCTTGGAAAATGAGGTCATTTATGGAATATCATTCGTCATCGTCTGTCGATATATGGTTTTGATTATATCTCCATGGTTATCTTCACAACATTCTTATTCAAAGACATTCTTCCTTAGAGAGGTTTCCTTTGTCGTTTTTCTAGTGTAATTCAAGTCTGGTTCCTCATCCTTGAATCCATGTTTAAATAAAGAAGGATAATGTGTTCTACATTTCACCATCACCACACCGATTCATTGATGAGGTTCATTAATGGATTCACCATCGCATCTCCGTTGTACCACATCACCAATGAGTTAGTGTGTAACGATGAAGATAAAATAATAAAATAATCTTTTATAAGTTATTTTTTCTCATTTAAATGTCCTAAAAACTATATTCATCGGTCTACCTGCACTGATTTATGTTATTCCCTTCCGAGGTGAATCCTGAAACTCATAGATCAAAAATTCCCATGGATTTTTTTACAGTCACTAGTTTAATATTTAGAAGGACCTGCTCACATGAATATTTAATGATCATTGAAATAGTTTGAAAGTAAATGTCGACAAACCTATGCCCCAGAATCATGTGTCTTATAAGATTCTAGTGACAAAATAACCCCATTTAATTTTTCAGATAAATTGAATTGAATTCCGGGGTATTACATTCTCCCCAGTATAGGGGTTCATGTCCCTGAAATCCAAATGTAGGGTAATCCAACAAATCGGGTTACTGGGATCAAATCTGAGTGTCTTTCTCCCATGTGCTCTCTTGGAGATCTCATGCTTCCAAGAAACATGCAATAAAAAAATCTACCATCAACAATGGACCCCCTCTTACTGATCCTCTATCTCCACTGAGTACTCGGTGAATTTCAACTAGTCGTCAATCTCTAGCTCAACATTTTTGAGGACGTGAGAAGGGTCATGCATGTATCTCCCTAGCTAGGATATGTAGAATACTTCATGCAACCTCTATATCTAAAGTGGTAGAGCCAAGTGGTATGTCACCTCCCCCAATCTATGCAATATCAGGAATGGTTTGATGAACCTTATAGAAAACTTGTTACCCTGGAAAAATCATTGTATCCATAGTTGAGGAGAGAACTGTAAGAATACATTGTCCCTTTACATGAACTCCAAGGGTCTATGTCACCCATCATCAAAGGACATATATTGTCCCTTTGTAGCCTTAATCTTCCCTCTGATGACATTCACATTCTCTGTGGTATTGTTTACCATCTCTAGACCAATTAATGCTTACTCCCCTAGGTCTCCCTAGCATAACATTGACATTCAGGGTCATCCATACAGTGCCTTTAATGGTTCCATTCCGTTGTGGAGTAGAAGCTTTTTTTGTACTCACACTCCACCAGTGGTAGGAGGTCCTCGAAACTATGACCAAAATCAAGAACACAAGCATGAAGAATGTCCTCTATGGTATGTATGGTTCACTCCATCTGATCGTTCATCTGTGGGTGAAAGGCTATGCAAAGGTGTAGCTGAGTTCCAAACTCCTCTTGCAATAACTTCTAAAACCAGGATATAATGAATGCATATTGATCTGAGACAATAGTATATGGGAAACCATGGAGTCAAAATATCTCCTACACATAGAGGCGTCCCATGCTCTCTATTGAACCCTGCTCTCGATGGGGCTGGATGTGGGCCGAATAGGTGAGCATGACTATGGTACTCAGATGGTATCATGTCCCCATGACGTTTGTTGTAGTATTTTCATGATGTCCATAGATATCTCATCCAACTTCTTCTCTGTATCTTGAGAGGTTTTGTTAAACTTGTTGGAACCTGGTTCTCAGCCGTCACTTCTCGAAAAGTAAGGCATCTCGAGAAAAATCCTTCCACTGCCTTCTCCATCCCCGTCCACCAGTGCTGCTGTTGGAGGTCCCAGTACATCATAACCACACCTGGATATAACCTCAAAGGTGATGTATGGGACTCCATAAATACCTCCTCCTACAACACCATTGGTATTATGGTGCATCCTCTAAAAAGTATTTTTTTTCTTCCCAACATTCAAGTATCCATCAGGGGTATAGCCAGTTGACATTTGGGCATATGTAGTATCACAACTGGATTATTCAAGTTCTACCTCCCTAACTCACTATTAGAGTGAAGGTGAAACTACCATAGACTAAATAAAAGTTTTATCTTATCTATCCAGGAAGGATATACGAAGAGAGGCCAGCTACTCTGAGACATCATTTAGTAGTTGTGAACTCGATCTTCTGTTGAGAGCATATTCCACCACATTCCCTTTACCAGGCGTATAGACTATCTAAAATTCATAGTCCTGGAGGAACTCTATCCAACTCCACTGTCTATTGTTAAGATACTCTTGAGAAAATATGGACTTCAGACTCTTATTGTTAGTGTAGATTATGAATAATTCTACCATAAGGTAGTGTCACCACGTCATTATTTCAAAGACGACCGATTCCAACTCAAGGTCATGAGTCACATAGTTCTGCTCATGCGATCTAAATTATTGTAAACCATAAGCAATCACTAAATTCCACTCCATTGGGTAACAACCATGCTCAGTTCAAGAAGCATCACAGAATACCACATAGTCGGTGCTACCCTCTAGTAGCTTTAAGATATTATTACTCTTCAAGCACTACCTATCCTGCTGAAATCTATTCTGGTGTCTTTTTGACCACATGAAGGGTTTTCCATTCGTCATAAACACCATCATTGGTGAATCCAATTTATATAAGTTGGATAAAAACCTTCGATACTACCCAGCCAAACCAGGTAAACTCTTCACCTCGTTAGCTCTCTTGGGTGTCTCCCAAACAATCCCCACCTCGGTCTTCTCTAGATCCACCACAAATGCATCCTACGAGATGAAATGCCCTTGGAAGTGGAACTGTCATGTCCAGAACAAACACATCGAGGGAATTCCATAAAGATTATTCTCTCAGAGTGTGTCTGGAATGATCAAGATGTGTATCGTGTGCTCCTTCTCAGACGGTGGATACACTATGATGTCATCAATGAAGACCACTACAAACTGTTCTATGTATGCTTGGATGATCTTGTTCGTGAGTACCATGAAAACTTCTATGGTGTTTTCCATGCCAAATGGGATTACTATTTAATCATAGTGGCCATAGTGACATTTGAAATCCATATTCGAGATGTCCTCATCTTATACTCGAAGCTGGTGTTAGCTTGATCTGTGGTATATCTTCGAGAACCATCTCTCTCACATCAGCTGATCGAAGACATTGTCAATCCTCAGTAGGGGATAATTGTTCTTCATGGTTACCTAGTTTAGACACTATAAGTACATTCATACCCTCAGGCTTCCATCTGCCGTCATGGAAAACTACATTTGGAATGCCCATGGTGAAACACCAGGCCTTGTGAACCCATTCCTCTACAAGTCCTCCAACTGTACCCTTAGCTCCCAGAGTTATGCGCGAGCCATATGATATGCAGGTGTAGTTATCAGTGTCTTCTTAGGGTATAGATCAATATAGAAGTCTACCTATCTATAAGGAGGTTGTCCAGGGACATCCATGGGAATGTTTTCCACGTACTCATCCACCACTGTAAGAAAATGTGGACTCGTCTCATCTACTACACTGACGATCATGCTATCCAATTTATGAGTGATCGGCAACACCCTCACTTGTATGTTTCCATCCTGCACTACAATATTTTCCTTCTCACCTGAAATAGAAAACTGGTCCCAATCTCAGTGGAAACATTGCACTGTGCATCTAAAACCCTCGATATGAGAATGAACTACTGATAGACATTCTAAACCCATAAATATATCATAATGATTGAAACATGCTACTAGGAGATACTAGTTGAAGCTATCACCTTCAAGACTAAGCTTAGACTATCCAAAATAGTTTTTGATCATCAAATACCCTCCCTTAGGAGTCTCAAATCATAAGGATAAATACAACAGCTCAATCAGAATCTCCATGCTCAGAAAGAGGTCCTCGGTAAGGATGTAGTGATTGGAAATTTGTGTGTTTAAGAACAGTATCTATAGTAGCTAAGACATAGAACACACCTCATATCATCTCTTGGACACCAGGACTATAGGTTATGATCAACTTATGTTGATCCCACCCATATAAACCATATATTTGAGCCTTTGGTGGACCACCTTGGGGTGTTGGTGGTAATACATCATATGTACACCCACCTCCTTACACTCATCTTGCTATTATTCTACATCTACCACCTAGTGGAGCACTATATTACTCTATCAGTGACTTGGTAGTCACTCAATCGTCTATCAGTCCTTCGCCAGGTGATTCGGAAATTCTTGAGCCATGTTCCCCAACCCGCAGCAAAAATAGAAGCACGTTCTCTTCTTATGACACCCTCTACCCTGAGAGTCTCATGCCACTGACCATGATTCATGGGGCCATCCACCAAATTGTATGTCTCTCTTGGTCCTCTGCATCATCTATCATCTACCCACCATGAATGAATTTTCCACCTTTCACCCATTAGTAGCTCCCATTGTCGGTTCTTGCTATGTGAGGAAGATATCCACTATTCGAGCTCCATCCAACACCCCAACCTGCATAGGGATGCTAATGGAAATCATCGATGACTTCATATCCCTTTAGAGTTACTACTCAAAGGTATGTTCCCTGAATAATTGGTCTCATACCATATCTATAGAATAACAGGAGACATTTGTGAACCTCACAGAGTACACATCCAATGTCTGGTTTCCCTAATGTATGTGAAGCATCTACTAAATGTGTACTGGGTTTATTGACACAGGGATTAACTCCTCCATGAAAATTATCATGAAGTAAGACCAGGTTAGGGTCACATTCTCATATGTATGGATTTCCAAACTCCATCCTCTCTCTATCGAGCCGTGTAGATGGATTGGGGATAGAATTACCATCCAAGAGGAAGACTCACATCACCACCTCTGAATATTCCTCAATGAACTAAGTATATGTCTCTCCTCTGAACCTCGGAGGTCTCTATCAATAGAACTCATGTATGGAACTAATCCTATATGTGTCCTCTAATAGTTCTTCGTTAGTAACTACTGACCAACAAGATGTGGCAAAGCTCAGACACCACCCAAAGTTGGCATACAGGTAAAAGACCTTGTACCAAAAACTCATCACTCGTTGGAGAATTGTCATGGTCACACACTAGAATCCAAGATGTCTGTCTACGAAGAGGAATCCTCAAATAGGTCAATAAGAATGAAGATTAATAGATTATTCCTAGTGATCTGAATCTGACTCAGACACATCCTGAGAAAACATTAAAAGAAGCATGAAACTTGTGTTTTCATATACAGATTCAGAAATCAGAATTTAGTGTCTTGGTGGAAATATATGTTGGTCACTTCACCAATAATAGACTAACTGGCATGAAAGATAGTCTCAAAACACTTAACATTGTTTCACAAAAGAAATTTACAGACTCTTATTTCTTTAGGAAGAACTGACCGTCCTCCATAACTACTTTGTAATGACCTGTCCCCCAGGGCATATTCCATGTCTACCACAAGACCACCTTCTATAGTCTAGGGTATGATGACTAGCACCGAGTAGGCGCATCCCAAAATGGAAAGGCATTGCCTTTAAACTTGTACTCGTGCAAAAATATCAAATTTCTGAATGTGAACACAAAGAAAACCACAACTGTCACTGAGAAAACTACTAAAAGTACAGTACAAACTAAAAGTACAAAGGGACCAGAATACAAGCCCAAAATCCCAAAGGAAAGAACAACTACTATGGTCTGTCTACTCAAGACCCTTCTTATAGTGTATATGAAAGGTGGTTACTTATAGTCAAAGAAGTTTGACCGTCTATCCCATCTCAATTGGAACCACCTGGTCACATACCACGATGGTCTCCACTGAAGTTTCAATCACCTGCAGGAGACAAGAAATGTGTGGGCGAATCCACTGTGGGGCTGAGTAACACAATAATCAACAGGGAACCCAAAACTACAATGGAAATACCACAAAACCAAAACACTAATAAAATACATCTCACACTAGGTATATCACAAATTATAAAAAGTACGATTATCAGTTGTAAAGATGAATCAACTTTAACTATTGAGGGAATCATCCATAATAAGTCACTGAGGTTTATATGGATACTGGACCACTGAGGTCCAATCAACTACTCGACCACGGTGGTCGACTGAGCTATTGGACAACTGAGGTCCACTCGGCTGCTGGACCACCGAGGTATGCTAAGCTCTTGGACCACTATGGTCTAGTGAGATACTAGAAAACTAATGTTTTCTCAACTACAGGACTAGTGAGGTTGGCTCGGATACTAGAGCACTGAGGTCCCCACGGATACTAGAACACTAATGTCTGCTCGGCTACTAGACCACCTAGGTCCGCTGAGCTACTTGACCACTGAGGTCTGATTAGATACTTGACTACCGAGGTCCCACTAGTCGTATTTATTGCTTCACAGCCAACCATAGGATCCACACTCTCCAACGCACTTGATTCAGGGAGAATGTACTCCTCATATCATCGACATAGAAAGATTTCTATGATAACTCACTTAGATATTTCCCAAAGACCATCTCATCACATCGGTCCCAACACCCATAATAGTGATTCAATAGGATACAAAATCTAAAAGATATTGGTATTTTAGTAAATAGGGTCCAGTTTCCCCTAAGCCTAGTCCGACTTGATTGGACAAACCTGGCCAACATAGCCTAGGGGTCCTGCACGACTTGATCTCGTTCAGCCAGCCTCACCAAACTCGGTTATGCATGGCCCAGTGGGCATTACTAGAACTAGCCTAAACCGGACTTTAGTCCATCCTGTTGGGTCGCCTAGCGACCCGGTTCTCATATGGTCTGTTCTGACATAGCGGGGCCGGTTCTGACCAGTCAGGCCATCCATTATGTTGGATTCCTATCTGGCCTAGACCACAATTTGGCAGGCCGACTCTTATCCAACCCGGGCCTCCAAACGAACTGTTTACTCCATATTCATGGCCCATATCAGTGGGCAAACTTCTGTATAGCCTAAACTTCCGATCACGTCCAGTTTAAGTAGCTAGGTGACCTGTTTACGTCATCCAAATACCTCCACACATTGTCCAGTGTGGATCGCATTTCAGCGCATGTCGTGGACCACCCTGTGGTCCTCTCCACCAAACACGGTGCCCGAATGGAACCACCACCCTTCGCTGCTGAAGCTTGTGCACCACCACAACCCCTGCTAGCTACGGCTTGTGCCCCCTCAGTGCCTTGTTGAGGTGCACCTCCATGGGCCACTAAACTTTCTATGGTGGTACATTTCCCGATCCATCTTTACTTCTAGGCTTCTTGGGGCGTCACCGTCAGTTTTACATCCTACTTTCCATTTTAAATCACATAGGGAGTCCAGACTCCTTTTTAGTCCTCCTAGAAAAAATCTGATGCATGCTTGGGGATTTGTCAGTGATGAACAAGGAGAGAGAGAGAGAGAAATTATCAAAGTGAACACCCAATAAAAAACCAGGCCTTTGTTCGTGTCAGCTTGGAATTTTCCATGTCTGTGTGATCACGTAGCATAAATATAAATCACTAAGAATAAATCCTCATAACCAATCCCATAATAAATATTTCTCAATCCTGAAAGTATAATCTATCATTAGATGAACGTGTTTTAGAGTTGATCTGTATTCTTCATATAGAGGGGAGAATGGGGAAAAAAGTAATCATTGCGATTTTCCCTACATAGGAATAAGAGATTGGTGGAGGAAGATTTATTTTCACTTTTTATCGATCTCCAGTGCTAATTCTCTCTCCATGTGTAAAGTTGCCTCATAAGAATCTTCTGAGTTCCTAATTGGTGAGTTTTCATATGTCATTGTTCAGTGGAATTTCAGGGTTACCATGAACCCAGAATCAGTATTTTATTAATGAAGGAAGTCGTGTTTCACATTACAGCATCACCATGATGATCCATTAAAGAGGTTCATTAATGGATTCAGCGTGACCTTTCCATTGTAACACATCACTGATGAGTCACTGCATATCGATGAACAGAAAATAATAAAACATCCTTTTTATGATATTTTATTTTTCTTCTCAAAGTCCCGATAACTATCTTTTTCAGTCGAAAAATGTTTGTCAATGTTAGACCCATCCTAGGATAATACTAATTCTCTGAGTTAAATGGTGCCCCCAGATTTTCTATCCATGAACCAGTGTAAAAGTTAGAAAAACCCTCTTCCACAATTATTTAATGAATTTTATAAATTTTGCAGAAATAAATTCTGGCCACTCTAGGACTCGAAATCACATTCTGTATCTTATCCTGGTATCGAAATAATTCCATTTAATTTTTAAAAAATATTACATGGAATTCTGTGTTATTTCAAAATAATCCATCAAGGGGAAGGATATATTGAATAGTACCTTATTACATTGCCCTAAGAGAGGGCCCCATTAAATATATCCCACACATTACCTAATATGTAATGGAATAATTTATTGATCCCAAATCATTCCACTATAGAGAAGGGAACACTAAATAGTTCTCTATTTATCTTTTTACATAAGAAATTCGAAAATAATAAATACCTTTAAAATACTTATATATAAAAGATTCCATAATGATATGTACTAACGATATTCCCCTCAGGCAAGGGAATAATCACTGTACCCAACAAAAAATCTTTTTAGGAATGTGTTTATTATAATACTCAGTCAATTAACTAATCATTAGGTGATATTTTCCATCCAAATTCTGCATCATTCAATCGAGCACACATATATGACAATAAGCATGGAATTAAACTCATACCCTTTTCTCACAAACTCATCTGTAGGTGATAGTCACATGAGACTTATCCTTGAACCATAAAAATACACTCTTAATCAATCCAACCTCATGATAAAATATTCACATGACCATCTTAGTAACATAAGAACAACCTATTATTCATCCTTATATTCACATATTACCATATATGGCGTCAAATATGTTACTTCATACCCATTTTAGTATTATATTTTCTTCAACAATAAAACCTCAAAACCCTATGATGTTCTCACACAGCATAGGCCCTACTCAACCCTAGCACCCTCAGGGAAATGAAAAAACTTTTCTTTGATTAAGAAATCCTCACTTGGGGCTGCTTTATAGGGAAGAACCAGAGTTAAATCACACAAAGTCCTTTGAAAACAACCTATTATTCTATTCATAATTTCCCTTAACCCGTTATAGTTACATCTAACATCGCTATTATTAATGGGATGTTATAGTAATGTAATTTCAGAAAAAGGAAAACCTGCAGGACGGGCGACAACCCATCGCGTCGGACAAGGCTATGGGAATCGAACCCACAACTGAAGTGCGGCTAGCCTTTATCGCCTACCACTAGCCTACAAGAAGTCCCTGTTTAGTAGAAACTAGTTTTAATATACTAAGCAGTATGATATATGAAGTATAAGTCCATTTTAGGAACCATATATGAATAACCTCACCATAGATGGACTTATGTATATTTGATAACTTTTCCTTGAAACAGATGGAATGACTCATCATTCTATCACATGATTTGCTAACTCTTCACGAATAACAAATTCAACTTCATTTCTTTAAGAGATGAAGTGTAAATTGTTCAAAGCACGAACAATAGTGAGATTGTACCAAAATCTAGCAAGTATTTCTTCTAATTCAAAATTTTCAACTTTATGGAAATGATATTGAAAACAAAAAATGTTGTCCTTGTGCTCTTATATCCGATGAATCAGATGTTACCTTAGATCATAAAAAAATTATGGCTTTGTGATTGAGGGATTTTTCATAGCCATGTTCTCTACCACTCTCCATAAGAACATGATGGTTAGATTTATCTTCCATATCCATATTTTCACCTATGTTCTCCTATGTAGAGACCCTATGATTAGTTTATTTGGGTAACCGTTACATTTCATACTTTTGTTTTTAATGTTATGTTTTGGTATTTCATTTTACGATGTTGGATTTAATTAAAGATTCTTTAAAATAGAATACCATGCATAACCCCGATGAATTTTGAGGGCGAAATTCAATTTAAGGGGAGGTAGAATGTAACAACCCGATATTTTATGATAAGTATTCTTTTTAATTTATTTGATGTCATGTGTTTTATTCTACAAAAAAGATTATCTTGTTCTATACGCAACACCGTATTAGCTTTCAGTATACACAACACTATTCTTAGAGTGTGTTACACACAATTTCAAGTTCGTTTGATAATAGTCATTCTACACAACATTTAGTGTATATATATATATATATTCAATGAAATATGGTTGGATTCTATTATATGAAACAAAAAAGGAGTCTTGCACAACACACAACCCTAACATTTCTTGCATTACATGCAATCACAACCTTCCTCAATAGCTTGCGTCGTACGCAATACCGAGTTTCACTAAACAACGATATGCTATTAAAATATTATTAAAACTAGCCGTTATGAATAGTAATAACCACTTTTTAAAATTTTGTAAATTTTATTTTTCAAAATGTACTTCATTTTTGGATTCGGAATATCGAAATTAGCCTAGGGTGAAATTTGGTATTTTTCTGGAAACATTCAATTTTTGATGAAGAGTGAAAACACTGGGTTACTTTTTAAAAACCAAATTTTTATTTAAGTAATTATTTATATTATTTAAATGTATTTTCGGTCAAAATTGATACATAATACCTGTATAAGTTAAATTTAATTCATTGGAGTAATTTTATAATAATTTTAGATATATGAACAGTTTATTAAACTTTTCACCGTATTTTACCAACCTCCTAGGATAATTTGAAAATTTACATAAAACATAATTTTACCGCTTCTGTGAGTGGAATTTCAAAACTCCGAGAGACACGGTTGATGTCAGTAAGTTAAATTTGGGTCAATGGGATGAAAATAATTTTTGGTAAATAGTAACTTTTTACTTTTATTTACCACGGTTAAAATTAAATAGGGCAATTAAGGGTAAAAATGATATTATTATTACCCTAACACATGTCCTAATTCTATTGGATAAGTGTAATTCGACCAGAAACATCCTTATAAATAAAATATGACCATTTAGGCCTACTTGGATTAGATTCAGACATTTATTATTAATTTATTTAAAGAAGGGTTAAAATAGTTAAAATCAAAGTGTAATAAGTAAATAATTTTTAGTATAGGGTGATACATATGATAAATTCGACTATAAATATTCATTAGAAATCTAAAAACATTTATTAAATTTTTTTATTTTATTTGTAATTTTTAGAAATTAAATAATGTAATTTATTTATGACACACAGATGATACAGTAATTATCTTATTAATGAAATATTGACATAATTGATGTTATAAATACCCAAATGAATGTAATTTGAGACTTTTTGTGAATTAAATTAATTTTATTGGTTAATATGACATGTTAGTATTGATTTAATTAACTTTTTTCTAATTAATAATTCTGTTATGAGTTTTAAAAAAATCAATTACTAAATAGTGTCAAAATTGACATAAAATAGTTTTTAAAACAAATATTATATTATTGATTGTTATTTTATTCCTAAAAATCTAAGGTTTGGCCAAGATACTTATATCTTGATAAGTGTATCATTAATGGACCACTTGGGGGTCGCTTCGATGTATATGGTATGTCTAGTAACTATATAATATAAAAATACAAAGTGACATGGTAAATGTCAATCTAATTAACTAAGAGTTAAAACTAAAAGATAAGGTTAATATAATGACCTAAACATGTCTAAATTCTATTGGATGATAGGATTTATACCCATCCCCACCTTAGCTTATAAATATATCAATTATGATCTATTAAAAACCGAATTTTACTTTATAATAAAATAAAAGTTGTAGTTATTCCAAAGGTGCCTCTCTCCTCCCTTATAAAAGGGAACCTACGCCCTCTCTTCATGACACCATTTTGAGCCTTGAAGCTCGGAAAACCCCTGAAAACTTCTCTTCTATACTTCCCTAGAAACATCCTAGAGGTCCTAGTCTACTTCAAAGACCAATCTTAGTGCCCTAAGAGGAGGTTTCAAAGAGGCGTATCGAAGAAGATTTAATTTATTCTACCGATTCTTTAAAGATTCTTTCTTCTTCAACTTATTCTTCCTTAGTTGTTTCATTATAAAGTAATAAAATCAGTATCACTAATATATTGATATATTATTATAAATATTATAAAAACCCATTTCGCCTTCTATCGATCCTACAGAAAAAAATCACCACGCGTGCGTACGTACGGAATACCGTCTCCACGCCGTGGTGTAATCTATTTTTCCACCAACACCTTCCATGGATGGGTATAATGGTGTAAAGAATAACTATACATAGTTATTATAACATCATACTGATTATGATATATTGTATCATCCACTTCAATTCAATTCAATAATGATGGAAACAATATCATAGCTCGTGCGTACGTACGGACTACCGTCTCCACGACGCGATGAGATTCATTCTCCATGTTAACCATTTAAGAATGATTATAAAGTATATATAAGAAATAATAATGAAATATATGAAATTATAAAGCTAATTGATTTATGTATATATATATGTATGTCATATAATTAATTACATTCAACTCAATAAGGAAACGAAAACAGCGTTCATGAGTACGTACGACCTACCGTCTCCATTAACAGTGTTTTTTTTCATTTATCGATCTATTATATATATGTATATTATGAATATATATTATATATAAATCATGTTTTATATTCTGGAATTAAGTAATCATGATCTATGTAATCATATGAATAATTACAAGTCAAATCACGGATGACAAATGAAACGATTTTACCCAAAACACTCTTTAACATGTAATTTACAAAAGAACAGGTAATATAAAGTCATATGTGAACCATATATGATATCATAAAAATGAATATGATTCTATAATAAGTCAATGACATTATTTAAATCATTATATAGGAGGTTCAGATACATACGAAGCATATAATACATAAGGTAAGGGTTAAATTTTCAATCTCATTTTTTATCCGAGATTGCTTATACGTAAGTATTTACTGGGGTTATGTTTATCATCCATGACCATGTTTTCTAAAAAATTTTTCATAAAATGTTTAATATTCTTCCATGAATTTTAAATGTCATTTTTAACCTTTATTGACTTTTTAACAAATTGTATGATTGGAATCCTTCCTTTGGTTACCATATAAGGTACTTTTTGACTTTTCTGACAAAAGTATGAGGAGAATGTTATTTTTAACTTATACGGAGTGAACGGGTTTTTACTGTTTCATAACGCCTCATTTTCTAGAAGCTTACTCTACAATATTTCATCATTATTCTCAACAAAACCCTTTTGTTTTAAAATTGCATGAAATTTTGTGGAAAAAAATGATTTTAAAGAAGAAAGGATATTTTCCTCAAGAATTCATTTCAAGTGTTTTGCCAAAACTATTTTCCATCTAAGATGAAATTATTTCATATGTGTATGTTTCAAGTAATATGTCTCTATGATTTAAATGGTTTCAATTTTCTTATGATGAAATGATATCAAACTTTTATCGATTAGGTTATGATGGCGTGATGTTTAAGAATCCCATTTTATTACATGGGTTATACTATGATGTATGATTTATGATTTTGTGGCACACGAAAGAATGATTTGATTATGAGATGGGTGGGACCTATATCTCCCTCCAATGCATTGGGTAAAGATTTATATCTCATGAGTTAGACTTGGCTAGAATGGTATGTTAATCTGGTTCAGTGTTACAGGACTGAAACGAGGAGTGATCTTGATTCAGAAAGGGACTTTGTCCACTAAGATGGTCTTGGAAGAAATGCCTTGGATACTATGGAAATCATAACATGTTCTGAAAGGTTTCCACAATTAAATGTTTTATTCCAATTATATTTTATCATGATTGATGTTCCCTTATGATATATGCCTTACGTACTTCCTTGATTCATGTCTTTCCTCAAGATATTGATGTTTAGATTTTATGTTGAAGTTTTTGCATTCAAATGTTTATGGATTGTTTTATGTTCACTATGTTTACCCTTACTAGGCATTTGAGGTCACCCCTTTTATGTTTTCTTTTTCCTAGGATATAATGAAAAGTTTTAGGTTTAAAAAAAGGGAAGATATTTATGGGAGATGTTGATGATGTTTCACCACAATTAGAATATTATATTCTGAGTTTCCAAAGACACAAAACTATTACGGTCCTTGTGTCTCTATTTTTGTTATGTACTAAGTATTCCGCAAAAGTAATGTAATTTCCATGTACGTCAAGCTTCGGGTCTTTATAGGTACCAACATCCACATGTACCTCCAAGTGTTCCCGTATACTCCCTGAGTATATCACTTCTCCAGACCAATGGTTATCGTGCACATGACACCCAATGTCAACGCGAAGGCCTAACGTAACAAATCCAATCGGCCACCTCAATGGCTGAGGCATATTCAACCACCTCTCTTTAAACACCAACCTCACTCTCCCAGGACTGCACGCAATCCCACGCCAATAGTCTGCTACAAATACGGTAGAAGAACCGCCAACGATGCACCTTTCATATTTCCACATTTAATAAGATCATGTAAGAGGCTCTGCCTTCCTGAACAGATTTCACCCTTGTAATCCTCACGGAAAAAACACGTGAGATCTACTACTTACTCGCCTCCAACAGATATCCGACGGAAAATTCACCAACACTGCCTCACGCTCGAACGATGTCCCGTGATCCTGAGCCTCGGCCCCAAAAACAGTCGGGCGCATTGCACAATTGCGATCCCCTCGTGAAAACACGTCAAAAAGAATGATCACTTGATCGCAACGGATATCCGGAAGAAAAGATGCATTTCAGAGCACCGAACAGGATCGATGATACATGGTACCCGCATCCCGGTCCCGAAACACAACGGATGGATCGTACCGTTGCGATCCTCTATAAAAAGCACACATGGTGGACTATTCACTTGTCCAAAATGGTCGCCCGATGATAGAGATGGAAAATCACTATCGACTCCCAAACGGCCCTCGTGGACCCCACACCATCATGATGAATTAGAGAAGGCATATTTCACCATTACAATCCCCTCAGAAAATCATCTAGAATCGACTGCTCGCACGCCCCGAACGGACGCCCGATTAGAAAGTCACTAAACGTTGCTCGCAGCTCAAAAGATGGGTCGTGGGGGCCATGATTCAACTTCGGCCTCAATGCTTGAAACAACCCTGGTGAGATCTTCCTTGGATTCAGGGTCCCAACACCACTGACGGTGCTTAAAACGGAGGTCGGACGCGTCCGCGCCGTCCAAAACAAGAATTTTCGGGAAGCCCGCTTAGCTCTTTTACGCAAGTGCCATGCCCACGAGCCCCTCGTCTCGGAAGTTAAAACACCAAGAACCACCTAAAAGATTCCTTCTCAAAGTCAGGTCCACGCCGCCGTAGACTGCGTGAAAAACGGACGCCCATAGAAAAAGTTACGGGGGTCCAAATTTTTAAGGGGGTTTACCCCTGGGCCAGACCGGCCTGGTCCGGCCGGTCTGCCCCGCTCGGGCCGGCCCGCTCCGGCCGCGGCCCATCTGCACCCGTGAGGAGATGCACGCGGCCCGCAACCTCTTGCGAGGGTGCCTCACCCACGCGCCGTGCGGGCACATCCTCTACCAACTGGCCGACATGACCGGTCTTCTTCCTCACAAAGACCCACCTGTGGTGTGTCTCGGTCTCCCCAGCAGGGTCGCGAGCCACGACCCTGATCGCGCCCCCTCGCCGGCGCCCTCGGACGGTCCTCCTGAGCTGCCCCACACAGGAGAGGTGCCTCCCGGATGGCTGGATGGTCGGCCACCCTTCCACCGCGCAGCCATGCCAGAACGCCACGCTGCTGTCCCAGAACCGCCGTCCGCCGCCTGGAACCGCCGGAAAACCACGAATTCAACCGGAACATCCCGGGGCTTCCCCGGCTACCCTGGGACTCGGATTTTTGATCAGAGAAGAGTGTAATAAACCTTAGAACATATAATAAACATCTTTGGGCTTCAATCTATGATTGGACAACAATTCAATAGTATAAATTGGGCTCAAAGAATGTGGGAAATTGAACACAAAAACGATAAACCCCTACCTCGAAGGGCGTAGCCCGACGCTTCGTGTGCAGACTGTCGGAACCACTGCACCTCGCCGAAGATCACCTTGCCAGAGCTGCTTCACTGGAGATGGATGAGAGGGGAGGGTTTTAGGAAGAAGAAGAAGAAGAAACAGTGGTTGGGGTGTTAGAGTACAAATCACTTAAACGCCCGTCGGATAGCCCCAAACCCAAAATTTCAGCGGGGTCGGGGTTAAGCCTCTCCTAGGTTAAAAACCATGCTCCGAGCACAACGGTGGTATTGAAATTTTAATCCGAGGACCCGTTCATAAGTTATAATGGCCACGCCCATGGCTGCCAAATTATGAAAACACCTCTATGGCAATTTTCCACTAACGGCCCGCGCCCGCAGAACATATACCCCTCCTAGGGTAAACGACACACTCCGAACTCAACGGTGCCCTACATTTTCCAATCCGACCCACCTTTTAATAGATACGTGAGTTAAGCTGTTAAAAGAATAAATAAAACAATTAAATTATCTGTTAATGTTCCGAAAGCGAGCGAGGGGTCCAAACGTCCTGCACCGACATGTTTTATGTCATTCCTAGGGTAAACACCACATTCTGTACCCATCCGTACACTCAGATCTCTGATTTGGATCACCGTTTAGGAGGTATCCTATTTATTTTGCGTTTTTAGTGTGAACACACTGAAAATTTAATTCCAGCCACCCTGGGGCACGGAATCGCACGTCCTCTGAATTCGCTGCTCTGGAATAATATGACAAAAAATTCCAAAGTATTTCGCAGCAAAAACTGGGTTCATACATCATTACATCCTTCAATATTTTTTTCCACGAAAAACAAAAACAGGGAACAACTCATGGTACTAATCCCACACCGGGATCTCCCGTACCTAGAAACAATATTGCACATTCCCGCGTCATCGCTCACAGACCAAATCATTTGATCTATTCCCGTGAGGTCTGCCCTCGTAGATGACGTGCATGGGAGCACACACACTTCTTCTCAGGTGAGTCACGCAGGAGACAATATGCACCCAAACCAGCCTTTGGGGTTAGGGCAAGGTGGTAGGGAACCTCGCCATCCCTTTGCAAAGTCTCTAACGGACTATAGTATCTCAGGGTTATCTCACCTCCCCGACGGAACCCTTACGTCCCACGCCATGACTGGAATCACCGTCCCCACCTAGAACAAGGCCCGGTGATTCCCTCCTCCAAAACATCCATATAGTGAAACACCCAAGGGTATCTGGTCAGGCAAGGTTCCACAGTTGATGTCCCACAACCAGGACTCTCTTACACGCTCATGGAGTGAAGGATTCAACACCATCGATTGGAGAAAAAGGTCTCATGCCTTTTACCTTTCCGACACAGGTCCATACCGATGCCTCGCGTCCCCCTGGTAACACCTCAAGCAAGGAATATGGAGAAAATCATTTCACACCCAGAGCCTGGCAATTCTACAGCATAAAGTAGAAGAGCTGTAGAGCATACATCTTTCCACCTCATGCTCTACAGGGTCGTATACATCCAAAGCTCATGGCTATCCTAGGTCACCACTGTTAGCTCCCGGAGCCTAACGTGGACCGCCAAGTGGTGATGGGAAGACCTCGTAAGGTCATCCTCCACTTCCAGCTCCTCCCTCTCCTCTGAAAGCACCACGAATATGGTAACTACTCCTATCATGGAACTCCCTCCATCGTGGTGGTTCACCTGCTGCCTGCCCAGATCTCTCTACATGCCTGGTTAGGCAGTCTTGTGCCACGTGACCTCATCCATCGCAAGCATAGCACCAAATCTTTCTGGGCTACACTAGTTCCATCCTCTGCCACTGTGGTGTACGACCATGCCCTTGAATCCTGTTGTCAGAAAGTCACCTGCGTCGAGGTTCTGTCCTCCGGCGTCTGCCAGCCACGACAGACATCTCGGCTCCATCATGCCCACTGCCACTAACAACCACAAAACATGACATGAAGCTCTCTATCACCAATTCCTGCTCTAACACTTCAGCAAAAGGGGGAATTCACAAGGGCACTATGACATCATGAATCTCTCAATGGAGACCCTGTTCAAAAATACGTGCTCAGATGTTGTCTTCATGGACCATGTTCGGGTAAAACAGTGCACGGTCTGTGAAACTAGCCGCGTAATCGGCCACCGTCACCCCTCCCAACTGAAATTGCAGGAGCTCCTGAATCCGAACGGAGCCCAACCCAGAGGGGAAAAACTCCTCACCAATTCGCAACTGGAATTCACCCTCCGAAAGTGATGACTTTTCAAGAAACTGATTCACCCAACACCGAGCTGCTCCACGGAAAAGGTTGGCTGCCAAAGACACTCTCTAATCTGTCGGCGTCTGCACAAGCCTGAATAGGTGAACCACCATCTCTAGCCAAACCTCTGTCTTCAGAGGGTATAGCTCACCACTGAACCTCAGCGGTCTCTGCCGATGGAACTCGCGGAGCGTGCTCAACCCGGGCTCAAGTTAAGCATGCTCTACTGAAACTATCTGCCGCTCAACAGGTGGGGGTGCTGGTACCCGCCCACCCATAGAAAGGGGCTTGCATGATGGGTCCTGGACTGAGGTCTCGTAGCTCACAGTTTCTTCATCATGCACCAAAGATGGTATCTTGGCTGGCTGTCTTCGCGGAGACATCCTGAATATCATCAAGGAGTGCCGCTGTCAGATGAGCATATATGTATATACCAATAACAACGATGGGGAGCTTACTCCAGAAGGACAGTCAAAGACTCAATCCTATGTAATGCGCAAACCAATTTTCCCTGCAATGAGTGTCTCAGTATGCCGAGTCGACAAGCAGGTCATCAAGGTCCTAATGAATGGATACTTCAGCCACCGCACCATCACTGGACTCCCTGGCTTGAGAGACGCTCTCGATACATGTTAACATTGTTGTCCTAGGTCCCCACCAATTATTCTTTTAGGGACATCCGCACAAAGTCCTAAGGAACGAACCACCTTTAATACCACTTTGTAACAACCTGACCCTACCCAGGCTCAAGCCGCAACTACCCCAAGCCCGCCTCCATAGGCCAAGGGCTGGCGACCAGCGCCGAAGGCACAACAACTCAGGGAGGCCTTTTCCAAAGTACCTGTACACACACACACAACACACTCAATGTAAAAGTGCAGAGTAAAAAAGAAATTCAATGTACCAACTGCTATAAATAAACCACAAATGTGCATCGAACTCTACAGTACATAGTAAAATCTTGAGGTAAACTGAAAAGAAATGGGAAAAACACGCTCCCAACCAGAAAAGTGCCACAACCCGGCAACAGGTGAACAAAAGAAAAACAACTAAAAGGGTTCCCCACATGAAACCTGACTACGACCACCGCACATGGTCCAAGATCCAGAACTCCTAAGCTCCACTGAAGTCACGACCAACATGTCCGTCATCAGCAAGGGCACACCAAGTGCGGGAAAATCCCAAGAAGGGGTGATTATAAAAATACTCAGTCGGATACCCCGAAGGCTCGAGGGAGCATCAAAGGAGGTATCAAAGGGTGAGCAATAGATCGAACAAGGTGTAGAACAGAAGTACAACAGATAGTGCAGTAAAGAGTACAGTAAAGAGTACAGCTCAACCCAACAAGAATAATGGAGGTAGACTCATCCAGACACAAGGAGCAGGAAAAGGTGAGAAGATGAACTTCTCGTCGAGTCTTTGCTACCTATAGCAGGAGAGTAGACTCATCCAACCATGGGAATCTAAACACGGAAAGCACGTGGCATACCTCACGCGTCCTCACCTCTCTTGGAAGGAGAGTAACTGAACCCAAGAAGTGAGTACTGGAACAAGGTATATAGAAGTCCATATGCTCAATCAAGAATCCCAAACAAGATTGTAAGGGGATCTCCATCCCGTAGCTCAGCCCAAGAAAAGTGAGTCGCCATCAGTCCCAAAAGTAAACACCATCGATGCCCCACATCTCGCGCGTATGCCCTGAACTGCAAGTCAAGGGCACAAATCACCGCACCTTGATACTATTCTCTTTGGGAGGCACTGACTCGCCCGCACGGTTTTAGGTCACGTCGCAAGGATGCATCTCTGTGGGGAAAGTGCCCCTCGTACATGAGAGTTCTGGGGGAACGTCAAACCACACCATGTCACTACCCCATAGTCAAGAGGTCTGCCCATGTCGATAGGAGACCCCCTGCCCAGCCCTGATGGAGGTTTCCTGGAAGTCGACAGGTTCCCACTATAGGGAGACATAGAAAGAGTCGATGGGTGCCACACTGCCAAGTCACGTAATAAGGTAATCCACTGGAGGGCGACCCAGCTAAAGTCAGCGAGGAGACCACTGCCCAGCCCAGCTAGAGGTAACCCGGCATCGGGAACCACTACCCAGCCCAGCTGAAGGTAATCCCATCATCGGGGACCACTGCCCATCCCAGCTAGAGGTAAGCCCGACATCGGGGGACCATTACCTAGCCCACCTGGAGGTAAGCCCGGCATCGGGGACCACTGCCCAGCCCAGCTAGAGGTAAGCCCCACATTGCAGAACACTGCCTAGCCCCGCTAGAGGTAAGCCTGGAACTACTTTGGCCATCCCTGCTGGATGGTACAACTCGGTGAACATCGTTGTACTGGTCATCCCTACTGGATGGTAACCCATTGGCGAGCCCTGCTCGAAACAACCTCAACCGTGCTGGAAACAACCTCAGCCCTTTGGGAAACAACCTCAGCCCTGCTGGAAACAACCTCAACCCTGCTGGAAACAAACTCAGCCCTCCTGGAAACAACCTCTTGGGTAGAGGATCGGTGCCTTCGTAATGTGTTGGTCACCCCGAATCCACAAGAACTCTACCAGGGTTCACAAAGGAATGGGAGAAACTCCCCAGTCCTCTCAGGGTGATCACACTCTAATCGTCTGAGTCACTATCGAAGCGGACCGAGAAAACTCATCCCAAAAAGTGTGAAAAAAACACCCAAAATATACGAACACCCAAAGTAACAAATAGTGTCGCAGTCCTGTGAAAGGGCATAGTATTGAAACCCCTCACAGCTAAAGAAATAGAGGAACCAAACCATCTCTTCTAGTAAAAACCATCAAGAACAGAACCCGGGGGAGACCACTCAACCCTACAGGTCAAACAAACGAACACAGAGCTAGGGGAAAACTCCACCCAGATTGTCAAACAAACGAGCACAGAGGGACCCTCTACGCCGTGAGAGGTCAAAAGTACATAAATCAGAACACGTCACCCACATGGGGCCCACACGATGTGTGGCCCCAAGTCAACCCCAACCAAGTGCACAAAAATTCTCAGGTACCAACATCCACATGTACCTCCAAGGATTCTCGTATACTCCTAGAGTATATCACATCTCCGACCCAAAGCTATCGTGCACACGAAACCCAACGTCAATGCGAAGGCGTAACGTAACAAATCCAACCTGCCACCTCAACGGCTAAGGCACAATCAACCACCTCTCATTAAACACCAACCTAACTCTTCCATGAGTGCAAACTATCACATGCCAATGGTCTCCTACAAACACAGTAGAGGAAACACCACCGGGGCACCTTTCATATTTACACAATTAATAAGATCGTGTAAGAGGCTCTGCCCGTCTGAACAGATTACACCGTTGTAATTCTCGTGAAAAAAATGAGAGATCGACTACTTACTCACCTCAAATGGATATCCAAAGGAAAAGTCACTAACATCACCTCACGCCCGAACGACGTCCTGTGATCCCGAGCCTCGGCCCCAAAAATAGTCGAGCGCCTCACACCATTGCGATCCCCTCAGGAAAACACGTCAAAAAGACTGCTCACTTGAGCGCATTGGATAACCGGAGGAAAAGATGCATTTTGGCTCACCAAACACGAGTGGTGCTACATGGGACCCGCATCCCGGTCCTGAAACACAACGAATAGATCGTACCATTGTGATCCTCTCGAAAAAGCACACAAGGTGGACTATTCAACTGTCCAAAATGGTCGCCCGGTGATAGAGATGGAAAATCACTGTTGACTCCCAAATGGCCCTCGTGGTCCCCACATCATCGTGCTGAATTAGAGTGGTCAGATTGCACCATTGAAATCCCCTCGAAAAAACATCCAAAATCAACTACTCACACGCCCTAAATGGACGCCCGATGAAAAAGTCTCTAAACGATGCTCGCATCTCAAAAGATGGGTTGTGGGGCCCATGACTCAAATTCTGCCTCAATGCCACAAACAACCCTGGTAAGCTCCAACTCGCCGCTAGGGTCCCAACGACACTGACGGCGCATAAAACGGACGTCGGAGGTCGGACACATCCGCACCATCCAAATCAAAAAAATTTGGGAAGCCCACTTAGCTGCTTTACGCATGTTTCGTGCCCCTGATCCCCTAATCTCAGAAGTTAAAACTCCCGTAGCCACATCAAAGAGTCCATCTTGATGTCAGGTCCATGCTGCCACAAACGGCACGCAAAACGGATGCCCGTAGAAAAAGTTACAGGCGTCGAAAATTTTATGGGGGTTTACCCCTGGGCCCAACCCCGCCGAACACGCTGGCCGCCGCACAGGGGCCGCCGCCTCCCGTGAGGCGACCACCCCCGCGTGCCGCGCGGGCATCCCCTCCACTGACCGACTGACACTGCCGGTCTTTTTCCACATGGAGACCTTCCTGTGGCTGGTCTCGGTCTCCCCAGCGGGGTCGCGAGCCGCGACCCCGATCGCGCCCTCTCGCCGGCACCCTCTGTCGGTCCGCCTACGCCGCCCCGCACCGGCGTGGTGCCGCCCAGCCGGCCAGATGGCCAGCCGCCCTTCCTCCACGCCACTGTTCCAGAACACCATGCCGTCGTCCCGGAACAACCGTCTTCCATTTGGAACTGATGGAAAACCCGGAATTCGGATGCAACTTCCCGGGACTGCCCCGGGCACCCCGAGACTCTGATTTTCAATCTGAGAAGAGCGTCGGAAACCGTAGAACATATTCTACACATCCGTGGGATTCAATTGATGATCGGACAGAAATTCAACATTATAAATTGGGCTCAATGATTGCTGGAAATTTAAAACGAAAACAATACACCCCTACCTTGAAGGGCATAGCCCAACGCTTCTTGTGCGGACCATCGGAACAACAGCGCCTTGACGGAGATCGCCTCGCCGGAGTTACTTCACCTGATCTAGAGGATAGGGGAGAGTTTGAGGAAGAAGAATAATATGAGGAAGAAGGGGTGGGGGTGTTTATGTACAAATCACTTAAATGCCCGCCCGACAGCCCTGAACCGAAAATTACGGCGGGGTCGGGGTTAAGCCTCCCCTAGGCTAAAAACCACGCACCGAGTGCAACAGTGGTCTCATAATTTTAATCTGAGGCCCCGTTCATAAGTTACAATGCCCACACCCAAGAATACAAAATTAAAAAATGCCCCTGGGGCCATTTTCCACTGACAGCCCGCGCCCCCAAAACTTGTACCCCTCCAAGGGTAAACGACACATTTCAAACTCAACGGTGCCCTCAGTTTTCCAATTTGAGCCACGGTTTAAGAGATACATGAGTTAAGACATTAAACGAATAAATAAATAAATTAATTTTTCCTTTTAACATTCCGAAAGAGAGTGAGGGGTCCAAACGTCCTGCGCCGAGAACTTTTATGTCGTTCTTACGGTAAACACCCCATTCCGGACCCAAAAGTACACTAGGATCTCGGATTCGGAGCACCGTTTAGGATTTATCCCATTTAATTTGTGTTTCGAGTGTGAACGCACTGAAAATTTATTTCTGGTGACCCCGAAGCTCGGAATCGCATGCCTTCTGAAGCTGTTGCTCTGGAATAATATCAAGAAATACTCTAAAGTCTTTCACAACAAAACTGGGTTCTTACAACATTGGCATAGATAAAATGGTTCAAATAAAAATGGACTGACCAAATTTAGTTTTTTTACCAGATATATACATGATACCTAGTTTACATTGATAATATAAGGTAATATGTTTGACATAATGAAGAAAATTCCCAATTTCCTTGAGTACTAATTCAAAGGATTCATCATAATAACATTGGAAAGGAAAAAAATTAATGGTGATCTCAAATTCTCAGTAAGGGTTAAGTAAACTGGTTTATATCTTGAATCAAAAGTAATTATCATCCTGTAAATATAGTTAAAGGGACCAAAATTCTATTTAAATAACTAAATTATTGTGTTTAGATAATAACAATCGATATAGAAAGGTAGATAATTGAACAAATGACATTTAATCAATAAAACGAGATTTTAGTGTATCCATAGGTAACTTCCTAGAGAAAACATCATGGATAATAATAATTACTCCATTATAATTGAATTAAATACCGAATTTTTGAATATAATGTTTCCTAGTCACATGATAACTTTACTATTAAGACTATTCACAAAAAGGTTTAAAACGTACTTGGTAAAAATCCATCTGATTTGGCCAACTCATTCATCTCATGAGACTACTAATGCAATATGGGAATAAATTAATCGGTCCCTAACTCAAGATTTAAAATTATGAATCATTCCACATATATATATTAATCAATTTAATTAATAAAAAATATTCCTTATAATTAGGTATATTTATTGGGTTAAAGATATCAATTTATCGACATTTCCCTAGATATACAAACAACATTCAATATATACACAATTTGTTAAAATGGTTTACGGTTTAGTAAAAAATTAAATCTCTCATAAATTATTATGGATAATTTATATAAATAAAATATCTAATGATAAATGGATTAAATGAATTTATTATTTCCTGATAATGCTAACAATCATAAAAGAAAGTGAGATTCCAAAATAAATTTTACCACTTCGTAATTTTTAAGCCAGATCATCATAGATGAAATGATTCATTGTGAAACCCAAAAAACCATGAAGTATTAATGAATCATTATATCTCATCTGAAATTTTATGTATATACCCCATATAAAAGTTACTTGGTGTATAATAACATATAAGACACAATGGAATGTAAATTGAGATGAAATGCCTTACCCCACACACCATTTTGTTTGAACACAAATTAACCTCATTTATAGCTATTTTTAACATGTTAATAACTTATTACATAACCATATTAATATTTATAATATCATATATGATACATTAAAAACATCTTATCTTTTGTTCGTTAATAATCTTCCATTATTTTCGATGTTTCGGGTGTCAATTTCCTTTTTTCTGATGTTTTATTTGTAACAAAATATCTGATTCATGTGAAAAGTATATAGTTATATCATCTCAAAAAAATAATCACGACATAATTATCAAATTTATAAATTATTTATACTTTTAAACCACTCATGAATGTTTTTTATAAAAAAAAGTTGTATGTTGTGATCATGGAGACGTTTGGTCGTACATATGCATGAGTAATTTTTCAATTTTTCGCTGATCATTATTAAAAGGATGTATGTAATATTTTAACTTTAAATAAATATCATAATTTTATTAATATCATAATATATATTTATTTATTTCATTCATGTGGTTTTGTGCTGTAAAGAGTGCCACATCGCTTAGTGAAGGTGATAGTCCACAAATACAAAACGGATGTTATCATCTTTATGTGAGTGAAGAGGAATGAAATAAAATTATATACATAATATTTTTGAAAATAAAATAAAATAAATTAATATCATTATTATTTCGTGTATATAAAATATAATTACTAACATTATTATACATCACGTTCCATTTAATGCTTCATTAAATGATAAATCACGTCGTTTTTTAGGAGGTAATCCATCGTATACATTAGCGATGTTATTGTGTATATGATGAAATGGAATATAATAAGATGTGTTTATGATATAATGAGTAAATATTAATAATATCTTTATAAATATAATATGTAACGTTTTATTCCATCATCATACCCAACCTTGAGAAGTGGCAATGGAGAAACGAACAACATTGCTTCATAAGGCGGTTGATTGTCATACACCAAATCATTGATTTCATAAGTCATTTTATGGAAGTGTAGGTGTTTTTAGATCATCAAATTGTAATAAAAAAATTTTATTTATGACACAACTGATATTATATCAACATAGTATAATAGAAATCGGTGGAGGTGGATAATGAAGTAAAATAAAGATGCTTGTTGGAGATTTTCACCTCTTCTACATGTATATTTTTTGGTTTCCACTATACTCTTATATAGTGGAATTTATGTTAAAAATAATTAATCTAGGAGAATGGGATGGTTTTGGGATTTAATTTGGGTGGTTATTGGCAAAAATAATTTTATTGTTTTAAGTGGAGACAATAGGGGGGCCTTTTATAATTTGTGTTAGTGGCACACTTGATTTTTTTTTGAAATATTGAATTTCACTGATTTATTTTTCATGTTTATTTCCTACAAAATAATGGTAAATTCTCTATAAGTGAATTCCTAATTTATAAATATGGCAATAAAATAGGTTTTGTACATTTTTGGTTCCGTTTTAAACATTATATTTTATGTTTTACAACTAAATAATTTTTTTACATTAATATCTATTATTAATGTTAACTATTATACCAAATAATTATTTTAAGAAATTACTATGAAATTATTATTTAATATAAATTATGGTCATTCAAAAAATTTGAAATCTTTTTTTAAAATAAAACAGCTATATATGGATGAATTTAATTTAAAAATAATCCCATAGTTGGGACGAGAGAGGGGTTTTCATATAAAAAAATTCAAATGATTACAGAGTTTTAAAAAGAATTCCATATAAAACAGATTCTTGTGAAGTTAAATGGTTTTATATATTTAATATTTATTGATTTAGTCTTTCAAACAAATTCATAATATAAAATATCATTATTAATTATTTAGATGTAAAGTTATTTTTCAATTTAATTTCAATATCATTCACTATTGCGAAAAAAGTTACACATCTCAAAAATTATGAAATATTCATCTTTAAAAAATTGATTTATTATAATTATAAAAATAATAATAATTTTTATATAAAATTTATAACAGTTATAAAAGTTAATTTTAAATTATGCACTCTGAGCATGATAAAACAAACATTTTAAAATGTATTTCTTTTCAAAAAAATCATTCATTTTCATTCAAACTATTGTTATTTTATTATTAATTGATAGACAAGTAATTATAATTTTTAAAATATATACTTTCATAAGATATATATTCATATTATTAAAAGTCATTATAATTCCTAGGCAATAATTTTCAAATTAAATAAAAATAAAAATAATATTTTTTTTCACATCTAGGTATTACATGAAACTCAAGATTAAATCAGTTTAGTGTTTAATATAATATATACTCAATGATTCATGTCTCATCGACTATTGAATAATATGTTATTATTTTATAATTTTAGGTTGTTACATTCTCCCCACCATTACTAAATTTCTCCCTCACAATTTAAACATGGTCTTGGAAAATATGGGTTTGACATTTTAATATTATTCTATGGAAACTAAAACATCCACATAATAAAATTGAAATGGAATTACAAAAGTCATATGGTATAATCCCTTATCATGGTTTCTATATTGGAAAAGATAGGTTGTAAATGATTTCATGGTCATGGAAGTGAAAAATAACACCCAAATATTGTGAGTGAGAGATATAGAGAACATGTTCAATAGAATGTTAATGAGAATAAATTCTTAAACTAATTGTCTGAAAAATCTAATTGATATCTTAGAAATAGTGAAAGTAGAACAATAGTTTTGTTTCAATATCCTTTTCCAGGTGTTTAAGAGTTCATTCACATCCCTAAAAATTTAAGGATGTATTTTTAATTGATATTTTTATATTTCATAAGACCAATTTATTATTTTAGTTATTCCTTAATAAATTTCAAATTCATCCAATACTCAATGAAATGAATATTCAACAATGTAATTTTTTGAAAACAGTAAAAAATATAAACTTCAAAGATCGTATAATCTCTAAAATACTAAAAATACATTCCAAATATCATTACTAAAACCAAAAATGTTTATCTAATGTTATCTAATAAAAAAGGATGCTCAACTCAATAAATTATCTATATCATTAACATTAAAGCTCCTCCAAAATATTTTTGATCAATTTTATTAGGAAGGTTAAAAAATAGACATTATATTCGTCTGAAAAAATACAGCATCTCCTAATAATCATATACGAAACATGTTATTACCTTCATAATGTATTCTCCTGAGGCATGTTAATAAGCTAAATTACTAAAAACCATTATTGAAAATAATCATGAATCCATATTCCATAAATAAAACACATGTTATTTGATATATTCATTAAATACAAAAATGTTTTATAATCCATTAATGATATCATAAAACACTTTTCCAATAAATCATTAATCAATTCCATGGTATCCAAAACTATCTAATTTACCTTATCTGTATCAGTCATATATTTATACTAACATCATTATCTATATATAAGGAACATTTTAGGGTTATATTTCCCTCAATCACCAGTTTTCCATGAAGTTTAACATGACACTAAATCACTTTTTGTTGTCAAAATTCAAAAAAATTATTCAAATACTTTTTGAAATATTATTATAACAAAATAATTATTCAATAAATATTTATAATTATCATAATTTAATCAATAATATTCTTTTATAAAATATTAAAAGTATCCAAATAAATAACCACATTAATCACTTGAATTTTGTTATATTAATTGCATAATCTTAACCTTGATACCCTTCCTTCTTCTGAGGTATGTTCCCTTGAATTTTTGAGCATTGGATTGCATATTTATCCATGTTATTAATGTTGAGACACAGAATAAAGGTATTTTTTCATTATTTTTCATTATTTATATTACTGACCCTTTTCTATACACTTATTACACACACCCAATCCCTTCATGGATTTAACGGGTTGATTCAACCAATAGTTATCACATGCGGGGAAACACTTATATACCTTCTTAAATTTATAAATTATTTTATTTTTATTCATATTCTTCTCATTATTTAATATGATTCCATAATTTATATGGAAATATTTCAAAGCCATGATAGTATATAAAACCATTTCATCATATAATGATAATTTTTGAGATATTAGTTCGCTTATGAGATATGTAATATTATATTCAATGAAATGGTTAATCATGAATACTATGTTGCATATGTAATACATATTATAACTTTATATCCTTATAAATGAATCATTATGCTCTTAAAAACATTCTTACTCCTTTTATATTAAGCTAATGATCTTTCTATTAATATTATATTGTTTTTCATGAGGGAAATAATTGTCATCGAATTCATCCAAAACTTATTTTTATTTCATGAATTCTATTTCCTTTTTCAACCTATTATTATGGATTAATGACTCTAATTGTTCAGAAGATCCATTGAGAAATACCCTTGTTGTGTAAAATTTTTATGTTCACCACATCCCAATTGAAAAAATATATTATTCGAAGACTTAATACATTTCTCATATTCCATTTGATTAGTAGTCCAACTAAATTATGGGGGAACCTGTCTCATAATGTGATCCTAAATTTGAGAATCCTAATTATTAACTAGTTTATTTGATTGAGAAATTTTATGTGTCATAACCAGAGTAAGATTCCCAAATATACACATACATTTACAAGTTCCAATACAATATATATCGGCTTCCTCGGTAAGGTGACATCTATATTGGACACAAGCATTGATACCATTCTTCCTTCATCATCCATATCTAAATAATATAATATAATGGATTATATCATAACATTATGAATAATTTATAATTCCAAATGAGTTGTAACACTAATAATAAATTAAAATTAATTCATTATTGATCTCAAAATCATAACCCATGTTTCTGTGGGGGTATTTTTTTCAAATCCTTTATAATATTGTGTAAAGAAATGTTGAATTATCTTAAATATTTCTACCAATAATTAATAACCATGTGTGGATTAAATCCCTTTATTGTGTACCAGATAATGGTTGAGTAAATTTCGACCCACATTTTCAGATTTATTACCCATATTTACCTCTGTTCAAGAACCACATCCACTTCAAGTATCCATAGTGTTTTGTATTTCTAGGAAGAACCAAATACTATATCCCTTGCAAAAAAATTAACATTTTCTTCTATATTTGTCCTTATAGTTTATCATACGGCTATGTTTCCAAATCTATTTTCCCATAAATATAGTTCACAAATTTTATAATGAATATTTTATGATACCAACTATAATGGACCCAACCTGAGTACCCAGAAGACGATTCCTTACATTATTTCAATGGATTAAATACAATTTTTAAGATGTAAAACATATAATAAATATATAAATTTGAATAAAAAACAAATACACGATATATATTTTTAAATTGGAGTATAAAATAAAAAATATTATATAAAAATAATTCTCATAATCCAGGAAAACACATTCAAAGTATTCATCTTCATAACCTTGGTAAGGGAATAAAAATAAGGGTGAGCTCAAATACTAAGTAATGATTATATATAGTAGAATCTATAATGAAAAAAATTATAATAATCAACATGTATAGGTAGATAACCGAACATGAATTTCATTTAAATAACATTAATGTCATTGTGAGATAAGGTAAAACATTTATGGTAAGTTAAATAACTAAAAATACATTAAATTAAAAAAATAAACTAAGAATAAAATGCATCCACATAAAATTTCATAGTTTAAATAACATCTATAATGATAGAAACTAAAATAAAAATGAATTAAATGATTAATTATTGGATCTAAGGTTTCCATGGAACATGATACCCATACTATAGATACCATTTACAAGATAGTTTAAAAAATACTGGGAGAAAAGACATCTGATTTAGCCGACTAATTTATCTTTTTAGGCTACCAATACAAAAAGGGGATCACATTAACTGGTCTCAAAACCTTGTCATATCCATCCAATTAATTCATAATATGTTGAATATTTTATTAAAATCAATAAAAACTATTCCATATCACAATGTATTGGTATTGAGTGAATGATATAGATTTATCAACATTTCTGCAGATATTTATGTGACATTAAAAGTATAAAACATATGTAAAAATGGTTTTAGGTGTAGAAAATAATCATATCTATCATAAAATAGTATTTATATTTAATTTAAATTAAATTTTTTAAAATAAAATATTATAATTACTAATTTTTTGAAGATAAATTTAACAATCACAAAAATAGTAAAATTGAAATATAACTTTAAACACTTGGTAATTTTAAATTCAAATCCCCTTTGATGAAATGATCCAAATAGAAACAAAAAATAACATTTAGTAAGAATTAATTCTGAAGGGTAGGTACAGACAGCCTCCTCAGCACTCCACGTCCGTCAGACTCCTCCGTGTACTGTCTCGTCGTATGGTCCACCTTTGTGTATTGTCTAGTCCTTGCACTCTCACCCTTCATCAGCGATGTCCGTCGTCTACATCCATCTCAACAAGGTGCGGGAATAACCCATTCATGGGTGAGTATAATGATACTCAATAGGGACATGAGACCATCAAGGTCTCACAAAATCCAGCTATAATAAACCATAGAGTATGAAATCAATGGATGGTCATTACTTAGGTATATAACCATACATATACCTATGTTATCAAGTAACTCATCTCAATCATGAGTAAAACACATAAGTCACTGAATCATCTCGCACAGGTAACCATCTTTTCTAGAGTGATAGAGATGATCAGATGTAGTCACTGATTAATCTAAACTATTGGACCCACAACAGATCCCGGAACAGCTGTTGGAACATTCAGACCCACATAGGATCCAAGAATAGTAGTCGGAGCTATCAGACCCACACTGGATCTAGGACCAGCTAAGCTGTCGGACCCACACATGATCCAGGACCAGAAATTCTGTCAGACTCATATAAGATCCATGAAAAGCTGTAAGAACTGTCGGACCCCCACAGGATCTAGGAACAGTTTTCAGGACTGTTGGACCCACACAAGATCCATGAAAAGTTGTTAGGGCATAGCCAACTGTAGGGTTTTCACAAAGTATGCTCAATTCTGGGAGGGTATGAAACTCAATCCATGTTTAGACATGTCAACTATCACCAATTCCCATGGATAATTATTTCAAAGGTCCATCTCGTCATAGAGGACTCAACGCAATAGACGACGCGTCAATCGGACGCTTGGTCTGTGAGTTATTAGCTTTTTAGTCTCGTGAGCCTGGTGGGATTCGTGTACGATCCAACATGGACATAACTCAAGATTACCAAAAACTCTAGTGGGGTAAACTCAAAGGGACCGTCGCACACCATGAATACCAGCACCACTGACGGTTCTTCAAATGTTCGTCTGATGCCAAAGTTATTTCGCAAGAAGGTATGGGGTCAGTAGTGGGCTCGGTTCCAATCTGACCCAGTCGGACAGACTTGACCCAAACCATTCTGGTCCAACATGGTTTGGTTCGACCCGGTCAGGCCTACTGGGTCTCACCTGGCCCGTTGGGTGGGTCAGACTGCTATATTTGGCCCAGTCCACTGGGCCCCGCCCAGCAGATTACGAGGGCGATTCAACCCAGAGGTCCCCACGTAGGCAACTCGGCCCGAAGGCCGGGCCTAGTTCAGCCAGTGCCGTGAGGGGCATGGCTGGTGAAACTTGGCCCGGGAGGTCATCTCAGTCAAGAGGCCTGCCTGAGGGACGCATTTAGAGCGCGCAGGGTTGGGGTAGGACAGCTGGACACTGGACAGGCCACAGGGACGCTGACAGGGCGCCGGGCAGGACATGAGCGCACCGAGCAGGCTGCGGGGGTGCTGGTAGGGTGCCAGGTAGGGCGTGGGGCACCGGGTAGGGCGCGGAAGTGGCCGGGCAGGCCGCAGAGGCTGCGGGCAGGTGGGCCGCGCAATAGGCATGGTGCTGGGAGGCTGCAGGTAGGCGGGCCGAGCGCCGATCAGGACGATGGTGTTCAGCCGACAACATCTATGTGTCGTGGGGGCGGTGTGATTCGCGGAGGCCGCGGGTAGTTCGGCCTTCGTCATTTCCACCTTCGTCGTCGTCGCCTCATCTCCATGTTGTAGAACACCAAGAAAAAAATCGACGGAGGGTGTCAATCCATGTTAGGTTGGCCCGCACCCTCCTCATGTAGAGAGGTATCAGTATAACATATGATCAACGACACACCCGAAACAATCCCTTTTTTTCCAATGAAGAAAATAAAAAGAATGGTATAACATCCTCAAGCAATAAACACCCAACCTTTGATTCTCCGGTCGTTGTTCATCACATTTGTCGTGCACCTCAAATCCTGAGCTGCGTCGGCTCGTTGAGGACGCTCCATGACGGTAGTTTTTGAGGAAGGAAGTCGAAGAAGAAAACATCACCGTCATTCTTCACGTTCTTCATGGAGGAAGTGTTCTTCGTTGAAGAGGCTTTCTCCCAGAGCTCCTCCCAATTCTCTAAAACCAAGTCTTTCCCCAATTCCACCACCAGGGAAAATAAATAGCCAATAACAAAACAATTGTCATGATTTATTTTTATGTTGAAACATAAAATTAATTGACAACAATTAATTTTATGTTGAAAAATATAATTTATTGATAGATTTAATTTTTTGTGGCCACTATAAAATTAATTTGACAATAATTAATTTTTTGTTTACACATAAAATGAATTGGAAGCATTAATTTCATGTTGACACATAAAATTAATTTGACCGACATTATTTTTATGTTGACACGTAAATTAATTGGTATCATTAATTTCACGTTGACACATAAAATTAATTGATAGGTTTGAGAGGTTTCTTCTCCCTCCCCATTAATTTGGTGGGGTATGTCTTGTGTGGTCCCTACATCATACCCTCTCACAGGAGGTTATCCTCTGGTGGGCCCCACCACCATAACCTATCATGGGAGGTTAGGGTTTGGCGGTTCCACCTCCAACTCCCAAGTAGAGGTGCTAACCAACAATCACCCACATGGAAGAATATAATAAAATAAAGTGTAGTACATTTTATTGTTTTGTTATTTTTTTATGAAAACAAAAAAACTAAATTTTATTCTTGACCAACTTTTGTCGTGGTCAAAGTTTTCTTAAGCGAATATTGGTCCTGTGAGTTCAACAGTGCCCTCAGATTTTAGTTTTGAGCACTAGTTAAAATGTTATAAAATCCCGCTCATACTTTCACTGAATGTACCTGAACTAAACACCATAAATTGATTCCAGGAACACCGAGCCTTGTAATCAAGAACCATAAATTTTCACAGACTCGTAAAATTCCAATGTATTTAAAAAAATAATTTTCCACGGTATTTTCGGGTCTTTAAATTCTCCCCAGCTCAGGGGTTTATGTCCCCGTAAGCTACAACTCAAACATTGGGAAAAAATGTGGGAACTGAGCATGCATCGGAGCCTCCCACTCCCATGTTCTCTCTTGGAGGTTCCCATGCTTCTAGTGAATACACACCAGAGGTATTAACCATCCACATAGGATCAGCTGCTGTCGATCCTCAATCTCCACTGGAACCTCTGTAAAAGTTTCCCCATCATCGACTTCAAGATCCCCATGGTCGATGATGTGTGAAGGGTCACGCACATATCTCCTATGCTGGGATACATGGAAGATGTCCTGCACCTGGTAAAACTGAGGTGGAAGATCCATGAGGTAATCCACCTCGCCTACTCTACTTAGGACCTAGAATGGTCTGATGATTCTCATAGATAACTAGCCTCCATAGACAAATCTATGAAAACCTCATCAGGGTGAGACCCGTAGAAAGATGTGGTTTCCTTACTCGAACTCCAGTGGTCTCCCTCTCCAGTCAGCATATGACTTCTGCTTGCTCTGTGCAGTCTTCATCCGCTCTTGGATGATCTGAACCTTTCCGTGGTAGCTCGTAACATCTATGGACCCACTAGTGCTGACTCCCCAGGGTCTGTCCAACATAGTGGTGATCTGCAAGGTCGACCATACAAGGCCTCAAAAGGTTCCATCCCAATGGTGGAGTGATAACTGCTATTATAGGAAAACTCATCCAATGGTAAGTGATCCTCCCAGCTACGACCGAAGTCGAGCACACAAGAACACAACATGTCCTCGAGGGTCTGAATGGTCCTCTCAGCATAGCCATCAGTCTATCGATGGAAGGTGGTGCTCTGATGAAGCTATGTCCTGAATTATTCTTGCAACCCCTTCCATATCCTTGAAGTAAAGCATGAGTCAAGATCAGAGACAATAGAAGAAGGTAATCAATGTATCCCCACAATCTCCTGCATGTAGAGGGATCCCAAGATCTCTACTGAACCCTACTATCTGATCAGTAGGATGTGGGGAAACTTGGTGAGTTGGTCAATGATCGACCAAATGGAATCGTGACCCCTGGATGTACGTGGAAGACCCGTCACGAAGTCCATGGATATCCCATCCCACTTCCACTCTAGGACCTCTAAGGGCTGAACCATGCATGCTGGTACCAGGTGCTGGGCATTCACTTTCTGACAAGTGAGGCATCGAGAGACAAAATTTACCACCACATTCTTTATACATGGTCACCAGTGTTGTCGTCAAAGGTCCTGGAACATCCTTGCCACAATTGGATGTATTGCTAGAGGGGACGTGTGTAACTCCCTCAAATCTTCTTCCAAAATTGACACGAGCACCATAGTACATCCTCTGAATATAATGACCTGCTCCCTACCTTTTGAAAATTCATCAGGTGCCTATACTGTAGACATCTATGTAGGTCGTGTCTCATAGTCAGTGTCCCCATGATGTGCTTCCCTAACTGACTGAAGGAGTGGGGGAGTGACTATAAGAGACTGTAGAAAGGATCCTCCTCCTATATCCACAAAGGATATCTTCAAAGCGTCCAGCTGATCCATCACCTCACCTAGCTTCTATATACCTGATCTCTTATTGAGTACATCTGTGAAAACATTCCCCTTCCCAATAGTATAGACTATCCCTAAGTCATAGTCCTGAGAACCATATGTAATCAGTACTCACTCCTGCATTAGGACACACCCAATTCTGGTCTGTGATGCATCACAGTAGACTACGTACCATACGCCTACATTTGGACGCCTCAAGATGGGGGGCACTAGTTTGCCTCTGCCTCAACTATTGAAAGATTAGTTGGCATCTCTCTGACCATAGGAAGGGTTTCCCCTTCTTCGTCGAGGCTAATAGTGGTGCTGAAACTCTGTAGAAGTTTGGTATGAACCTCTGGTAATATCCATCCAATCCCAGGAAACTTCATACCTTCGTCACACTCTTGGATGGTGCCCAAGCAAGTACCACCTCAATATTTGCGGGATCCACTGTAACTCCTGCCTCTGAGATGAAATTCAAAAGGAAATGAACCTCTCGAATCTAAAACAGGCACTTCTAGAGCTTACCGTAAAGCTAGTGCTCTCTGAGTGTTTTTAGTATTACCTGCAAATGGTTGGCATGCTCCTCCTCAGCAGTCGAATAGATCAAAATGACTTCGATGTGGACTATGACAAATAGATTGAGTTATGACTGGAATATTTTGTTCACGATTCCCATGAACACTGATGGAGCATTGGTTACACCGAAGGGCATAACCAAAAACTCATAGTGGCCATATCGACACCTAAAACCGTCTTCTGAACATCCTCGTCATGAACTATGAGCTGGTGATAACCTGATATGAGGTCAATCTTAGAGAACCACCGTGATCCCTTCAGCTGATGAAAGAGGTCTTCAATCACCGAGAGTGGGTACTTGTTATTCACGGAAACCTCGTTTAGGTGATGGTAGTCAACAAAAATCCTCAAGCTCCCATCCACCTTCTTGGAGAACAGAATCAAGGATGTTCAGGGAGAAACACTGGGCCAGATGAATCCCTTCCTCTATAATTTCTCTAGTTTACCCTCAACTCATGAAGACCATTAGGAGCCATCCGATATGCTGTAGTAGATATTGGTTCCATCCCGGGGTACATGTCATTGTATAATTCCACCAATCTCTGAAGATGTAGTCTAGAATATCTTCAGGGAAAACATTTTTGTATTGGTCCACCACTACAGGATAGCTCGAACTGTCCACATCAACTAATCTGAGGGTACGATAAGCCTACTAATTAGTGATCGCCTCCACCCTACTCCGAGTAAGTCCGTCCTACACTGCAAAGACTCCCTTCATTCCAGTGAAGGTTAATCTAGTCCCATCCACGTGGACACACCACACTTTGTGCCTAATACAGTCAATATTATCATGGACTGTATATAACTAGTCCATACCCAAGTTGACGTTGTAAGGCCTCAACACTGCTATAAGGAGATCTCATCCAAAGCTCTCACCTCCCAGAGTAAGCTCACACTACCGGCTCTAGTGTGTAATCATCGAGTCTGCTCCCATAGGAGTCTCTAGCTATAAGGATCATGCCAATGGATAAGTCAGAATCTCTGAGCTCCAAACAAGGGATGTGGCAATGAAAGAGTGACTGGAACCTCTGACTATAAGAACTGCAGCTAAGGAGGAGTAGACACCGATAGTACATAAAATAATCTCTCGAGCACCATACTCGTATGCCTCAGCTTCTTGGAGCTGTGCTCTCTCCTGTCTACATGCCCCCTGTGGTCGGGGAGGACCTCCTATTGGTGGTGGTAGTAAAGCCTTGAAACTTCACCCCCTTCCAGATACTCGACCCGCTCCTCTATCATATCTACAAGCTCCCTGCAGACCTCTATGAGAGAGTCTTTGTTTCTACCTCAGTGTTCCTTCGATTGTATGTTGATCATCTGTATGGCGGGTCGGACAGTCGTGAGCCATGTGGCCCTCCCCGCCATAGGAGAAACAATGTATGTTCCTCACATGACTGGATCTGTTTTATTTGCCATGCAGAACTAAAACCGTGTCCTAAGGTTGTCCACCAGATGGTCTAGTCCGCTTGGACCTCTAGGACATCTGTCTGATGCTTGCTGCAGATGACTCCGCTACATGATTCCCGATGGTGGGTCTCACTACTGGTGACCGCTCATCCAAGAAATTATCCCCTAAGAGGGCTTGATCCAACACCTCTACATGTGTCGGGATGATGAGGGATACCATCGAAGCTCTGATCTCTCACCTGAGACCCTACTTGAAGGTTTGAGCCCTAAATAAATTTCCCCGCACTACACTTTTGGAGTAGCGCAAGATGTCGGTGAACATCGTTGTGTACTATGATACTATCATACTACCCTTCTGTAGATGAATTTTCACCTGTTTCCACACCACACGTAGGGTGGCTGGGAAAAACTCAGCCTATAACAGGCTCTCGAATTCTGCACAGAGTAGTGTCTCCTTGTCATGCACCTGAAGCATCAGTCTCAACCATCTTCCAGCTACTGCCTAAAGGAGACTCACAAAAAGGATCACTATGAAGTCTTCTGGTGTCGCTACTAGCCTGAAGACTCTCACCATAGCCTCCATCCAACCCTCAACTGCCTGAATGTCTGACTCACCCCAAAACCTAGGCACCCTCTTACGCTGCAACTCGTGCAGCGTGCTCAGGTGGCATGCATTTTATACTACTGGGGCTGGTGGTATCGGTGTCCAATGGGTAGTGGTACTGCTGGAACCTCCACTGTGATGGGGACCTACACCAAGGCCTCATCGCTCGGTGGGCTACCATCTCGTACAACTCTCGGAACATTGGCTATCTGTCTGCGTGGAGGCATCCTGAAAAGAAACACGTGCGCCACAGACAATAAGTTATACCTAGTGATATGACTCAATATATCACAAGAAAACTCTTGAAAACACACATGTAATAATTTTTTTTGCAATGAGTTGGAAATCTGAAGACAAGGTGCTGGGGTATGGATACGTCGACCGCCGCACCAAAAATGGACTCTATGAACTGAAAACCAAACTATGTCCCCTTAAAACTATTATTTCATAGAAATAAGTATCTGAGTCTAATGTTATGTGCTAGAAACGACTCCTATGATACCGATTTTTCATGACCCGACCCCCAGGGCCCGTGCCGTGACTACCCCAAGCCCGCCTTCCAAAGGCCAGTGGAATGTGACTGGAATCAAAGGCATAAAATCCCAAGAAACTGGGAATACATTTCCTATATAAACTGAAAACACACACAACAGTGTACAAGATAGAAGTAAACACTATGTAAAGATGTATACAGAAGAATTTATAGAAAGTAAAAGGGGAAAGAAATACAAGCCCAACTGTTAAGTACAAGTACAACTAAAATGGGAATGAACAACTGAATGGTGGAACCAGCTCCTGGATCGTCCACAATGTATCCAACCTGAAGGGTAAGTACAAAGAGCCTTCTCAGCACTCCACTTCCATTAGAATCCTCCATGTACCAACTCGTTGTATGTTTCACCTCTAGGTACTGTCCAGTCCTGGAGCTCTCAGCCTCCATTAGCGCTGTCCGTCATCGACATCCAACACAAAAAGGTGCAGGCATAGCTATGCGAGGATGAGTATAACGATTGTCAGTAGGGACCCTGAGACCCTCAAGGTCTCATAAAATCCAACAATGATAATCCACAGAGTATGAAATCAACAGATAGTCATTACATACGTATATTACCATACATATACATAAGTTATCAAGTAACCCATCTCAATCCTGAGGAAAACACAGAAGTCACTAACTAAGCTCACACATGTGATCAACATTTCTAGAGTGATAGATATGATCAGATATAGTCACTGATTCATCTATGTTTTCATTCCCACAGAGGATCCAGGACCTGTAGTTATAACTTTCAGACCCACACATGATTGAAGAATAGTAGTCGGAGTTGTCGGACCCACATAGGATCCAGGACCAGCTAAGTTGTCAGACCCACACAGGATCCAAGACCAGCTATTTTATTGGACCCACACAATATCCAGGAACAGATGTCAGAACTGTTGGACCCACACAAGATCCAGTAACAGTGGTCAGGACTGTCAGACCGACATAGGATCCAGGAACAGTCGTCAGGGCGCAGCCAGCTGTAGGTTTTTCACAAAGTACGCTCAATTCTCAGATGGTCCACTCCTCAAGACATGTTTAGACAGATCAAAAACCACCAAGTCCCATATATAAGTGTCTCAAAGCTCTGTCTCTTCATGATGGTGTCAATGAAAAAGATAGTGCGTCAATCGGACGCTCGGTCTGTGATTTATTAGCTTTTTAATCCCATGGTCCCGGTTAGATTCGTGTACGATCCAACCTGACCATTTCTCAAAATTACCCTGAACACCAGTGGGGTCAACTCATAGGGACCGTCGTGCTCCAAGAATACCTGTGCAGTTGATGGTTCGTCAAACGGTCGTTCAATGCCGATGTTATTTCCCATGAAGGTATGTGGCTAACAGTGGGCCCGGGTTGGGTCCGACTTGGTCGAACCGAGTTGGCCCAACCATGTCTGGGCTGACATGGTCTGCGTCGACATAGTATGCCCGCAATGTTTGTCCCAGTCTGATGGGCCTGGCCCAGTGGACTGCGTGGGCGGTTCATCCTGGAGGTCACCACGTAGGTGACTCGGCCCGAAGGCCCGGGCCGGTTCGGCCAGTGCCGTGAGGGGTGCTGCTTGAGCGGCTCGACCTGGGAGGTCAGGCCAGTCAGGAGGCCAGCGGGCAGGTGGTGCGGAGCACGGGCAGAGCGCACGGGGGTGGGGCAGGATGGATGGACACTGGACAGGTTGCGAGTGTGCCAGGTAGGGCGCGACAGGGGCCAGTCAGGCTGAGAGGCACTAGTATGACGGCGGGCAGGCCACCGGGGCACTGACAGGGAACCGGGCATGGCACCAGGCATGGCGCGGGGGCACCGGGTAGGGCACGGAAGTAGCCGGGCAGGCCGCGGGGGCCACAAGCAGGTGGTCCGCACATCGGGAAAGGTGCTGGGAGGCCGTGAGATGGTGGGCCGTGCTTTGGGCAGGGTCCAGGATGCCGCTGGTAGGCATGCCACGCGCTAGGCACGACGCCGTGTGGCTGCGGGTAGGCGGGTCGTGCACCGCTCATGCCGGAGGTGTTCGGCCGGAATAATCAGTGGGTCATGGGAGCGGCGTGATTTTTGTAGGTCATAAGTAGCGTGACCATTGTCATTGCCTCCTTCATTGATGTCGCCTCATCGCCATGTCATAGAAGACCAAGAAAGAAAAATCGATGGAGGGTGTCGGGCCATGTTTGTTATGCTCGCACCCTCCATGTTTAGGGAGGTATCAATTGTATCATCAAGAAAAGAAGATTATCAATAACTCTCCCACAACAATCCATATTTATCTAATGATTTTTCTATGTAAAAGGGTATAACCTCATCAAGAAATAATCCTCCTACCTTTGATTCACCGATCGTTGTTCATCACGTCCTCCGCACGTCCCAAATCCCGAGTCGTGTCGGCTAGTTGACGACGCTCCACGTTGGTAGGATTTGAGGAAGGAAGTCGAAGAATAATATTTCACTGGTTTTCTTCATGTTCTTCGTGGAGGAAGCATTCTTTGTTGGAGATGATTTCTCCCAGAGCTCCTCCCAAATCGATAACGCCAAGCCTTTCCCGAATTCCACCACCAGGGAAAAGATATAACCCATAACAAAACAATTGGCTTGATTTAATATTATGTTGACACATAAAATTAATTGGAAGCATTAATTTCACATTGAAACATAAAATTAATTGATAGGGTTGATAAGTTTCCTCTCCCTCCACATTAATTTGGGGGGTTAAGTCTCATGTGGTCCCCACGTCATAACCTCTCACAGGAGGTTATGCTCGGATGGGACTCACCACCATAACCTCTCATGGGATCTTAGGGGGTGGTGGTTCCACTTCCAACTCCCAATTGGAGGTTCGATCCAACAATCACTCACATGACAACTTTAAATCCAATAATATGTTGTACACATTATTTTATTATTTTTCTTAAAAAAATCCAAAAACTACCTTTTATTATCGACCAACTTCTGGAGAGGTGAATGTTTTCGTAAGAGAATACCAATTCTGCAAATTCAATGGTACGCTCGGATTTCATTTTAGAGAACCAGTTCAAAAGTTATAAAATCCCGCTCATACATTTACTGAATGTACCCGAAGAAAACTTCAAAAATTGATTTCGGGCACACCGAGCCTCAGAATCAAGCACTGTAAATTTTCAGGGACTCGTAAAATTTCCATGTAATTAAAAAAAGAATTATCAATGGGATTTATGGGTCTTTACGTGGTGGTGGTGGAATTTGATCATATAATGTTAAACATTAATCTCCTCTTCATTTATTACAAGCTCCTCAGACAATGCTTCCTATTTTAGGGATACACATTCGACCAAATGGAGGTATATGATCATGAAATTTCCATTAACATAGTGTTCCATTTTCCATGTCAACCTTTATAATCATTATTTCACATCAATTCAGGATGTCTCAGGTCCCATGGAAACAACCTCTAATGGAATAAAAAATATAATCTTCTAATTTGTTTAACACATTACGTAGCTTCACTAAAGATATTCCTTAGGATAGGAGCACACATGTGTATTCCATTGGTAGAACAAACTTTAAACCCACTATTTTCTCGCCATACTTAATAACTAATTTTTTAAAATAATTATTATCTACCAAAACTATTTTACCTCATTCTAAAAATATCTAAATCACCCAAACCATATCTATAACTCCATCATTGAATGGTATATTGATGGGAACAACTCAGGCTCGAATTTCACTATATAATACATGACTAAACAACGACACATCAAGTATTCCATCATGGAACATATTTAATGAGTAGATATTGAGGTTTATAACCCTCATCATGTACAAAATCATGGATATGTTTCCTTTTTGTAGGTCTAAATGTTTTTGGGACAATGTTATACAAAATGTATGTTGGAAATACTCCTTGAAAAAAATGTGCTAAAACACTGACCTTGGATGTTTCATATGAACATGGTAATAGATGGCGGAGGGCCATAACTAAATAAATTTTCAATCAAGGAGATTAGATTCTAGAAACACTATATGATCAATAGGTGTTTAAACCAATAATAACACATGGTTCAATGCCACTAGTAATTTCACCACTAAATAAAGGTCTGACTCACCTCATAACCTCATTAATTACAATAACTTAAACATTTTAAATATAATTATCCTACACAAATACTAAATCTATTTCAAAAGAATAATTAGTATCTAAAAGGTTTCATGTTCACAAAAATACCATATAGGTGTGGGATAGTACTCTTGAATACCATTAGAGAAACGACTCCATGCATTCCCAATCAGAAGATATCAACATTCAGTTATTAAATAGACAACTCCCCTCAATGTAGATTTACTAAATGAGGATGAAATTATAGAATGAGTACATAAAAAGACAACATAGGGATACTAGTTCCCTTTTAGAATAGTGTAATTGTGTATTTAAGAAGATAACCCCTTATTTATCAAATCATATCTAGGGATATGACATAATAAGTACATGAAAAACATTAACCAACTCTTACATGATGCATATATAATCATATATTACCAAAAACCCATTTCCATTGAGTTCTTCATAGAAATGGAAATTACTATAATGATTGCAAAGAGATATGTTGTCCACTATACCAAAAAAAAGATCCCTAAAATGAATGTTAAACACAATGAAATTTTTCAATACGAACCCAAATTCACAACCCATCCTCAAAACACACTAAATAGAAACATTTTCTCTAAGAAAAAGAACCACTTTGATACCACCCTATCATGCCTCGAAAAACTAGTACTATATCTATTCTGGTATTATAAAGAATATTCCACCCCAATATCATCACCAAAAATATAGTGGATAGGGAGTAGCACCAACTATGAATGTCACGTAATTTGGTGGAATTGGAGTAATGTACTTGTATGCAACCACGCATCTCCATACTATATATAATAATTCATTATATACATAAAAACACCATAAGATATAACCATATGGGAATCCCAAAACTAATTCACACTAAGAATGAATAAAATTAAAACCCATTGAGAAATAGTAAAAAATAGTTACCTCTGACTCAAAATAAATCAAACCACATAAATTTGGAATAGATGAAGACTACTTGATTCACAACACCCAATACTTACTATGTCATCACATATAACATCTCATTAACCCTATACTCTCTCTCAACCAACATATTCTACACTGTGATCACTATTATACCATCCATAATATACATAGGAAAATATATATATATATATATATATTTAATCCATATATGGGTGAAAATATACCTACATAGTATGATTCCATAAAAGTATATTAAAATAAATATATATATCAACCAAACAAGAAAAATTAACATAAAAATTAAATGAGATGTATATTTTTTTTTATTTTTTTTATAAAGATAGTTTCTTTATTTAAATTCCCACTATAAATTATTCATACAGCGTGAGAAAACTAATTAAATGAAATAGAAAACATCACAATATCCATGACTGATTTCAGAACCCATAGTTTCTGACCTTCTACTCACCATGAAATATGTAGTAATAGAAGGAGTAACCAACCCCAATGGAGGAATAATAACTCTTAAGGTATAGAATATCAAAAGAGAAGGGATATTAATGTAGGGATGAATGACTAACCTCCATGATTGTAGGAGTTATTAACTCCATCAGTCATGTGGGGGACCCCACCTTATCGAGGCTAATGGAATAATTTACCCATGACCAATAAAAAAACAACACCAGGACTATGTGGGGTGGGGGGGTTCTAAATAGGATAACTAATTTATTAAAACCTTCCCATATTAGCAATAAACATTCATGGAAGTTGATAAACTGTTTTTAACTCTAATCATTTCTACCAAATGTACTCATCATCTCTACATATATGAAGATCCTAAAATTTCATAAATCAAAAATAATTTGAACTTTTAAGATGAAGATGAATATATTTTCACAATATATATTGGGGAAAATAAGGAATGGATTATTAATTCAACCAAATATGAGTCTTTGGATTGAATTTATGATAAATCCCATTGACTAAAATATATTTGAAATGTTTTTTAGGACATAAAGTGTAGGAATAGGGAAGTAGGTAGTTCATTTACAATCACTACATTAAATATAAGGTTTAACCTAAACATTGTACCATTGATAGTTACATCACATGTGTGACTATGATCCCACTCAAGTATTTATTCCAAATACACATTGAGTTGAGTTTTTAGGATTTAGGCAATGATATTTCCATAATAACACTATGTATGAGATTCAAAGGGTGTGTTGGGGTTTATGTTTTTGAGACCTGAGTCATGTTAGTATAATAATATTTAATATTGTCTTTGATTTAAATTATTTTGGATGAATTGTTCAATTCCTAGAATGTACCTAGGAATAAATTGGTTATTTTAACATATATTCACATGATTTATGTTTCTCTAGGACACCCCATATTTTATTTTACAAACCATGAACCCTTTCATATCATACACAACATGATATATATTATATGGATATGAATCACATGTCATGTGATTAATTACAAATATTAATGTTCTACATATAAAAAAAATTCACTAACTCAATAAATTTTCCATTCTATATCTTTAGAATAACCATTATGGCCCTCCTTTATCATTGTCTAACCTGTGGGGGTGATTTAATTCTCCAATAGAGCCCCTACTGTCATTCCATGATAGAAAACTAGTTGGTATCACACATAAAATTACCCCAATAGCATACAACTTCTATATAACATTCCATACTTCCTCTAAAAGACCCACTGTTATCTTTTGAAAATTAAACCTGCATTATTACATACTTAAATTTCAAAATTGTTTCCTTGTAATCGCACACTATCTATTTTGATCTATGTGTGTTGAACAACTATACATGGAAGTCATAGGAGAAAATTTCATTAATTAAACGGTATATAAATTTTTTTTGATTTAGGGTTTAGTGGATAATGTTATAGGTTATCCACCATTCAATATGCATTGATCATTAAATTATTATGAACAAGGTAGAGACCAAAACCATTGGACTAAAATTTCAATTAAAATACACTTGATGCGACATTGTAGTAATAATTTATAAATGTGGTTCTAGGATTTTAAATAAAATGGAAATAAAATAAATTAGCAAAATTTCACAATATAAATTCTTACCATAATCTAGGATTTTCAGTTAATGAATATCATATATACATTATTCATTTTTATTGAAGTCATTTGATGAAAAAATTCATCAATAATTGGATCATGGATTCTTTAATGGTATCTATCTCTCTCTATATCTTGTTGGGATTATTATGTTTATCCCTAATTAGAGAGGAAATGAAAAATAAATATTAGGTATTACATTTTCAAGGATAAAAATGAATTATTAATTATTAATTAATTTTTATTAAATAACATTCTTGGAGGCCCTTCTCAGGGTCTTAAAATATTTGTTAAAATTATATCACTCCAGGGATAAAATATGTTTTCAAGAAAACCCTCAGAATAAAATTTTCAATCTATATTCATATTTATGATGAAATTTTAATTTTAAAATAACACACACACACTGAATAAAATAATATATTGCTTTTTTTATAACACATATGATCATCTTCCATATACAAATATAATGAAATGAAAACATTGAATACCTCCAAAATATTATTCATAAATTATAATGGTTCAGATAATAAATATTTGGGAATCTAAATTAGTACTAATAATGTTTCTAAAAATATAACAAATACCATAACATGGTTTTTTTATAAATATATAAAATTTGTAATTGTAAATTAAAATATTATTCCTGAACACCAATAGAAATTAATTCACAATCCCATGAAATATACATGTCATGCACTATTGAAATGTTCTAGGTGTATTGTAAATTCAAAATTAATAGTTTTACATAAATTAATGTCTCATTTGGGAATGTGAATTTGGTTATAATTTTTTACTCTCATACCATTTTAATTTAATTTTATTTATAGTGTATATGCTTAAAACAATAGTTTGAATTCCCATATAATCTATCAAAAATTAGATCAATGGAAATAATTGAAAATTGATTCTTTATAGGTATATTATTAAACATATTATAGTCAATACAAACTCTCACACTACTACCCAATAAAGTAGGTATCATTTCATAAACTATTATTTCAAGTAGAATCCATTTTTCATGGGGAACACATATAGGGTGCTCACCCATTCATAGTGATACATGGGATATATGATTCTTATTTCTTAGATCATTAAAACAACCATTTTCTTTAATTCCATTATAAGAGGTGTAAATATCAGTCATTATTCAATTTTTCATTTATTCCTTTTTCAAGACAGGATTTATTAATGTAAAATAAGGAATAATACATTTTATAGAAAAAATAATACATTAAAAATAAATTATTCTTTATCACTTCCAAAAGTTGGTGATCTTAATCTTCTAAAAGTTGAGAAATAAATTCCATAGGTTGTTGATTTCCCTCTTCCCAAAATGAATATATAATATTAATCTGAAGTATATTTAATTTAAATTTATATTATTTCATAATAAAGGTAATTTAATCTAGTATAACCTATCCTGAATTATGCTTCACTAGGTTATAATCATCTCCATGATTAATTTTTTTTTATTTTCATCATTATTTTCTTTCTATATATTATGTAGTTTCATTATATTATAGTACTATTATCAATGTATCTCATGTAACTTATAATTCTTGTAATGGGTAATCATTACGTTTAAATTTTTTTATTATCATTCTGTTTCATAGATTTCATTTGTTTAATGATGAATTAATCCACTCCCAATTTGATAATATGCCATCATTCAGTAATATAAATATGATCTTACTACTAGGATAGGTAGGGATGACCCGGAATGATATGTAACTCCCCTTATACTTACATATATATCATTGAAATGTTTTTTGGAATGTAAATTTTACCACCTTGACCAACACATACTTCATTCGCCCAAATAGGTACCAAATGGATATGTGTACTTAAAAAAGTTATCCTCTTGTAGTATTTGATTTTTTATAAAAAAATATTTATATCATATAATGGAAATAATTTTATAGTTAAAAATTAATTCAAACCCAATTTTCTAAATGTTCATGATCATATAGAAATGTGTTGAAGATATTAGTTGGATCATAACATCGGAATGATATATTTCACTAAAAAAATGTGAACATTCATACCTAAGAGATATCACTCCAAATTCCTCCATAAATTGTTCAATATATTGGTCCCAAAACGTTTTTATGGTCGATTATAACCCATAAATATCCCTTGGGATATTATCTTCTCATTTCTCCTATATTAGAAAATATTAAATTGATTTGGTCCTCTACATATCTCATGTGAAATTCATTATTCTGGAATGGGTGATTCTATAATATGTTTAATGTATAATAATATATACCTATTTAGAGATATTTTACACAATGGATACCATAAATTTACCCGCCTCTATTTAGTGAAGAAATATCATTAAAATCCTATTATTACCTTTCTACAGAATTGAAATTATAAATAATTCATCAATATTATTTATATAATAGATACTATATTTATTATTATTCCAACTCTAATTATGCCAACTATAATATCTATAGAATTATATTTCGATCCAAAACAGAATATTCACAATTGTATCAAGAGGCTTACCCCATGGTATTAGATCATAATTAGATTCGTATAAAATAATTCCCAACAATTATTATAATATTATTCATCCTATTAATTTTTATTGTGAATATAAATATAATGTATGTTTATTTTCCTGGGAGGGATGAATTTATTAATAAATTTATTTTTGATCTTAGCCTATGAGGTTATCAATAAATTTAGTAGTCTTTCATTGTTGTGTCGATATTGGCCCTTTATAAAACATAAAAACTCTCATAACCATATATCTATATCGAAAAAATGATACTCAGGATAGTGTCACATATTTCCATAACATTTGAGAGGTATCATTGTGGAACCTCACATTGTATACTAAAAAAATGCCCAATGTAGTTTTAATTTATATAATAATCTATTTAGGATCTAGTTAATTATCTTGTATTAGTGGTAATATAATTATACTCTCATATTCCTTTATTAATAGAAGTATGTACTCAATTATCCTCATTACATATTCAACTATTTTAATTTTATCTATGAGGTTTCAAATATCATATTAATTTTCCTAATTTTTTTTCTTCTAATATGTCATTGATTGTCAATGTCTTGAAAAATACCTCTTAATATTAAGTCAAAAGTCCCATGAAACAAATATAATAACAAAATTGATATATTTATTTGAATTATTTCAATACTCCTATAACATTTAATGGAAAATATAATATATCCAATTCATGTAAAAAATGAATAAAGAGTAAAAAAGGTATGAATATTCTAAAGTTGAATAAATAATTAACAGATACATTTTTTCCCTATTCATTATATATCTCGTCATTATTTTTTCTAAAATCATTTCATAGAATTTAGTTATATATAATCACAAGTATGGATGTGAATTTTTATAAATTTATATTCACGACCCTTAAAATGCCTCCAAAAACAACAGTACAACTATGAATTCTTGTTTGATTTTATAGGAATACAATTCCAACATATCAAAAGATATAGAAATTCATCTATTTTAACCTAATTAAATTTATATTTAAATTTTATATTTTAATTATATAACAAAAACATGACAATTATTTTTCACATATAAAATTTATCGATATTAAATTAATTTTTATCGAAAGATTTCTCCAAAAAGTGTTTCTGGTTTAGGATGAATATATTAGTCATGTTGTGATAATTAATTTTCTATTAATATTCCAAGGTGTTCCTTTTTTTTAATTCATGGAATTATATGTGATATTCCTCCTTTGGCTGACCTCTCCCAAAAATATCATTTTAGTTATTTAAATATATTCACATATTATCCAAATTATGAATTTCTCAATTATATATAAATTATATTGAGTTGATTAGTTTAAATATTAATTTATAATTGTTTTTTTTTGGATTAAATTTATTAATTAATATTGTGATAAATTAATTTATTTATGACATAAAAAACATACTAAATCTAGTACAAATTCAAACCCAATCTCCGAAGAAAAATTAAGTATTTGAGTACTTTTCATAACCACATCTGTCTTGGATATATAATTTTCCATCATATAAAATATTTTTTTAAAATTATCAATAATATAATAATATATTAAAATAATACAATTTATAACAGTAAATAAAACATATATTTCACAAAAGAAAATATTACATTTAATAAGTACCAATATTATTACTCTTGATTTTCCATATATTAAGGTGACTACTCTTTCATGGATGATCTAAAATCAACAATTAACGAAAAAACTACCAATTTGGATATATGAAACAAGAATGTGGGATAAAATATAAAAAATAACTCTAAATATAATTAAAAAAAACATATTCTTAAAACGTATTTTAAACCATCAGTTGTATATGAATTATAGAGCATCCTTATGATATTTTTGGACCTAATTTTAATTTCAAATTTCATCGTTAAACTAGTTTTCCACAGTCAGTGCCATAATATAGTTCTAAATATTTTATATGGAACAATCCATTATACCCACAATATATTAGTGTGATAATCTTTAATAAACCTTTTCATTCAATAGAATATAAAAATTCCTAGAATAATGGTTTGTCCTTTATGGTTTAATATTATATTTATTCAAAAATATGAATAGTTCAAGAATCAATCTCGTATTAAAATGTCATAATAATTTTTTATGGAATATCATATTCTCATTTTCTACATTTATTGCACACGAATAATCATGTCCTAAAATAATTTATTGCAATATGAATTTTTTTTATTGTTCCTTAAAAATGTTTAACCTCAAGTGAATAATTACCAAGCCTTATTACATAAAAAATAAATAAAGATTATTTATTAATAGATAGTATTTATTCTATTTAAATTTTATGTTCATAAAAATGAAATACATGAATAAATATTTTCATAGGAAAAGGGTATTCATATCCTCAAGGAATTGACTAATATGAAACATTTTCTCTATTAATAATACTTGAACCATAAGGGTATTTCTCATTATATATCATCTAAAATCTAGTAACCCAAAATCATTTGTTATGTTAAAAAAATTTGAAAAATATATTGTAAAAATTACACAGTATACAATATTTCTCAGTTCCAAAATTCTATATAAGTAAATTTATAGTGCATTATATAGAATCTTTTACTCAGAAATAAATGAATACATATAAACCGGTTATTAATAATTTGAAATTCCATGTACTATATTCATTAATATTCATGGTTTTATATATAAATGAGAGAAAATATATAGTAGAGATCTTAGATTCTCACCTTGTGGTATTAATAGCCTAATTCAGCATATATAAGTATGGAATCAATAATATGATTGGAATAAATAAATTATATAATGGCTGGAACAAGTATCATGATATATATATATGGATTTAATGGTCACAAATAAATTTTTCAACAAAAATAACTAATCTAATATCGATAGATTTCAAAATTACAATCATCATAAACATTCTACCAAGGCCATGAGCCATGAAATCATACATAATCAAGTAAGGATATTACGAAATACACAATGATTTTGTATAATGACACATACTAAGTCATCAGTGGGATATATTTTTCCATTCCCCACCCACCAGATATAAATTATAATACATCCACAAAATAATGATAATTGATAAACCATTCTTATCACAATGTTCTCTTTCTAACCAATTATATAATCATTGATTTTTAGTCAATATGTATTTGTAATAAATGAAGGATATATAACTTTCAATATTTTTTTATTAAATGAAATAATATGGTTATCATGGTGAATATATTATAATCATATTTGAAAATAAAATATCTTAATAATGTATTAGACACTAACTTTATAAATTGAACGATAATTAATTAATGGTGATCGGTAAATTCAAGGCTAAAAGATATCAAAATAATTTAATCTAGAAAAATATGTTGAAATTATTTATTATAGTTATAAAAATAATCTCAATCATGTAATTCATATACATAGAGAGTATCAAACCAGGTATTTAGTTATCACCATTAATAATTCATAGTGTGATGATTGATTTAATACTCTATAATTTTCTGTCTAGTTTATTACCACAAGTTTCTTTAGATCGATATCAATCATTCACTAGTAGTATCTATTATAGGGTTTCATTTATATGAATCGAAACACGCTATAATTTTTTTTAAATTATGGAGTCATATATTTATCACATGGGTTTCAACTAATGTCTGAAATTATAAAAGAAAATTAATGTAATATTATAAATGAGGATACCGATCTCTCAAGGATAATATGTTAATTAATTAAAATATGGATTATAATCAAATTTCATTTTATTATGATGATGAATGTTTATAGGATTATTAAAATAAATGATAAGAAGTGATTGGTTTCACATATATAAGCATAAAAATAGTTTATCTTAAGGCAATAATGATTGGAAGATGTAATATATCATTAAATAATTAACCAAATATTTATAATACCATCAAAACATGAAAAAAAATATTTAAAAATTATTATAAATTATATCATAATAAAGGTATTTAAAATTTAAAGGAATAGAGGTGGATTAGAAACCCATGCTAGAAATGTAGCTTGTTAATTCTATAGAATTGAAACATAGAACCATATGAAATCCACGTAGATATTATTGATTGAGAGGTAGAAGATATTTTTATATAATAATTCTCGTGTAATAAAAATTGTGAGGGTGCGAGGGTAGTTATACTGAATAAGTGTTATTTATTTACTAATTCTAAAGAAAGTTAAGTGGACTATATGGTAATTGAAAATAAATCCATGGAATTATTAGGGGTTTTCCTGTTACCTATGATATAAATGGAATGATTTTTGGATTCAATTATTTAAGAACAACAGTTTTTATTTTTTAGTTTGGATTTTGAAAAAGAAATTATTCATAAAGAAAAGTTTTTAAAATCATTGAAAGATATTGTATGTTTTTAATGACTATTTATGGGGTTTTAAAATTAATTTTACTATTTTAAAATAAATAAATTAAATTAATAAACATATCTATAGTCAAGAAAGAAATTAAATAAAATAATACTTCATTTTTATGTCATTGTGATGTCATAATACATACAAGATATTCATTCCATATTTTTTTGACTAACTATTTGATTGTCTTTGCAAAATACAAAAAAAATTCTCTGTTTGGTTATTTCAAAATATTGATTCAGAATTTAAATTATTTTTTTGAAAATTTTTTCTATTTATATGAATTATTATTATTAAATAGAAACACTAATTCTTTTCATAATCACTTATTGTACCCAAAATTTTCCAAAAATATTCTCATTTTTGTTCTAAGATGCATGTCTAATTATATTATTGTTATTCAATAAATATACACTATTGATTAATAATTATATTATTAGAAAATTTTGTATTTATTTGGTTTTAGATTTTATTAAAAATTTAATTTCTTACTTTGATACTGTATTATATTTTGTTGTACTATTATGATGAAATAATGGAATTACCATTTAACATTTTATGATGAAATATTTATATACTATATTAATAGTCTATTTATTACATTCTCCATCTATCCATAAATAGTTACATACATGAATTTTTTTTCCACATAAATACAGGAATAAATGTTAGAAATTATTCATATTTTTTTCCTTGGGATCCGGGTTTTATCTTCCAAAATGATATTCCTCAAAATAACATTATCAAGTCATGATATTTTATTATGTTACACTAATATATTTTGTATTGAATCTGGTCATGCTATTCATTTTATGGAATGTTAGGTTCCAAATATATTTTACCTTTAGAGAGTACATGTATAAGATCTAACATATATTTCCTTAGCATAAACACATGGAATACATCATGAAATTTAGAAGTGATGGGTGTAAAAATCCAATGATAAACCTCTGGTCCAATTCTCTAAAAACAATTTGAAGGCCAAGTGTGCATCTTGTTGAGATATGACATTCATATCAATGTAAGGAGGGAACAAATGATTATTGTAAGGATAATATCTCATAACCTTATTTCCAATGCCAATATTGATATGGGGCTATAATAGTAGAGTATCAGTAGACATAAAAGGTACATACTAGGGAACAAGTTAAATTCTATCAGATGTTCATTATTTAGTTGATATGATGATACTCATATTCATGACATCTTCAAAATGTTAATATTCGTCCTTCACGGAATGTTTTTGTGGTGTTATTAGTATACAAGGAAAATATTTATTTTATAAAACTCAGAGGATGTGGACTTCAACCATGACAAATTGGATGGATTTGGCGACTCTAAGCACTGAATGAACTCTACAATATTAGGATTGGAACATCACATTTGAGAATTATAATTGAAAATTCATTTTTATTATTAAAAATATTGTAATAAATACTCTTTTTTCTCAAAATAATGTGATTTATCATTCCTCCGTGGATTATAGTGCCATTATGAACAACATCATATATTTTTGTTACTCATTTCTATTCTTGTTTTGTAATGATAATTATTTGCGATAGTATTGTTAGTATTATTTTAATATTTTTAAATCATGGTTTGGTTACTTGGTTATATTCATCTTCCATGATTGGATAATAATATAGTGGGATCATTTGTGAGAAATTACTTATATGTTTAATGTTCTATTGGATTTTATTCTGATGCTGGGATTAATACATGACTTTGAGCCGAACCATTATACTCAGATATCATGAATATACTATGTTTTTATGATCAATCCATGGATAAGGGTTTTCAGAAATTGGTTCATTGGAAATATAATAATATTTTATTTACATAATATTATCAGTATTTGTAACATCCCAAGTAATTAATGAATAATATATTTTCTTATCTATGTCTATTTATTAATTAGATTGTGTTTTAAATACTTAAAATGAGAACAAATCCAATCTTAAACATAGAATTCTCTAATATTTTTAATAGATTGTTTTACCACCTTTTGATGGCGAACCATTTTAAAATCTATATTTTTAGAATTTGATAAGCTATATTTGTAAAAATTATATTATTCATTAGGATTGGGACATTGGAATTAACTTTGGATATATTTTTGTATTTTTCTGACAATGTTCATTTTTTAATGAATAATGAAAAATACTGCATTTTACATCAAAACTTCTTTTTCATATAATAGAATTATATTGTTATATTATCATTATAATTGGTTTTAAAGTGTAATTAGAATATATTTTTACCATTTAATCCAATGGTTGTCATTATAATTGATTTTACTTTGGAATTGGACATTAACAATTGTCAAACATTTCATAGATATCGTTTCAAAAAAACCTGCTATTTGTTTTGAGAACGGGAATTATTTTTAAATTAATTATTGCAATTTTCGTGTTTGGAATTTGGTAAAATGTATTCCATATTTGTAATCAAAAGGCCGAAAATATTTAATTAAGTCTCTTTTGTTTTTGGACATTATGAATAGTAATGACGGAATTATCTTTAATTATCGTGATTAATTTGTAATCGTGTAGTTAAGGGTAATACAATAATATCATAATAATATAAAATGACCACAACATGTTTCCTAATGCTACTGGTTGTGCCATGGCCGACCATGGTATGCCTTGTTCCAATATTAGGGACACCATGGAATCACTTTTCGGTGATAGTGACACTTTATCATTTTATTTTTAAAGAAAGGAGAATATCACAAAAGAATGTATCACCCAAGTAAAACAATTTTAGTTTTGTCTGTGTAAATGATATCTTAGACTATAAATATTAATTGGAAAGAAAAAAAAAATCATACATCATAGTATGTTTTTTATAATTTTTAGACATTAAATAAATTAAATTTTTTATTACACCATGATGATGCATCGATTACCTCATTAATGAACGATTTAAATAAAATGAAACGATAATGTGATATCTAAGACTTAAACTTGTCAAAATCCTATTGGATGAGTATATTTTGAACCCTTAACACCTTATCCTCGAAATATATCAATGAGGTACCTTTAAAATATGAAACTCATTTTAATATAAATTAACATTTCTTGACTTTCCAAGAGTGCCCCTCCTCCCTCTTATTAAAGGCCCCCACCTCTACCTCCTTACCCACACCTCACAAGCCACTGGGTCAGCCAATCTCTGCTCATTTTATCTCAACACATATCTCTCTTCATCCTAGAAGCCTTACCATAGGCATAAATCTCTTCAAGAAACCCTTTTGGTTCAAACCATGAGGAGTTACCTGATTTAAAGGTAATGTCTTCACCTGTGTTCTTTTGTTATATTTTTCTTCTACAACCCCCTAAACTCTTTTTATTATATTATTTTGTAACAACACCAAAATCTTCAATATACTATGATGTTTTAATGAGATGTATTTTAGCTACACTTACACACACCTCCATATAATGGTTAAAGAACATACTGTTTCTGTGGATGGTGAATTACTGCCTCACGAAAAAAATGATTATTCAATATTCTTTTAACACCTTTAAATGTGTCCATTAATATGACACTATATTGATATATGATATATAATATGTTTATTTTTTCTTTATTTTTCGGTATTTTTCATTTATGGAATACCTTTATGGTTTCCTTTATAGGTAATCGCGATATCTTCATTTTACGAAGTGTGGACTACCGCCCCCTCAAAGTGATTTGATTCGTTAATGCCATATATGGGATTTATAAAGGATGAAGTTAATGATATTATATATTTTATTTTACTGGAATTATAATATACCTTTATATAATTATGATTCCATTTGATTAAATATGAAATAGAAATGAAAGTAGGATTCATGCGTACGTAAGGCTTACCGTCCCCATGAACTGTGCATTTCATTTCATACCTCTAAATGTTATGTAATATTATAAATTCGTGTATATACTAGATATATATGATATATATGATATATAAATCATTAATATAATTCTGGATATAATGGTTATTTTACAACATGAACAAATTGTAATTATAAGGAGTTTATTTTTGACTCAAGTACCAATGATCGACAAAATGACCGTTATTAACTTAAATAGTTACATATTTTTCATAACATGGTAATAAGTGATATAAAAGTAATAAAGAACTTGAAAATGTTCTTAAGAAAGAGTAAATTAACTCTACCTTATTATTCAGGAGATTAAAGAACGATCGAGTAAAGTCGGACATGAGGTAAGGGACTTCGTCTCAATCTCCTTTCATTGAGGCATATTTTGTTTTATACACAACATTCTTTTATACGGTGTATAAACCCCTCTAACGTTTATGTTTATTCAAAAAGAATATATTTTATACAAATAATTTTACTAAATGACAAAAGGTAATGTTTTTGTCGTACGTATGTGGTGACAACGACTTCTCCGACGCCGTGACCATTATTTGAGTTTTGACTTCCTCTACAAGCCATAACATTTTTTAAAAGTAAAATATATTCCATGTTTTACATTTATTTCATTCATGTATTGAAAATGGTTTTTGATAATGTTTTTATTATATCAATGTGTTATTGATCTCTTGTGATTGAAATGTATAAATGTTATGTTTCCTTTACGCATGTTTTATGTGATACAATTATGTTATGGTTCTTGGGAATTGTTTATGAGGAATGGTGGTTCTGTGATAATCAAAGGGCGAGTGAGCCTGATATAACTCTCCAATTCATTGGGTAACGCGAAGGAGTTAAACGATAAGGTTTCTCCAAATAGATTTAGGAAATATACTGTGATGGGTATTCCAAATTTAACCATGAGCGTTACTCCCTACGTAAGAATGTTATGAATGCCTCAAGTTACCTTTATGTCTTATGATTTCTATGATTTATTCATGATTTGATGGGATATGTTAAATTTCTTATGTTTTATGAGTAATGTATGATTTCATACAAGGACTAATGTTTTCATTTCGTACTTTTATATCCCTTACTGAGCTTTTTATGCTAATACCATGTTTTTGAAATGTTTTTCACATGTCAAGGGAAAGGTACTTGATGTGATGATAGTGTCAAGGAAGTGTCAAGAAAGAATCAATGTTTTATTTTAAATATGTTTCCTCTTATGGAAAAATGAGAACTATATTTTATTTAACCACTTTGTTTAAATTTGGAATGTAATGAATGTTTTATGATCTAATTCTCTAAAACTCTAAACCTGAAAATATCCTCAATGTTTATTCTTGAAATATCTGAAAATTAAGAAATGTTTATGGCTGGGCCCCTATAGTTGGTATCAGAGGTTGGTTTAGATAACTTTAGGAGTTATAATTCTATTAAATGATTATCCAAAAATATTTTTTATGGTCAAATTGAAATGATATATCATTTGAAGATTACCATGTTGCTTCATCTAGGACATGTTTGTTCAAAATGGTTTTCCGAAGAGGAAACAGGGAAGGAGTGCTAGGAAGGCATACATAAGGAAATGACCTTCCGAATCAGCATCCTGAGATGGTCGAAATTAGAACTGAATAGTATGTTGCAGTAATGGTGCAGTTTAATCAAGCGAAAAACGGTGGTGGTATCCATGCACGAGATCAGCTAGATAAACTGCAGAGGAACATGTCAATGGTGGAACATTTCATTAGGAAACATCCCCCATCATTCAGAGGATCTCTGACCCTATGCTAGATGAAGGGTGGATTAAAGAACTAGAGAATATTTTCGATGTCATGGGGTGTTCAGACAATCAAAAGGTTAGTCTTGAAATTTACTATTTTGATGGTGAAGTTGATTAGTAGTGGTCGATGGTTTAAAATATCAGGGATGCGGATGAGATTGATTCTCTCAACTGGGATGAATTAAAAGGTATGTTTCTTGAGAAGTATTTTCCTATGGTTGTTCGACTTAGGATGGAAAAATAATTCTTGGAATTGAGGCCATAGGATGACTCAGTGGCTGCTTATGAAGAAAGGTTCACTCGATTGGAAAGGTATGCTCCAAATTTTATCCGAGACCTTGATAGTAAAATCAATCATTTTTACTCAGGATTAAAGCCAAAATATCAAAGGGCTTTAGATTCTCGCGAGATCAAGAGTTACGAAAAGCTTGTTTGATTTGCTGAGAAGGTGGAAATGGATTTTTCCGATGATCAAGTGTTCTATAGCAACCAACAGAAGAAGAGACTGATGTGGCAGGAAAAGAGAAGAATTATTTAAAAAGGTATGATGGTAAGAAAACTATGTTTCCAGTTTGTTATAAATGTGGTAAAAGGTATGCTAGGGAAGGTCTTCTGAATTCTGGAAAGTGCTACCGATGTGGTAAGATGGGACAGAAGGCTTGTTATTGCACTGATAGAGATCAGGGTGATGGTAAGACCAAATTTGATTTGCAGTTAGTGAAATCTTTCAAGTGCAATGAGATGGGTCATTATGAAAACAAGTATTCAACAAAGAGCTAAAATGATGGGAAGTAGTCAGAATACAAGAAAAAAGGATTGGTGGAATCCTTTGCAAATAATTCCGCAGATGTTGGGCCAGCAAATGAAGTGGTATCAGGTACATTGTTTGTTTTTTCAGATTATGCCACTGTGTTGTTTGATTCGGTGTCTACACATTCTTTCATCTCTGAAAAAGTTTCTAGTAAATTGGTAATTGCATCTCAAGAAATGACTACTGAATAGGTGGTAAAAAAACCTAGTGGAAATGTTGAGGTAAAAAGTATTTATAAGAATCTCCCAATCCTTGTCTATGGAAAGAACATAGATGCGATCCTTATTGTTTTACCTCTAGTAGAGTTTGTTGTTATCTTGGTTATGTATTGTCTCTCTATTTACCATGATAAGATTGATTGAAGAGATAATGAAGTTACTTTTTAGAATGGCTTTCAGTTTGAGTACAAGAATGAACTCGTACTATTGATAACATAACAAGAGGTTGAGAAACTTGTAAAAGATAAAAATGAATGTTACATTGTACATATTCTTGAAAACAAAGGAATCGTTTAAATTAATTATGTTCTAGTGGTAAATGAGTATCTTTATTTTTTTTCTTGATGGGTTTCCAGGAATAATACGATATCAGGAAGTTGAATTTATTGTTGACTAATTTCATGATGCTAATACAATTTCAAAACCCCCTTATCAAATGTCTCAAATTGAACATTTATAGTTGAAGGATAAATTGAAAAATTTATTATAGAATGTTATCATTTAACCTAGCAAATCACCATGGGGTGATCCTGTCTTATTTGTTAAAAAAATATTGTTCTATGATACTATGAATTGATTATAGAGCCTTGAATAACATCACTATTAAGAACAAATATCCTTTGCCTCATATTGATGATTTGTTTAATCAGTTCTAGGGAGCTCGGAATTTTTCAATGATTGAACTGAGATCGGGGTACCATCAGTTGAAGGAAATTTAAGAAGATGTTTCGAATTCCGCGTTTCTTACAAGATATGGCCATTATGAATTTGTAGTAATTCATTTTGGGTTGAGCAATGCACCTTCTATATTCGTGGAACTTATGAATATAATTTTCCATAAGTTATTGGATAATTTTGTGGTTGTTTTCATTGATGATATTTTGGTGTTTTTTAAAAGTAAAGAGGAGCATGAATGTTATGTAAGGGTAATTTTGAAAACAATAAAAGAAAATAAATTTAATGGGAAATTCAGAAAGTGTGAGTTTTGGTTGCAAAACATTTCTTTCCATGGTCATATTGTTTCTAAATATTGGATAACTATTAATCCTGCAAAAAGAAAGGTTGTTGAAGAATGGAAAAGACCCACAAATGTAACTAAGATTTGTAGTTTTCTTGGTTTGGTAGGCTATTACTGAAGGTTTGTTAGAAATTTTTCCTGGATGTGTAGTCCAATAACTAAGCTAACTCAGAAGGTTGTTAAGTTTATCTGGACAAAAGAATGTGATGGTTGTTATCAGGAACTCAAAAGAATATTGATGAATGCTCCAGTTTTGGCACAACCTTCCAGGAATGGTGAGTTTTTTATCTACAGTGATGCTTCATTGAATTTACATGGTTGCGTCCTAATGTAGACTGATCAGGTAATTTCTTATGCTTCACTTCAGTTGAAAACTCGTGAGGTAAGTTACCGTACACATGATTTGGAATTAGCTTCTATTGTTTTCGCTTAAAAAAATTGGATGCACCATTTGTATGGTGTAAAGTGTGAAATAAAAACCGATCACAAAAGTTTAAAGTATATATTCACTCAGAAAGAATAGAACATGATATAGAGGAGATGGCTAGAATTAATCATGTATTATGATTGTACAATTCATTACCATTCAATAAAATCAAATAAAGTGGTTGATGGTTTGAGTCGAAAAAGTAATGCTTCTTTAACATTGTTAAATTTGGAACATGATCCTTTGGTTATGTATTTGATGAAAATTGGAATAGAAGTAGTTGGTGCAGGACTTTCTTCTGTTTTGTTTCAGGTATCAGTGAAATCTTCTCTATCAGACAGAATTAAGCAAGTTCAAAAGCAAGATAGTGAGTTGCGGAAAATGGTAGAGCTGGTTCAGAAGGGTAATTTTCCTAAATTCAACATTGATAATGATTGTGTTTTGAGATTTGGGAAGATATTGTGTGTGTCATGTGATTCACAGTTGAAGAGGGAGGTGTTATGTAAATCTCATAGTTCTCTCTTTTTAGTTCATCCAGGAAGTACTAAGATGTATAGAGATCTTCGGGAGTATTACTGGTTGGATAGAATAAAAAGAGATATTGCTGATTTTACTGTGAAGTGTTTGACTTGTCATCCGGTTAAAGCAGAGAGGTAGTTACCGAACGGTATGCTTCATCCTTTACCAATACCAGAGTTTAAATGAGAGAATATATCCATGGATTTCGTTGTGGGATTGCTGAAAACACCTCGAGGTAATAGTGCAATCTGGGTTATTGTTGATCGCTTGACTAAATCTGCTCATTTCCTTGCTATACGAGATACCTTTTCTCTAGGTCAACTTTATCGTTTTTATCTTAACAAGATATTCATGTTACATGGAGATACCTTCACCATTTTATCTAATCGTGATCAGAGGTTTACTTCTAACTTTTGGAAATTCCTTCAGAAGTCATAGGGTACTGAATTAAATTTTAGTATAGCTTTTCATACTTAATCATATGCGCAGTCAGAATGAACAATTCAGACATTGGAGGATATGCTACGTGCTTTTTCGATGGATTACCAGGGAAGTTTGGACCAACATCATTCTTTGGTTGAGTTTTCATATAATAACAGTTTTTATTCTAGTATACAGATGGCACCATTTGAGGCATTTTATGGGAAGCAGTGTCGAACACGAGCTTTTTGGGATGAAGTGGGTGAAAGGAAGTTTATGGGAGCATAATTGGTAGAACATTTGGTAGAAAAATTTAAGCTGATACAGAAACATATGAGAATAGCTCAGAGCAGGTAGAAAAGTTATGCAGACAACAGAAGGAAGGATCTCTCTTTTGAGGTAGGTGCTCATGTCTTCTCAATGTTTCACCATGGAAAAGTGTGATGAAATTTTGTAAGAAACGAAAGATGAGCCCATTGGTCATTAAAACATATGAAATTCTAGAGAGAGTTGGATAATTTTCATACGGAGTGGCTTTATGTAACGCCCCGACCCCAGCTACCCAGAGTCGGTGCATTACTTCGTAACATTGGCATGATCACAAGAAAGATCAAATCTCGAAAGACCGATTGGTTTAGTATCCTTGGAAACACTAGATATATTAATAAAGTTTTACATTACATTTCAAAGTGAAAAACTACTACAACAACAAAGTCTAAATATCCACACTATTAACCCCTCATAATATCCCTGCAAGTCAATCATAATTTACTTCTTCACTACCTGGGAAAAATAAAACATAGAAAAGGGGTGAGCTCAAATGCCCAGTAAAGATAACAATATAGCGGAACATTCAAAATAAGCATAAAAATTTAAGGCAATGAATTACTAAAACAAAAGCCTTTTAAACATGAACTTCAACATAGTATGGCAAAAGTAAAATTAAATAATGCCATTTACTTATTCACATGGATATTCTACTAATCGAATAATCACATGCAAAATCAATAACCACTTTCATAATGTTGGAATGCATAATGGAAGACTATCATAACCACATAGCCAAGGCCTCGTGCCAAGACTACAAATAAGATTTTGTCAAGGCCTTGTGCCAAGACACTAGTTTGTCTCATGAGACCTACCGATGCATCGAGGAGCTATAGCGGGCTCCACCCGTCACTTATTAAGTCCAATGCATTCCCATATGAAAAGGTTTAAACATAACATAAACATTCGTATTAAAACTAGCATACGAAATGTCAATAATTTCACCATAAACTATGAATGGTATAAAAATAGCACATCCACAGTCAAACATATCACAAAAACTTTAATACAATATAGAAGTTTTGTATCATAATAAATCAACTTCAAATAATCTTAAAATTCATCAAAGGATGTTGACATAGATGAAATCAAAATTCTTTTTAAAGAAGTATCTCCTTTTATTTTGAAATCATTTAAGAAAAATAAAACATTTTCTTTGAAAATATTCTTATAAGCTTGTATGGATAGCTTCGACGATTTTATAACGGCGGAAAATAACCGCACCCGCCGTATAAGTTAAAAAAAACATTTTTTACCTCAATTCAGTCGAAAAGGTTAAAAAGGACCTTGTTTTGAAAACGACGGAAAGATTCCTTTATAAACCTCTTATAAAAATTCAAAAAAGGGTATAAATGACTTTAACCCATATTCTTGTAAATAGTAAAAATGTTTTGAAATACATTTCAAAGAAACATGGATGTGGATGATAAAGAGATCCCAGTAGATTATTACGTATAATGCAACCTCGGATAATGAAGAGATTGTGAAATAACCCTTACCATGTACTTTTCCTTGGTTGGGGTAGGTTAACCTCCTGTATAATAGTGAAATAATTGTTACTAAATTATACAATAATCATATACATTAATAAGATATCATATATGATCTTTTAATATTGATTTGATAATAATATCTTAGTATTATCGCCGTTTCGGGTGTTAACTTACTCATTTTCTTTATATGTTTTGTTACATAAGTCATGTTTGTTGTATCTTATTCATATCGAGAATGATATCAAGTCCTTAAACATCATTTTTAAATCATTAAATTATAATTATACTTGAATGGATACGATGGAGAATGAATCTCATCGCGTTCGTGGAGACGGTAGTCCGTACGTACGCACGAACGCTACTTCCATTTAATTTTTATTTTAAAAGAATCGAATCCAAATGATACATAGGTATATTACTATTCCAGTATAATATAATATTTTATATATGTTACTTAAGTTCATTAACACCATCCTTTATACGTTCCATGTGTGGTATGAACGAGTCATATCATTTTAAGGGGGCGGTAGTCCGCACTTCCTCAAATGAAATTATCGTATGTATATACAACATGAAACGAATAATGGTATGAAATAAAATGGAATTACAGAAGCTTATATATAAAATATATATCATTAATATCATATTTTATTACAGTGCCATCATAATGGCCACCATGAGAGGCGGTAAGATGTATTTGAACAATCATCGTTTCGTGAGGCGTTAGTTTGCCATCCACAGAAACATTATGTTCATCACCCATTAGATAGAGTTGTGTGTATGTGTAGTTTGAATCCTTCTTATAACAACATCCTAGTATATTGAGGATACTGGTTTTGTTACAAAATAAAGGAAATAAAAAGAGTTTGGGGGTTGGAGAAGCAAAATAAAGGAAAATAATTTAAGAGAAATCGTTACCTTTAATTTAGGTAACTCACTTTGGTTGGAACCAAAGGACTTCTTGAAATGATTTCTGCCTAAGGGGAAGCTTCAAGGAGGAGGAGAGGGATGTGGGGAGCTTAGTTGGGCAGAGTTTGGACGAGCCAAGTGGCTTGATAGGTGTGACGAATGAGTAGAAGTGGTCTCCTTTTATAAGGGAGAGGAGGGGCTCTTTAGAAAAGAGTGAAAGTATTACTTTATAATATAATTATATTCGGTTTATAATGGTCCAAAAATCATTGAGGTCGAAGATAAGATGACTCATATTCTAAATAACATCAACCAATAAGAATTGGACAGGTTTTAGATAATATTTTAATCATTATAATCTTATTTATTTAAATGATTTATTAATGAGGTAAACATTGCATCATTATTGTGTCATTAATAATTTAAATTATTTCATGTCTAAAAATTATAAATAAAATATCATTATGTAGGAAATCGTTTTATCTTTCTAATGAATATTTATAATCTAAAATACAACATGTATAACCCTATGTAAAAATTGTTCTTCTAAAAGATGTAAGCTTATGCCATTTTTATTTTTATTTTAACTTTATTAATATAAAGTGTCCCTACCACATACAAGTGGCTCCAAGGGGTCCCCAAATTGACCCAAGGATGATCATGGTCGGGTATGTGTCCACCAATAAGGTTAGGACACGTTTTAGGGTAATTTTGTATTGTTATAATATAATTTTTAACCCTTATTTACCGGATTTACCATTAACCATGGTAAATAAAATATTTACCACAGTAATTATTCAAAATGTCTAAAAATAAAAGTTACCTATTTACACAATTTGGACATCCTGACTCCAAATATGGAATCCATTTTTCTAAATTCAAAACACAGAAGTGGCAGAAATTAATTTAAAATTAATTCCCGCTGTCAAAACAAAAAGCGTGTTTTTAAGAGGTAATAACTATCAAAAGATTGACACTTGTTTATGTTCGGTTTAATTGTAAAATTATGTCCAATGACCAACATTATATTAAATGGTAAAAATATATTCTAAATATAATTTAAAACCACTCAAATTCACAATTTATCACTATTAATTATTTTGATTAAAAAAGTTGTTTTTAATTAAAATTTAGTAATTTTCACTATTCATCAAAATATTAAAGTTATCCGAAAAGTACCAAAATTTCACCTTAGGCTAAATTTGATATTCCGAATCCAAAAATGAAGTCCATTTTAAAATATAAAATATATATAACTTCAAAAAGTAGGTATTACTATTCATAACAGCTAGTTTGATTGGTTACGGTGTGTTAGAACTCGAAGTTGTGTACAACACACGCTACTGTTTTATTCAAAGGAAAGCGTACCGTGGAAGCTTGGGATGTTTCATTTTAAATTTTTTGATGTCTCCATTTAGTCAAAAAGTTTAAAATATTGTATTTAAAAAGGTTTCACTATCAAAAGTTGATAAAAGTGCAATACTGAAAATGAATCTGTTCTTGCATTATGACTAAGAAACTCATAATATGGATTCTAAAATTATAAGGATTATATAAAGTTTAAAATTTAGTTAATACTATTCATGACCTCTTTTAATGGCTTTTTTTGGTAAGTCATGGTGCAATTGAACTCAGTGTTGCGTGTAGTGCAAGTTATTGAATTATTTTGAAAAAATAACACACTATGAAATCTTGGGGTGTTACATTCTCCCCTCCTTCAATAAATTGCGTCCTCGCAATTTGAAATTGTTCTTCAAAAATAAAAGGTTGAAAGTAGAAAATATATTTGTGGGAAAACCCACATCGGAAATTGGGTTACTAAAATTTAGTCTTAATATGAGGAAAAGAGAAATCAAAGGGTCACACCAAATTATGATCTCGATTAGGAGAACATTGGTGGAAATTAGAGACATATAATCGGAGGAAAAACGTAAATATTTATAGGTAGTGATTGAGGTCATCAATCACAAACAAGTGTATAATTGAGGTCCTTAAATTCATCAATCTATGATGATTTAAAATACCATCGGTTCAACAAAACATAGGGTATTAGGATAACACATTTTTGACGTTTCAAAATATCTTAGTTGAAATCCCACATCGAAAAATGAATTAATGAGGCCTCTATTTAAAATAAAGAGTGGAAAGTATGAAGATTACCGAAAATAACACATACTAGGGTTCCATGTAGGAAAATATGGATATGGAAGAGAAATCTAACCATCAATTATCTGATGGAGAGTGGTAGAGAACATGGCTATGAAAAGGCCAACAATCCCAAAGCCATAAATTAGTGATGATTTAAGGTACCATCTAGGACAACATTTTTGTTCTAAGTTTCTTTTCTTAATATTGAGGAATTTATTTATGATATTGGCTAAGATCATAAGGAGATATACTTACTTTATAATTAGAGTTTTGTCCATTAATAAATTTCTACCATAAACTCATCTTTCACTCGTAAAAAAAATTATATTTATACTATTCGTACAGGGTTCCAAAATAAACGAATTTATAATTCATCGACCAGAACTTTTAAAAAAACTACATTAGTTAATCCAGGACATCTCTTGGGCAAGTGGTAGGTGATACACCCTTGTCGCCCTTCGGTTGCGGGTTCAAGTCTCGCGGCCTTGCCGGACGCAACAGGTTGCTGCCCGACCTCCGGGTTGTCCTTTTATGGCAATCCAAAATAATCCAAATAAGAACTATCCAAAATAATTCTATCCAAACTCACAGTCCAACATTTATAAGGAAGGTAACCATAATATAGATCCTTTTTACCCCGTAATAGCATATAAATACCTTCATCATGTATTACCATATTCCTTATTGATTACATTCATGATCCCTTATTCCATATAGAATGCTGGATATACTTCATTAATCCAAAAATGTTTAAAACCCCAACAATGATGGAATATACAAATCATTAATCAGTTCCAAGGTAGTCAAGAATATCCAAGATAATTTATCCAAAACAATCACATATTATTCCAAAATCACTATCTCAGTATCAGAACTATATTATGATTTATCATTCTCTCAACCATATATTTTCCAAAAATTTATCCTGATATTGAGTCACTTTTCTTTGTTCCACACCATCTCATGTCCTTAATGAAATAGTACTGCAGTACAATCCTTATATACTCCATAATTATTATAACAAGTACATTGTTGATACAACACTCAATTGACATAATCAACATAAGAACTCTAATCATTCCTCTTCATCTGAGGTAGTATCATAACTTGATTATTATCCAATAGCATCATTTGCGGCATAGTCTGATGACTGGCACATAGGTTCTCGTAGTGTCCAAACTCCTTGCAAATGAAGCATTGTACATTTGAAACCATTTTCTTACCCTTGCAGTCATGTACTTTGTGCCCTTTTCCTCCACACTTATAACAAACTCCCATTCCTTTCAGGCAATTTCCAGGGTGTTTCTTTCCACAGTTACCACATATGGGAAAATTCTTCTTTTCCCTCTTCCCTTTATCCATCTTTCTCTCTTCTATCCATTTCTTCTCTTGCTTCCCTTCAAAGCCATAGGACTCAGTAATCTCTTTACTTATCTTATAAATACATGATATTATTTCTTCATATGATGATAATACATGGGAGACTATTTCTCTTATAAATTCTAGCTTAAGACCATGAAAGATATGATCCTTCATTCTCTTTGGATCATGTGCATTTCCGGAGTTCTCATTCCTTCTACTGGGCGCCATTTCTAAACAATGGCATAAACTAGATCAGTTTATGAATCAAAATACATAATCCCATACTTATAAAACACTTAACATAAATTGAACTATTTATGGATATAATCCATAATCATAAGAATGTTTTCTTTAAGGAAGTATATACTCATAAACCCTTCAAAATGATTTGTAAAGAAAATGAGAGTTATCCTAAGCATATCCCCCGGGAGTGTCGTAACCAAGAGTGCAGCAAGGCCCGTTGTCGTGCACCAGTTCCCGTTCGAGTCTAGCTCAAAGCGGTGTTTTCGGGTTTTACCCCTAGGTACATCTGTGCCAGAGCCGCCTCTACCTGCTCGTATCCAGACATGGATGTATTTCTCGGAAAACTCACAAAATCTCTACAATACCAAAATTCTAGGAAGTTCTTCTATACTAATCCTCAAAGTTCATCTTAGGTCTACGTGCTCTAATCAGAGTTTATCTAAATCTAGCTTCCAAGGTTTTTACTAAACTTCCTCTGATACCAACGGTAACGCCCCGACCCCAGCTACCCAGAGTCGGTGCATTACTTCGTAACATTGGCATGATCACAAGAAAGATCAAATCTCGAAAGACCGATTGGTTTAGTAGCCTTGGAAACACTAGATATATTCATAAAGTTTTACATTACATTTCAAAGTGAAAAACTACTACAACAACAAAGTCTTCATATCCACACTATTAACCCCTCATAATATCCCTGCAAGTCAATCATAATTTACTTCTTCACTACCTGGGAAAAATAAAACATAGAAAAGGGGTGAGCTCAAATGCCCAGTAAGGATAACAATATAGCGGAACATTCAAAATAAGCATAAACATTTAAGGCAATGAATTACTAAAACAAAAGCCTTTTAAACATGAACTTCAACATAGTATGGCAAAAGTAAAATGAAATAATGCCATTTACTTATTCACATGGATATTCTACTAATCGAATAATCACATGCAAAATCAATAACCACTTTCATAATGTTGGAATGCATAATGCCAGACTATCATAACCACATAGCCAAGGCCTTGTGCCAAGACTACAAATAAGATTTTGTCAAGGCATTGTGCCAAGACACTAGTTTGTCTCATGAGACCTACCGATGCATCGAGGAGCTATAGCGGGCTCCACCCGTCACTTATTAAGTCCAATGCATTCCCATATGAAAAGGTTTAAACATAACATAAACATTCGTATTAAAACTAGCATACGAAATGTCAATAATTTCACCATAAACTATGAATGGTATAAAAATAGCACATCCACAGTCAAACATATCACAAAAACTTCAATACAATATAGAAGTTTTGTATCATAATAAATCAACTTCAAATAATCTTAAAATCCATCAAAGGATGTTGACATAGATGAAATCAAAATTCTTTTTAAAGAAGTATCTCCTTTTATTTTGAAATCATTTAAGAAAAATAAAACATTTTCTTTGAAAATATTCTTATAAGCTTGTATGGAAAGCTTCGACGATTTTATAACGGCGGAAAATAACCGCACCCGCCGTATAAGTTAAAAAAACATTCTTACCTCAATTCAGTCGAAAAGGTTAAAAAGGACCTTGTTTTGAAAACGACGGAAAGATTCCTTTATAAACCTCTTATAAAAAGTCAAACAAGGGTATAAATGACTTTAACCCATATTCTTGTAAATAGTAAAAATGTTTTGAAATACATTTCAAAGAAACATGGATGTGGATGATAAAGAGATCCCAGTAGATTATTACGTATAATACAACCTCAGATAATGAAGAGATTGTGAAATAACCCTTACCTTGTACTTTTCCTTGGTTGGGATAGGTTAACCTCCTGTATAATAGTGAAATAATTGTTACTAAATTATACAAGAATAATATACATTAATATGATATCATATATGATCTTTTAATATTGATTTGATAATAATATCTTAGTATTATCGCCGTTTCGGGTGTTAACTTACTCATTTTCTTTATATGTTTTGTTACATAAGTCATGTTTGTTGTATCTTATTCATATAAAGAATGATATCAAGTCCTTAAACATCATTTTTAAATCATTAAATGATAATTATACTTGAATGGATACGATGGAGAATGAATCTCATCGCGTTCGTGGAGACGGTAGTCCGTACGTACGCACGAACGCTACTTCCATTTAATTTTTATTTTAAAAGAATCGAATCCAAATGATACATAGGTATATTACTATTCCAGTATAATATAATATTATATATATGTTACTTAAGTTCATTAACACCATCCTTTATACGTTCCATGTGTGGTATGAACGAGTCATATCATTTTAAGGGGGCGGTAGTCCGCACTTCCTCAAATGAAACTATCGTATGTATATACAACATGAAACGAATAATGGTATGAAATAAAATGGAATTACAGAAGCTTATATATAAAATATATATCATTAATATCATATTTAATTACAGTGCCATCATAATGGCCACCATGAGAGGCGGTAAGATGTATTTGAACAATCATCGTTTCGTGAGGCGTTAGTTTTCCATCCACAGAAACATTATGTTCATCATCCATTAGATGGAGTTGTGTGTATTTGTAGTTTGAATCCTTCTTATAAAAACATCCTAGTATATTGAGGATACTGTTGTTGTTACAAAATAAAGTAAATAAAAAGAGTTTGGGGGTTGGAGAAGCAAAATAAAGGAAAATAATTTAAGAGAAATCGTTACCTTTAATTTAGGTAACTCACTTTGGTTGGAACCAAAGGACTTCTTGAAATGATTTCTTCCTAAGGGGAAGCTTCAAGGAGGAGGAGAGGGATGTGGGGAGCTTAGTTGGGCAGAGTTTGGACGAACCAAGTGGCTTGAGAGGTGTGAGGAATGAGTAGAAGTGGTCTCCTTTTATAAGGGAGAGGAGGGGCTCTTTAGGAAAGAGTGAAAGTATTACTTTATAATATAATTATATTCGGTTTATAATGGTCCAAAAATCATTGAGGTCGAAGATAAGATGACTCATATTCTAAATAACATCAACCAATAAGAATTGGACAGGTTGTAGATAATATTTTAATCATTATAATCTTATTTATTTAAATGATTTATTAATGAGGTAAACATTGCATCATTATTGTGTCATTAATAATTTAAATTATTTGATGTCTAAAACTTATAAATAAAATATCATTATGTAGGAAATCGTTTTATATTTCTAATGAATATTTATAATCGAAAATCCAACATGTATAACCCTATGTAAAAATTGTTCTTCTAAAAGATGTAAGCTTATGCCATTTTTATTTTTATTTTAACTTTATTAATATAAAGTGTCCCTACCACTTACAAGTGGCTCCAAGGGGTCCCCAAATTGACCCAAGGATGCTCATGGTCGGGTATGTGTCCACCAATAAGGTTAGGACACGTTTTAGGGTAATTTTGTATTATTATAATATTATTTTTTAACCCTTATTTACCGGATTTACCATTAACCATGGTAAATAAAATATTTACCACAGTAATTATTCAAAATGTCTAAAAATAAAAGTTACCTATTTACACAATTTGGACATCCTGACTCCAAATATGGAATCCATTTTTCTAAATTCAAAACACAGAAGTGGCAGAAATTAATTTAAAATTAATTCCCGCTGTCAAAACAAAAAGCGTGTTTTTAAGAGGTAATAACTATCAAAAGATTGACACTTGTTTATGTTCGGTTTAATTGTAAAATTATGTCCAATGACCAACATTATATTAAATGGTAAAAATATATTCTAAATATACTTTAAAACCACTCAAATTCACAATTTATCACTATTAATTATTTTGATTAAAAAAGTTGTTTTTAATTAAAATTTAGTAATTTTCACTATTCATCAAAATATTAAAGTTATCCGAAAAGTACCAAAATTTCACCTTAGGCTAAATTTGATATTCCGAATCCAAAAATGAAGTCCATTTTAAAATATAAAATATATATAACTTCAAAAAGTAGGTATTACTATTCATAACAGCTATTTTGATTGGTTACGGTGTGTTAGAACACGAAGTTGCGTACAACACACGCTACTATTTTATTCAATGGAAAGCGTACCGTGGAAGCTTGGGATGTTTCATTTTAAATTTTTTGATGTCTCCATTTAGTCAAAAAGATTAAAATATTGTATTTAAAAAGGTTTCACTATCAAAAGTTGATAAAAGTGCAATACTGAAAATGAATCTGTTCTTGCATTATGACTAAGAAACTCATAATATGGATTCTAAAATTATAAGGATTATATAAAGTTTAAAATTTAGTTAATACTATTCATGACCTCTTTTAATGGCTTTTTTTTTGGTAAGTCATGGTGCAATTGAACTCAGTGTTGCGTGTAGTGCAAGTTATTGAATTATTTTGAAGAAATAACACACTATGAAATCTAGGGGTGATACACTTTACCTGTGATTTTATCTCAGGTACACAATTTTTTTCAAGTTTCAATGTTAAGGAAGTACATGTCAGATCCATCCCATGTTTTGAGTCCATAGGTAGTTCAGATGGAAGAGAACCGATCATATGAGGAATAACTGATTCATATTATTGACCATAGAGAGCAAGTATTGCGTAATAAGGTGATTCATTAGGTAAAGGTTTCGTAAAAAACCACATTATTGAAGAGGCAACACGAGAATCTGAAAATGCAATAAGGGATAAATACCCCAACTTATTCGATAAGTAAATAAGTTGCAAGGAAGAAATTTTCTAAAGGGGGAAGGATTTAACATCCCAAGTATGTAATGAATAATATATTTTCTTATCTATGTCTATTTATGAATTAGATAGTGTTTCAAAGACATAAAATGATAATAAATCCAATCTTAAGCATAGAATTGTCTAATATTTTTAAAAGACTGTTTTACCGCCTTTTGATGGAAAACTATATTTAAATCTATCTTTTGACAATTTAATAATCTCTATTTGTAAAAATAATCTTATTCATTTGGATTGGGAAATTGAAATTTAATTTGGATAAATTTTTTCTATTTTTCTGACAATGTCCATTTTTTAATGAATAGTTAAAAATACTGCATTTAACTTCAAAATTTATTTTTCATATAATATAATAATATGGATATATTATCTTTATAATTGGTTTTAAAGTGTAATTAGAATATATTTTTACTATTTAATCCAATGGTGGTCATTAAAATTGATTTCACTTTGGAATTGGAAATAATCGATTGTAAAACTTTTCATAGATATTGTTTCAAAAAAACCGGGTATTTGTTTTGACAACGAGAATTATTTTTAAAATAATTATTGAAATTTATGTTTTTGGAATATGGTAAAATTTATTCCATATTTGGAATCATAAGGTCCATATTATGTAAATATGACTCTTTTTTTGGACATTATGAATAGTAACGACTGTAATTATATTTAATTATTGTGATTAATTATTAATTAGGTAGTTAAGGGTAATAAAATAATATCATAATAATATAAAATGGCCACAACATGTGTAATAATGCTACTTCTTGTGTCATGGACGACCATGGTATGCCATGTGCCAAACATAGGGACCCCATGGAATCACTTTTGGGTGATAGTGACACTATCATATTATTTTTAAAGAAAGGAGAATATCACAAAAGAATGTATCACCCATGTAAAAAAAATTAGTTTTGTATGTGTAAATGATATATTAGACTATAAATAGTCATTGGAAATCTAAAAATATTTCCATTATCATAGTATTTTTTTTAATTTTTATACATTAAAGAAATTAAATTTTTTATGACACCATGATGATGCATCAATTACATCATTAATGAACGATTTAAATAAAATGAAACGATAATGTAATAACTAAGACATAAACTTTTCAAAAAACTATTGGATGAATATATTTCAAACCCTTATCACCTTATCCTAGAAATATTTCAATGTGGGACCGTTAAAATTTTAAACTCATTTTAATATAATGTAACATTTCATGACATTCCAAGAGTGCCCCTCCTCCCTCTTATAAAAGGCCCCCACCCCTACCTCCGTACCCACACATCTCAAGCCATTAGCTCGGCCAATATCTGCTCATTTTATCTCTCCACATCCCTCTATTCATCTTATAAGACTTACCTTAAGCCGAATGCTCTTCAATAAACCCTTTTGGTTCAAACCAAGAGGAGTTACCCGATTTAAAGGTAATGTCTTCACTTGTGTTCTTTTGTATTATTTTGCTTCTCCAACCCTCTAAACTCTTTTTATTACAATATTATGTAACAACACCAATATCTTCAATATACTATGACGTTGTTATGAGATGGATTCTTGCTACACTTACACACACCTCCGTCTAATGTTTAAAGAACATATTGTTTTTGTGGATGGTGAATTACTGCCTCACAAAACGATTATTGTTCAATATTCATTTAACACCTTTAAAGGTGGAAATTAATATGTCACTATATTTATATATGATATATAATATTTTTATGTTTTCCTTTTGCTTGTGTATTTTTCATTTATTGCATACCGTTATGTTTTCCATTATGGGTAAACACGATATCTTCATTTTAGGAAGTACGGACTATCGCCCCCCAAAGTGATTTGAATCGTTAATACCATATGTGGGATGTATAAAGGATGGATTAAATGATATTACATATGATATTATACTGGAATTATAATATACCTTTATATAATTATGATTCCATTTCATTAAATACGAAATAGAAATTAAAGTAGCGTTCATGCGTACGTACGACTTACCGTCTCCATGAACGGTGCATTTCATTTCTTACCTCTAAATGTTATGTAATAATATAAATGCATGTATATACTGGATATAAATGATATATATGATATCTATATCAGGAATATAATTCTGTATATAATGGATATTTTACCACATGAACAACTTGTAATTATAAGGAGTTTATTTTTGACTTAAGTACCAATGATCGACAAAACAACCATTATTAACTAAAATATTTACATAGTGTTCATAACATGGTAATAAGATATATAAAATAAATAATGAACTTTAAAAAGGTTATTAAGCAAGTTTAAATTAATTCTAGTTTATTATTCAGGAGATTAAAGAATGATCGAGTCAAGTCGGACACGAGGTAAAGGACTTCGCCTCAATCTCCTTTCAATGAGAAATATTTTGTTTTACACACAACATTCATTTATATGGAGTATAATCAAATATGACTTTTACGTTTATTCAAAAGGAATCTTTTTTATAGAAAGTTTTTTACTAAATGGCAAAAGGGAATGTTTTTGATGTATGTATGCGGCGACAACAACTTCTCCGCCGCCGTGACCATTATTTGAGTTTCGGCTTCCTCTACAAGCCATAAAATTATTTTAAATGAAAAATAAATACCATGTTTTACTTTTCATTCATTTTGGTATTGAAAATGGTTTTATAATGTTTTTATTATATCAATTTGTTATTGATATCTTGAGATTGAAATGTTGAAATGTTATATTTCCTTTATGCATGTTTTATGTGATACGATTATGTTATGTTTCTTGGGAATTGTTTATGAAGATGGGTGGTTCTGTGATAAACTAAAGGCGGGTGAGCCCGATATAGCTCTCCAATGCATTGGGTAACGCGAAGGAGTTAAATTATAAGGTTTCTCCAAATTGATTTAGGGAATATACTTGATGGGTATTCCAAACGTAACCATGAGTGTTACTCCCTATGTAAGAATGTTATGAATGCCTCAAGTTATCTTTATGTATTATGATTTCTATGATTTATTCATGATTTGATGAGGTATGTTAATGTTCTTATGTTTTATGAGTAAAGTATGATTTCATACATGGGATAATTTTTTCATTTCGTACTTTTATATCGCTTACTGAGCTTCATATGCTCATCCCATGTTTTTGAAATGTTTTTCACAGGTCAAGGGAAAGGTACATGATGTGATGATAGTGTCAAGGGAGTGTCAAGAAAGAATCCATGTTTTATTTTAAATATGTTACCGTTGATGGGAAAAATGGGTACTATCTTTTATGTAACCAGTTTGTTTAAATGTGGAATGTAATCCATGTTTTATGATCAAATTCTAGAAAACTCTAAACCTGAAAAGATCCTCAATGTGTATTCTTGAAATATATCAAGATTAAGTAATGTTTATGGCTGGAGACATATAGTATGAATCAATTTACATATTGTTTTTAATTGAACTGATGTATTGAGCATTCATAATTTTTAGTGGGGAGTTATGGGATAAGAAAATGGCATAATTTGAGATGATTAATGGAATGTATTATGGTTTTTGGAAAATACAGATAGATTATTTTACACTTTAGAGATGTCTAAATACTAAATTTGGTATAGCTAAACCATAAGTGATGAAAAAGGAGGCATGTTAAAGTTTAGATAATAAATAACCTGGGATGTTGCATAAGTTACTTGACCATAATATAGAGTTCAACATCTTAGAAGTGAATATAATAAGTAAACTCATGAAATTATATGACGGTGTCTATGATATATCAAAAATAATTTAATATATTGTTCTTCATAAAGATACAATTTATCATGAATATATTTATTGGAAGGAATTCAATCGATAATTTGAATGAATTCAATGTATTCCTATGTTAGATAAAATCAGTAAATATAGACTTTGGTGATCCAATATGTGTTTGTTGGAAATTTACTCCCTTATAAATTCATGGGATGTAATGGGGATGAATTTGAATAATTCTAGAGATAAAATATAAATAACCAACCTAGTTTCCACTAAAACCTAGAACTCAACCCATTCTGTTACATACCTGAAGGGCGTTCCAAATCCCCATGAGATGGCATGAAGCACCCGAGCATCAAACAACACACCAAATGATAAAATTCATCCCTACATGAAGAAACTCAAAGAATATATGTATACACAAAACTAAATAGATATTGGATAACTAAATAAATATATATTCCATAATAATAATAAGATAGTAGAAATGAACAACTAGAAATGTATTGAAGGCTCTATATAAGTCCATATACAAGGACCAAAACCAAACAACTAATCCATGCGATGGAATGGACTAACTCCCACTATCTCACTACCAACGACCCAAAACCAGTTGACATGAACTTCATCACCTCACTACGAAACCTTTCCTTTCCTAACATTAGAATACATACAAAGGTATATTCACCACTGAGGCGGTATATAGGGCATGAGCTACTAAGACCAGTAGGATCCAATCCTGGTGTTCCATATCATGTCTTTGTATGATAATTTTTGTATTATTAATTTAAATAATTCATATAATGATAAGAACTAAATTAGTTTTATAGAAAACATGGTAATAATTTCCCTTTCTCATAGTTCTAATGAAAATCAGGTACAACAATAATGACAATGCTAACTGAGGAATTCAAGAAGTAAAAAACATAAGAATAATAATATGATTAATTAACTAGGAACAATATATGTTATACTATCAGACTACTCATACCATAATAAATCATGTTCACAATCCATTTCCAATAAGACATGCCTAGAAAGAAGAGGAATATCCCATGTGTAAACCCCTCATAAATGTCAATATATGTCCCCTAGAAAAACGGGACATGGAGAAAGTATAAATCCCCATGAACATACTTTATAATATTACAAAACATGGATGATGTTCTTGATCTAAACCTTCCACCTAAGTACCCTTGGTATCCAATGTATTCATTTTCACAAATCAATTTCAATGATTAAAAAGTACCCATTTTCATTTTATTTATCATAAAATAGAGGAATTCATTTTTATTCGAAAACCCCTTTTCAACAGATTCAAATAGTCATTCTAATTCGATAAATCAATTTTATTATGAATGGGGAAATCAAGATAATTATCATAGGGTAAATATGGAACCAACCATGTCAAAACTCGAGTCATACACGCCCGTAGTGAGATCCACAAAAAATGAAAATAAAATGACACCATCCGAGACCCTAAAACCCAATACATACACCTTAGGATTGAATTAATTAGAAATTAAAAGGGATGTTATAGAAAAGGAAACCACATACATTAAGAATGAAATATATCGGCCTAATGATCAACAAGGAATGGCCTCTGGAACAAGATCTCAAAACATATATTTGAATAAAACAATAGTAAACACCAATATAGATCAATGGATCTGATAATAAACCCTAAGGGTGCTACTGTAATCAAGATAAATAAAGAAGTGGAAATGTTACTCACCTGGAGAGACACACCACAACATCAATAGTTATTGAAGGCTGATTGAATTAATCTAGAAGGAGTGGGATGTCTAAAGAAATTATGGGAACATCCTTGGGTTGAGAGAAATGAAGAGTTGGATAAAGAAACGAACCAAAATAGTCACCCATAACTTTTTTAAAACTATACATGGGCCATTTCTGGAATTATAAAATAGTTACACACCATGAAATCCATGGTGTACTAGTACGCCAAATAATCTGTCACCTCGGATTAAAAATATGTCACCTTAGATTATGTAAAATATTCATGATGGGAAATCAACATTCATGACATGTACTCATTCAAAGCCAAAATCCCCTTTCAAAGATTATCCCAAGAAACCATTACATGGTGTGTAACCTAGTTACCTGGAATTAAATCCTCCTTTATCCTACAGAAAACACTAGTTAGGTATAAAATTCCATGAAATCTCTAACTTCATGAGTATAGGTATCCACCGAATCATAATGAATGGGAATCCCATGATGTGGATAAGTGAATAAATGATAAAATAGTAATGGTATGTTACAAAATACGTACTATAAAGACTCACAATTCCTAGGATGTCATGTGGAAGATGTAATTTTGGGAAAGTGATGAGGCCATTGCTCCCTCGTAAATGACTCATGTTACCAAGTCTCATGAAAATGGGATCATTGTTAATATAGAACAATGACCAAAATAATAGACTTACCATGAAATACTTTCACATGAGAATCAACAACCTCACCAGTTTTTTCAAAATAGAAACATTTTTATCTAAATAAATGTCATCCCAAGTCAGAACAACAGTGGGATCAGGATGAAACATCATGAAATGAGATATATGGAAAACATCATTAATGCCTCTTAACTGAACCGACATTGCTAACCAATAAGAAACATGTTGAATCCACTAGATGTCCTCAAATAGTAGAACATATTTTGGAACCAACATTACCTGCTATCCAAGTTAAAGGTGACCCAAATAGGGAGAAAATATCATGAAAACCATGTCACATAAAGAAAATTCCCATGGTCGACACCACTGAACATCATACGATTTCAATAAACAATGGGCTATTACAAAACGTTGATGTATAGTAACCCATACCTTGTACAAAAATCATTACATGATTTCAAATGTATTCAAACATCAAATTTCATTCCAATGATCTTAGAGTCTAGTCTATTGGAAGACTAGTCACATAAAACAGAAATCATGGGACTAAATAAAACATTTCATTATTTAATCTTCATAAACAGATCCTAAATTCTTTTGATCCCTTCCATCACCATAGCATAACTATGAGAAAATATTAACAAAGGGAAGAGATAAAATTGTTGTGATGGAATAAACATTATAATAATGCTTATCACCTATGTTACAAGGCATGACCAAATAATATAAAAAGGTATGGAACATGATTGATCATATGGAAACATAATATATAAAACATGGGATCACATCAACATTGATTCATAGTAATGTGGAGGAACATAAAACATGACTTTAGAACATGTCAATGATCATTGTACATAGAGTAACACGAGTTAAGGCTAACCACCAAGACTATTGCATGTAGATCATTATTCAAGAAAAACTTCCATGACCATTACACATAACATATCTTCAGACAAAACATAACCTGATGAATTAGAGATATATCGGGGTGAAACCATATTAATATGTTCATGAATATGTTTTTCACATAATTTATCAAACAAAATTAATCATACATAAACATAAGGGTACCCCTGGAAAGATATGGGTATAATAATCATGTCATAAAGAATAATAAATGGATGTATCAAACATGTTTCCAATAAGAAGAAAAATTAAAATAGACATCAACATTCATAAGCTAAAATATTCATATATCATGTTAGGTTATGTCAAATATAATTTAAAACATTTAATATTATTAATTAATAAATTTAATCCTTAAAACATTTTAGTATAGTTTAAAAGAAAATACTAAAGATTATTTAAAATAGAAAATGTATAATATTTTATATAAATCCAGAACATAACCAATAAGGTTTTCATAATAAAAATATAGATATTATAAGAAATTGTGGATTAAAACTTATGATAGAGTGTATTTTAAATTGGGTAAAATTTAAGAAGTTCCCTTAATATGGTCTTTCTTATCAAAAAGAATTGAAAAGGGAACCAATTAAAAATATTTATATCCCTAAATGGTAATGATGAATGTATCATAATACATGATTTTTTAACATAATAATAGAATTTAGTATATTTATTAAAAAATAATTGATAAATATATTTGATCAAAAAGAATGATAGTGAATCCAAAAAGAAAAATAGAGGTTTTAGTAGAATCTTTCACATTATGTTCGAAAGAGTTTTTCATATCATATTAATTTATACAATATTAAATTATTATTCATTAATTAACAATATTATAACCTATTATACATTGAATTCATTTTTATAACCTCATTATGTTCATTAATGGAGTTCTTTGTGGGTTAATAGGTTCCATTTCACTATTTGGGAGCATTTGCTTCATTGGTTTTCATGATTGGTATACTAATATTCATGTACTGATAATCTTCTAATATGAGGTTTCTTGTACAGAATTTAAGTTATATGTTTTTTAGAAAATATATATGATTAAATGGTAATAAAATTAATTTTGTTATTTGGAGTGAGGATGAATCATTATATAAAACATTAATGACAACTGTTTGGGTTAATTGGTCATTTTTTATTCTGCGAAGTCATTTTATTTTATATATTTATACCATTGAAAAAAATGATTCCAAAACAATAAATAAGATATATTAAATAAATAATAACTTTTTTTAACCATAAATATGTATTCATGACCATTATTAATGACATTAAATGAAATTGAAAACCTATCGTCCTTGAATGTGATAAATTAACATACCTCGAATGGTGTTTTTCATTTCTAGTATAAAAGGATTGGAAGTGAGAGATAATTATGAATTATTACATTATCATAAAAAATTTCATTATGTGTAAGGTACTGGAGTCATCATACATTTTTAATGAGAATAAGTGTGGATTAAAAATAATGTAATGGAACATGGAATGAAATTGAAAGAATATGGAAAAGGGTTTTACCTCTTGATTACATTCTCTTGAGAAACTCCTTAATGAAGAGGTTATGGTATTATTATTAAACCAAGATATCATGTACATGGTATATTGGCTTATGGAGGGATTTTACTTGAATTTGAACATTACAGAAGGCATGAGATGTGTGAGGATAAGAGGTTGTGAGGGGTTGTTTTTACAGTGTAGGAGAGGGGATTTTTCTCAATATTTAATTCATTATTATGTTATTGTTCTCAGGACAATCAATAGTGATGTTTCTTGTAACCATAAATAATAATATATACATTTTATTTACAATAAATGGCCATTTACATGACCCATTACTCAATCATTATACATAAATTCATTTATTTCACATATGTTTTAAATTATCAAATTTCACTATTCAGCAAAAATTCAAGTATTTAAGAATAATCACAAAAAATGACAGCATAAAAATTTCTCGACATGTAGAATCCAAAAGTGGACTCCATTTTATGAAAAAAATTAAATACATAAGATAAATTTAATTTTTAATAAAAATCATAATTTATATGAAAAATACAAAATTTAAAATTATACCTCATTTTATAACACTTTGAAAAATTAAATAATGTATCATAAAATTATCTTATGATCATAAGACAAAAAAAATCTATCATATGAAAAACAATTATGAAAATAAATCTTAATTTAAATTATTAAATGAATCATAAAATTGTAATTAAATATTTTGGACATACCAAAAATATCAACAATATTATATTGTCACTTATATGGTGGATAAATTTTAATTATACTTCGGTTGTTAAGGTTACTATTTACATGGATGATTAAATATTAATAAGGGTAATATTAATATTAATAAGCATAAAATTATTATTCTTAATGGAAGGTTACTATTAAAAACAATTATGTATGCCCTATCAGAGTCCAAACGTTGTATTGATACCAATAGTGTATGTCAAATTTTCAAAATTCAAATCACAAAAGAGGAAAAATTGTGTTTGAATGTCACATATTATTCTTCAGTTCATTTAAACATGAGGTGTCTTGTTTTTTTTGATTTTATGTCATTATATTATATAACATAATTATAAGAAGTTAATTACATTGATAAAACCATTAGTTGTTACATTCTCCCCCCATATGAAATTTCACCCACGAAATTTCATTATACATTCTAAGATAAAAACAAGTGTGGGTACTTTTACTTCATTTTCTCCTTCAGTTCCCATGTTTCCTCTGTAAAAAATCAATATTTCAATGTAACATATCTCTTTAATGTTATTTAATAGCTTATATTTTATGCTACACCGACCTCACTTGCGTTATATGCAAGAATGAGTTTCTATGAAACAACACATTAGTATTAAAATTATTTAAACAATATATTTATTTATAAATTATATATTTTCATATTAATAGCAAAAAATAAATTTTAATTGTTATTTATAATTTTTTCACATAAATAAAACATTTTTATAATAAAATTTATACGTTTTCTCAAAATAGATATATATTTAGAAAAAATATTTTCATAAAATAACATCTTTTTATGTCCTTTTTCGAATAGTAATAAATTAAATTTTAGACACTCCTAAAATTTGAATATGGTAAAATAGGCTTCATTTTTAAATTCAGAATACCAAAATTATCTAATGATAAATTATTGGTATTTTTCTGAAAACTTTCAATTTTTGATGAATAGTGAAAAACACTTCATTGTTGTTTAAAATAGACTTCTTATTTAAATAATTAGTTTTTATTTAAATTTTTTATAAATTCAAAATTTATACATAATACCAATATTATTCCAATTTAATTCATTCGTGTCATTTTATAATAATATTAGATATGTAATATTTTATTGATGTTTTTAACGTCTTTTACCAACCTTTTAGGCATATTTACAAATTTGCATAAAAGGTAATTTTACTGCTTCACTGAATTAAATTTAAAAAATATGAAAAACACTATCGTCATCAGTATTTAAAATTTGGTTTAATTGGATGAAAATAATTTTTGTTCAATAGTAGCTTTTGAACTTTATTTAGCATGGTTAAAAATCAATAGGGTGTTTAAAGGAAAGATAATATTATAATAATATAAAATTACCCTAATACATGTTCTAATTCTTTTGGATAAGTTTATTTCAACCAAAATCACCATTAGTAAATTAATTAGATAATTTATTGATCCATTTGGGTTGGAATTATACATTTATTAAATTTTATTTAAAGAAGAGTTAAAAGTGTTAAATTCAAATTTTAATAACTAAACCATTTTTAATATAGGGTTATACGTAAGATAAATTAGACTATAAATATTAATTATAAAGTTACAAATATTTTATACTTAATATTTTTTTATTTATAATTTATATAAATTAAATAATTAAATATATTTATGAAACAATGATGATGCGGTAATTACCTTATTACCTAAAGATTAAACAAATTGGTATTATAAATATTAAGATAAATGTTAATTGAAACTTTTGATGTCATCCAAGATTTTTTTTTGTGAATATGACATTTTATGTAGGATTAAAAGTATTTATTTTAAATTAATAATGTTTTTATGACTTTTACAAAAACTGAATACTAAATAGTTTCAAAATAGGCATAAATGAGTTTTTAAAACAAATACTATTTTTTTAAATGATATAATAGTCATTAAAATTTATGATTTGGAAAAAAGTCAAAGATAATGATACATATTTCATTAGTGATCCACATGGGGTTATTTTTCCAATTTATAGTTACTATACTAACCATTTTTTATAAAAATACAAGAAGACATGGTAAAAGATAAACTACTTAACTAAGGGTTGAATAAAAAAATATGGTAAATATGATGTCCTAAACATGTATAAAACCTAATTGATGAGAGTATTTATACCCATCCCCTCCTTAGAATCAAACTAAATCCATTTGGAGCAATTATAAACTGAAAATAATTTTAAAATAAATTATTATTTCATGATTTTCCTAAAGTGCCATTATATCTCTTATAAAAGGGTACATCCCCTTCTAATAAATTCACACATCCTAAGTCATTTGGATAGGCCGAAACCTACTCAAATATCCTAAAAACTATCCCCAATTCATCTTATAGGCCTTAAGTTTTTCATAAATCCATCCTAGTAATCCCCTTCATTCAAATCAAAAGGAAGAACCCAAAGAATATGTAATTATTTCATCACCTCTTTCAAAAATCTATTCTTCTTCTACATAGTCTTTATTTATTATTTAATTAATAAAATAATAACCCTAGTAAATTATACAAATTTAGATGTTATGATAAATATGGTACAACTATATTCATTATTCTATCCATCCTATTAATGAAAAAGTCACCATGCATGCATACATACGACATATCGTCTCTACATCGTGGTGTAGTTTGTTATTCCACACTACATTATTTGGATGGGTATAATAATTAGTATAATTAATGTAGATAATTAATATAACAAGGTAATTATTAATTATATATATTATTCCATCTAATTAAACATTTTTTCATTATAAATAGAATGATATTGTCACACGTGTGTACGTACGGCTTACTATCTCCATGAATTGATGAGATTCATCTTCAACGATCACCATTCAAGAATTTTTTAAAGAAATATATATATTGATTATGTATGAGATATATGTAATAATATTGATACTGGAGTAATTTATATTAATTTATTGAAATATATGTCCATTACTTACATCCATATTATTCGATAAGAAAACGAAAACAACATTCATGCGTACATACGGACTACCATCTCCATGAACAACATTTCCATTTCGTATATCTATATATTATACATATTTATAATCTAAATATATATGATATATAAATCATATTTTATATTATTTAATTGTGTAAATCATGATCTATGTTATACGATCGAGAATAATAAGTTAAAACACCCACGATAAAGAATGAGATTATTATCTGAAATGTGACTTAAACATGGAAATTGTTAATAAATGGGTAGTATAATGTCATACATGAATCATATATGATATCATAAATATAAATATGGTTCAGGTATCATTTAATAACATACAACAGTAATTATACAATATGTTAAATATACCCTATACTAAATGAATGTACATGGTAAGATCAATCTCATTGTTATCTAAGTTTGTTTATGTGTACATATTTATTAGGACATGTTTATAATGTATTTCCTTGTTTAATAAAATTGTGTTTTAAAGATTTCATTTTTTCCAAATCTCTGAATTTAATTTCACTGTTTTGAAATTATTTGAATAATTTATTTATATAAACATGATTGTTTTAAAATGTTATTGATTTTCAATAGTTTCAAAGTGGCATGTGACACTTTGATTCATAAATATTTTTTAAATGAAAGCCTTTTTAAATTGGGTGACATTTAAATGATTTCTAAAAAAGGGAATATTCACTCAAATATTTTTACTGATAATTTTCGACTATGTCAATATCCTTTTCTGGCTATTATTCTTGATTGAGGATGATTTATTGTAATACAATCTTCCATATTGTCTAGAATGAGTTATGATAAGCTTGACTATGGATATGATGTTTTTATAACATTAATGGTTTATGTTTAATGTATTGACATTTTTATGCTAGTTTTAATATGAATAATCATGTCTTGTTTCATTATTTCCATATGTGGAATTCATTAGACTTAATATGTGATGTGAGTGGCCCAATACAACCCCTCGATGCATCAGAATTTCAAATGAGAAAACTATTGTCTTGAAATAAGGCCTTGACAAAATATTTTTGAATATTCTTGGCACAATTCCTTGACATATAAGTTATTATTTCTGACATTATGGATTCCCACACTGTGAATTTAGTTATCGCATTTGATTATTTGATTAGTAGAATATCCATGTGCATGATTATATCGTAATGTTTTACATAATTTTACCATATTATTCTCATGTTTTATGTTTAAAAGGAATCTATTTTTATTATACAAATTGCATTAAAATTTTATAGCTATGGCCAAATTATTTACCCTTATTGAGCATCTGAGATCACCCCTTTATTTTTTTTATTTTCCCAAGATGAAAAGATGTGTATTATGATTGATATGGTGGGTTAATCTAGGGGAATAGTGGAATTCTAAATATATTATTTACACTGTGTTTTAAGTTAGAAAGTGTAATGAAACATTCATGTATATAATATACATTCGAAGACTACTAAACTGGTCCATCCTTCGGAATTTGATTCCTTGTAACCATGCCAATGTATTAAAATAATGCAAAAACATTAGGATTCTATGGTTAAGGATTTATAGTTGGTATCAGAAGAAGTTTAGCAACAACCATGGAAATAGATTTTTAAAACAATGTTTAGGGATCATAACCATATGATATAAGTTTATGATAAGTATTGAACATAATCATAGAATTATAAAATAGATATTGTGTGGGTATTACTAGAAAATACACCCATGTCAAGATACTAAAAGTGAACATGGTTATAGAACAAATTTACCTATGGGTCAAAAATCTGACAAGGTGTTCCGAGCTTTAATCTGGGTAACCTGGAAATTGAAAATTTCACTTTCTTTGCACCTAGTTTCATACTCCTAGGGGATATTCTTAGGATAATTCAAATTTTCATTACAAACCATTATAAATAAGTTGTGACTAAATATGTCTGCAAAGAATCGGTTTTTATGATTTTGATATAAAATATGCATAAAATATTAAATTTATGTTCAATATTTCACAAATTTAGAATAATGAATTACGATTCATAACCTAATCTACTGGATGACATTATATAGAAATGGAACCTAGTAGAAGGAATATTAAACCTACCAATTAACAAGTTATAAAGAGTAAGAAGTATCATATATTTCATGCTCTTAAGACAAAATGTTGAAGGGAAATATCCTCCCATATATTCTCATCATATGAGGAAATAATATAATGTGTTAACAATATAAGTAAATAATTCTTGAATCATATGGATTTGAAGGGATGCTAGATAAAACAATTATGTTAGAGATAACAATGGATAAAGTTAATAATATGAAGATGTATTTTCCCATATGTGATAACTATAGAAATAATCACCTTGGGATGTTCTTGAAAGGACTAGGTGTTTGATATAAGTTTGGAGAAAAGATTCATCAGGAAAAAGAATACCAAGGGAAGAAAGATAAGACTAATATTCAGTGTTTCAACTATAGAAAAATGAAGAATACACAAAAAAATACCCAATTAATAAAGGAAATATAGCTCAGAAGAATCAGAAGGATCATGGTAAAGCATAAGCTATTATTATAGTCGATGTGGAATAATTAATGTATTAGTGTTTCTAGATTTAATAATTACTTCATTAGAGTGTTGTATCAATGATGTACTAGTAATATGAATTTTAGAAATAAATAAGTATTGTACGACAATACCATTTTATTAAGGATTTTATAATATATGGTAATAAGAAAATTGACTTAATTGCAAGTTAAAATTATTTGGAAAATACATGGTTGAATGAAAGATAAACATTATTATCGTCTTGATACTGATGTTATGATTTTCGAAAAAAGGTGATTGATTTGAATAAATTATATTGGATATTCTTCAATACCATGAAACTAATTAATTATTTTTTTATTCCAACATTGTTGGAGTTTACATTTTTTTATATTTAAGTAGTATATGTTGTATTATATATAGAATAAGGGAGGATGAATGTATTCAATAAAGAATTATGGTAATTGAGGGTTTTACCATGTTTGAAGAGAATACATGATGAAGGTATTTACATGTTATTATGGGGAAAAATAGATCTTCCTTATTTTTACCTCCAATATAAATATTTATACTATGAGTTTGGACACATCTATTTTGGATAAGTCCAAAAGATGGAGTGGAGTACGTTGAACACTTGATATTTTGTTTATGGGAAACATTTAACATACCTTTTGGTTTTCAGTAAACATATAGAGGACTAAGGAAATACTTTTTGACTTTATGATTTATCAACTGCATTTGATGTGTAAAAAAATAATTTTTTAACATTCATTTCCCTAGTGTAAGGGATTAAGTGAAAATATATCAAAGCACAACTAAATGGTGATATTATTACAATGATAGGTAATGAAATCATGTATGTTTTCTTGAGATCTTATCTTAATAGTTAATTTATATCTACTTTTCAAAAAACGTATATAATTTTTTTAAACAAATACCTTATGTTTTTTTGAACTTATTATACTTTAAATAATTATAAAATCTTTAATTTAAGGCCTTATGTTTTCCATTTATTGTTCACTTTATTATGATTGATGACCTCAATCACTTTGTATAAATATTTATTTTTATCCTCCAATTATGTATCTCTAATTTCTACCAATTTTCTATTATTATAATTCTTAATTTAGTGTGAAATTTTTCATTTACCTTCCCCGCTTATTAATACTAAATTTTATTTAGTTTATTTCGGGTGTGGGTTTTCAACAAAGGTATTTTCTATTCTCAACCTTTTATTTTCGAAGAAAAATTTCAAATTGTGAGGTTGAAATTTATTGAAGGAGTGGAGAATGTGTCACCCCATGATTTCATAGTACGTTATCTATTTAATGTAATTTAATAACTTGTATTTCACACAACACAGAATTGGCTAGCATTATACAAAAGATTGTGTTTCTTCAAAAAAAATACATTAGTATTATAATTATTTTATCAATATATTATTTTATGAATAAAATATTGTAATATGAATAATTATAAATAGATTTTAATTTTTATTCATTATGTTCTCACATAAATAAAATATTTTTATATTGAAATGTATAAGTTTTTTTAAAATAGTTATATATTTTGAAATACTTTTTTCCTAAAAAAACAAATTTTTCTGTACTTTTATGAACAATAATAAAATAAATTATACTCTCCAAAAATTTTTATTTCGTAAAATAGACTTATTTTTTGAATTTATAATATAAATTTTTTTATTGAATTAATTTTTTGTATTTTTCTGAAAAATTTAAATTTTGATGAATTGTGAAAAACACTACATTATTGTTTAAAACCGACTTTTTATTTAAATAATTATCTTTTTATTTAAATTATTTTTAAAGAAAAAATATATAAACATTACCAATATTATTCCAATGTATTTCATTTGTGTCATTTAATAATAAGATTCGATATGTAGAATTTTATTGAACTTTTTAACGTCTTTTACTTACCATCTAGGGACATTTTCAAATTTATATAAAATGATTTTTTATTGCTTCTATGAAATGAATTTTAAAAATATGACATAAATGGTAGTCATAATTAAGTAAAATGTGGTTTAACCAAATGAAAATATTCTTTTTGAGAATAGTATCTTTTGATTTTTATTTACCATGCATAAAAGTAAATTCGGTAATTAAAGGTATATATAGTATTACAATAATATAAAATTACCACAAATCATGACATAATTGAAAAGGATAAGTGTTTTTATAACAAAATCAACCATAGGATAAAAATAATATCATTTTTCATCCATTTGTGTTAGACTAATACATTTATTATATTTTATTGAAAGAAGAGTAAAAAGTGTTAAATTCAAATTTTAATAATTAACCAAATTTTAATATACAATTATACATAAGATAAATTCAACTATTAATATTAATTATAAGTATAAAAATATTTCATACATCATATTATTTTATTTATAATTTTTTGACACTATATAATTAAATATATTTATAAACCAATAATGATGCAGTAATTACATAATTAATGAAAGATTAAAATAATTAATATTATAAATATTAAGATAAATGTAATTTGAAACTTTTTATTCCATGCACGAATTATCATGGTGAATATGAAATTTTAGGTTTGATTCAATGCATTTTTTTAAGGAATAAATTCGTTATGACTTTCACAAAAACCAAATACTAAATAGTGTCAAAATTGACATAAATGAGTTTTTAAAAAAAATACTATTTATTAAATTATAAAATAGTCCAAAAATCTATGATTTTGAAAAAAAAACTTATATAATGTTATATATGTCATTAATTAAAAAATTTAGGTTCCTCTATATTTTTATAGTAACTATATTAACCATTTAGTATAAACATACAAGAAGACATGGTAAAAGTTAAACTATTTAACAAAGGGTTAAATCTTAAGGATAAGTTTAAAAATGTGACCTAAACAAGCATATAACCTATTTTATGAGTGTATTTAGAACCATAAACACCTTATACATGACATAAATCAATTTTATGTTATTATAAACAGAAAATAATTTTACAATAAATTAATATTTCAAGTTTTTTCCAATGTGCCCCTCATCTCTCTTGTAAAAGGGTACTTCCCCTTCTCTAAAATTCACACCTACAAAGCCCCTTTTCTCATACAAAACATGATCATATCTCCTCAAAACTACCATCGAATTAACTTATAGGATTTACTTTAGTCATAAATACAAATTAAGGATCCATTTTGTTCAAATCAAAAGGATGTACCAGAAGAAGAGGTAATTATTTCATCACCTCATTCAAATTAATTTTCTTCTTCTACTTCCTCATTATTTATTGTTTCCCAAATAATTTAATAAAACTAGTAAAATATACACACTTAGATGTTATTATAAATATTTTACTACCATATTCATTATTCTATCCATCCTATGAATGACAAAGTCACCATGCGTGCATACGTACAAATTACCATCTCCAGGTCGTGGTGTAGTTTGTTATTCAACACTACATTATGAGGATGGGTATAATAATAAGTATAATTAAAATAAATAATTAATATAACATGTTAATTATTATTTAATTATTATATAAAATGACATTAAATATGGTTTTACCATCAATAGAGTGTTATTTTTGCTCAAGCATACGTACGACTTACCCTCTCCATGAGGCAATGAGATTCATCTTCAACGATCACCATACAATGATTTTTTTAAAATATACATATATTAATTATTTATGAGGTATATGAAGTAATATTTCTTCTGTAATGATATATATTAATGTATACTAATATATGACTTTTACTTCTATACTATAATATAAGAATATGGAAACAATGTGCAAGTGTACGTACGGGCTAACGTCTCCATGAAGAGTCTTTCCATTTAATATATCTATCTATTATACATATTTATATTCTCAATATATATGATATATAATTAATTTTTTTTATTATATAACTATGTAAATCATGATCTATGTGATATGATCATGAATAATATGTTAAAACACATACGATAAGGAAAGCGATTATTAACTGAACTATTACTTTAACATGAAAATTATTATTAAATGGGTAGTATAAAGTAATAAATTAATCATATATGGTATCATAAATATGAATATAGATCTATTATAAATTAATAACATAGTATGGTTATTATACAAGTTTTTTAACACACCCTCGACTAATGTAATGTACAAGGTAAGGGTTAATTCCCCAATCCCATTATTATTCGAGGTTGTCTACGTGTAAGTATTTATTTGGACATAGATATCAGACATGTGAATTATTCATAACAATATTTTCTTAAGTAATATTTAAATGTTTTATGGAAGTTTATCTTTAACTAGATCATAAATTTAATGGTTTTAATGATTTATTTTTTTATAAATATATTTTATTATTATCAATGTTTTCAAATTGATTTTATGATCTTATTTATAATGAAATGATTTTTTTTAGAATGTTAATTCTTTTCAAAAGTTTCAAAGTTGTATTGGACACATTGATTAAATAATATATTTTAAATTAATTGATTTATAAACTGAGTTACTTTTATATGATTTCATGAAAATGGTATATTTCTCTTAATGATTTTTACTGATCATTTTCAACTGTGTCAACACACTTCACTGGGTATTATTTTGGATTGAGATTGATTTATTACAATAAACTGTTTCATGTTGTATTGAATGAGTTATGATATTTTTGACTATTGATGAGCTATTTTTATACCATTAATGTTTTATGGTTAAATTATTGACATTTCATATACTAGTTTTAATATAAATGATTGTGTAATGTTTCACTCTTTTCATATAAGGAATGAATTGGACTTAGTAAGTTAAGGGAGATGCCCGCTAAAGCCCCTTGATTAATCGGTAGGTCTCATTAGAAAAATTAGTGTCTTGACCGAAGGCCTTGGCAGTATATTTTTAAATGGTCTTGGCACAAGGCCTTGATGTAGTAGTTAATATTCTGGCATTATGCATTCACTCATTATGAAATTAGTTATTACATGTGATTATTCGACTTGTATAATATCTATGTTCATGTTTATATGGTAATGTTTGACTTATTTTTAACATATTATGATTGTTATTTATGTTCAAAAGGTTTTTGTTTTTATTATACCTGGTTCCTTAAAATTTTATAGCTTCCGCTGAATTATTTACCCTTAATGAGAATTGGAACTCACCCCATTATTTTTTATTTATTTTCCCAGGATGACAATAAGTGTATTTTGGTTGATATTCAGGGTTAATATAGGGGAATAATGGTGTTCTAAAAGGATTATTTATGTTGTGTTTTATGTATGAAATTGTAATGTAACATTCATTTATGTAATATATTTTCTTAGATTGCTAAACTTATCAGTATTCTGGGAAATAATTCCTTGTTATCATGCCAATGTATTAAAATAATGCACTGACCCTAGGCTTTATATCTTGGGGAATTTCAACCTCTTCATACTTAAGGTTTCTTCATATTACATTGACTAGAGGAGTAGTCATGTTACGTAGAAATTTATACCTAAAATCCACGATCCTCACTGGATACTCCTTGTAAGAATGATCATTCTGTAATTGTACAACCTATAATGACAGTAAATTGAAGGATATGGTATGTACATCCTTAATAGGGATACATGGAGTACATCATGTACTTTAGACATGGTTGGAGGAAGTGTTAGTTGATAGGCCACAACTCTAACACGATCAAGAATCTTGAAGGGGCCAATGTACATGGGACTTAGCTTTCCTTTCTTCCCAAATCACATGATATTCTTCCATGGAGATATGAAGAGTAATAAAATTTATCCAACTTTAATCTCAATCTCACATTAATGATTATAGACATAGATCTTTTGTCAAATTTGGGAATCCATGATGTGGTTTTGAATGTTTTTTGACTTTCTACACCATTTCCTCAACAATTCTAGGTACTATCTTTTTATTCCCCCCCCCAAACTTCATCACTAAAAGCTGGTGTTGTACACATTTTCCCATAATGGGTTTTATATGGTGTCATTTGGAAACTGGATTGTTAACTGTTATTATAGGAGAATTCAACCGATGGAAGACACTAGTCCCATCCTCCATTGAAGTACATATAACCTACTATCAATATGTCTTTCAGTGTCTAAATAGTTTTCCCATATTGGCGGTAAGTTTGAGGATGATAGGACATACTGATGTTTAATTCAATGTTTAGAGCATGTTAGAGAATTTTCCTGAACATCAACATGAATCTCGAATCTCAATCCAATACAATATAATGTGGTATACCATGAATCTTTACCACCTATTTGATATATATATATATATCAGTGCATTTTATCCAATGAGAAGTCCTCTCTAATTGTGATAAGGTGAGATATCTTTGTAAGACGACCCGCAATGACCCATATATCATTGTTTCCTCTATATTTAATTGGATGTATGGTGACTAAGTCCATGGTTATATTCTCCCACATCCATGTTGGTATGGGTAGTGGTTGCATCATCCCCTTAATCTTTTTCCTTTCATCCTTTAATTACTAACACACCAGACACATTGATGTCTACATAAAATTCGTCCTTTACATATTCTCGCACCAATAATTATCCTAGAGATGCCAATACATTATTATGCTCCCTAGATGAGTAGGTATGGTTGAGATACGAACCACATTCAAAATAACCTTCTTTATATATAAATTAGATGGTTCACATAATCATGACCCAAATCATATGACTCTATACTTTTCAATAATTAACTAATAGGATTTCCCATTTTGGATAACTTCCACCATTTTCTAATTTTCCACATAATTTCATGGAGCATCCATTATTTTCATCATAAGGGATTGTTAATCAATCATATGAGAAAGTAGTAATGATTTTAATCCCTTGATGATTCACATTTAAATCTTCTACCAATAAAATAATTTTGGAACCTTTTAAATTCTCATCATTGAAAAAGATACACGATCCTTTATACATAAGAAAAATGACACCTTATCTTCCTTATTGGGATGGTAGTGAACATAGAAGTCGAAGTATTTGATGTGATCTATACATATGTTATGGATCATTTTAATCTCTTTCTATGTGAATATATATTTGAGTCTCTTTTTGTTAGTATATATCTCACACTTCTCCCCATAGAGATAATACCGCCAAATTTTCAATGCATAGATCACAGCCTCCATCTACATATATTTTGTGGGAAATTTTTTCTCATGATTTTTCATATACATTGAAGTGTAGACTATAAATTTATCATTTTTAATCTTAAAAAATCCTAATCCCTTATTTGAATCATCACTATAAACAACAAAGAGTTGTTCACATATCGGAGGTGTGAGTGGGGGTATAATGAGAAGCCTACTTTTGAGGTCCTCAAATATTTCCTCACATTCTTTAGTCTAGAAGAAAATAAAACCCTTTTCATTCATTTTGGTCATTTGGCTTGAAAAATATGAGAAGTTATTCAATAATAACAGATAACAATCTTGTATAACCCAAAATCTATGGATCTCTATTACAAATATTGGCATGGTCCACTATTCAATTTCCTTTGTCTTAGAAGGGTCTAAATATGTACCTTATCTAGGGATAACATTCTCCAATAATGATACTTCCACCATACAAAACTCACATTTTCTATATATTCCATAAATTTTCTCCCTTAAAATATTCATCAACATTGTATTCAAATTCTTCTCATGTTACTCCTTACTATTGGATTATATAATACTATAATCTATATATAATACCAAAAAAATCATAGATAACATATAAAGACTATATTCATTAAATTATTGAAAATTAATGGAGAAGTAGGGAATCCAAATGGAATCACTATGAACTAATAATGTCAATACCTCATCTGAAATTTTTTCATCAGAATATCTTCATTCCTTACCTTTAATTTAGTAGTATCCCACCCGAAGATCTCCCTTAGATAAACAACTCGACTCATATAGCTTATCAAACAAGTAATATATTTGAGGAATGGGATACATGTTCTTTATCATGATTTTATTAAGACCGTTATAATAAATAATGAGCCACATTGACCCATACTTCTTCATAACAAAGATTAATGGGGCACCCCATGGTGAACCACTCTGGCATATAAACCCCTTCTACATATTCCCTTGTAACTGCTTCTTCACCTCTTAAAGATAAACAGTGGCCATTATGTAAGGTGTATCTGATATTGGCAGACATCCATTAATATGTTCAATTGAGAAATCAACATCCCAGTCAGGCGGAATAACATGAAAATATACAAGGAATACATTAGTTTAATCCCTCATGATGGAAATATCATCGAGAATCATCATATCATTAATCACAATCATTTTATAAATATATGATTTCTCAAAAGGCAAAAATATCCACAAGTGTTATAATGATTCTGAAGTAGATTCATCTACCTACATACACTTGTACAGGATTGGAGGGTACTCTGGAATGTAAAGAGTGTTATCCATTTCCCAACAATTAATTTTGTATTTATTTGAAGATATACAATCCATGAACAAAATATAATTTAAATCTTCTAGAGGATGTATGAAAATATTTATTGGGTGGTCAGTCCATAAAAATTTACTATGAGAGTTATAAACATTTGATGTAATAATATCCCCATTTATTGTTCTAATAGATAAATCAATTTCGAAATTTTCTGGGGGTGTTTGAATAATTCTACTAAACGTGCAACATATAAAAGAATTAATAGAACTATAATAAATTAGTAAGTTTTCTATTGGTGAATGAATAAATTGCATACCAATCAGCACGTCGTTTTTCAGATCAACCCCAACAATACTGATATCATATGCCCTTCATAGTTTCCTTGGTTGTGGGTGTAAATTTATTCCAAAAACCCTTGTCTTAGGGAAATTTTTGGCATAATTCCCATGTTCCGTGAAGTTGTAGCACTGTAATACATGCTGATTTTCGATATGAACCATGATTTCTTATTCCACATTAGTGGAATTTTTCATATCCCTCTAGAAATTCTTTTATATATTTGTCATTCTTATGTATTTGAAGAAATTCCCAATTCCCTTTAGATAGATCCCTGGATTCTTCTTCCCACAATTTTATCATGTGGGATGTTCATTTTTATTTCCATCATGGGATTTTTTTTCCAAACCACCAATATTAGACTTCATTTTCTTTATTTTTCACTAGGACCACGATACTATTGAGAGAATCCGATCTCCATTTCAACCGTGAGGGCCCAATGCATAATCAGCCCACATCTATTAAAGTCACTAATAACCAATTCATTTCTTAGGCTCGGGTTCTATCCGCAAAAGAAGTGATTCACCTTTCATTATGTGTTCCTGAAAAAGATAGAATTATATCTCAAGATTCATTTAATTTTATCTTCATATGCCAAGATAGACTCATTTTCCTTCTTTTTAAGAATGAGGAACTCTATTTCCATCTTGAGACGGAGGGTTTAATGAAAATAATTATCGAAAATAATTTTTTAATTCCTCCCAAACCATTTAATCTATTTATTCCTATGACATAATATTATTGATCAGGGTCAACCATCGATCATTTTCACCATCATATTGAAAGACCACCTATATGATGTTCTATTATTTTGAGCACTGGGGGATAGAGAATATCTTTATGCTGGAGTTAATCCACTATTCCACGAGGAGGGGATTAGAGGAACCACTAAACATGGGAGGCCTTTTCAGAGTAAATTATTCTATGGTAAATTTATCTTTCCTAGTATGGGAGGAATATCCACATGATTTAATTTATTATTCATAGCATGAGCGAGTTGATCAAGTATTGTCCTAATTTTTGAGCAACCATTCCCATCATATTTGGAATAGCATTAAATAAATATTCACCTTACCTACAAAATTGATTTTTGAGACATGCTCTTCTATTTCACTCCAATAACATTGAAAATAAAATGCAATAGGGACTTGAATAAATAGATAATAATCATAAAAGAAAACGTTGAACATAGAAGAAAAAACATGTAATGAAAAAGTTTATCCTATATTCTGATCCCCTAGGTTTAAATCTATTATATCCTTGATCTATTTATTAACATATATTATTATTTGATCCTTTTTTGTTCCCTTAATAATGTTTTTTAATGGTATAATGAATTTACCAAAACATATCCCATAGTATTTCCACACCAGGTTGGATGTAAGGCCCATTATTGTGTACCAGGTTACGCTGAGTCAGCCATGAAGCACATTATCAGAGTTCTTACCCCTTGGTACAAAGGTTCTAGAACCATGCCCACTTGTTGTTTCAATATAGGGATGTATTTTGTTGATAAAACACTTACTCTATACTTATCAAAATTTACTAATGTTTTTTATACTTAGATTTATCCCTAGGGTTCCTAATAAAGTGCTATATTCCTAATCTCCAAGAATAAATATACCATCCTATGATACAAACTATATTGACTTACACCTTATAAACATATAATTTTATAATTTTAAATGTATTTAAAAAGCAAATTACATGTCAAGTATCATAGAGTTTAGTGTCTTGGAAGACTAGGTACGTAAAACTGAAATCATCGGACTAAATAAAAAAAAATATTTAATATTGTTAAAGGAAACCTTAGTTTCTTCGATCCCTTACTTAATCAAAGGATGACATATGGTTAACATGATCAAAGGGAAGATCTAAAATATTATTAACTGAATAAACATATGAGAAAATATTAGCCCATGGGTTAGAGGGAATGACATAACAATAGAAAATGGCATGGATCAAGATTGCTCATATAGAACCATAACATATAAAACATGGAATCATATAAACATGTAATCATAGTAATTTTTCAAAATCACAAAACATAACTTTAGAACGTTTCAATTCTCATTGCACATAGAGTAGCACGATTCAATGATAACCACTAAGACTGTTACACATGGATCATGAGTCATGGCTATCCTCTAAGACCGTTTAACATAACGTCTCATGAGACTAAAAATTACTCAATGAATTGGAGTGCTATCTGGGTGCACCTATCGTATCATGTTCATCAATATTTATTCAACATAATAAATCATACATATTCAACTATACATAAACCTAAGGGTACCCATGGAAAGAAATTGGTATCATAATCATGTTATAGAACATAATAAATGGGCATATCATACAAGTTTCCATGAATGAAACTAATTATTAACTACATAGAAATTCATAAATAATAATAGTAATATATCAAAGTAAGTGATTTGAAATATAAGTAGCAACATGTAAGAAGATTATTTAATAAATTTTAGCATTTAAAAATTTTAGTGTTGTTTTATGGAAAATACTAAAGATCATTTAAAATAGAAAAGGGAATAATATTTTATATAAAACCATAATTGAACCAATAATTATTTCATAATAAAAATTTAAATTTTTTAGGAAATTTTTTTCATAAAACATATGATAGAGTTCAATTGACATTGGGTAATAATTTGGAAGGTACACTTAAAACTAAATTTCATGTCGGGGGTAATTGAGAAGTGGACCACTTAAAAATATGTATATACTTGAAATAAAATGATGAATTGAACATTTTAAATGATTTTGGAACATATACATATCATTTAGAATATGTACATAATAATAAAGGATAACATCAATTGGGTAAATAGAAAGATACAGTAACCTGAATGAATTATGGGGGTTTGGGTAGAATCTCTTACAATAAGTTCAAAGGTGTTATTCAATTGATAATAATTTCTTGTATAATAAAATAAGATTTCTTAATTAATAATTAAAAACCCCATTATATATTTAATTGACAATGTATAACCTTAATAAGTTCATTCATGGAATTTTTTATGGGTAAAGAAGTATAATTTCATTGTTTTAAAGAGTTTCTTTCCTTGGTTTTCTGATCAGGTTACTTTTATAAATGTACTTATAAACGTGTAAGATGAGGATGGTTTTCCAGAATTTATGTTATATGTTATTATATAACATCTATAATATTAAATTTTTATAGAATCCATTTCTATATTTGGAGTGAGGATAAACCATTATATAAAACATTAATGTTAATTGTTTCTGTTAATTGGTGGATTTTTTAATCACAATATACTCATTTTGTTATATTAATTAACAAAATTTTCAGAAAATAATTCTATAACATTAAATAGGATGTATTACATACCTAATATCCTATTTAAACAATAAAATTGTTTTCATGACTATAATTTATGATGGTAAAATAAACTGAAAGCATGTCATCCTTGAATGTGATAAATTTACACATCTCAAATGGTGTTTCAATTTCTAGTATAAATGGAGGTTAAAAGAGTGATAGTGAAGAATTATTAAATTATCATAATATAATTCTAGTATGTTAAAGGTGGTGGAGATTTTAATCCTATTGGATTTGGAGAGGTGAGTATAGAACATAAATTAAAGGAACTTGAAATGAAATTGAATGAAAATAGAAAAGGGTTTTATCTCTTGATTCATACCTCATGAAAACATCCTTAGGGAATATGTTTTGGTATTATTATGAAATAATGATATCATGGACGTGCTATAGAGGCTTATGGATATATTTGAGAATAATTTGTAAAATCAACAAGGCTTGATATATATGAGGAGAAGAGGTTGTGATGGGTGGTTTTTATAGTGGGGGATAGGGGAGTTTTCTCATTATTTAATTAATTAGTTTGTTAATTTTCACATGACAAGAAATAGTGATTATTATTGTGAAAAAAAATAGTTATTTTTTTTGTTATTTCAATCCAATGTGTATTTACATCATTAATGACTCAATAATGACGTATAAAAACATTTATTCAGCATATTTAGTACATTATCGAATTTCACTATCTACCAAAAATTTAATTATTTCATAAAAATCCCAAAACATTACCATAAATATTTGTCAACGTGTGGAATCTAAAATTTAACTCCATTTTTTAATTTTTTTTAAATTTTTTCATTTTAATTTTTATATAAAATCATAATTTAGGAGAAAAATACAAATTTTATAATTGTAACAGCTTTTATGAAACATTTAAAAATTAACTAAGGTCCCATAATGTTATCTTATAATCATAAGAAATAAAAATATTAACTTATGAATTAAATTTATTTAAAAAAATTCCAAATAAAAATATCAAATTATTCATAAAATCATAATTAATTATTTATGACTTACCAGAAATACCAACACTATCATATTTAAACTTATAAGAAGGATAAATATTATTTATAATTTTGTTGGTAAAATTTATATTTTATTGGATGAATTTTTAATCATAAGGTTCATATTAATATTCATAAGGGTAAAATTAATATTCATTAGGTTATGTTACTGATCACAATAATTATATTGTTCCCATCGGACTACAAACATCTTACTGATTGCAACCATGTGTGTTATATTTTCAAAATTTCAATCACAGAAGTGGAAACAATTTTTTTAACGGTCACATAGTATTTAGTAGTTAATTTAATAATTATGGGTAATTATGTTATGATTTTATGTGATTATATTAAATGAAATAATTATACGAAGGGAATTCCATGGATAAAAAATTTGGACCCTACATGACATACATCCTGAGTCTTTGGGGATGTATCCTGAACTAAATATGGTCCAACTAAAGATAAATCACCCACCTCTGGAAAAAAATAGGTTATCTATATGGGTGACCATATAATGTATCAAAGGGATCCAAAATGATTGATGAATGATAACTATTGTTGTAAAAAAACATAACCAGTCCCATATGGCTATCCCATGATCCACCAATTTCCAAGACACAACCTCGTAGAATATCTACCAGGATCATAACCACACTCTTCGTCTAGCAGTCTGTCCCTAGATTGTATGTTCTATTCAAATTGACCTGAGATCCCATTAACTATTGGTGACTTATACAGAACCTCAAGGTAAACCTACGATCCCAAATCATAAACAAAGGCAGAAGTACTCCCATGTAACCTTACAACCTCTTGCACATACTAAATACCCACATCTTTGAATTTAGTGGTGTATTCGATTGGAATACAATGAAAATAATTCATCAACCTTTCAACAAACATAAAAATAGAATTCCTCCCTTAGAGAGTCTTTGGTAATCCAACAAAAAAATCCATGGACACCTCATCCCATTTCCAAATCAGCTATAGAAGAGGATAAAAAAATCAATAGGTTTCAAGTTGTCTTCCTTTATCCATTGGTAGGTGTAACCATGAGACAAAATCTCTGTGATGTCTCACTTCATTCTCAACCACCATAATTACTACCTCATATAATAACACATCTTCATTTTACTAGGATGAATAGACCATGATGATCCTTGTAAACAAAACAATACTAATGTTATTACATATGTCAAAACAATAAACCACTTCCCATAGTAGAGGAACCCATCTAAAGAAAGAGACCAACGAGAAATAGTAACCCAACAATAAGGTAGTTTCCATGTGTTTTGAAACACCTCATCCTACTAATGAATCCACAAAATAGACTCTAGGAGTGATGACGATAACTAAATAATGGTCAGAACCATGCCTGAAACATCCTACTGATCATCCAATTAAAATTGAGTGAAAATGCATATAATATTCCACTACTCCTTCAATTCCAGAACACATTTGATGGTACATACCTTCTACAAGTTTCTACAACATCATTTCCCTTCCCAGGGGTGTATGCGATATCAAAGAAGACTATCTAGAGGTATTAAACCCTGCATCACTATTGGAGATTCATATACTTATGTGAAAAGAAGTAAATCATACTCTTATAATTAAAGAAGAGTCTGAACATATCCCTCAAAAGATAGTTCCTCAAACATTTAAGAACATTCATAATTGTAATAAGCTCTTATTCATGAATGGTGAAATATTCACATGTGGAAAAAAATAACATTATCTGAAAGCTACCACAAGACAATCATTCTTAATAACACTTCCCAAACAATCAATAGAAGCATCAAAAAACACCATACACCTCATACTTGACATAGGTATGATCAAAATAGGTTATGATTTAAGAAGAATTAACAGTTTATAGAATGAATATTGAAATATCACATCCCATTTTATATTCACATATTTCCTTGTAATAGGACTCAATGGGGATTCCACATTAGAGAATTATTTGAAAAACAAATTATAGTATCTGGAAAGACCAAGTAACCTCCATATCTCAATGCAATATCATAGCTCCTTCAATGAAAAAATAGCCTTCACCTTATATGGATCAACATATAATCAATGATCAAAAATCTATTTCTCGATGAACTTATCTTCTTGAATCTGGAAACTAAAATTCTAATGCATTCTATACAACTGGCGACTTCTCAGAATTTCTAGAACCAAACTCATATAGTGCTCATGATCATGTTTAGACTTCAAATAAGCAAAAATATCATCCATGAACACTTCTGAAAATGTTTCTAGATATTTATGGAATATTATATTCATCAAGTCCATAAAACCAAATGATAGTATGTCAGTCAAAGAGGAATCCCGAGATATTTTTAATGTCCATACCTTATCCTAAAGTATTTCTTTAGTATATCAGACTCTTGAACTCTAATATGATGATAATGTACCCAAATATCAATCTTAGATAACCACTTTTCCAAATTAATTGATCATGCATATAATCCTTGTGAGGAAAAGGTTATTTGATCTTAATCGTCAATTAGTTCAACTGTCTATAGTCCACACATAACGGAAGTGAAGAATCGTCATTCTTATTAAAGGGAAAGGGGGCTGCCCAAGGAGAAATGCTAGATAGAATTAAACTCTTTTCCAATAGGACCTCCATCTAATCCTTGTCCTCTTTCATATTCTCTAGAACAACATGATAATAAAGAATTGATAACATATGTATATCTGGAACTGGGTTAATCGTAAACTCTACCTCTATCAAGAAGAGTACATGAGAATTTATCTAAAAAAAATTCAGAATTCCTTGAACAATAATGAGATGTTTTACAAGAAGAGAAACATCATCAGTCTCAAACACAACAACAAGAAAAAAACACATGAAGTCTTAATAGGAATGTCTCACACGACTAGACCTTGGGTCACACTCCTTAAAAAACACTCAAGGTATCCAATAAACCAAAAATCAATGAGACACATCAATGATAACAATAATGTTCATCTCGAATATAGACAATCCACTCTATAATGATAATTATGTCGAACATATCATGTTCAAGAACTAGAAAATTCAAAAACAAAATTGTATCACCAATCGTTAAAAAATAATAGGTACATTGAATCCCCTATTATTTACTCATACTGATAGGTGTATCTAAATATGTTGTAATTTACATAAGTTCTATTTGATGTTTTAGAACTCAATCTAAATGTGTATATATAAAAGAGTGTGAGGAACCAGTATTGAATAAATAAATTTCAACTGAAAATGAAATAATTATAGTACATATCATTGTTTCCAGCATTACATTGACTTCTCCTGGACAAACATATAATACGTGAAAATTATTTGTTCTTACTGTCTATGGATAGATCCCTTTAGTCTTGGAATATTCTAAATCCACCACAATATCAATTGGAGCTGAAAAACACAGACTATAACGAGGCATAGTCTTATCTTGATAGAAGTGTTGAAAGTGAACAATTCATCCACATCAATTTCACATATTTTCATCCATACGATAATAATGTCTTGGGTGTCCATCATTTACTCACTTTCAGCAATTCATTGTCACATTTCCAACTGCAACAGATGTTGTAGAAGAGGATCACTAGTGAGACCCACCTCCACCACCCTTTTAATGATCCTACACTTCATTTTCTTCCCATGAACGCCAATAAAGATTCCACTAAAAGGAAGAAATGTTTTCGGAAAACCAACCTTTCAAACCATATCCAACTTTGTTATAATATATCATTCTACCGTCTATGTATATGTTGAAACATTCATCATAATCACATGTGATCACACATACAGTCTGAAACCCTATAGTTACTTTGGAGCCTTCAGCTGGTCATTCCTAACCACGTACAAAGAAAAACGAAGAACCTCAGCAAAATGGTTACAGTATTCTGACACTGAATTCTATACATATAGTAATGACATGAATCTAGATACATTTATAGCATCAAGTATGTTGAAAAAACTACTAAAATAATAGGGGTTTGAAACCATTCTAATATATGTTCACGTGATTTTATTCTTGGACCATTGAATCCCACCATCACTTACCAGAACCCTCAAGCCTAAACATTATACACATTAACCTAATTTTATCAAATGTCTCCAGGAAGTCAAAAATTTGATTAATCCAATCCATTCAGTCCTCTTCTTATATAGGATAATTTGTTCCTTTAAAAGATGGTGGATTCTCATGCAATGACTTTTATAATCGTTATCCCTCTAATCCAGTTCATGGTTGTACAACAACAATAGTTTTCTGAACACATGGTATATCTTAATCAACAAGAAAAACTACTCATACTATATTATCGATTAGATTCTGATCAATAGTTTTATACCTTTGAGGAGCATTAGCTAAACACTCCCGAGGAACTCATGGAAGAAGTATTGGATGAATTATACTACACATTGAAACATGTGACTAATCAAGAAATAGAAAAATTATCAAATAAAACTAGAAAACCCATGAGTAGAAACAGATATTTAAGATATTACCAAACAATAGTGACACATAACCCAATTTTCCATGGCAACATGAGTCTCTTAAAGAATATATCTGGTCATGCACTTATCACAAAATACCTCTCAAGTCTCGAAAATCCTATCTCCATCCTAAAAAACATCCCAATACATGGAATCCTTGGAAAAAACCTCCTCTAATACAAATTTTTTATGAACAGACCCATGTTACCCAAAAAATCGACACCCAAACTATTCCATTTCATACCTGAAGGGAGTTCCCAATCCCCATGGGCTGACATAAAGCACCTAGGCATTGAACAATGCAACATAGGGAAAAAAATTCTCAACATAAATAAAAACATGGAATATATGTATACAAAGAAAAAAAATAGATAATGGAAGGCTAAGGGAATACACATTCCATAATAGTAAAAATTCATCATAAAATAATAATTGTAAAAGTAGGAAAATCTCCAAAGAAGTACAACTTCAAAAACTAGAACCAAACAACTACTCCCTATAATTTCTTGGATGAACTCCCACCATCTCAACCCTTGATACCCAAAACCATCTGACACGAACCTTACAAGCTCACTATGGTGCCTTACACTTTCCTTCATTAGAAGACATATAAAGGCCTATACAAAACTAAGGATGTGCATAGGGCATGAGCTAATATGACAAATAGGATCCCACCCAATTGTTCCATATAATGCCTCTGTATAACAATTAATATATTCAAATTTTAAATATAATATGAAATGATGAGTAGTAAAAAAATTTCATAGAATGTAAAAATTCCATTTTTCGATAATTCTAATCAATTGAATGTACAAAATTCATATCATGGATAAATCTTAACTCCATATAGAATAATCAGTAGATTAACCAGAAAAAAGGAACATTGTAGGTCAGAAAACCCGACTACTCGTACCAGAATAAATCCCGATCAAAATTCAGTACCTAGAACAAAGCCCTTGGAAGAAGTAGAATACTGCATGTGTAAACCCCCTGAAGAAGTCAATATACAACCCCTAGAATAGTTTTCCTAAGAGACTGTGGAAAGCACCATGATTCTACCTCTTAAAAATAAGAAAAACATGGATGATGGCCTCAAGCTAATCCTTTCACCTATGTACACAATGTAACCCATGTGATCATTTTAACAAATAATTTTCAGTGTTTTAAAAGTACCCATTTCATTTTGTTTTATGAAAAACCATGTAAAAATAATTTCTTTTCAAAATATTATTTTTCATCACAAAATAATAGTCATTCAAAATATATTAATCAATTTTATATGGTAAGATAAATGATGATAATTATCACAGGCTAGAGATGGATCCACACACATCAAGTCAACCAAGACCATAATAGGATCTACTAAAAATGAAAATTCAGTGCCACCGTGGTAGATTCTAGAACCCAATCCATACACCTTATAATTGATTTAATTAGAATGAAAAGGGTTGGAGGAGAATATGAAACCACATACCTCATGAAAGAAATCCATATCCACCCTAATCAATAAGAAAAGGCATCCATAATGAGATCAAATAAATGATATTAGAAGAAAAAAATAGGAAAACCCAACATAGATCAATGATTCTGATAACACAACAAAAGATAACTACCGAGATCAAGAGCAAAGAACAAGTGAAAAGGTTACTCACCTGAAGAGATGCACCTCAAATTAAATGGAGACCAAGGGATGATCAAATCGATCTTGAAGGATCAGAGTCTCCCAATAATGCTTCGAAATAGCCTTGGATCAAGATAAATAAATAGCAATTAAATGAACCAAACCAATTGATCCACACATCCCTTTTTTAAAAATGGTACGAGGAACATTTCATGACATGTAATATAGTTACACACCCTAAAATTCATGATGTAAAAATACACTGAAAAATATGTCGCCTCATAGTAAAAATATATTATTAATAACATTTATGATTTGAAACCACCATTCTTGAAGTGTAATCATTCCCAACATGAATCCCCTTCCAAGGCTTGTACCCAGAATACATTACACATTATGTAACCTATTTACACTGTATAAAATCCTATATCATCCTACATATTATGATGGTTAAGGCTAAATGTCCAAAAAATATCTGACTTTTCCATTATAGGTATCTACCCAGTCTCAATGGAGGGGGAAAGAATGAAGAGTTTAGGGGTATACATGAAAAACTAGTAATCAGATGTCACAGAATAATATTTTTTGATCATGTATATTTATAACATGATATTTAAAAAATAAATTAATTAGATGAATATGTAGGTATCGTAATTAAATGATTACACTGAATAAGTAATATAGAATATTTCTTGATAGAAATGAAACATGAAAAATAAATATCATATGATCCAATGAAATATTATCTTGGATGGTGGTGCTCCCCTTTATTAGAAGTGTGGGAATAATACACACAATAAAAAATATTGTACATGTCAAATAGAGGAAACTAGAAGAGATATATTTTTTATTGAGTCTATGAACCATTTGTTTGAGAAAAGTTCTTGTTTACTCCTTATTTCATCCATCTCACATAAATCTTGTGTGATATAATCTAGAGAATAATCACATTTTACCCCTAACCAGGGTTATAAAAATTTATAAATCTATAAATGTTTATGTAATTCATTTATAATATGGAAAATATCTTGAAATTGTTGGTACTAGATATTTCTCCACACATAGATTTAATTGAATAATGTTGTACATACATTATGTGTGTCACATGCCCATATTAAGGAAGAATATAATTTTCATGTAATACCTCATCAAATCATTATTCTATAGAATATTCATATACGGAAGTTATATTATTTGAGAAAGGTTAAAGTTATTATCATAATTAATGATGTATACGTCCATATATCATATTGTATCATCTATTATAGTGATTTATATCAAAGAAGTTATTTTTTCCAATCATTTCCATAATCATCATGGTCACCTTTATAAGAATGGAATGAATATTTTTGCTACAGAGGTCATACTAAAAGTCTAAATAATTATGTATAGAGCATGAAGTGATTGAATCACTAGAATGTAGTGATTAAATAATTCTTAATGGAAGGGAAATAACTAATGAATGGGAAGTTAGATCAGATATTCACAATCATTTAGGTTTTATCTATAGTGTTTTTCTATTTGGGTTCACTCTATTATGTGACATTCATCAGTAGATTCACACATAATGTATGGGGTTTCATTATATATACCAATTCTAATGTTTTTTGTAATACAATTTGACGATGTAAATGGAGGAGAAAGAAACCATATGTACGTTTTTGAGATCAAAAACAACTTCTGATTATACCATCATGATAAAGTACACTTGAATTTCACACTTCAGAAGTTGTTTTTTTAGAATTAGGTCAGTTATGAGGAAAACAATGGATATATATCACAGAAATGTTCCATATGAAATTGTATTATATTATATTGAATGTATTAAACTAATAATTATATAGATCCTACATTCTATAAGGATTAATGTAGTTTATCATATTTAAAACAGTGTATGCTATCCATGATGGATGAATTTGAGTCCATAAATATGTCTACAACATGGGAAGTAATAGATAGAAAATATTTCAAGAATATTATTAATAAATGATGGGGTTATCTGATGAATTATTAGTAATATTCTAGCTGGATGTATAAGAATAATATAATTGCTAAATCTATTCAATATAATGAATAATAATATATTTTTAAAAATGGAATATTTTATAAAAATTTTATTTGAAAAGTGTTAAGTATGGTTTCAAAGAATGATATTTATTTAGAAAAAATGGAAATTAATATAGAATTCTTTCATAGAGACTAAGATGAAAAGAAACATATAGACTAGCTGGCTGGTTTTTATGATCAATAAAACCTCGAACAAGTATGTAATCTCAAACAAATACTTTAAAGTTTTATGTAAGATTCAAGTTGATTGAATCACAACATAAATGGTTTCATGTCGGTAAATATGTTAATTTTGTGTAATCATGATAATTTTTATTACCATATGGTATTTGGTGATGGGATTGTCATTATAATTAATCTATATGTGGGTATAATGGTGATAATGTGCCTATTTCAATAATAGATCTATAAGATAAAGACATTGTTTTCTTGAATCATTAAGATGAAGGAACTATGTCTATAAAAGGTGATTTTTTGGATCAGGTTTATATGCGACCAATGTTTTGGTACATAATAGTAGAATTATACCAACTATATTTATAAGATTGTGATATTATTCAGTTTTCCTAAGAAGCCACTATGAACAGACACTTGGCCAAGAATTTGAAACTATGATAGGATAATTCACCCTGAATAGAATCTAAGGACGAGTATATAAAAAATGAATCACATGAATCAATTTTCAGTAGTTCAATGTCATAAAATGTGTTCACTTACACGAATGTCTTACAGATAGTAGGAGTGTTATGAAAATTTAATATCGAAAGAGGGAATTGTGTGGTTTTGATGTGGGTCCTCTGGTTAAGAAAGGCTTCCATGAAATTGGAAATTTATATTTTAAATGATGATCTTCTCTCATTATTTATAAACTATAAACTTAAAATATATTTCGATTCATGAAAGAACATTACATGGTATGTTTCCACCTATAGAAGAAGAGTAGTGAGTTTCATATCAAAACAGAAAATGGTTGTTATAAATTTTACTTTTATAGGAGATTACATTTCGTTAAAAAAGTAGGAATGGAACTTATATGGATGATGTGTCTTTCGTGGATTTTAGAAGATAGCTAGTAGTTGAAACATTTTTTGGACATATAATTCTTGATTCACATGGCTAAAAATCGGATGTTCTATTCTTTTAAGAAGAATATTTAGATATTGTATAAATAATTTTAAACACTATTGGTAAAAGGTTTATTAGACTAATTTAATATGGATTTGAGGTTGAATCATTCTAATATATTATCAAAGGTTAGGAATTCCATAGTTTTTAGTTCATATGGTGCCACATTATGTATCATATCACTGTATGAAAGGCATGTGGGGAATTGTTTTGTTGCTTTTAAAAATTAAATGAATGTGGTGTGTCTAGGTGTTAGTGAAGGAAATTTCCCAAAACATATATGAATATAAAATAGGAAATTTTTGAGATGTTATCTTTATTTCACTTAAATAGTGAAATTTAATGTTGCTAAAAGATAAAATATAACAACATTATTTCCTATGAACACATGGATATCAAATAGTATTGGATGAGTGTTAGAGGAATATAATGATAATGAATAGTGTGTACATATTATTCAAACAAGAGTTATTTTTCCAACAAATAATCCCAAATCACATATCTATGATATATTCAAAAAGGGAACATTCAACTATCTAGGAATGTCATGTTGGTGGAAATATTGAACCAGTATAATGGTTCCTCTATGGATCTTAGAAGCAATTAACTTTATCCAAAACATATGACATAATGTTTTTTAATAGAACCACTATGTGGAAATAATAAAAATAATGAATTTATGAGATTGATATTATTAAAATATTTTTTCTATATTTTTTCAATAAAGATAACCATAATTTATTTATCGATTAATGTTTTATCCTAAACCACATACTACTTTTTTTCATTTACATTCATGTATTCTTATAATTAATTTTTTGATAGTATTTTAGATATTATTTGGGTGCTTTTATATTGTTCTGTATTTACATGTCTGAACTCATTGACTATGTTCTAGGAATAATAAATGTGGATCTTTATTTGGATATTTCTTTAGAATATAAAGTTGATATAGTTAAATAAAAACCTAATTGTGGTTCTAACTCCATAAACATAGCTTCCACTAATTATCAAACCATATAAATCCCAACTATAATGATACTTTACAGAATACATGATATCTTACATGGATTTATAATTAATTGGTGATATTATTAGTAAATATGTTATATATTCTTTTATATAAAAATATAGGATTATTAATACCTCACACAATTTAATTTGTCTCCTAAATGAGCTGAAAACCAACTAGAATATCTTCTCAAAAATCATCCTAATGTACTGTAGTATGTCAAATTATTAATAAAAGGCCTTATATTATTCGAATTGAATTCTTGAAAGGATTCTATTATTTTAAATTAATACAACTATAAGTTGTTATTGGTCTTATAACGTTTTTAGTTAATATAGAATGGAATTGAATTCTCATACATGGTTTTTGTAGTCCTCTTATACTATCAATTTGTTTATGGATAATGGTTGGTAGTAAAATTCATATACGTGACAAGATCCATTTGAATATTAATCTTTAATATTGATGTTCAATGAAGTTAATCATTAATTAAAATTGATAATTGTGTACCCTAATGTGTTATTAGTACATTAATATTTAAATGTGAATGATTTTAATGGCATATATCCATGATTATTTCAAGTAAATGTAATAATAAGATAACTTTATTTATATCAAATCGGGTAAAATGATTCTACATATATTTCATAGGATAATTAGTATCAAATTTACATTTTTTATCATCCTAATTTTACATTTTTATTGGGTGATATTTCATGATACCCTTTAAAAATTTCCTCTATTTCATTAATTTTTTGGGTAAGAATAATCACGATGTAGTCTTTAATTTCCGACTTCCTGTTATCCCTCCATAAATAAACATTTAGATGAATATACAACATAGTACTACCATAGTGTATAGAAGATTTTGAGTTTGATCCCTATTTAGTAATTGCCTTTTAAAATCTGGTACAAATGGTATATCTAGAATATTTAAAAATTTAATTAAACTATCTTTATTTATTGATTCTATAAATATCCCATATTTCATGTCCTTTATTTTATTTTGTAAACATCTATCCTATTTTTCATACATCATTATTTCCTATAATAAAGATGTTTGTGAAATGATTTATAATAGTAATATTTTATTCCATTTCCTTACTAATTTCAATATCAAATATTACAAAATCCCTCAAAATATAATCCTTCTCCATCCATATCATGGATATAACTATAATATCCTTCTTTCTTAGTATATCAGTTACATTATTCTGATTACTAGGATGTAAATGTATTTTATAATCATAGTTATTTTATATTTTCATCCACTTAATATTCCGCATGTGGTTATTTTTATATGTTAATATATACTTCAACAATATTTATTATCATATATGTCATATTTTCCCCATAATGATAGTTCCAAAAATATTTTCAAAATTGTAATTAAAACTTAAGTCTCGGGATTATGAATTTGATTAATGTGTTCTTGGGACACTAATTTCCTAATGAATAAAATAATCTTTCATTACACATATAAAAACACCCTCAAGTTTTCTTTGATCAGTATTTTATTTATTTAATCAAAGCATTATTCAAATTCCCTTGAAAATTTGAATTGGACCCAGTTATGTGTCAACTTGTTTAATATATAAGGTAATCAATAAAAATACAAACATGTCACAGAATGTATCCTACAATATTAGGATAACAATGTGTCTTACTTATATATGTTTGTTAGGATCATTCATTAATAACCATTATCTTTGTATGTTCAAGTAATATTATTTCCTAGGAAAAACTTTCTCAAAGAAAAAAAATGTTGAAATAAAATATTAATAGTTAAAAAAATTTATGACATAGCTTTGTCTCCCTTAGAGTCTTGGGGGGAATTAAATAAACTCTCATCATAATTCTTACAACACTTATATTAAATCATTACATGATTAATAAGGTGAAAATATAATCAATGAATTCTATATTCATTAGATCAAATTACACATTTGGTTTATTTTTTAATCCAAGATTTATAATTATGAACTAATTATGTTCATAACTTGTACCAAAATTTTTTCATTGATATATCTGGGATGTTATAAATATTTATTCTCATATAACATATATACTAAATATCATTTAATGATAACCATTTAAATTTTTCTTCACACTCAGTAATATATCCCCTTTATTTTGTCACAAATTAAAGAATTTCATATCTATGTCAATTCTTAGTTGAAGAGAAATGTACTTTTCAAATAATGAAACCATAAAATACATTCATTCAATATTCTATATCTCCTATTATTTTTTTTGTGTTCCAACTAAAAGACCAAAATTGATTAGAATTTCCTCTTAGATGATATACTATCATGATAAGCATCTCCCTCTCAATATATCCCATAGTAAAGAAAATCATATCTAGTCCCTTGATCCATTATTTAGTTACTAATGGATTCATGGTTCTGTCGAAGGATTGAGGTTTCTACCTCATGACGTTATCTACCAATCATACACCATATTATTGAGAAATAGTGTATTCTATTTGATTATGATTATCAATCACAAACCAAGTCATCTGACCTAATATAATTGTCGTATAATCCCCTCCAACACTTGCATCATTGACTTGTTCAATAGGGAAATCCATACATTGAATATTTTTGTTTAAAAGATTTTAATTCCTTATATTATACACCATTTTTAAATATTGAAATATTGTTCATTATTTTATGAAAACAATAATAATTATTAATTTTATTTTATAATTTTATTTTATTTAATATAAATTCATGTCATGTAATTATGAATTATTTCCAAAATATCCTAACAATTTTTTATTGAGTCATGTTCACCAACTACGTTTTTCTAAATATTGTTCCCAGGTTTTATACTAAACATGATTTGATATTGAAAATAATACATGAACTGTCATGAACCAAATCTGTTATCCACTATTACTTAAACTAAACCTACCCTATGGAAAATCCCAAAGGGAATTCCTTATCCCAACAGGCCGGAACAAGTTACCGGGTATCATTAGTTTTGGTTCAGGAACAATTTACCTGAGTATGAAAGCATAAAAAATTAAATACAATCCAAAATATTAATCTGAAATGTTCGAGCCAAAAAAGTCTTATGAAAAACCCAAAATTGAATAAATTTGTTTAAAGATAGAAAAAATGGTCCAAATACAAAAAAATAGACAACCGTAAGCCTCCCCCAATGACTCCATGTGACAAGGGGTCATCACCCACAAGCTGTCTCTACAAATCCGCACCATGGATGAGAACTAACACCCTGAACTTCCATCACCTATAGCATTCCATTTACAAAAGTCTGGCATAATAAAGTCTAAATACAAAAAATGGGGGTATGTAGGGTGTGACACTAAGCCCATGAAAATACCACCCAATTATTCCAAAGGGCATTCATTAAAATGTAAAAATGAAAGCATTTTTAATATGCAATGAAAAAAGAAGTGATAAATTTACTGAAATGCAACATTCAATTGAAAAAAGTTTTAAAGATAAAATTTTCAGGATGTTCTAAAATTTAAATATAAATGTTATATATAGTAAATTTAATCCAAAACCACCTCAATACAATGGATAATACAACAAATACAATGACTAAAAAAATCGGGAACACTCCTAGGCACTAGATAGTCTCAGGCCCCATGTACCTAATACCTCAGTGTCATGTAACCTTGGTAAAATAAGTTCTCATGCATGATACAATCATAGGGAACATACCCATAACCTATTTCCCCCCAATCATCATCCACATAGTTTAGTTAGAGTTTTCATTATCCAAATGCTAAGTGAAACAGGGACAAAACCCATCTAGTCCACTGGCCTTACTAGTATACATCTACATCACCTAGGTTCCCGAGTTTCCCCCTTTGTGCTCAAACAATATAAGAATGCTACATAAATACATTTTCATATCAAAAACCACTAAAGGTCACATACAATAAGTATAGTATCTAAACACATTTTATACCACTTAAAACACACAATAAAATACTTTTATTTTCAATAAAACTTATTCTCAAAACCCCGCATTGTTTTGCACCCAAAACACTTTAAAACCCACAATTTTCAAACTATGTGGACAATTGTAAATTACTAAAACAGAAAATGTAGCCCCATATATTTCTATGAAAACAAAAAATAAATTTTTGGGCTTCCCCAAGTGAACCAAGAATTGATAACTTTGTAAAACCTCCATTTTCCCCCAAACATGGCACTTAAAAATCACATATTCCACAAACACCATTAAAAACCATTTTCTCAGCAACAAAAAAGGGGGTAAAAATTCATAAATTTTTTTTCATCCCTATTACAGTTCAATAAGATCAACTAAGTATTTATATGGAATACCCAATTGAACCCTTAAAAGATTTATAGGAATAACCCCCAATTTCACCTAAAAATGGAACTTCAAACTCATTTTCAATAAAAACGACACTAAAATTAATTTTGGAACCCATAATAGAATTATATAAACATGAAAATATCAAAAACACATCAAGATACTTCACATAAAATTCATAAACATGGGACCACATACTAATTTAACGAAAACCCTTGAATCTTCATGCAAAAAACAAATTGCACCACCACAGCACCAAGAGAGACATAGATCAAATCTAAAACCACAATAATTGGCCAAGAAAACCCAATTTTAAACACTTGTTTTGAAACCCTAGTTTCTGGACATTAGGAAACTCAAGGATAAGGGAATAAACCCTAAGCACCCTGAATAAAACCCTAAGCAGATTGAAATAATACTAAAAGAGACTCACTTGCTTGAGCGATCATGAAGAGTCACCAAAAATACATTGATATATGAATTTTGAAACACTCAATACATAATGGGAGGTTCGAAGAAGGATGAGAAGGTTATGTTGGAACTGGAATGGGGAAAATAATAAGAATTGATAGTGTCAAGAAGGAGTGAAGTTACCTCTTCAATTCTGGGTGATTTGAGAAACCCTATAATTTTCTATATTTATTCAGGATGAAAAAGAACTCCAAAGATGGAATAAATCGGTTGGGCGTGTGGATGGGTTTGATGGGATTTGGTGAGACATTGAATCACAGAATAAGCCTTAAAATTTAATATTTTATTAAATTAACAAAATTACTTTTTAAAACAAGAAATTGGATTCCGGGGAAGCCCAATCCCTTATATAAAAACCCAAATACACATTTTTTATGGATTTATAAAGGCTCTAAATTGTCATGGTGGTGTTAATAGGAAAGTGAAGTCCATTTATGAATTTGAAATGATGAAAAATGTTGAAAAATGAATGTGTTATAAAATAAACAAAATTTATTATTAAATCTGCAATTGGGCTGATGCTTTTACCAAATTCATAAAAACTCACCCATTCCTCCATAAAATCATTGAAAACCCCCAAAAAATTTATTAATGGAAATAAAATTAAGAATATATTTAAAATATGTCATTTATGTGGAAATTCTCCCCACTATGAAAACATTCCATTCTGGAAAGTCAACCAGAATCTAGATCTAAAAACAAGAACAAATACTCTTCCAAAATCCCTGAATTCCACTCTCATGTCTCATGTGTATCATTAACATATTTCCAACAAACCCAGACTAGTGGAATCAACCTCTCTCCAATAAAATTCTCTTAGGAGTCCACTATTTTCAGGGGCTGCTCAAAAACTGACATGTCCTGCTCTATCTCTAGTTCTTCCCAACTCAGCACATGAGACGGATCTGGGTTGTATTTATTCAACTGGGAGACATGGACGATGACATGGATGGACGCCAATAGAGATGGTAAGGCCATCCTGTTTACACATTTACAACACACTTGGTGATCTAAAAAGGGCCAACATATCATAGAATCAGCTTCCCTTGCTTCACCAATAGACGATGGCCCAAACGAGGGGCCAAATTAAAGAATACCCTGTCACCCACATCATACTCTAGATCTTGACACCTCTGGTCGGAATATTATTTATGGAGACTCCGAGCTAACAATAAACGTTGCCAGACAAATTGACTTTCTCAGTCCTCTCCTGCGCCAGACTAGGCCCCAGTAGTGAAGTCTCACCTACCTATGTCCAACACAAGGGGGACTTACAAGGCCGACAAAAGAGCGCCATAAATGGATCCATTCTAATAAAGGATTGGTAACTATTATTATAATAAAACTAAGCCATCCCCAAAAGTCTATCCCAGGGTCCTCCAAAGTCTAGGACACACGAGCATGTCCTCTAAAATCAAATTCGCCTACTCAGTCCGACCATCCTTCTGAGGATGGTATGTCGTGGTCATCTTAATCTAAGACCCCAAGGACTTATGAAGGCCTTCCCAGAACTGAGATGTGGAACTGGAGTCTATATCTGAGAGAACCATTTAGGGTACTCCATTGAGTCTCACCTCCTCATAAAGATACAAACAGAACAACTCATCCATTTTAGTGTTATCTCTAATCGGAATGTAGTGGGATTATTTGGTCAGACGATCAATCGCCACCAAAATGGCATTACTACCCCATGGTGTGTGAGGTAAAAAAACAATAAAGTCCAAGAGACCTCATCTCACATCCACATTAGAATGGGTAATGGCTGGAGGAAACCAGAGGTCTATTGATGCAATTATTTCACTTGTTGGCATGTGTAGCATCTCGAAACAGTGTCTTCTATCTCTCATCTCATACAAGTACAACAGAACTACCAAAAATCATCATAATACATATTGGTGGCACCCGGATGGACAACCCACTGAGACTAGTGTCTATCCTCTATCAACAATTTCCATTGAGAAAACGGCTCTATTGAACAGCCCTTGAAGCACAAGATTCCCTTGAGAGATGAAGACCAATCAAAGGATGTCACCCCACCATGAAGATACTACTTCATCCACTGGTTAAGTACATAACTGGGCTATTTCCACAGAATCAACTCCAATAGAGATGGATTAAACTAGATGCTCGCCAGGAATTCCCCTCCACTGTGTTCCTTGGTATCCACATGAATCTGAGAAAAGAGCCCCATCAAAGTCCACTCATTACTAGACATCCTCAAATACAACAATGTAACTCTTCTTTTCAATGCATCAGCTACCACATTACCCATTCCTAGGGTATAGACAACGTCAATGTCGAACCCCTGCAAGTTCTTGATCCAATGACACTACCTCAACTTGAAATCCTTCAATGAGAATATATAGGACAATATTTTGTGATCAGAGTAGACCAAAAACTCCCCCCAAAGAGGTAGTGATTCCATGTCTCCAAATAATTCATCACCACTAGAAACTCCATATCATGGTTCTGGTAGTTCTTTTCATTTGGTCAAAGTTAGCGAGATCCATACGCCACTATATGATCATCCTGCATAAGCCCACACCCATGACCCATAACTGATGCATCACAATAGACCACATATCCCTTTCCAACCTCTAGAAAAATAAGCATGGGGCAGTAGTAAACAACCTATTTATCTACTTGAACTATGCCTTACATTCTGGACCCCATAAAAACTTCACCCCTTTCCAAGTGAGCATAGTCATCGGTGACGCGAGCCATGAGATATTATGAAAGAACTGCTTGTAATATCCATTCAGGCCAAGGAAAATCTGAATCTCAAACACATTCTTCAACTACTCCCACGACATAACCACACTAATATTCTTGAGATCCATTGAAACAACCTACTCAGAGATCACATTCCCATGAAATCTCACTTCCCTGATCCAGAAAGTGCATTTTGAAAACTTTTCAATGAGGTGGTGATCCTGAAAAGTTCCCAATACAATCCTTAAGTGTTGGTAGTGTTCCTCATCATAGCCAGATTATACTAGAATGTCATCCATGAACACCACAATGAAGGAATAAATATATTTATGGTAAAACCTATTCATGAGTGCAATAATGACCACTGAAACAATGGTCAATATGAAGGGTATGCCGACATACACAGTGTGGTTGTACCTTCATGGGAATTTTGTCTTATAGATTTATTACTCCTTCACCCAATGCTGGTGATATCCGGAACACATGTCAATTTTTTAGAACCACTTTACCCCATAAATGGATCAAAAAAATAATCCATTCAAGGAAAATTGAATTTGTTCTTAATTGTATCATTATTCACCTTTATGTAGTCAATGTGAAACCAGAGGTATGAGTCACCATTTTTCATGAACAACACAAGTGAGTCCCAAGGAGAGATTCTCGGACGAATGAATAATTTGTATTATAAGTCTTCTGGATATATCTTAAATTCCCTCATCTCCATGGAGTACATGCAATAATAGAAAGAAGATATCAGTTGTATTCAAAGTTCTAGATCAATCAAAAACACTACATCCACCTCTGGGGGAAAACCTGATAAATCATTTGGGAATGCCTCTGGAAACTCGTTCACTACATGAGGTAGTGCACCTCCTGGGGAGAGACCATCATCCTCTAACATGATTGATGACAACTGGAAGGTTTGACTTCCCAACTCTAGGAGTGGAGGTTCTGCGTAACCCGACCGAGGATCCCAATCTCCCAAAAAAACACGACGACTCCCATCAGGTGCGGTGAAACTCACTTACCGTCTCTAGCAATCAATGTATTTTTGGAAGTGTACTATCCAATTCATGCAATAAATTATATCAGACTGTTCAATATATTGAATCAGTAGGACCCACTATTTCTCAACCCCTAACACACAATGCTCACATGAGGGGAACCTAAGGCCATGCTCCTTCTTTCCTAGATGTGTCCCCGAATCCATGACAAAATACATAAACACAGTTAGAAATTTCAGCATGTCCACAAAACGATAAGAAATAAATGAAACAGAGGTTCCCGTATCAAAAATATAAGTTGCTATAGAAGATGTGATTAGGATATCTATAGAAGATGTGATCAGGAAGGTACATCGAACTATCTACAGTCCTACCACTGATCCTACTGGTGCCTGATCAACTATATGGAGATATCTAGTCTCTACCTGAGGACGACCGCTAGTCTGTGGATGTACCATGAACTGGATCTGCCGTAAAGATGACCCATCCCTACCACCATGGCCACCAAATCAAGATCCCCTAGTCCTTGATGGCTCGGACTGTGCTGGAACTCCACTTGATGCCAATGACCCTACCCCACTCAAAAGTGGACATGCCATCCTACATAACTGCTGAAAATGCCCCAAACCTCAAAAATGGTAACAAGGATTTGGATTAAGTGGAAATGTTTGTTGAATGTACCCAGGATTCACATACTGGTGGCACACGACTGATCACGCATCAGAAGCCACAGATGAAAACTGCCTAGATGACTGGCCTGAACTACCACCTCCTTTATTCCCATGATATTCCCACTTCATTTACTTCTATGAGGAGATGGCACTACCCATTGTTTGTATTTAACAAAAGAAACTAGCCTTGTATTTCCTATCAACCTCCACTATTAACTTCAGTTCAAAAACCTCAGCATAGGTCCTCACATTAAACAAGAACCCATGGTAGTATATATCTCATCACAATCCTTTCTCAAACATCTCTGCCTTCACCTCCTCATTGGAGATGATTTATGGAGAATACCAAACAAAATATGTTAAATGGTTGGTGTAATCAATCACATATAGATTCCCCTGAACAATGTCCACAAAATCTTTTGACCTAACATAAGCTAAGACTTCAGAGCGCTACTATTCATTGAATGCGGCCTTGAAATCTCCTGAGCGCATCTACTCATTATTCCCAGTCTAAAGCACTGACTCCAACCACTAATAGATAGGATCCTCAAATAGAAAGGGATAAATCTTCACCCATAGCACCTCGTGTGTTTCCAAGAACTCAAACATACACTCAATCATCTAAATCTATTCCACTTATTGTTGGTGTTCTGAGCAACCTCGGAAGGTAGGATGCTTGTTTTTCAGAAACTATTGAGCTTTATATTCTCTATGACCCATCTCTTCTTCCCTAGTAGGAATAGGAGCAGATGTTGGTCCCTTCCACAAATCTTGGATATCCTGTACCACAACATCAACTAGCCTATGATCAATCACTATGGGAGAAATCTATCTGGCTTCCTCCGATGGTTGCATGAGAGCTTTCAGGGATAACATGTTGCTACAAATTGCGACTGTCAAAAAAAAATAATAAATACAAATATTATGAAAATTTTATTCAAATACATCAAATATAAATAATCTAAATACATTCCAGTAATAAAATAAATAACCACTCCACCTCCACCCAATGTCTACATGTGGTTTTCATCATAAATGTCTCACCTAGAAGTGAAGTTAATCAATAATTCCAATGTCCCCTGGTGACTCAAGGTCTTCCATGGGAAGTGTGGGCTAGAAACCCTACTAGTGACCAAAACCCCGATCCCCAACATTCCTAGATCATGTCTATCATGAATCATCCGAAAATATTAACATAAACCAAAAACAATATCCTTATTTGTTACCATTCTGTCACAAACCAAATCTGGTCACCACTATTGCTGAAAAAAAACCCGGCCCATAGAAAGGGCTAGAGAGTGTTACCTATCCCCACGGGCTAGCACAAGTTCCTAGGTGTCATTAATTTAGGTTGGGGAATTATTTACTATAGTATTAAAGTATGAAACAATAAAAACAATCGAGAATATAAATCTGAAATTTTCGATCCAAACTAGTTTTAAAAAAACTGAATACATTGATTTAAAGACTATAAAAGTTGTCCAAATACAAATAATGACCACATAATGACTTCCCCAATCACTCCACAAGACAAGGGATCATCACTGACAATCCGTCTCCACAAATCTGCACTAAGGATGGGAACTAACACCCTAGAACGCCATCTCCCATAGCCTTACCTTTACCTTATTCAAGTATAATAATGTCTAATTACACCCAAGGGGTGTATGTAGGGTGTGATCATAATCCCCATAGGATAACACCCAATTATTTCAACAATAATTCAATACAATGTGAAAATTAAAGATGTTTTAATATGCAAAGAATAGCAGTGACAAATTCCAAGAAATGCAACTTTCAATTGAAAATGGTTTTCAAGGTATAATTTTTAGAATGTTCACATATTTAAATAGACATGTTAGATACTATAACGTATTGAAAAAAGCACCCCATAACAAGGGAAAATAAAACAAATATAACGAACAACAAAATCAGGAACACCCCTAGGCACTAGATAGTCTCTGGCCCCATATACCTCATACCGCGGTGTAAAGTAACCGTAGTAAAATCCATTCTCGTGCATCAGACACTAGTAGGTAACATACAAATAACCTAGTGATCACCATTAATCATCCACATAGATTAGATAGTGGTATCTATATTAAAATTCTATGTGAAAAAGGGACCAAACCCATCTGTTCCAATAACCGTACTAGTACACATCCACACCACCTAGGTACCTGGGACTCCCCCTTTATGATCAAAAAATTTTAGAATGATACATAAATAGATATTGATATCAAACACCACTATAGGTCACAAAAAACTAGTATTGTATCTAAACACATTTTTTAACACTTAAAACACACGAAAAAACACTTTTATTTTCAATAAAACATCGTCTCAAAACCCCACATTGTTTTGCATCCACTACTCGTTAAAAATCACACTTTTCACACTATGTGCACACTTGTAAATTTCCAAAATAGAAAAGGAAGCCCATTATATTTCTAAGAAACCAACAAATCAATTTATGGGCAGCCCCATGTGAACTAAGAATGATAACATAATAAAATCTCCATTTTCACACAGACATGGAAATTAAAAATCAAATGTTCCACAAACACCATTAAAACCCATTTTATCGGCAATAACAAAAGGGTGTAAACATTCCAAACATTCCTTTAATCCCTATTCTAGTTCAATAAAATCAAAAATGTATTTATAGGGAATATTTAGTTGAACCCATACATTATTTCTAGGAATAAACCTCAATTTCACCAAAAATGGGACTTCAATCTCATTTTCAATAAAAAATCCCCTAAAACTAATTTTGGAAGACATAATAAAATGAAATAAACATGAAAATATCAAAAATAGAGATTTATAATGCACAAAAATTTCATGAACATGGAAGCACCTACCAATTTAATGAAAACCATTTAATCTCTATGTGAAAATCAAATCGCACAACCGCCACACCATGATAGACATAGATCAATCCTAAAAACACAAGATTGGTGACAAAAACCTAAGGTTATTCCCTAGGTTAGAAACCCTAGTTTCTAGACATTAGTAACCTTATGTATAAGGGTAGAAACCCGAATAAATTTGAATGAAATGCATATCAAATTGAAAGCAGAGTGAAGAAGACTCACTTACTTGAGGGATCTTGAAGAATCACCGAAAAAACCCCAGTAGCTGAATTTTAAAATAGTGAAAACATTAGGAAGGTTCATCAAAGGATGTTAAAGTTATGTAGGAAATTAAATGGGTGGAAACGAGTAATAATTTATAGAGTTAAGAAGGATTGAATTTACCTCTTCATTTCTGGGTGATTTGAGAAGCCCTATAATTTTCTTCACTTATTAGAGATGCAAATGATCTCCAAAGAGGGGGTATAGAGTTTGGGAGCATTTATGGGTTCAATGGGATTTGGTGAGACTTAGAAAAACCAAAAAAATCCTTATAATTTAATACGATATTAAATATATAAAATTCATCCTTAAAACATGAAATGGGATTTCGGGTAGGCCCAATCCCTTAAATAAAAACCCAAATACTCCTTTGTTATATATTTCTAAATTCGCCAAATTTTCATTATGGTGTTAATAGGTCTGGGGAGGCCAAGTGTAATTAGAATGGATAAAAAATGTTGAAAAGTTATTGAGTTATAAAAGAAACAAAATTTATTTTTTTAATCTAGAGTTGGGCTCACAGTTTTTCCGAATTCATGAAAAACTCGCCCATTCCTCTATAAAATCTTGGGAAACACCCCAAAAAATGAACCACTGGAAATAAAATAAATATAAATATAAAATATTTCATGTATGTGACATAAAATCTATTTATCTAGAGTTTAAGGTTACTTTATTACAGTGACATATAATATATAGATCACAATATACCAAATATAGTAGTTTAGCAGTCTCAAAGAACAACATACATAAATTAACATTAAATTATATTGAAATACAAACATTAAATCAATTGAATAAATGATAATTTATTATTTATTCTTTCAACATAGGTAGTTCACATGAAATAATCTATTTGTATTCTTACAAAAATTAGAGGAAATATAATGCAGTTTGCTCTGATGCACAATAAGGGGGGTTATGAAGCCAAAAACATTACACATAAGAATATAATAAATAATATAAAATGAATAAAATTTTCAATAAATCATTTTTTCATAATATTAATATATATATTAATAATTTAATAATTAATAAATTATTGGAAAATAATAATTGATCTCCTAGTAATGGAATGCATAATTTTAGTAATCAGAAATATGCTATTAATGTCATATTATATGAAATATTATATAATATATAAGGATTATATTACCCAAACATATATTTTTTCCAATGCGGCCTACTAATGGGTCAAAGGGACATATAATTCTAGGCCACAAAAATCATATAACATGTATTATTCAACAATCATATGATTTTGATGGATATTAAATAGATATCATAACAATCCCGAGGGACCCTCAAATATAATATTTTCTAGGTAAATAATAAGTATACATAAAATACTAAAGGACATATGGGATTTTAATATCTTCTCATTTAATAGAATAATATTTAATTCAGAGTGAATATACAAAAATATTCCTAGAAAATATTAAATATTCACACTATAATGGAAGTTTCCATTATCAATTGAATGGTAACAAAATAATTTAGTATGATTTATTTTTTCAATGATATAAATAGAAATTTTTTGGAAAAATTATTTTTAAATACTTTATTATTTATTATAAAAAACATCCATATAATAAGAGAAATATCCCTAAATCCTATAAAACTAGGAGTTCAATCAGTTTTATTTATGTGCACCGAGTAAAGATAATGTTAGTACCCAGTTAACATTTTTATAGCTATTGTATGTAGGTGGATCTGATCTAGAGCATGAGTCAATATATAATACCCAAATACTGATTTCATTACTAGGAATTTAGGTCCCTGACACCCATGATCATAGATCCAGTTAAAAAATATATGATATTTATTTTATAAAATATAACTCATGAATAAACAACAACATACACATCAATGATCTTTCAAATTATTGGAATTAGAGGAAAATGACAACTATTACAGATTATCAGAATTAACAAATAATTAAAAATTCATCAATTTTATATTTCTCACACTAGCTTCCTATGGGTGGTATTCTCTTTAAAATAATATAAACATTCTTGAAAACATTTTAAAAGATATTGGGTTTGCATAATTTTCTAATAAGGGGTTTTCAAAATCTAGTGAAAAATGTTTTTCATAAAAATTAATTGAATATTTAATCATTATATCAATATAAATATTTGATATATATATATATACAATTTATCAACCATAATTTATGATGTTTTCATAATATATCTTAAGAGACCAATTTTATTAATCCTTTTAAAATACAGATAATTTCGAAACAATCATTTTAGAAACTTTTTAAAAATATTATAACATTGATTATATAATTAAAAACCCATTGAAATCATTATTTTGAAAATTCCTTTGAAAATAAATTCAATTCAAAATAATTATAATACATTTTAAAATTCATACACTTTCAAAATTATTTTCATAATTAAACTACCCAGTGAATTTTTAGAAAATATTATTTCACATTTTGGAAAAAAACCATGGCACCACTTGAACCATTAAAGGTTGTCTGGGCCTACCCACTTCTATATGTATGGGGTCTCTCCCAAATTCCCTATCATGTCTAAAAAATCCATGTACAGAATTGTTTTAAAAACAATACAATGATATTTCCATATATATATATCATTCACTAGTGTTTTTTAAATAAAATTATTAAAATGAATTATTAAAAATTAAAAACATTTATATATATACATTCATAGGAGAATATCTCACAAATATTGGGAAAGTAAATATCTAGGAAAAGTAAATTTTCATAAAGTAATGAAATTTTAATCACGTAATTATTAACATCTATGTGTTTAAAATTTCATTATGAAACTCATAAAATCTATTTTTAAAGTACTTCAGGCAACATAGTAATTTACCAAATGCACATTCAAATAAATATATATATATATATATATATATATATATATATATATAATTTATAAATTTGGACAATTAATTAAAAATATATGTATATAATTTTCATCACAAAATAGATGTATATAAAATGATATATTGAAATGAAAAGATTCATTTACACTAATTAATCATGTTTTTAGCCATTATTTCAATCATAAAATAATAATTTGATGATATATGTTTTCACATAAATAAATAATCAAAAATAATTTATTATTAAATTAGTTATTTCATTTTCATAACTATAAACATGAAAATATTAATTTATTTTTTTACACAAAATAAAATATCATCAAATTTTAAATATCATGTTGAACTAAATAAATTAATGAAATTATAATTTCGAATTAAGGTGTTGAAAACATTAAAATTTATACATGAAATGATATCATAAAATCATTATTTCAAACTATATAAATAATTGAAATAAATAAAATTATCGTTTTTTATTATGATTTTAGGGAATTTTAAAAAAAATATCCATTTATAACTATGAACATAAAATATATTAACATGAAATTAGATATTTAAAAACACACAAACATAGATATATATATTTATATATAATGGTTTTTAAATAAATTCCCCATAAAAATTTGTTTCGAATCCAAATGAAGAAGTGTCCTATTTGGGTTGATCATACTGAATGAAGGCATTGAGATTCTTCCCTATTGAATTGGTGATCAAAACCGAGGTATAAAAGAGGATAATTAGAGTACGGCTTTATCTTGAGAATTTATCTTCCCATGAATTAATGTATAGGGTCTCACTTCATATATATATATGTAGGGGGTGTGAGTAAAAGTGGCTTCAGCTTCTTGGGGAAAATGGGATTATAGTTAATATTAAACTATAAGGGAACACAATAAATTATATAAAGAACTTCATTATTTACCAAAAAAGTTTGTTTTTAAAGAAACAATATGATTTTATTTTTAAATAGAAAACCCCAATTTTGGATTTGATAACCATATATATGCATATATTATCTTCTATACTTATCTGATAAGAATGGAGAAATACTGGTGGATGAAGATTGTTATATGAAAAATCTTATTAAAGTATTGGTTTACCATTTTATAAAAAAAATTTATAATATGGTACATAGGTCATCATGTTACTGATTACATTCAAATGATGCAGGATAAGAAGACAAGTCGAGATGGGAGGAGAGGACGATGGTAATATTGACTCTGCTTGACTTATGGAAGAATGGAAGAACAGTTGAGGGAGGTTGGTACTGAGGAAGAAGCATCTTGGGCGATGATCGATTGACTATGATCATCTAGATCAGAAGACTATGTTATACCCATCCATTTTAATGACTAGGGAATAGTAACAAAGAGATAACCCCACATAGATTTATCAATTGTCTTGGCTGTCAAAAATAGTTTAAGAGCTATCGATGATTATCCAAAACAAATTAATGGGGTCCCCACACAATGGTACTTATACCTAGCCCCATGTTTGTAATATATCTAACATATGCATGACGCATTCCTTGTAAATGGGCCATGTGGGCGCACTGTGCACTACCCATGATGCATCCATGATATGCCGCTATCAAGATCCCAATGTCTGGGATCTCTGGTAGTGGTTGGTTCCCACTAGTGGTCAAACATTCCTATATTGATCCCACTATGTGGTTATCTAGTCTATCCAACTAGCCTGGATGTACTTTTTTTATTATGGTTGCTAAAAAACCATAAATTAAGATGAATAATTATTTCATTTAACTAAATATATTTGTGTAAACTAATTATTACAATATTAAATTAATTCATATGTTAATTATTTGAACCTTTTTTTTAATTAAGGTCTTAATTTTAAATTCTAAATATTTATAACATTATTCTGTTAGTGATGCAAAAAAGGGATTTTATAAACACTTAATAATAAATTTATAAAGAATTCAAATAAAATTAATTTTAATTAAGAAATAATAATTTATTAAAAACATATAATATTAAAAATTGATATTTTGAAAATGTACATTTATGTAGAGAAAAAACTATTTAAGGTTATTTAATGAAAAATATATTTTTAATGAAATTAAATATACACATAAATTGAATCTAATATCTTTTCTAAATTTATGAACAAGAGCTAAAAATATATCTATGTTTATATTTTTTATTTTAATTATAAAATATTTTTATTTAATAATACTTTATTCAAATTATTATATTCATGGTATGTTACATTTTACCCCTAGATTGGATTTCTCCCTTGAAATTAATTTTTCCTACTTAAGGAATATTCTGAAATTCCATTTTTTGAATTTGGAAAACTATAATCATTATTTTCTATATTCCTAAAGGTTAATTCATTTCATAGGATTTGAAAAATATATTTTTTACTTTTGATTTTTCTCAATCTAAAAGGTTATAAAAAATAGGTTTTTCTGAAATAATAAACTTACAAATATAAACTATTTTTAACCAAATTTCCTAATATCTATGGTATCTAAACTATTGATCGTATATCAAATTTTGCGCCTTGAGAATATTTTGTTCAGTTATTAAAAAATGATTCAAATTTATTGAAAATTATCCAAATAATATATAGTATTTTTCAAATCCATGATCGTTTACTACCAATTATTTGGTTGAAATAGACTACTATTATAGATTATCATTGTTCAATAATGAATAAAAATTATTTTATTTAACATATATAACATTATTCATCTATTGAAGATAATATCATTAAAATCCATCAAATTATCTAGAAATAATTTCTAAAATGATTTGTTCACCAGAATTCCCCATTATGGGATTTTTAAAATCCAGTGGATAAACTTTCTGAAAAAACCATAATGAAAACTCCTTTAAAAATGTTTTTCTTTATAAAAAATTAAAATTTTAATATATATATATATATACATATATAGTTACTTTAAAAAATATATATTTTTGTGGAATTTAAAATATATCTTTGTAAAACACTTTTAAAAATCCTTTGAAAATATATATAATTTAAAAAACATCATTTTGCAAATACATTTTCAAAATATAGGTACCTAGAAAATAGGTTTAAAAATACATAGAAGAAATGATTTTGAAAATATTTATGAAAATATATATCTTTTGAAAATGTTATCACACCTTTGAACATATTTTTTCATAATATAGTAATCAATTGATTTCTCATAATATATTATGCATGATTTGGAAAACAACACCAAGGGTCCACTTGTAACATTTAATTCTTTCTCCACCTAATACATTTAAGGGAATGATTTTACTTCCTAATAACCTATAATGTTTATAAAGTAAATGTTCAATTTTCTGTAAAAACATTTAGAAATTTCATAAGATATAACACAATATTTTTCTCTTTAAAATCATGAAAACTAATTATTACATATTTACATTCATTTATGTATCTAATTCCATATGAAAAAAGCTCTAGATTTATAGGAACCAAATTTCATGTCTATTTGAATTGTCATATATTCATGAAAAGTTAATAAAGGAATAATTAAAATATATGTATTTAAAAATTTATTCCTAAACTAATAAAATCCATCTTGATGGTTTTTTTAACAATTTAATAATTTACCCAATGCACTTGAATATTTATGAATATATAGAAATACAATTACATATATATAATTTATGAAATTTCATGACTAATCAATAATGTATGACCATAATTATGATCATGAATGAAATTTACATAAAATAATAGCATGAAATGAAAATATTTCATTACATTAAATATTGATATTTTTAACCATTGTTTGTTACAAAAAATAATATATTCAAGATATAGGTTTTCTCTAATAAATTTATCATAACTAATTTCATTTGAAAATAATAATTTCATTGAGATAATTATAAACATAGAAGTAATAATTTCTTTTTGTACATAAAATATAAGATCAAGAAATTTGAAATATCTTTTTACAATCAATCCTTGAATGAAATAATAATTTATAATTAAGTTATTGAAATAATTAATTTTTATAAATAAAATAATTCAATAAAAAAATAACATGAAATTATAACATCTCAATAAAATAAATAAATTTAATCATTATTAATAAGGGGTCTATAAAAAAATTATTTTTTATTATAAATAAATAAATATCCTATTTATTATATAATCATGAAAATATAAAAATGAAATTTAAAATTAATATATATATATATATATATAATTGTTTTTTAGAGAAAAATAAATTCCCATTACATGTTTGCTGTGAAAAAAAATGAGGTAGTTGAATATTTTTTGTGGTCAAAGAGAATAAAGTTAGTGTTTTTCGTCATGATTTATTGATTGACAAAAAAGAGGAAGAAGAGAGGAAAAAATATTAGAGTTTCGGAAATAAATGTTCTCTTCCAATGAGTGAATAGAATGGGAATGACAATATATATATATATATATTCTGATGTTCAATAACGTGTGGCTTAAACATCTAGTATAAGTAATGATTATAGCATGCCCATAACCCTAAGAGACCTAAATCGTGGGTTTAATTCAATGGTTCATGTACCTGATGAATCATGGTTTTTTTTAAAATAAATGATTTTATTTTGAAACAAATAAACCCAATTTTGAATTTTATAACCATAGATATGTTCCTATATTGTCTTAAAAGATATATTTTGTAGAATATAGTGTTATTGGTGGATAAGGAGCATTTTAGTGTGGTTCTGATAATATTATTGGTTCTTTAATTATGAAAAAATAGTTAGGGTAGTGCATTGTCCATTGGTTGTAGGGATTTTCATTGCATGCATCGAGAGGTAGAGAATAAGATAAATTGAGACGAGAAGAGAGTGTGATGGAAATGGTGGATCTAATTAACAAATAGGATAAGGGATGAAAACTTTAGTGAGTGTGTTCGTGAAGAGGAAGATGACTCGGGGTATGATAGGTTATTTGTAATCATCTTGGTCAAATTACTACGTTTTATCCATCCATATTATGAATGATTGAACGGTAACCAAGAGATAATCCCATATCTATTTTCAATCATCTAGGCACTATAATATATACTAACGGCTATATGAAATGGGGTATAATATTATAATGTGGTTATCTTTAAATGAGATTCATGCATGGGCTCATGGAGGTCATTTTTATAACCTATACCTGACACAGGACATACACACAGGCCTTGGGGAAATATTGTTCCAAACCCATGTTGCCTTCTTGTGATGCCCATAACTTGCTCCCTACCTCCTGGCTCTCTTTCCAGGGCTGTCTCCCATCAGTGGTCAAACATTACCAACATTCTCCCGCTATGTGCATGAGTTGGAATTTTCAGTTAGCATTGATGGCTTAACTTTTTATAAGTTTTAAATGAAACTAAATACTAAAAATAATAATTATTTATTATAACTAATTTTTATTTTTATAAACCATCTCTTCCAATTTTATATTATTATTGATTTCAATTATTTTAATTTTTGTAAATATGGTCTTAGTATTACATGAAAATTATTTTTTTATTAATATCTTAGTGATACTCAAAAAATTCATTTATAAACACTTAAAATGTATTTATATATAATTATTTTAAAAATAGATTTTCTTGTAAAATAGTAATATATGAAACATAACTAAATTTAAAACATGATGTTTTGAAAATTAATCATTATGTTAAGAGTCATCTTATTAAGATTATTTTAACAAAAATACATGTATTTAATGAATATAAATATACTTATAAAATTAATGTAATATTTTATCTCAATTTATAAAAAAACCAAAAAAACTACACTTATATTAAATTATTTTGTTAATTTCTAGTATAAAACTATTTTTTTAGATAATCATTATTAAAATGATTAATTTTTTGGATTTTAAAACGAAACCACAAACTCTTGAACTAAACAAAAAATGTCAGTTTTTTGTTTTATCTCATAGGTTTCCCCAAAAGTAATAGAATTATAAAAACATATATTGGTAGTATAATGAGATGTAATTATAAAATCACACTCATAATATGAAAATGAATTCAAAACAATGTATAATAAAAAATAAATATTGAAATGAAAATGAGTTGTGTAGGATTACACAAATAACGGATAAGAAGTTATTACAAACCCATGTATTGGCATAATAACGGCTTAGGAATTGTCTATAATGAGAGATAATAGTTATCATATCATTAAATAAATACCAAATGGTTGGTAATAAAACCGAATTACATGAATTTAAATATATAAAAAATATGTAAATAATATTATAAAATAATAAATGCATTTGAAATGGAAAAGTGGACTATTGGGAACCCTTAAATTAAAAGGTATATTCTTAAAGCATTATGAGAGCATCATTGAACCATATAAATTTTATAGAGATACTCTAGATATATACAATGAGACAATAACTACTCAAAATAATTTTGGAGTAATGATTAATTATTGGATTATTGACTATTTATAGTGATTGATGGGTTCTTTATTAAATCCAATGCACGGTCCTTAGACGATGGGTTAATAAGAAAAGAAAACCCCTTTCCATTTGATCAGTTTAGGCAACAATATTTGACATGTAGGGAATATATATTAATTATAAACTATTTTTGACTTTATCTAATTCAAAATATATTAAATTATGTGTAGAAATGTTTTTTATTCATAAATTGTTGTTTTTTAAAAATTATATATTGACATTAACTTTTCGAATACAGTTTATGTGTTTAGAAAACTAGTATTACTACTTTAAAATAAATTATTTTAACTAATAACCCTTTTTTTGATAAATAATTTATATTAAAAATTACTTTATTTTAATGTCAACATTATTTCATAATACATACATTATATATATACCATGTTTTACTCTTTAAAAAAAAGTTAACTCCCTTGTAATTATTTTGGAAACTCACCAATCTATAATTCCATGGAAATTATTAAAACTTTAAATTCATATTATGAAATTTATTATTTATCTATGAGAAATTTTATTATTAAATAAAAATGTTAATGAATTTTAAAATCAAGAATTTATCACAAACAATTCCAAAACTCTTCTCATTTTTATTTTGAGACACATGTGAGTAATTATAATATGATTCAATCATTAATATATATTATTAATTATTAATTGTATTACTTCTAAATTATATTATATATATTTTTTATTTTTTTATAAATATTATTTTCCATTTTTATGTTGTATTAGTATTTTTTGTTGGGATATGATGAAATAATATAATTTTCATTACAATACATTTTTTATAAATATATTTTATTTTCTATATAAATATATCATGTATTAAATGATATAATTGATCAATGATTCCAGAATATATAATTTCATGTAATGTGAGGCTTACATTACAATGATCTTGATTTCAATGTTCATATTATGCCACAAAAAGGTTTTGTGATTAGAGATGATGAAATATGTGTTTCAAAGAAAAGGATTGATTTATTTGGGATCAAGTGGGCTCAAGTTGCATGGTAATCAATTATTGAACCATGTAATATTTCAATTTACTTTAGAAATGGGGGAGGGAAAACAAACTCAATGTTAAATAATATAAGACGAAGTCACTCGTTATCTTATATATTGATGATAATGTGATTTCATGATATAATGACAGTGTTTATTAATAAATATAAATAAAATAATTAAATTTTATAATATGTAATTCTCAATATGTAATTTATAATCTTCGAAATAAAATCCCACGTAATAATGTCTACATTTTTCATTCTAAAAAGGAATATCCAAGGGAAATTGTGTACATATTCATAATAGAGGGTGTAAATTAATTTTTTACCCAAAATATAATGATAAACATACTTTAAAAGAATGAATATAGAATTCATATTGGATAGAAGTAATTCAAAAAACATTTTATGATATTAATATTTTTTAAATATTTAATTATAGATATAGCTATGTTTTTACAGGGGTGCATGGTATCAAAGTTCACTTGATGTGTCTCATTTGATTTCATCAAATAGTATTATAGGGTACATTAAATCTAATAAACACATTATATCATATTATAAATATTATATAATACATTATATTTTCTTATATATTATTTTACATTTGGTAGAATATGATAATGTTTGAAATTTAACTTCCAGTGTAGTATTTTTTATTTAATAGGTTGAGAAATATGAAATTAATGAAGATAAATTATTCTCCTTGACTATATTCAAGATGGGAGTTGTCTTATACATACAATAAATAATAGAATGTATTATAAATATGTTGAAAAATGAGGATTCTGTGGTTGAATTGTTGTTACCTTTGTAGGTGGGTTGTGATAATCACCAGGTCATCAATCATTTGAGAAATAAATTTGTTTTTCCCAATTATTGATTTCTGTTAACATGTACTATTTTATCATATATAAATTTAAAGGATGATTTTTTTATAATGTAATATTTTACGATAAATTCTTATTGGATGGATGTGTTTACAAAACCATTGTCCAAAAATTCAATTCAAAAATTTATTTTGATGATGCAATTTTTACCTTATCATTTTCATGGGTAAAGTATAGTCTGTATATCACATATCTAACATTTGATTTATTTAATTCCGGCGAAGGTCACATAAATCCGAATTTATATATTTTTTCTTATTTATTTAGAATATATTAATAATAGGATATATATTAATTAATTTTGAAATGGGTAGAGATTTTATTTTAGGTTAATCATGGGTCTGTGTGTGTGTGTGTGAATTAGTGAGTTCATAATTTTGTTGTGTGGTTGTTTGGGAACTGTTTCATTGTGTTTTTTAGTTTTTTATAGTGAATCGTTTTTTCAAACATGCAAGGTGTTTTCATTAGAATATAATATTTATAGAGTATATAAGTTTCTATTATACATGGATTTTTTATTGGCATCCATCTGTCTTATTTCTTAGATTATGTATCAAACATAGAATTATAATTTTTTATTAATAGATTATTTATATATTGTGGTTTATTCACAGTGAAGACCATTGATGTTCATTGGTTGTTATAAAATCCAAATGGGTAAATTTTTGTGATTATATGTTCTAGATGAGTTAGAGTTTATTGTTATATGAATAAATTGATGTGAATATTAATAGAATGTTATTGGATTTATTAATTATGATGATATTCATCGAGGTTTTATTTCTTATCATATTATAAATCATATCAAATATCATATATGTAATGTGATTCAAATAAGATAAGTACTTACTGAGAAATAATCACGTGATGATTGATTTTTTTGATGATAATTTGAGTAGTTTTATCTACTAAATATTTTTGTTAAAGTGGATGTCAATAAACAATGTTTTAGTGTTTGAAAAAAAATATAATGGTTTGTGTCTTAGAAAATAATTGTAGAGAAGGTATGAAATTTTATTTGAGTGATGACCATGGTTTTAGGGGAATATTGGAAGACTTTCTAGATACGAAATGAAATATAACTATATCTTTGTTTATTATATTATATCACAATTTCTTGACAATCAGTATTTTGGAAACATATAATGAAAATAAAAATGAAATTATTTCATTGTTTATATCTTAATCTTTCATAAAAATGAGGCCTCAAAAACTATGTCATATTAGTAAAATATTTTTTTGGAAGACACAGTTCTAACTACACAACATTAATAAGTAATAAATGTTATTATAAATGTAATGAATCACGTTTAGAAGAAAAACAACTAATATTTGTTTTGGGTTTGATCATCGCAGTCACGGTTTTAAAATGGTATTATAATTCTTGGATAGTTAATGCACAATTTTTAGAATTTTTTAGTGTTTATATCCTATTTTTGTAGGTTCAATGATGGTTTATCCATGAATTTTTTTATTGAGAGATAGATAAAAAGTTTTAAGGACCATGGATATACATTTATAGGTGAAGGTATAAAAAATACTCATTGTTTTGATCTTTATTTGAATTGAGAGTCAGAGTTTACTCTAGAAGGATGTTTTCATTTAGTGATCAAATGAGTAGATAATGATATATCTACCTTTTCAAAACTATTGAATAGTGAGTGAGAAGATAATAATAATTGGATTCCTAATATATATTAATCATTTATTATATCATTCAATTAAATATTCATTGAAAAAAATCAGGAAATGGATTTTGTATATTGGGAAAGTATTTTCCCTTCAGAAGGATAGAATAATAATATAATGATGGGTTTATCTATATACTTAGTTCACGGGTTAGTATTTGGATTAGACCTTTTTCATTATAACCCCTGATAAATTGATAATTATTATTTTATTGGATATTTTTTGTGTATATAGTATGTTCTTAAGAGTAAATTAAGTGGTCTAACATTATAAGTGAGGTAACAGAGTGATTTTGAAAGGATTAGCATGTTCTCCAGGGTTGTTGGAGATATTTATCTTATGTACCGTAGGGAAATTGAAAGGTTATATTTTTAAATAATTTTATGTTAGGGATGACTAAATAATTAATGTGGGATAGGATTGGAGAGATAACATTTTATTTTATTATAGAACAAATCTATGAATGTATCTATCGGTAAAGATGACCATGGTATGGGTTATAGAATAACAAGGGGAAGGGTTATGTATTCTATATAATTTTTTTGTTTATTAAACTTAATATAAGGTTCTATAATGAATGTATTCATTCACTAATTTATGATATATATCATAAGAAGTAGGTAGTTGAGTTTTGGGGGCCAGCACCACAATATTCTCTCACAAGCATGGTGTTTCCTAATCCACCACTCAGAAGAACATCATTACTATGGACAAAACAAATCACCTAAAATTCAGACTAATGGTACATAAATTGATATTATCTCATAATAATGGTCCTTATCAACCCACCAAATAGATTCATATCACTACTGAGGGTGAATGTTTTTGAATTGCGCTTCAATATTGAGTTGTATACAATATATATATTCCCAGTGAGAGTAGTGAGTCAGATCCTCCCAGATTCACCAGGTGGGTAGTGAAATTAATGTTAATTTGTTTTATATAATTATATTTTCATAAAAATTGGATAAGAAGGGAATTGTTTTGTGTCATGATGTATTGTTGGTATAAAATTAGCACACTTCATTTCTTAAATAAATTATTCTAGTTATTTCAATTTTAGCATGATTAAACTCACTACATATATTAGGTCATATGTTAGGGTCTGTATTTGTGGTTTAATATTGAGTCCATGCATAAAACAATAACAATAACATTTTTTATTATGAAAATATAATGTTTAATTTGTAGTTGATTAGTAATTCTTTCGAAAAGTGATCCTGTAGGAGTAGAATGCATTGGTTTTATAGAAAATATTAATTTAAGGAATTGGATTATGTGATATTATATTATTTATGTAATTTGAGTTTTGTTTTAATTTCTTATATGAGAATCCTAGTACATATTCCCTGAGTTTATATTATTAATTTCCAACATGGAACATTTTATTATAAATTTTTTTATGTTTATTGATGAGTAATATTGACTCTTATGTGTAATTTCATTTGTGTAATTCAATGTATATCAATATAGATGATTTTTTATTATTATAATAAATTTATTATTATAATGATACTAAGGGTTTAGACTAAAAAATACTAGTTTTAAACCCTCCCCATTTAAATAAATCATTTTTCAAAAAAGGATATACATTTCAGTTAAATATATATTTGTAGTAAGTTGTGGTACATGGGTTTGAGAAATACAAATGGGGTCGTGAATTTATAAAATTTATCTTATTTCTTTTGGAATTTTAAATAGTTATTAGATAAATTTTAACATGGTATGGACATTGATATAGCTCTTCATAAAAATATTGTATGATATTGTATTGGTACGAGTTCAAAATTCTGAAAGGAATTTGATCTTTATATTTTATGGGAAGACTAAATTTTTAACAAGTGTTAAGAATTCAATAATGAGTGTTAAGACATCCTAAAGTGATGTTGTTAGAAAAGGGTTGAGGATTTGGAAGTACCTATTGTGCTTTGGTGAGCCTATTGGGATTCTGGGTAGGTTCCATGAGTTTTATAGGTTTCTAGATAAGGTGCATAGTTTGGTATGCACAGTTTTGGAGATACAATATAACACCCTGTGTGAAAATATGTTTATGGTTAAATTTATACAGTGAATGTTTTTAATCAATGTATATATAATATTTTTTAGGAAATCATGCGAATTCATGTTTAAACATTGTGTTGTAGTATTGGGATATAGTCTTAGTATGTGGTTTGGACAAGGATGTGTGAGAATTTATATGCTAATGAAAATGCTACACATAGTTTTCACATGGTCTGGATAATTATGGGTCCCAACTTTGAAGAATTATATAATTTTTAGGTAAAAAAATCTATACTAAAGGTGCATTGGTTGGATATGTTTGTGGTTAAACTCTATAGATTACTAAAATAGGGGTTTTATAGATTTACCCCTACATAAATTAAGATGGAAGACCAATATTTTATTTTTATCCATTGAACACATCGCTGAAGGGACTTCTCCCCACTATCCTTATTCAAAATATTCAATAGGGTTATAGTGGGTGTTTATTAATGATTTGAGGTACAGTTCAGCCTCTTTTATACTATCTATATCTTCACAAACTGTTTTTTAATTATTTTCTTCTCTAAATAGTTTTAATTATAAATTCAACCATAGCACAATGAAATACCCCGATTCTTAAGGGGATTTCATGTATCATTGGATGAGGGAATCCAACAAAAACTATGAATTCAGATTCTAATGGATTCAAAAAGCTATATCACAATTTATAATTGCATTGTTCTTATTGAATTTTAAATTATATTTCTTATTGATTCAAATTTTAAAATTAGGGATTTTTCTTGATTTAGGGACATATATGTGAGAATAGCTCTTTTTTTATATTGGATGGATTTCCTTTGCAATGTGACATCATAGTGAGTTTTCACAGAATAAATCATGTTTAATTTTGATGAATTTATTATAAATTTTGGAATTCATTATTTATTGGTGTTTTTGTTGAATCGTGAGATCAGGGGATTGAGATTAGATCATATTTCTGTGGGAGGTGTTAGATAGGCTTGGTTGGGCCTCGATAGCTACCATAGACCAAGATAAATAAATTTCAAATGCTTCGATAAATAGTTGGCGGTATAAATACATGCAATTTGTCATTTATGATTCAACTATGACACCTGAGGTGTGTGTTCCAAAAACTATTGATGTAAATGTGTTCAAATTACATTTTCAATTTAATATTTGATTTCATAGTTAAAATTCAATATGTTCCTAGTCCCTAATAAGCCATTGTCCTGGCTAGTTTTCTTCATCCTACGATTCTACAGGCCTTCACTAGGGGCATGATTTACATAGGTGGATAGAACAGAGTCTATAAACAAGGGTTTGGTGATGGTAATGACATTATGAGACCTTGATTAATAAGATGGTTCATGAGTTATCTCTTGGGAATTTCTAATGAGACATTTCTCATGAAGAATATAAGTACATTTTACCTTGATTATAATGCTATGAAATGTAAAATTATCATGAATATCAATTGTTTACCCATAACTGAGGAAAAAAGTGGGGGTTCCCTTATATTTGTGTGACTATAGAGTCCCAAACAGGATTCCACTAATTCAGTGCTTCAAGACATTTATCTATGAGTCCTCCTGCGTTACTGCATGTATGCCAGAAGATACATACTAGTAGTGAGGTCCTAGGTAGTGATAGTAGGGATACCATTCTTTCGTATCAGTGTATGTAAGTAGAGGATATAGCTATTTATCATACATAAATGTAAATAAAAATTGATTAGAAAAAATAAATAGATTATAATTGAACGTTCTGTAATAAATGAAATTATATAACAATCTAAAGAGATATTACATACAATCAATATTGGTCACCTAGTGAGCCAACCACACATACATGAGTACAAATAAAATTGAAATAAAATTATAGGGCACTAATACTAACTATGAGCCATACCATATACCATGACTCCTTAACTGTCATACTACACCATCCCAAATAAATGAATCCCATTAACAAGCTTCACTCGATCATGAAACACTGGGCCTCATCGCTAACTACCATTAAATTATTTATTATCTTAAAAAGAAGACATAATGTTTGTATGAACCCAAAGGTGAGAGTACAAGGGTGAGAACATAATCCTAGTAGTACACCCCAATGTGAACCCATAAATCTTCACACATATGTGAATGAAAATGAAATATGCTTATCCTAGCGGAGACTCATCTAAAGAGAAAGTTAATTCCAAAAATGTTTAACCACATTCAATCCTAGAGTTCTTAAACATAGTCAACTAGGTGAAGTTCTCTGAGTGATATCAGTATTATATGATCATATATGTTTAGTCACATAATTATATATATATATATATAATTAAATATGAATATACATGAGAATGGTGTATGAAATAACATTAATATCATACATAGTAAATCATTGGGTCCAAAATCCTAATCTTGTGGAATACTTTTCCAAAATGGAATCGAGATGGACATTGTGTCTCTCAACTCATGTATAATTATTTCAATATCCGGATATATAATCCCAATAGACATATGTATCATTCGTATTGTAACAGAAATGTTCCTGAGCATGCAATGTCACCATAAGGGGATACACTTCCTAATACATGGTTAACATGTACTCACCTCCAATCTCTGTGAATATGGATTCCAGTGAATTATATATAATCATCTTGTAAAGATAGTCAATGAGCTCGACCCCATTCCACCCATCCAATTAATATCTAGTACAATGTATGGGCCCTAGGTCCCAATTTATAGGTGGTCTTGACATTGAGACTCATATGTACCCTAAGGTTCTAACACATAGATTATCTATAAGGTGGGATCATAGGTGAGATTACATTCCCACACCTCTTGATCCAAATTATAACATCATTACCAAGGTCAAATAGAGGTGTGAGACGCCATGCTCAACTACTCTAGTGAAAGGGATCATAATCCTCGTCCTAGAGAGAACTTCTAGAGACCCCATATATATGGAAAATTGAGAAGAGAATAGTCTTCCTCAATAAGATACAGGTCTTGGAGAGTAGAACAATGCTATATAGAATAAATTTATTTGATAAAGTAATATTCAACCAAAACCCACATGTTTTGGAGAGAAAAATCATCCTCATTTTTTCCACAATCCAAGGAGAGAGTAATCATCCTCATCATATTTCAAACAGATGAGAATAGAATCATCCTCATAACTCAGGAGATCATAATCATCCATGAGTATCATTTATAGGGATTCTATTACCAAATATCATAATCATAGGCTCAATGGACCGATCTTAGGAAGAACATTTGGAAATCCCAATAATATAATAATCAAATATATATGATCAAAAACCATATACCAGGTAGTACCTCTAGATATAAAAATAATAAAACAAAAACATGGATAAAAATCCAAATCCCATGAAAACATGTATGTGAATCCCAATAATTGAATAATATTAAACCTGGGTAAAAAATTTTGGCATTCCAAAATGAAGGGAATATGCCTCTTGTCATGCTCACTGACTACTAACCAAGAAGCATCAATGGTAAACGTCATTGCTTCTGTAAAAAACATTGGAATGTGTAAATAAAAGAGTGAGGGTGTTTGGATAACTTACCTAACACTCATTCTATATCATTATATTAAAACATGTTTGGAACAGGTTCTAAGGTGAAAACCACTACCATCACTACCCAAAAAAGATGTATTACCCAGGTGCTAGTAAAAAATCAGGTCACCCATTGGGTCCAACTTGTCACAACATGAAAGAAAAATAATAGAAAGCGATTCTCCATTAAAATGATAAAAGAAGGTTCCCGCAAGGGATACTCTAATAGAAACATACACAATGAGAGGTGTCCTGCATGGGACCCTTAATAGAGGCATATGATATAGATGAATTCTACGTGGGAACCTTAGATTGGTACATTGTAAAGGGTTCCTACATGGGATTATCTAGGTAAATATGTAACCATAAAAATTCCATAGGTGATCTTTGGTAATAGGAATGAATATAGAGGAATTATATAGGGTATCCCCAATGTCGAAAAACATGCATTGGATTATTAGCGTGGATCCTCATAAATAATTATTCTCCCGACTTCCAGAGATCGAAGGGAACTATTTTCAAGGGATGCATCCACAATGGAAAAGGAATAAAAGAACCAGTGAAGTGATATTTCTCATGGATCATCTCAAACAAAATGTTCTCACTCTCAAGAGTCCAATGAATTTGATTACTATAAGATGAACCTCTACATTGAAGAAACAATATAAACACCAAATAAAACTCCTCAAAATAGACCATGGGTCCTATCATCATGATATTTATGAAAGGATAATAATAATGGATTAATCATGAGTCTAATTATGACTCCATGGATAAATGATACACAAAACCTTCCAAAGGATGGAATGGGAGGATTACAAGACATGTATACCCTAGAACAATGTATGTCCCTCAAAACACCACATAGGCATATACTATAGCTGGACTTGGAATGTAAAAGATCTTATACACAGTGTGTTGTTACTATACCTATAATGTACCCTAGATATAGTACCTTACCTCGAACCTAGTGGGATCATTCCATGTATTTTTCTCTTTCGTGTACATCCACACTTCAAGCAACCCTTGTGGGGTATGGTTTTGTACTCTATATGAAATGTGCCCCTTACACGTGGAACCTGGATAGGTAACAGACTACACAAATGAGTAACATTACATGGAATGTATTACCCACATAAGGAATTTATTTAAATAAGTTTCCTTCCATAAATAATAAGAACACATTTTTTGTGTTCCCAAAACTACTCTCCTTGTAGATGGGTATTCCCAAATGGAAGACTCTCAAATTTACTGAATCACTAGTTTTCCAAAAAAATAAGTCAGTTCAAAATGGGTCATAACAAATCATACATGGAAATTAAAAAATATAAACATTTTATCTATTGCGGTTTCTACTGAAACATTGAAAATTCCTATTTTTATGAAGAATCTGTGGAAACTTCGCACATATCCATAGTCCAATGATTCCGCCTGATAATCTGGGATGTCTCAAGCTTTATGGTGGAACCCATATTAAACTTTAAATCTTTCTCTATCTCCCCTCCCTTTTATCTCTCAATTGTACATTTTAGGAGGGACACATATGGCTATATGTGAGAATCCATTGGATAAAGGGTGATAGGAAAAATAAAGGAATGAAAATAATGAAAAAGAAAAGAAAAGAAAAAAGGGATCAATCCATCCTTAGTGCCCAACATAAGTATATAACCCACCTATTGAAAAAACCAAGTTTTTTTACCCATTGGAATTGAGTAAATACCAATCCAAATTTCCTTTTAAAATTATTTCATAATAAACCATCATAAATAATTTAATGTTTAATTTATAAAATTTTAAATATTAATTATTTTGCTAAAATCCGAAAAACATGAAATTATTCAAAAATCCAGTCCTAAGGTATGCAATCTATTATAAGACCAAAGATTTTTTTAGAAAAATTATCTGATATCATATTATTCAAAAAAAGACCAGTTAACCATTTATAAGAATCTGAATGAAAAAATAAAATTTCTACAAGAAATAAATGTCTAAAAAAACACGGGTCATTATAATATCCCCATCATAAACAATCGCGTCTCTGAGAATCCATGGAGGTAATACTAGAAGTCATAGTATAAACCTAAGAATCAATGGTGGTAATACTAGAAATCATAATATCAATCTCATAATCAACAAAAAAAATCTTTTAAAGGGTCCAACAACTATCCTCATTCCATAAAAAACATTTTCCTACACAAGATATGTTTAGATGTGACTAATCAAGTACTCCAGACCACATAAAAACCCATATTTTTATCTCACAAAGAAACATTGAGCTTAACTTCCTATTGAAGACATCGAATTTAAATTGGAAAATAGTGTCCCCACAATTAAAAGGTCAATGGTTCGCTCCCCACCATATGTATTACATTATACCTCTCTCCGAGCATATCTTCAATAAGTTTTCATTATAAAATAGGAATTATATTTAAATTAAAAGAATCTTGACGTAGTTCTGAAGCTCTCTTAGCATACACAAGATGATGTTAATATAGTTCATTATATTCTTTAACTATGAGTACACTATGATTCCATCAAAATTTGTGTACATCTCTCTTCAAGACACACATTTAAAAATAGTTTATAGGTGTCTTTAAGAAAAACCTAAAACCCTACTATAAAAAATGTTTATTAAGGTTCATCCACAAGTCAACTATCATTCAGTACCTGATTTGTTCTTAATGACACCTCAACCATAGATGGAGACACATTGTTTGACCAAAACTCTCGATAAACCCCATCCAGAAGGAATCTTTTAAAACATTTTTCTTTGGATTTCACTCAACCAATCCAGGATTTATGATTAAATGGTCACACTTTTAAAGATTCTATACCTTTATCACCCAAATAATATTCTTATGAGTCCTCTTTTATATGGATAATCAGATCATGCTACATGATATGTTAGTTAAATTATTCCTAAAACTCCCATGGAACTCCTCCCAAAAATCATGCACCTCACTTATTCAATGATTTTATTGAATGAGTGCATGTCACCCAGTGTCATTCTAGCTTCAATATTAAAACCATTCTATAATAGCATTTTCAATGGTGGAAACACTAGTTGACTCATCCAAGCAACTGAATAGTCATGACCAACAAAGCTAGTCTTCTTACCAAATAACACTAGGTTCTTCTTCAAAAACTGAAGGCATCATCATAACTATATTAAAAAAATATAACACTAACTATTTATTGGTCTCAACTGATTATATAACTAAGATAACTACTAAAAAATAATTGTAGAATCCTCGGTCAGTCTCTTAAGTTTATTTCCCTAAAACAAAACAGATGTCAACCTATAAGGGGATGAGTCAAAAAAGGGTCTTTAGGTCTCCCACATATCCCTACTAATCATGTATCATATAGGGACATAATTTTTAACCACCAATCCAAAAATTTAAAACCTCTCTATGGGAGGTAAAGATAAAAACCACTTATGATGTTCAAAACTAAAATCACATCCTACAATGTCCTTGATCATAATTGTGCATCCTCATATTTAATTGATCTATTGAGTTCACGATAACAACATAGAAGATATTAAAATCTAACACTCATCAAGAATCTATACATGGTAACACCCCCTTTTGATTCAATTCATGAGAAATTTCTTATTACCTATTAGTATTGTACCCAGTAATCTGACTAGATAATCCAAACATGGTTGGTTAAGTTGAATTTCATTAAAATTTAAGTACGAATAAACTATTTTGAAAAATAATCATACATTAAATATCCCTTACAAATAAAAAACCATTCACAGGTAAAACACATTAGAATTATGTGCCATATATACTAACTAGTGTAAACTGGACCTCTTATTCATGATGACCGTGTCATCTTCCTCACTACAAAATGACTCAGTATAGATCCAAATTACATGAAATATGAAGTAAATATACATTTATAAGTATTCTCAAATGAGTATAAATCCTCAAAAAACCTATAAGGGAAAAAAAATTTTGTTTTTTATTGAAACATTAACCAATTTTCCCCGGACATCGGTAATAATCACACACTGGATGGTCTATAACATGTGAATCCTACATGCCAAAAATGATGCATGAGATGAATCTTACATTTGATGTCGAAGTGAAAAAATCCATCCCTAGAAAATTTTCAAAATTTCATGATCCATAAATCCTTAATAAATATTGACATCCACCCATCATGTGTGATTCACAATTAAAAACTCATATATAACTATAACATCGCATATTAGAATAATAACATGATAGGCCTGAGAACCAAGACTTCATAAAGAAACATGTATTCGTGACCCACCAATCTAGTACCCATCGTAGTATCCAACACATTCCTAATTCAATTTTATTATATATCTAAAATATTCACACCATGGAATGGAAAACATATGATACAACATTTTAATTTCCCAACCTAGATTTCAATAATCCTGTTCTCTGAAGTGGTTCGTTACGAGGCCCCAAGTGCACCTCCTGGTATACCAGAGGCAACAAACTAGCATCAAGGGCCTGTGGTATAAGAGTGTTGAGAATATTCCATCACATTAGATTAAGAAAAAAATATTAAGTATCTAAGTATCATATATATTAGTATATAAACAAATTATGGATGAAATAAATGGACCGAAATAGAACATACTATAATAATATATGAAATGAAGAAAAATCCCGAACAACTTTACCATACACACAAAATAGATCACCCAATAGGTCATCCACATAAACAGGATTATTAAATAAACTAATATAATATTACAAGTCTCTACTACTAACTATGAGATAAAACACATACCTATTCTCTAGACACTATCGATATATACAAACCTAGATAAAATAATCCCACATGAACACCTTCACTCGTTCATGAAATACTGGGGCTCAACCCTATTCACCATGCAATCTATGCTCAACTTGAAAAGAAAACATATGTATCGTACACACATAAGTGCATGAAAATGAAATATTATTAGCATATCTAAGACTCAACTGAAAATATAATTAAGTTAAAATTTGTGAAACCACATCCAAACCCCATGACCATAATCTCATTCATCCTAGGGAAGTGTTGTCAGGGATATCCCTATTATATGTGTACATATGTATAGTACCAAACCTATAAATAACTACATATATATGAATATAATTTATTAAGTGGAATTAATTTACATAACAACCATCATAGGTATATCATTGGGTTTTTATGATAATATAATGGACATCCTGTGGAAAACGACATTGAGTTGGACATTATGACAATGAAGTCGTGTGTCATAAAGATGAAATATTGGTAATAATCCCAATTAAAATATACATTATTTATCCATTTCCAAAAATGTATCTAATCATGTTATATCGTCATAGAGTGACACTTTTCCTAACCCTAGGTTCACCCATACTTACCTCCAATCAGTGTAAATAATTATTTTAGGGAAGTAAATTTGGACATCTTTTAAATATTTTCAACGATCCAGACAACATTCCCCACATTCCGTGTAAATATAGTCCAATTTCTATACAAAAGGACCCAGTTTTCTGATATTAATGACATTGAGACTTGTATGAACACTTTGTTTTTTACTTTTTAGTTTTTTATTAGGATAGATCAGAAGGCAGATTCCAAGCACATTCCTCAAGATCCAAATGTGAACATGATTCCTAACGTCAACTAGAGGTGTGAGTATCCACACACAACCACACTATTTTAGTAAATGGGCTCATAATATCTTTCCTATATAGTACTTATGATGATAACCCATCATAAAAAAAATCTAAGAGATCGTAGAAATCCTCCATAATCCACATGTTGAGGAGAGAATAATCATCATATATAAACCACAATTCGAGGAGAGCATACTCATCCCCTGACATCCTTGGGATGAGGAGAGTGTAATCATCTTCATCGAACCCACAAAATGAGGAGCAGAGAATCATCATCATTATATATCAAATATATGAGAGCGGAATCATACTCATCACCAGAGAGAGCATAATCATCCATGAATATCATTACTAGAAACACCATGCCTGTACATAATAAGTATAGGCACAAAAGTCAGATCCTTGGAAGCACCTATGTAAATGAAAATAATATAATAATAAAATATACAATCTCAACAACAAATTCCTTAGTATCACCTATGGTTATATATACAATTAAACAACTACATTGCATTGAATCTAGATCCCAGGTATGAACGTATTTGAATCACAATAAGAGAATAAGATGGATCCTATGTAGATCATACAATCATTACAATGGGAAGTAAATACGCATCAAATCAGTCTCAATAATCAACATCTAAGAATCAACTCAAGTAATCATAACAAAATAAGTAATAAACATGTTATGGTATAAAAAAAGAGTTTGGTTGGTCTAATTCCATCCCACCCATACTACGATAGATTCATTTCATTATATGTTTAGAACATGTTCTAAGGTGAACCCATCTACCATCACTACCCACACATGACATACAATCATAGGGTCAAAAAAACATATGGAAATCCAATGTTTTCCTCTAGTCCCAACATATGAGTGGAATCCTACTCGGGATCCTCAATAGAAAATTAGATAGAGAATTTCTACATGGGATCCTATAATGGAAATGTACATAGGGATAAGAATTCAAAAAGGGAACCTCATGAGAATAACAAGAAGCAGAGGAATCCTACTTGGGATCCTCAAAAGGGTACATGGTAAGGGAATCCTAAAATGGATTACCTGTGTTATTAATTAAAAATATAAATTAAAAGGGGAATCCTTGGTAATAGTTAATAATGTAGAGTAATCCTATATATGATATTTTTAGTCGAAACGCAAATAGAGTATTCCTAGAGGGGATATATAGAAACAACTAGCCTCTAAACCTATACGGATGGAAGGGGAAATCTAAAAAGGGATGAATCCTAAATGGATACTAAATAAAGGTATATATCATTTGAGATAAATTGTTCCTCTTATAATATCAATGGTTCTCACTCCTAATGGACAACTAAATTCAATTACCCGAGAAATAAACTCTTCATTAATGAAGCACCCAAAACCCATACTAGGAGTCCTAAAAACACTATACATGTCATTCATTCAGGATCTATATGAAAATATTCCCATAATGTATTACTTAGGAGTCAAATTCTGAATCCTAGTGTAAAACATTTGATAAAACCTCAAAATTGTGTCATGAGAGGAGTACACCATGTGTGGGTCCTAGTACAGTACATGTACCTGCAAAAATCATCATGGGCATGTACTCTAGATTGAAATGTGGTGTAAATCCCAAATAAATATAATTCATTCACATTTAAATGGTGTTTACTATAAGGCCCTAGCCTTAAACATTACATAATCTTGAGTTATGTCAGGAATACACAATGATGATCTTTTAAAGTTTAGAGGTTTAGAGAATTAGATCATAATATAGGATTTTAATTCCACATATAAACAAGGTGGCTACATAAAAAGCAATATTAACTTTTCCCATCAAAGGAAAAATATTTAAAATAAAATATGGATTATTTCTTGACACTTCCTCGACACTATAATCACATCATGTACTGTTCCCTTGACTTGTGAAAGATATTTCAAAAACATGGGATTAGCATTAAAATCTCAGTAAGGGATATAAAAATACGAAAAGAAAACCGTAGTCCATGTATACATAAGAATGAATGAAATCATAATTCACTCATAAAAAATATGCACCTTAACATACTTCATGAAATCATATGGTTTATGAATAACTCATTAAAATTACAAGACATAAAGGTAACTTGAGGTATTCATAACATTCTTACGTAGGGAGTAACCCTCATGGTTATGTTTGGAATACCCATTATAGTATATTCCATAAATCTCATCGGAGAAACCACCGAGTTTGACCCCTTCACATTACCCAATGCATTGGAGAGCTATATCGGGCTCACCCACCCTTAGTTTATCAGGGAACGACCCATCTTCATAAACAATGCCCAAGAACCATAACATAATCATATAACAGAAAACATGCATAAAGGAAACATAACATTTCTACATTTCAATCACAAGATACCAATACAACACATTTATATAATAAAAAAATTATCAAAACCATTTTCAATACCAAAATAAAATAAAAGTAAAACATAGTATTTATTTTTCATTAAAAAAAGATATGGCTTGTTGAAGATGCCGAAACTCAAATAATGGTAATGGCGGCAGAGAAGTCTTTGTCGCGACACAGGTACGACATAAAAAACATTCACTTTTGTTGTTTACTAAAATTATTCCTAAAAAAAGATTACTTTTGAATAAAAGTAAAAGTAAAAGGTTATTATACACTATATAAAAAAATGTTTTGTATAAAACAAAATATGCCTCAATGAAAGGAGATTGAGACGAAGTCCCTTACCTCGTGTCCAACTTGACTCGATCGTTCATTAATCTCCTGAATAATAAACTAGAGTAAATTTATACTTGAATAAGAACCTTTTTCAAGTTCATTATTCCTTTAATATCACTTATTACCATGTAATGAACATTATTTAATTATTTATGTTTATAACGGTCGTTTTGTCGATCTTTGGTACTTGAGCCAAAAATAAACTTCTTATAATTACAAGTTGTTCAGGTGGTAAAATATAAATTATATACAGAATTATATTCATGATATAGATATCATATTTATCATATATAAATAGAGTGTCATTTTAATGTCCACCATGTAAAGTGTTAAAAGAATATTGAACAATCACCGTTTCGTGGGGCTGTAATTCGCCACTCAGAGAAACTGTATGTCCATTGACCATTAGACAGTGGTGTGTGTAAGTGTAAATAAAATACTTCTCATAAAAACATCCTATTATATTGAATATACTGGTTTTTTTATATAATATAGGAATAAAAAGAGTTTATGGGGTTGGAGAAGAAAAATAAAACAAAAGAACATAATAGAAGACATCACCATTAAATCGGGTAACTCCCCTTGGGTTGAACCAAAAGGTTTTGTTGAAGAGCTTTATGCCTAAGGAAAGGCTTCTAGGATGAATAGAGGGATGTGGAGAGATAATATGAGAATATTTTGTCTGATCAAATGGCTTGGGAGGTGTTGGTAAGGTGGTATAGGTGGGGAATTTTTATAAGAGTGAGGAGGGGCACTCTTGGAATGTCATGAAATTTTATTTTATTATAAAATGATTTTCGGATTTTAAAGGTCCCAAAATGATATATTTCGTAGATATGGTGATAAGGGTTCCAAATCCACCTATCCAAAAGGTGTTTTTAAAAGTTTAGGGCTTAGATTTTACATTATCTTTTCATTTTATTTAAATCCTTCATTAATGAGGTAATCACTACATCATCATGGTGTCATAAGTAAATTTATTTATTTAATGTATAAAAATTAAAAAAAACCATGATGTAGGAAATATTTTTATCATTCCAATGACTCTTTATAGTCTAAGAGATCATTTATATAGAAAAAATTAAAATTGTTTTACTTATGTGTTACATACTTTTGTTATATTTAACTTTCTTTAAAAATAAAAAGATAAAATGTCACAATCACAGAAAAGTGATTCCATGGGGTCCCAATGTTGGATCAAGGCATCCCATTGTCAGCCATGAATCAAACAGTTTAATTAGGACACATGTTAGGGTCATTTTATAATATTAAGATATTATTTTATTACCCTAAACTACCAGATTACTAATTAACCACGATAAATAATGATAATTACCGTTGTTAATATTCAAAAAGTCAAAAAACAAAAGAGTCTTTGTTACATAATTTGTACCTTATGATTCAAAATATATAATGTATTTTACCAAATTATAAACATATAAATTTTAGTAATTAATTTAAAGATAATTCTCGTTGTCAAAACATATAGCAGGTTTTTTTAGAAACAATATCTATCAAAAGTTTGACACTTGTTTATGCCCAATTCCAATGTGAAATTAATTACAATGACCAAAAATGTATTAAATTGTAAAGATATATTCTAATTAAACTTAAAAACCAATTTAAAGTACAATTTATCCGTATAATTAAATTAGATAAAAATGCAGTTTTAAAGTAAAATGCAGTATTTCTCACTATTCATAAAAAAATGAACATTGTCAGAAAAATGCAAAAAATTTATCCAAAGTAAATTTCAATGTTCCATTCCTAAAGAATAAGTTTATTTTGAAAAATATTTCATATTAAATTTTCAAAATTTTGAATTAAAAAGGATCTCCATTAAAAGGTGGTAAAATAATCTTTTGAAAAATATTAATGTATTCTATGCTTAAGATTGGATTTATTATCATTTTAATCCTATAAAAAGCTATCTAATTCATAAATAGACATAGATATGAAAATCAATAAATCTTTACATACTTGGGATGTTACATCCTTCCCCCCTTTAGAAAATTGCAACCTCGCAATTTATTTACATATTGAATAAGTGGGGGTATTAATCTCTCATTGCATTTTGTGATTCCCATGTTTCCTATTCAATCATGTGGTTTTTAAACAAAACCTTTACTTGATGATTCACCTTATTCCGCAATACTTGCTCCCATTGGTCAAGAATCTGAACCAGTTTTTCCTCATAAGATAGGTTCTCTTCCAACTAAACAACCTCTAGACTCAAAACATGAGATGGATCTGTCATGTACTTCCTTAACATTGAAACATGAAAAACATTGTGTACCGAAGATAAACATGGAGGTAAAGCCACTCGGTAGGCAACTGATCCAACTCTCTCCAGAATTTCATATGGTCTAATAAACCTTGGACTCATCTTTCCTTCCTAACCAAATCACATCAAACTTTTCCATGGTGAATCTTTGAGAAAAACATGATCACCTACCTCAAAAGAGAGATCCTTCCTCTTATTGTCTGCATAACTTTTCTACCTGTTCTGAGCTGTTCACATGTGTATCTTTATCAAATGAATTTTTTCTACCAATTCTTATACCAATTCTGGTCCCATCAACTTCCTTTCACCTACTTCATCCCAAAGGGCTATAGTTCGACACTGCATCCCATATAATGCCTCAAATGGTGCCATCTGTATACTGGAATGAAAACTGTTTTTATAAGAAAACTCAACTAATGAAATATGTTGGTACGAACTTCCTTGATAATACATCGAACAAGCACGAAGCATGTCCTCCAATGTATGAATTGTTTGTCTTGACTTCCCATCTGATTCAGGATGAAAAGTTGTACTAAAATTTAATTCAGTACCCAATGACTTCTGAAGGCCTTTGTAAAAGATAGAAGTAAACCTGGGATCACGGTAATATACAATGGAGAGGGGAACTCAATGTAACCTGAAAATACATTTAAGATACAAATGAAAATTTTGATCTAGGGAAAAAGTATCTCATATAGCAAAGAAATGAGCAGATTTAGTCAACCAATCAACAATAACCCAGATTGCATTATTACCTAGAGGTGTCTTCGACAATCCCACAACGAAGTTCATAGACATCTTCTCCCATTTCCAATTTGGTACTGGTAATGGCTGAAGCATCCCTTTCGGTAACTACCGATCTACTTTAACCTATTGAAAAGTCAAACTCTATATAGTAAAATCAGAAATATCACTTTTCATTCCATCCCACCAATAATACTCCTGATGATCTCTATATATCTTAGTACTGCCAGGACGAACTGAAAACGGAGAACTATGAGCTTCACATAACAACTCTCCCTTAAACTGTGAATCACAAGACACACACAATCTCTTCCCAGATCTCAAAACACAATCATTATCAATGATGAATTCAGGAAACATACCCTTCTTAACCAGATCGACCTTTTTCTGCAACTCACCATCTTGCTTCTGTGTTTGCTTAATTCTGTCTGGTAGAGAATATTTCACTGATACCCGAAACAAAACAGAAGAACTTCCTGCTCCAAGAACTTTTATGACAGATTTATCAAATCCTTAACCAAAGGATCACGTTCCAAATGTAACATGGTTAATGAAGCATTATATTTTTGACTCAAATCATTAGCCACATTATTTTCTTTTCTCGGATGGTAATTAATTGTATACTAAAAATACTTGATTAATTCTAGCCATCTACTCTGTCTCATGTTCAATTATTTTTGAGTGAATATATACTTAAAACTTTTGTGATCAGTATACATTTCACACTTTACAATATACAAATGATGCCTCCAATTTTTTAAAGCAAAAACCACCGCAACTATTTTCAAATCATGTGTAGAGTAATTTACCTCATGAGTTTTCAACTGACGTGAAGCATAAGAAATTACCTAATCATTCTTCATTAGAACTCATCCAAGTACTTTCAATGAAAACCCACTATTGATAAAAAACTCACCATTTCTGGAAGGTAGTGCCAAACTGGAGCATTCACCAATCTTCTTTTCAAATCATGAAAACAATCATCACATTAATTTTTCTAGATAAACTTAACACCCTTTCGAGTTATCTTAGTCATTGGACTAGATAATCACGAATTTTTTTTAACAACCCTCCGTTAATAAGTTGAAAAACCATGAAAACTACGAATCTCTGTGACATTTTTGGGTCTTGCCTATTCTTTAACACCCTTTGTTTTTTTCAAGATCAACAAATATTCCATATTTAGAAACAATGTGACCAAGGAAATAATTTTTTTTCAACCAAAACGCACACTTTCGGAACTTCCCATACAATTTATTTTCTTTTATGGTTTTCAAAATAACCCTTAAATGACTTTCTTGATCCTATTTACATTAAGAAAACACCAAAATATAATCAATGAAAACAACCAAAAACTTATCCAAGAACTCATGGAAAATTCTATTCATATGGTCCATTAATACAGCGGGTGCATTGGTTAACCCAAAAGGCATTAATAAAAATTCATAATGGCCATATCTTGTATGAAATGCGGTCTTCAGAATATCTGCTTCCTTTAAATTCAACTGATGGTACCCCGATCTCATGTCAATCTTGGAAAAATACTGAGCTCCCTGGAGCTGATAAAACAAATCATCGATATGAGGCCAAGGATATTTGTTCTTAATAATGATTTTATTCAAGGATCTATAATCAATGAAAAGTCTCATTGAAGCATCTTTCTTTTTAACAAATAATACCGGAGCACCCTATGGTGATGTTATAGGTCGAATGAAACCTTTATCTAATAAATATTTCAATTGCACCTTCAACTCTAAAAGTTCAATTTGAGCCATTCGATAAGGGGGTTTTAAAATTGGATTAGCATCACGAACTAAGTCAACAGTAAATTCAACTTCTTGATCTAGTATTATTCTAGGAAAATCATCAGGAAAAACATCAGGATACTCATTTACCATTGTCACATCATTAATCTGAACGGTTCCTTTGTTTTCAACAATATGTGTAAGGTAACATTAATTTCTATCTTTTAAAGGTTTCTCAGCCTATTGATATGTTATCAACAGTAAAGGTTCATTATTGTAGACAAACTGAAATTATTTCTAAAAAGAAACTTCTTTATCTCTACAATCAATCATAGAATGGTAAACAAAGAGCCAATCCATACCCATAATAACATAAAACTATTCTAGATGTAAAATAGTATGATTTTCAAGTAGGTTTTTTCCATAGATAAGGATAGGAAGATTCTTATAAATACTTATTACCTCAACATTTCAACCATGTTTTTTTACCACAAGATTAGGAGTCAATTCATAAGATGGAATTCCTAATTAACTAGAACATTTTTCAGAGATAAAAGAATGTGTAGACCCTGAATCAAAAAACTCACTAGAATATTCTGAAAAAACAAACAAAGTCCCTGATACCATTTCATTTGATGGCCCAACATCTGCTGAAGTTATTGCAAAGGTTTCACCACACCGTTTTGCTTGTAGTCTGACCGCTTCCCATCATTTGAGCTCTTAGTTGAACACTCGTTTTTATAATGATCTATCTCATTTCACTTGAAACATTTCACTAACATTATATCAAATTTGGTTTACCATCACCCTGATCTTTTGCAGTGTAATCACGAGCCTTATGTATCATCTTACCACATAGGTAGAACTTCCCAGAATTCAAAAGAAATTCCCCAGCATGTTGTTGACCACATTTATCACAAAATGAAAACATAGTTTTCTTACCATCATTCCTTTTTGAAGGATTCATCCCTTTCTCTTGCCACCTCGGTCTCTTCTTCTATTGGTTTTTATAGAACACTTGATCATCAGTGAGTTGCATTTCCACATTCTTATCACATCGAAGAAGCTTTTCAAAACTTTTGAACTCACGATGTTCTAAAGCCCTTTGATATTTCGGCTTTATTCCTGAGTAAAAACGATTGATTTTACTATCAAGGTCTCAGATAAAATTTGGAGCATACATTGCCAATCGAGTGAACATTGCTTCATAAGCATCCAATGAGTCATCTTTTTGCCTCAATTCCAAGAATTGTTATTCCATCCTATGTCAAAAAACCTTAGGAAAATATTTCTAAATAATCATACCTTTTAATTCATACTAGTTAAGAGCATCAACTTAATCAGCATCCCTGATATTTTTATCCATCGACCACCACTGATCTGCTTCAACCAACAAATGTTAATCCACAAGACTATCCTTTTGATTGTCTAAACACCCCATGACATCGAAAATCGTCTCTAGTTCTTTATACCACCCTTAATCTAGCACAGGGTCAGATTATCCTTTGAATGATATGGGTTGTTGCCTCCTGAAATTTTCCACCATGGAAATTTTCCTCTGCGGTTGATCTGGCTGATCTCATGCATGGATACCATCACAATTTATCGACTGAGTCAACTGCGACACTACTGCAAAAAACTTTTCAGTTCCAATTCCGACCATCTCAGGATGCTGATTTGGAAGGTCATTTCCTTCTGTATTCCTTTCAAGCTGTGCTTCCCAGTTTCCTCTATGGAAAACCATTCTGAACAAACATGTCTTAGATGAAGCAACATGGTAATCTTCAAATTCTATATCATATCAATTTAACTATAAATAAATTATTTTCAGATGTTAATTTAATAGAATTATAACTCTTAATGTTATCTAAACCTCCCTCTGAAACCAACTATAAGGCCCCAGCCTTAAACATTACATAATCTTGAGTTATTTCAAGAATACACATTGAGGATATTTTAATGTTTAGAGTTTTAGAGAATTAGATCATAAAACATGCATTTCATTCCACATTTAAACAAGGTGGTTACATAAAAGACAATATTCACTTTTCCCATCAATGGAAAAATATTTAAAATAAAATATGGATTTGTTCTTGACACTTCCTTTAAGCTATCATCATATCATGTACATTTCCATTGACCTATGAAAAACATATCAAAACATGGGATGAGCATAAAAATCTCAGTAAGGGATATAAAAATACGTAAAGAAAACCATAGTCCATGTATACATAATAATCAATGAAATCAAATTTCCATCATAAAACATAAGCACTTTAACATACCTCACGAAATCATAAGGTTTATGAATAAATCATAGAAATCACAAGACATAAAGGTAACTTGTGGCATTCATAACATTCTTATGTAGGGAGTAAACCTCATGGTTATGTTTGGAATGCACATTACAATATATTCCATAAATCGCTTCGGAGAAATATTAGTGTTTAACTCCTTCATGTTACCCAATGAATTAGAGAGCTATATCAATATCACACACACTTAGTTTATCACGGAACCACCTGTCTTCATAAACAATTCCCAGGAACCATAACATAATTGTATGACATAGAACATTCTTAAAGGAATCATAACATTTCCACATTTCAATAACAAGATATCAATACAACAAATTGATATGATTAGAACATTACCAAAACCTTTTCCAATACCAAAATAAAAGAAAAGTAAAACATGGAATTTATTATTCATTAAAAAAATGATATGGCATGTAGAATAAGCCGAAATTCAAATAATTGTCACGGTGGTGGAGAAGTCGTTGTCGCCGCATACGTACGACAAAATAACATTCCCTTTTGTTTTTTTAGTAAAAAGATTCGTATAAAAAGATTCGTTTTGAATAAAAGTAAATTTCAAAGGGTTTTATACACCTTATTAAAGAAAGTTGTGTATAAACCAAAATATTCCTCAATGAATGGAGATTGAGACGATGTCCCTTACCTCGTGTCCGACATGACTCGATCATTCTTTAATATTATGAATAATAAACTAGAGTAAATGTCTATTTTCATAAGATCCTTTTTCATGTTCATTATTCCTTTTATTTCATTTATCACCAATTTATTAACATTATGTAGTTATTTAAGTTAATAACGGTCGTTTTGTCGATCTTTGGTACTTGAGCTAAAAATAAACATCTTATAACTACAAGTTGTTCATGTGGTAAAATATCAATTATATCAAGAATTATATTCATGATGTTGATATCATATATATAATATAGAAATAGATTGATATCTTAATGTCCACCATGAAATGTGTTAAAAGAATATTTAACATTCATCATTTCGTGGGGCAGTAATTCGCCACTCACATAAACTGTATGTTCTATAACAATTAGATGGATGTGTGTGTAAGTGTAAATCAAATACTACTCATAAAAACATCCTAGTATATTGAATATACTATTTTTGTTACAAAATAGAGGAATAAAAAGAGTTTAGGGGGTTGGAGAAGCAAAATAAAACAAAAGAACATAAGAGAAGACATTACCTTTAAATCGGGTAACTCCCCTTGGTTTGAACCAAAAGAGTTTTTTGAAGAGTTTTATGCCTAAGATAAGGCTTATATGATGAAAAGAGGGATGTGGATAGATAAAATAAGAAGAGTTTGGCCAATCCAATGGATGAGAGGTGTGGGTACTTGGTAGATGTGGGGGCCTTTTATAAGAGGGAGGAGGGCACTCTTGGAAAGTCATGAAATGTTACTTTATTATAAAACCAATTTTGGAAATTAAAGGTCCCAAAATGATTTATTTCGAGGATAAGGTGATAAGGGTTCTAAATCCACCCATAAAATATGTTTTTTACAAGTTCATGTCTTAGAGTTTACATTATCTTTTCATTTTATTTAAATCATTCATTAATGAGGTAATCGCTACATCATCATAATGTCATAATAAAATTTATTTATTTAATGTCTAAAAATTAAAAAAAAAATACAATGATGAAGGAAATAGTTATATATTTCCAATTACTATGTATATTCTTAGAGATCAATTAAAATTGTTTTACTTAGGTGTTACTTACTTTTATTATATTTACCTTTCTTTAAAAATAAAAAGATAAAATCTCACAATCACACAAAAGTGATTCCATGGGGTCCCAAAGATGGAACATGGAATCCCATGGTCGGAAATGACACAACCAGTTGCATTAGGACACATGTTAGGGTTATTTTATATAATTATATACTATTTTGTTACCCTTAACTACCCGATTACTAATTAATCATGATAATTGAAGATAATTACCGTCATTACTATTCACAATGTCAAAAAACAAAATAGTATTAATTAAAAAATTTGGACCTTCTGATTCCAAATTTGGAATACATTTTACCAAATTCTTAAGACATAAATTTTAGTAATTAATTTAAAAATAATTCCCGTGGTCAAAACCAGTAGCTGGTTTTTTTAGAAAAAATATCTATCAAACGTTCGACACATTTTTATGCCCAATTCCAAAGTCAAATTAATTACAATGACCGAAAATGGATTAAATGGTAAAAATATATTCTAATTAAACTTTAAAACCAATTATAAGGACAATCTGTACATATAATTATATTAGATGAAAAATCAGTTTTGAAGTAAAATGTTGTATTTTTCACTATTTATAAAAAATGAACATTGTCAGAAAAATACCAAAAAATTGTCCAAAGTAAATTTCAATCTCCCAATACTAAAGAATAAGTTTATTTTGAATAATAGATCTTATATAATTGCTAAAATATTTATTTAAAAATGTTCTCTATCAAAGGCATTAAAACTATCTTTTAAAAAATATTAGAGTGTCAAATGCTTAAGATTTAATTTATTCTCATTTTAAGCCTATAAAACACTATCTAATTCATAAATTGACATAAATATGAAAATCCATAATTAATTACTAACTTGGGATGTAACATTTACCATAGGTAGTGCACATCAAATTGAATGTCTATTTATTCTCTATAGTCGTGTACATATACGAGGCATGCGACCCATAGGGGGTATGGTCATGTACTCCACATGTTATGTTCCTGTTACACAGGTAGACTAGATATTTACTAATAAACATGGTAGTGTCCCAGTACAAGGAATTTATGAACTATATATGGTGTGTACTTAGATAGGCCAACTTTTGAAAAGAGTAATAACACAGTACATGTGTTCCCAGAACCACATGCAATGTACACGGGAATGATGGAATTTAAATCCATCAAATCACCTGATTCACCTATATTTACGACAATGAAATATATCGATCCACAAGGGAAACTAATAAATAATAAAATAGGATAAAAAATTTAACATTTTTAATATATAGGGATTTAAAAAAACATAACAACAACCAACCATTGGACAAAATCCACCAAATCTTCTCCAATTTCTGGGGTGAACGGTCATCGCATAATGATCTGGAACATTCCAATCTTCGTGAAAGTACACATGTTCCCCTATATATATATATATTCTATAAATAATTAATTGACTGAGTTCCTTAGGAGGATTAGGTGATAATCGATGGGTTAATAGAGAAAATGAGAAATAAAATAAATAAATGGAAGAAAAAGAAAAAAATTGAAAAAGGGACACAGGTTGGCCTTACACCCAACCTATCATTATTATGTTCCTAGGAAAAATTCCATGATCCCATTTCAATAGTGGATATTGAATCTAAATCCATCACACCATTCGAATATATGCACAAAGGAACATCATGTATAATTTTATAATTATTTTATTAATTATTAAATATTAATTATTCAACTAAAATTCAAACCTCTTATAATTTCAAAAAACTCCTTACCTAGGGTAAACACCAAAATCTAGAAAAAACATAGTTATTAGAAAGATTATATGAGATAATCTACCTATATAAAAGAATTGTGTACCCCTTTTAGTCATCTTATATATAAAATAATAATTTCTACTCAAAATTTTTGTTTGGTATGGCACATGTCATTACATTGACCAACGGGTACCAATGGGTACCCCAAGGATTACCTAATCATTGGATGGTGTGAATGGATTAGGTAGATATGGTAGTAGTTCTACCAAAACAACCGACACGAAACTTGTAATCTTAAAAGAGTTGTGAATTTATGAATGTTCTGGGAATTTTTGAAACTTCTAACTATTGTATATTCTTCATGTGTTTTTTGGATGTAATGATTGATTCCTAGGAATAATTATAGGTACAATGTGCATGGACAAAATTTTATACGGTTGTATAATGTGGATGCAATGATGTTCATACTAGGATCATGCATTGGGGAATATTTCATACTTGTATGAAAAAAATTATATGATGACATGATTTTGGATTCCCATCATGTATGATAATATTTAGTCATTGAGCTAAAATAATAATTCTTAGTATGTTATGATTCAATTGGAGGTTTGTATGGGATCCCCGGATGACAAGGGTCCCTAGAAATCTTTGAATCTCTGGTATCCAACCATGGTGTCTATGTGGATTATTTTATTATGACTATTATTATGTTTACAAGACATTTAGTACATCTATAGTTTTTATTTGTGTGATCAAAATATCTATATTTTATTTTTTTAGGATTACTATAATGTCATAAATTTTACCATTAGGAATGGTGACTCGAGGTGATGATTATTATTTAGTAATTTCTTGTTATTTCATGAATCTACCTCGATAAATTATTTTTCAATATAGTTTATAGAGATTCTAAGTAATCCTAGGATATTTATATTGAGTAATTAATCATGACTTGATTGTCATTGAGCCTGAGTATTAGAGATGTGAATGTTACACTCAGATCCATTGTTTATATTGTTGGCATGATTTGATGGCATTATAATAAGAGGGATTGACGGTAGTCAATGATTTTATGGTTGATCTATGTCACATACCTAAGGTTAAAAAAGGTTATGGTAGGTTTATGGGTTGGCATAGTCCACACAATGTACTCTGAGATATTCTAGAATCATATCGTAGTAAGTACGTTTGTGACATTTTTTTTTGAATAGATTAATTATTTATTATGAGCATGTAAAATTAATATATCCCAACATATAATGATTATTATAGTACCACATTGGTGGGTCCCTACTTAGTTTATTAATGAAATCCTGATTGTGCCACCATTTCACATGTGTATCTAAGTAGCTATATCAAGGTTATTAGAGGAAGAAGTTTGTGATGAGGCCCATGATAGCATGGATGAGAAGGATATCTCAGATGATGTCAAGATTTTTAAATGAGTTGAGGATTGTTGTAGTTATGGATCTAGCATATTTTGTTTTCGTTTTCTCGTATTTTTCTTTCTTGTTCTATGGATTATTGGGTTTTGTATGAAATGTTATTCATAGACCTTACATCATTTCATTTATTTTCATTATTTTTTTTATTTTTTCCGCCCACTTTCAATATTTCATTGTGGATTGTATTTAACTATTTTATTATCTATTTTTCTTTTATATATATTTTTAATATCATCCACATGATAAATTCTTATAACTGCACTATTTGTTGGTAGCCCATGACTTTTATGAAGTTGTGTCTGAAGTATTGTGGTAGAATAGGTCAATGCGCTGGTCTATTTTCCTCTTGATCGGGATGTTACATAGTCGTATCATATTCTGTTTTTTATCAATACTTACTCTAGAGATAGAATATATGAGGTATAGGATTCTCGAGAGGATGTGATGGTACCCTTACTGGTTTGTCATAGACACCTTCTCCAGTGGATGTCCATGTAACCAGTGGTATAAGATTGATGTTGTTGGATTGAAATATTATGGTTTTGGGAATTTTCACATAGTTAGATGAATAATAATGTTTACATATTACTGTTTAAGGGTTATGGGAATAGCCTCTTGGCCCATTGGAAATAGAACAATCAATTGAGTTTGACTTTAGGACAGTAGAGGAAAGAGAAATCAAATGAATTATTCCCATCATATATGTATTCAAATGAAATGTAGAGGTTTGAGGGTGTTATCATTATCCATGATGATGGAGGGTAAACTATTTATATTTTATTCAACTACATATTTGTTTTTCTATTAATAACTACATGGTGGCATACTACTCAGCGAAGAAAACCTATATTTTTATTTATTTCTGATGGAAGGTTATGTTTCATTAATTGAAAATTTATTGATATATATTATGGTGGTAATATTATCCCTAATTTTTTGGGATGTTAGAGACATTGTTACATCATTTGGATTTGATTATTTATTTTTCTAGGAACAACCTAAATGGTGTTTTCCACTATATATTGGAATGATATTATACTTATTTGAATTGAATGGATGTGATTTACTGAAATAGATTATCTTGGTTGAAATTATTTTATGTATGAATATGACCATGAATGCTGAGTTTTTATTCTCTAGGATTATCCCTATGTTTGGATTATTAGTAAGAACAAATCCCCTTATGGGATGATGGTTTGTAATTTGGTGTTTTGTTATGATTTTTTAGACTCTATAGTAGGTGGTTTGTGATGAGATTTATTGTGTGATATTGATAGTTGAGAAATATGTGTTATCAAGTGATTTAAGTCACTTAATTAGACCAAGACTATGGGGGATAATATTGAGGCACAAATAACCCATTATGTATGACTCTATAATTAGTCATTTAATTATTAGAGTGATCAAGGATGACACATGATGGAGGTTGATGTTTGTGGAGCCATTATAGGTGGTGAGTGTGGATGTAAAATCATATATATATACATATATATTTAAATGGTGGATCCATAGAGTATGTTATGTAGGAATGGTAATACCATAGTTTCCTAGAGAGAAAAATGGAGTACATTGGTATCATTTTTGGATTCGAATGACATGACCGTTCATGTGCCTAGCCCTGCTCATTTTTTTGAGATTCAGTACATTATGAGTGAAGGGTTGAATTATCAAGACATGTAACAGTTTCATATAGAGGCTAAGCATGTGATTAGAATAGAATGATGGAATATTATATATCATTAACTGTTGGATTCAATATAATGAGAATTCAAGGGGAATTTCCCAATTTATCTGGCCGTGTACTATGAGATTATACACATTCTACACTATATGAGATAAGAATGATGTGTTCTCGATGATTTTTGTTCATTTATATTTGTAATTAATGAGGTACCATGGTATAGTTAAGTGATTATTATTTTTAAGAGATTTTGTGGTATCAATTTCCCATGGTTTGTTGGATATAATGATTTCTCCTTTGGCGAGGGTAGTTTTTGAAATTAAATTGGGCCCAGTGATGTAGTTCATTTAGGAGTTGAAAAAATATAATTATTTTCATGGATATAAAACCATGTATTGAGAGGAGATAAATAAAGATGACATTGTATCCTTTTGATTTGATTCATCAAGATGGGTATAAGTAACAACGTATAATGGGGATAAGATTATAGGTTTTGGAGTGTTACCCTTGTGTGGGATGTTTCATTTCAACCAAATGGTGGGTCATTGGATGGTTGAGAAACTTCTTGAATGCCATTTATCTATAAATTCATATTTATATAGTCTCATGATAATCCCACATTTGAGATTCATATGATAGTTTTTTTGTTGATTGTGATTTTTTCAAAGGCTCGTGGTAATCTTAGTGCTACCCAAGTGTAGTTATTTAGGTGATCTATGATTCGTGACATGTTCCATGAAATAAAATCGATTATTGTCACTCGTTTCAAGGGTTTAATGGGGAAATGATATGTAAATAAGGTATATTTGTGGTAAATCACTTGCAAATGTTGGGGTATCAAGATTTGTGTTTTAGTTACGTCATTTGAGGTATGATGGGAGAATTCCGATGTTTTCTCAGAACCTTTGGTGGAAAGGTCGGTGTATGAGGAACATCTATTTAGGTAGTTGGTACTCATATGATTCAGTTTTTAATTGGTTATAATATGCAGTTTCATCTCTTTTGATGGTTTTATTTATTTTATGATGCATTGAGATATAAATCAAATTAATCATTTTGTTGGAATATTTAGTTTTATTTGATAGTAAATACTGTTGGAGGAGAGAGTTATGGGATATAATTAGTTATTTTTCATAAAATATCTATTATATGAATAATTTTAGGGTATATGATTAGTAATATTATTATGTGTTCGTGTATTTAGATTTATGGGTGTAGTGGAGATCCATTATATAATTTAAAAAAATAATATGAGAGAATTCTCATGGTTTGGTGGCTTAAGAACCATATCATGGAGGATTCCATTTAGAAGCATGTTTGGAATTTCTATGTTGAAAAAGAACATCTTATGTTTCATGAATAAGTGATATGGATCATGGTATGTGTATTTATTAACACAGATAAATATCTTGGATGATAATTTTTTTGTTAATGATATCATATGATCTCAATTCTATAAAAATTTAGATTTCTTGAAGGAACATGAAATTTTAATTTAGTGGGTGCATTAATTATTAACTAACGTTAATAATGGAATTATGAGTGTTCTTACCGCATAATTGTATTTTTTTGATGTGTTTTTAGTTACAATATGTTCATTTGGTTATGAGTAAGCCTTAGGTTCTTCTGGTAAGGTTTTGGGATTTTTGGATGTTTTTCTTCATGCTACATAGTTTGGTTTTCATTGTTTTCCAAAAACCATGTGACACCCTAAGAGTGACAAGGATTATAGTTAAATTACTATATCACATATATTTATGTAATTTTTAGTGTATAGTTTTCTAAATAATTGATAATTCTGATAAAAATTTATTTATTGGTTTAATATATAGATTTTGTGGATTGTTCAAGCATAGTTGTAGAAAAACCAAGCAAGAAGTTGCTGACAAAGGAAACACATACTACATGGGTTTGTAACCCATGAATGCTAACAATGAAAAAGGAGGATTATTAGGCCAATACATCTAAACTATTAGTTACTATTCTAGAAAAATATGTTTCCAAGCCATGAATCCTATTAAAATTCGTGTTTTTATAGTTTTACCCATGTGAGTCTTAATATGGTATCCCCTATTTTTATTCACTCCCTAACACACATGGCTAGATGGCTTATTCACCCTTCCTCCTTCAATAAAACAACCATGATTGGTCTTTTCAAGGATATTTCATTGTGATTTACTATATGTTTGATCTTTTTTTTCTTTCATCAACCTCCTATTTTAATTTTAATATTCTCTTACTAGGTTTTCATTGATGACTCCACCACAATTTGGTGGAATCACCAAATTCTCATGGGGTTTTCATGAAGCCTAGGGTGAAGTAATCTGGAGACACTATCTACAACATTTTCATGATTTTAAAAGGTATGTAACCATTTGGTTTTTTTAGAATTTTTAAAAAATAGTAAATTTAGTTGTTATGTTATTCAATGTTTTCAGTTTGGATTCTCACCCATTGTAGGGTCATGAATGTCATACAGACTCATGGGGTGTCATTGGAATCTATTATTATCTTGTGTGAAAATGTGTGAATTTTAATGAATATTCCATGATTAATTTGGATTAATTTTTTAATTTCAAATGGTTTTATTAATTTGTTATTTTTTTGTCTAACGTTCTGATATTGGATTGTTGATACGAGATATGTTGTTCAAATGAGAGGCTAGAATGTCTTGGATGAACATTGGATGTTATTGTCGGCCCTTATAAATAAATGTTTAACTCTTTGGTCTAAGGAACATGTCTTTTGTACATACTATAGGAATTTATGAGTGGTTTATCAAATATGAGGTGTGTGATATCACCACAATATAATTTGACATGATTAAATTAAATTATTCAAATTAATTTGTGATTCCACTATTAGGATGCACAAAGTAACAAGGTCATAACAGACCCCATAATTATATGTTTCTTCTTATTCAAATATGGTCATTCCCATGAATTCTGACACAATTATCCTAGGTTGATACAAAAAAGTATAAGGACTCATGTTTGATAAGAAGACAAACCATGTGAGACATTGTGGAGTGAGAAGGGTCTTGTGTAAGCTCTTCAGTACATCCAATGTGAGATATACCATATATCCAACAATTTCACACTATCTTGATTATGATGGAATGTATATAATTATTTCACTAATAATTAGGTGTTTACCCATGACCTTAAATGTGACTGAGGATCTATGTGAGGTGCCCTCACAATCCTATGACCTAGAGCACTCCAATGGGTTCCCTGGGGACTAAACAACCATGAGCAGGTGTGTTTGGATTTTGTAGATATGGCAATGGGGGATAACTTAGAGATTTCAACAATCATTTAAGGAAAAATGGGATTTTATGGTGAAAAAGGGTTAGCCATTTTTCAAACTGATAACATTTTTGTACACATCACATGATAATTTGAGCGCATTAATTGGTGCCAAAATATGCATTCTTGAACCCATCCTTAGTGCCTAAAATTATTTGATGGTATAGCATACATTACTAGATGTTATTAATGAGATCTTGATTTTTGAAATATATTATACTAATATGATACATCGTAGATTAATAAAACATTTTGGTTTGCTGGAATGTATCCTAGGATCTAGATGTGGAGACATTTCTAGAATTCTGGGAACACCGGTGTTTGACCTTATGTTTATAGAGAAACCCCATATTTCATATGTCCCTACAATTCCTAGACTAACTAAGATTCATACATTGAATCGTGGGGGATTATATTATGATAACTATTATTATTATGATGATATGTCGAGGTCATCCATAGGATGTATCCAATGGAGTAGGACGACATTACCTATTAATGGTCGGGATATATAGGATGCTTGTGATCCAGTAGTTGGGAATAGTGTCATAAGAGGGATTCTTTTTATTTAATGATTTCTCTGATTATTGGAAGTCAACCATTAGGAATTATTTTATAGTTAGAGTTTAGAGATATTCCCAGGATGCCTAATATCATTTTTTTGAGAAATTATTCATTATTTGATGGTCATTGAGACTGACTATAAGGGTTTCCTAGGTTACACTAGGAACTAGTATTTATATGGAAGGAATGATATCATTTTGTGCATATTGACAATTAAGAAATGTATGAAGTTAGTATGTCCAATTAGGGTCACATGCCTAAGGATTGATAATGGTGTGGTCAGTGTATGGGTAGGCATGGTCAGCACAAAATTCTTCGACACATCCCAATATATGCCTGAATAAGATGTTTTTTTGTTCCAAATAAAAATTTATTTATTTTTAGAATTTCAAATGAATATATCGATGCATATACAAGTTGGACCAGAACATCATTGTTGGATCCATATTTATATTTTTAACAGTATCTTTTTGAGACCCCATAACACATGGTTTTAAGAGTATCTCCCACAGGGGGTTTTAAGGAATAATATTATGTTGTTGATAAAACTTGCATGATAAAATTGGATATCTAAGATTATTTTAGCAGATTTGGGATAAGGTGAGTCTTGGTGTAGTTGTAGAGACAATGTAAATTAGTTTTGTTGTATTGGTATTTATATATGACATTCCCAATCAGATCTTTGTTTTTATATGATGGTTATGATTGGGACCATTTTTCATTTAATTTATTATTTTTATTTTTTATATTTATTTCATACACATTAAATTTTTATTTATAAATGATATTTTTTTAATTTCATATTCTAATTCACCCATTGATAATGTGGTATAACCTCCCCAAGATACCTCATTAGACCCCTATTACTAATTGGTAGACATTGGAGTTTCAGGATGTGTTCTGGATGTATTGTGGTGGACTTGGTCGAGGCACTATTTAAGTGGAATCCAGAATGTGATTTTGTACACATGTCCTATAAAAGGTCTATTTAGCAGGGTTGATGATTGTTTTTATTGTTTTTCTATAATATTTGTGTATACTAATTGGGTTTGGTATTGTGGTTATAATTTTTTCTTTTTTTATAAGACTACTGTGGCATGAAGTTGAATGTTTATATATATACATAATAAATAGGATTCCTTACATGTCTAGGATTACTTGTCAGGGTAGAAAAGTTTTTTAATGTAATATGATTTTAATTAATAAAAAACTCCTAATAAATTATTTGTTTCTTTCAAAAATAACTTATTAAGGGAATTTTAATTTATATAAACCAATGATACAATTTTCATCATTTTAATTATTAAATATTAAGATACTATTCTTAATTTCATGTGTTGTTGTTGAAGCCAAATAATGGATTTGTATGTTAATACGATTCATTATGTAATATTAGTAGAAAATCAATTCTATAATTGTGGTTAGTATGTAATTAATGACATGGTTATAGGAAAATGATTTGGAATTTTATATAGGAAAATGGTTAATATGTAATTTTGATCCCCTCGAGAGGTTATGAATAATGAATAAGGTAAGTACTCATATAATATATGTGTTATAGAATATATAGTTCTCGTGGAATCATATTTAAAGGTAATATCATTTAGATATATTACCTAGTTTTTTGGGCCATTCAGCCTAGTGTCGAGGTGATACAACTGTTCTTTAAGTTTGTTTGGAAAATTGGATGGTATGGAAATCTTCACTAGTGGTACAATTATTGTAACATGATTGATAAGTATATTAAATCATTCTCAATATATATTTTGGAAAGTAAGATAAGGTCATATGATATAAATTGTAAATTTGATGTTATGACCTATAATGAGAAGGGAATAAATATATTCTTTTTGTGGTATAATGACACGTGGAGAAAATGTGATCATGTGGATTCATTCAAAATATATAATTATTTTTATATTTTGGAAATTAAATAAAATTATTTTTTTATATGGGATTTATTTTGAATGAAAGAAATTCATAGTAATTTTAGCAGATATTCGAGCCTGAGAAGGGTGGGAAATAACACAAAGAGCATTGAGATAAGATATAGGATAATGAATTTTAGTATTTTAAACCCTTTAATAATGGCTATTTGATAGTGATTAATTGTTGGAATGATCCATCATGATTTTTTATTTTCAAATTCCTCTCTTACCATGAGAATAATATTGTTGATACTCATGTGACAGCCATGGAGATGTCATGGTGACGAGTTGATGTGCATTTTAAATACTTGGGGGGACTCAAATGTTTAAATTACATAATTCTAGTAAGGGTTGTTGGTACCTAAATAATATTACGAGATGTAGAAAGCCTAGAGGTTTTAATGAAAAAAATAAATACATATTAGGACAATCAATTTCCATAAATGCTTAAACCAATGTCATTGGACTCCATTGTGACATGGTGAATGATCACACATGTAGTGTGATATACTAAAAAATGAAATAAGGTAGCGGTATAAACTCATTATATCAAATAATGATTTTTTATTAGTGTTGAATATTACCACGGGGGACATGAATGTTATTTATAAGGAATATAAGTTCTCATATTTTCGATATAGGTTTTGACCTCTTTATGTTTGGAAAATTTGTTAAGATCACTTGTGGACATGGTAGAATTATAATGAGACAAATTGATTTATGACATTTTTAGTGACTTGGAATGTTTTTACAACTATGATGATATTCTAAGAGTTTTGTTTTGGGATCTAATAATGATGTTGGGTATAATTTTTAGGGAGTATGAATGTCAAAATCATTAGATACAGAAAACTATTATTAATATTATTAAATAATCTAAATGAATAAAAGTAGTGATAAAGGATATTGAATTATGATGGACTATAAAAGGGTGGACCACTATAATATACATATACACATTCATTTTCTTCATATTGGTATTTTGATACTAAAAATTCATTCCTCAGGGGTAATGATTCTTATGTAATGATTATATATATACTAACAAATTATCATGATGTAATGACTAATATAATCAAATGTTGGAATGTAAACATTCACTTCCGTAAAATAGATCCCCTTTTTGTAAAAAATCGTGGTAAACACTAGAAACTGTTTTCATAGAAAACATATATCAATTATGGGTGGGGGTTTTCACCAACTTTTGAATATAGTGTATTTATAATAGCCAAATGGTCATTATAATTATTGTATCATGATTACAAGAGGATTTTTAATAAATAATATAAATTTATTTGGACCATAGATAAGGAATCATTAAATAAATTAATAGGGGTACTTCATTATATGATAATGGATAGTGATGTTTAATTGATTAGAGATATAGAGTGATTGATTTTGAAATAAAAAGATGTGGATAATCCAATAAATCACTTGGGATAATTAATTTGTGTCTAATGGGTTACATAATCGTTGAATTTGAGGAGGGTTGGTATCCTATCAAGTTAGTGTTTGAGGATTTTTTATCATTACTATGCTAAAGGTTGACTAAGTCATATATAGTGCCTATTGAAATGCATAGGTGTGGGTCAATATATGATTTATCTATAAGTTAGTGTATTTTTGATGGAAATGGTGGATAATTTCATTACTAATCTAAGTACTTTCTGGTTTTATGTAAATGAGTATACTCTCCAAAAGAGAGAGGTTGTGGGATAGTTAAAGTAATGGATTGATTGGTGTACAAAATTATTAATATATTAGGGTCTGTAGTGAAGATAGTGAAATTATTTTATGATATTTATAAAGTTGATACATAATTTTATAATGAACAACATGAAATTTTACCTAGAAAAATTTAAATTTATTAGGGAAATGACAAAAATTATTGAACTAATGAGTTTTTTAATTTGTTTTTAGGTGTAGTGTGATAAACATTTTCCTAAATGCACCATTTGTCGGTCAGTTGATTCAGATGAATGATGAATGATTAATGATGATGTTTTAAGAAATAGTGTAGTTTTTTGGATTAAATATATTGATAGTATGGCTATATATAATGAAAGATAATGAATGGTTGGTTTAATTAGATATTTATGGATGGATAAAAATTATGAAGATGTTTTTTAATACTACCTGAGGACGAGAAACCATAAGGTTGAGAGTTTGGGACATCCTTTATCATAACAAGAATGTGGAATTGGAAATTGAGCTCATCAATAATATGATTATGAGAAGTCATAAATTTTAATTGGATGTTTCTATTAGGTTTAGATTTTATAATGAATTAAAATTGATATTACACAGGTAAAATAAGAGTCATAAAAGACTCGAGGTGATGATCTGGGTTTTGAGTAATTAAAACATGAGAAATAATTAGGATTATATAATTTTAGATTTTTTAACACATAATTTATGGTCAAGTTAGAAGTGGATGTAAATACACTTCCAATGAATTTTAGTATAAATCAATCCAAATATTATAATGGGATTCCAGTTATTGTTTTGGGAAACATTTCTAGATATGGTGTAACATATATATAATTTTCATATTGAAGAATAATTTTTTTACATTTACCCATTCCTAAAATAAACATAAACATAATAAATTTTGTAAAATTCTAAATCATAGATCACATATAATTTAATAGAAAATTTTATAAATAAATAGGTTAACAATTTGGTATATATCAAAGAAAGGGAAAGATAAAAAACCAAGCGAAAAAAAATTAAAATTGTGTACATCATAATACTTGATATATACAAAGGGAATGTTAATTACAACATGGAATTATAAAAAGGGATAAACATAAGGTATTTAAAAAAATATTCTATATGAATTTGGAAGATCAAGAGATAATTGAGTGAAATTACAGATCATAATAGGAAAATGATTTATAATAATATATCATGTTATACAAATATGAAATTAATAGGAATATATAAAAAAACATAACAATTAATAATCATAAGTATAAAATATTGGATCATTACTAATACATTATAATGGAGTGGAAATGGCTCTATACCTGTTGAAAATAACCTTATGATCTGATTTCACTACTCATGAAAAATAACCTGGAATGATAGGATATTTACCATGAAACATATATAAAATATAATGATATATTAGAAATATGTCACGACCCCCTCCCCACAATGTGTAGCCCTCCTGGGACGTCAATGTGAGAATAGAGATAATGACCCCTGAGTCCTGCCTCCAGTAGGCCCCGGGTTGGCGACTAGCACCGAGGGTATAGTAAACACGCAAATGGGAGGCATTACCCACTAAGAGAACACATGCGGAAGAGAGAGATAAGATAGACACCAATCAACTCCAAATCAGAACTGAAATATAAAAGAAACCCATGTACATATATGAAATGTCATGCAAAAGTACATCAAATGAATGGGGAAACTAAAAGTACCTAAAAAAAAGTAAAACGGCAGCGACCACAAGCCCGAACAGCTCCTCCAACCACAAGCTAGTAGTAACCAACTTGATCTCTAACCTGCTCCAAGTGACCGGAAAAACAGTTTATATATACATAGGGTGAGTATAATAGTATACTCAGTAGGATCCTCCACAAGCCTCTCGTGCAAAAGTAAAGAAATCATGCTAAAGCCTAGTGAGCAACAAGTGAAACTAACTTGTCACCTAAACAGGTATACTAAGTTCCCAACCTCACAATGGCCACTCTCGCCAAGTAACACATACAAGAATATAGCATATAATGAAAAATATCAATGGTACCCCACTACTACTTCCCCACTTTTTTTCCACTTTTCCCCCAACGACATACGTCTTGTGCATCTCTCTCTAATGGCTTGCTCGCATACACCTGGCCTATGCTCTACAATCTACACCTCGTGCACCACAATGGCTTGCCCATAGACACATGGGCAAAGCACCACACCATCCTCAGAGCCAAAATTAACTAGGTAAGTTCCGAGTGCCACCACAGCCCACATAACGTGTATCATACATCGTGTATTATACCGCAATCCATTATAGCCCCTACACCGAGTAGGGATCGTCAAGCCATCACAGCCTATACATGTTACACCTATAGTAGTCCATATGATACTATATCCAGAATATATGTGTGTGAAATAACCACAATACATTCCATCCCTCTACACACATATATGGGGAAACTAAGTGTTGTTCATGTTGGCATATGTATCTACTAAGAGAAGAGAGCGGGGACAAAGGGGGTAGTCAGTCATTCGTCCTCCCACCAGAATATTGGGGAAGAAACCCCCCAGGGCTCAGAAGCCATGGGGTGTCAGTAGCCCTTACCGACATGGTGGAGTAGCGTATAGAAACACAAAAAGTATAGAATATATTATATTTCACAACCACACTATGGGAATTACCTATTCTTAGACACAACTGCCTCTAACGTCTCTCTGACACCTGGATGCTACTTCTAAGACAAGGTATCCTATAGCACACAACCATTTAAAGAGGTTTATTAGATTAATTCATTCCCTTTTTATCAATTCCAATGTATGTTAATTAATTCTTTAAACAATAATTAACCATGAATAATTTAATATTAAACTTCATTTGCATCTCACCCAATATCCATTGTACCTTCCAAATTACAACTTTGTCATTATGTTTCAGCAACTCCAACCCCATGAGTTATCATCATTTATTCAATTATTCATTACAAAATTACCTTCTCACATTCTTAGGCATTCTAGAAAAACAACCTATGCTACTAAACACAAGGGGGCTCAACACGGTGAGTAGTAATACTACGCATAGAGTCTTTTCCTCCTATAGCAAGAGCGTAGACCCATTCTCCCTTGAGAGGATAAACATGGAAAGCACGTGGATTACCCTGCATGTCTTCGCCTCTTTCGGAAGAAGGGTAAGAAAAACCAGCTGCCTTGAGCAGTGGGGAAAAGTAAAGCAGATAAACAACCAATCAAACCACCAAACATCCAACCCATTCCATCATCCCTGGTGTCCTCCCTGACAACCACACGCATAAACTGATGCATCTCGCTACTCTAGGAATCATCTTCTGCCACAACCACAAGGCCTCCCTACCTCCACATATCACAACAACCATCCAGGCTCACAACACAAGCAGCAAGAAAACACAACCTCACATCAATAAGCTCTTGACCCTTTAACAATCAAGAGGGTAACTCAGAACCCTTTAAGAAATTCTCACACAATCTGTTATTTAATCCATACTGAATTAGAAGATTTGTAATTCGTAGGTTCTTATTATAGAATACCTAATCAGTAAGCTGTCAAAATTATATAACCATTCTTACTGTCATAATTTTATTAACCTCAAATTATAATAACTACAACAATGAAAACAACCAGATTCATTGACATGCCTCTTTATCTTTAGCCAATTAATTAACAATTAATTCCAGATTTATGTTCATTATCAATTTCCATCAAGAACAAAAAAAATAAACAAACCATAGATATCACTCTTTCTAGCAAAACATGAGGCAAACCGTTATCACGGTACAAAGAAACAACATGCAATCAACCAATTATTTTAATCCGGTTCAAGTATTTAATTAGGTCAATTCTATTGTGCTCCATAGAGCTAAATCATGCTAATTCTACGATTGCACATATACAATTAGAGAAGCCATGAATCCCCTACCTCGAAGAGTTCTTGACATTCTTTATCCACGCAATGGGTCACAATTCTCCTCTCACAACAACTACATCCACTGGACGATTCCACAGTATGTCAATACCATCCAACCCCAAGAAAACCCATTAGAATCATAGAGATTAAATGGAATAATATAGAAGGGAGAAACAAGAGATGATGATCCCCAAAGGAACAATGATAAAACATACCTTATTGAGAAGATTGACCGACACAGCTCGGTTGCATCCAAAATAGAGCAGAACTAATTGGAGGATTAGGATTTGATTGAGAAACTCCTACGGGAATGATTGAAAGGTTCTACTGTCTCTTAGATGAGAACAAGGAGGAAGAACAATGTAGAATGATATACCATCCCTTTTTGAATATTTAATGGGGCGACAGTTTTAGATCTGGTTAATTCTACACTAAAAACGGATCGCATTAACCCACGTGGTTTGACCAAGTAAAACATCCTGAGCCATAAGAATAATTAATATAGGATTTATGGCATTTGAATCGGCCTTAATAGTCATTAAAATAAGGATTTAAATGTATATTACGTCAAAACAAACACTAAAGGGGTGAAACTGTAGGAAGATGGAATCATTAATCAAGTCCACCGTTAGAAGGTCACCATTAGAAGGTTACCGTTCTAGAAACACTGTTCATGTCTACAGTTAGAAGGTCACCGTTATAAGGTTACCATTCTGGAAACACTATTTAAGTCAATCGTTAGAAGGTCACCGTTAGAAGGTTACCGTTCTAGAAACACTGTTCAAGTCTACCGTTACAAGGTCACTGTTAGAAGGTTACCATTCTAGAAACATTGTTCAAGTCCACTATTAGATGGTCAAAGTTAGAAACACTGATCACTGAACCTCACTGATTGAAACACTGTTAACCTACCGATATTGTTCATAAAACTGGAAACACTGTTCACAGAACTGGAAATTTGGAAAAGTGTTGGGGATAAGTCACCTTGACCTCTTGGAACACCTCCAACATCACATTTTCACAATGTAATGGACCGGAGAGGTCCGGGATATTACAATATACACAATCGATTGGAGATATGAGTAATTATGAAACTGAAATTCACATCATAAAATTTTAATATCCGGGATTACTTTTGTAAAATGAATATTATAATAATTATACATTTTTCAATAATACATACATGGATAACCCATTTCAAAAAAGAAATTTGTTACATTTAAATCATAGAGAACATGTCATTAAATAAATATAAGATAAAATGGTATAAATTTTGGAAAACACCTACTTATGAAATAAGAGATACATGACGATATTCCATAGTTGAAAATGGATAATAATTTGTATATAATTATAATAATGTTATTTAAAAGAGATAGAGAGTATAAATTGAGCCCATACATGGGGAAAGTTACCTAAAAAGTATTATTATATTTTATTTAAACATAAATCGAGTATCAGTTTATATAATTACATATAATTAATTAGGAAAGTATAAGGGAAATAAAAAATGAAATGAGGAATTTATATTACATTCAAAATTTCTAAACGATGATATAAAATGTAATGATTTTTAAATAGGGGAAGAAATATGTTTTCTTACATTATGATCGCCAATATAAAAGGATTCTAAACTGAAATAAAATCCCAAAATGAGGGAAACTATATTATCATGATTTTATATAAAAATATTAATAAATTAATGGAGATAAAAAATATTTTTAACCTAATGGAATAAAAATTGATTGATAAACCCCTTATATATTTTGTAATTTATTATTTATATGACAAGAATATAGGGAAAGATAAAATAAATTTGAATTTATTTAAAATTTCAAAGAATGTAATATAAGTCAATAATTTTTATGTATATATTTATCATAGAATAGGATGGTTATATAATATGGGAAATTATATAAAAACATTACATCGAGACAATAATCCCCTTGTTGTAGGTCCATTTTTTTCACTGCACTTTAACCTTCTAAATATCCAAGTAATGATTAATAAAAAATATTTTATCGACTCCCATTATATACATTTAACCCTTTTATTATTATATATTTGTATTAAATATTTTTTAAGATAATATTTTTAGATACAGACATGTTCTGTCAATTTAGACACATATTCATTTATTTTTAATGCATTTGATAAAAAATGTAAAAATTATACCCATGCAAATTTTCAACATCCACATTCAAAATGTAGAATATTATGTTGAAAATATCTATTTATAAAAAAGAAAATGGATAATTAAAATCAAAAATATATTAAAAATTTTGATTCAATTATGTGAAAAATGTCATCCAGTTTAGCGCATGGATCCAAGATCTTATTGAGGTGTTTTTGCATTAAATTTAGGGAATTATTCTTTTATTAAATCTTAATTTTTATTTTGTTGTTGTCTCTTTATTGAGTTGGAAGATATTGATTGATTTTATTCTCTTTGATGGTTGGGTTTTTATTCTTTTATAATTAATTACCTTCAAATATTAGTTTATGACTCCTTCATTACCAAATAGCTATCTTTTTCTTGGTTACTCCATGTGTCCATCAAAGACGTAGAGAACTTGATTTGGGGTTTAATCTCATAATGGTTAGGGAGACACTTCATCTTTAGATTGAAAAATCCAAAAATCTTATTAAGGGATATAAGTGTGTCAGGTAGTGATGTTTCATATCACATTATGATTGGTGTGAAGATGGTTTGGAGATTTCACTTTTGGGATCCCATGGGTATCTATTTTTATGTAGTTTCTCCTTATGTTTAAGGAGAGATTGTGTTGTTCATTTATTTATTCTATCATCCCTGAAACTAGGGTATAAAGAATATGGTGGGGAGGTGGTTATAATTTTTTCATAAAAATTGGAAAAAATCCTTTTTTATTTATATTGAAAAATAAGAACCAAATGAGTTGAGTTTCTTTGTTGAATTGGCCTCTATTGCTGGTTGCATACTATTTTCAAGTCCTTAAGGCCTTTAGTCATCAGTAGATACCAAAGACATTTCTGTAAAAATGAATTTGAATTACAATAGTTTTTTAAAATAATAATTATTATTTTTTAATTTATACATAATATATAATTTATATTTATATTTAAATTATTTTAGATATCGATCATTACATCAATTGATGTATTCTGAAAATTTTCAAGATGAAATTATTAATTATTAAAATTATTTTATAATTAATAATATTAATTATTATTATTTTCAGATTTATAGGGTTTGAAATCCCTTTTTAGATTCAAAATCAATGCAATGATAATAGTTTGGGACAAAGAGAAACTACCATCAATAAAAAAACATTGGACAAAGGTTACCGTTTTTATTGATAATTGAATAAAAAACAAGGTTCTAATTATACCAACCCCCCAAATTAATTTGACCTTGCACATAGAGAAAAAATTTTATATTTCATCCTCTTTTAAATATATTTACATGTTTACAAGGTCAATCATGGTCTTTTGATCCCTACGATTCACTATCAGCTACTTCATAAAAAAAATATTCTTTATTTGGGAGGTCTTCAAGTGAGGCATACTCAATAAAAAACTCCTCCATCATTGGGGTATGAATCAGATGATATTATTACTTTTCTTCATCATTCCTAGAAAAGAAATATATATCATTAAAAATGTATAGTACAAAATTAATATTGTAAGTATATAGATATAACTTGGAATGGTTTTCTTGTTTTTATACATAATCACTCTATGTGACTAGAATATAATGATCACTAGAAAATGAATAAATACCCTGAAAATTTATATTCCTTGAATCCATATAGATATAAGGACTATAATAAAACATTGGTTCCAAATAAGCATAATCTTCTAGAGAAACATTTACTATAATGTTAAATATTCATAATGGATCCACCCATTCCATATTATTCAATGATAAATGATTCCTCTATTTATTACATGCATATGGACTCGGATTAGGAGATATATTCAATATACCATATAATACAATATCTGATTGGTAACATGAAGCACCTAAATGATCAGAAAGATATGTTAAGGGCATGGAAAAACTGTTTGAATCTTCCATGATCAAAATCCATGACTGACCACTAGACTTTTCATCATGAGTTCATCCCATGGATACCTCATTCTAATAATAGACATGACAAACTAAGGGTCTTAACAACATTTCATAATTATTATCATGTGATGAAGATGTTTGATCCTTCTTAGATTTAGAAACATATCCTTAATAAAATTCCTATTTCATCTTACTTTTATTGTCCTCCAATAAGAAAAATATGGTTTATGTCAATAATTTTTTATTTTCATGGGTTCACATCACAGTCATCATCTGATTGACCATCCTAGAAGTCAACTTCCTATCATTATATAGACCATTAGAAATAAAATACATAATTTTGGGATAGTTTTTGTCTAATAATTATCTAGACTTGTCTCTATTTAGTTGATTGTCTGTTAGTCCACTAGTTAAATCATGCTCATGTGTGGTATGATGTGAATCAGCAACTTCCTATGCATGTTATTCCAGGAAATGGATTGTTTTGTAGTATTCTCTCTGCCTAATCTAACCACAAACTCAGAAATAGTTCACTGCTCCATATTTATAATCATGTATTTTTCACCATTCCTTAAATTTTGGAATCCCACTATGAATTATTTTTCATAGGAATGGTGTCAGAGGAATTAGGTATTGCTGAGTCCATCTCTTTTTCTCTATTATTGGACATATTTCCAAAATTACCCTTCAAACCACAAATATTAGGGGATGTTTTATGGCAACATTCCCCCAGGAAATTCCAAATGTCCAAAAAAGTAGTACAAAATCTCAAGTTATTTTCATACACTACACCAATGTGAATATGAACTATGTGGGTGGAGAGAACTACATTATCACTTATCGAAGAAACTGAAATCGACCTCTACAGGAATTATATCATAGTGACCAATGAGATCATTCTCTCTCTATATATATATATATATATCATTATCTAGGAGGGTATATTCCCTAATTTCCAGTGTAATCTCAAAAAATATCTTCATATACCAAAGAATGTAATTATTTTCACATAATATAATCCAAACAATGTGAAAAAAAATTCCTCCCTTCGAAAACAGTAATGTAAATAGACCATTCATGAATGTGGATGGAGCCAGGTTTCAATAACACATATCCTGAACTCCATGCTCATAGCCTAGATTTATTTAAGGAAAAAAATTAACTGTAATAATCAACGGCCTAAGGAGACACACTTACAATTCCAGTACCCATATTTAAAGGAAACACATTGAAACATGTCTAAATTCATTCGTAAATTCCAACTTTTAGAGAGTATGAGCCTCAAAATTAGGCATTTTTTCCTCCAAAACCTCCATAAAAAGAAAAACAGATTGGATTCTTCATGCATCACTAAACCCTTATTGAGCATTAATCTAGTGGAGGAATCCTTGAATGGCTCCAAAGAATTCTTGAAAACATATGACTTTTGATCCATGGTTGCACCATGATATGCCATCCCTAGCCATAATGTCATTGATATACCTCAGGTTGGCCATCAAAACTGAAGGCACTGCATGAGAGGGACTTTTTGATAATAGATTACAACCCATGAAGAGTGGTAGATCCATGATTTCAGAAGAATTCTATGTGCTTCCTATTTCTTAATGGGATAACTCGAAAACCCGCGAATATTTCCATTAATAATTATGAGTTGTTATTTTTGATATGTTTATAAATAATTAATAGTTATTAATTAATTGGTAATTGTAAAAAAATTCAGTAAATACAAATATAATAATAATTTTAGATATTTATTGATCATTAGATTATAATAATAATTATTTATTATTAATTAATTAGTTACTTTGTAATTAATTATTAATTAAAAAATATATAATTATCATTAATAATAATTATTTCAAAAATTAAATATTTAATATTGAATATAAATTAAAATTTATTAGAAATTACAATTTATTAGAAATTAATAAAATAAAATATAAATAATAATATTTAAATTAAAAATAATTATTAATTCATAATTATTAATTCATAATAGAAATTATTAATTATTAATTATTATTTTTCTATTATTTATATTATTCAGTAGTAATTAAAAATAATTTTACAACTTATTATTTAAAACATATTAATTGTTAATAATTAATTTGTGCTTAATTATTAAACATTTTTTTATTTATTAATATTATTAATTATTAATAAATATATATAAATAAAAAATATAATAAATTTGAATTTTATAATATTTAATATCCCATTATTTATTAATTATTAATGTTAATATCTAATTGTAATTACTAATAGATAATTATTACATAGTTATTGTTAATATAAATAATTAGAAATTAGTTATTATTTCATTAATCATTAAATAATATAAACTAACTAATAATAAATAATTATAAATTTATTAAATATTTATAAACATTATTAATTAACAATTAATATTTATTTGTAAGTAAAATTATTAATTGTTAATTAAAACTATTTGTTAATTAATATTAATTTGATAATAAATAATTATTTTTATTTAATACCAAATATTACATGTTAAATATTACTTATTAATTTTCATTATTTTTTAAAAATTGAATAATAATTTTTACTTATTAATAATGATTTACTAATTATTAACAATAATTTATTATTAACTCTATGTAGGAAAGGGGGATGTTGAATGTCCCAATGGAAGTCTATAAGGATTTTGAGGGAAGCCACCTTATAAAAGGGAGCCATGTGTGATGTTTTATGTCATAATAACAAATTCATTTATTTTCCGTAATGATGGATATTTGATAATAGTTTAATTTTGATATAGAATTTAGTATTATCAGTAAAACATAAATACCTTTTTCTCATCAAGGGTATATCTATTGGTAAAATTGTATTTTCTTTTGGTAATGTTTTTTTCAACAAATATTTTCCAACCATTGAGTTGATGTAAAAAAATATGTCTCTATATGTTATTGTGATAGATAATATAGTCATGTTGCAAATTTTACTAAAATAAACATATAGTAAATATATTAGTTAAGATATTTGAATCAAATTTATATAATGATAATATTATTGTTACCATTTATAAAGATTTCAAACAATAAATATCTATATAATAATTAAATTTTAAATAAAATATTATGTGTTTATATTTCAATATTTTTTGTTGAAATGTTATATTATCATTATTAAGCTAAAAATATAAAAGATATTAATCATTTTATCTATATAATAATTATAAAATTGTATTATTTGAAACTATAACAATATCAATCAGAATTTGGAGAAACATGTTCTAACATATTTTAAATACATTTTTGAACTCTGAGAAAGATCACTAAGGACCGAAAAACATGTTACAAACATGTTAAGCATGATTAAACTCCAATTGAAGTTATATGTAACACCATAAAAAATTATCCATAAAAATATTTTCTGACATGTCGTCTCTCACTATAATGCTTCAAACTAGTGGATCATTTCAATATTTTAATTCACCACCTGAGTGATGAAATTTCCATAATAGTATGGATCATTTATCAAAGCATATAAGCCACCATCCATGAATTGGGGAAACTGGTTATGAATATGTGTTTGAACCCAACAACATTCTCAAACCTTATTCTCTTCATCCACTTCTTAGTCATCACAAATTCCATGGTTCCCTCTCTCTTAGGTATATCATGCTAGACATAAAGACAAACTCCTACAAATTATTTGAACAAAATAATACCCAAAATTAATATTTAAAAAATTAATCCTTCTCCTATTCTAAGGAAAGCAATTACATTTTTTAGACATAATAAATTCCACAAAAATTATGATGTGTTATTAAAAATATAAATGATTCAGTATTTATAAAACATTCACATTAAAAATTAATTAATTAAATATTGTTAAAACAAAAATTAAAAGAAATAATTTTGATTTTATTTTAAATAATGAAAACATAGTTTCTTATAAATTGGAATTCAAATTGTGGAAACAACTTTTTGAGACCATGTAAAAAACATATTTCTTCTATAAAATAGTTAATGAATCCATATATTTTGAAATAAAATAACTAAATAATAGAATTCCAAATTATCATGGTAAAATATGATATCCTTTTAAATAAAATATCCAGTCAACAACAAAATATATAATATAAATAATAAAAATAAAAATAAAAAATGAAAAAAGTAAAAGTATACAATTATTTTCATTTTATGAATGAAATAAATAACAAAAATATCTATTTAATAGTAGTTACTGAATACAGCTTTATTACATACTAATAATTATATCATATTTACAAATTTGTGTGAGTGTTTTCAAAACCAAAACACCACATTTTTTGAACATATTAACCTAACTACAATTATCCATTATTAATAACTTCTATCAAAAAACAATATCTAAAACATGTTTCTACTAACTATGAAATCTCAACCACTCCTTTTATTGATGAAAAATATCATAAATTGATAAAAAAATTAAACATTTCATAGTTCATTTATCCTTTATCCACAATTATCATGAAAAAATAATGACTTTGAACCAACAATATGTTAGTAATATATGGTCTCAAGAATAATCGATAATTTATGGTGATTTTTATGTTCAAAAATGTCTTTTTTTTTCTAATGATCATTTGTTGGGTGAAATGTACACTAATTTATATTCTGTTTTAAGGAATTTTGAATTACATGGATGACTCTAGAAACACTGTTATCTACCATACGTTACGTTGAGAGGTGAAATGATTATATATGGTATCAAAAGTAAGTTATTCGAAAATAGTTTGTGTTTGGATCAACATCTTTACATTCTAAGAATCATCAAACATATAGATCAGATACCCTATGTTGAATTCTATATTTACTATTCATATCCTACATGTGGAAAAGAAAAATGTACGGTTAATGAATGCTATGTTAATGTTTTTTTGATGACAAGGTTAGTCATATGGATTATCATCCCTATGATATGAAAAGGAACCCTACGCTTGGAAAAGTAATGATACTCAACACAAATTACCAATATGCTATGAAAAAGAACCCTACTATATACATATCAACCCAATGTTGAGTTCTCGATGGAAAAGTCTTTCATGTTGCATTTTTAATATAATATTACGACAATGGTCTATATATAATTATATAATCATTTATGGATTCTTTTGATTGTTTCAGTGAACCGTTTCCATTAGAAAAAAACCCACTTATTTCTATGTGATGTTACAACTCCCCTGGTCATTTTTGAATTTTAATTTCTATGATCAGTCAAGATATTCTTTTGGATATGGAATGATGAAAAACGTTTTCAGTTCCTTATATTCTTAAAGAGTATATATCCAAAAATATATGTGTGTGTGATAATAAATTCACATATGCGAATGTATAATTGAAATTACCCTTTACACCACGGTTTCAATGAACGATTGATTCTAAAAGAAGTTTCACATTGGATATATACATGTTCAATATTTTGGTTTTTGTAATAATAGTACTTCTATATAAGTTAATACCTTATTAATTATATTTTTTCAATAAGGATTGCTTCAGTCTATTTTATTCTTGGAGATATTATTTCCAAAAGAATAAAATCCATCAATTTACAATTTCATACTGATGGAACTGTGAGGATCAACCTCGACCATTCAACTGAAAATATTTTTATTTATTTGAGTTTCAACTACACGTACTCAGTTATGTTGTAGTGTCTGCTTTGCAGCCAAATATGTGGATAACTGGTTCTATGATAAAGAACTAGAAGAATTTGTTTTTAGTATTTTGATAATGGGGACAGCTATCGACACTCAGTTATGGAATAACGATCTTGTGATAAGGGGACCATTTTAGTGAAATTTATCAAGATCAGAGAGAGAGAGAGAGTGATTAAAAGAGTGTACTATGTGATCTTGGTTCCCCTAAACACTATAAAAATTTGTGTTCTTTATTTGTGTTTATCCGCTGCATATTTTCATACAATAGAAAAACACTTTATATCTACATAAATCATAATGGGTTTCAAAAATCTACAATTGTAGAATATTTTAAAAATGACACAATTCACCCCCTCATGTGTTACTTTATATATTCCAACGTAATAATTGGTATTAGAAGAGAGATTTTGGATAAAGCTATAATAATTAGAAAATTATAAGGTCTATGCAAAGATGGAAACTGCTGATCCTATAGAAGGAACATCAGTGGAACATGCTCCATATTTTAATGGTGAATATTATTGATTCCATAAATCTATAATGAATATCTATCTGATGAATTTTGGATTCAGAGTGTACTCAAAAAGTACTTCTCCTTATAAGATTCCTATGAACCCAAAACAAGGGATGTAACAATAGAAGCTGAATATGGTATGAATTAAAAAGTAATTAATTCTATTATTTGCGGTCTTATTCCAGTTTAATTCAATAATGTATCATGATTTAAAACTTCATATGAAATGTATAAAACTAATGTAGTATCTTATGAAGGAACAAATAACATCACAAAGATGAGATATACTATATTCAAGATAAAATTTGACACATTTAGAATGTTTAATGGTGAAATCATCAAACATATGAATGAGAGGATTACATAAATTGTCAACAATATGAAATATTTTGGAGAACCTATCAGTTGATATGATCACGAATTGAAACTTCTATGATTAATACCCATCAAATGGAATGGAATATCTACTACTATTCTCCAATCATCACCTATCAAATATATGAAAATTAAATAACTAATTGGGACACTAATGTTGTATGAAGAAAAAATGGAGGATGAAGTTGATGATAATTTTATTATAATGAATAAATAAAATACTACTCTAGGTGACATATTAGATACATAGTTGAATATCAAATAAATAAGTCTAAATGGATTAGAATTCAGGTTCATCTGATTCTAGAATGGAATAGTCTCAACTATCTAGGAAGATCAACAAGATTTATAAGTAGATAAGAGGATTCATAAAATCCTTCATGAAGTATGAGAAAGACTCCTGATAAGTAAGATTTTTTTAATACAATAAATTAGGTCATATCAGACATGATTAACCTTAGATAAAAGATGAATAAAACGTCATGAAAGTAGATATCCTAAGAATTATTATGATGAGGAAAAATAAAAAATAGAAATTAAATATACATGCAGTGTATCAAAAGAATCTTAATTCCCTTGAATGTCTAATTCACCAGGAAGAGAAATCAAATCTAAAAGCCAATATGTGATTTATGGCTGAAGAGGAAAAGGTTCAAACTAATTACTTTTTTGAATACAATACTAGTAGATTCTCAGATGATAAATCGATATCCTACTATTCTATGGTTGAATAAAAACATGATTCCTTATTAAAGAAACATAAATCATTGAAAAAAAATCAAAATTCTATTTTAGGTGAAAGAGACACTCTTTTAAAACAACATTAAATGTTGGATAAAAAATTCAACTCATCTACTACAAACTGTGATGATAATGAAAAAGGATAAAATTATTATAGGTTGAAGTAGTATACTATAAGAGTGTTTCTCTAGATTTTAATAAAAGAGAGAATAATTTAAATGATATTATTTGAAATAATTTCATAAAAGGGAAATATTTTGAATAGAATGTAAGGGTGATAAATAAAAATTGTATAAATATTATTTTTGGCTTAATTATAAAAATTTAATTTGTTATCATTGTGGGACAAAAAAAAGGACATTTAAAAATTAATTTCTATTCTAAAAATGTATAAATTATTAGTATTAAAATGATCCATTATTTAAAAAACATTTTATGAAGATAGTGATTTAATGTGTGGAAACATAATGAAAATATGGATTCACATATCATTGCTCGATAACACTATTGGACATAAGAAAATATAGGTACCAAAACAAAAATCTTTTTAAATTACTTTTTCACAAACCAGGTAATAGAAAAAGGTATTCTATATGGTATATGGATAGTTTATGTTCAAGGAATATGGTGGGATATCCATCAATCCTAACTTAAATAAGTGGAGGATTGGTCACTTTTGTTGACAATGAAAGAGGGAAAATAATTGGATTTGTAACTTTTGGAGATCCAAAAACTATCTCAATCAACAAAGTACTTTATTTTTAAGGGTAAAACACAATCTTCTATGTATATATCCACTTTTTTATGATGGATTTTATGTTTATTTTTATAAAAATCCATTCTCTATGTTTAAAGATAAGTTACATTAATTTAGAGCACCTATAATTGTCAATGTTTATAATTTGGATTTATGTTCCTTATATAAATAGAAAGTTGTTTTTATTACTAATAAAAATAAAGCATGAAATTGCAACAGAATACCTGGGAAATGTAATATATATGATTTACATAAATTATACATAAAATAGTTATTTTCTTATTTTTCAGTTCTTATGTTTAACAATGACATATTAGGCGGTGCACGCCAAATGGGAAAGGAGAACCAATCTTCTTTCAAATATATTAATAAAATTTTAACATTTAAACCATTATAAATTACCCATATGAATTTTTTTGGGCCATAAAATGTATAGTGTTTGTCTTTATAATTATATGTTTATGTTTCAGTATATGATTATTCTAGATTAACTTGGGTTTATTTTCTAAAACTCAAATGTGATGTTTCCCCTATTTTTGAATTATATTTTAATGTTTTTACAAATGAAAAATGTTTTAAAATTACTTCATTAAGAATTAATAATGATGGATAATTAGATAATCAAGAATTCAATTGTTTTTTCTCAAATATTGTTATTAAACACACCTTCTCTACACTAATAACACATCAAACAAATGTAATTATTGAAGGGATAAATATTACTATTCAATATATTGAAATAATTTTGTTGAATTAATATATTCTTTGTATCTATCTTTAGGAATATGTTAAGAGAATATCCTGCTATATCATTAAAATAGTTTCAATAAGGCCTAAATTCCAATATATACATTATGAACAATGGAATAATATAAAACCTAATGTATCCTAATTTAATATTTTGGATGTAAGGTGTATATCTTGAATACTGAGGACAACCTTTGTAATATCGATCCAAAAGCTAATAAATAAATATTTATAACATTTTCGTTTACCTCTATATATTATATATTGTTTAATTAAAAGTTAAGGATTATTAAGGAATCAGTTCATGTGATGTGTGATGAAACTGAACCTTTTATTAAAGAGAAAGAAAAAACTTGTGATCTTACTGACTCTTTAGATAACATGATACTTAAAAACCTTAAAAATTATTTTGAAAATGATATTAAAAAAAATTGTACATCAAAAGAACATGATACTGAATAACCATAATTTTGTTTACTAAACAATCAAGAACTCTATTAAACCATCCTTTAGAAAATTTTATTGGAGATATTGATAGAGAAATTAGAACTAGAAGAACATTTTGAAACTTAGCTGAATTCTATTCATTTCTATCATAGATAGAACCTAATACTATTGAAGAATCCTTAGATGTTGAGTTTTTGTTTTTAGTAGCATAAGAAGAGAAAAACCAATTCAAAATAAATTATGTTTGGGAACTAGTAGTGAGACCAACCGGTTATCAAGTTATAGAAACCATTTGGGTCTTTTTAAATCAACAGGATGATCAAAGTATCAAAACTTGAAAAAAATCTAGATTAGTAGTAAAAGGATAAATTTTGGAAGAAGTTATAGATTATGATGAGACCTTTTCCTCTATATCCAGTTTAGAATCTTTTTATCTTAAGACAATCCTATTAATTTTAATTTATTTTAAATGGATGATATGTATTATTTTTTAAATTGTTATTTAATGGAGTATGATTACGTTAAACTAACCCCTAGTTTTGAAAATTATCAAAACTAATCTTTGTTTTTTAACATACTAAAATTATATGTGGTAATAAAAAAAGAACCTAGAGCTTGGTATAAATGATTAATTTCTTTTATTTTGAAAAATGGATTTACTATTGGATTGGTAGATCCAACACATTTTTATGAAAATTATTTATTATAATATTTTATATGTTCAAATTAATGTGGATGGTGATATTTTTTGTTCAACAAAAAAACATTGTCATGATTTTTCAAATTTAATGAAAAATAAATTTGGAATGAATATGATAGGAGACCCTGATTTATTTTTAGGATTTCAGATTTTCCAAAAAATATTTGAAATATTTTAAATCAAATTAGGTATATTATTGATTTATTCAAAACGTTTGGACTTGAGAACAACTATACATATTCAGCACATATCCATACCAATAATAATCATTATTTTGAAAAAGCTAGAAAACTAGTATACAATAAGTTATAATGTGGTATGATTGGTGGTTTGTTATATCTTACTACTATTAGACACAACATTATGTTTTCTATATGTCTCTGTTCTATGATTAAATAAAATTAAAAAGATTCTCATCATAATGGTGTTAACATATATTTTCTATATTTACAAGGAGATGCTATTTAATCTCTTCATTACCCCAAAACATCTTATTTTAATTTAATTTCATATTCAGAATCTATTTTTGGAGGATGTATAATAAATATATAAAATATCTTAATATCTTGTCACTTTTTATGAAAATATTTAGCTTTATGGTCTAGTATGAAACAACACAATGTTTATCTTTCAATTGATAAGGCAAAATATGTGTATGGTCAATGTTATTGTGCACAAGTATAGTGGATGAAAAACACTCTACTGGACTTTTGGACTAATCTTTAATAGTATACCTATTTATGTGATAATAATAGTTCATTAAATAGTTAAAAAATCCTCTAAGTCATTCTATAACTAAGAACATTGATATACGACCACATTTTCTATGAGATTGTGTCCTTAAAAAGAATATTTTTTTAGATTTTATTAATACCAAATAACAATTTGAAGATATTTTTACTAAACCACTACCTTGTGTTAGTTTTGATTTTTTAGGTGGGTTCGAAATATTTAATTTTACATACAAGTTTGTTAATTTATTTCCAGTCTCTCTATTTTTATTTTATTAATAATTATTTAATATGATTTATTTATTTATGTTTTATGTAATAATTTCTTTTTGATTTTATTGTATTTGTATTTTAAAAATTAAAAACATAATGAGTATATCCTCAATCGGTGTAAGAGAACAGTTTGTACTCTCCCGATCTATTTATCATCTTCTACACATCCTATCAGCTAACATAGTATCTCTCTGCCTTTATATTCCCATCTACTAAAACCTTAAACATTCAATCCCTTCAGTAGTGAAATATTTTGTGATGGAAACCTCATGATGATTTGTAGATGTTGAGTTGTACAATAATGAATATGATTTGGAGAAAGATCACAAGGTATTGCATGGAATGATAATTGATATTGGATATTTAGATCATATAAATCATTATCATAATGATGAACTGAGAATTCAATATTTTCTATATGATTGCTGAGAGGATAACATGATGATTGTATATGAAATAGAAGTAAAAGAATTTGGATGAAATGCTTCATTTAGTCTTGGATTTGAAGATGTCATGATTGTCTCTACAATTAAGTATTCAAAGTATTCATTGTCATCTATGGAAATGGATGAGATGCTACATTGTCCTAATGATGGGTAGTTTAAATTTTATTTTAGTAATATAGGTAATGGAGGACATTCATCAAAGGATACAATGGTATCATTGTTTAGAACAAGAACTGTCAAGAAGGTATTGAAAAAGAACATTCTCCTGACCGTTGAGTGTTGTCAAGGATTATTCAATCTGGGATTTTTCCTAGGAATTATGAGCATGAGAATGTCCTTTACCCATACATGTATATCATGTTTTTTCTTCTGAACAATGTCATGTTTAATTTCTATCAATTTATGATAAGATATATAAATCATTTCTACCATGAAGGTGTGAGGATGAGATATTATCCCTATTGAATAATTATTTATTTTCTTTTTGTGAAGGAATGGAAATATTATCAACATGTTTTCTTATAACTTATCATCACAAGAACACTTTGAATGGTAGGACTATGAACAATCATTTTTTTTGAGAAATTATACATATAGTATTCTAGTAGTTGGGATAGAAAAACAATATAGATTGTAGGACGATGCTCAAGGGGAGAAAAGGATTATTCCTTCAGTTGGCTCTGTTCGATAGAGGCATGAAGAATAAAAAAGTTCAAGGAAAGAAAAATCTCTTTTTCAAAAAACAATAATAATTTTAGTCAATGTTATAGAGATTTTAATTTAAGAGGTCATTAGAGGTGACCATGAGAATCAAGTTGATGTGCATGTTGAACAAGAGACTCGAAGTCATGAACATATCAGGGATGACGTCTATAATTATGGAACTCTTTTTGTGCCTCATTCTGAAGTTACAAGCAGTTTTTACTTAAGAGACAATCTAGCTGATAATGACGTGCCAAGTTTGACCTTGGTGGAATTTCATCATAGGGAAGCTATTCTTGAACCTAGTACTCCTTCTTTGGAATCTTTAAATTCCCATACTAAAGATTTTATCATTAGGGTAAATATTTTTTTGCTAATAACTCATTTATTAGTGAACATTTAGAGGCTGATAAATATTAGTTTGAAGAATACAAGGTTTATTCAGTTCCAAGATCATATTTTGAAGCTCATAAGATTCATTGATTATAATTCAAAGAAAATATCATTTATTTTTGAGATCTTAATGATCTTATAAACAATATTTCTAGATAATTTTTTTCGTTAAAGGATGATTCTATCAAGAAGGCATTGTTCAGGAGTTTATACTGATGATTTGGATACAATTTCAGTCTCTCAAGGAAATTAAGAATGAATTAACTTCTTCTTAACATACATAGCTAGAACTACTCAGAATGTTTGAAGCTATTACCTATATAATAGATTTGTTCAATGATAGACTACAGACTCTTCAGTGTGATAGAATTACATTAAATGTTCTTTTAGACAATCAATGGCCTCTAATTTGGCAACATATTTAAAGTGAATCCTTATTGAGACCACATGTTAATAAAGATAAAGGCAAGATTAATTCATTCATCCAGTTAGAAGATTATTTGAATGAATTTTTAATGATCATCATGGTTGAGAATTTGAAAGTTGGAAATTGTTCAAGGAAGCTACTTCATGAGTGCTTAGATGTATTGAACAACCATTTCTAGATCCTTCTATTGAAGCTTCTTGATAATAGAAGTTTCGTTCAGGCCCATACTCATTCAAATTATACCTCATTCTTATCCATTTCATAACAACCCCCTTTTTTAATACCCTTTATTTAACGGAGGATTACATTTTATTTATCACATAATTTGAATTCATGTTAATTTCAGTTAACTTTCTTGTTATGTTTTTTATCTTTTATTTTAGTTCAATGAATAAACAACCAATCCTATATTAGTTTTCCCTTATACTAGTAATTATAACTATTAATAATAGTTTTGAGCTACATTAAATGGGTTTTAAGTCATTTATTATTTCATATCATTTTTTTATATCAGAAAATAAGGGATAAAATTTATAGTGGGGAAGGGAGAATATCTATGAATACAATTTGAGGAGAATATTTACAAATCACAACATTACATTAGAGAAAATATTTAATTTATATGTATCAAATTTTTTTCCAAATTATATTATGAAATCGAAATATCAAAATATTATCTATATCTATTTTTTTATGTTTACAAATCCTACATTCCCTTTAATATTTTTATGAATTAATTAATCTGTTTTGTGATCATAAAAATGGGGGATATTGTTGGGAATGTATGGAATCAATAATAATCAATAATTTGTTATGATTTTTATGTTCACAAATAAACATTTTTGTTTTCTATTGAAGTTCTATTGAGTGGGTTCTACATAAATATATATTCTGTTTTAACTAATTTAGCGTTACTTGAATTAATCCACATTCACAATTATCAACCATATGTTATGTTGATAAGTGAAATGCTTGTATATGGTATCAACCCAACATTATTATAAAATATTTTTCATTTGGATCAATATCCTTACATTCGGAGAATCGTCAAATATATGGATTAACAACCCTGCATTAGAGTCTAGAAGTACTATTCATACCCAATGTTGTGTGAATTTGATCTTATAGTTAATAAAATTTTTTCTTTGGATTTTATGATGAAAAGGTTAAACATATGAATCATCATCCCTATGTTATGTAGTGGAACTTATCAGTTTATCAAGCACGTCAACTTAGTTGTTTACTTTTTACTAGAATTTTTGTAGTATAGCAGCAACCCTAGGTCGTCTCTCAACCGAAACATAGATAATTAATTGAAAAGGAGGGTTTTTATAATGATGAAATAAGGGTAATTGGATTTAACAAAACATTGGATTTTAGGATTAACTATTACAATAGAAAAACTAATGTGATAAAACAAGGTAGAAATGAACATGATTAATTACACGTTATCAACCCATGAGAGTATCGTGATGCTCATCCTTCATCGCTTCAAGATAAAGAGTATAGATCTTTTAATACCAGATTTTTTACACCTTTTACCATAATTCTATTGATTATATACTATGATACATACTGCGGTTCAGTCGAAAACAAACAATGATTCACCAGACATCACCGATGATTGGGTGATTTTTGTTCGACTTCATAACTGAAACTCACCAAGGCACCACATGAAGAACACGATGTGATGTCCTATTTTATATGTTATTTATTTGTGATACCATAAAAAAAATTAAATGGCCTTTAAAATTAATATGTGAGTTAAATTTACTAATATTAACAATACAAACACCGTAATTTTGTGAGGGAGGAAAAAAATTGAACAGTGTCTGAAACATCACAAGAAAGGGTACCCCCAAACATGATAATTTGAGTTTCAGTACAACATACCAGTACATAACTCAATTAAATAAAAATAAAGGATGAATAAAAACAACATACAACATGGAATTAAAAATATCATTCAAAATAACACATGTATGAAGCTCGGGATTACATCACGTTCCACCCTGGGTAATCACAAGGGGTATAGAAACCCATGGGAGGGAAGGAAGAAGAATATGTTGAAGTAGAACTTCCCATTGACTCTAGAACTTATAAAAATTTTGGGAAACAAATTTGTTACTCCAAAAAGGAATCACATTTTCACCGGATCTAACTTCCAAATTAGATGCCCAAGGTAATCTTTTATATGTAAATTGGAAGGTGGTTTTGAGCACACAGATTGTATAAAACCACATAGCTCGTAGTTTTTGGCCAATAAATAGTCGAATATACCTTTTAAAAAACCAGAACCTTGTATCCAAACATAATTAATATATCTACATAATGTTTGGAATCCATTGGAAATGTAGATCTGGAGATAAGGACAGAATACAGATTTCCACTTTTGACTTCTCACAAATTTTGTGTTCTGGACATATCAGTTCGGTTGGGCCCCTACGTGGCCGACTTGGGCATTGGTTTCTTCATAATAGTTGTAGCCCATAAATTTTTTGTACCACCATAAAAAATATTATCCCATTGGGATGTACATATGTTTTTAAACATTAAAGACAATGGACATGTCATCATGGATCTATTCTATTTTGGCCGATTCTCCCTCCCCTTCATCATGGACCCTCCAAATCATATCCTACTACATTGTAGTCATAAAAAAAATTAACATTTACCATTTTAAATGTAATAATAAAAAAATCATGGAATCTAATATTAATTTCAATTTTTTATTATTTTTATAATTTCAATAGAAAACATGTTTAGCACAATGGTGTAAGGGTGAAAATGAAACATTGAATCGTGGTACGATCAGAACCCCAAACCTAATCATTTTCACTATTGGTTAAAGTATAATATCATAATCATGTCTCATTCCTAAATCAAAGGTGTGAAAACATCCAAGATTATTTTTAAATGACATTCATCATGTAACATTAATGGAATCATTTTTTCAATCATTTTTCTTTTCTCACATTCAAATATGTTCTTCTTCATTTCATCACAAATGAACCATGTCAAAACCAACCTCACATAAAAAATTTATCTCTTCACACATGTAACATATTAAAGTATATTTATGTTCCTTTCCCATATTTCATGTCATCATAACATATTCATTCGATGATCCTCATTTCTCTACCAGTAGAAACTAGTTTGCAACTCAAGAGGACTTCAAATAGGTTGTTTTGAGGATCAAGGGTTGGTAGGATTTAATGTTTAAAATTTTGAGGTAGAAGAGGATATTTTAAACTCTTATGTATAAAACATGTCAAAATTAAACAAGTGTTCATAAGGAATGCACACACTCAACCCCTCACAAAGTGTATCACCACCAACTCACTCTCTCCATTGTCTATTTTTGTGGGTCGTAACAAAGCAGTAAATTATAATGAGTACACATCCTGTTTTCTCAATTTTTTGTTTTGTTTTGTTTTTTTTAACATACATATTTTTTTAATGTACAGTTTTTTGGAGATAAAGTGGGAAACATGCATTAAATAATGATGTAATATGTCATTGGAACCCATTCCCCAATGAAAATGTAGGAACCCTTTATATCAACCCATAACAATGATTCTCTCGAGAAAATTTCCATAGAAACATCCATTCTCCCACACTGACTGAAAATAAAACAATAATATACAAAATATAGGTGTAGGTAGGGATATATTATCCGGTAATGTGGCTTCTTAACTGGTATTTCATGGCCTCTAAGTCTTTAGATGGATAAAATGTCAAGGTGGACAAAAATAGTGGTTAATTGTACAATGGGATTTTCAATGAACGATTTCCTCTATCATGAATGTAGAATACATGAATCTTTTGTCTTCAAACAGAATAAAGGAATTTTCTAGTATCTCTACATTACCCGCAACTCTCATGAAAGTTATTAAGAGGAAGAATATACCGAAAAGGGATTATAATTTCTCTCGGGTAAGGGATTAAAATATTGTTCAGTGCTAATGAGGCATGGGATTCAAATATTTATTTAACAACTATGAATGATTTGAAAAAACATATTCTAGAAAAATATTCTATATCAACATTCATTTAAAATAAATTTTTCGAAAAACAATAGAATTTTCCACAAAATTGACTGAAGCATAAAAAATGATTTTGGATATTCTTTTTAAGATCAATTATTATCTAAAAAATAAAGAAAAAGAAATAAAATATTAAAACACCTTTTTTTAATATTTTTTTGTTTTGTTCTATCATAACTATGACATGGCACCCTCCCCCACACCTATAAGTTACATTGTCAACAATAAAAGTATATTAAATAAATGGATATGTAATTAATGGTTGGGAGAAGGGACCTCTTGCTAAGTGGTGTCATATGTGTCTTCTCTCAGAAGTATTTCCACCACAAAATGATTTGGAAAATGCTCATTGAATTGTTTGAGCCTCTACCTATTGATAATAATCCTCTGAACCCTTTTCTCATGATAAAACTGTATATCACCAATAGGGTAAACATCAGTAATGATATAAGGACTGAGCCATCTGGAATGAATCTTACTTGGGTGGATCTTTTGCCTCAAATTGTACAAGAGGAAATTCTCACCAATATGGAAATTATGCTGATTAATCATGATATCATGGATTGAATTTTTATTCTCTTTATAGATCTGGGCGTTCTCATATGAATAACATTGAATTTATTCAAACTCATGAATCTATATCTTTTATTTCTCACCTACATTTGAATGATTCATATTAAATTGTTTAATACCCCAATATACACGGTGTTCTATATCAACTAGGAGATGACAGGCCTTTCAAAAATCATTACTATAGGGTTACCATATGATTGGGGTTTTAAAATCATTATATAACTCCCAATGTGAATCATCCAAGAAAAAATTATGATCAGATTGTCGAGCGTACCGAATTAGTTGTTTAGTTTTTACTATACTTTCTACAGTATAGAAAGAAATCTATGTAATTTCATGAAGAGTAATAGATAATTAATTGTAAAATAGGGATTTTATTATGAATATTGATGGAGAATTGGATTTAATAAAACATGGGGTTTGATGATTTAATATTTCAATATAAAAACTAATGTTATAAAACAAGTTAGAAATGAACAAGAGTAATTAAATGTGGTCAACCTCGTAGGGTATCATGATGCTCATCCTTCATCACTTCAAGAGAAAGGTTATAGATCATTTAATCCCTAGTTTACTACACCTATTACAAAAATTTTACAGATTTTATAACAGGACACCTTCTATGGTTCATTAAAAAAAACAGAATGATTCACGAGACAAAACTGTTGATTGGTTGATTTGTGTTCGACTTCATAACAGAATCTCACCAAGGCAACACACGAAGAAAACGATGTGAAGTCATGGTTTTTATATTATTTTTTTGATACCATTATATAAATTTACATGGCCTTAACAGTGCATATGTGATTTCAATTGACCAATATGAACCACAGAAACACTGTAATTTAATGAGGGAGGAAAAAAGGGATGAATGGTGTGTGAAACATCACATGAAAGGTTACCAACAATCATGATCATTTGAGAATGAGTACAACATAAAAGTATATAACTCTATTAAATAAAAATAAACAATGAAGAAAGACAACATACAACCTAGAATTAACAATTTCATTCAATATAACACAATTATATTGCTCGGGATTACGTCATGTTCCTCCCCGGTTGATCACATGGATTTTAGAAACCCATTAGATGGGAGAAATATGATGATGTTGAAGTAGAACTTACCGTAGCCTCCTAAAATTTTAGGAATGATGGGGAGACACCTTTGGGAATCCACAATTGTAGCACTTTGCCTCATTATTGAATTCCCTAATGAGGTGTCCGTGGTGTTCTTTTATTGTCAAATTGGAAGGTGGTTTTGAGGAAACAGATTTTGTAAAATCACCTGGATTGAAGTTTTATTCCATTATAAATTTGAATATCTATTTGTAAACAACTATAATGTTGTATCCCCACTTTTCTAATATCTCCATAATTTTTTTGGCATCAATTGTAAATATGGTTTTGGAGATAATGTCAGATTACATAATTCCATGTTTGAATTCTCAGAAATTCTGTGTTCTGAACAGATTAGGTCAGTTGGGACACATTCTGAGAGATTTTGTCTTTTGTTTCTTCATACGTGTTTTATCCCATTATATTTTGAAAAATAATAATAAATAAGATCCCATTTTGATGTTCATAATTTTCTAAATAGGAAAAACAATTGAAAGATCTTCATGGATCCATGCAACTTTGGCCCATTTTTCTTCCACATCATCATGGGCCCTTGAAATCATCTCCTCCTGCATTGAAATCATAAACAACAAGTAACATATACCATTTAAATAGTGATAAAAAATAATGGAATAAAATATGATGTTCAATTGATTTTATTTTTTATAATTTTTAATAAAAAAAGTCTAGCCTAGTGGTGTAATGGTGAAAATAAAACAGTGAATTGTGGTACGATTATGACCCCTACTATATAAGAAGGGACCTTATTCCATCTGAAATAACCCTACTCCATGTGATGGAACCATACGCCATGCTATAGAACCCTATGCTACATAAAAGATATGTACTCTACCTAAAGGATCCCTACTCTACGAAAAGCTTCCCTACACTACACAAAGGATCCCTATGCTCTTCAAAGGATCCATATCCTACAAAAGGATCCCTAATCTATACAAAGGAACCATACACTATACATATAAACCATAATTTTTTCTCTAAATATTGATTTTTTTTCAAGGTGACTTTTCAATCCGAGATTTATGGAATGGTCATATCAGCCTTAAAGACTCATTAAAGGATCATATTGATTTTTTCAAAGAATCACTTTCATTGGAAAAAATCGGTCCTATTTATTTGGGATGTTACAACTCCACTAGTCATTATAGAATATGAATTTTTTCAATAATTCAAGCTATTATTTTTTATATGGAATACCAAAGAGTGTTCTCTGTTCTATTTATTCATTTAGAAAATCTCTTCAAAAATATATTTCTGTGTTATAAGTTATTCACATATTGGACTGTATGATTGAAATTTTCTTTTAAAGTACTATTGGAACAAATGATATATTATGAATGATGCTAAACTTTAGATATATAGATGTTCAATCATTTACTTATGTAAGATTACAACTAATTTTAATGTATTTAACTTACTGAATATCTTTTTGCAAAAATGATCTCTTTAGACAATTTCATTCTTAATGATATTCTTTTCTGAAGAATAAGCTTCATCATCAGTCTGTTTCTTACTAATATAATAATGAATAAAAACCTGAATGTTTCAAATCAAAATATTTTGATTTATTGGAGTTTCAAATATATGTACTCAGTTTTAGTAGAGTTACAACTACTTGATCTATATTGTGGATAATAGATTCCCTGCTAATGAACCAGAAGAATTATTTTTAGTCATTTTGTAATGGTTTCAATTGTGTCCACTCAGCTGTGGGAATGTGGTCTTGTGATAAGAGGACCATTATATTGAAATTTTCCCTACTCATTGAGACGGTGATTGATATAGTGGACTAGGGTATCTTTATTCCCTAAACCATGATAAAAAGTGGTTTTCCTTGTTTCTGTTTATCCTATTTATATTTTCATATAGAATAAATACATTTCACATCTGCATAAATCAATGTGTGTGTCAAAATCTAGAATTGTGGATGATTTTTTAACAGACAAAATTCAACCCCACCCCTCTTGTGTTATATTCTATATTCCGACCTAATAGAAAAAATCAAACGTAGTTTTTTTCAATATAATTTCAAATTAATATCCTAAATGTGAGATAAAATCACTAAAATATAAGAGAAATTTATGGGATATATCAACCATTGGATATAACACAGCCCATACCAATGACCAAATTTTGAATTCCTCATCCTTCAAAACCCCAAATTTCACCATATCTACCAAGGTAGGTTGTATGATCTCTTTTATTGTGAACATTATTTGTGTCACCATACTCACATCACCTCAACACGCATTCGACTACTAATCATCTTTCTTGATCAACACAATTTATGTAAACTAAGCATGAACCCCACACTTCTTCAGTAACACTTCCTGCTTTTCCCTGTTGAATTATAATTCCACATATCCCCTTTCATATATATACCTACATACTCGTCCCCACCTTACCAAACCATCCCTCCATTATTAATTTTTGTAGGAAATATGTTTTATTATACATATATTTATTTATATACAATTATTTAAAAATATATAAGATTTGGAATTAAAATATTTTACCCATTATAACTAAATATAAAAATATTAAAATGGGGATAATATATCATTTACGGGTTGTGAAACATATTATTGCATAATATAGACATATTATACACATTTTATAAATTATTTATAGAAATGTTTTTATATATATTAATACTATATTATAAATAGGGTAATATTATGGTGACATGAGTCATACATTTTCCATATTGTAATACCCATATATACTAAAAATTAGAACTGAGATAAGCTCTAATGAAATTGAATATGTTTTATGATTCATTAAATTAAAAAATAAAATAAATTTCCATTTTAATAATATAATGAAAAATTGTATAGGAAATATAAAATAATTATTTAATAATTGGTAGTTTTATTTTATATTATAATACACATATTCAATAATATTAAAAATGATTTGTATCATATATTATTTTATAATTGAAAAATTATATTAAAAATAAAAATTACTATTATTGAAAATTATAATTCAGATTTCAGGACTTCTTGACGAATGACTCCAAATTCACAAAAAAAAATCAATGTTATTGAAAAATTAATCCATATATTAAACATATTATTATACACACACTGATAAAAATTATTATTGAATATGATATAAATAATAAAAAACTTATAGAATATTACAAACACATATATTCAAAATAATAATTGATAGAATATAATATTAATATTATAGCTCCTATAACTCTTTATTGGTATCCCTAATTTTTAGTAGAAATATTATAGAATAGAGGTTATGGTAAACATGTGTAAAAAACCAATTCACTGACATCGATAATAATATTTTGTAATTGGTTTTTATCATGAACTTTACTTTTTGTGATGTCATCAAAAGGAATGAACTAAAAACCAAAATGTGTCAATTTATCATCACAGGGACACACATGAATGCTCTAATTGACCATAATTCTCAACTTGTGTCAAGATGGTAAGAATATTCCATTACTGATATTGATTTGGAAATTATTTATTATTTTGTAGAACAATTCTTATAAAACTAGTATGAAATTTAAATTTAGCTACCTTCCTATGGGATAAGACTCAATTTTTGTTTCCTACAAAAAATGTAATATAATGTCTGCAATATCAATGTTATTTTCAAATCCTTTGTCAATTGATGTGAATATTGAAAATTGAAATGCTAAAGGAATATTATGATAAGGGAATGTTATAATATCACAAAGGGTTAAAAAGGACAATATATTCTTTAAAAATTGTATATCAATGAGAATATTTTGATGATCACATGAAGTATGTAGTTATATGTTTTATTTTATGAATTGGGCCTAATGAAAATAACTCTAATTTATTTAAGTATATTTATGAAAACATAATTTAAATATTTATAGTATTTTTATTTACATACATATATATGATTATTTAAAATTAAATAATCCAAATATTTAAAAACCTAAAAATTAGTGAATTGCTTCTAAAATAATGATAATTTATTATATATTATAGATTATATTAATCTAGCAACCATAAACCATGATTTGAAATTGAATGAAATTGGATTCAATAATTTTGTTTTAAAAGGGTTAGTTGTTATATAACATATTAAAATGTGGTGCAATTTTTTTAAAAACATTATTTTAAATTGAAACAACTAGTTAAGGGTAAATTAGGTAATGGAATGTGAGTTAATGTCTATATACTCTTGTAATTATATTCCATTGTGTCTATTCTATCATAATATGGTTCTTTTAATGAGATGAATTTGAGTATATAAAATCACATGAAATTTAATTAATGAACATAAAAGAAAAATATCGTGCTCTAAATATATATTATAAATGTTTATATATATAAATAAACACTTTTGAAATTCATATATTTATAAACATATCAGAGTAGTTGATTTTTTCTGCATTTATAATCTCAATTGTAATCATGATTTTGTAAAATTTTCAATAAAACTGAATGAGTTATATGAAATCAATTTTACAATATAATAATAGTTGAAATTAAATTATAATAATAATAAGATATGATTGAAAATCAAATTAACCTCATATATATGAATGAGGGTTCATAAAACAATGACGAACTAATATGGAAAAATATATATCAAGGTCAATGCGATGTGAATGTTAATATGAATTTGACCTCATCTATAAATAACTACATGTATATTTATTTCATTAATTGGAATGAATTTTATATACTCAATGTGGTAATCATGTTTGAAAAATTCCTATAAAAGAGATATGTGTGTGAGAGTTTTAGAAAAACTCACTAAAATCATAATTTTTATACCTATTATCCCCCACATCAACTCAATTTAGTTTTTAGTCATCTAATGTGGTAAAATATTATCAATATGAACGTGATTCAATATTAAGATAGAATTAATTTCAAAATATATTTATCTAATAATATTTAAAAAAACATAAAAAATAGGAAGTAGAAAAATAAATTTGCATTCTTTGGATTTTCAATACAACCCAAATTATTGTTAAATTTAAACACAAGATGCATGTGATTTTAGGTTCATAAAACATCATTAGTAAAATTTCATAACATATAAAAATATAAAACATCATCTAATTAAATTTTAATTTGTTTTTTTTCATTCCCTTACATAAACTGCTTGTATAATGTTGAATGTGGGAAAATTCATTCGAACATAAATATATAAAGGTGTGGGGAATGATATATAACCATGGGTGGGGAAGTCGGTGTGGTTGATGGTGATGAAACAAGATCAGGATCACACATTGAGATCCCCATTGACTGAGAAATGAAGATCATGAAGTGACTAGGTAAGAGAAGAGATGTTGGTAGAAAGAAAATATAGAGGACTTAATATTAATTTTCTTTTATAATTTGTTTTTATATTTTTATATTTATATTTTACTTTTAATCACGATTCTTAATTTCAAATTTTTTGGCTGTTTTTAAAATCTCGTAAAATATTTTATTTTAAATAAAATATATCATAAATAATAGTTTGATTTTTATTCAAATATAGAGTTTTATATAACTATTTTTATCACACAAAATTTTAAATATCTATAAACGTTTTTATTAAACTATTAAATGATTGTGAGAAAAAAATAATTCACAAATTATTTTCATATCATGAATTAATACTAATAATTTATTTATATGTTGAAAAAAAATAATTGGTAATACTAATTTATAATAATTGATTCATTTTTTCTAGAAAATTATTTATTAATATGATAAAGCAAATAAAAATTACTAGTAGTAAAACATATCCTTGTATTAAAAAATCAATAACTACAGATATATATGATATTAAAAATAAAATTTCATACCTGGATATAATACAAAAAGAAATTAATTTATTTTTTAATTGATCATTTATACAGAGAGGTATATTTTTTATACAAAATAATTGTTGGTAAAGGTATAATATTTTATAGTATATTAATATGTGAACAGAATATAAAACAAAAATTTAATTTTTTCATTAGTTTATTCCAAATTTTCTCAGGGTCCAAAACCATTTTTCTCTTAACTAAGGCCAAAGGGTTATATGGATCCTACATCATTGGCCTCCACCAAAATATGTCCAATGTGTGAAGGTCCTCAATAAATTTTTGGATTATTTTGTAAATTATTATATCATTTATTTTTAAAAATAAAATATATATTTTAATATGAATGGTTTGATAACATAAAATTGTTAGATGTTGAATGATATATTAATATAGGTTTCTATTAACTTATTATAATTTTATAAATTGAAATTTTTTAAAGGACTATATTTTATGTGATATTTATTTTAATGTTATAAAATTATATGGTTAAATCTTAAATTATTTATTTAATATAATGATTCTATTAACAAAAAATACATTAACACCCATTTAATTGACATATGAAATAGGATTACAAACATATAAGGATTAAAAATTTATTTTTCCTTAAAAAAAATTTGTATATATATTTAACTTTTTCATTTAATAGTTAAACGTATAATACATAGAAAATAAAATATATTAAATAGATTCAGAATTTATAATATGCATATTGAAATTATGTATTAAAGAGAAAATAATTTTTAAGAAGAAAAATATGTTACCAATTTTAAAATTTACCTACCATTGTAAATAGAAATTTAAGTGAAATTGGGTTAAATTAACTAGTAATGAAATAAAATATCGGAAAACTATAATTTCCTAACCCAAACCGCTGATACTGATCTTAGTTTCCACACAAACTATTTTGTGCATCCCTGTACACAAGTGGTTACAATCTATGAATGAGGTCTTGTCTAATATCATGATAAAACTATATCATCTGTACCTGGTGAACATCACAATACAATATATAAAGAAGGAACAATAATAATTACATCATAAGTAATTCAATAACCATTATTTTTTCTGTGAATAAAAATAAATATATCCCACATTATAAAAATATTTCATTTATTATATATAAACTAAAACTAAATCGGGATCTAGTATTTGAGGTAAATCTAGAAGATAAAAGCAGCAACAAACATCCAAACCTGGATCCATCCTGGAACATATAAATCCTCCAATTCAACCTTCTCAACTATAAAACTCTATATCTCTATCTTTCAATGGATCCCTAATTATAAAATCAACAGGCATAATAAAATGATAATGTAGGTCTTTATAAAAAGACACAATATGAAATTACCAATGGCCTTAATCAAAAGTGTGTATGAAATATTAGTGAATTAAATTATTTTAAAATGATTATATGTAAGGAAAGTTATATCAAAAATGCACAAAAAATGTGTGTTCCTTATATATTTGATTTAATTTCATTATCACCTTTCCTTATGGAACAATGATTCGTTTCCAGACACATCCACAAAAATGAGATAGAACATATTTGTGAATGAAATATACACCTTAAATGCCTTACAAAAATCATGTGAGGAAATAATTTGAGTCATCCTCCATGGGGGAATATTCCATGTGGATAAACATGAATTCTCGACAACAATACATTAGAACAACACAATACGATATGAGAATCAAAAGAAAAACAAAACCTCACATCAAATATTAATGTTTTTTAACCAGGAAAAATCTCATCCAATAATCCTATGACTATGTGTTATATGTCTATGTATGAAAACCACATGTGATCGTGAATGAATCATAGGTATATAGGGATATACAACCTTTCAACTAACATTCCATGAACATGTAAAAACAAACGATAATGTTGATTGTGGCATAACTTATGTGGATAAATATTGAGCACCATGGGTCTCCTTTTGAGTCTAAAGAAACCATCATATAGTAGAACCTATCTTGATACCACATGATTTATAAAACATGGATCATGTTATATAAAGAAATGCATATTAAATGTAAATCAAGGATTATAAATCCAAATATGACATTATGAAAAAAATAATCTTAGTCTAATGGTTTAACTATTACAAATTCTCTAAATATAGGTTAAAATTATTTCAAAAATCCATGAATCCATTATTAGATCATTCCAAAACCCAATGATTCAATCAATAAATTTATGATATAAACATTTTTGATTATGTTTAATATATAGAAAATGTTTAAGATCATGAAGTAACAAATTAGTTGAATAATGTATAATTGAATCATTATTCGGGAATCAAGTGGTGGTTTTTTAATGTGGAGGATAATATTAAACCACTAAGAGAGGCCTCATAGTTCACTAGAAATTAATATTGAAAATGATAATGGAATAATATTTATGGGAGGGTTAGTTTTATAAAAAAACATGACAAAAATAATATGAACTCACTAGGCTCAATCTTTCATGACCCTTCCCCCGTGGTCCATGTCGTAACTACCCCATGACCGCCTTCCATAGGCCATGGGCTAGAGACTAGAACCAAAGGAGTAATTCCATAAACTATGAATGTGTTGCCTATACAACTGAAAACAAACACAACCAAAGAAAAAATGGAAGAAAACTCTACGTAAAAAACTGAATACAGAAGAAGAGATGGAAAGTACAATACCCATAAATACATGCCCAATAGTAAAGTACAATGAAAGGACAAACCGATACAACTAAAAATACAAACATCTGGAAGATGCATAACAGCTCAGGGATTGTCCACCACAGATCCTACATGAAGGGTAGGTACATATAGCCTCCTCAGTACTCAACGTCAGTCTGTCTCCTCTAGGTAGTGATTATTCGTGAGGTGCAGCTCTGGGTACCGTCCACTCCTCGTACACTCTGCCTCTGTCAGCGTTGTTTGTCTTCTGCATCCAAGACAACAATGTGCGGGCATAGCCCGTGTAGGGGTGAGTATAATGATACTAAGTAGGGACCCTGAGACCCTCAAGTTCTAAAAAAAATCCACAAAGGATAAACCACTTTAGAAAGACACAAAAATGAAGTACCAACCAACCTTATTTAGGTATATTCCCATACATATACCTAAGTTATCAATCACAGTCCGACTCCTACTCTTTAGCCCGAGCACAAACCATTCCACAAAGGAATTAAGTCAAACAATACATTTATAATGGTTGAAAGAAATGACTCAACTCATACAGGTATACAACTCACATATAGGGGTATAGATGATTAGATGTAGCCTGTGAATCATCTCCTCTATCCAACCTAGGTAGAATCCTAGAGAAATATCAGCGCTTCCGAACACACGTAGGATCCTGGCACAGAAGTCGTCACGGTCGACCCCACGTATAATTCTTGTATAGTAGTTATCACTGTCGAACACACATAGGATCCTGGTACAAAAGTTGCTGCTGTCGAACCCACAGAAGATCCTGGTATATAAGTCGTCACAGTCGAACCCACGTAGGATTCTGGTATAGTAGTGTCGCTGTCGAACCCATGTAGGATATTGGTACAGATTTCCTTGCTGTCAAACCCACAAAGGATCATAGTACCGTTGTCGTCGCTATAGAACCCACGTAGGATTCTGGTACAGTAGTCATCACTATCGAACCCACATAGGATCCTTGTACAGAAGTCACTACTATCGAATCCACATAGGATCCTAGTACAGAAGTCCTCACAGTCGAACCCATGTAGGATTCCAGTATATTATTCATTGTTGTCGAAACCATGTTGGATCCTGGTATAGAAGTGGTCACTATTGAACCCATGGAGGATTCTGTTATCCCAATCGCAGCTAGCCCTACGGTTCCCGCACACAGCACGCTCGATTCTGGGAGTGTACGCTCCTTATTCCAAGTGTCAATACATAAACAATCACAAAGTCATGAGTTGATGTATCCAGTAGTCCTCACTCATCATAAAGAACCCAACGCGATAGATGTTGTGTCATTCAGAAGCTCTGCCTGAGATTTATAAGCATTTCTACTCTGAGGGGCCGATTGGATTTCGGGTACAATCCAACCCGGCCGTACTCCAAACTCATCTGAATCCTGTGTGTACAATTACAAAAGAATAGTCTCATCAAAATTAATCCAATGTAGTTTACGACACGTCAATCTAACATCTGATCCTTATGTTATATGTGTTTATGCTCTGAGGGCCCGGTTGGTTTCAGGTTCGAACCAACCCAACCTTACCCATGCTTCGCCAAAACCTTGAGTGTGATATACAGAAACGACTGTCTCGATCCGAGAAATTCTACACAACTGATCATGCATCCATCAGATATCTATAGCTCCTATTATGGGAGGGAAAAGAAAAGTTTTCCTGAAGTTGGGGGTTTGGGTCTGGTCCGACCCAGCCCAACCCACCCAGGGTCGGCCCGAACTGGGTCGACCCGACCCGGATCAAGGTCCGGACTGGTAGGTCACGGCCCGACCCAACGGGCACGACCCAGAACTGTGACTGTGGACCAGCCCACATGAGGGCAGCTAGGCCAGCACGACAGGCGGCCATGCCCACACGGCAGGTGGCTCGGCCCGGTAGCGGGCACAGCCTGCGTGGCATGGCTTGGCCCGAGGGTCCAGTCGCGGCTCGGCCAACTGGTCGAGCGTGTTTGCACATGGCGCATGGAGCATGGGGGGGCACCCCCTGGTGTCCCATAATGGCGGTGCCAGCTCATGCCGCCCATCCTTCCCGGAACCCAGGCGAGGGGTTCCGCTAGCCCCAGGTGGCCACCTAGTGTCGGCCGCCACCTCCGGTCGCATGTGCCGCCACACTGGCGACCCGAGCCACCACACTCCTCTGTGAGCCACCAGAGTCATTCTGATGGTCTGTTTTGCCTATCGCATATGCCTATGGTTTCCTCGGGTCCTTCTCTTCACTATGATGGCCTCAATTCTGGGTTTCCCATCAGTTCAACCATCACCCAACAAACTGGGCTTCATGAAAGAAATGGAGGAGGGTCCGGACATGTATGTTATCCCATGCCCTCCGCGTTAGAGGATCAAATAGTAATCCAAAATATAATCTCCAATGTATGAGGATATAATTCACATGTATAAAATAAATAATCCAAATTCATTCCTACCTTGATTTTCATGTTCCCTAGTCGGAGTCGTGGAAGATGGCATTATGAAAGACGGATGTCGTTCCATCAACATCAGAGGAAAAGTCATTGTCGTTGGCGATTTCCTATGTGGGTGTTGTATTCTCCTTTTTCACGAGGAAGAGGAAGAATGATGGGTGTTCTTTGTGGATGTCGCCTCACTCTCTTTCCCCAGTTGAAGAAGTGGATGAGATGTTCTTCATGTTCTTCATGGGAAGAAGGCTCCCCCTCTTCTCCATAGCTCTCCACAATGTTTATGCCAACCAAAATAAGAGAATATCATTCCTCATTTTAATGTTGGCATAAGAGAATCCAAAATAATTCAAACACACCAAATAAATTTTTTAGTTGATTCACTTAAATAATTTCAAAGAGTTGGCAATAATTTCAAAGGTCTCAAATAATTAATAACATGGGTGTGTTGGTACTTTAATGGGAAGTCCAAGAATTTAATGGGGTTCAAGGGAGTGTAAAGGAAGTTGAGTTTTTTAGGCCCCACCACATAATATCCTACCATGGGAGGTTATGTGGGGGTGGTCCCCACCTCCAACCTCCCTTTGGAGGAATTAACATCCTTTTAAATAAAATTATTTAACACAAAAAATTTATTTAATTTTTTTTAAGAATCCAAAAAATTAAATTTCTCTCTCGACCAAATGCAACTGCAGTAATGGTCTCCTTATGAGAATACCGACTCTATGAATTCATTGGTGCCCCCATATTTCAATTCCAAGCATCAATTAAAAATATAGAAAAACCCGCACGTACATTTACTGAATGTACCCGAAAAAAACTTTAGAAAATGATTCTATGCACACCGGGCCTCGGAATCAGGTTCCATCAGAAATTGCGGACTCATAAGATTCCTGTGTATTTAAGAAAAAATATTCCATGAGATTTCCATGTCTCTATATTCTCCCCACCTCAGTTCTTTACATCCACGTAAGCTACATCACATATTAATGAAACAAATGGGGGTACTGAGCACGAATCTGATCATCCGGCTCCCATGTTCTCTCCTGGAGGTTCTCGTGCTGCCTGCGAACACACACCAAAGGAATAGATCGTACCCATAGGACCCGCTTCTGTTGATCCTCAATCTCCACTGGAACCTCTGTTAAAGTCTCCATGTCATCGATATCTAGCCCCCCATGGTCGATGATGTGGGATGGATCGTGCACGTATCTTCTCAGCTTAGATACGTGAAAGACGTTGTGCACCCAGTGCAACTAAGGTGGAAGGGACATGAGGTAAGCCACCTCGCCTACCCTACTGGGGACCTGGAATGTTCCGTTGAAACATGTAGATAAATTACCGCCTCATCAAAATATCTATATACCTCGTCGAGGTGAGACTCATAGAAAAACATGGTCACAATCCTCGAACACCTGAGGTCTCCGTCTCCTGGATGTTCATGGAAGACCCATTAGGAAGTCCATGTATATCTCATCCCTCTTCCACTTTAGGACCTCTAAAGGCTGAACCAAGCCTGCTGGTACCTGATGCTCCACCTTCACTTGTTGACAAGTGAGGCATCGAGAGACGAATTCTACCACTGCCTTCATCATACCTAGTCACCAGTGCTGTCGTCGAAGTTCCTAGTATATCTTCACCACACCTAGATGTACCGCTAAAGATAGGGAGTGGAACTCCTTCAACACATCCTCCTAAAGTGACACTGTCACTATAGTACATTCTCTAAATAGGATGAAATTCTCCCCACCTTCTGAAAATCTTTTGGGTGCCTTCCCTGAGGATACCTGGGCACATCGTGTCTCGTAGTCAGTGTCCCCATGTTGTGCCTCCCTGACTCGCTGAAGAAGTGGTGAAGTGACTATGAGAGATTGTAGAAAGGCTACTCTATACCGATCCACAAAGGATATCTGCAATGTGGCCATCTTCTCTGTTGCCTCTCCTATAAGCTGAATTATTGTTCTCCTACTAAGACCATCAACTACAGTGTTCCCCTTTCCATGAGTATAGATTATCTCAAGGTTATAGTCTAGGAGGAATTGAATTCATCACCGCTGTCTCAGTTTCAGGTCCTTCTGAGAGAAGATATACATGAGACTATGGTGGTCAGAGTGGACTATAATGTTTTCACCCAATGAAATATGGGGGATACTATCCAATTTAAAATAACTGTTCTACAGCCTTCTTATCCTACGTCCTACAAGAGCTGATAATATTTCCACTTTTCCAAAAGAGAAATCTGGTCTCATCCCCTAGATGAACCATGCCCATTTCCAAATACAGCCTATCCTGACATGAACGGTACTATTTCATGCCATGGAAGACATTATAAGGCCTCAATGCTACTACCAAGAAATCCAAATGTTAATCTCCCCTCCAAGGGTTGAGTCACACTTTCGGAATTAGTGTCTGTTTACTGGGGATCCTCTAGTTGGAATCTCGAATGTGAGGGTCATATAATGGTTTTATCTGGAATCTCTTTTTATTATCCATAAAAATTCCAGGAAATCATACGTGACAAGAACAAGTGTCTATTATTACAGCAGCTCAATGTACATAGACACAAAGAAACCACAAACGATGAAATCAACAAAGATAGAAGCTTCATGAACAAAGGAATCTATGCCTAGAACTAGTCACGCTCTTGTCCACCTGCTCCCGGAGCACTATGGTCATAGGCCTTAGCTACCTGATGCTGAGCTCTCCTATGTCCATCCATTCATGTGGTCAGGGTGGACCTCCCGGTGGCTATGGTGGTAAGGCCTCAAAAGGTCGTCCACCTCCTACTACTCAGCCAACTCCTCAGCCATGTCCGCCTTCTCCCAGCGGACCACCATGTTCGAACTTCTCCCTCTTCCTGGGAGGTCCCTCTACTATCTGCTGCTCATCTACAGGGCGGGTCGTGCAGTCTCGAGCCATGTGACCCTACCCGCCGCAAGCATAGCACTGGTTCCTCCTCGTATGGCTAGTTGTGTCTCATGTGCCCCACACAACTTATCCTGAGTTGTGCAATCGACCACCTGTGGGTCTAGTCCTTTTGGACCCATGTTCTATCTTTCTACTTCCTGCTGCAAAAGACTCTGGTGCATGTCGACTAGTGGTTGGTCTTGCTGCTGGAGACTTCTCATCAAGGAAACTATCCACCGGGAGGGATCTCTCCAATACCCTAGTTTATGTCAGGCTGTCGAGAGAGATCATCGAAGCCCTGATCTCATTATTGAGTTCCAAATCAAAGGTCTGAGCCCTAAAGAATGGGTCTCGTACCATATCTATGGTGTAGCATGAGAGGTCGGTGAACCTCATTGAGTATTGAGTTACTGTCATGATTCCCTACTGCAGATGAAGTAACTCCTAAATCCACACCGTACAAAGGGTGGCTGGAACAAACTCTGCCCGGAACAGTCTCTCATATTCTGTCCAGAGTTGTGATGCCTCATCATGCACCTGGATCATCATGATCTACAATCTAACTGCAACTCACTTTAGGAGACTTGCATTGAGGATCACCACGAGGTTCGTTGGTCTCCCTACCAATATGAAAACTCTCACAACATCCTCCAGCCATTCCTCAGCTTCCAGTGGGTCCGTCTCTCGCTAGAACCTTGGTGGCCTCTGTCGCTGGAACTCTTCCAATGCACTTAGGCGGCATGCACTCTCTACTGCTAGAGATGATGGTATCGGTGGCCCAGCAGGTAGTGGTACTGCTTTACTTCTGCTGTGATGGGGCCCTACAATGAAGCCTCATCGCTTGATGGGATACCATTTGGTACAAAACTCGGAACCCTTGCAGGGTGCCTTTGTTGGGACATCTTGAAAATAAACAGGTGTGTCATGATCAAAACAATGTACCTGGTGATCTGACACAAAGTAATCATGATGAAAACATTTCAAAAGAAACACACACGCAATCTGTTTTTTCATGCACAAAGTCGGAAATGACAAGTCAGAGTCCTAGTGTATGGATACGCCAGCCGCCACACCAACACTGGTTTCCCTAAACTGATAACCAAAACCAAAATACTTAAAACTATTACTGTTATAAGAATCAATGTCTATGTTCTGTGGTAGAACCTCCTACTGATACCAATTTTTCACAACCTGTCCCCCGTGGCCCATGTAATAACTACCCGAATCCCGCCTTCCATAGGCCAGGGGCTGGAGACTAGCACCAAAGGAATAAATCCCTAAAATGGGAAGGTATTTCCTTTATAACTTCAAACAAATAGAACAATAGAAGAAAAAAAAGAAAACTCTAAGTAAAAACATAATACAGAATAAGTGAAGGAATGTACAAGGACGAGAAATACAAGCCCAACATTAAAGTACAAGGAATGGAAAAACATGTATAACTAAAAAGACATATAGCTGGAAGATGACTAGTAGCTCATGGATCATCCACTACATATCCTACCTAAAGGGTTGGTACATATAGCCTCCTCATTTCTCATGTCCTTCCGTCTCCTCCGGGAACAAACTTGTTGTGAGTTCCACCTCTAGGTATTGTCCAGTCCTCGTACACTCTGCCTCGGTCAGCGTTGTTTTTCTTTTTCATCCAACACAATTAGGATCGAGCATAGCCTGTATAGGGGTGAGTATAATGATACTCAGTAGGGACCCTGAGACCCTCAAGTTCTAACAAAATCCATAATGTATAAACCAATGTAAACAGATACAAACACGAAGTATCAACCAAACCTACTTGGGTATATGCCCATACATATACCCAAGTTATCAATCACAGTCCTTCTCCAACTCTCAAGCCCATGTACAAACCATTCCATTAAGGAAGTAAGTCAAACACCACGTTGATAATGGTTGAAAGACATGACTCTGCTCACACAGGTATACAACTCACGAAGAGTGGTAGAGATGATTAGATTTAGCCTCTAAATCCTCTCCTCTATCGAACCCAGGCAGGATCCTGGAACAATATATGCATTGCCGAACCCATGTTGGATACTAGAAGAAATTTCAACACTGTATAACCCACATAGGATTATGGTACAATAGTTATCACTGTCGAACCCACATAGGATCCTAGTATAGAGGTCGCTGCGGTCGAACCCATGGAGGATCCTGGTACAGAAGTCGTCACTATCAAACCCACGTAGGATTCTGTTACTATAGTTATCACTGTCAAACCCACATAGGATCCTAGTACAGAAGTCACTTTTTTGTACCCACAGAGGATCCTGCTACAGAATTCATCACTGTTGAACCCACATAGGATTCTGGTACAGTAGTCATCATTGTCGAACCCACGTAGGATCCAGGTACAGAAATCACTACTGTCGAACCCATGGGGGATCCTGGTATAGAAGTCATCAATGTCGAACCCATGTAGGATTATGCTACAGTTTTCATTGTTGTCAAACCCACATAGGATCCTGGTACAGAATTCATCCCTGTCGAACCCACAAAGGATCCCGTTATCCCAGTGACGGCCATCCCTAGGGTTCCCGCACACACCACACTTGATTCCGTGAGGGTCCGCTCATCAAGCCAAGTGTCGATATATCATCAATCACGAAGTCCTGAGTTTATGTATCTAGTAGTTCCATATCATCATAAGGAACCCAACGCGGCAGATGGTGCGTCAATCAGACTCCCGGTCTGAGAGTTATAAGTGTTTCCGCTCTGAGGGGCCGGTTGGATTTCAGGCACAATCCAACCCAACCATACTCCAACCTCATCCAAATCCTGTCTGGAGTATTCCAAAACAACCACCTCATCAGAAGGAGTCCAACGTAGTTAACGTCACATCAATCAAATGTTTGGTTCTTAAGTTATAAGCGTTTCAACTCCGAGGGCCCTGTTGGTTTTGGGTTCAAACCAACCCAGATATACCCCAACTTCTCCAAAAACTTGAGTGTGATATAGAGAAATGACCGTCATGATCCAAGGAAACCTACACAACTGATGTTTCATTGATCGGAGATCTGTAGCTCATGTTATGTGTGAAAAACCAAAAGTGGTCTAAAAGAGGGGGGTCTGGGTCCGGTCCGACCATGCCCAACCCAGCCTGGGTCGGCCTGATCGGGGTCGACCCGACCCGGATCCAGGTCCTACCCAGTGGCCACGGCACGGACCGGTGGCTGCGGCCCAGCCCATGGGAGCGCGGCCCGCGTGGCATGGCTCGGCCCATGCGGCCGGCCGAGGCTCAGCCAGCTGGCCGAGAACGTTTGCACATGACGCGCGGAGTGGGGGAGGTGCCCCCATTGTGTCACATATTGGTGGTGCCATCTGGCACCACCCATCCTTCACAGAACCTATGACATGGGTTTCGCTCTACCACCGTGGTCGGTTCCACGATGGCCTTCCACTGGTGGTGCGCGAGGTGTGCCGCTGCCCCTAGGCGGCCGGCTGGTGCCGGCCGCTTCCTCTAGTAACTAGGGCCGCCTCACCGGCAACCCGCGCCGCCGTGTTCCTCTACGGTTCACCGGAGTCATTCCGATGATCCATTTTTTCCCCTCTCATGTGCCTAAATCCTCCTCGGGATCTACTATTCACTGTGACATCCTCAATTCTGGGTTTCCCTTCCGTTCACCCTTCTCCCAAAAAACCACGCATCAAGAAAGAAATGCTGGAGGGTCCGGACTTGTTCGTTAGCCCTTTCCCTCCACGTTAGAGGCTCAAACAGTAATCCAACTTATAATCGCCCAAATATGAGGGTATAATTCACATGTATAAAATAAATAATCCAAATTCCTCCCTAGCTTGATTTTAATGTTTGCTAGGAGGATTCGGGGAAGACGGTGTTGCGAAAGACGGATGTCATTTCGTTAATGTCAGAGGAAAAGACAATGTCTTTGGAGGTGTCCTTTGCGGGTGGCATCTTCCTCTTTGTCGCATAGGAAGAGGAAGGAAGACGGGCATTCCTCGTGGTTGTTGCCTCACTTTCTTGCCCGGGTTGAAGAAGTGGAAGAGACGTTGTTCATGTTCTTCATGGGAATAAGGCTCTCCCTCTTCTCCTTAGCTCTCCATAATGATTATACCAACAAAAATAAGATAATATCATTCCTCATTTGTATGATGGAATAAGTGAATTCAAAATAATTAAAACACTCTAAATAATTAATTTAGATCATTCACACAATTAATTTCATGTAGTTGGAAAGAGTCTCAATGATCTCAAATAATTAATAACATGGATGTGTTGGAACTTTAATGGGATGTCCTAGAGTTTAAAGGGGTTCAAGGAGTTTTAAGGTAGTTGAGTTCGTGTGGGCCCCACTGCATAATATCCTCCAATGGGAGGTTATGTGGGGGTGGGCCCCACCTCTAACAATCCCTTTGGATGAATTCAAAACCTTTTAAATAAAATTATATAACACATAAATTAAATTGAATTTTTTTAAGAATCCCCTAAATTAACATCTGCTCTCGACAAAACACAATAGCGGTAATGGTCTTCTTAAGCGAATGTCGGTGCTGCGAGTTCATCTGTGCCTTCAAATTTCAATTCCAAGCTTCAATTCATAAGATTGAAAACTCAAACGTACGTTTACTAAATGTACTCAAACAAAAATTCAGAAAATGATTCCAGGAACACCGGGCCTCAGAATCAGGTGTTGTCCGAAACCGTGGACTCGTAAAATTGTCGTGAATTTATGAAATAAATTTCCATGGGATTTCCAGGTCTTTGCAAAATCGGACACCACAGGTCCGCCGTTGTCTACTAGGAAGACATAGTTATAACCAGAATTACCACTATCTAGAAGGTGGGATATGAAGTTGTGATGTAAATCTATAGACACTACTATATTTTCATTCAATCTACTATAGCTTTGTTAGGCTGTCAAATTCTCACTAGATCATCTTAGTTGCTTATATGGCCTCCCATAAACCTATAACCACCCTCAAAACACATAAATATGTGGTCAAATTGAACATAATATGAATAATAACTAAATCATAGGTGTCATAATTATTCCTCTCTTATGACTAATCATCTTCCAAAATTATTCCTTGTTTTCTACTCAAACATCCTAGTCTAATACACCTGAATGTTTTTCTCCAATTCCCAAGTATATTAAAGGATATGGAAATTTCTCCTTTGAACTCGAAAAAGTGTAACAATATTTCCTCACAACAACTTCTTGCTTTATCCTACTATTTTAATAGGCCAGTCAATAAAATTTTCATCTTGAACCATATCAACATGCTTTCAATTGATCACATGCACAAGCTCATTATCATACTTTTATAGTTGTGACACATGGAATTCATTAAAAATTACTTGGAATTATCGATTGAGGGAAACTGATAGACCACCATATAGATACAATTGACGATTTCAAACATCCTGATACAATATATTACAAATTTTCAATGCTTCCTGATACATCTATGCACCATTTTAGGGGATACCCATAAGAAAGCATTATCACCCACATAAAACTCCAAGGGTTGTCTCCTTTGGTCACTATAATAATTAATCATATCCAAAGGCACAAACATATATTTCTATATCTATTTTACATAATATAATTTATCCATTACTATAAATGCACCAAAATGGGAAGATTGACATGTTTCATGACTCAAGAATGGGGAGTGAAAAAAGGACTATTGTACACAGCCTCAAAACGAGCAAGCTATAACAAATATTTATTTTTTTTATTCTAAGAAAACGACACAAATTTTTTTTATTCTAGTATCACTAAAAATCATGACTACTCAATCGAACCATATACTCTATTACAAGGATTATTCCTTTTTTTCTTCTAAATAATATTAAGACGAAAGGCCATATTCAGGTTCAATTGAGTACCTATCACCTTATATAATTTTTTCCAAAAAGAACTAGGTAAACTAGGAATCTATATTAGATACCAAACGTGAAGGAACTCTATGAATTTGAATAGCCTCTATGAAATAGAGTTTTCACAACTCATCTAATGATTTTATATTCCAGATCCTTTTTAATTGATACACCTTGGTAAGATGATCCCCAATAACCCAAATAGTTATTGAACCTATTGAGGTCCTATGAAAATTTCATACAATGTCAATTGTTACCTAATATCACTTCCAAATAGGCAACATAAGTGGTTTAAGTAACCATCCCTTTCATTGATTCATAACCTTAATTCTATGAAACATCAAACCATTAGAGAGAAAAGATTCATTGAAAATTTCATGTCCATGACACCAGAACATCCATTTAACATCATGATCTAACTTGGTTACCCTATTTTTAGTTCCCCCAATATAGTAAGTAATTCTCTTTGAGTTACAATATCTTTAAATAAAGAACAATCACCCCTCCATGAGCTATATATGCACATCGCCTATCAAAATACCAAACTAAAATAAAATTATTTGTTACCATCTTCTCATACATCATGACACAACCCAGATCAAAAAATTTACTGGACATCACTCATTCCACCAATGATTATGTGATCACTAAGGTTTCACATTCCACTTCCCCATAATCCTCTAATATTACACTTTCCATTCTTCCAATATGACTATAAGAATCCACTATAACTCCTAGATTTTCTTACCATAAAAATATGTTTTCATTCATAATATATCTACAACAAAATTTACCTTCCAACGACCATTCTCCATCTCAAAATTGAACACCAAAAAGTACTCCACCAAAAATCTCTCATTATTATCCTTGTATCACTAGAAGAAAATGCGCCATTTACTAATGGGGTAAATTTATATATAAAAAATTTCACCAAAGAGGTAATGTCACCAATATTTCCATTCATTAAAAATTTCTTAATTCCCTAGTCATGGGAAGGATATTTATTCTAATTTGTTCACAACTAATGAGACCCATATGAAAATAAATTATTAATCTGTATCACTATAACTCCAAGGAATCTACCGAAAATGTCATAATATATAGTATACACAATACTAGGCTCAAGAAGACAAATGGTTAGAGGTAATTTCAATGTTTTAATTATCAATATGATGTTATATATGAATTAATATTTGAACAGAAAATAAACTCCCATTATGATGATAATTTTCATAGGATCTTCCATTAATGGAAATAATATAATAAAAATAATGTATTAGCAAGAAAACCTAGGGAATCTCAGAATCCGAAATACATTCCTCGATTTTTCTCATGAAATGACTATATATACTATCTCTAGAATAACTAATTCCCCCCCCCCCCCGTAATAAAACCAGTTACCCATGAAATAACACATATTTAATAAATAATTAACAATTACATTGCATATAATATAGACTATGTGCCTGAAAACAATCTCAATTTGATCACCATGTGTCTATCATATGATTATAACCTTTTATATTTTAGAAGGATGTTGACAGAAAACAAAATAATGATTGAATCAAAGTATAGTAGAATATATTATTCATATGAGTCATGAAAAATTACATATCATTCATCAGTCCAAAGGGATTAACAAGATACATATACAACCAATTCATATTCTTAAATATTATATTTATGTTTTTTTCTTCTCTGACCCAATGTTGTTGTAGCCAGAATATAGACCAGTCTATAGAAACATCATATTTCCCCTCAATTTATCAATCTTTTCATCAATTCTTGAAAATAGGTTCCATATGGATCTTATTAAACATATAGTTGTCTCTAAAAAACTGAAGACTACTAACATAATTCATGGTGAATAACAGCAAAGCATACCAAGGGGAAGAGATCAATCACATAAATCTTTCAGACTGAAGATCATCAATCTTAATATTGAGATATTTCAATTAAGATTGTGTCATGTGGTACACTAAAATTATGGTTTGTGGATGAGGAACAATATTTATCTTAAAATAAACTTCCTTATATGATGGTTACCCTGATATGTCCGTTATAAATACATCTCATTATATTTATACCACAAAAGATAATGTGGAAATAGTAAGTATTTAATACACAAAAACTATAATACTAGACACTTGAGCTCATGAGACTTCTCTATGATGAAGATCTGGTCTCACTCTTCCAACCATCACAACCTGTTCACAAGTTTCAAAAACATCTCAATGTTATGTGATGAAATTGTTGCTCATATATGATAAAAAATGTATATATGGTGTAGACGCCGGAAAAGTCCGTTGTTCCCGAACGAAGCTCCGGATGCGGAAAGCGAGGTCATATTTGGAGTCAGAAGCATGTTCCGGAGGGCCCGGAGGACTCGCGCGGAATTTTGGAGACCCGCGCGCAATGTTGAAGTCAGGCGCGCAAACCTCCCGGGATGCGCGCAATGCGCTGGGACGGCGCGCAATTTTGCGCGCCCGTTGCCCGCGCGACTCCCTTGCGCGTCGGGCCCGATTCCGCGCCCGTGAAGGTAATTCCGCGCCCGCGAACCGGATTCCGCGCCCGGGGTTGCCTATAAATATAAGGTGACCCCTGACGTTTTGAAGGGTTGCCGGAAGTCGAAAGGTCTCTCGTGCGCGCAATCCAACCCCTCCCGCGCGCAATGCCGATCTTCAGGTAACCTCCTTTATTTCGCGCAAGAAAGCCTCGGGGTTCGCCTTCGTGCGCAATCCCTTGGGCTCCTTTCCTTTGAATAATTCTTCACCCTAAGGCCTTCGCACGCAAAAGAATCATCTTGCGCGCAATTTCCCCCGGGGTGCGCGCAATCCAGCCCGATTGCTCGCACCCCCCTTTTTCAAAGTGGCCATTCGTTAGAGAATGAGCCGTTGCCCCCGCGCGCTATCTGAAACCTGGTGCGCGCAATCTCTACCTTCCGCGCGCAAAGCGCTGGCTCAATTGCGCGCCAGCCCGCCCATTTGCGCGCCGACCCGCGGCATTGCACGACAAGCTTCTCTTTTGCGCGCAATCCGCCGGGGTCGCCCCCTTTGACCCCCTGAGGGTACCCGCCTGCGTGGCGCCCGATGCTCCTCATCCCGGGTGCCCGCACCGTGCGTTGTCTTCCCGTGCGTCCCTCTAGGCTCGCGCGAAGTGACACGGACCCATCGGCGGCACCACCACGTCCAAGCTGCACGACGCTAAACTGCCTAGCCTCCATCGTCCGAGCTACAAGACGTTAAACTGTTCAGCATTCGTCCTAGAGGACGCTAAACTGTACTTCGTCCGCGCGACAAGACGTTAAACTGCCAAGCATCTTCGTCCGCGCGACAAGACATTAAACTGTCAAGCACATTCGTCCTCAACACACAACGTTAAACTGTACTTCGTCCGGCAAGACGTTAAACCGTCCGCTTCGTCCTCAACACACGACGTTAAACTGTACTTCGTCCGGCAAGACGTTAAACCGTCCGCATCACCCGATCCCGTGTCTCGCACGCAGGATCCCCCCGGTTTGGATGTGGCCCCCACCCGCGCGTCTCTGCAGGGATGTCGGGATTGGAGTGGCCTTCGCCCACGGGGGTAGAGTGTTACAGACAGAACGAACTATGTGGACTTTGATCCCTGTCTCCTAAACAGGGTACGTAGGAAGCCTCTCCGAGGTTCAAGCCCACCACCTGGTCGTCCCGGTCGTATTCACGTCGGTTCGTCCATCAGTGGACCCCTCCTGGGTTCACACTTGCGTCGCTTCACCTATGAATCTGCCATTGTGGGAGACTGCACATGTGTATCTCCATTGTGCTCCCCCACTACCCCTTTTCCTATTTCTCCTTTCAGCGTCCATCATGACGTGAAACTGTGATCCACCCGGCCGTTCCATCCCCCTCTGTGTGAGGTGGTTCGGTTCAACCCTTCGCCCGGCAGCCTCGATCTCTTCGTGAGTCGGCTTGCCGATGTCCAGCATGACGTTAAACTGTATATCCGAACTACGCTGACTTTGATCCGCGCTAACGCGCGGTACGTAGGAAGCCCCTACGGGGTCCAAGCTCTTCACTCCATCATCCATCCTGATCTTTACCCGGGCCGCCACATCCCGGTGGGGTCATGCCACTTCATTCCACTCCACTTCACTCGGGAAGCCGCCCATGTGCTGGACCCAGCGTCGGAGGTTCCTCGCAAGGGGTTCTGTCATCTGATCCACTTCTCGTGTTGATCAGTCCGATGCCGTCCCCGCTGGACGTTAAACTCGCGGCATACCCCGTGTTAAACATGGGAAGCTGAGGAAAACCTCAGGTGATACAGTTCCCCGCACCCAGCACGGGATGCCTCAGGCCATCACGCCTTCGAGAAGCCCTATTAGGGACGGAAGGCAGACATGCAGAGTTGCAGTGTTAAGACACGCCCCCAACACCCGGAGCCACCCGGTCTCCTCACCGCAGGTTGCTGCCCCGACCAGACCCCTTGGAGCGTCCGGGCGGAGGCAGCGTAATTAACCGGTCTCCATGGAGACATGGCGCCGGGAACGAGATTCACGAACATTCTTAAATCTATGAGGGAGACCCAGATTAGGCGACGAGTTCCGAGGAGACGTCCACGGAAGGAGGAGCCGACATCCCATCATCCCGGTTTCGATCAAGGAGCAGACGCCCCTGAATAAGGGACGAATTCCGCCCGCCCTTGGAAAGCGGGACTGCGGGACCACAAGCCGCGCGCGCCCATCCCCTCGGGTCGATGGGTGCACGCGCGAACGCGTCCTGGCGGAACAACGTCGGAACAGAAACCCGACGCACATCCGCACCGAAACAGAAAAATGGTGAACCCGACGTGAATCTCTTCTCCTCAATACGAAGACCGATGGCTTTCAGAGGTGTTGGAAGACCAGCATGCTGCTCGACTGAGCATTCAACACCGGAGCACGGAACCCGCCAGGGGCTGGGGAAGGGAAATCGGGCACTCCGTCTCACGACGTCGATGGCCTGGGTTCCCCCCATGGAAGGCGTCGTGGCACTAATGGTTGGTTGTCGATTTCTTTTCCTGTCAGTGTTAATGGGTTTTTCTCCCTACTTTCAGGAATCAAGTCGCCCAATCCAGTGCCCGATCGCCACCCGCCCACTGGCGCAGGGGTAGGGGAAACACCGACGCGGCTACTCCGCGCGGTCCCGCCCGTTCCACAGCCGTCCCAGCAGCCGCAGCTGCAGAGCAACCATGCCCTCTCTCCCCCTCGGAGGTCATCCAGAGAAGGGTGATCAACAACTTGGTGCGGAGATATGAGGAAGAGGGAGTCATCCCCACCAGGGACATGGCTCACCTAGACCTCGAGGAAGCTGCACCTCGCCACCAACGCCACCCCCGAGGGCCACGCAGCGAGGCACCGCTGCCTACCTCGACGTCCAATCGCTTCGGGAGCTTATCTCCGGAGCGCTCTGACAACTCCTTCCCCTATGCGGATGAGGTGGAAGATGTCCGGGACCACCCTATCTGAGATTCGTTCCAGGGATCCGCGATAAGGGCTCCTGTCAGGCTACAGCGACACCGCCGCCAGGCCTCTCAAGTCGAAGAACGGACTCTCCACCTGCCCGCGCCGCTCATCCCGACTTGTTTGTCCCGACGCCAATGTCGGGCACGAGCGGAAGAGGATGCCCACCTTGGGGCCCTAGCGACGGCGGCCGCATTGTATCAAGCCACTGCTGGTTCCAGTCACCAGGCCCCTGCGCATCCTGAGCAGGGTCACTTCTATGCCCGACCTGGATCGAGGCCCCGACCGCCCCAAAGGCAGGTTGGGTTGACTCTCCCGGTTGCTGGTACAGGCAATAGCCACCGCGGACCACCTCGCGGTAGCGCTATTCACCAACAGGGTCTACTCCGCGTGGCCGATCCAAGAGGCATGGGTCACCCCACCTTTCGATCCCTGCCCGGAGGCCTGCCCGGAATCATCTCTCCCCGCGTCCCCTTTGATATCTGTCCCGGTGCTCCTCGCACCTTGGTTTCCAGTCCTCTTGGCCCCAGCACCAGTGCGGCCGGAGGACGCCAGGATAGAGATCAGCCATGCCCCGAAGAACCATCCAGGGGCAGGAAGGCGAGGCGTCGACGCCGAGGGAAGAATGTTACGGAATTCCGGACAGAGATCCGACCGGTTCGTTTCTCTGATTCAGAGGCGGAGTATGATTCGGCGACAGAGCCCTCCCCCCGATCCCGCCAGTTAGGGGCAGGGGTAGGAATGCGGCACGTCAGCCTCGTACTTCCCGAGAGTGAGATCGATATAATCCCTGCTTCTCTCCGAAGGTATATCCGGAGTAGCGAGGGCCTGGTAGACCCCCAAGGATCAAGCATGCGGTTGGTACCAGCCCCTCCGGAAGCACCTTCTGCCTCAATCGGAGAAGCCGGAGACTTTTTCTGGGGACCGACGGTCGAACCACGATCTAGTGCACCCTCGGCGAGCACCGACGCTACGGCAGGATGTTCGCTCGCCGGCCCGTCCTATCGTGATGTGGTAGCTAGGGCACCGCCACCCTCAAAGGGCGGCCCGGGATATGGAGGCCAATCGGCCTGCTCGCCGTATTCACCGCCGGCCAGCCCGTCGGCCCGGCGGCCCGCCTCGGCACCACTACCGGTTCCCCGTCCATTCCCAGTCGTTGAAGAGGACCAAGGAGACCTGGGTCCCGAGTTTGAGTCGTGGAGCTTCTGGACCGTCCTTGCAGAGGGCCACTTCCCTGAGAAGTTTTGGCCAGTCGCAGGACCGGACTTTGATGCACCCGAATCACTCACCCCGGATGAGTTCGAATGCTTCCGCCGAACTCTCCGGGAGACTCACTCCCGTCTTCACCGCTTACAAATGCCATACCCCGGGAGTCAAGTGCACCTGGAGGATATTGGTGAGCAGTGCCGTCAAATTGACCTGGCCACGCTCCCCGCGGTTCGGCACCCCGGGTCATTTGGGCACCACGAGGCCCTCCAACAACGATGCGTCGAGTGTTTTCAAGTACTCCGCAAGGTTCTCGAGGAAGCCACTCCCCATGTGTATATCCGTGGATGGGGGCAGTACGCTTCCCTACGCTTCAGTGCGATTCGCCGACAGCCCGATTCACTGGGTGGCCCTGAGGATATATCCCCAGGGACGGAAACGGTCAATATGGCTGACCTATCGGGAGAGGGGAATGACTTGGAACTTCTCGACGGGGGCTCTCCCCCCGAAGACAATCCGTCGTTGGATCCATCGGTGAGAGTTACTCGTCACCAGAGGAACCTCCTGGGACTCCCCTCACCCACTGAAGCACTGACGTTGAGCCGAAACGTCAGCAATGGTTAAGAGCACGGCGGGGCTGTAAAGCCCGCCGACCCATCTGCCTCCATGCAGAGGGCGGACGAGGTTCCCGAGAAGGCTACGCTACATCAACAGCTCGCCGAGCAGAAGAAGCTAGTTGACCAGCTCATCGCCGAGCGCACTGCAGAACGGCGGCCTGACTACGGTGATCCTAGGCCAGGACAGCAGGGACAGGAACAACCACCCCTCGATGAGGCTCTCCCGGGCAACCGTGATTATGCCGTGTTCGCCGACAGGAGAGAGGCCATTGCCTATGGCAAGAGGGCGCGGTATGTTTCACCACACCCTCCCGAGCGGCGTGACTACCTGAGAGACCCCGCTCGAATTCCTCCTGCTGCCCCAAGGGCCGCTCCGCCCGCCATCCCACGAGCTGCCGAGTTCGACGACCCGGTCGACGACCCGATTGAAGGGCCATGCAATGCGCTCGTGGTTAGAGATCCTCGCCAGGACTGGAACCCATGTCCGGACGATCCGATGGCGGCACTCATCGCCCGCTTGGAAGCTTTGGAGACTCGGCAAGTGGCGATCCCACCGGACGGCAAGCCATACCCAGCATGGGTGGATGACATGTCGGCGCCTCCGGGATTCGGGAATCCCACCTTCACCCCCTTCAACGGGACTAGAGATCCGCCACAGCATTTGGCCCATTTCAACTCGAGGTGCGGGCCTATGTTGGGGACTCGGGCGCAGCAAGAGGCCGCTAAGCTTCGCTGCTTTGTCCAGACACTGGAAGGGCCAGCATTTGTCTGGTACAGCCAGCTCCCCGTCGGGTTGATAACTAGCTGGGAGGACCTTCGTAGACAATTCCTCTACCAGTTCAGTTCCACGACCCGGTAGACGAGTATCGCATACCTCTTCAAGTGCAAGCAGAGGCCTGATGAGTGAGTCGCGGACTTCGTCGCCTGATGGAAGGGTCTCACGTATTCCCTTGACATGCCATTGACTCAGGAGTAGTTGCTTACAATGTGCATCGGGAACGTCAAGACCGAGCTGGTCCCTTCCCTGATCACTCAGAATTACCCCGGAGGGTTCAGGGACTTCTCAGACAAAGCTCAACGTCTTGAGGAAGCCCTACAACAGGCCAGTCAGGCACACCCGCTGCCTCCTATGATTCCTGCAAGGAGAGCCAGCAGGGCTGAGCCCGCTGCTGTTGCCCAGATAGAGGCCCCCAGGCCGTTGGAGCTGCTGCCGGCGAGGCCAGCTCCACAGCCTCACAGGAATCCGCCTCCACGGGCTCAGTTCCCGGCCCAGCAGCGGCAGCCCCAGAACCGGCCGACCCCTCCGCGTAATGTACCGCCACAACCCAGGCGAGATAATCAGGGGCACCTCCTCGGCAGGCCCCTCCAGCCCCTCGTCAAGACCACGCTCCCATGGGCCCGCGATACCTTACTTACTCATTTCACGAGGATCAGGTCCCCGGTTATTTCCGGAGTGCCCTGGAGCAGAGGATTGTGCGACTGCCTGAGTGTTGGAGGCCAGAGGAGGCACATCTCACGGATAACCCCCGCTACTGCCCTTACCATCGGGCCCTGGGGCACACCATCCGGCGGTGCTACGTGTTTAAGGACTGGCTCCAAGACCAGATTAACAACAATGTAATCAGGTTGGGCCCAGCTCCAGCACAAGTGGCGGGCGTGTTCGTGGGATCAGATGCCGATAGTGGCAATGAGGACGAATGGCAGCTGTTCTCCGACTGCGGATCCCAGAAGTATAAAAACTGGATGGCCTACAAGACGATCATTCGCGCCCATGGAATCATCCGTGCGCTCTTGAAACAGCCTGAGCCCCCAGAATCTGTGGGTGCTGCTTCGGCATCGTCATCCCAGCCTGCCTCTTCCGAGAAGAGCAAGCGGCGGCGGCGCAAGAAGGAAGAGCGCGCCCCGCCAGTTCCGCCACTATCCCGCACTCTCGGCGATTTCATGCCCCCGGAGATGGGGATCCCTCCTCGGATCCGCCCGGCGATGGATGATTCGTCCGATGACAGTGTTGGGTACGCTTCGGTTAATACCGTCGAGCTGGTAAATCCCTTTTCGGTTCCCGACGTTGAAGAACACCAGGTGGACCTCCCTAGTGTCCCCGATCGTCGCCACCGTCAGAAGAACCGCAACAACAGGAGTCGCCGGGGCCCATCAGTTGGTACCTCCAGCCAGGACGTGCACGCCACTGAGACTAGGCAGCAGGCTCAAAACCGAGCTCAGCGTGCACAGCCCCCCCATCCGGGGATGACGGATTCGCCTCCGCCACTGTTTGTGGTGTGGGACCAGGCAGAACCGCCTCAGCCGCGTCGCGATCAGCTCCGTCCTGCCGCAAGTCTGTCCCGGCCTCCTGACCCCAGTACGGTGACTACTTCCCGGGCTTCAACCAATGAACAGCGAGATGCGCCAAGTACCAGTCGGCCGCCGGCCCAACCGGCAAGGCCCGTCATGCCTCCAATCGCAGAGCAACCTCCCGCAACCAGGGGCTCGCGCTTGGCCAAAAAGTATGATGTTCTGAATCACTTGGCCGACATCCCACCAAGGCTCTCCATCCTTGAGGCTCTGCGCATGTCATCTGAGATGCGTGAGGCACTCGTTGAAGCCCTGAAAAGCCCCCTCCAGTTTGAGACAGAGGTTGCGGCTGCAGAGGCCTTTCACGCCGAAACGATCGAGGACGTCGAATGTCAGGCAGTTATCTCGTTCTCTGGTAAGGATGAAGACCCTCCTATACAGGGACACATTCGTCCGCTGTATGTTATTGGCCAGTTCAATGGGCTTGAAGTCCGGCGTTGTCTTGTCGACACGGGGTCCGGGATTAACCTAATTCCAACTCGGACGCTCCGGAGATTGGGGTTGTCTGAGGACGACTTGATCCCCTCCGACCTCAGGATCCAGGGGCACGACCGCACCGAGCAAACCGCGGTCGGCAAGATACGCTTGAAGACCCAGTTCAGTGACTTGGTTGCCAACACCGAATTCGTGGTAGTCTCTCAAGACACTGCGTACAATGCATTGATGGGCAGGCCATGGCTCCACCTTCATGCGGCGGTTCCGTCATCATACCACCAATGCCTCAAATACTCCCTTAACGGTCGAGTAGGCGTGCTTCAGGGAGATGCCTCTCCTTTTTCCTCATGTGAAGCCCGCTATCTGGACGCGGACTATTACAATAGCAAGGATAAGCAGATCCTTGCAGGTGAGGTCGAGCCTGTCGCTGTTGCAAGTGATCCCTGGGCAAGCTTGGATGACACTTACATCCTCCCGATTCATCGGTTGGACGTGGCCATGGTCTCGACGGCCTGTGAGTCTCCTGATGAGATGACCGCAACCGCCCGTGCCAGCACCAGCGGCCCAGCAGGATCTGGTAGCCCCAATGCAGTTTCTAACGCAGTCTCTCCCGTGGACGATCCCTCCCCGAGTGGAGAGGACGTGGAAGACGCACCCCCATCCTTTGAGGAGGGCGTCTCCGCCACGGTCGATGAGTTAGTACAGGTGAACCTTGGAACCGAAGCAGATCCAAGACCCACATTGGTCAGTGCCGCCATGCCCTCTGAGGAGCGGCAGCAGTACGTGGACTTTCTCAGGCAGCATCGTGATGTGTTCGCTTGGGGCTGTGACGAGATGCCGGGGCTAGATCCTCAGGTAGTCGTCCACCGCCTTGGTCTCCCGGCGAACCATCGTGGGTTCAAGCAGCCTCCCAGGAAGATGCACCCATTCCACAGTGCCATGGTTGAGGCTGAAGTTGACAAGCTTATCAAAGCCAACTTCGTGAGGGAAGTTCAGTACCCCAAATGGCTGGCCAACATTGTGCCGGTCAGGAAGAAGAACGGGCATATCAGAGTCTGTATCGACTTCCGCGATCTCAACCGCCACTGCCCGAAGGATGATTTTCCCCTTCCGGTGACAGAGCTGTTGATTGACGCCACGGTAGGGTTCCAAGCCCTCTCCTTCATGGATGGATACTCCGGATACAACCAAATCCGGATGGCCCCTGAGGATGAGGAGTTCACTGCCTTCAGGGCCCCCAAGGTATCTTTTGTTACCAGGTCATTCCCTTCGGCCTGAAGAATGCAGGTGCCACCTACCAACGGGCGATGCACCGCATGTTCAAGCCAATCCTCGGCACACTGGTGGAATGCTACGTCGACGACTTGGTGGTCAAATCGCGCCAACGTCAGGACCATCTCAAAGATCTTGAGAAAGTGTTCGGCTTCCTCCGGTCTCGTTGCCTGAACATGAACCCGTTGAAGTGTGCCTTCGGGGTCACCTACGGAAAGTTCCTTGGATTTGTGGTAAGATGCCGGGGTATTGAGATCGACCCAGAGAAGATCAGGGCGATTAGCCAGATGCCTCCCCCAGGTAACATCCGGGAACTGCAAGGGTTCCAAGGACACTTAGCCTATATACGCCGATTCATCGCGAATCTGGACGGCAAGTGTAAGCCCTTTTCTCGGCTCATGAAGAAAGGTGCCACCTATGTATGGGATAAAGAGTGTCAGACCGATTTTGAGGAAATCAAGCAGTACCTGCTTCAACCTCCGGTTCTGATTCCGCCTGTATCCGGAAAGCCGCTGGTCCTTTATGTGACCGCCCTGGAACGGTCCCTGGGTGCCCTTCTCGCCCAGAAGAACAACGAGGGAACAGAGAACAGCCTCTATTACCTCAGTCGCATGCTCCTCGATGCGGAAGTCAAGTATTCCCCCATCGAGAAGAGCTTCCTGGCGCTCGTATTTGCCGTACAGAAATTACGGCACTACTTGCAGCACCATGAGGTACAGTTGGTTTCTCGGGTAGACCCGTTGAAATATATCCTGAGCCGGCCTATGTTGACTGGCCGTCTAGCGCGGTGGGATGTGATTCTCCAGCAGTTCGACATAAGGTATGTGTCTCAGAAGGCCATCAAAGGGCAAGCATTGGAAGACTTTCTGGCTGCTCACCCAACCTCCGCGGATCAGCCGCTGGATCTAGGCTCTCCTGATGAGGCCATTCTCTCGGTCGATCGAGCCGATCCATGCTGGCAGATGCACTTTGACGGTGCCTCCCGGAGCCCCACCGGTAGAAGGCTCAATAATCCTAAGCTCAACAGAGTGGGCTTGGGTATCGTCTTCATTACCCCGGAGCAAGCCGTGCTGCCATACTCTTTCCTGTTGTCAGAGGGTTGTACCAACAATGATGCGGAATACCATGCCCTCATCACCGGCCTCGAGTTATCTCTCGAGATCGACGTGCCCCATCTGTGTGTGAAAGGGGACTCTGATCTGGTCGTTAAGCAGATCAATGGCGACTATGTTGTCAGGAAACCGGAACTTCTGTTGTTGCTGGAGTGCACCCTCCTTCTGATGGCCCAGTTCCCTTCTCGGCCAGAGATTGTCCATATTCCCCGGTCGCAGAACGGTCGAGAAGATGCTTTGGCAAGCCTTGCTGCGTCACTTGCAGAGCCTAAACAGGACAACCTGATCGTCCGTGTGATGCACCGCAGGCTCATCGCTCCCGTTATCCCGGAGGGAGATCGCGGCCCGTCGGTAAGTAATCTCACCACGGTTGCCCCTATGCCCGGATCCCCGAGTACCCTAGATATGGTTGTCGAACCAGCCCCTGATTGGAGGACGCCTTTGGTTGAGTACCTCCAACATGGCATTTTCCCGTCAGATCGGGCCGAGCGCGAGCGAGTTCGACGCCGTGCATTGCAGTTTGTCCTCCAGAGCAGTCCCGGCCTGGAGCAGATCCTCTATAGACGCAGATTTGATGGTGTTATCCTCCGTTGCCTTCATGGAGTTGAGATCCCGCGAGTCAGGAAAGAGGTTCATGCTGGTTCATGCGGTGCCCATCAGACTGGGCCGAAGCTGTCCCACCAGATTCGAAGGTTGGGATACTTCTGGCCCTCCATGATCCATGACTGCATCGAGTATGCCAGGAGGTGCCATGCGTGCCAGGTTCAAGAGAACATTGTGCATCGGCCGCCGGAGCCTCTCCATACCACCAGGTATTCTTGGCCCTTTGCAGTCTGGGGGATGGACGTTGTGGGACCTTACCCGCCGACGACGGCTCGCCAGTGCCGGTTCATTTTGACCGCTACGGACTTCTTCTCCAAATGGGCAGAGGCGATTCCGCTCAGAGAGGTCAAATCATGTTCGATCGCTGACTTCGTGACCTCCAAAATCAATCATCGATTTAGAGTGCCTCACGCTATCCTCACGGATAACTGAGCCAATTTCCGAGCAGCCGAGTTGAAGAAGTTGTACGCTAAGTACAACATTCGCTCGAACCATACATCTCTCTATCATGCGCAAGCAAATGGACAGATTGATGCGTTTAACAAAACCCTCTATAACATTCTGCAAAAGATGGTTGGTCAGAACAAGAAGAGTTGGCTGGAAAAGCTCCCCAACGCCCTCTGGGCTTATCGGACGACGACTCGCAATTCCACCCAGATGACCCCTTATTCCCTGGTGTATGGAGCTGAGGCCGTTCTGCCCATCAAGATCCAGTTACCGTCCTTGCGCACTGCGGTCTACGACCAGCAAGCGCCGGACAGAGCTGCTGAAGCCCGTCTAGTCGAGTTGGAAGCACTGGATGAGAATAGACTTCGCGCTTTTCACAACTTGGAGAGGCATCAGAGCAGGATGGCTCGAGCTTTCAATAAGAAGGTTCGCCTCTGCTCCTTCCTGCAGGGTGACCTAGTACTGGCCCTAAGAGCGCCAATGATCCCCGGCAGGAAGCCACCCAAGTTGGAGCCCAAGTGGGAGGGACCTCTTGTCGTCCACAAGGTCTATCACAATGGCGTGTACTCCCCAGCAACTATGGATGGTGAGCGTGTCACTCCTCCCACCAACGCTAGGTTCCTCAAGCAGTACTTTGCCTGAGTGTACTTCATCTGCGCGGCAAGACGTTAAACTGCCAAGCATCTTCGACCAAAACGACGTTAAACTGTATTTCGTCCCGCACGATGTTAAACTGCAGTTCGTCCCTCACAACGTTAAACTGCATTCGTCCTGCATGACGCTAAACTGCACCACGTCCGTGCTGCAAGACGTTAAACTGCCAAGCATCATCGTCCTGCATGACGTTAAACTGCCTTTCAAGAACTACGTGCGGCTTGATTCCCATCCTTATGGGATACGTAGGACCGCCTGGACATTCATGTTTCAGGCCCAGCCCCATCCTTCGGGAATTTCCATCCCATCTCGGGCCCTTGGCCCAGTTGCCTCTGGGTATGCGGCGTATGGTGTGAACGCGGGGATATGCCCTCATTCACGTCGGTTTGCTCATCACGTTGTACGCCCCCCATGTTTGGGGATGCCTTCCGCTCCCCCCTTTCTTTTTTCGTCCTGCATGACGTTAAACTGCACTTCAAGAACTATGTATGGCTTGATTCCCATCCTTATGGGATACATAGGACCGCCTGGACGCTTGTGTCTCAGGTCCAGCCCCGTCTCTTGGTTGATCACGGGGATCTGTTGTCTTTTGGTTGCTCTCAGGATGAGACCTCCGACCCTTTCCGGTGATCTGTTAACATGTTTTGGGTACTTCGGTCTATGACCCGTGGTGTCGGATTCAATCCCGACAAGTCCTGTGTTTCTTGTCGGGCCGCGCTCTTCCTCTTGTTCGAGCCTTCACTCAAAGGGATCCTCGTTAGCGGTTTGGGTACGATGCCTCAGTGCTCTCCTACCACTCCGGGTGGATTTATCGGCGGGTCCTGGGCCGCAAATCGATATGAATCCTACGCTTGAGCGGTTGATGCTCGTTTGCTTGCCCCGTCCTAGGCTGACGTGATCGGATGTTGTGTTGTGAATATGGTCAGCGACATCCTTGATCGCCATGTCGGCTCTTTCAGGCTCTGAACATTGGTTGCGCTGTCCTCATCACACTCCGCCTTTGTGCGTTGTAGTGGAATCTCGACACTCTCTTCATACTGACCTTCAGTACACCTTTACACGTTAGGCAGGCCAACCAGGGTAATGGTGTCTTTCGAGGCCCCCACGATCTGAGCACCAAGGATATATGTTGATGTCCTCCCTAAGGGCCATGTGTAGCTGGACCCTCGTCCCCATAAGGAGGAAGGAGTCGCCCAAACAATTGCGTTCTGGGCCTAGTATAACTGGAGTCTAGCATCTCTGCCCCTCGGGTGATGGACATACGTAGGCTCCTATCCCAGGATTCTTCTCCTGGAATCGTGCGTGACCGCAGGGCTGGGTATGTTCCCACCTCCGCTGAGTCCGGCATATCGTAATAAGCGGGTTCCTCCATGGTCCGAACCACACGACCTTAAACTGTGTTGTCTGGTCCTACCACACGACCGTAAACTGTGATCGTCTTGGCCGCCCGACGAGAAACGGCACTGCATCGTGATGTTCTCCTCAGAGGACACTCACGTTGGGAGCTGGTTAATAACCACGCCATTTATCAATGCCTTTCATGGCTTGATTATTGAGGCGACTCCAGGGATTCCATAATCACAGGCATGTCGCTGCACAAAGAAAAACCATCCATCTTTAAGGACAAACAAGAAATATCAAATGCCGCTTATTCTGGGTGCGAGGGTCAGACCCGCACCCTTCCCCGCGATGGTGCCCGATTGTGTTGCGCCGCGCTTCAAGAACTACGTGTGGCTTGATTCCCATCCTTATGGGATATGTAGGAACGCCCAGATGTTTGAAACTTCGGGTCCAGCCCCCACCTCTTAGAGATTCCCCCTTCTCTGGGGAATCCGCCGCCTTCGGGTCACCCTCAAAGTGTGTCCCTCGACCCCTTGCAGTGGTCCACCGGTGTCAAGAGTACTCTGGTTTATTGCCAGGAGGGTCAGGTTCAGCTTGGTCAGGTTCCTTCCACTTTTCAGGCTTTGTGCTCCCTTTCATTCAGACCCATCGCCTACGCCCTGGGTGGAGCCCCCGTGATCGGTCTGGACACAATGCCTCAGAGCTCTCCCACCGACTCGGGCTGGTTCCCCCAAGGGCCTCGGGCAGCAAATTGATGTGAATCCTGCGCTTGAGCAGTTGATGCTCGTTTGCTGCCTCATTCCATCAATGGTCAGTACGATATTGATGCTGCTTTTCCGCCACGGTCGGCAGTACTCCCATATCGTTACGCCGGTGCCCACAGTCCTTGAGTGAATGGCCGCATGATTCACATTACATTTTCCACCTCCCATTCTGACCAGGAGAAACCTCGGCACTCTTGATGCTATCCCTCGGTGCATCTTCGCATATCCAGGGGATAGGACCACGATGTGGCGTACTTTGAGGTTCTTATGGTCCGAGCTCTAAGACCTTAAACTAAGATCTGCCCCTATGGTCCGAGCTCTAAGACCTTAAACTAAGATCTTCCCCTATGGTCCGAGCTCTAAGACCTTAAACTAAGATCTGCCCCTATGGTCCGAGCTCTAAGACCTTAAACTAAGATCTCCCCCTATGGTCCAAGCTCTAAGACCTTAAACTAAGATCTCCTCCTATGGTCCCAGCTCTACGACATTAAACTAAGATCTCCCCAAACGGGGTTCTACGTCCTGCATGACATTAAACTGCACTTTCAGAACTACGTGTGGCTTGATCTCCAGCCTGATGGAGTACGTAGGAACGCCCTGGCATCTCGACTCGGGTCCAGCCTCAGGGATTGCTAAGTCCCGCCCCTCCTCGTCGCCGGCCGTCTGGCCTGGCTTCGGGTAGTGTGGTGCAGTTGTGATATTTTCCCCGATTCAGCTCGGGATGCCCCATCGCAATGATGGGAAGCGACAGTTTCCTCGTCAAAGAGGTTCTGTCTGAGAATTGGGGTGATTCACGGCCAGATTAGTGCATCCGCCTAATACGCTTTCCCCACGGTGGCGCAATTTTGGGAGCGTTGGATTCTGTCCGAACAAATCATCACTTCGCCCCACGCTTCGCATGCCCTGTTGATCTGGATTTCCACCCTTGTACCTGAAGGAACCCCCAAAGCGGCATTGATGATGACATGTGATCCTCCTCCTGCAATATGAATGATGACCTTCGGTCCATCTATCGCAGTAGTATGGTCGATTGATCCATTCTCCGCTTGCCGTCTTGGGCATTTCCTGGAAGTCCGCCCGTTGTGGAATTCTGAATTCGGGACACACGATTCACCCTTTCTGATTTTCCTATGTTCGGATAAAATCTCAACGCCCCTAGCGTTGTCCCGCTCGTGTGTCGGAACAAGTTGGGGATGATACATTGATTAGTCTTGAGGTCTCCTTTCCTAGGAATGACCTCCCTCTTTTCTTTAGAAACCGAGGGCCCCTATTTATAGGCGAGGCCGGGGTCCGCGCTGCGCGGAAAGCGCTTTGTGCGACCGCGAATTTCGCGCCCGACGCCCTTTTTTGCGCGCCATAGTCCCGCGCCGCACAGGACTTCGGCATTCCGGCGTCTCCCTCGGAACCCGATCGTTGCGACCTCTCGCCGATCAGATTCCGAGGGGGGGGCTTTTGTAGACGCCAGAAAAGTCTGTTGTTCCCGAACGAAGCTCCGGATGCGGAAAGCGAGGTCATATTTGGAGTCAGAAGCATGTTCCGGAGGGCCCGGAGGACTCGCGCGGAATTTTGGAGACCCGCGCGCAATGTTGAAGTCAGGCGCGCAAACCTCCCAGGATGCGCGCAATGCGCTGGGCCGGCGCGCAATTTTGCGCGCCCGTTGCCCGCGCGACTCCCTTGCGCGCCGGGCCCGATTCCGCGCCCGCGAAGGTAATTCCGCACCCGCGAACCGGATTCCGCGCCCGGGGTTGCCTATAAATATAAGGCGACCCCCGACGTTTTGAAGGGTTGCCGGAAGTCGAAAGGTCTCTCGTGCGCGCAATCCATCCCCTCCCGCGCGCAATGCCGATCTTCAGGTAACCTCCTTTCTTTCGCGCAAGAAAGCCTTGGGGTTCGCCTTCGCGCGCAATCCCTTGGGCTTCTTTCCTTTGAATAATTCGTCACCCTAAGGCCTTCGCGCGCAAAAGAAGCCTCTTGCGCGCAATTGCCCCCGGGGTGCGCGCAATCCAGCCCGATTGCGCGCACCCCCCTTTTTCAAAGTGGCCATTCGTTAGAGAATGAGCCGTTGCCCCCGCGCGCTATCCGAAGATCGGTGCGCGCAATCTCTACCTTCCGCGCGCAAAGCGCTGGCTCAATTGCGCGCCAGCCCGCCCATTTGCGCGCCGACCCGCGGCATTGCGCGCCAAGCTTCTCTTTTGCGCGCAATCCGCCGGGGTCGCCCCCTTTGACCCCCTGAGGGTACCCGCCTGCGTGGCGCCCGATGATCCTCATCCCGGGTGCCCGCACCGTGCGTTTTCTTCCCGTGCGGCCCTCCAGGCTCGAACGAAGTGACAGAGACCCATCGGCGGCACCACCACGTCCAAGCTGCACGACGCTAAACTGCCTAGCCTCCATCGTCCGTGCTACAAGACGTTAAACTGTTCAGCATTCGTCCTGCAGGACGCTAAACTGTACTTCGTCCGCGCGACAAGACGTTAAACTACCAAGCATCTTCGTCCGCGCGACAAGACATTAAACTGCCAAGCACCTTCGTCCTCAACACACGACGTTAAACTGTACTTCGTCTGGCAAGACGTTAAACCGTCCGCTTCGTCCTCAACACACGACGTTAAACTGTACTTCGTCCGGCAATACGTTAAACCGTCTGCATCACCCGATCTCGTGTCTCACACGCAGGATCCCCCTGGTTTGGATGTGGCCCCCACCCGCGCGTCTCTGCAGGGATGTCGGGATTGGAGTGGCCTTCACCCACGGGGGTAGAGTGTTACAGATAGAATGAACTATGTGGACTTTGATCCCTGTCTCCTAAACAGGGTACGTAGGAAGCCTCTCTGAGGTTCAATCCCACCACCTGGTCGTCCCGGTCGTATTCACGTCGGTTCGTCCATCAGTGGACCCCTCCTGGGTTCACACTTGCGTCGATTCACCTATGAATCCGCCATTGTGGGAGACTGCACATGTGTATCTCCATTGTGCTCCCCCACTGCCCCTTTTCCTATTTCTCCTTTCAGCGTCCAGCATGACGTGAAACTGTGATCCACCCGGCCGTTCCATCCCCCTCTGTGCGAGGTGGTTCGGTTCAACCCTTCGCCCGGAAGCCTCGATCTCTTCGTGAGTCGGCTTGTCGATGTCCAGCATGACGTTAAACTATATATTCGAACTACGCTGACTTTGATCCGCGCTAACGCGCGGTACGTATGAAGCCCCTACGGGGTCCAATCTCTTCACTCCATCATCCATCCTGATCCTTACCCGGGCCTCCACATCCCGGTGGGGTCATACCACTTCATTCCACTCCACTTCACTCGGGAAGCCGCCCATGTGCTGGCCCCAGCGTCGGAGGTTCCTCGCAAGGTGTTCTGTCATCTGATCCACTTCTCATGTTGACCAGTCTGATGCCGTCCCCGCTGGACGTTAAACTCGCGGCATACCTCGTGTTAAACATGGGAAGCTGAGGAAAACCTCAGGTGATACAGTTCCCCACACCCAGCGCGGGATGCCTCAGGCCATCACGCCTTCGAGAATCCCTATTAGGGACGGAAGGCAGACATGCAGAGTTGCAGGGTTAAGACACGCCCCCAACACCCGGAGCCACCCGGTCTCCTCACCACAGGTTTCTGCCCCGACCAGACCCCTTGGAGCGTCCGGGCGGAGGCAGCGTAATTAACCGGTCTCCATGGAGACATGGCGCCGGGAACGAGATTCACGAACATTCTTAAATCTATGAGGGAGACCCGGATTAGGCGACGAGTTCCGAGGAGACGTCCACGGAAGGAGGAGCCGACTTCCCATCATCCCGGTTTCGATCAAGGAGCAGACGCCCCGGAATAAGGGACGAATGCCGCCCTCCCTTGGAAAGCGGGACTGCGGGACCACAAGCCGCGCGCGCCCATCCCCTCGGGTCAACGGGTGCACGCGCGAACGCGTCCTGGCGGAACAGCGTCGGAACAGAAACCCGAAGCACATCCGCACCGAAACATATGGTATGTATTCTTATATTAAATTCTTAGGATCACATTCAAAACCATAATGTCATGAATTATACAACTTCAACATTCTCGGAGACAAACACCACTATTTAAAATATTTTAAAGATATGAAGATGGTCTACATTTCTTCCCAAATGTGTTTTGATAGATACCATATTAGTGGAATTTTTAACAAGAAGTTATAACATAGAAAACAATATCAAAGATAACAAAAATGGGATTATCCCATGTCATGAAAAGAAATATATATAGTATAAGAGATTAGGACCATAAAACAGGCTTTTGAAGGTCCATCTACAGTTGTATCTAATTATTTAATAATTATATATGCCCTCTCACACACTACCTAGTGTCACCCCATAGGATCATGAAGTAGCACCCTAACCCCAGTAGAACCGAATTTAAAGTATTCTGCTATTAAATTGGAATAAAATCAAGGAATCAAGGAATAAATCCCGTCGCAAATAGTCATGTTAAAAAATTATTTGCGACGGGGGTATTTTCCCGTCGCAAATAAGGAGGCTTTTGCGACGGGATTTTTTTCCCCGTCGCAAATCGTTTTCCCGCGATGCGCGCCAAATCGCGGGAAACGTATTTGCGACGGGGACCCGTCGCAAATAGTTTTCCCGCGATGCGCTCCAAATCGCGGGAAACGTATTTGCGACGGGGAAATATTCCCGTCGCAAATAACAAATCGCGGGAAACGTATTTGCGACGGGGAAATATTCCCGTCGCAAATAACCGGCGGCGGTAAATGGTATTTGCGACGGGAATATTCCCCCGTCGCAAATACTATGTCGGCAGAGGGTTATTTGCGACGGGACCCGTCGCAAATAACTATTTACCGGTTGACCGTAATAAATGTTGGCTAAGGTATTTGCGACGGGTCCCGTCGCAAATAATACTAGTTGCGACGGGAATCCCGTCGCAAATGAGCCCGTCGCAACTAATCTAACCTATAAATACCCCCATCCGTTTTTTTCATTTCATTCTCATTCCTTATCTTCTCTCTCTCTCAGAATCATATTTTTAGAGTTGAGTTTTTCTCTAGTTTAAGTTTTTTCTCCGGAGCCGATATTAATGTTTTGAAGAACGATCAGAACAGATCAATTTTCAAGGTATTTATCTTTATTTTAATTTTTTATTTATTTTTAATTTTTTATTAGTTTTTATTATTATTAATTAGTTGTAATTTAATTATTTTTAATTGTTTATATGGTAATTAGGAATAATTAGTAATAATTTTTAGTAATTAAGAATAAATATTAATAACTAGTAATAAATACCAATAATTAAGAATAAGGACATTATTACATTATTAGTTTATTTTATTATTAATATTAAAATAATATAATTTTTTATATATATACAGTTCTTTTTTCATCTGTGTGTTTGCTGTCTTCACATGTATTATTTGTATGTGGAGATAGAAAACGCACAGATGAAAACAGAACTGTATATAAATTAGAAAATTATATTATTTTAATATTAATAATAAAATATATTAATAATGTTATTATTTGTAATTATTGGTAATTATTTCTAATTATTGATAATTATTCATTTAATTACTAATAATTATCAATAATTAAGAATAATTAGTAATAATTACCAATAATTAACAATAATTAGTATTAATTACCTCTAATTAGTATTAATTACCAATAATTAGTATTAATTACCAATAATTAGTATTAATTACCAATAATTCGTAATAATTAGGAATAATTAACAATAATTAGTATTAATTACCAATAATTCGTAATAATTAGTATTAATTACCAATAATTCGTAATAATTAGGAATAATTAACAATAATTAGTAATAATTAGGAATAATTAACAATAATTAGGAATAATTAGGAATAATTAACAATAATTAGGAATAATTAGGAATAATTAGTAATAATTAGGAATAATTAGTAATAATTAGGAATAATTAGTAATAATTCGGAATAATTAGGATTAATTTGTATTAATTAGGAATAATTAGTATTAATTACCAATAATTAGTATTAATTAGGAATAATTAGTATTAATTACAAATAATTAGTATTAATTACCAATAATTAGTCTTAATTACCAATAATTAGTATTAATTACCAATAATTAGTATTAATTAGGAATAATTAACAATAATTAGTAATAATTAGGAATAATTAACAATAATTAGTAATAATTAGGAATAATTAGTATTAATTAGGAATAATTAGTAATAATTACCAATAATTAGTATTAATTAGGAATAATTAGTAATAATTACCAATAATTAGTATTAATTAGGAATAATTAGTATTAATTAGGAATAATTAGTATTAATTACCAATAATTAGTATTAATTACCAATAATTAGTATTAATTACCAATAATTAGTATTAATTACCAATAATTAGTAATAATTAGGAATAATTAACAATAATTAGTAATAATTAGGAATAATTAACAATAATTAGTAATAATTAGGAATAATTAACAATAAGTAGGAATAATTACGAATAATTAGTATTAATTAGGAATAATTAGTAATAATTACCAATAATTAGTATTAATTAGGAATAATTAGTATTAATTACCAATAATTAGTATTAATTACCAATAATTAGTATTAATTACCAATAATTAGTATTAATTACCAATAATTAGTATTAATTAGGAATAATTAACGATAATTAGTAATAATTAACGATAATTAGCAATAATTAGTAATAATTAGGAATAATTAGTATTAATTAGGAAGAATTAGTATTAATTAGGAATAATTAGTATTAATTAGGAATAATTAGTATTAATTAGGAATAATTAGTATTAATTACCAATAATTAGTATTAATTACCAATAATTAGTATTAATTAGGAATAATTAACAATAATTCGTAATAATTAGGAATAATTAACAATAATTAGTAATAATTAGGAATAATTAACAATAATTAGTAATAATTAGTATTAATTAGGAATAATTAGTAATAATTACCAATAATTAGTATTAATTAGGAATAATTAGTAATAATTACCAATAATTAGTATTAATTACCAATAATTAGTATTAATTACCAATAATTAGTATTAATTACCAATAATTAGTATTAATTACCAATAATTAACAATAATTAGTAATAATTAGTATTAATTACCAATAATTAGTATTAATTACCAATAATTAACAATAATTAGTAATAATTAGGAATAATTAACAATAATTAGTAATAATTAGTAATAATTACCAATAATTAGTAATAATTACCAATAATTAGTAATAATTACCAATAATTAGTAATAATTACCAATAATTAGTATTAATTACCAATAATTAGCAATAATTACCAATAATTAGCAATAATTACCAATAATTAGCAATAATTACCAATAATTAGCAATAATTACCAATAATTAGCAATAATTACCAATAATTAGTAATAATTACGAATAATTAGAAATAATTAGAAATAATTACCAATAATTAGCAATAATTAGCAATAATTAGAAATAATTAGCAATAATTAGAAATAATTAGCAATAATTAGAAATAATTAGCAATAATTAGTAATAATTAGCAATAATTAGGAATAATTAGTAATAACTAGGAATAATTAGGAATAATTAGGATTAATTAGGATTAAATAGGATTAATTAGGAATAATTAGGATTAATTAGGAATAATTAGTAATAATTGCCAATAATGACCAATAATTGCCAATAATTACCAATAATTGCAAATAATTAGGAATAATTGCAAATAATTAGGAATAATTAGGAATAATCAGGAATACTCAGGAATACTCATGAATACTCACGAATAATCACGAATACTCACGAATAATCACGAATACTCACGAATACTCACAAATAATCAGGAATACTCAGGAATACTCAGGAATACTCAAGAACACTTAGCAAAAAAAATTATATTATCAATATTTATGAAAAAAATATTAATATTATTAAAATAATAAAAATTTATAAAATATTAAAATTATCAATATTTACAACAGATTTTGCTCTATTCTTAACATGTTCAAATCTTAAAGGGTCGCTAATTGTCAGGTCATGCGCAATAAAAAGTTTCTGTCAGCCATGTCCAATGTAAACTCTATAATTGTCCTTGCATGGTCGATCACTTCAAAAGTAATGTTGCAATCAGACAAACCAAGTCATTCCCTTCTTATCTATAAGAATCATCTCACATGAACCTTTACATAGACCATTCTTCCTTGAAAATTTAAGGGAAAAATAATGATATCCCCTCAAATTTTTAAGGAAGAATGATCTATGTAGAGGTTCATGTGAGATAATTCTTATAGTTAAGAAGGGAATGACTTGGTTTGTCTGATTGCAACATTACTTGCGAAGTGATCAACCATGCAAGGACAATTATAGAGTTTACATTAGACATGGCTGACACAAACTTTTTATTGCGCATGACCTGACAATTGACGACCCTTTAAGATTTGAACATGTTAATAATAGAACAAAGTTTGTTCTGAATATTGATAATTTTAATATTTTTTAATTTTTTTTATTATTTTAATAATATTAATATTGTTTTTTCGTAAATATTGATAATATTTTTTTTATTACTAATAATTAGTAAACGAAATCTGCTTGGATAATGAAGGGAAAATTTATAACCATCTCCACAACGATGATTATCAAATTTCCTTTCATTATTCAAGCAGTTTTCCTTTTGCTAAGTATTGCTAAGTATTGCTAAATTAGTAATAAATAGTAATAATTAGCAATAAATTGTAATAATTAGTAATAAATTGTAATAATTAGTAATCCTTGCTTGAGTGTTTTTTCTAACAAATTATTCAAAACCAGTAATGCTTTTATATTTTATAGAAAAATATGGAACAGCGAGGTCGTCAACAGTCATTATTAGATGACCGCATATGGATAAATCAACGTAGAAATCCAAATGGTTCTGGTTTAAATCCAGTATATATAGAGGGTGTGGAGATTTTTTTATCATTTGCGGCATCAAATTCAGAATTTGTTTCAGAAGGAAAGATAAAATGCCCTTGCAGAAAATGTGCATTGAGAACGTTTGACACGTTTGACAAAGTGGGGGAACATCTCTTGCGTTTTGGTTTTCAAGCAGATTATGTTTTTTGGTATCAACACGGTGAACGCAGTTCCAGAGCAGGTGATACCAACTTGATTCCGGATCCATCCCAGTTTCAAGATTTAGTACATGATGTTGCAGGTTCATCTGTTCAACATACAGAAACTCCGGCTGATATAGCTTCAAATCCTGAGTTGGGACCGTCTGAATTTTATGAGTTGTTGAAGTCTGCTGAGGATGCATTATATCCTGGCTGCAAGATGAGCAAATTAGAAGCAGTTGCAAAATTTATGGCTATCAAATCAGATAACGGAATGTCAAACACATGTTTTGACCAGATATTTTCTTTGCTAAAAACACTGTTACCCGAAGGAAATGTTTTACCTGCAAATTACTATGAAAGTAAGAGGTTGGTTAGAAATTTGGGACTTACTTGTCAGAAGATTCATGCATGTTCAAATGACTGCATTTTATATTCAGGGGAAAATGAGTCGTTGGATAGTTGTCCCACATGTGGGCAACAGAGATATAAAGAAGGACAACACGGGAAGTCTGGTTTGATTCCTGTAAAACAGCTGAGATATTTTCCGCTTACATCCAGACTTCAGCGTTTATTCATGTCTAAGAATACAGCGACAATGATGTCATGGCATAAAGAGAATATTTCAACCGATAAAAGCTTGAATCATCCAGCCGATGGTGATTCATGGAAACATTTTGATAGAGTGCATCCATCATTTGCTTTAGAAGCTAGAAATGTTCGACTGGGCCTTTCCACTGATGGTTTCTGTCCGTTTGGATCTTATGGTAGTCAATATTCATGTTGGCCTGTTTTTTTAACTCCGTATAATTTACCTCCATGGATGTTGATGAAGGAGCCATATATCTTTTTGACTTTACTAATTCCAGGACATCCGAAGAAAAATATTGATGTTTATTTGAAGCCATTGATTGATGAATTAAATTTATTGTGGAGTACTGGTGTCAGTACATATGATGTTGCAACGAAACAGAATTTCATACTGAGAGCAGCATTGATGTGGACAATAAGTGACTTCCCGGCTTATGGGATGTTATCTGGCTGGAGTACACATGGTCAGAAATCATGTCCTTACTGTATGGGAGAGAACAAAGCATTTATGCTCATTCATGGAAAGAAACCTTGTTATTTTGACTGTCATCGCAGATTTCTTCCAGCTGATCATCCTTTTCGCAGAAACAGATCTCATTTCAGAAAAGGAACAGTTGAAAGGGATGGACCTCCAAAAATGCTATCAGGTTCGGAGTTAAAATCGGTTGTATTTTCATTACCTCCCATCACTTTTGGTCCCACAATAAACCAACAGAAAATTTCTGGTTTTGGGAAAGAACACAATTGGATTAAACGTAGCATATTTTGGGATTTGCCATATTGGTCTGATTTGTTGGTCCGACACATGTTAGATGTCATGCATATTGAGAAGAACTGTTTTGATAATTTGTTTCATACAGTTTTGGATACGCCAGGAAAGAGCAAAGACAATGTAAATGCACGTTTAGATCTTGCCCAAATTTGCAGACGTCCAGAATTGGAACTATTTGAGAATGTCAGAACAGAAAGGTTACTGAAACCAAAAGCAGCTTATACACTGTCTAAAGAAAACCGTTTATTATTTTGTCAGTGGATTGCAGATTTGAGACTTCCAGATGGCTGTGCTTCCAATTTGGGTAGATGTGTAAAGAATGGTCATATTACTGGATTGAAAAGTCATGATTGTCATGTTATAATGGAGAGACTTCTACCAATTGGATTAAGAGGTCTGTTGAATTCTGTGATTTGGGATTCCATAACAGACATGTCTCATTTTTTTCGGGAAATTTGTGCGGCTACGGCAGATTATGATGCTCTAGGAAAACTTGAAAAAGATGTTGTTGTAATTATATGTAAATTGGAAAAAATATTCCCGCCGTCTTTCTTCGACTCAATGGAACATTTGATGTTACATTTGCCATATGAAGCCAAATGTGGAGCTCCGGTACAGTTTCGATGGATGTACCCATTTGAAAGATGCATGCAAAAATTGAAAAGAAAAGTACGCAACAAAGCATCTGTTGAAGGATCTATTGCAGAAGCTTATTTGCAAGAGGAAATATCTTTTTTCTGCTCCCATTATTTTGAATCTGAGTATCCTTCAAAACACAACCGAATGGGACGGAATGAGAGGAATATTGATGAAATCGACAATCAATTATCTGTTTTCAACCAGTCAGAGCTTGGTTTTGGTGGAGTTTCTGAACGCTGGCTTTCAGATGATGAACATCATAGAGCTCATACGTATGTTCTGCTCAACTGTGAAGAGATGACATCAGTTGTACTGTAAGTGTTTATATCACTTATTCTATCATTTATGTTACAGTAAATAACTTTGGTTTTCATAGGTTGTATGATAATCATATCAAGAAACAAATTCCACAAATTACAGCAGCTGCTCTCGAAGAACGTCGACTGAAAAATTTCTCTCAGTGGTTTCAAAAACTGGTAACATAAATTCTTTATCTTTTAGCAACTCATTCAATGTATAGTTTACTATATTGATAATTATTTCACAAATTTTCAGGTGTCTCGACATGCTGATAAAATTGACAAACGGCTGTGTGTATTGAGTAACCCACCTTCCAAACTTGTTAAAACTTATAATGCATATGTGGTGAATGGATTTCGATTCCACACACATGCATATGGGGAATCAAAAAAAACAATGAACAGTGGAGTTAGCTTGAGAGGATCTCATCATCGAGAAAATGAAGTTGACTTTTATGGCATACTTGATGAAATCATTGAACTCTGTTATCTTGGACAACATTACATAACCATGTTCAAATGTCGTTGGTTGGATACAGAGAGAGCCGTGCGTGTTCATCCGACTCATGGAATCATCGATATTAAATGTAAAAGTGTTCTCGCAGTAAATGAACCATTCTTATTGGCTCAACAGGCATATCAAGTTTATTATGCAAAGTACTGTGCAACATCAAGAGACTTGACTGATTGGTGGAGTGTAATAAAAATCAAAATTCGAGACAATCAGTTTAGTCAAAGTGAATGTGCTTTCACTGATGTGCAAAGAATTGAAGTTTTTCAAGAGAGTACTCAAAATCAATCTTTTTTACAAAGAGACATGAGTATCGATGACGACACCCCACATTTAAGAGTCGGTGATGACGATGATGTTAATGATGTCACACATGAATTTGAAATGGTAAGAGATGAAGCAACTGCAACTCGAATGGATATCGATGATGTTGAGGAGGAATATGAAGATGACATTGACATATATGAAGATGATGATGAAGATGAACACTTATAGAATTCCATGGTATTTATATACAATCATAATATGTATATATGTATATATAATAGTAATTATCAATTATTTGCTAACATTAACATTTTCTGTTTCAGATGGACGAGGCCACATTTCGTGAGTTGACGGATGCTGACCTGCCTTTCGATGCGGATGAGTTGCTGGCAGATGACCCTCAGCCTGCAGGCGCTTCAGGGAGTACGCGGAGGGGGCGCGGTCTTGCACGATTGATGATTCCTGACCCCGTCCCCGAGCGACGTCCACGCCTTGGGTTTGATCCGCGCACCCGGAGGTGTGATAACCTGTGTGATAACCCGTGGATTTGACTAAGATTTCAATAATCTATTCACATAATAAATGTTTATTATTTTTTTTTCAGTTTTCCGCATATAGCAGTCGGACAGGGCAGCGCTATTTTGCGCAACTATTTCTCTCAGCCGTGGACCACATGGGAGCAGATTCCCATTGATGTGCAGCAGGCCATGTTCGACCATTGGCTGGTACGTACGTAAATAAATAATTTTTATTTTGAAAATTATTTCATTTCTAACTTGATATTTTGATTTTTTTTGTAGGGTTTATGGTATCCGATCGAGGATACCATGCGTGACGCCATCCACGAGGCATGGGAGGTGGCCATGCGTGATCGCCTTCGTCAGTTTTTGCACAATTTAAGAAAAGCTGCGATGAAGAAAGCAGGAGTGTCAGATTTTGAGGAGTCATGTAGAGCACACCGACCAGAGTATATTTCATCCCATGTATGGGATGGATTATGTGCGCACTGGTTGAGTGGTGCCTTTCAGAGGAGATCATCGCTGGGGAGGCAGAATCGGGGGAGACAGGAGGTGACTCATCGAGCTGGGAGTCGTTCTTTCAGTACTCATAGACAGCATCTGGTACGTACATTATTTATAAATATTTTATATAACTATAAATATTAACAGTTTATTTTTTATTCTTATAGGCTGTCGAGCACCCCGATATTACAGAGTACGACGTATATCGGAGGATGTATAGTGATCCTGCTACTGGGGAGCTCAGAGGTGATCGTCAGCATCACATCGTGGTCAGTATAATTTGTTTTCAAGTTTAAAAATTAACTGCATATAATATATTCACAATTTTAATTTTAAATTGCAACTATAGGAGTCATATGAGGCCGCAGCGTCACAGACCCGGCCTGAGAGTCAGGCCGAGTCATCAGATCAGACCACTGCCCGTCAGTTTGATGAGGCGGCATGGATGCAGGCCACCCAGTATGCTTTCGAGAAGGGCCGGGTAGTTGGTATCGGCTCTCGACTGACTCCCGGAGATTATTATGGCAGTGCTGCGATGTCGGCGTCCAGCTCGAGAGGAGCTCGTGCATCTTTTTCTACACAGTATGAGGATCAGTTGCGATCTCAGACTGCACAGATAGAGAGTCTCCGACAGGAGCAGGAGCAGATTCGTCAGCAGCATGAGGAGGAGCGTCGACGCCAGCAGCAGCTGTACGAGGAGCAGACGAGGCGGTGGCAGCAGCAGCATCAGGAGCAGATGGAGTACATGCGCCGACTCACTCATGCTTTAGGGGTGGAGTTTCCTCCACCACCATCTGCAGATCCCCCACCTCCCCCCCTCCTTCAGATTAGATTTTGTATTTCAGTTATAAAATTTGAGAAATCAAATTTTTTTTTTCTATTCGTAGTTTCTGTCTCATTATAAAATATTAATAATATTATATTTTTAAATAACAATATTAATATGAATAATAATATTATTTATATTTTATAATATTAAATTTTATATATATATTAAAATTTTATAATATTATAATTTAATTATTTTTTTTGTAATACTTGAATTATTTTAATATTTGAATGTAAAATAATTCTATTATTTTTATATTAATTAAAATAACTTATTAATATTTTTGTATTTATGAATTATAATTGTATTATTATTATATTAATTAAATCATTTATTAATATTCTATTATTTTTTATTTTTGAATTATAATTTTACTATTATTATAGTAATTAAAATAATTTATTATTTTCATTTGTAAATTATAATTCTATTATTATATTCATTAAAATAATTTATTAAAAATTTATTTTTTTTATTTTTTTTATAGTATTTGCGACGGGATACTATACCCGTCGCAAATACTAATATTATTAATAGTTTTTTATTTTTTTTAAAAATATTATTTGCGACGGGACCCGTCGCAAATACTATCAATATTATTTGCGACGGGATGCGATGCCCGTCGCAAATACTAGTATTATTAATATTTTTTTATTTTTTTAAAAACGTTTTTGCGACGGTACCGTCGCAAATAGTATTTGCGACGGTACCGTCGCAAAAGGTAGTCGCAAATAGTATTTGCGACGGTACCGTCGCAAAAGGTATTTGCGACGGGTCCCGTCGCAAAAACGTTTTTAAAAGTTTTTACAAAAATACGGAATACTATTTGCGACGGGGACAATGCCCGTCGCAATAAACCGCTATAGCGACGGGCCCGTCGCAAATAAGTGTAGTTGCGACGGCGTTTTCAGCAACGGGCTATTTGCGACGGGGTCCCGTCGCAAAAAGCCATTTGCGACGGGATCCCGTCGCAACTAGCCCGTCGCAAATAGCTGTTTTTCTAGTAGTTACATTATATTTTAACACAAAACTTATAAAATATATTTTTTACTCTCTTTTGAGAATAAATTTCTTTCAATTTACCATAGCCCTTCATATCAGTCATTTTAAACATCAAGGAATCCTAGGGAAAGAAAATAATATTACAGTGATCTTATATTCTAAGTAAGGTATGCTGGTAGTGGATGATATAAAGATTCAATCACAATTGTAAATATGGAATGTTAAATAACTAAACACATATTATATTTAAATATCACAATTATCATGGTATGATAAGGAAGAATAAATATTCCAATATAAATAATTCAACACAAAATTCATTGAAATCGATAATTAGATAATGAAATTTATCCATAGATTAGAACATATTGAAAAAAATATGGATGATAAAAATAGAATTATGAATGATGGAAAGGGTTAATTGTTAGATATTATGTACCTAGAAATTTTAAACCCTAACTCTTAATAGTTATCCTCAGTGGATTTTAAAACTACATGTACAAACCTGTTTAATTTGGTCAACTAATTTGTCTCATGAGACCTTTCGATGAATCGATGGGAAATATTATATTTAATCCCAACTTGTCACCATAACTCCTCAGTATTACTTATATATATAATAATAAAATTTCTTCAAAACCAATGTGACTTATAAAATATCTATATTGGGTAAAGGATACAGATTTATCAATATTTCCAAAATAAATCAAAAAAAATTCAAAGTAAACACTATATATAAAAAAATGTTTTACGGTTTAGGAAATAATAATATATATCATTCAAAAAATTGAATATTTAAATTAAATATATTGTCCACTGAAAAATTATTACATCAAAGTGATTGTTTCAAGATAATGATTATAATCACAAAAGTATGTGAGATTCTATGATAATATTTATCGGTTGTTAATATTCATGTAAAATAGAATTGGATGAAATAATTCATATTAAATCATAAAATACAATGAATAAAGAAGTATTCATGATATAACATGTCAATGGGGACACCACGTAAAATAAAATTGGTCCACAATAAAAAATAATTATCAAAGGAATTTCAATTGAGGTGAAATATCTTACCATACAATTTTTTGGTTGAATTAAATTTGAACACTTGTAAAATGGTTTTAATGTTTTTAATAACTCAGAACAGAAACATATTAACATTTATAATATCATATATTATTCTTTTATAACATTTTATTAAATAATTTATCCTTATTTTCATTCTTTTGGGTGTTGATTTCCTTGTTTTTCAATAATGTTTTGAATTGTTTTTTTAATGGTTCCTCTTAAATAGATATGTATTTAGTAATCTTTAATATTAAACAATATAATAAATATCTTATATTTTCATTATAAGTTTATTTATTGTAATTTGTAAAATTTGGTGATAGGAAATAAAATACACCATTTTTTGGAGATGGTAGGTCGTGTGTACACATGAACATTGTTTCCGTTGATATTTCATTTTCAAATAAATAAAAATGAATTATATATATATTTGTAAATAGAAATATATTGTAATTATATTTTCATAATTGTTTCATTTATATAAAATATTGATAATAAAACCATCCTTAATGCTTTCCATGTAATGTGTGAGCTAATCACAACGCTTTGTGAGGAAGTAGTCTCTTGTACGCACAAGAGAAAATATTGTATTCCCAAATGATAGAATTCAGGATGGTATGTGTGTTATAATAATTAGATAAGAATAAAAAATAAAAATATTATATATATCATATATATAATTTATAATTTATAAATTCATCATTATTAATATCTATGAATGATAGTAATAGAAAAATAAAGGACATCGATTCATGAGGCGGCAGTCCGTCGTACACATGAATACTGATTTTCTATATAAATTAGCATATGTGTCTGATGATTTTGGAGATAAATGTAACATAAAAAATTATATTATATTTATTGTAATTTGGATTTTATAAAATTATGTTATCATAAGAGTTGAATTATGTGGTTAAGGAAAAAAATTGTTAGAAGAGTATTACCTCTTTTTCATATATCCTCCTTAGTTTTGCACTAAAACCTCAAAAAATGGATTAATTACAAAAATAAGGGTTATTGGTTGTTATTATGACCATTGGGTTATGATTTTATATGTTCATGGGAAAACATTTTTTGAATTTGTAGATTGTAGATGATAGGGGGAACCTTTTATACGAATGTGAGAACACACATTGTGATTTTTGAAATGAAGTTAGGTGTACCAAATTTTTTACCCATGAAATGATTAAATAATCCTATAAGATTTACCTTTTTAGGTATAAGGTAGAAATATTTACATAAAATGGGTTTTAGATAAGTTTTAGGCAATTCTTAATCCTTATATTCTATGTTTAACCACTATATAAAATCATTACCTTAATCATTGTAAATAATTTTAAATTTATTCAATAATAATTACGGTAAAAAATTAAGGTGACCTTATGAGATAATATTTTTTACAATGGTTAAAAATATGGAATACAGTTTATAGAATTAAAATTTCATAATTGGAATAATTTAATTTAAAATTAATCTTCCAGGTTTGATGACAATGTAGGTTTTTAAAATTGAAATGGTAAAAAGTTTGAAAAAGTTTTTAAAACAATTTTAAGTATAACACTGATTAAAATTACCAAAATTGGGTTAATATATGTATTATTGATAATTATTACATTAAAACCAATTGAAAATATAATTTAACTTCATAAATTATTTAAAAAAAATTACAGTTCTCACCAAAAAAGCAGTATTTCTCACTATTCCCAAAAAATAACCATCATAGAAAAATTCAAAAAACATACCCAATTTTTTTTTTGTGATACTATGTGTTAAAATAATAGATTTATTTTTAAATATACATTTTATGACTATGGTATAAATTTATTTTATATTATGAGCACCAAGAGTGATTGATCCATCATTTAAAAAATGCAGTTTTACTGAAAATATTTCTTATTCATTTAAATGATTCAAATTATTATTAATAATTAATATATAATGAATAAATGTGTATAAAATTGAAATTCTAATAAGTCATTTAATACTATTCATTACATCATTTTCAATATCTAGCTGATAAAAATATAATTAAAGAATAATTTAAATATTTTATATTTGTTAGGTAAACCCTGATCTTGCATGTAATGCAAGCTTTAGAATGAATTTTTTGTTACGTGTTACATAAGATAAACTTAGGGTTCTATGTAGATAATTTTAAAATTTGGATTATATGTAATATATACTATTTTATATAATTAATTTATTTAATTATAAATATATCATTAAGTATTCAAATGTTATATTCTTTTTATTCTTGGTGTTGTGTGTTATACATGCTATAAAATACAAGGTCCTTATTTAGAATTTTATTGTGTTACATTCTCCCAATCATAATAATCTATCATCCTCACAATTTAAAACTTTATTATGTAAAATTGGTTTTGATATTTTTAATTTATTTTTTTAATTAAAACCTCATTGTTATTGGGTTAATAAAATATCTTCTCAAAAATAGATAACGGGATGTACAAAGGTCTCATGTAATGACATGTAACTAGGTTTCAAAGTAGGATTAATTTTGTGAAATGTGATGATATGGACATGGATGAAAATTTTAATTAATTATAGTGAGTTATTTTGGTCATTGATTCTATGAAATTTCATGATTAATAGAATATTGAGGTGTTCAAATGCATAAATCTAAAATTATTTAAAAGCCCATCATCTCAACAAAAAAGAATGTATTAAGAAAAAATTAGTTCAATAATATTTTCCCTAGAGTTGGAAAATTCATTTACTCTATATTAATACAAATATATATATATATGATATGTTTTATTTGATGAAAAAAATCATCAATTTATTATGCTCTGATGAATTTAAGATTCATCCCTCACTCCATTAGATGAATTTATAAAAATTTAATTATACTCATGATGTAATAAAATTAACCATTAACATAAAATATGTTCTATAAAATAATTAAAAAATTGTTCCCCTATATTTAATAAAACAAAACTAAATTTAAAAAATTCTGTAATAACACATGAATTTAAACATAATAAATTAAAAAATAGTTAACCTTAATGTTCTTCTAAAGTATATAGGACCAAATGTAGATATATGGTTACAAAATAAATATTATATTCCCTAGAAAAAATTAGGTGTCTTCACATACTAAACATGGGAATACCGTCATCATGTGTTGTCTTAATACATGGTAATAACATAAAATACAGAAAAAATTAATTGAACCATGAAAGATTCCTAATTATTTATATATGAAATAGGTAATAGGATATATTCTATAAACCGCACAATTTTATAGACTATATTAATAGTAGCATAACATCTTTGATATCAAATCCTTAATCAATTAAAAGGAAGTTAGTTATATCCAATTTAATTTATACATATCAAATATCACATTATTACAACATAATTTTATCAGTATCAGGAACATATTAAGGGTTATAATTTATTCAATCAAGTGTTTTACAAGAAGGAAAACATTCCACTGAATCATTTTCCTTTCCATCAGTATCGTTTAACACAAGTATTAAAATCATTAATAAAAAAGTACTATAATAAGACCCTTATATATTTTTTAATATATATAACCAATAAATCATTGATAAAATATTAAAATAACATAATTATTTAATCCAAACACCATTACATTAGTTATTCCATTTTTATGTGGTAATCGAACAAGCTTGAATTTGTTACATTCAACTGTTTTGAGCTTTTTTTGCTTTACTATAGGGGAATTTATTTTCTTAGTTCACCATTCCCTTATATTTTAATTATTGATCATTAAAATATTATTTCATTCCACTAGAAAAATTAGCATGATTTAATTTTTGTGTACACTTAGTGAAATATCAATTTCCTCTTTATTATATGCCATTGTTTTTCCTTCCACAATTATCACATTAGGGAAATCATTCTTTCCTTTATTCACATAATCTGTCTTTATTATTATCGCTAACTTTTTATCTTACCTACCATTTAATTGATAACACTAGGATAATTATATAAATATCTTGTTATAACATCATTCCATGTCCTCATATGAATCGAATTTTTGGGAGAGTACTTCACATTAAATATTTTCATTAAACCATCAATGAAATGATAATTATTATTATATGGATAATGTGCATTTGTGAGGTTCATATTTCTTCCACTGGAAACCATTTATAAAAAATTTAATACACTAAATTAGATAATATCATTATTAAACATAATTTATAATCCAAAAAATAGATAATTAATAAAAATATAATGAAAATTTTATAAATAAATAATCTCAAAATAATAAATATGGTTTATTTGGATGTTCTCCTATACTTATCCAAAAAGAATAACATAGTGTTTTATTTCCTAATCTATTTTGTCATAAATATAATTTTAATATTTTTTACATATGTTTCTCTAAGACAAATTGAATCTCCATGAACCCAATAAGTCAAGAGTTAGTGCCTGCAACCATTACATTAGCATAAGATACAATGAAACAGATACCAATGGAAAAAATATTTCAGTATTATTGGTAAAAAAATACATATATGAGTGTTAAATTAAATTTTAAATCATAAATTAAAACATAATATTTGTTTAATTTATTTTAGGGAAAACATTATTTCATATAGTATATCCATGCACATTAGCCATTATAAAATTCCTGGAATTTTGTGGAATCAAAATAATATAATGGTTAGATCAAATATTCAATAAAGGTTACATATAGAAGAAGAAATCAGGAATCAATAATTTTAATCAATATGGAATGGGTAATACATGAATATACATTACATTTATATAACGTGACTATCAAGGTAACATAATGTAAAATCATTATAGAAAGGTAAATAATTGAACACAGATGTTATTTAAATCAATAATCTAATAATGAAATGCATGCAATGATTATAACATAGAAAACATATCATGGATATTGAAAAATATGTCCCAAATGAACTAAAAGATAAATTATTGGATTTTATGTCTTTGGAATATGAAAACCTCTACTATTAAGATGTATCATCGAGGAAGTATAAAAACACAAGTAGAAAACCATTTAATTTGACCAAATGATTTTCCTAAAGAGACATGTTGATTCATAGAGGATATATATAATATTCAGGCCCCATACATCACTACCAGTCCAAATCATTCCACTTATATCAAATAGTATATTTAATTCATAGTCAACTTTCCTTATCAAATATCCATATTGGGTAAAGGATGAAGATTTATCAATATTTCCCTAATAAAACAAATAAAAGTTAATATAATAACCATATTTAAAAATTGAATAATTTATGAAAATAATAATATCAAGTATCAAAGAACGTGGATACATAAAATAAATATAGTTTCCAATTAAAAATTACTACAAGAATGTCATTGTGTCTAGAGAATGTTAACAATTTTAAAAGGAACTAAGATTGTTCGATAACTTTTACAACATGGTAATTTTCATATAAAATAACCTTGGATGAAATAAATCAAATTGAAACGTATAATACCATTTTTAATTTAGTATTACTGTTATTAATTATTAAAGGGTTGTTATAAACACCACAAAAAAATTCAATTAGTGTATAATAACAAATAAGTCTCAATGGAATGTAAATTGATGTAAAATCACTTTCATGATGCCTCCTTTTGGTTAAATGATATGTAACCACATGTATACTGATTTAATATTGTTATTAACTTAGAAAATATCCATATTAATATTTATACAATCATATATTTTTCTTCTATCACCAATTCAAAATAAAATTCTCATTATTTTCATTTTTTTCAGAGTTAACTTCCATATTTTTCGAGTATGTTATGAATTTTTATTTTTTTACCACTTTTATATATCATGATATAATAATATATAAAATTAAAATCTTTATATAGATATCATATATATTCATTACATATTTATTTATAGTGAACCCTAAAATTTTGGGGTGGGAAATTAGATGCACCGTTCATTGAGACGGTATGACGTACATTTTCTTGAACAATGTTTATGTATTATTAATATATTGAATAAAGAAAAATAAATGAAATATATATTATCATTAAAGTATCAATATTATGTCATATATATCACATATTTTTAAAAAACAATTTCGTATTTCATTCAATGTAAATTTTGAATGAATCACATCCCATCGCGAGGGGTTAGTCTTCTATACACACGAGCGATTATATCATATTCCCAAAAAATGGAAATAATGAAGGTAATTGTGATAAAATAATTACACATTCATAATAACATCATAAATATCAATTATATCTTATATAAATTATATTTCCATCATTATTCCCAACTATGGATGGTTGTAATGGGAAAAAATGACAATGATTTTGGATGCAGTAGTCCATCATACACACAAATGAAATTTTTGTTACCCATTTTTTAGAATTTTGTAATGATTTAGGTTTCACACAAAACATTAAAAACGTCATAAAGTATAGATGTTACTAAGGATATTATATAATAACTGAATAATAATAATTGAAGTTGGTGGAGAATGAAAGAAAATAAAAACACCATAAAAGAACATTATCTATTATTTGATTATCATGGTTGTTGTTTAACTGAAACTTCCTAATGAATATTTTTTTCCAATATATGGTGAATATGATAAAGGGAAGTAATTAGGGAGTAACTTTGATAGTATTGGTTCAACCAATGTGGTTTTATGTGGTATAATAGAGAAGAGAGTGAGAGGCATTTTATAAGTGTGGGACACTTGGAATTTTTGAACGATGTTAGGTTTACCCATATTTTTACCTAAAAAAGATTTAAATAATGTCAAAAAAGAAATAAAATTTTAAAATTTTCTCATCCAATTGGTTTTAGACATGTTTTGTTTCATTCAAACACACTATATTCTAGGTTTGACCAGTAAGGGAACCTGTTTGTAGCTTAATAACTATAAAAAAATATTTTTTTTTCACTAATCATTATAGTAAAAAATTATGTTTTTATTAATAAATATAAAACATTATTCTGATACCAATTATGTAAACCATATTATCAAATTTAACTCACAAAATTAGATGAATTTAATTTATAATAAATCATTTAGATATGAGGAAAAAGAGGCTTTTAATGTGAAAATTATTACAATTATAAAATTATATTATATAAAATTCAATATTAAATTGTTTATACATTCCTAAATTGGATTAATATATGTATAATATAACAATTTTTACTTTAAACCCATTTAAAAATATAATCTAATAATTTAATTTATTTGACCAAAATAGCATTTTTCAATTAGAATTCTGTATTTTTTAACATTAATCAAAAATTGAAACATGTAAGAAATATCTCAAACATTCATGCTAATATAATTTTGATCTTATTATTCTGAAAATTATTTTTCATTTTTCATATAAATTTTCTTATTATGGTAAAAATATTATTTTTAAATTTTGTACACCATGCATGATTAATTCGTCTTTTTGAAAAATTTAGTTTTTCCAAAAATAATTATTTTTCCTATAAATGATTAATATTAATATTTATAATGAATAAGAAACCAATAAATGTGTCTGAAATATATATTTTTATATGATATTTAATCCTATATATACCCTCTATTACATGTTCTATGTGATATCTATAACACTAAATACTATTATTATTATTATTATATTGTTGTTCAGTAAAACTAATTCTTGGATGTAACATAAGCTTTAAAAAGAAACTTTTTGTTGTCTGTAAAACAAGAAAGATAATTTTTTTAATATAATCTAATATATATATTCAATTAATCAAATTATAAATATTTCATAATGTCTCGGGGTGTTATATTCCTTTTATACATAGTAGTGTGGGTTATACACACTATCAAATTAAATGTCCATATTTTATATTTTTGGGGGTTTACAGATGATTCACATGTATCCCTAACCATTACGGAATATTATCCTATTGAGGGGGTCTTTTACCCATTCCATGTCATAATTTATCAATGTCAATCCATGAATAGTTAGAAAAAAACTAGTTCAGATAAACAATCTTACCACACTGGTGACAACACATGAGTGCAACAAGGAAACCCTTGAGAATGTGAAATTTCCAAATATAATTTTATAGCCCAGTACAGTGTCTCTTGTAAAGACCCAGAAATTTCAAGGAAATGTTTTCTATATTTCTTATATGGAATTTTACAAGAGTGTAGTTTCTGACGGCGCTTGATTTTGAGGTCCAGTGTGCCCGGAATCAATATCCGAAGTTTAGCTCGTGTATGTTTAGTGAACGAACGAGCGGGTTTTTCTAACGTTTGAATCGGTTCTCTGAATTGAAAACTAAGGGCACCGATGAACTCGTATCATTGGTTTTTTTCTTAAGAAGACCCTTTCGGGAGTTGCGTTTGTTCGGGTGGAGTGTTACTTAATTGGGTTAACTAATGAATAAAATTAAATTATGTGCAACAGATTTTATTTTTATTCAAGGAAGTGTTAATCTAAGCTAAAGTGGTTGGGTGGGACCCACATCCTAACTAATCCACTAGTTAGGATATTAGTGGGGTGGTTCCCACACGAGCCCCACCCTTTCAACTTCCTCAACCCCCTATTAATTAAGGTAATGCACCTGCACCCCCTTTTTTAAATAAAGTCAACTCGTGTGGTTAATTAAATATTAAACGCCTCTATTAACTGACCGGCTTAATCGTTGAAACTAATTCAATTAATTATTGATTCCTTTTTGGCCTTTCAAGAGCATTGGCATGAGTAATAAAATAAGACAAACTATTATATTATTGGTGGTTAGCTTGTTGAGAGGGGGCTTGGGGGAATTACTCGATTCCTTGAACCTTTTTCTTCCTCGACGTAGAACGCGAAGAACGCGAAGAACGTCGACCTCCGACGAAGGTCGACAAGAATGTCGGATCCTCGGATATCGATGATGTGACACCGACGAATCCTTTCTCCGTGACACAACGATCCTCCTTCCGTGACTCCTTCTTCCGTGATGTGCAATCCCGTGATGAACCTTTGTACAACTTTTCCCCGAGGTAGGGGATTTATATTCTTTTTGTTCGTGATTACCTTCATCGCTGATTTCCATCTTATTTGAGCCCCCTGATATCATAATAATGGGAGGAGGTCAGACTGCACGAACATGGCCGGCCCACCTCCCCCCTTGGTGGATTGATTTTTTTGTGGCACGTGTAAGGCGGCGTGGTTCCGTTGCACTACACGAAATCTATGAATTGGGCGAAGAAGTGCAGCGCCGTCGCGCCATGCTGGAAAACCACGAAGAGACGCGATTTGTTTTTTTGGCGTGCGGATCGATGGGCCATGACAGAATGGGCCGCAGGGGTAATTTGAAGTCTTTGAAGCGAAGGGAAGGTCCTGGGAAGACCGCATGCGGATATAGAATTAAATTCGGACCACCAGAGAGCGTCTGGTGGTCCGCGGAAGGTACTGCCGGTGCGCCACGCCGCCGGCAAGAGCCGCAACGAATGAAGCCGTGGTGGAGCCTGGATCCCGCGGCCGCGTGGGATCCGGTGGAGGAGAGACGCGAAGATCCACCACGTCGGAGGCAGAGGATCAGCCCCCACGTGGGGGCCGCAGTTTCAAAATAGGGGGGGGGGCATTGCGCCCCTGGTTTCTTCCGCTCTGTTGATTCGGCCGAGATGCTTGGTCTGCAGGCGTCGCGCCGCACCAGCCCCAGGCCGGGCCGGGCCGTGCCGCCCCCAGGCCGGGCTAGGCCATGGGGGCTGGGCCGTTCCCACCGGGCTGGGCCGTGCCACAAAGGGCCGGACCCAGACCCTGATCGGGTCAAACCGGTTCGGGCCGACCTGGGGGGGGGGGGGTCAGATCGGGCCCGAACCCCCTAATTTCGGACAGTTTCGTTCTAACGCCCATATCTTGGGCCACGAACCTCCGATCGACACACCATCTGTTTTGATGTGATCCTAGGATCGAGACGGTCGTTTCAGTATTTTATACTCAAGTTTTTGAAGCTCATTGAGTACAGCCGGGTAGGTTCGGATACGAAACCAACTAGGCCCTCAGAGCGGAAATGCTTATATCTTGAGCTCTGGATGTCCGATTGACGTGTCGTCGACTTTGTTGGATTACTCCTAATGAGACGGAACTTTTGGAAAACTTCTCCTAAGTTTTGGTTGTAGTTGGATAGTGTCCGGGTAGGATTGTACCTGAAATCCAATCGGGCCCCTAGAACGGAAAAGCTCATAACTTTTAGACCGGACGTTCGTTTGACGAACCGTCGTCGGCATTGGGGATAACGATGAGAAACAGTCCCTATGAGAATACCCTATGAGATTTCGGGGAACAGTTGAGATACGGCCAGGTTGCTTCGCACACGAAACCAACCGGGCCCTTGGGACGAAAAGGCTAGTAACTCACAGACCGGGTGTCCGATTGAAGCGCCATCTGTTGCGTTGAGACCCCTATGACGAGGAAGTCCCTTGAGATAATTTTCGTGGGACTTTGAGATACTTGGAGTATCGACCAGTAGCTCATGGAGCGGACCCTCTCGGCGACGAGCGTGCGGAGTACGGAGACCGTGTAGCCGGCAGAGACCTGACGACTGCTTGACCGATTCGACTTGGAGTGAGTCGACTAGCCTAGTGGAAAGAGAACTACTTTGTTTGGGTGCATACCCATGGCGGACGTAGCACTACTCAGTTTGGGTGCAGACCTGCGATACTCATCCGGAGAGTACCTCTGTAGGCTTTTAGGGGGGATGCACTACTGTGTTTGGGTGGCATACCCCGACAGGAAGCACTACTGTGTTTGGGTGGCTGACTCACAATATAGGACAGGAGGAGTACCTCAGCGGTCTTAGGTTAGTGAGCAGTACCTCGAAGTCATGACAGGATCACTGTACACTCCAGAGACGGGGCTCTTTAGTAGTTATGATTTCGTTAATGAAAATCCCGGTTTGAGATGAGTCTATGACCTTTGTGTTTACCTCATGATTAAGATGGGTCACTTGACAACTTAGGTATATGTATGGACATATACCTGGGTAGTGGTTATCTATTGATTTCCTAGTCTTTGGGTTTCCTCATTATTGAGAAGGGTTACTTGATAACTTAGGTATATGTATGGGCATATACCTAGGTAGAGGTTATCTGTTGAGATCTTCTTGTGGTTATCTTTGTTGGATTTAGAGAGACCTTGAGGGTCTCGGGGTCCCTACTGAGTATCGTTATACTCACCCCTACACGGGCTATGCCCGCACCTCGTTGTGTTGGTTGCAGACGACGAGCAGTGGTGATGGAGTCCGAGTGTTCGAGGACTGGACGGTACCCGGAGGTGGACCTCACGACGAGTCAGTATCAGGAGGTGGACTTCACAGTGAGACAATACTCATAGGAGGTTTACGGGAAAGATCATTGTGGATGCTATCTGTACCTACCCTTCAGGTTGGATCCTTGGTGGACGATCCAGGAGATGCGTTATCTGTACCTACCCTTCAGGTAGTATCTGAGGAGGAAGACCCAGTAGCTAATTCCATTCATCCAGTTGTTGTCTTTTTCTATTGTACTTTCATTCAGTTGTAGCTGTACTTTCAGTTGGGTTTGTATTATGGCTCACTTACTATTCAGAACCTTCTTTTGTTCATAGTGTATTACTTCCTCTTGTACTCTGTGTGTTTGTTTACTTCTATAGAGGAAATTGCTTCCCAGTTATCAGGATTTACGCCTTTGGTACTAGTCGCCAGCCCCGGGCCTATGGAAGGAGGGCTTGGGGTAGTCACGGCACGGCCCCTGAGGAAGGGTCGTGACAAATTGGTATCATAGGAGTTTGGTTCTACCGCAGAACATATAACTCTAATATTTGCTTTCTATAAAGTGACAATGTTAAGAGTACCGAGTGTGGTTTTCAGTTTAGGGAGTCCAGTGTTGGTGCGGGCGGCCGACGTATCCATACACCAAGACCTTGACAACTAATTTCTGACTTTGTGCATGAAAACACTGATTGCGTTTTTGTTTTCAAAGGTTTTCCCTTAAAACAGCTCAAACCAGGTCAGCTCACCAGGTATAATTCATTTGACCGTGTCACGTTGTTTCTTAAGGATGTATTTTCACGAAGGACCAGCTAGAGCCCAGAGGGATGTGCGTACTGACAGCCTGTCGAGCGACGAGGCTTCGGTATAGGGCCCCCTTATAGTTGAGGCACCACCAGAGGCACCAGCGCTACTACCATACGTTGGGCCACCGATGCCACCAGCCCCAGTAGTAGGTGATGCACGTCGCTTAAGTGCGCTACATGTGTTCCAGCGCCAGAGGCCACCTAGGTTCTGGGGATATACGGATCTGCAGGCAGCTGATGATTGGATGGAGGCTGTGGAGAGAGTCTTTAGGCTAGTGGGGAGACTAGAAGACTTCATGGAGATCTTTGCTGCCAGCCTCCATCAGGCAGCAGCAGGGAGGTGGTGGAGCCACTTGTTACAGTTTTACAGTGGGATGAACTTCACATGGGGAGACTTCGAGACCTTCTTCAGGATGGATTTTGTACCAGTAGCTCTACACCCCGAGCGTGTTCAGCAGCAGCTGCCTTGCCGCAGGTTTTTCGATCAGTACCCGGGTCATTTGTGGGAGTAGACAGATGGTGCAGAGGTCCAAGAGGACTAGCGCCAGTGTCCGAGAAGCAGGAAGTGTTATAAATGCACAGGAAGGGTCACCTGGCATGTGATTGTTTGACTCCCCACACAGTTGATCCACAGACATTGGAGGATCCACCGAGACAGAAGCAGCGGCGGGTGCTTGAGCAACAGCCGAGCGGTGGAAAAGGCAGTAGAGCTCCAAGATAAGGTGGACAGGAGCAGAACTAGTGGATTCCTTTTTGTTCTTGGTACTTATAGTTCCATGTTGCTGTTCTATTTGTGTCTTTGTACCATGAGCTGCAATAATAGAATACACTTATCCTAGTGATAGCTGCTTTCATGTCCTTTTGTTTGGTTGATACTGAGAGGTTCTGGTTAAAAACTGTTGACTTGACTCTCACATTTGAGATTTCTACTGGAGGAGACCCAATGACCTCACACTGATGCCGACAGTGTGACTCTACCCTTGTAGGCGAGAGTGACAGTGGGATCTCTTGGTAGTTACATCGAGGCCTTTCAACGACATCCATGGCATGAATACATCATTCATGTCAGGATTGACTGTATTAGGCAATTGGTGTGGTTCATCCGGGGGATAAGACCGAGTTTCTCTTTTCGTCAAGGGAGAAATATTAGAAGCTCTTTCAGATCGTAGGCGAAGAAGGTGCAGATCATCCAGGAGTGGATGAAGACTGCATAGTGCAGTAAGAAACAGGAAACCGGTTCCAGTCTTAGAGACTCGTTCATGTTAAATGTATCAAGAATATGAAGCTTTAAGGAGAGATGAGTCTTCGAAGCAGTAGATGTGGAGGAAGAGCTAAGAGAGCATAATGAGGTGGTGTACATTTTAACATGCTACAACCACCCACCTTAGTTGTCCTCTCCAGGATTTGCGAGGTGGAGGGAGGAGGAAGAGTGCGGCTGCATGCGGTCATGGAGTGTGACCCAATGGATCTAAAAATGATTAAAGGAACAATCTGTTTCCACTACTAGATGATGTAGTAACAGACGTCGATATGAATCATTCCTTCATTCCACAAATCTTGTCCCAGACCTAGAGTTTCCGGTAATCCATGGACTTGACCCTCATGTCTGGAGATACCTTGGGAGGAGACTCGATAATCAGACTTATGATGATAGTGTGGTATGACCCTTGAGGTGAGAGTTTCGGTTGGAATCTCTTGGTGACAGCGTCGAGGCCTTACGACGTTGGTCTCGGTATATATTGGCTTCACAGTTCATGCTCAGATTGACTTTATTAGGCAAAAAGGTTGTCATTTAACTACGATGTTGGGATGGGTTTTCCTTGGTCGGTGGAAAGGAAACCCCAATCAGCACAAAATAAACTCATGCATAGGAGGGTGCAACTGATCACTCTTGAGTCGGCCAACCCTACCCTCGCGGCAGCAGGAGTTTCGAGTTTCAGTTCCAAACAGGAATTAGAGACATCTAGAGTTAGAGGATGACGATCATGTCCTTATACGGGTCTCACCTCGATGAGGTTTACAGAGATGTGGCTGAGGCGACAAGTTATCTTCCAGGTTCAACCGACCTTTCTAGGTCCTCAGAAGGGTAGGCGTGGTGGTTTACCGCTTGACCCATCCACCTCAGTTGCACAAGGTGCATGAGGACTTCCACGTATCTCAGCTGAGGAGATACGTGCACGACCTATCATATATCATCGACCATGAGGAGCTGGACGTTGGCGATGGGGTGACTTTCACAGAGGTTCTAGTGGGGATCGAGGTTCGACAGAAGAAGATCCTACTAAGACGGTCGATTCCTCGGGTGTGCTTTCACTGGCAGTACGGGAACCTCCAGGTGAGCACATGGTAGCGGAAGGCTCAGATGCATTCTCAGTACCGCTTTTGTATCCCTAGTTTGTGTTAAAGCTTTATGGGGACGTAAATCCCTGAGGTGGGAGTAATGTAAAGACCCGGAAATTTAAAGGAAATTTTTTTCTTAATTTTCTTTGGAATTTTACAAGAGCGCAGTTTCTAACGACGCCTGATTCCGAGGTCCGGTGTGACCGGAATCAATTTCCGAAGTTTTTCTCGGGTAGTTTAGTGAACGAACGAGCGGGTTTTTCTATCTTTTGAACCGGTGCTCATAATTGAAAACCGAGGGCACCGATGAACTCGTAGCGCCAGTTTTTTATTAAGAAGACCCTTTCTGGAGTTGCATTTGTTCGGGTGGAGTTTTACTTAATTGGGATAACTAATGAATAAAATAAAACACTATGCAACAGATTTTATTTTTATTCGAGGAAGTGTTAACAAAGGCTAAAGTGGTTGATTGGGACCCACATCCTAACTAATCCCCTAGTTAGGATATTAGTGGGGTGGGGACCACATGATCCCCACCCTTTCAACTTCCTCAACCCCCTATTAATTAAGGTAAGGCACCCACACCCCCTTTTTTAAAATAAAGTAAAATCGTGCATTTAATTAAATATTAAAAGCCTCTATTAATTGAGCGGCTTAAACTTTTCAATTAATTCAATTAATTGTTGATTCATTTTTGACCTTTCAAGAGCTTTAACATGACTAATAAAACAAGGCAAACTCTTATTTTATTGGTGGTAAGATTGTTGAGCGGGGGCTTGGGAGAATTACTCGAAGCCTTGAACCTTTTTCTTCCTCGACGAAGAACGCAAGGAACGCGGAGAATGCGAAGAACTCCAACCTCCAATGAAGGTCAACAAGAACGCCGGATCCTCAGAGATCGACGACACGACGCTGAAGAATCTTTTATCCGCGACATGACGATCCTCCTTCCGCGATGCCTTATTCCGCGACGTGCAATCCAGCGACGAACCTTCGCACAAATTTTCATCTATGTAGTGCAATTATATTCTTTTTTTCCGTGATTACCTTCATCGCTGATTGTCAACTTATTTCAGATGCCTGATATCGCAATAACGGGAGGAGGTCGGACTGACGAACATGGCCGACCCTCGTCCCCCCTTGGTTTTTTGATTTTGTTGCGGCATGTGTAAGGCGGCGCAATGCCGTTGCACCGCGCGGATGCTATGAATTTGGCGAAGAAGCGTGACGTCATCGCGCCGCGCTGTTGAAGTTGAACAAAGCCGCGGCGCCGTCGCGCCGCGCCGAAAAACCACAAAGAGATGCAGATTTCTTTTTTGGCGTGCGGATAGATGGGATATGGAAGAATGGGCCGCATGGGCGATTTGATGTATTTGCATCGAAGGGCAGGTCCCGGGAGGACCACAAGCGAAGACGGAATTGAAATCGGACCACCGGAGCACGTCCGGTGGTCCGCGGAAGGTGTTGTCGGCGCGCCACGCCGGCGCTATAACGCCGGCGGCCGAAGGCGGTGGATGACACCAGTCGGCCGCCCGGAGGCGGCGGCGCCCCGGCGCACTGCCGGTAGGAGCCGCCGCCGCCGCGCGGGATCCAGTGGAGGAGAGACGTGGTGATCCGCCATGTCACTGGCAGAGGAGCGACCCCCACGTGGGAGCCGCAGTTTCCAAATAGGTGGGTGGGGGCAGCGCGCCCCCTGTTTCTTCAGCTCAGCCGTTTCGGACGAGCCACATGGTCCGCGGGCGCCGCGCTGCGCCAGCGTTAGGCCGGGCCAGGCCGCGCCTAGGCCAGGCCGGGCTGCGTGGGCCGGGTCGCACCCTCAAGGGCCGGACCCGGACCTGGTTCGGGCCGACCCGCGGGGGGGGGGGGGGGGGGGGGGGGGGGGGTATCGGGCCTGGTCGGACTGGCCCCGAACCCCCTATTTCGGACAGTTTCATTCTAACGCCCATATCATGGGCCACGGACCTCCGATCGACGCACCTTCAGTTTAAATGTGATCCTTTGATCAAGACGGCTGTTTCGGTATTTTACACTCATGGTTTAGCAGAACTTTGAGTATGGCCGGGTTGTTCGGATACGAAACCAACCGGGCCCTCGGCGCGGAAACGCTTATATCTTGATATTGGATGTCCGATTGACGTGCCGTCGCCATTGTTGGATTCCTCTTGATGAGATGGAACTTTTGGCAAACTTCACCTGATTTTTTGTTGCAGTTGGATAGTGGCCAGGTTGGATTGTACTGGAAATCCACCAGGGCCCCTGGAACGGAAAAGATGATAACTTTCAGACCGGACGTCCGTTTGACGAACCATTAGCGGCGTTGGTGATCACGTTGAGAAACAGTCCCTATGAGAATAACCTATGAGAGTTCTGGGTACAGTTGATATACGCCCGGGTTGGTTCTCAAACGAAACCAACCGGGCCCCTGGGACGAAAAGGCTAGTAACTCACAGACCGGGCGTCCGATTGACGCACAGTCTGTTGCATTGAGACCCCTATGACGAGGCGGTCCTTTGAGATACTTCATAATTGGACTTTGAGATACTTGGAGTATCGACCAATAGCTCATGGAGTGAATCCTCTCAGAGGCGACTGTGTGGAGTACGGAGACTGTGTAGCCGTTTGAGACCTGACGACCGCTTGACCGACTCGACTTGGAGTGAGTCGACTAGCCCAGTGGACGGAGCACTACTTTGTTTGTGTACAGACCCAAGGCGGATGGAGCACTACTCAGTTTGGGTGAAGACCCGCGGTACTCGTCTGGAGAGTACCTCTGCAGGCTATTAGGGGGGATGCACTACTGTGTTTGGGTGGCATACCCCGGCCGGTAGCACTACTGTGTTTGGGTGGCTGACCCACGGTACTCGACAGGAGGAGTACCTCAGTAGTCTTAGGTTAGTGAGCAGTACCTCGGAGTTGTGACAGGATCACTGTACACTCTAGAGACGAGGCTCTTCAGCAGTTACTGTTTTGTTAATGAAAATCCTGGTTATAGCTGAGTCTATGACCTTTGTGTTTACCTCATGATTGAGATGGGTCACTTCAAAACGTTGGTATATGTATGGGCATATAATTGGGTAGTGGTTATCTGTTGATTACATAATCTTTGTGTTTCCTTATGATTGATAAGGGTTAATTGATAACTTACGTATATGTATGGGCATATACCTTAGTAGAGGTTATCTATTGAGATCTTATTATGGTTATCTTTGTTGGATTTAGAGAGACCTTGAGGGTCTCGAGGTCCCTAGTGAGTATTGTTATACTCACCCCTGCACGGGCTATGCCCGCAAATCATTGTGTTGGTTGTATATGGCGGGTAGTGCTGTAGGAGGCCGAGTGTTCGAGGACTGGACGGTACCCAGAGGTGGACCTCACGACGAGTTAGTATCACGAGGTGGACTTCACAGCGAGACGATACTCGGAGGAGGTTGACGGGTAAGAGCGTTGTGGAGGCTATCTGTACCTACCCTTCAGGTTGGATCCGTGGTGGACGATCCAGGAGCTGCACTATCTCTACCTACCCTTTAGGTAGGATCCGAGGTGGACGACCCAAGAGATGCTTCCATTCTTCCAGCTGTTGTCTTTTTCTATTGTACTTTCGTTCAGTTGTAGCTGTACTTTCAGTTGGGTTTGTATTTTGGCCCTCATACTTTTCATCAGTTTCTTTTGTTCTTAGTGTATTACATTCACTTGTACTCAGTGTGTTTGTTTACTTCTATTAAGGAAATTCCTACCCTGTTAACTGGATTTACGCATTTGGTGCTAGTTCCCAGCCCCTGGCCTATGGAAGGTCGGCTAGGGGTAGTCACGACATGGGCCCCGAGGATGGGTCGTGACATCTCTATTTAGATTTCATATAAGAAATAAATATTTTCTAAAAATGTTTCCAATAACATGATTGTATATCCTTTGACATCCCATTCATGCTTCAAAACTGATAAACTAGGACTATGTTGAGGATTAAACAAGTCAGTCCACTGATTATAGGAAGAAATACAATATCTCTTTCTTCCTCTATGCCATTTTCAATCATCTATACCATACAAATAACTCAATAATCTTTCATCAAATCAATTATACTAACCTTTATATTCAACTATGGCTGATGTCTAATCCTAATCTGTCAAGATTTCTGTACCACCTTTCCAGCCAATAGTATAGAAAAAAGGACAAACATGGTGGATCCTGTTGAATAGGTAGACCCCATAATCCATCCATACTAGATACCGATGAAATTATGAGGATTTTCCATCTTTAGTGTACTTTGAAAGAGATATTTGAATCTGTTTTCTTTTATGGCTTCCTATGAAAGCATTGCCCATGTTCCATCCATCAACATGACATGCCACCATAATCCAACAACACCATGAAGAAAAAATGTTTTAACCATAACCCAAAAATAATTTGGTTACTATTCCAATTCAAAAATATTATCTGTGACCCATATATATTCCTCTATATCCTATGGGCCTCTGCTTATTTGAAATTATAGGGGGTGGGGGATGAAGTAGGAATTCATGCATATATTCGACCATTATCATCCCTCCCCTACGGGATCATCCAACCTTAATAGGTACCAGCCAACAGAGTTTAAGTTCTAAATGATATATTACTTGATCCTTTTGTGTAATTAAGTGAACATGATAATATTTATCCTCTAGCATTATAGGGGGCGCAACTGGCTTCACAAGACATCTACATGGTGAAATTTATTACAATTCAAAACTAACTATTAAGAAAACCAATATATTAAATAAAAGGATTGGATCAGTAAGACCAAACTATATTATAGTAATTCACATTGGATTAAAAAATTAACTGAATAGGAAAACCCATAAGAATGATTCATAACCCCCAATTCACTCCCCAAAACCTTTGTAATGCTACACATTATCTCATATTAGTCACCAAGAAAACATATACATTCATGAATATATTTTATAGGATCAGTTAAAATAATTCAATAAATAATGCACCAAAAATACATATGAAAATTTAAATAGGAATATAATTATTTGGTCTCCATTTAATGAAACAAACATTTATATATCATGTGATCAAATCTCATGAATATGATCCAAGAATAAACACCAAATATATAAAATTAGTATAAAAAAATCATGTGAATCACCCATAGTGAATTTAATCAATGTTAACATCAAATAGAAAACTATTAATGTCACACATCATGGAAACTCATAGCACCACCATACAGTGTCTTCTAGAAAATGAAAATTTTTCCGTACTAGATTTTAATTTATACTAACTCTGATATACCCTGTCCCAAAATCATATAATTTCTAAAGTTAATGTTAGTGAACCAATTCATCTGATACAATTCATTAACTAAAAAAACACATTCACTAGGTCTGATTTGTTGTTCCACACAACCTCATTCATTACTACCCATATGCATGAGGTTGCGGATTAGTGGTGAGGTCCAACAGAACATTTTGGGTATAATATTCAATTGGTACAATTGAGAATCCTTGTATAAAATAAAGTGCGATATAATAAATAAAAAAATATTATATAAATCTATAAATAATATTGTAGCAGTGAATATAAATAAATTTAGACCATATTTTAAAATATATCATTTGAGAGATATAAACCCCAACTAAACAAGGATTCACGGTAAGATGTAAATATAGTAGATAAAAAGAGAAGAAGAAATCTGACACTATCACTATCCAACTATCTCCACATCCTCCATCTCAATATTATAAACAATCCACAATCAAGACATTACACTTTACCAAATCCCTAATAATAAAATTTATCAGCACAACTTAGATACTTGATAAGGATGTGAGTATTAGATTATGTAGAATACCTCTAATGAAAATTATCATATTTGAGTGATAAATTATATATCATTCCCTAAAAATGAAATTGTTATAGGTAGGGAAGAATATATATCAAAAGTAAAACATTAATATTGGGCCATCAAATCACATCTCTACCAATATCAATTTCAATCTAGAACGAATAATCATTAGCCACCTAACACATCGAGAATGATATGATAGTCTAAAAGAATCATCGTCATATCCTACATGAAGGGATAACACAAATCATACCGACCAAGAATATGAATCACCCCTGTTGTGGGAAGAGTCCATAAGGATCAACCCACATTCATGTACAAGATATAACAATAGTTTAATACAAAACTAGATTAGAATGACTATTCAAAAAAGCAAAAAATAAACATGTATCATAACTGCCACAATCCACAGGCAATAGACACGAACATATGTCTCATAGGTCTACACGTGAACACCCCAGGTGATCAAGAATAAAAAACATAGGTCTATAGGGATACTATTCATGCCAAATAACATCCCAAAAAATATATAAAAATTGGTCTAAATTCAAGGGCATGTGAACCTATGTGCTGGAGGATTCAAAATCAAGGGTCTCCATTTGAGTCCAAAAGTACCATTAGATCATAGAAATAAGATTTATTCGACATGATTTTTGATACTGGGATAATGAATAGGAATAAAACTACATAGAATGTTATTTAATAGTCTAATATACCAATATTTTTCCACTATCAGCAATTATATTTTTGTATAGGTTGCAATGCTATCAATTATATCAATCCTGGTGTCTATTATCTCAACTATACATGATCCCTTAATAGATCAATAAAAATCCATTATATTAGATCATTAGATTAATAATATAATCTCTTTTAGTGAAGTATAAAATATGGGAAATTATGAATGTCAACAAGGAACACACAATATGATGAATTAACGATCAAATCACTAACATGGTGATATCTATAGGTGTTGAAAGGTGGTGGAGAACTCCAAAATTCTAGGAGAGATATCATAGGTCACAAAACATTCATATGGAAATAGTTAATGATTGAAAAGGGAGTGGATGCAAAGTTTAAAAAAATCCACATAATGTTGCGAGACTTAATTGCCTCCGTCAAATTCCATCGGTGAGCCTGTGGATGGTGGGATGACTGAGTTCTTCCTAGGTTAACCACCATTTATCCAGAGGGATATGAATCAATTCATATTATATGTATACATCATTATCTTACTGGTTGAGTGATTTTAGCTTATTCATTCTATAAAACATTCACTAGTTTTGATCATTATCTTATCTATCTTCCAAGAAGACTCAAGCACTAATACAAAATAGTACATTCACATCATGGGTATTTAGCAGGACTAGAAAAATATATGGATAAATGGAATATTTATCAGCACTAAAGAAAGTGTTTATAAATTTAACCTTTTATCAACTCTTTTTTAGCACTGATAAAGGGAACCTTTATAATCACTTTAATTTTCGCTCTAATAAGGGGTATCCATTATCAACACATTATTTTATGTTCTTGTTAATGGGTACCCTTTGTCAGTTCTTTATTTTTAGTGCTGATAAATATTTATTTCATCAAGGCATTTTTTCATTGATTATTGTCCGAATAATGAAAATGAAAAAATTAAAAAATATAAAAATATAAAAAATATAAAAAATATTGAAAACTATATTAATTATGTACTTATTGATAAAAATGAATTGATTGATTATACATTATTATATATTAAGAAATTTTTTACTTAGATAGTTACAATAATTAATATTATTAAATTTTATAAATTAAATATATTGATATATATTAATGTTTATAAATATGACAAATATATTACAATATATTTATACACATTAGATTAAATGTTCATATATTTATTGAATAATTATTTATAATTATAAATTAATGTGAATTAAATATATTGACTAATTGCACAGTACTCGGCATATAATTGAATGTCGTTAGATTTTCCAATTAAATATTGATAAAATGTGTGTTATATTAACTTCACATATACGTAATTAATGTAATTTTATATATTGCAATGTATAAACATAGAAATTATATATTTTTTCAATATTATTAGTGTAATTATTATTAATTTATTCAATTTCACTCATTTTTAACATATATGCATGCACTTAAATGTAAATATTCATTAATAATGCCAAATATATATTTATAAATAAATATTTATAAAAAAATATATTTATAAATGTACATTTAATATATTTATACATTTTTATATTTATATTTATAAATAATTTTTTTAAATGTATTTATATAATTATTAATAAATAATTATATATATTTGATTAATTAAAAAATTAAAAACAAATTTACAAAAATAGGTAATATATATACAATATTTATATTTATATATATTTATAATATATTTATATGTGTATAATTATATAAATATATATAATGATATAAATAATAATTCTTAAATATATTTCTATGTTTATAAATGAATAATTATACAATTTTAATAAATATATTTAAAATGAAATATATGAACTATAATTATAATTATATATATTTATTAAGTATATATAAATAATTAAATTTTGTTTATAATTATAATTTTAAATCCTTTATCAGTGTTATGGTAATACAAGAAGATTAAATTAATATTTATCAGCTCTATTAAGTTTGCATTGATAATTATTTATTTTTTTAGTGATTTTTGAGCATTGATAAAAGGGAAATTTATTAGCACTTATTTTTAAGCACTGGTAAAAGTGTCCTACTCTATTTTAGAAAGCATAACCATTTGAAAACCCATTGCGATATAGAAGATTTCCAAGGAATCCACCCACTATCGACACTGCTCACTGATTTGAAGGTCGAATCACACAAATCGACGGCCTCAAATTTCTCTAACATCTCATACGATATCTATTGATTGATTTCATTTAGGGTTTCCTAAGAGGTTCTCATATTTTCTTTAACCTAGTGAGGCAGGCCTTTCTATTTTGTTTTTTTATTTTTGGTTTTATTTTTGATTTCTTCTTCTATAATTTTTTATGATCTGTTTTTTATGATTTGATTGTGATCCATTGTTTAGGGAATGATTTGTGGTCCTATGTTTCATTTGAATATCAATGTATGATCCGTTGTTTATAAATGACACTAACCCTTGGATTTCATCATTGATTTTTTACTACTATGTTTTAAATCTTGTTACTAAGTAATTTTATCGTATATGTCTATAAAAGTGTAGATATATTCATGTATATACTTTTTAAAAATTGGTTATAACAACGAATGCGGTACATAGAGTGAGAAAGAAAATATAGGTAAATCACTAGAATGTGGACTTAACCCCGCGACCACTCCCCAAACTCCTCCCCACCCATAAAACCCCAACTGAGCATGAGGGGGAGTGTTTCTTGTATATTCTTCTTTATTGACTACTGATTCGAGTGACATTGGTGGTTCCCTAATAACGATATATATGTTGACACCATTAAGGGACACCTCATTGGACATGAATCTTCATATTATATTTTTCAAGAATTACATTAGTGGAGTGATGTATGTTCCTCTATTGGTTAAATGTTTCATAATATCTATTTCCTCTTAGAATTCACTATGGTCCTTATTTTTCATATGGAGCATATTCAATGGGATCATCCCCAATTAAGCACATGTGGTTTTTTCACATCAAGCCTTCAATTTTTGAATCATTATGATGATGTTATAGTTCACGATATGATTTAATATCATGTTTTAATATATTTTATATTTTTTATAGACTATTTGTGACTTTTTATAATGGTGTGACATGTATGTGTGTCTATTTACCTATTACATCATTTATTTTCACAGTTTTTTTCTAAAATGTATGTATATATAAGGTAATGACGATTTTGGGTCATCATGTCCAATGACCACAAGGGTCATACTAGATATGTTTTAAACCTATTGTACTAATTATTTCATTGGGGGTACCTCCAATTTAGGGTTTTTTTCACCCAATTTTTAAACCATCCTTTAGTGAGTTTGAGGTGTGTTAGATTCATAAGATAATCTAACCTCCTCTGGCTTGGATAATTTAGGATAGGGTCATTACACTATATAACTTTTGGTTTACACCTATTTTGTTTAGTGATAATATATTTTATTATCAACCTTTATCTCCTTCTATTTTTTCATATTCCAGCAACCCTTATTTGTTGGATTTTTAATATCTAGGTGCTCAAATATTCTAGTTAAAATGTTTCATATTTCCCTTATTATAATTTCCTATTACTTTTAATTTTGAAAATGAATATATTTTGTGTATTTATTTATATATTGTATAAATTTAAACATTTATTAACCCAAAAAGATGGATATGAATTGAAAATATATGCATGTTAATCGGTTGACAAACGAATAGGAAGATAGAGATAAAGAGTTCATCAATTTTTTAAGAGAGCACCTAGATAACCCTTCTAAAATCATATGCATGTGTTTATGTTGTTTTTATTCAATAAAAATTAGTCTATAAGAGTTCAAAAAACCTTTTAATTTTCAAATAATAGATCAAATCTATAAATTTTGGGCTATGAATGGGGAAAAACAAAATGACAACATCAATTAGAACGATGCTACGGTTAATGAATCATTAGATATCAGTACCTCTATAAAAGGTGATGGAGAACGCATGGAATAAATGAAAATAGAAATTGTAGATGACCTTTGTGATTGTAAAACATTTTTTTAGGAGTCAAATAGATTATCCAAAAAAACCATTATATATTAATTTTACTAGATACACTACATTTTCAGCAGTATTGAAGTTATATAATTAGAAATATGGCATAGGATAGAGGGACATGTGATTTAGAAAACTACTTGGTCTTCTGAAAGATATTCTACCAGATTAAAATGAACTATCATTCTAAATATATGTCACTAAATGATTTTTATGTTCAATGGAAATTATATATAAAAAATATGCTTGTCCAAATGATTGATTATTATTTCTCAAGGACTATAAATCACTCAAAAAATTCCGTAAGTGTGGTGAAGATCGATATATGGAAAATGAATAAAATACATCGAATATGTGTGGTAAATTTCTATTATTACAAGGTTTAGAAGAATATATCTATGTTTAGAAACCACATGAAAATTAACGTGGCACTTAGATATAATAATTAAATATGGGAACCAACTTCATCAAGCATATTTTCCTTAGTGGATGAAAATTGATTATCCGTTTCCTGAAGCTATACATGAGCCTATAAAAATTCTTCATGTGTTATCTACAAATCGAATAAATCATTTTGGTGTATATATTAATGCTCAATTTACATGGCCCATCGTGTTGGTAAATTAAAACATTCCACCCTTGATATTCATGAAGTGAAAATACATTATGTTGTCTATACTTATATATGGACTAATGAAACCAGGTATTGATATTTATTTCTATTTGTCTCCATTTATCAAAGATATTACAATGATTTGGGATACAATTGTTACAATGTATGAAGCATATAGAAGTAAATAAATCACATTGAGGGCCAGGTTATATAGAATGATAAGTAATTCCTTGCTTATGGAAATTTATCAGGCTATAGAATTAATGGAATTTTGGGTTGTCACATTTGTGAAAAACACATATACTCAGTTTGGTTAAAACATTCCTCAAAGAATGTATTTTTAGAACATCAAAAACGTTTACCTCAACAATATAAATAGGAATCCTGGATGATCGAATTCGATGGGAATATTGAATAAGATACAACACCATCTCCAGAAATGGGCTATCAACTCTAAAAAAAATAAAAAATTAACAATATTTTCAGTAATCCATTTTCATCAATTGTTAAAAAATTAGGTTAGAAGAAGATATGAATTTAATTTTAATTACTATATTGGAATTTTTTATATGTTAGTCATTTTCTGGATTTCATTCATGTTTAAAAAAATGTATTTGATAGTGTTATTGGAATGTTACTAAATGTTCATAAAAAATGAAACATGGAATCATGTATAGATTAGAAATCATTGAAATGGGGATAAGAAAATTGTTGGCATTGGTGAATGGAAAAGGTTGACTTTTCTTCCTCTTACTACTTACACTATCTACATAGGTAAAATTGAAATTTTTTCCTTTTCCTTACAAGTGTAAAAGTCCTATAGGGGTATTCATAAAATATCAATAATATCATGTAAACGACTAAATTGGAGTTCCAAAAAATAAAATCACATGAATTTAATGTTTTGATGCAATATTAAATGTCAATTTTTTCATTCATCCTCAAGATGTACAAAATAAATTAACCAGAATCTTCTTCTGTTTCAAATCCGTATACATTAATGTGGTATACCCGACAAAGTTTCCCATCATGAATAACGAAATTTTAGTCATATTATGTGAATTAGAGATGTTGTTCCCACCATAATTCATTGATATAATGATTCACCAGATAGATCACTTGGGTATAGAGGTTCAACTATGTGGTCATTCCCATTATAGATTGATGTACCCCCATTTAATGGTATATTAGGATTTTGAAACGTTACGTCAAGAATCGAATTCGTCCAGATGGTTGTCTTGATGAACTATATATTGTTGAAAAAACTATTGAATTATATACCAATTACCTATCATATGTTTAATGAATCATACTCCCAATGTATTGTCCCAACAAATACCTTAAGAGAGAAGGTATTTCTAGAAGAGAAGTAGTTACAATTACCGTAGTAGAGAAGGAGAATTCACATCATTGAAAATTACATAATAGTGAAAATGTAGATCCATAAATTAAATCCCACAAATTTGTTCATATATATATGAATACATAAAGAGATTAATGATGGATATCAAAAACAAAAAATTAAATATTTTATAGGATGGTTTAGATATTATATTTATAAGGAGTTATCTGAAAATATGAATTCAATTGTAGAATGACTCCAATGGATATCATGATGACAGAATGAAAAGGTTATATCTTATAGTAGTTTGGTAATAAATGATTAAATATTCTATACAAAAGAACAAGATGACTTTAATATGATGAAAAATAGTGGTGTTATGATTGTGGCAGAAGCAATGCATATATTGGGTTCTAAGGATAGAAATCCAATTTATTCAAATATTTCATATTTTGGAATTATTGAATAGATATATGAGTTGGATTACACAACATATAAAGTATCAAAATTCCACTAAAAAAGTGTTGATAATATCAATATAGTAAAATTTGATGAAAGGGCCTTTTTGAAGGTGAATTTTCAGTATAGAAAGGGAAAAATAAAAGTCATTCATAATGGAATCACAAACAATGAATCTATTTTATGTCATTGATCCAATAATCAAAAATTGGTCCCATGTCCATCTAGAGACTAATAAAATGTTTGATTTAGATTAAAATTCAATAGAGCATGAGCCTTTTATTGGGAAATCATAATAAGTTCATATCATTCCCAATGTATAGAATATATTGTACATTACAGGGGACTGCAAAGAGGGCATTTGGATTATTTAATGAGGGAGAAAATCCATGAAACCATTAAAAAAATATTTTTTAATGTGAAGGTAAATGTTTTTTTAATATATTATGTTTTTCTTCATAATATTATATATTCTCTACTATATTAACATAATCTAAATTATATGTTTGACTACTCATGAAAACAATGTCTTCTACACATGATGATGAAACCAATCCCTTTGCAGACAAATTATAATGAAAGAAACACAATGGATAGATGAAATGGTAATGTTATGATATAATTTATATATTTTATTAAAACATTATATAATGGAATGTTGATTTAATTTTCATTATTCCATGCATTGTTGTTTTATTTTAAAATATTTATTTCCATGTGTCATGCCTTTGAAAGAAGAGAAACAACGATATCACTGCTCAATCACAAAGTTAATCTTGATATTTTCATAGTAAAAATAGTTTCCATAGAATTAATATATTGTATCATATTTATGTTTTATTTATATCCTTTTAGTTTTACTCACATAATTATTTTTTTCTTGTATATGTGGATTCTTTTGTCCGAGTTGGGCATTTCTATACAAATGTAATTCTACTTCTCCCCTAAATGAATTTGACCCATACAATGGTGCATTTGACAATTTCTATGAAATTATCGCCACTGTCTTTGTATAAAGAGAAATGATGTTGCCTCTACTTGGGTACACAGTTAATTTTGATGTATTCATCATAAAATAATTTTACATTGAATTAATCTATTTTGTTCGTAATTATGATTAACTTATTTTGAAGTTATTACTCACATATTAAATATTTTCATATAGAGGTGGATTATTTTGATTGAGTTGGGGTGATCTATCCAACATTCATCCCTTTCCACACCAAAACATACACAGACTTCTTCACCCCAAAAAACATTCACTTCTATATTATTTTCATTTATCAATTTCCTTCACGTTCCCTCCAATTCTCAATCATAGAGGTAATCATGATATTTTTACAGTAAATTCATTATCCATATAATTGAAGTATTATTTCATATTTATAAATAATTTATTTCTTTTTAGTATTAATCGTAATAATTGGTTTCTTATAATATTGGATTATTTTTTTCATGGATAGGTGGTTTGTTTGAAACTACACATGTTTTGTTGGTAGTTCGTAGAAAATGTCAGTGGAAATCATGATATCATTTACAGTTTGAATTTTTTGGAATATATGTAATAAATTGTATTTATGTAATTGTATAAACCAATGTTTGAAATAACTATAATATAGTGTTTTTTCGGGTAATTTTGTTATAAATTTCATTTCATTGAAAATTTGTATTGTTTTTGTTGATATCTGTGTGTTTTTAGTATTGTAGTGTGTTGTCACAGTACATCAGAGTGTGGCCCTTTATTGTTTATTTTGCAAGCACTTATTAATAAGAATGTTATCAGAAATATCAAAAATTCTAACAAAGGAAACATTTATTATCACTTATAAAAGTGCTAATAAAAGTCATGCTCTTTTAATGTTCCTCACATAGATAATTCTTTTTTAGTGAAGATAATATTCACTTTCAACGTAGCTAAAGGACTATTTTGTAGTAGTGTAACAACTATAAAAACACTCAAAAACATGATAAAAAATTATACAGAAATAAAAGAGAGGAGTGCCTTCATTAGTGGTATCACAAAAATTATATATATATTTATTCATATAGTAATTTTCTGAAAAAAAATATCTGAAATAGATTATTTTTCCCTTTTTATTTACATGATTTTAAATTTCTATCCTTACACCATATAAAATTAATATATATTAGAATATTCCACTGAAAAATCACTTATAAATGGACACCTCCTGTATCCATTAAAACCACTCATAAAAATATGATATCTCCTGAATTTTTATCTATTTACTAAATCCTAAATCTTTTGGATACCTTTGATAGATTCATGCTCAAAAATTTAATCTTAATCCTTTATAACAAAGGAACCTATTTGTAGAAGAAGGAAATCCATTATGTAACTATGTTTTAATCAATCATTTTCAATTAAAATATCACCTCCACTCATTTTGAATATTTTTATATACTATAATGATTATATATTAATAGTAATATACTTCTAATATAATAATATTATAATTATATAACTCTAAATTATTACTCTGTCCCTGGTATAGAATGTTTTTTTTGGGTTGGTTCAACCACCTCTAAGAATGGTGCTATGATAAATACAACATTTTCGGTATATATAATAATTAAGACCGTAATGATGATAATATATGATATTAAGGAGTAATTTTTTTTCATGAATATTTTTCAGAAATGATGACATAAATATGAATGTCCATTAAATATTAAATCATTTTTATCGGTAAATTACCAAAAAAATTACCCATCTTAGATATTATTTTCATTAACCATACACATAATTTCATCAAATGAATACGGGCATGCATAAATCATTTAAAAAAATATTTTACGACCTTTTCTAATTTTGGAATGATTAATATATTATCAATGAATAAGGGGTGAAAAGGACATCCAAAAAATTTCATAAAAAAGGTATTATATCTTATTAGATCTATATTTATTAAATATTATTTAAATACATTCCAAAACCATAAAATATTTAATTTTCATGGATAATAGGTATATATATATATATATTAATAAAATTTATTTAATATATCACACATTGTATTTTAAAAATAGTTCACTTCATTGACATACCCTACATAAAAATATTTTTCATAAATTGGTGAAATAAAACATAAAAAAGTGGGAGCTCAAATTCTTAGTAAGGGTAATCGTAGGTGATTTAAATCAATGATCACCTAAGGGCTGGTTCTCAATAATGATGCTGAATCCCCCGGTTTTCCTCTGGTTTTCCTCCAAAAGACGCCATTATGAGTCATCCTTACCTCGCTAAGCCCCCTTCAGGGAAGTCCGAGGCCTCACAGAGAACTGCCTATTTTCTAGGAAGTTCAAGAACTGCTTGAACCACTATTTTAAAGGGACGTACGTCACCAACTTCTTGTCCTTTCATGGCACTGAGTTTATCAATTCCATCACCAATGGTGGCATCTACTTCAGATCTTCACATGCACTCAGAGAAAGGAGCAACTCATCATACATCACCCCCATTACTGGGACCCCTAAGATATGATGCAGGTCAGATAGGCTGATGTTGACCTCTCCATGGTGAAAATGGAAGGTATTGGTCATTGATGACCATTTTCTTAGTAACTCTGGCATTAGCTACTTTAGTTGATAGATATGGAACTGGGAGCCCCAAGCCACCTCATACATGCCCACTTGTTTTATCTCTATCCCAATGTCTTTGCACAAGGCAACTACCTAGTATGTCCAGGCCCAGTCATATGTGAAGTTGTCGCCCTGGCGCAGATCCCACTCATCAGACCACCCCTTCTTCGGGTTTCTTAGGGCTACCTACAAGAAAATATGCTACATCGGGGGATATGTATCTGGCTATTGTTCCTTCCTGTCAATTTCATTCAAATGATTGTACAGACAATCAACATTGACAGGAGTGAAGTCCTCTCGGGCATGGTCATCAGCCGCCCAGAACCATTGGCGCTGGCATAATGTTCTCTTGAACCAATAAGTTTGTTCATCCCTACTCGCTTCTAGGATGAAGATGTCATCCCTTAAGCAAAATCCATATAGAGGTAGCCTCCTACATAGTGGATAGTCCTTATAACTCTCTGATAACATCTCTACCAGAGAATTATGGTCAAAATGGATTCATACAAACTCCCCAATACCTAATCTATCTGCCATTTCCTCCCTCTAGGCAGCATCTGCAAGGACCCCCCCATGATATCTTCCTGGTTAGTCATTCAGTCTTTTAACTTTGACGTTTTTTGTTATGGTTTGAAAAACACATTTTTGGTGCTCATTCGCGAAGACCGTTCACGGAGATCAGTCCCAGTCATGAAATCACGAAGCCATTCCCCGACCTTCAGACACAAGCCATAGAGTGCAATATCATAGTGTCAAAGACTCGTTGTGTTCTGTGAAGTAGAAAACCTGATTCACAAAGAGTAATCATGGAGGACGTGGAGCTTTGTGAATCGATAGTGCTAAATTCCAAATCTCATAGGTGATAAAGGACAAGAGAGAGGTCAACCTCTCCTATTTATAGGTGATGACCCCTTGCGCTTTGTGGCGCATCCGACCACAGCGAGATTTGCGGTGCACTAAACCCCCACGTTTCCCCTCCACCTTGCGCTCCTTATTTGAGAGCCTTTTTCATGATTGACCAAGGAGTTTTGATGATTGACCCTCGGACATAGACCCTCAATTCTCCTCGGATACATTTCTGAGGGGGGGAATTTGTTAGAACCAAAAATTGGGAAGAACAAGAACACACAGAAAGCCTTTGGGGGTACCTCGTGAAGCTTATTCGTGGATCCCTACAGCACTACTACTGGCATGAAGATACTCCCTTTTCCGAAGCTTCCATGAAGTATCAATGAGTGGGGCTCCACGAACCAGATTGATGTTTCCGAAGATGTTGCTGATAAAAAAGGTGGGAGGCTAAGTGAACCTGATTGACGTTTGCGAAGCCACCATGGATCAAGGAGGTGAGAGGCTACACGATTATGACAAAATTCCATGTGTCTTCACACCGAGAGGGATTTGATTCGCGATGCCTCATTCCTATAAATATCGAGATCTCCTCAAGACCATTAGATAGATCCTATGACCTTTCACCTTCTTAGATCTCAAATCTTGATTCAATTTATACTATGAAAACCATGAGATCTTCAAGGTAATTTAGCATCATGATGCACCTTTCCCTTTTCTTAAATTCAACCCCTCTTCAAAGAAGGATGCCCTTTGTGTAGCCCATGGGCCTTCACAAAGGAAGGGGATCCCCAAGGGGACTCGAGTCTTAGTTGAGCACTTATTCATTGTGAAGTACCCTACATGCACATGTACACCCTATTCTATGGTAGGTAACTATGCTTTGTGAAGCACATCACTTCATAATGATACGCTTGGAAGGGCACCTATGCTTCATGAATAACTACTCTACGAAAGCCTTTCCACTTTGCAAAGCACCTTCCATATGAAGTTATGCCATATGCCTATGCTAGGCCACTTCACTTCACGAAGCATACCCCTTCACGAAGCCCCTTCTCTACATGGAGAACTAGAGTTTCATAAGGCTTCTTCTTGTGAGCCTGTTTTCTACTCAAATCCATTTCTTGTGCGACCCTCCAGGTTTGCACGAAGTGCTTTCAAAGTCCCCTGGGCGGTGCTTCCCATTGCATTAAATTTCCTCATGCTTCTTCAGATTGGCACGCTAATGACTATTGATTATTCCTATATCAATGCTAACGTGGACCCCTTATTGGATCACTCTAAGACACCCCCTCACCAAAACATTGATGATTCATTCCCTTCCCTAAGGGTGAGTGGGTATCAATCATGTAAGTCCTAGGAGGTTCCAAGTGAACTCGCCTCGTCGAAGCTGCATGATGTTAAACTATCAAGAACCATCATCCTCAACACATGACATTAAACTACAGCCTCACCCCATGCATCAAACGTGGGGGGACCCACCTCGTAAATTCTCCATGTCTGCTAGTCTCCACAAAATTGAGATCTTCCTCACATGGAAGAAGACTCTCGTTGATAGAGTAGCGTCTATCCACAGGGAAAGGGAAACAACCGTGGTGTAAGCCCCTATCCGTTCTAGCATGAGGTAGTGTCCCTACTCCTCCTTTATTCTTAACTTCCAAAGACTAGAGGGGGGGATGGGCACCATAACCCTACTGTATTTTGTGCCAAATCCCTCTCCTGCTGGGATTTATCACCTTCCGGGCATCCATCCCGGAGTAATTCCCAATCTCCATATCCCTGGGCTGTGAACCACGTGTATTCCACTATTTACTTTTTGGAATGCTAACCACATGTAATCCCCATTCCACTTTCCATGGATGTAATATTCATGATGTGATCGTCATGTATTTGCTGCCTCTTGTTTCTCACACCGAGCATGACTCACATGGGACTAGAGTAAGAATCGACCATGACATCCTCTCTGGGCTGCCTTAGATCATAAGCCCCAACACCATTCTAAATTACGTGGACTTAGATCCATGCCAAGGAAAGGTACGTAGGAACCCTCCTTGAGGTTCAATGCCAACAACCATTGGACCTGACCCCCTTCATGTCAGTTCACCAAAACCATTCTGAACTACTTGGAGTTTGATATTTTCCAAAGTAAGGTACCTAGGACACCTCCCTAAGGTTAAAGCCCAACAACTATTGGTCTTAACCCCCTTCACGTCGGTTCAATAACAATATTCCAAACTACGTGGACTTTGATCCTTGCTAAGGATATGTATGTAGGACGCCTCTCTGAGGTTCAATCCCAAATCACAGTTGTTCCAACCCATTTCATGTTGGTTCGCCTTCGCCCCGCATGATGTTAAACTGCATTCCCCTTTTCATCCCACACAACATTAGACGATACCTACTCTAACTACGTGGGTCTTGATCACTGTCTCCTAGATAGGGTACATAGGAAGCCTCCATGAGGTTCTACTCCATCCAGTGGAAAGCTATTGTGCCCCCATCCAGTTTTAAGAAATTGTCTATGCCAATCAGCTGTAAGCCATTGTCAACCCCAATTAGTTGTAAGCCGTTGTCAACCCCAATCAGTGGTAAGTAGTTGTAAACCCCAATCAGTGGTAAGTTTTTTTCAACCCCAATCAAAGATAAGCTGTTCTCAACCCCAATTAGTGGTAAGTGCTTGTCAACCCCAATCGACGGTAAGCGGTCGTATTCCTGAATCGACGGTAAGCTGTTGTAGTCCCCTTTATTGGGACCCAGATATCTGGCCAGACCTCGAGCAACAGACTAACCTCGGGCTTCTAACCACATGTAAGCCCCAACATGTCATCGGGTCGCTATACCCTGTGCGCACCCCGATTCTAGGCCCCATCTTGAACTATGTTGACATTGATCCTAGATAAAGGCAAGGTACGTAGGAAACCTTCCCGGGTTTCATGCCCATCTCCCATGTCTCATCCTTGTCTTTCCCTCAGGCCTATGTGTTTCGGGAAGGTCATGCACCAACCTAGAGGTTCTACTTTCTCCAGGTCCCCTATATATGGTTCACCACTTTAGGTGTCCCATCACCTCACCGAACTACGTAGACATTGATTCCCTTCCACGGGGATACGTAGGAAGCCTCTTCGAGGCTCAATCCCAATACTACAGTCACCTTCATGAAGGATCTCTCTCATTCCCCAACCACTTTATTCAACTATCCATCATCCACCCCGATTCATACATGGGCCACCACATCTCAGTGAGATCATGCCAATTAACCTCTTCACTCTTATTAGTAGCACTCAGGTAACTATACACATGTTATACCCTGAATCAGTGTTCCCTCTAGGGGTTTCACCTATCCAATCCACTACAATCAGTGTTCTGATTAGTCTAATTCTTCTTCCCTTGACGTTAAACTCATGGAATACCCTATGTTAAACATGAGAAGCTGAGGAAAACCTTATAGACATGGATATGGAATATAATCCCCTACACTCTATGTGGGTTGCCTCGGGCTTCCACGCCCCTGAGAATCCTGATCATAAGTGGGAGAAACCTAGACATATCATTGTTTTAGCATCTAGACACGTCGGTGATGTAAACGCGACTACTCCCATCACTGAAGGTTGCTACCCTGATCAGACCCCTTGGAATGTCTTGATAGAAGCAGCGTAATTAACCAGAGTCCTTGAAGTAATGGCAGTGAGAAGAGTTTAAAAAATAATGTCTTAATCTATGAGGGAGACCCAAACTAGGAGACGAGCTCCGAGGAGGAATCCATAGAATGTGGAATCGATATCCCATTATCCCATTTTGATTAAGGGGAAAATGTACCCGAATTAGTGATAGATGCCACCTGCCTTTGGAAAGATGGAATAAATGGAAAAAGTTGTGCGTCCTTGATAGACGGATGCGCGTGCCCCGATGAAAGTGTCGAAAACACGTCCATAATCCCTTCGAGCCACACAAGCCTTCAGGTCAGTAAGGATTCCAGGCGCCCTTTAAGGCCTTCGGGCCACTTTAAGGCCTTAAGGCCACATGCTTCCCAAGAGAGACTCTACAAAAAGGAGCATCCCCAGAGGAGGATTCAGAGCAAGTGCACTCACCAGAGCAGAACCAAAAAGAATTGGAAGAATGAGAGGATATGGATATGCTATTAGGACAAGCCTATGATTTCATGGGAAACCTAGCCAGATGGCCATGCGAAGGTGGAGAGCTACCATCATGATGAAGATGCTCGGGAGGGGCAGTTCCTTGTAGTAATAGTTTGGTTTAATTCCCTAAGACCATCAGGTCATGTAATCACTTAAGCCTATGGACCATGTAATATCTGATCAAACAGGCCTTGTAATGGTTAACGCTAATCCCTTGAATGGGGGGTTATCAAAAATAAATAAAAATGAAGGCTTTATGGCGATTCAGGTTCATTGACTCAATTTTCCTTTTTATCGGGTTACAAAATTTTTCCCTTGACTATAAATATCTTTTGTTGTTAAATTATACAATTTATTCATTTCAAATGTTATTTTCTTTTCATATATTTGGATTTTATATCTCCAAATAAAAATATTATTCTTTGGTGGATTCATTTCTCTATAAAAATATGACATTTTAATGAATAATTCCCAAATGTTATAATGATTTTTTCTATACCATATCCATATTCCTTATTACCAAAAATTTACTCTTCTATTTTTATAAAATTAAAATATTAATTATCATATTTATTCTTTATAGTTATATTTATCAATTTTCTAAAATAAAATTTTCAACTCATTCTATGATATTAGTATTTCATGAAAATTAACTAAAAGATAAAATGCATTTATTTATATGTATATATATGTTTTTATTCCTCTCTATATTTATTTTAAAAGACCTCATTTATTTTCAATGTTAATTTATTAGGGTTTATTTTAAAGATATTTTATACAATGTATTCTATCCAAATTATTTAAAATTAATTTTGAAAGTGACTTCTATCATTGAATTTTGTAAAAATGATAAAAATGATTTCTGAAAACACATTTTCATTAATTTGATATGATTTTCATATAAATCTACAAAATGTATATATTTGATTGATAAAGTTTAATTATTACTCTCTATATAATTTTATACTCCTTTTTGGAGAATAAAAGTTGAGTATCAATTGATCAAATCTTGATGTCTTGTTATGGGATACCATTTGAAAATGATATAAAACCCATTTTAATTCTATGTGGTTTTATTGATATGATGAATGTTTTATTTTTTGTGAAACATATATTAATGGAATATAATTATGTTATGGGTATGGTCATATATATTCCTCTAATCTATTGGTTAAATATTTTTATCTAATAAGATAAATACCAAAAATGAGTTTTGATCCTCTATATTATGGTGGTCTTAATATCCATCATTCAAATATATTACTATTTTCTATTCTTATTCATGTGAAAAATTTTCTCATCCACAAAAATAAGTTATAAGCCTATGTTATGATCTATGGATGAAGATTTGTTCCCCTTGTTCTTGTACCATTATTTCGTGGTATAAGTTTGATCTTTTGAGGTTATATATCCCTCTATAATACTTTATAGAAAAATATTAATATTAAATGATCCTATTAATCATATATTTCTCCCATGATCCTATTTCCTAACATACTTATGTTCCAAACATTTATGAATTGCTGAAATATTTTCCCTTACTGACTATTCATGCACAATTTATTTGTTATCTACTTCCCAAGGAAAATAATTTCCGAACTATGTTTAAAATAATGTTATATATATATATGGGAAATGTTAGAGAAATAATATGTAATAATATATTAATATTGATTATATACAAATAAACATAACCATTTGGTTCTTGGATTATGAGATTATTTATGTGATGTAATGTTTAAATAATGAAAACAATTTAAAATATATTAATTTTTAGCTTGGGTTGTTTCAATTATATCCATTAATAAATTCACCATGACTTGTCTCATCATTTAGAAAATATATTCCACCTCCCTCCTCCCTTTATAGAATAGGAGAATAAGATTCAATCCTTAAAACCCAAAGGGATGTGTTTTGATTAAAGGTGAGTGATTTAATATGATTTATACAACCACACTAGCACCAACAACACCATAAATGATGCATGGTGATCAAAGAATCACACATATATCACCAAAATTGGGATTATAATTTGGATCCTCTTTATTAAAATATAATAAAATCAAATAAAGTGTTGAAAAATACATTCATACACCTATGAATGAACTAAAGTATGAGGTAATTTCTTAATATTAAATTAATTATAAATTTAGTGTGAAATATCCTCTCTAGAGTTCTAGGAATCATTCATCATGGTTCTTTTAATATAATAATGATTCGTTTCATTTTTCATAATTTTCATATGAATTTATCATTATATTAAATTAAAAACCATCATTAGAAATAATCGTAACTTGATTTCTCTCTACACAGAACCTTCAAGTGGTATCAAAGAAGTCACATTCAAATATAAAATTTTTTATTAATAATTTATTCATTTATGTATTTCAATTATTTTTTAAATTATTTTTTATTTGATCCAAAATTTGAGATATCTTCTTCTTTCACCTTTTTATAACCAGAAAATGTGAATAATAAATCATAAATATACGTAGAACTTGTTTGGACAAGAGAAGGATTCTGGTCAGATGACACTAAACAACACATGGTGTATCCCATAGGTATACAACATGTTTTTAATTATTTTCACCAAGATTATTCTCAAATTAATTCTTATATATCATGTGAATAAAAAATAATTCAATATTATTATTCTCCATTTATTGATCATGCGAGTCTGGAACATGGATGGTGAACAACATAGGGTGTAGGTGGTGTACACCCCAGGTAGTCCAAACACATTTGTAGTGAAGTTTACAAAAAATGTATGGTTAAATATGCACTATGTAATTATTACACGATTTGTAGGGATTGAAAACCATGAAAATAAAATTATACACTGAATATATTTTTCATACACACCACTTAACTCATAAATGTTATCTATTAAATACAATTGGAGTATCTAGGTGTGTATAATAGAAAAATTGTGAGTAGAATACACATCATGTGGATGCCTTATATATGAATTTTATCTTTTACGTATTCACGTAGAAATAAAACATAATTAACCACATATTAAAACCTTATTATCACATTTTCATGTGTCATTAATTAAAAAAACAACCTATGTGATGGGTTTTTAATAATATTAATTTCTTAAGTAGTTTCATTATTAAAATTATAACTATATTATGTGTACAATTACACACACACACACACAATATTTTCCACATGAATTAGATGTGGTAAATGAAACATAAATAAGTATGTGTCTATGTATCATTATTTAATAGTAAATTCTATATAGTAATGTGACATGTAATGTACACTACTTTTTGGGTGAGTGCACAATATATGAAAGGAACCACTCATGGTAGTTCAGACGTGAACAAGCAATGCTTCCTTAAAGTACATGTTGTGTAATAAATTAATTTTAAATAAATATAGAATAATTTATTTGTCTAAAATTATAGAGTATGGGATTGACTATGGATATTTTGAAGGATATTAACTTAAAAGAATTAATTAATTAATAACAAAATTAATTTATTAATTAAGGGATTTTTTTTATTAATATAGAACAATCTAAATTAATTATATCTAGTTTTTTTAATTATATATTCATTACATGTATGTTATTGACCATGAGATTGACCAACTAATTTATATGTTAGATTTAATTTAATTTAATTCCATGCATTTTTTATTATTAATTTATAATTATGGCCTATATGTGATCCCTCCCACATTTATTGTGTAGGGCCTGTATGTCCATGATTTTTTTGAAAACCCCCTAACCATTCCAATGGTTCCCCTCTCGTGTCTGTGAATAGGTATATGTAATGGTTGGATCTCTAAGGATATGCAGTTACTCATGATTGAGGATGAGATGAAATCAACCATAAAGATACATATATCAATGGTGGAATGTTGTAACTTGCTCTAATACTTGATTGAGAAGTTTATTCCTCTTGGTCCATTGGTTTATTAACTATCCAATAAATAAATAAAAAAATAGAAATATCATGATCATGATCAAGTCATTTAATTTATTTTCATTTATCTATGTGCATGGTTAATTTTATGGATTCTTTATCATGATCACATAATTTACTGAATTAATAGGAGAGTATGATGGAATTAAAATAAATTATTTTATGCGTAAATTTATTTTATAAAAAACACAATTTATTAATTATATAAAACCCATTAATATTAACAAGACGTGTTTAGACATAATATGAAAAATCACATAAAAAATTTTATTTCAATAAGACTCCCATCATCTTAATTAAGATGCACCTGTAGTTAAATGTTTCAATCGAGCTATAATCGAGGGTACTTTCAATAGTCAGGAATATTAATAGAGAACATTTACTAACTAATCCAAAATGGAATTGTGTGTAATGGACAAAGACTATTCAATAACATTGTTGAGGAAAGTGTTGAGGAAATACTTGTTAGTATATATTGATGGGGGAGTCCACTCAATAGATCAAGGAGGTGGTAACTAGTGGTTTGTAAGACTGCCAATCTAAATACCTTCAAAAAATTAGCATAAATTTTGGGTTATGAGAAGGTAAATATGGATCCTTTAAACGATAATGTCAATGTGATAGGAAATTTTGAATCCAATGACGAGGGATGTTGATATATGATAAAATATATAGATAATAATATTTAAATTAAATTATTTCATCTAAAATATTTATGTAATAAAAATAAAGTACTCGTAATATATTTTAATTATTTTAAAAATTATAAAATGAAATCATAACAACACCAGGAACATTCTTTTACTTTGTAAATTTCTGCATTGATATTTTGTTTGAGTGGTACAAGAATTTAATCTCCACACCACTGCATTATAACTTTCTTTATTTATTAAAATCCCCTATACCTAATCAAACCTCCTACCAAGTAAGAAAATGTGAAAGGGAAGCTCACCAAATATTTATGGGATATGATTCTTATGTTCATTGCATCATGTTAATTAGCTATTTCTTGAGATAAGATGATGTAAAGTAAGGACATGGATTCTTAAAACATTAAAAATAATATACCTAAACATGAAAAAGATATGTAGAGTCTAAATATAATTGGTAATGTAACTAAAATATTTTGGTGTAAATAATAATACTCTAACATAACTTGTGATCATGCCTTGAAAATAAAGAAGTATGTTGACCAGTTATAAAATTTAGTTTTTAATATTTATAATAAATTATCAATTAATATATAAATATTATTCTCACCTTCCAATTTCTCCATATTCATCATGAATTACAGTATGAACTACAAGGATTAATTTTTTATAAATCATTTGAATTATTTTTTCCTTGCATATAAAGATTATAAAAAACTTGCTTCTTCAATATTTATGTTGAGAAAAAATAAAAGGAAAACTTGAAAATCCCATGATCGAATCATGGTTAATGGTACCTTTACACAATACATTAATGAAAAAACTATTTGTAGATAGAATGATGAAAATGTGTCTATTTGGTTCTCATGTGGTAAGAAAGTACACCATAAGAAAATCTATAATGAATTGAAGAATTAATTAGTTACATATATTTCATGTATATTTATCATAACATGTAATTATATCTTACTTCATGTGTATTAAATGATATATGTTTTCATATGTGCGTAAATAAATAGAAAACAATTAAGTACAATGAGATTACTATTAGTTTTCTTCATTCTTTAAATAATCCAAAGAATATTGATTTCAAGATTTTTATAGTGAAGTACAAAAATTGTTTATTTCTCGATAGATATAAGTTAAACTATTATTTTTTATTTTTTACTACAAAAAAAATTATCTTTAGGTCTAATAAGAAACAATGATACATTGTTTCATATTTAAGATATATTTTTATCTTATTTCATACTCATCTAATATTTTAGTAATTCTTGAATAACATATATTCTATATTGAAAATCAAAGAATATTATTAACATAAGATTTCAAATACAACAATATGGAAAGACAATTATTAGTTAAGTATTGCTTTTAGTAGTTGAATAGTTCATCTCCATTTGGTATTTAATGTATTTATTTGAGATACAAAACTAGGTATACAAAATAATTCACTATCATGTTTTTGAAAAATAAACCTTTAGATATAATGATATTTTGCAGAGCTACTAGTGTATGATCAACTAACCCACGTGAATTATTTTGAAGGTGAATAATATATGTATTTTTATATATTTTCATGAGTTTCATTTAATATATTTTAGTAATGATCAGTGAAGAAATGAATACACTTGGTATAATAGATGAGATCCTCTGGCTAGTCTATGGGAGCATATCATAACTAATTATTCATTAATCATTAAAATGTAAAGTGAAGGTAATCCCAAACTCACATTAACTTACACATCACATTTTTGTTAGTACTTAAAGGTTATTTATGAAATGTATTATATATTTTAAAAATATTCCATAATATCTTCCAATACATGTTTTAAAAATAGAAAAACAATAACTATACATGTGACAATTATAATGACAAATAGATATCATATTAAATTGATAAGATGTCCATTAAGTATAAATTATAGTTTCTAATGGGAATTATTTATTAAATCATATATTTATCTACAAAAAGAACATTAATTAAATGCCAAGTGCATTTATGTAAAGTATTTCAAAACCATTAATGATATTAACCACCACTATTAGACTAGATAGATGAAATTTATATAACAAGTAATCACACATAATCATGAGATTTTGGTTGTAGCCTATAAGTCTATAATAATTAGGCTCCAGATGCGTATGAGTTGGATTAGTAACATAAACTTCAATAATCTTAGTGGAAGGAGTTATTCAAATAGATATATACTCTCAAGGAAGATAAAACCAAAAATTTGTTTCATATTGACCAATACTGACAATATGTTGTTCAATATGAATAATACATCCTATAAATAATTTATCAATCAATACTTGATAAGATTGATAAGTGATTATTTTGAAATGGAATCCATGTACCAACTTTTATGGGCACCATATTTTGGAAGTTTTATGATACTGTATATAAAAGTTAAATAGAAACAATATATTGATGATAAAAGTTAGTTTGAATAAATCATCATTGATTATTAAAAGAATCTCCAAAACCTAATCTTTGAAAAACCATTACATAGACAACTATGTTAAAAAAATTTAATTATACTTCTCATAAAAGCATTCTAGGATCATTTTACTATGTGGTTGGATGTCAAGTCCATTTTCTTTAATGAATACCCTATGGAACATTTCAATATGATATATCCAAAAGGTTTAGTGACACCAATGAATTCCAATAATATATGTAATATGTGAATATTTATTTATGGATGGAAGAATGTATAATGATAACAAAATAGTTATTTAAAAATAAAGAGTGTTGTGTGTCTATGGAGGGTCAGTAAGAGCACTATAATTTTCAAGGACATATATGTTGATTACATATGAAAAAAGATAGTCAGTATTACCATCATGATAAGAAAAAAGAAATAAATTTCCCTGATAAATAATTAGAATATAAACCTAGTACTAGTGAAGAAGACAAATAGATTTGGATCTATGGGTTTTTGTTAATCTAGTCATAGTATAAATGTTCACGATGTATTTAACATTTAAAAAGGAAACATTCAAAATTTAATTGTAAGATAAGACACGTTATAAGGCCCCAGACATAAACATTAGTTAATCATGAATTAAGTCAACAATTTTACTTTATATAACATTGAGGATATTTTTAGTTTTAGAGCTTTAGATAATTATGACATCACTTGTACATTACACCCTGATTACTACCAAGGAGAAACTTTTACTCGCTATCCATTTTTTTCATAAAACAATAACATTTAACAAGAATCATGGTTTTTCCTTATGTTTAAACATCACAACTTTTCCATGATCCCATCCTTGACTTTATTCTTATTTAAAATACTATGAAAATCAATTCAAACTTGAGATGATCATAAAATACTCAGTTAGGGCTACACAAAGAAGGAAAACGGTTAGCCATGTGAAAGAATTTAAACCATGAATAAATTATCATAAAGTAATAATTTTCACCTTTATGATGTAATAAATACTATTAACTAAATATAAGGTCATTTATTAACCATTTTATCCAAAATATTACCATAAAACCCATAGAAGGCGCACATAACATATAAAAGGTAAATTATGACATAATCATACATTAATGGAATAACCATACAGTCGACTACCATAAATAATTCTTACAAATAGAATAGCTATACGACCGACTTTCATACCCAATGCATTGGAGGTTATAACATAACCATCAATCCTTGGTTTATCATGTAACCACCCATCATTTGGTTTATCACATAAACACCCATCAAAGTACCATTTAATAATCATAACACATAAAAAAAGCATAAAGGAAAAATATTGTTTCCACAATGCAGTCACAAGAGATCATTTCAAGATATTGAAATAATCAACGATTTCTGAAAACCATTTTCAATACCAAAATACATAAATTGGGTATATGGTTTGTATTTTTATTTTAAAAACATTATGACTTGTGGGGGAAGCCAAATATCAAATAATGGTCGCAATAGTGGAGAAGTCATTGTCACCATATACGTTAAAAACACTCCCTTTGTCATTATGTGAAATGAATTAAAGAAAAAGATTCATTTTTGAAAAAAAAATAAATGAAATATAATTTCAAATTGGTTTATTATACACTGTATAAAATAAGGTCATGTGTAAATCAAAATATTCCTTAATGAAATGAGACTGAGACGAAGTCTTTTACATTGAGTCCGACATGTCTCGTTCATTCATTGATTTAATAAATAATAAACTTAGGTTAATTTTTCTCTATTAATAACATTTTTCAAGTTTATAATTAATTTTATATGACTTATTACTTTGTTATAACTAATAGTTAATTATTTTAGTTCATATCAGACGTTTTGTTGATGTTCGGTACTTGAGTCAAAAATGAAATTGTTTTGAGGAAAATTATCAATGTGTTCAGAAGTCTGTTATCTCTAGAATGATATTAATGATTTAAATATTACATATATCCAATATATATGTATTTATAAAAGTGAAATACATTTGGATATAAGAAATGAAATGCACTATTTATGGAGATGGAATTTTGTATGAACCCATGAATGCAACTTTTATTTATTTTTCGTATTAAAAGAATTAATACTAAATGATACATATGTATATTATAATTAATTTATAATATATATGTTATATATGTTACATAAGTTCATTAGAGCCATAATTTATACATTACATGTATCGAATAAATGAGTCCTATCACTTTGAGGGGGTGATAGTCCACACTTCTAAAAATGAAATTATCGTATTTACAAATTATGGAAGAATACAGGTATGTTGAAAATAAAAAATACATAACAATAGAGAAAATATAAATATAAAATATATTATATAAAAGAACAGTGCTCTCATAATGGTCACTATGATATGTGTTAGTATAAAATTGAAAAATCAACGTTTCATGTGGAAATAGATCACCATACACAGAAATAATATTTTCTATATCCATTAAATGGATATCTATATACATGTATGTATAAAACTTATCATAAATACATCCTAGTATATTGGGAATACATTTTTTGATAAAATTTATGAATAAATAGAGTTTATGGGTTTGGATAAAGAAAATAAATGAAAAGAGTTTGTGATAATACGTTACCTCTAAATCCGGTAACTCCTTTTGATTTGAGACAAAATGTTTCCTTGGTTGGCCTTATTCCAAATTTTACTATTCTAGTAATAATTTAAGGATGTTAGGAGATTATTTATATCGAATTTGGGAGATCCAATGATATTTATAGGTGTGAGTAAGTGGTTACAGGTGGTGGCCTTTTATAATAAGTAGGAGGGGAACTTTAGGAAGGTCTTAAATTATTAATTTATTATAAATTTATTTGAGATTTATAATAGCATAGAAGTGATATATTTTGAGGGTAATATGCGTATGGGTCTAAATAATCTCAACCTAAATGTTTAAGACAAGTTTTTGTCACAATTTTAACCTTATCTTTTGGCATTAAACCTTAGTTAAATAAAAATATTTTACCATGTCTTCTTGTATTTTTGCACTATATAGTTAATATATTTACTATAAAATGAAAATAGAACCTAAAGATGATAATTAATGAAAATTTTAACACTATATAAGTGACTTGGACGAATATTATATTTTTATGGCTGTTATGTCATTTAATAAAATAGTATTTGTTTTAAAAACTCATTTCTGTCAATTTTGACACTATTTTGGAATTGATTGTTTTTTAATTCATAAAATATTGATTCATTATAAAAAACTACATTAACATAAAGATAATATTTCATAATAATCCATAAAAGTCGTTTATGGAATAAAAATTTTCAAATTACATTTATTTTAATATGTATACAACTGTTTACTTGAATCTTTCATTAATAAGGTAATCAATACATCCTCATGGGGTCATAAATAAATATACTTATTTAATGACTAAAAATTATAAATAAAATACCATGATGTAGGAAATATTTTTATATTTCTAATGACTATTTATAGTAATATATATCTATTATATAATTCCACTTTAAAATTTTCTTAGTAAAAGGATATTTGTGCATGTTATATTTCCCTTTACCTTAAATTAATTATTATAACATGTCATTATGACACCCAAGTTGTCCCAAAATTCCAAAATTTAGACATAAGGATTTTTTGGTCTCCCATGACTTAGAAAATAATATTATGTCATCTGTTCGGGTAGTTTTATATTATTATAATATTATTTTTACCGTTATTCACTTAATTTACCTGTTAACCGTGGTAAATAAAAATAATTACTCAAGTTACTATTCATAATGTACGAAAATAAAAGGGACCTATTTAAAAAAATTGGAAATTTTGTTTCTAAGAATGGAATACATTTTTCAAAATTCAAAACATATAAATTTTTGTAATTCATTTAATATTAATTTCCATTGTCAAAAGTAGAATGTGGGACTTGAAGAAGTAAAAACTATCAAAATAATGACATGTGTTTATATCCAATTTAAATGTTAAACTACTTATAATGAAAAAAAATTGGATTAGATGATAAAAATATAATACAATTTAAATTTAAAAACAATAAAAAATATAATATTACTATATAAATAAATGATATGAAAATGTAGCTTTGAATTAAAATGCAGTATGTTTCACTATTAATGAAAAATGAATTTTATCATAAAAATAACAACATTAAACCAAATTAAATTTTGATGTCCCACTTATAAATAGGATGTTTATTTTTTCAAATAGAACATATAAAAGTGAAAAAAAGTATATTTAAAATGAGTTCATGATCAAAAGGTGGTAAACTATCTTTTAAAATTAATTGAGTATTTAATTATTAAAATATGATTTATTCTCATTTTCACCCTCTAAAATTTCTTGGATGAAGGTAAAAATATATTAGAAACATGATCAATCCTAATATAGTTAGTCTTATTCATTACCACCAACATGATGGCTAGGAATTAAGTACCATTTATAATAATAATAAGATCATTGTATTATTTTTCAGTTTAATTCAGTGTTTTGTCCAACATAATAATTTGGAGAAGCCCATTTTTTCACGTTGAGTTTTCTATCCTAGATAGAGTCCCAATTAAGGTAAAACCACTTTCTAATTCTTAAATATTTAATATATATGAAAAATACTTATTCAATAATTACGTGGGATTTTACATCCTTCTCCTATTGTAAATTGCATCCTCACAATTTTATATTTGGGATTGATAACTAATGTTTCACTTTTAAAAATTACAACATTGATATACCACTTCGAAAAAGAGTTAATAAAACCTCCAATTTATAAGAAATAAAGTGAAGTACAATGGTCACAAGGGAATACAAATTCTAGGGTTCTATGTAAGAGAACATGGATATTAAAGAAAAACTAATTAAGAATTTTTAATAGAGAATGATAAAAATCATTATTAGGAGAAATTAAACTATCACAAAACAATAAATATGTGATGGGTTAAAAGGTGTTTAATTTAATATTTTCTATGGAAATCAGATATAGTTTTTGTTTCATGATCATTTTCAAGTAACTTAGGAATTATATAACTACCCACAATAAGATCATAAGTACATATACATATTTGAAAAATAAAATTTCATCCGTTAATCTTGTTCCACCATAGAATCATGTTTGTATCCGAATGATGTGTATTTTAGATGAATTTTTCATACCTAGAGCACTATAATCAACTTTTAAAATATAAAATCATCCACAAAAGATTATCTATCCATTTCTTCAACCGTTAAACATTAACCTAAACAAAAATGGTTAGTACAAGTTAAATAATTTTCAAAAAATAATAATCCATTATAAGGAGAAGGACTACATTTAATCTCCAAAATTCAACAGTAATACCCAAAGTTCAACAAAGACCATTCATCACATAATTATCCTTAAAATTCATTAATATAAAACGTACTAAGATTGAAACCCAAAATTCAGAAGGGTATGATTACATAGTCTTCAATAATAAATCATAAAATTTATATCTAAATAACATAAACCACATTTAAAGTCTCATACTAAAAAGTAATTAACTTAATCACATATTCTCATTGATCGGTTAATTGATTCTCTAAATTACTTAATTTCCTATACGTCACCAATTATAATAATAGATTATTCCCAAATATTAATCATCCATTACTCTTAAATTGAAATATCATAGTATTATATTTAACTTAATCATATAAAGTTCCGAAAATTGTTATCATCTTCCAAAACAACATTTATCACTTAATCCCAAAACCATTTTCCAATAATAGGGATATCCATTAGATAAAACACAAGTTCCCAAAATGAACATATTATTACCCCATCAACTCGTTTTACTAAAAGTAAATTCCCTACTAACTAGGGTCTTTATTTAGGCTAGTGGTAGGCGATGCACCCTTGTTTCCCTTCAGTTGTGTTTTCGATTCCTGTGGCCTTACCGAACGCGATGAGTTGTCACCCATCTTGTGAGTTTCCCTTTTTTCAAAAACTATATAATTCATATATCATTCCCAAAATTAGATAAAATATTCCAAAATAACCATATCAAATTTTAATCTCAAATTTTTACTCATGTTTTTCATTTTTCATCCCAAAACGTAATATCCCCTAATTACCTCAAAATCAAATATTATATAATGGTTATGCATTAATTTATATTTATTTCCAAAAAAATATAATTCTTCCTCGAATAAAATTTTCACATAACAAACATTAGGGTTACATAAAATATAAAAGGTCTTATAAATTAATACCATCATCAAAAGAGAATTAATAGATGTGATCATTTCATCATCCTACAATCTTCCATAACTCTTGAATCCATTAAATGTAGTTATCTTAATATTTAAATGTTCTTCATAATCTAGTAACTATTCCTTTCCACCTTACCTCATAACAGCTCACTCATAAAAATAAAATATTTGGATTATATCCTCATGATTCAGAATTAACTTTTAAATCCCATTTCATACTTTATGGATAAGAATATAAATCATACCTTGATTCCAAATTTTTGGATCTTCTTGATGTTTATTTTATCCTTCGGCATGCTATCATACCTTCAAGATGTAAAATTTCATACCACTTATAGAATTATACCTTTGGAAATAGTTGTATGAGTTTAGAACTTTACTTAATATGAAAAAGATAACATGACCCATAAAATACTTTTAGAAATGAGTAGGTGTTGGATAACTGGTCAATTTCTTACAGGGGATTTGAATACTCAAGAAGCTATTTGAACACTCTTTTGTGACAATAGTGATTATAAAATAATCAGGTAATGTCGACAAGGTTATGCAAGATATCTTTCCTTCCATATTCACAAATTATTCTTCATCTTTTTAAAATAATCATCAATTAAACATGAAATGAATTATTAAAAGAATAGTACTCTATATGTTAATGATAAAATAATTTTTTATAATACTATAATCCATCAACCTCTTTATATTTCTGTTGATTAGGGTTTTTTAAACCACCTAATTTACCAAAATCCTCTAAAATATTCCATATGATAATAACCCTATTGGTTATATAGGATCCTTAACATGCACCGAGATAACATCCTAACCTTTAAAGTTATCTAAATCGAACTCTGATACCAACTATAATGCCCCAGCTATAAACATCACTTAATAATGAGTTACATCAATAATTTTAATTTATTTAAAATTTAGGATATTTTCCAGTTTAGATAATTATAGAATTAGTCCATCACTTATAAATAACAACTTGATTATTACAAAGATGACACGTCTACTCGCTATCTATTTTTTTAATAAAAAAAACATGTAAAACGAAACACTATTTTTTGTTGTGTTTAAACATAATTACTTTTCAATGATCCTATCCTTTAATTAATTTTCCTTTAAATTAATTTGAAATAAATTTCAAACTTTTTATGAGCTTAAAAAACTCAATAAAGGATAAATAAAAAAGGAAAGCCGTTAGCCCTATGAAAACGTTTAAACCATGATTACTTTATAATAAAGTAATCATTTTAACATTTATAAAGTAGTAGATAATATTGAATTAATATAAGATGATTTATTACCCTTTTAAACAAAATATTACCATAAAACCCCTAGAAATCAGACATAATATATAAAGGGTAACATAACAAATAATCATACTTAAAAGGAATAACCATAAAATCATCTTCCAAAAAACATTATTACAAATGGAATAGACATACAACCGACTTCTATACCCAATGCATTGTAGGTTATAATGTAACCACCCATACATTGATTATCATGGAGCCAACTATTATTTTTTATCACATAACCACCCATTAAATGTCCAAGTACCATTTAATAATCATAACCCATAAAACAAGAATAAATGAAGATAACATTTCCACATTTCAATCACATGAGATAATTTCATGATATTGACATAATCATTGATTTTTAAAAACTATTTTCAATAAAAAAATATAAATAAGGTATATAATATTTATTTTTATTTTAGAAACATTACGGTTTTTAGAGGATGCCAAATATCAAATAATGGTCGCGTTAGTGGAGAAGTCGTTGTCACCTAATAGGTTACAAACATTCCTTCTTTCATTTAATAAAATGCATCACATAAAAACATTACTTTTTGAAAAAAATTGAATAAAATATAAATTAAAACAGTTTATTATTTACCATATAAAATAAGTTCATGTATAAATCAAAATATTCCTCAATGAATGGAGACTGTGACAAAGTCCCTTACTTTGGGTCTAGTTTGTCTCATTCGTTCAATAATTTCCTAATTAAAATATTAGGTAAATTTATACGTTCTTCATAAAAGTTTTCAAATTTATCATTCATTTTATATCACTTATTACCAAGTTATAACAAATAGAAAATTATTTGAGTTTATATAGGATATTTTTTCGATGTTTTGTACTTGAGTGAAAAATGAAATTGTTTTGATGAAAATATTCCATGTTGTAATAATTCCATTATCCCTAGAATGATATTCATGATTTAAATATCACACATATATATAGATATATATATATCTGATATATATGTTTTTATTAGAGTTCATAACATTTAGAGATAAGAAATGAAATGCACCGTTCATGGAGATGTTATGCCCTACGTTTGCATGGACACTAATTTCATTTGTTTTTCATATTAAAAGAATAAAAAATAAATGACACATAGGTATATTAAAATTATATTATAATATATATTTTATATATGTTACATATGATCATTAATTCCATCCTTTATATGTTCCATTTATGGCATGAATGAGTCATATCAATTTGAGGGGGAGATAGTCCACACTTCCTCAAATGAAATTATCATATTTACAAATTATAGAAGCTTAACGCTATGCTATAAATAAAAATTACATAAGCTTAGAAACAATATAAATATAATATATTTTATTTATAAATACAGTCCCACTATAATTTCCACCATGGGAGGTGGTAGGATAAAATTGAATAATCACTGTTTCGTTAGGCAATAGTTCTCCAGAGATAGAAATAGTATGTTCTTTATCCATTAGATGGAGGTGTGAGTAAGTGTAGGTATAATATGGAGCATAAAATAATTATATTATATTTATTATACTGGTGTTGTTATAATATAATGGAATAAATATAGGTTACCAGGTTGGAGAAGAAAATTAAATGAATGGATCTTGAGAGAAGAAGTTACCTAAAAATCAGGTAACTCCTTTTGATTTGAGTCAAAATACTACATTGAGATTCCTTCCATCCAAGGTAAGGAATCTATGAGGAAAGGAGGGATTTTGGGAGATTATTTGAGGATAATTTGTGTGATCCAAGGGGCTTGAGAGGTGTTAGTAAGTGGGTATAGGTGGTGTCTTTTTATAAGAGGGAGGAGGGGAAATTTAAGAAAGGCTTGGAATATTAATTTTTTTATAAATTTTTTTAGTTATAATATATCCAAAGTGATATATTTATAGACTAAGATAAGTATATGTATAAATCCATTCAATCAACACGTTTTAGAAAAGTTTAGTTCACAAATTTAACCTTATCTTTTGGCTTTAACCCTTAAAAATAAACTCTTACAATGTCTTATTGTATTTTTCACTATATGGTTGATATAGTTACTATAAAATTCAAAGAGAAGCTCGAGTAGAGAATTAATGAAATTTTAAACAATATACAATTCATTTGTCCGAATATTAGATATTTATGACTATTATATCATTTAATAATATATATTTTTTAAAATAAACACATTTATGCTAATTTGTACACTATTTAGTAATTGATTTTTGTTAAAGTCATAAAAACTATTATAATTTAAAAAAACTACATTAACTCAAATATAACATGTCATATAAATTCCAAAAATTCTTTTATGGAATCAAAGTGTTTATATTACATTTATTTTAATATTTATAATATCATTTATTTGAATATTTCATTAACAAGGTAATTAGAGAATCATCATTATGTCATAAATAAATTTATTTATTAAATGTATTAAAATTATTAATAAAATACCATGATGCCAGAAATTGTTTTTACTTTATAATAACAATTTATGGTCAAATAGATAATTTTTATAACTCCTCCTTATTTTTGTTAAGTAGACAGATATATATATATATATGTTATTTTTCTCTTAACTTAAATTAATTATTATTACATGTCATTATCACACCCAAGCGGTTCCCATATGAACCAATTTTGGGATAAAGATTTTTTTCCTCCCATTACTCATTAAATAATATTAAAACTCATGTTATAGTAATTCTATATTATTATAATATCATTTTTTTCCTATTTAACTAATTTACCATTTTTTCATGGTATATAAAAATAATTACTGAAGTTACTATTAATAATTTCAGAAAATAAAAGCTACAAATTAAAATAATTTAGTCCCAATGATTCCAAATATGAAATTAATTTTCCCAAATTAAAAAAAATCAATTGTATTAATTAAATTAGAATTTATTCTCATTTTAAAAAAACCAAAAGCGTGTTTTTAAGATGTAAAAACTATCAAAATATTGACATGTATTTAGTTCCACTTCAAATTTGAAATTAATTACAATGACAAATAAGGGATTAAAAGATAAAAACATAATCCAATTACACTTTAAAATCAATTGAAAAGATAATATAACTATATAAATGAATGAGAAAAAATGGAAATTCTGAATTTAAGTGCATCATTTTTCAGTATTCATAAAAATGCATTTTATCATAAAATTTCAAAAATTAAACCAAAGGAAAATATGATGTCCCACTTCTAACTATAAATTTTATATTTTAGAATAGAAAACATAAAAGTCAAAATACTATATTTAAAAATGGTTCACCATCTAAAGGTGGTAAAATATATTTTAAAAATATAAGAGTATTTAATGTTTAAAATTGGATTTATTCTCATTTTAATCCTCTAAAATTTATTGGATGAAGTTAAAAAAATTTAAAAAACATGTGAAATCATGACATAGTTAGTTATATTCTTTACTACTAATACAACGACTAGGAATTGACTACCATTTAAATAATTATAATATAATTTTATTATCTTTTGGTATAACTAAGTCTTGTGTGCAACATATGATTTTAGAGAAACCCATTGTTGCATGTGGAGTACAATATCATAGATAGAATTCCCAATAATGAAAAACCACTTTCTAATTTGTAAATATTTATAATACATGAAAAATTAATTTTCAATAATTACTTGGGATGTTACACAAATGGTATTAAATTTCTCCATGATAACATATGTGGGAAGAAAAAGAAAATTATGAATATAATTTCACAATATTAAGAGCTAAGAATCTATCTAATATGTTATGATATGTAATTTTGTTTGATATTACTTATGTATGTTGCATTATGTGAAAATATCAAACCTAACTAGTGAAACTACTCAAAAATATAGTCAAAACTATATTCCAATACATGAACATATATAACTTGATGAGTAATTAGTAAAATGATAAACGAGAATACTAGTGTTTAAGGGGATATAATAATACTTTTTCTTAAGATAATTTTTTATGTTTGATTTCTATAAGGATAAGGGGATATTCATGATGAAATTACTATATCCATTAATTTCCATATTTACAATAACCAAATATATTTTGGATAGTAATGAAGTTTATGAACCATTTTAGAAATTTATTTCTCAATTGTTGGGTAGTACCAAAATAATAGGGGTAATACCATTTCAGGGATAGCTTTGACTGTGGTATTATCCAAGATACCAGATTTATAGAAGAAGAACAAACGTATGCTTTGGTATATTTCTACTTGAGGTATTTTATCAAGGATTTTAGGTCATAGTAAGAAAATACATAACAAAGAATTATTGTTTATCAAAGTTAGAAATAGAGACATGGTAGGCCTAACCACTATATAAATAGTCAAAATTTTTATTTTACATGTGAGAACTAATTATTAAGTTAATAGTTTTCTCTTTTACATGTGAGACTATTTTAGATTTGGTTCCCTAGAACTAAATACATTGTACTTTATATTTCATATATATTCACAGACATGAACGTATATAAATATGTTTTCACATATTTATTATTCTTATAGATAACATTAATGTGTAAATGTGATATAATATGTATCACATTAAAATGGTCATAGATGTTCCACACTATGGGGAGATACTTGAAATGATATGACGATATTATTAAACAATATATCCTATCTCCCTTGGAAATTTTCTATGGGACACAAATGATGCATACTATTAGGTTTGATTACTCATAATAAAATCTGACTTCATCTTATTATGATTCCATTATATATGTAACAAATACTTTTATCGAATAAGTATCATGCTTTGAATTCCTATAATAAGATATTTTATTAAATGTTTTCACACTAAAATGATGATCTGTTACATAATTTTAAGTAGTAGTAAATGATATATATTTCATTAGGAATCAAGTCTTGTTTGGTGTCCCTCTCACCCATTAGATATTTATGTGGTCCATTATTTCAATCACTCTATATATGACTTTTGGATGCCCATTTAGAAAAGTCATTGCATAATCAATAATATAGATAAAACCACAATCATTTCTTCTGTATCCTAAATCATAGAGTTTCCCAGATAAAATTATCCCAAACAAAATTCCCAAAATAAGGAACCTTAACTTATGATCACCACAAAACATTATTTTGTTACTCTACACAATTTAGGGGAACCCTTCTTTATAAAAATGTACCTAGGTGAATGAGTGAGGTCTTTACAAGTGTTCACTTCAAATGGAATCTAACACTTAGTATTATTTAATGAAATTCAATTGTTCCATATTATCGAATTTTATTATCTTTAAATGTATTCATGCTTATAGGTATTTACTTTATAATCAGATTTCTTCAACTAAATCAATATATTTAAACCATATTGATGTGTAACTATATACACATCTCAGAAGTTTTGTTACTAAACTAAATTAAAATACAATTATATTGACACATACATAAATTCAAATTATGAATAAGGTATATGAACACCATTCTTTCAAAGTCTTAGAATAATATGAAATCAACAATTCACATAATATTAAGATTGAAGCGATAGATAAAACCCCCCAAATTTTATAGGCACAACATAAGAATCTATAAAAATGTGTAATCTGACCCAAAGACTCAATACCGAAGGACAATTTAACCAAAATAATCCTTATATTAATTAAAATTCTAAAACCTAATGTATAATCATCCTAAAAATTACACCACATAACAACAAACAAGAAAATTTGTAGGTAGAAGAAAACTAAATCAATTATCATACCGAGTATGTTACACCTTATATACAAGTAGGGAAATTTACTAAAGTAATTAAAAATTAAAAATAAAGAATAAATACATTAACAATATAAAAATTAAATTATTGAATGATTTATGGAACAAAATAAACTAAAGAAATTTTTTTATATTAAAATATAACATAGACTATTTATAATCAATTCATAAATTAAAAAACAATAAACATTTTTTAAATTTTCTCTTCATTATCAACATTTCATAATTAAAATATAAAAACTTTATATTTATATTGATGATTCCGAGGATAGAGAAATATAATCAAGACTATTCCCAGTGATGGGTTTTCATTTAATCTGATGAATAAATCATAACATGATAAAATGGCATGTCCCATGATTATATCTGAAGAACTATAACAAATGAATCATAGAATTGTAGATTGGTTCTTCTAAAATAAAATTACTGAATAATTTAAAAATAATAAATTACAGAAATTTTGAGTTATTTTTATAATTTATTCATTGATCATTCAAACCTTAGTTTCATTGTAATGTAATTTCATAGAAAGGATCCAAAGTAGAATCCCTTTATTTGTGATTCAAACATTCTACTTTGATCTCAAACCTCTGTCGACTATATTCCGGGTGAAACTGTAGTGGTACCGATCATCTTGTGTCAATGAACATTGCTAACAAAAATATATTTCTAGTTTTAAGGATTTTTTCCACACCTCAAGGTTATATATATATATTTAAAATAAATTTAATTTATTCGATAGTCTGTTTTACACACAACATTGAGTTTTAACGAACCATAATATACTATTAATATTATAATTTATACATAGACTTTAGAACTTAAACATTAAACTTGGAAGTATGAATTGGGATAACTAAATTTTAAAATTTCTTATATAGGTTTTATATAAATAGAATATGATGATAAAAAAGTACATAATATTTTGTAATGTCTTTAGACGCTTCAAAAATAGTTTTTCCTCAAAAATATTTTTTATTGTTTTTAGTGAAAAAATAGAAAAAATATTTAGAAAAATTATTTGAAAAAATAATATCAAATTTTTAAATAAATATGTCAAAATTATCTTAAAGGTATGTTTTTTGAATTTTCAGAAAGGATTAATTTTTCCGGGAATAGTGGAAAATGTTGATTTTTTATTGAAAAAAGGAAAACAATTTAAAAGGGTAATTTGTTTTAAAAATTGTTTAAAATTAAACATATTTCAATTATTTTATTTTTAATCCACTTTATTTCATTATAATAAATTTCATATTGATTTTTTATATAAAAACATTGTATACTTACAAAATTATTTTCTCTGGAAAACTACTTTTTCATCACGTCTAGGGGTTTCATTTTATATTAAATGTTTTAAATTATATGAATTGAATTATTTGAAATGTATTAAATATTTTTAAGTATCATAATTAATATTTTTAAAAAATTTCAGCTTATTTTTTATCATAATTATTATTAGATGTAGTAAAAATTAGTAACTGTATTTAATGTTAAAACTAATTTACTAAGGGGTTAAATCAAAAGATAAGGGTTAATTTTCCAAATAAACTTTTATAAATCCAATTTTCAAAACATAATTAAACATTATATTATAAAAATTTAAAATATATGGGAATTTGGAAGAATTTTACTTGGGAATTACTATGTCATTTTGGATTCTTTTTTTGAAAATTTCAATGTTGTTTCCACGTGGGTCCACTCCCCCACTTATAAAAGAACGTCTCATATCCTATCATATTCACACGTACAAAGCCTTTTGTTTTATAAAAAAATATAACCAAATAAATTAATACATCCATCCCCACATACTATAGGCCATATTTTTTTTATAAATCTCTCTTAATAAGGCATTAGTTATAAACCTAATGAGGTTGTCTGAAAAAGTGGTATAGTTTTTAACAACAAATTTTCATTTTATTTATCCATACAACTCATTAAAATCTTCTTAAAATGTTATTATATAATAAAATAAATAGCTAAAATATAATGATATGTTATTATGTTAGTGGAATAACCCATATTCATCTCCCCTTGCATTAAATTTGAATCGAAACTGTCAATCATGTATACAACATAGTACCCCCTTACAAACCAATGTAATTCATTTTCCATCACCGCCACCCATTAATAGATATAATTATGGATTTAAAATTTTAATATTATAATTAATACATATTATACTTAGGGAATTATAATATTACATCTAACTTCTTACCTTGAAATCCTTTGGAAAATGATAACATTGTTTGTTCGTATATATAGACTACCACCTCCAAAAATCCATGTGACAATATTTTCATTTTATTTAGACATGGATGGTATTATAGATATATTTAATGAATATATTTTATTTATATGATATAAAAATTATTCTTTATATGTGAATTAAGATCTATGTTTCTTTTTTTCCATCCGTAGAGAAAATTGAAATAGTGTTCATACTTACGTATAACCAACCGTCTCCATGAATGGTGTAATATATTTTTTTCTATCTATAAATTTTATAAATTGAAATAAATATTTATATAATTAATATATATAATATTAATTAAAATATTAATATTCTGTATATTATGGACCCATAATCAAATTACAAGGACCAAAACTACCGAACTGAAACATACATGAAAAACAAAGAAATTATTATAGAAAAAATATTTTTAAAAACTAATTGTTAATAAATGTGTGATAAAATATTATTGGTGAATAATATATGGTATTATATATCTGATAATTGTTATATAATATACTTATATCCAATATATATTTATTCTACAGAATGTTTGAATGTTTTTGATGAAGTTTGATGCTTGAGGTAAGAGATTCTCTTCAAACATTAATTTTTGTGATGGAAATGTCAAATTCAACACTTTTTATTTTATGTGGTGTATATACTAGCCATGAATGAATTATGTGATGAATATCAGGAAAAATATGGTAATTTACATATACATAAAAGTTTTTTTCTTACATGGGTCTTATGATTAAAAACTTACCATAGTGGTAAAGGTTTTATGATACAACCTTAGTGTTTATTCAGATTGTTTATGATTATAATTATTATGATGAAATATTATGATATATATCTCAATAATATAATTAATTTTAATATAATATATTTTTTCTTAATATATTTTCCCATTTTATTTTCATCTCTTTAATTACTCAAGATACCAGAATAATTATTTTATGAAACATTGACTTTATTTATCTATGTAGTTGAAACACACTTTTCTTCCACATAAATATTTTCTAAAAATGTTTTTATAATGTTTTTAAAATTATTCAATTATTTTTTAAGTTCATTTTTACCCGTGATTTAATTTTTATGAAATTATTTAAAATGAATCTTCATGTCATTTTATTAATGTGGTACTTTTGAAATTTTACTTAAAATTTAAATGGAATATTTATTTTGACTTGTACGACATAAAAAATATTTCCCACCTTCATAACTTATAAATGATTAAAAGATTTATTTACATGTTTCAAAAAAAAATTTAAATAAAATTTTTTCATTAATATTTTTAAAAATATTATATTTTAAAGAGATAGTTTTAAAATTGAAATGATATTTTCCTCCAGAAAATTTTAATGGAATTTATTTTCATAAAAGAAAAAACCTTATTGGTCTCTTGTGTTTTACTAGGGATATGATCTAATGGTACCATCCTTATTATTTCAATGTATGGTTTCGTATTATGAGGAAATATATTTTTATAAAACCCATTCCATTTCAATGGATTATACTATGGCGAATTAACGAAATCATTATGAAACCCATTGTTTCCATGGTTTATTCTATGATGTAATTCTTATGAAACCCATTTACTTTTCATGAATTGTGAGCAAATTAATTGTTTATGATCATTTAGAATGAATCTTAATGATTTTTTATGTGATTGGTGGGATATAGATTTTATATCTCTCTAATTAATTAGGTAACGATTAACATTCTATGAGCTCAAAGGGTACACATGTTGTTTTCCAAAGACCATAATAGGGTACACATGCGGTTATTCCATGCCCAAAATAGGATACATGTGAGGTCATCCCAATCTCAAAAGAGGGTATATTGGAGGTTATATCAATCCATATTTAGGTACCCATTTTTTTATCCCAAGCCTAACATGTTATGAATTTCTTGGCCGATATCCTTGATATAATAATTTCTATGATTCTGTGTATGCTATAAATCAATGTCTTATGAAAATGTTATGTTATCATGGATCATAATATTTGATTCCTTTTTTATTCATGTCTTATGAATTACCATGTTTTATAACATGACGGAATATTATAATATATCATCGTAAAGGTGTAGTTTTCAAGTGTTAAGATCATATAATAGCAGTATTTTTTTCATTTTATGATAAGGGGATCATTAGTATATCTATTGTTACCCTTAATGAGCGTATGAGCTCACCCTTTCTTATATTTACGTTCACTATGTAATGAAAAACGTTCTTAAGAGTGATATTTATAAGAAGGTTTCCAGTTATGGAGGCCGTAGTGGGAGATGATTTAGTTAACTTATGAACTAATTGTTTAGGTATCCAGGTTTCCAAATACAATAAACCTTTACAGTCCTCATGTGTTTTTTTATATAATGAAACAAATACTCATCTATCAGGATGTTATATTATTGTATGAAATTTTTTGTTGCTATATTTTATTTTGGAGGAAATTTTTATTTAACCTTTTTATCTAGGATGAGAATCTTTTAATGGGAATCCTAGAGATACGTATAATGACAAGTCTAAGTCTAGAAAAATATCTTGGTGTTTTGTTGAACAATAGAGTGAGTGGTTTCCATGAAATTATATTATTTTTCGGATACTATAAGTTATTGTGGATCTAAAATAAGTGTATATAGGGGTAGTGACTTTAAAAAGGGTGAATTAATATTTGACTCGATACTCATATGGTGCATGAAAATGTGCATTGCTGTACACCTGGTTTGACACTCCCATGGGATTTTCATTGGAAAATCACAAAACAGCTTTTGAACCATCAAAAAGGATTTGAATAACAATAATGAATGATTTAGGTAAAATATAAGGTATAAAAGAATGAAACTATTGTGTCATGATTTAGACATTATATAAATTACTTTTCAAGATTATGTGGTTTCACATTGTGATTACTATTACTCAAAGAATGATTTTTGGTTTTAGTCAACGGATGGAACCTAAATGAATCAGGTTACTACTGAATGTGATGGAAAATGTAATTATTGACCTCATAATCCACCAAATGTTATGAGATATGGAGTGAAAAATCTCATTGATATTCTCACATTGCATTCCCAATCTATGGATCATTTTGAACTTCAAAACAAACAAAGGATGGAAGAAAATACTTTTGTGTCCTTCATTAGAAAACATCTACCTTCTTTTAGTGGTTCCACTGATCCACTTGTTGTCAAAAAATTGATCAGTACCAATGAAAATATAATTTCATTTATTTAGTATTTAGACCATGAACAATACCTTTTGGATCTCTATCATTTTGAAGGATAAGCAGATCAATAGTGGGATATTATGAAGAATATAAGGAAATATGAAGAAATTGAATCCATAGATTGGGATGTGTTTAAGATATTATTTTTGAATGAGTACATTCCCAATATTTTTTGTAAGAAAATAGATAAATAATTAAATAACATAAATCAAAAGGATGATGAATCCATTTGTACCTATGAGGAAAACTTTGTAGTACTTCTAAGGTATGATTATGGTATTATCATCCAACTTGAAATTATGGTTGATTGGTTCTTCAGGGTCTTAAAACAAATTTTATAGAGGGATTTATACATAAAATAATTCAAAATCTATAAATAAATCTCTTGATGTTCTATATGTTGGAAATATAGATTGGAGTTCCCCATTAATCGTGTGGTTTTGATAAGAAAAGAAAAATTGAATTCAAAGGAAATCCTAAAATCTATGGATATAAGAAGACGATCCTTCATTTATGATTAACATGTGGAGGGAAACATTGGTGAAATTTTCTTAAGCAGACTAATAAATGTTTTATGTGTGTAAAGGAAGGCCATCAAGAATTTTAATACTGAATTGGTGGGAATAAGTTATCAAATGATGTGAATAGAGAGAAACCTCCCTAGAATGAACTAACAACACTCTAGTGTTTCAAATTCAAGGAATATTGGAATTATATTAAGTAGTTCTAAAATAAAATGGTTAACAATAATGATCAATTTCATTAACCTATTAATTTTGAAGATTATGAGAAGTATAATGAGATCACTATTTCTAATTGGGTGTATGATAATGATATAATAAAAGGTTCACATCACATCAAATCTATAACTAATAATATCTTATTTGACTATATATATACACACTCTATTATAAATAAAGCATTTATATGGGCATAAAAATACCACCCATACAATTATATATTGAATTAGAAGTGAAAAACCTTATTGGTATTAAAATATCATCTAAAGTATATGATTCCCCTTTGGATGAAGTTAGTCAGAATATACACCACTTCAAATATTTTCATTCATCCTCTAGTTGAATTTTGATATTTTATTAATAATGGATTATCTTTATCCCGATAAAATCCACATCAATTTTTGAAGAAATGAAGTCACATTTGATATCCCAAAACAACCTCTGATTGTTTATAAGTTTGATGATAAATATTAATTTATGATGGAAATCATAACCAATGTATGGTTTTTGATTCCAATTAAAACAAGGGGTATTTATCTATGATAGAAGGGGAGAAAATCAACATTGAAGATATACCTATTATTGAGGAGTCTTTAATATATTTTTAAAAGAGTTTTTGATTCTTCCAAAAAAATTGTGAAGTTGAGTTTTTTATATGACTGATACTTGGTGATACTACTATTTTAAAGACTCTTTATAGAATATCCATGATTGAGTTGTAGGAATTGAAGAAAAAACACTAGGAGAATCTTGAAAATGGATTCATCTATACAAGTGTGTCACCATGAGGTGCATTAATTAGTTTTTTGGGAAGAAATTTGGATTAATGTAACTCTACAATGATTATTAAGTACTTAACAAGATCACTATCTAGAAAAAGTATCCTATACCCCATATTGATGAATTATTTGATCAAATACTTGGATAACAATAATTTTCCATGAATTATCTTAATTATAGATATCATCTATTGAGGTTTAATAAGGATTATATAACTAAGAAAAAATACCATAAATGGTATGCACACTGTGAGTATACAGTAATTCCGTTTGGTTTTTCTAATTCCCCACTATCTTCATAGAATTATTAAATAATTTATTTATAGATTACCATGATTAATTCTTAGTCGTATTTATATATATGATGTTACTATATATTAAATGATAAATGAAGATCATGAATATCACTTTAGAATTGTGCAAAAAACTACGAGGAAGGAAAATCTATATAAAAAAATTACCAAATCATAATTTTGGCTATAGAAAGTTTCATTTTAGGGTTATATAGTCTTGTGAAAGGGTATATCCATGGATCTAATAAATATTAATTTTATTAAACATTGGACTAGACCAATCAATGTGACTAAGATTTGTATTTTTCTTAGTTTGGATGAATATTATTAATGGTCTATGTAGAATTTATAACAATTATATAATCCAATCACCTTGTTAACTCAAAATGGAGACAAGTTCCTTTGGATAGATGAATGTGAATACAATTTTATGGTAATAAAGAGAAGGATAGTAAAAACACCTATACATACATTACCCTATAGCGAAGAAGGTTTTGGAATATATTGTGAATCATAAAATAAGTTTTTGGGATGCATCCACATCCATAATGATATTGTTATAGCCTATTCCTCCTAACAATTTAAGGTTCATGAAAAAAATAACCGAACTCATGATTGAGTGTTAGCTGTGAGAATATTTACATTAATGATATGGAGGCATTATATTTATGGTGAAATTTGTGATATAAATACTAATAATAAAAGTTCAAAGTATATATTCACATTTAATTAGTTTAATATAGACCAAAGAATATGGTTGGAACTGATTAATGATTTTGACTTCTAAATACATTACCACCATGGGAAAGTAAAAAAGGTGGATGATTCTTTGAGTCAAAAGGATCATTACAGCTTATCTAATATGAGGGTCACAAAATATCTAATATTTAAGGATGTACCAATTATTGATCTTTAAATATGGAAGGAATGAGAGAAATCATATCTTTCTCAAATAAGTTTTCACCTATCTATCCATGTGATGATTAAATATACACATAAGGTAGTTGTAGAGATGTAGAAAATGGTTATAAATATTCTTGAGTTTAACCTTTATTATGAAGGAATGATAAGTTCTATGAAAAAAACATGTGTTTTTCTATACCTGATTAAAATAACGAGCTGTTAGGGAAAGATCAAAGTTCTTCATTATCTATTAATCATAGAAGTACAAAGATATATATAGATCTGAATGATTATTTATAGTGGGATGAAATGAAGAGAGATATTAATTTGTTTTATCTTGGTGGTTGGTATATTAGAATGTTAATTCGAAGATACAAAAGTATAAGGGATATTATAATTATTTCCAATACCATATTGGAAATGGGAAACCATCACCATAGATTTTATCACCGGACACCCCAAACATCTAAAGAGAATAATGGTACATGGGTTTTATTTGATCAATATAAAATTTCATCAATCTTTATTGAAATTATATAAAAATTACATCTTTATTATCTTTACAGGATAATAATTAAAGAGGTGGTAAGGTTATATATAGTTTGACATTTTATTGTATCATATTAGGATTCTAGAATTGTTTCAATGTTCTAGAAACGTAGTCATATGGATTTGGATATTGAGTTAAGATTTAGAAATAGTTATTGCAACCAAGGAGATGTTCAATCTATATTTACCCTTAAAAACCTATAGGTTATTATGATATGATAATTTATGGATTTCAAAGGTGGTTGGGATCAATACATTCCTTGTGTCAAGTTTTCTTACAACAATAGCTTACAATGAAGAAGTTAAAAGACACCTTACGAATCCCTATATGGTAATAAGTGTAGAACCCCGATGTCTTGTGATGAAGTTGGATAAAGAAACCTATTGGGACATGATATAGCTGAGGAAATGGAAGAGAAATACCAAGCCCTTTAAAATCAAAGCATGGAAGCTCAGAGTTGACAAAAAACATATGCTAAAAATCATCTGCATGATTTGGGGTATGACGTTGATGAAAAGTTGTTTATGTGAATTTATTTATGGAAGAAAGATATGTGATTTATGAATAAAGTAATATTGATCCCTTGTTATTTAAATCATTTTGATATTCTTGATCAAGTAGTGATGGTTTCTTATTAATTGGTTCCTCCACCAAACAACTATCAAGTCCATGATGTGTTCCATGTATCTCTCCTAAGGAAGTAAATACTCGAACCTTCACATGTAATGAACTCATAATTCATACCAATAGAATAAGATATCTCTAATGAGGAATCACTAGTGGAAATGTTTGATCATATTGATAATGTACTATGAAACAAGACCACTTACCTGTTCAAAGTTTTGTGGGAAAACCACCAATTTAAGGAAGCTCCATGGGAACCTGATGATATGATGAGGCACAAGTATCCTTAATTGTTTTTGTCAGGTTTATGGAATTTGGAGATGAAATTTTTGAAGGGGGTACAATTTAACAATTCCATATTTTATTATTTTTTTTCAAAAAAATTTAATTTCTTGGATAACATGCGTTACATGAAACACTGAGTTCTACCAAAACCCAACATACAATTAATATTATTATTTAAATATGACTATTATAGACTATTTCTTAAACATGGTAGTGAGAATAGGAATAAACACTATTTTAAAATTATGTATTTTGGTTTTAGGTAAATAATTTATACTGAAAAATAAATATTTATTTTTTAGAAGTGTTTATATATTTTAAAAAATAGATTTTCACTCAAAAAATGATTTTTATTATTTTTTTTGAAAAAATAATATTTTTCTCTAATTTTAAAAAATATATTTGTAATAATTTAATTTAATTTTCAAATAAAAATTTCAAAATTATCTTAGAGTTTATTTTTGTGAATTTTCTGAAAAGATTAATTTTTTTATGAATAGTGAAAAATGATAATTTTTTATGGACAATGACCATTACATTTAATGAATTTTAAAAGTTATATTTTTTTTAACATGGTTTAAAAGTAAAATTATTTAAATTAAAAAAATTTAATCCAATTTTGGGAATTGGAATCAATTTCATATTGTATTTCTGATAAAAAAGACTAATTTTACTTATGAAGTCATTTTCATTGGAAAACCTCTTTTTCATCATATCCATGGTGTTAATTTAAAATTTATGTTTTACACATCTATTAATTGAATTTTTTTAATTGAATTCTATATTTGGAATAAGAATAATTAAAGTTAGGTAATAATTAAAACTTAATTTTTTGAAATAATGAATATTAAAATGAGTAAAAATTAATTATCACACTAAAGTTAAAAAGGAGTTTACCTTGGGGTTAAACCAAATGATAAGGGTATGTTTTCAAATAAAACTTTTCAAATCCTATTTTATGGCCATATTTCAACCTTATATTATCCCACCTTGTTATATAAAGAAATTTTGAGTCATTTATAGGGAACCAAGATTTTCATTCATTAATATCACATCATTTTAGATGAATAATCCAAAAATTTCATAAGAACACACCTAAGGTCCATAATAGTTTTCTGTATTTGAAGAATAGAAATAAAAATAAATTATTTCATGAATGAAGTTAAGCATCCCCAAAAAATATCTTCCCACATAGTACTCGTCTAAGGAATAACCTTCATAAACCGTTCTTCAAAACACAATGAAGGAGACATAAGAAAGGGTGAGCACATATGCTCAATAAGGGAAAACATGAGAGATATAAATATATGATCATATAAAAGAATACGATAATAAAAATTGTTTTTGATAATGAAAATTACATATTATGTTCATACCCAACCTATCATAGATCATAATCATGATTCCTAGAATAAAACCTTATTATTTTAGAAAACATAGTCCATAATATTGAGAAATAATCACAAATCAATCATGAACCCCAAGCACGTGTCATAAAGGTGTTGAACCATCATATCTATATATATAACCATTTCACATCTCAAGGTTAACTACCAATACCATCAAAATAGTGGATGAGGACTTGACAACTATTTCCAATTGTGGATCAGGATACACCTGTTTCCTATAGCGAATTAGGGCTCATCTTTTTTGCATAATGGATCAAGCCCATCTGTCACAACTCGACCCAACAGGTACTGAGACACTAATACTGCATGTGCGCCTCTAATAGTTTAGGGAATACAACCCATCATTGATTAGGAATATCAATCATATAGGAGGCCTTAGCTTATGGCAACTATACATACACACCCACAATCGTCTCTATGAAATAGTATAGAGATAAAAAACTGAAGAATAAATGCATGAATACATTTATCCCACAACCGAAGTAGAGTAGATGTACTGAAAGAATAAAATGGAAAAAATAAAATTCTGATAAATTTTTTAAATAGATCCAACCAACTCATTTGGATGGGAAAACTATCAGAAGAAAATTCTAGAAAGCTCATAGGTTAAGCATTGGATAACACCACAATCTGTCTATTCTACTATGCTCTGTTAGTTCCAGGTCCTACTAGGAATATATTAAAAGGCCTCTAATATGAAGAAGGCATAAGATATGTGGGAAAATAACATGTATAGGTGAGAATAAAAATTCTAATAAGGGAAACCAAATTCCCAAAAGAAAATTTAGAAACTGAAAGGCAAAAGTCTGATTGACCCAGCCCTTGGAAACCCAAATGAGAGAGGAACTCCATCTCGAACCCATCATTTGTTATACATGAATAGTGATATCAGTTCAAGTGTTATATTAATAGATACATGTTAAAAAGCTTCATGGACACCCAAAATAACTCATAAATACTCATCTCACACTCCATATCTCATGAGGTTTCAACCTCACAACCTGTTGAAGGATTCTCCTCGTGGCTCAAAGGCAACACCTGTCTAGGAGAACTCACTCCATGATCTCTACCATACTAGATGGAAGTCGTATGAGAGATACACTCAACTGATAAATCTACCATTCCTGATGGACTATATGAGAGATACCACTCCATCAATTATTAAAATGATGATGGAACATCCCTTCCTTCCCAAGTGGAATAAATGTGTGAGAACACGATCATTGGATCCCACTGAAAAGAAAGACATGTTGGAACCCAACAAATCCTGATTCCTAGATAGAATATGTCATTAATAATGGATGGGGGAACCTCTAAACCTACTAAAACCATGAAAGGTATCATCAATTAGATAAGTTATCACTCTTAGAACCATTAAGTAACATTAAGAACCCAATTGGGAACACTAAAGATCACATCTCGTCAGAATGGGGATTACACCCAGAACAGTTGGGGGAAAAACCCAATCGGATATCTCAATGATATATTAGAAATGGTATCACACTTAGTACTTTTGGGGCACACCAAAAACCTAATCTGACCTCCCAGAGATCATATCACTCAGATAGGGCATCATCACCTATGTAGTGTTGGTCACAACGATTCCTAAATCCCTATCATGTAAAGATTCTGAAGTTGAGTATAATACTCCCAATGTTACCAAAACACCTACATAAAATTTCTAATGAGTAGGGGATCATATAACCAAATATGACACATAACCTACTAATATCAGTCGCTACATAGGGGATCATATAACAGATGATTCCACAACCCTACCAGACAATCCTATTAGAAATGGGATTTCCACCTATGTAGTGTTGGTCATGAATATACTAAGAACATGACCTAGGGAATTGGTATTATATAGGATCCCACCCCATCCTACTTAGAGGGATTCTATAACTCTCTCTACGATCATCTTATTGAGGGGATCATAATTTTGTATCGAGGACATAAGTCCACACTATACCCTTATAGAGATAGACTAAGGGGCTGACTCAACCCCTATTGGTCTAATAAACACTACCCTATGTGGCCCACAATATTTCCTTGCATCACATCTCAAAGCCCAAAAACATGTCCACAATTACGTTATATGGGGAAACTACTCAGTATAGGTGACTCACATGCCTGAATATGAGCCTTGAAGTAGGAGATTCACTAAGAAGAAGCTTCCAAGAAATAAAGTTGGAGTTTAATGTGGTCTAAAAATAATAATACCCCACCTGAACACCTAGAAGTGTATTCTATTGTATTTATTTTCTATCCATGTGATCTTACATGGTTTTCAATGGTGTACATTACATGTGTTTCCTCAACCACATTGTTTCCTTGTCTTTGTGCACATAGATCGACTAGTCTTGTCACCACAGATGGTGTGTACCACTGGTACATGGTGTGTCTCTATTAATAAACCAATTTTATACTTAATCTTCCTGTTCCCATACCCATCACTTTGTACCTATTTACTCTTCAGATGTACTTTTCATGACCATTTATTTTGAAATTAATTCCATTACAATGTCTTTGGGACACACGACTTGGCCTCACTACATCAAATGTAACCCCAGTACATGGTGTGCAATACCCGAAAGTCATATTCCCATAATGGGAAGAACAAACAACATGTGACATTGTTGTGCACACTCTGTGATCATGAATTCCAAATGGGAATTCCCTACAAACCACACAAATCACTCTAGTCTCCTCCCAATCATATTGATTGACCCTATAGGATCTATAATAATCATAATAGTGATCTAAAAACATAATAAAGGAGATCAAGACTAAAAAATTAAATCTAACAACCTCATGGTGAGACACCAATGATTCAGGTGTAAATTCTTACTATAGAGTCAGCACAACATGATCTAGGACTGATCATCACCAATATCAGATATCATTAGACATAATTCCCTTGGTTTCTCCTTATTTCAATCATCACTATGGGGTGGGTCCAATTATCAACCATGTGATCACAAGGGGAGGGTATATTGATTTAATTTAATTTAACCAATATCCTATATTTAACACCTTTCCAAGGACTAACCTCTGACCCATAATCCAGCACTTTTAACTTTTATGTCATGCATAGGGTAATCACTACGCCATAAACTCAACCAAAGAATCAGATTTAAAATACAACAACCCACATGGGATTTATTATATTTCTACAATGAAATTATGTGAACATGATAAAATATACTTAATATTTTCAATATCACCACACTATGGCACTCGGGGACCTAGAATATTGCACTAAATCATATCATGGCTTTATAAATACTATAAAGTTTTACATGTCAAAAGTAAAGACAATAAATCCTTCCGAACTTAAGGATTTTCATAAAAAAAAAAAGAAAACACCTAGTTAGGAAGAGAAAAAATGAGCACTCCACTGATACTACCAAGAAATAGAGATCATATATGGTTCTTGTTATTCCAACAAGCATGTACTTAGAGGGAATCACAATGCCATGGCACCCAAATACAACTCAAACTAGGTTAATACCATGAAACAGGGAGATTACATATATTATTATCTATGACATGTTGGAAACACTAAGAACCATGGTCCACATTCAGTCATAGAGTCTAGTGGTACAACACCTTCCTAACATGACATAGATACTGACGTAACCCAAAAATTTTCATCCTCCCATAGGATAAACTATACCAAATCCTCTTCAATTATATCACATAAAACTATAATACTAATCACATGAGGGTACCAATGAACATAACAGGTCTACCCAAGTGTATGAAATGGGTCTTACTATCCCCTATGTAGAAACCCCTAACTCACAACCCCACCATGAACACATAATTCAAAGGAACTCATCAAAAAAAACTCAACAATATCCACTTTGAGAGGCTCAGACATGCCTGCATGATTTTACTCACATCATAAAAATGTGTCTTAGTGGGGGGAAACATACCTCTTCTTTTTTACTCCAAATCTCTATTAAAACCCCCAAAATAGGGTCCTACTAATGCTTCACATCACCCTAGAATACCTTCAGAAAGAACTGGAAATAATAGAGTGCCTCACAACAGTTTCTAACAATCATTTTGAAAAAAATATTAAAGAAACACAACATTACTCTAATTATCCTCAGAGCTGCTGGTTCATTGATATTTATGTCCTACAGATGCAGTCTACCAAATCCTCCATCTCCCTGATTCTGGAATGGACCACATGGGGGTGGTGTTGGAAATATATTAAACCATACTCCACATCTTGCTGTTATCTGTGATCCATTTCCACATATGCCATTAAATAGAACTTCCTGATCCAAATGATACCTTTGTTAGGGTGGTCCAACAACCATCTCCCTATCAGTAGTACATTGGGTTAGAAAATCTCACATAAGAAATCCCTGATTGTCTCAAGGATAACACTACCTCTCCTATGGCAGAAATGAACTAACATATACGTTCTGATCCAAAATAACTCTATGTTGGGATTATCTCATGATGTTTCCTACTCACCCATAACCCTGATCCTACTATTATCTATAAGCTGCTGAAGTCTCATATTCTTTGTGCCCATAATTAATCATCATAGTCCAATCCTAATGAAATATATCCACCTATAAGTCACACTCAAGTGATCCAAAATATATAGGAATAAACAATGATAATAACGAAGTCCTGATCTCCTATTGTAAGCATTGGTTGGAGGTCCATGCAATAAAAAATGGATCTCAAACCATATCCCAAGATTACCATGACATGTCTATGAACCTTTCCAAATAATCTTCCCCGATCATTCTATCTTGATGAAGCTGAAAAATCTCCTCGATATGCACCGATCTCAACTTTATGGGATAGTACTATTCTGCGAGAAGCTTCTGAAACTCTAACCATGTGATCATCAACTATTTATGGGTCTAAAACACTAGACACCACCATCACCAGGATTAACACCACATAAGGCTTGTTGTTAGGATAACCATGTGATCGAGAGGTATCTTCACAAGGTGGAAAACACTTGTGACTGAATCATTAAATTCAAAAAATAGATAGGGGTTTGGATCACCCTAATAACTCATAAAACACTCCATTTGGAACTTATATATTTCACTCATCCTACACACATCTTCATCTTGAACTATTCGGATAACCAACATCTCAAAGGGTGGTGGCTCAATAAGAAACCCACATGGTGGTACTACCTCTGGACCAGTCTCATGCATTGATTCCTTGTCTCTAGGAGGATTGTGATCAAAATCCCATTGTGGAAGACTATCTGGATGTCATCATAGTGAAATCCTGAAATAAAATCAATACAAACTATGGTCAAAAATCATATATGGGGAGCTAACTCAGGAAGGACAACTAACCCACAAATCCACCGTATATGATTTATGAACCAAAATCACCTTACAACCAGTTCCATAATGTATATAGTCAACATCTAGGATATTAGAGTTTTGGTGAATAAATACCTTGTCCACAACACCAACCGTGGAGTCCCTGGACTGATAGTTGATCTCTAAGCACCGTAACACTATCACTACTAAAACCAATCCAATATCAGAACTAGAAAACCTCAAATCATTGTGGAACAACCTCTAATACCATTATGTCATATATAAATCCATCAAGGCCCATGCCACAACTACCCCAAGCCCATATCCAATAGACCATGGGCTATTTTCTATCACCATGAAGGAATATCACTCACATGGGTGGACTTATCCTATTGTAACAGTACACACTCACCCACAACCATCTCCATGAAATAGTATAGAGGGAAGAAATTAAAGAAGAAATGAATGCATACATCTATCTCAAAACCAGAGTATAGAAAATGTACAGAAAGATTTAAAGTGAAAAGTAAAAGCCCACCAAAAACTATAAAAACATCCAACATGATCTGATGGAGGGGATGAATGACAAATTAAACTATCAAAAATCTCATCATTCAAGCATCAGTAAACATCCCAGTCTATCTCGTCCACTATGCTCTGCCTGCTCTGGGTCTTCCTAGGACACTTTTGAAAGGCATATGTTTTTCACAAGACCAAAATTGTGTGAAAAAACTTTTTAGGGATGAGTATAAAAATTCTCGGTAGGTACCCCAAATAACCAAAATAAAATGGAGCAACTAAAAGGAACCAGTCTGCTCGACCCATCCAGAGGACACCCAAAATGAGATATAAATTCCACCTCGAACCCATCCATGGATATACATGATTCGACAGATCAATACACATGGTATTTAAAACAAGGAAGGTGAATAAGTCACAATTAATCCCTAATTTAACCAAAAATACCCATCTCATACACCATGATTCACGATGTTTTGACCTCATAGATAGCCAACATATTCTACTTATGACTCATTGGTAACACACGTCCTGATGAACTTACTCGATAATATATTCCATCCTAGATGGAACTAGTTTGAGATATACACTCCACATATAACTCTTCAATACATAATGAAACATTCGAGAGATACCACTCCATTGGGCATAAAAACTGATGGAATAACCTTTCCATCCCAAGTGGTATACATTTGAGATAACACGCTCTTCAGATCTTCCAATGAATACAGTTACACTAGAACCCAACATATCTCGATACTCAGATAGGGGTCTCACGCATCCTTGATAAGGGCATACTATAACCATACTAGAATGAGTAAAGTTATCATTAATATAGGAGGATATCACTCACAAAACCCATGTTAGACACTAAAAACCCAATCTAGAACATAAAATACCACATCTCCTCATATATTGGATCACTCCTAGAATCTCTAGGGGACTCCACGATCCCAATCTAGTAACATAATGACATACCAGAGAGGGTATAACAATAAATTCCTCTTGGGGAAACCTCAACCCCAAAATGAAATACATAAGATCGTATCACTCAGATAAGGTATCACCACCTATGTAGTGTCAGTCATGACAATTATACATACCCTATCTAGCACAACATGAGAATTAGGGGACCACACTCCATATGGTACCACAAACCCAACTTGAACTATCTTTTGAGTAGGTGATTGTATACCTGATGATGCCACAAACCATACTAGAACAGATATCTATATAGGGGATTCTATAACTGATAATTACACAACCCAACTAGGACATTCTAATAGATAGGGGATCATCTCTAGTATAGTTTTGGTCATGATTATTCCAAGAACCTAATATAAGGAAAATGATTTGATAGAGGATCCCATCACAGCCTCCCTGAAGGTATCTATAACTCCATCCAAGATCATTCTATTGAGGGGATCAGATTCCTGTATTGGGGATGTAATGTTATACTTTACAATCATAGGGATAGACCAAGGGACTCTCTCAATAGCTTCTGGTTCAAGTGTATCTAACAAAAAAGACCCACAAAATTTCCTTTCATAGAATATCAAATGCCCAAATTATGACCCCAATCGTGTTCCATGTAGAAAATTTCATAGTATAGGCTAATCAAAGGCTGAATCCAAGACCCAAAGAAGAATATTTTCTAAGAGGATGTCTCCAATGAATGGTAAATTATGTGTACTGGGTCTACATGACATGATACCCTTCTTCAACACCTATCCATGTCCTCTTATGTAAGGATTGGCTGGACATGTGAGATTACATGACATTTAAATGGAGTACACGGTGTGTCTCACCCCACCTGAACCCCGACCATGTATTTACCCACACTAATCAACTGTCCATGTCTCTAAAAATGACATGTAAAACTAGTAAACATCATGTATTGGATAACTAGACTATTGGACGTGTCATCTACCCATGCCCATGTCTGGAACCCCATGAATGTTTACTTTGTCTGTGTACTTTCACATGGCCATGTCTGTTGACATAACTTCATTAGACATGGCCCTTGGCCACCTAACATGGGCTCACTAAAGGAAGTGTATCCCTGTTATACAACATGTAGTCCCAAAAATTCATCATTACTAATGGGGAATAACACACGAAATGTGACCCTGCATTGAACACTGTGTGTTCAGGAATTCTATATGGGAATTCCTTGCCAACCACCTGAATCACCCTGGTTTCCACCAAAACCTATAGATCAAACCCCAAGGTTTCTATAACAGTTATAACGAGACTCAAAAAGAATAAATGAATAGATAAAAAGGGGATTAAGAATTTAAAATCAAATCCTCATACTTCATGGGGAAACACATAGGATTTGGGTGAAAATCCAAAATCTGGAGTCACTACAGCATGATTCAGGAGTGACCACCATCAAGAGAAGAGATTAGTGATGCCTCTTCTCCTTGGTTACATCTCAGTTCATCCATCACTCAAATGGGGGGGGGGGTAATTCATCCTCTTGGCCTTTTACATAAAAGGGTGGGATATTGATTTAATTTTATTAAATCAATATCTTCTATTTAACACTCTTACAAGGATTCGACTATGAACCAACACTAGACACTGAATTTTTTTTTGACATCCCTAGGTTAAACACCATGTTATAATGTAAAATGTGATATCACATTTTCAGTCTAAATCCTTGTGCATGATTTATTCTACTTTCCCAAATAAACTTCACATGCCTGATAAAATATAATTGATATCTTTAATATCACTACACCAAGGATCTACGGGCGCCAAATCTTGCACAGACTCCATGATTGACCTCATAAATATTCATAAAAATATTCCATGGTCTTTCAGGTCAAAACTAGAGTCACTACACCCTCTGATTGTTTCCCTTTATTATCTAATGCGAGATAAATCTTTAATCAATAATTTATAAGGAGATATAGGTCCCACTTATATCATAATGAAAACCATACTTATGTTTTACAGAATATAATAAAAAATTCATCATGTCATCACATATTAACTTGTGTAAATAATATAGGTGTAATAAACATTTCATCAATTCTCCATAGCATAACCCATGAAAAAAAAGTGGGTTTCATAAATATTTCATCATCATAAACCTTAATAATTCATATAAATAATAAGGATGGTATCATTGAATATTATTCACAGTAATGAATAAGGACCCTAAAAGGATGTCATCTTAGATTAAAAATAATTTTGAAAGATCGCATGGAAAATTTCTTAAAGAAAATATCTTATAATCATTTAAAAAATATTTCAAAACATAAAAAATTTCATAAATCATTTTTGTTTGAAAATAACATTTTAAACTTATATGGAAATATTTTAAACATTGAGTGCTCATTTTATAGGAAAACTATTTTCATTTTGTACACTTAAAAATAAATATTCCTTTTACATTACTAGTAAAATTCAAAAGCACCAGAATAAAAAAAAGGATACAAGATCCATATTTAAAATTTTTATTAAAAGTAAACCAATGTTAGAAATGAATTTTAAAAGTATTAGGATATAATTAAAAATATATTTAAAAGAGTTTTTTTAAAACATGGATATAGAAGAAAAATCATTTTTGACCATGGATAGAAATAAAATTGGATTTTCCTCAAAGAATTATTTTGTACTCTAGATTACATAAAGAGAGAAAAATAAAGATAAAATTTGTATTCTAATAGATTAACTATAGGATAATAAAATTTATGAGTTTATTGATATATGGATCATATTATTTCATCATCATAATCATAAATATAAACAATATCGATAAACACTGAGATTGTAACATCAAACCATTACCACATTGATATATTTTGAATCGTAGTCCCCATTAAAGAATAACATAAAATTTAACTTTTATTGTCACTAAAATAATTATTTTCATGATATAAAATTTCAATGTGGTAGTATATTCACCTCAAATAAGATGATAGTTGTATAACATAACATATGCCATAAACAATGAAAATTGAGACCAAAATCCCTTACCTTGATTCTCAAGTACCTCCGCACACATTCTGAAGTCCCGTTTGATTAATATAAGTTAATTATATATCTATTAAATAATATATTTATATATATAATACCATATGTGATTTACATATGAAAATGTTTACCTATTTATTAACATTTCCGTGTTAAAGTCGTATTTTTAGCAATAATTACTTTGTTTTTCATATATTTTTTTATTATGTATTTTTTTAGTCCACTTAATTTCATCATTTTTAAATCATTTACATAATTTTATCCACGAAATAAATATCATATTTATTAATTATATAATAATTTAGTGTAATTCATAAATGTTAGAAATTGGAAATGAAATACATCGTTCAAGGAGATAGTAGACTGTACATACACAAGAATGTTGTTTCCATTTTCATGGAAGATGAAATGTAATAATGGTAAAAAATATATTACCATTATACATTACTATTTATCTCATATATATATACTATATTCATTAAATTTAATATAATTAACTTCCATGAAAATCCTTAGTGAAAAAATGAATCACATCACTCCGTGAGGTGGTTGTCCCCCATACACAGGAATGACATTATCGTATCCACCAATAAATGTAAAATAAGGAGTTATATGTGATATAATAATCAAATAATTATATTCTTGTTTTAAATATAATATTTATACATTTTTTCCATCACCATAACCAGCTATGATAGCTGTTGATGGAAAACGTGTCTTGTCGGCTAGTGAGACGACATTCTACCATACACATGAGTAACATTTTCACTTCCAATCTGAGATAAGGGTAGATTAATGTAGATAATGAAAAAAAATAAAAATAAAAATAAAAATATATAAGATAATAATTTTAATACATTATCATGTTTTAATAATAATTATATGATTTAGAGGAAAAAATAAAATGAAAATGCTCATTGAAGAATGTTATCTCTTCTTTAGGTAACCTCCTTGAGTTTGCACGAAATCCTTCATAGGATATTTTTAGAATAAAAATAATAATTTTTAGGTGATAATAGGGAATTAATAAATGTATATACAATATTTTGTCCTTAACTAAAGGGCTTTGGATGTGAGGATATGATATGAGTGGGGGTGGCTTTTTATAAGTGACGTGAGTGGAACACTTATAATTTTTGATAAGAAAAATGTGTAACCACTTTTTTATCATGAAATAAGGATAAAAAATATACCATTATATATAATTTAAGATATATGTTTTAAATATGTTTATAAAATAAAATTTGGATACGTCTCTAGGTCATTTTACCCTTTATAATTTTATTTTAACCCCCAAAAAACAGCTTGAAACTTTAACCGGGATAATTATTTTTTATCAGTTTTTATGTATTCTGTTAAAAAAGAAAGTTAAATTCATTTGATAATATAAAAGATAATGATTAAAAATAAGGAATTATTTTTTATAAATTATATTCCTAGAATTAAAAAAATTAATTTAAAATTCATCTCGTAGATGTGATGAAAAATTAGATTTCTAAAGAGAGAAGTTTCAAGAGTTTATAAATATTTTTTATTTCAAAATTCAATATTAAAATGATTAAAATGAAATAAATTGGATATATATACATATAATAAAAATAATTTTATTTTTAATACAATATTAAATTAATTTTAATTTCATTATAATCTATAAATGAAAAGGTAATTCTTAAAAACCCATTATTTTCACCATTCACTAAAAAATTGATCTTCTAAGAAAAATTTAAAAAATTATCTAAAAGATAAAATTGACATTTAGAATTCAGAAATATAGTCTATTTTTCAAATAAATTTTCTAAATTGTATAAAAATTATTAATATTTTTTTCACATAATGTAATAAAAACAATTTTTTAAGAAAATAATATTTTTAACCATTTAAAGTAGTTTCTGAAAAATTAAGTACTTTTTATCAACATATTTTCTTTATGTAAATTCATTATTCATAAAATTTTAAAAATAGTAATAACTATTAATAATTGTATGTTTAAAGGCTTTATTATAATAGACATTTTGATAAAATAATACTAATAATATATTACAGTTTATAAAAAATTTATTTTGTTTGTAACAAAAGTAAAAATTGGTGTTTCATGTAATAAAATATGTTCATGAAAATCAATTTATTGGAATTTTAATAAAAAATTATGGTGCTTTATTTTTCCTCAAGTTGAATTTCACATTGGAAATTTATCACTCCATTATAAAGAAATGAAGATAAATTTATGTCATTATTTACTCAAGTTATCACATATCTTCCTAAAACTTGTGGTTTCACAAAAAAATATTGACCATGGGAGTTGTTATTTTTTACATTAATTTATCTATTTGATCTATAATCCCCATTTTTTGTTCCTCATAAGAAATATCTTTCTTTAAAAGTACAAACATTGTGTTTGGTATATGTGATGGATCAGGTATGTATGTTCTCAGCGGAGAAACATGGAACACATCATTAACATTAGAGAGATTTGGTAGTAGTTCCTAATGATAAGATTTGATCCTTATAAGATCATGAATCACAAAAATACCGACATATAGAAGGATTAAATTTCAATTATTTCAAAAACAGATAATCATTTTCATTGAGATTTTTGTAGCAATACCTTATCAGCAACCTCAAATTCTAGAGCATGATGGAAATTTTCAGTATAAATTTTATACCAATGCTTATATGACTTAATTTTTTGGTGAGTGGATTTAACCTTATATACGATTTATTAATCTATCTTAGGCCATAATAGTTTTCTTTCTCCAACATTTTCAATAATGTTGGAGTTACACACTTCTTTCCATAGAGGGATTCAAAAGGATTAATCTGAATGCTCAAATGAAATATTTTGTAATTTGAAAACTCAACTAGAAAAAGGTGTTGATCCTAACCACCTATTAAATCCATAGAAAAATATATCCTTATATCATTTAGGGTTATATCTTTTCTCTTAGATAAGCCATCTATATGAGGATGATATGCAATGTTAAAACCTACCACCATATATAGAGCCTATTGAGGTCTTTTCAAGAACATTGATGTAAACCTCATATCCCAATTAGAGATAATATAATGTGGTACTCAATGTAATCATACCACTTAATGGCTATTATGCAAATATGATCAAGATATAAATATTTTCAAATGGAAAATATTTATTTTGACATTGTATGTTGATGAATTACAACCCAAATTGCATTGTTCTCTTTATATGTTTTGGGTATTCTGAAAAAAAATCAATGGTGAATTTTTCCCATTTATATTATTTTATGGGTAATGGTTTCTACATTCTATTATAATTTTTACTCTAAGCATTAACATTCTGACATACCAAAAACTGAGATATAAATTATACAATATATCTCTTTATGCTATCCCACCAGAAATACTCTTTCAAATATATATACATATTTTTAATATTTGGTTGAATAAATAATGAATAACTATGAGATTACTATACTATATCCTTATTCAAATAATATATGGATGGAAATAATACGTGGTTCTTAAACCCCATCATTCCACTAAAACCAAGGTTATACTTAAGAAAATTTTTCACCATCTTCTACAGCTATATATCATTATTATGTTCCTATTAATTCTTCACATAGATCAATTTTTGAACATTAATTTGGGAAATATAATATTTCTCACCATCCTTCAGGATTAATTGATCCATACATTGAGAATACAGAAATATTAGATCCTTTTTGATCCTAAACATGGGTAATCTTACATGAACTATTCAATTCAAAGAACTGTCTAACGTGTTCTATTTCCTAGGTTGGAAATGTATTTAGCAGTAATAATATTTAATTAGATCTAAATATATCCCTTGATTCATGTTGAATTGATTATATTTTAATTAATTCTTTAAAATTTCATTAATACTTTAAAATTTCATGATAAATATATATCTCACACCTTCACTCGTAAATATAATACCTCAATATCTGTAATGAAACAATTACCTCATCTAACTCCAAATCATGAGTTGAGTAATTTTTCTCATTGACCTTCAATTTAATGAGGCATAATCGATAAATATGTCATTCTTTATGAAAATTCATTACATTATTTTCATGGATATAACATTATATATACAAAACCTTATCCACTCCAAGGTAGTGTGTGGGTAGGTTCACTGACCAAACATCTCTTCAACTACCTAAAATTATAATCACATCAACCCATCCAAAGGCACTTGACGCCTTTTATGAGTTAAATTAGTTATTGGATTATAATACTATGAAATATTCTCCAAAAATCATTGATAATATCTCACCAACCCATATAAGATATAAATCTCAGTCACTGTGGTTGGTTTGAGCTAATTTTCAATAACATCCGTGTTTGAAAGGTCCACTAAAATAATTTCACATGAGATTATATTTCAACTGAATGAAACTCTTCAAATCCAAAATTCACACTTAGTAAATTTTGATCATATATTTTTCTTCCATAGGGTCTATAGAAAAATCCTCAAATGATCTTCGTGCTCTTCTTTTCTCTTTGAGTGTATAATAATATAATCTATAGACTTCCATAAACTGACCAAGGTAATATCTAATGACTCAATTTATTAAATAAATTAATATACAATGTTTTTTAAAAAAAATAATTAATATAAATTCATAGTGTCCAATAGAGATAAAAAAGGATATCTTTGGCATGTATTTAATTTTTTACCCTTAGTTGATAGAACCAAGATTGAAAACCAATCTTTGAAAAGTATTGAGATCCTTATAATTGAACAAACAAATCATTAATACATAGTAAATGATATTTTTTGTTGATAGTAATGTTTTTATGTTCTAAATAAAAAATTAAATGAAAAATTAACCCCAATATATTTTAACAAAGAGGATAGGTTCACACCATGGTGACATGATAGGGAATATGAACCCCTTTTGAAGACTTTTTTGGAGTTTCTAATTCAATTCTTGCAACTCAATTGGGATCATTTTACATGAAGTCTTAAAAATAGGTGAAGAACAAGGTATGAGTTTCATTTTTTACTCAACTTCAAAAATTGGTGGATGAATAGGTAATTATTCTATAAAATACCAAACATATCATGAACAATAGGAATTTCATCAATGTTGAGTTTTTACCACTATCTAAGAGAAATTGCCTTCATGGATAATAGTTAAATCCCTCAAGGGAGATGTAATTTCAATTTTATTTATTTCCTTCCTTAGCAATAATAAATGATCATTGGATCAATTTGAATATGAAATGTTACTTAACATCCTTAGTAATTAATATTGGATATATATTGAAAAATCCAATCCATGCCAAAAATCGAATCATATTCAACTAATGTAAGTATCAAATGATTTTTACTTGGAAATTTCCCAAAAAAAATCAAAGAAGAACTATAGGCTTCTGATGCAACCATCATACCATTAGAAGATTTTATATCAAACACAATATCTAATCATTGATATTGTAATTCAACGTCGTTTTCAAATTCCATAGATATAAAAGACTCGGTATAATCTAAATCAAATAATACATTTGATGTTCTAGGGTGGATAATAGATGTACTATTCATCACATTATTCTCATAACCAACTTTCAAAATCAGGATTTTATGATATTTTCCTTTTACATGGGGATTTGTAGGTTGTTATCACTAATCATTGAATTACTTTTAATTTTGTCATTGTCTTTAATAATTCCCATACTCTTGTCATTTTAATCATTTTATCTTGGGTGGTACATTAGTTGGAATCCTCTTCTACACTAATGTATTAACTGGAAAATTAATCGCATTTCTACATTCAAAAGCTTTATGAATCACCTTTCATCATTTAGATAACATCTTAGTTCTATTCATGAAGCTCCCATGATGATTCTTCTCAAATTTCTGGTATGAAGATGGATGTAATATCATTCCACCCTATTATTCGTGTTTTCATATGACTCGATCTTAGTTTTCTTTTCAAATCAATGGGAATGATAGAAATATATATTTTCCATTTATACCTTGATGAAAATTTATTTTTTTCTTATAAAATCTCTTATATCCAATTACTTTTATAGAGTTGGTTTTATGCAACCAAAGATTTGATAAAATATATCTTTCTATACCAATGATTAAAGTAGAATCATTCCTTGAATTACTTGGAAAATTATATTTATAAGAACCAATATATTCATCATAATTATTCTTAAGATGAAGGAATTACTTCTCCATAATTGTATGTATATTATGAGGGATTTACATACTAAAAAATATCCTCCTAAACTAAACCCATTACTTGGAGGCAATTTCTTCCTATTGACTAATATTCTTAATAAGTTTACACCATTGATATGCTTAACCATATAAATGTTAAACAACTAAGACAATCTTTTTATGTTCAAATAATTGGAGATCAAAAAATACCTTTTCAGTGGTGCTGACATATATCTCAACTACTTGAGGATATAATAACCAATAAAAAAGTCATTTTTTCTCTTAAAAGATTCAATAGAACATTATTACCTCCTTTTATCATTTGGAAGCTCATCATGGTTAATGGATTGAGATATTTGTGTGATCATAGAAATAAGGGTTTTTATCCCATATCCCATAGAATTTGTTTTATTAGTTGGGAAATAATTTTACTTCCTATAAAATTCAACATTAACATGGTTCCATTGGGTTTTAGATATTGTAAAAAACAAAAAATAATAATTCGAGCAACACTAACCATTGTGGAAAACCACATAATCAGGAAAAATATTTTATAGGATATCTAATTCATGACACCTTATTTAAAATACATAGAAACTTAGATTTAACCTATGTTATTCATTGTCATTTTTTAAATCCTTCATGATAGATAATAATGATTTTACAAATTTCTAAAGCATATCCCCCAAGAGTAGTAAACTAGGTGTCCAACAAGGGCCATTATTTTGCACTAGATGATGATCAATTCTAGATCAATGTTATATTTTTTGAGTTATTACCCATAGGATTCTATATACCAGAACCACATCCACATAAAATATCGAGATAGAGATGTAATTGATTGGAAACCACTCACTTTATCCTTTACCATAATTCTATGATATTTTCTTATACTTTGACTCATCCTTTGAATTATCCTTAGATATATTCCTATAAATATATATATAAATATACATAGGAATCTCAGTAAAGTTTTATAATACTATTTTCAAAGGATCAATTAAACCTTTATTTTGATATAGACTATAGTGACCCTTGATTTTTATACACAAATATCAAATCTTTTTAGATGAACATTCAATTCATTTCATAATCATATGCCCTAGAACCATAATAGTTTTAATGTCATTGGAGACTTGAAAAAAAAATTATTATTATTTGCAATATATTAAACATATCTCATAAAGATATTCTAATATTTTATCCTCTTTGGAATACCCTACCTAAACCTTTCCACAAAACCGGAGAAAGGAAACACAAAAGGGTAATCTCTAAAGCTCAATAAGGTTAATCAGAATAGATATCAGTATATGATCATATGAAATCATAACCTATTTATAAGGTTATGTGATCATGATAAAGACATAATACGTTCATACCTAACCTATCACAAATCATAAACATGATTCATGGTATAAAACATTATCATTTCACAAAATATGGACCATAAGAGTGAGAAATGATCATTAATCGATCATAAACCATAATATTATTTCATAAAAGTCTGGAACCATCATAAATAAAAATGATTCCTATGTAAATGTTATGTATCAATACCATAAACATATTATATCATGAATTATCACATGTTTCCCATTTTGGATCAGGACCCATCTGTTTCCCAGAGTGGATCATGTTCACCTATTACCCATAGTGTATTAACACAATAAACTTGTTTACAATTGTTATATCAAAAGATATAATAATTTACCCAATTTATTAGATGAGGATACATATCTCACCCATATCAAAATGAAAACCACATCTATGTGTTACAAAATATCCAAAAAAATACCTCATATTATAATATTATAACCTATGTAAAGAAAACAAGTCTCATTTAAATTTCAATAATTCACTATAGAATAACCCATGAAAATAAATGAGATTCATAAATTTTTTAAGAACATAAAAACATAACATATAAATAAATAATAGGGTAGATATCACTCAATATTAAAAACAATAAATCAAAATTAACATCAAAATATGTCATATTAAATTGTAATTAATTTTGAAAGATCATTTTGACCACTCTTTTGAGGAATATATCCTTTCCACTTTGAAAAATACTTCTAAAACATAAAATATTATAAAATTAAATTTCTTTTAAAATAAATTGAAACATATAATTAATTATTTAAAACATTTATACTTTATGGTGGTATAGAATTATGTTCACGCCATTCACTTTGAAACAAATATTTCATTCACATTTTTGCTAAAATTCTAAAGCTACTCTTTCATAAAATGATATGAAGATTCATTTTAAACAATTTTTATTGAAATTTAAAATAATGATATAAATTACATTGATAAATCCTATGATATTTTTAAAATCATATTTAATTTTTTTTGAAAACATGGATATAGAAGAAAAATAATGTATGACGGAATTGAAAAATTAAATCATATTTTCTTGAAAACATTATTTTTATTTCTTGAGTACATAAAGAGGTGAAAACAAAGGGAAAATTTTATTTTTAGGATATAACATGGGGATTAAAAACTCCATGATACTATTTATATATGTATCATAATATCTCATCATCATAAGTATAAACATGAAAAATCCATATACACAATGAGAATGGAACTTCAAAACATTTACCACTTTGACTACTTTTGAATCATAGGACCCATTAAATAATAAACTCAAATTAAAATTTAAATATCAATAAAATAAGGATATTAATTATATAAAATGTAAATGGGTATTTTTATACACCCCATTAATAAACACTGGTGCATAACATAACTCATGTCCCAAAGAGGGAAAATTGAGACAAAAATCCCTTACCTTAAGTATTGACTTCTATGTATATATTTGAACCTCTTATATTATAAATATAAATTTATTATATATCTATTAAAAATACATAACTATATATATATATATATAACCATATATGATTTAATAATGAACTTTTATTACCCATTTATTAATAATTCCATGTTAAATTCATGTTTCAGGTTATAGCTACTTTGTTTTTTGTGTATGTTTTGATTTTGTATTTTAGGTCCTATTACATTGATAATGGTTAAATCATCTCCAAAATTTTAAAAATTATATAAATATAATATATATTAATAATATATGTTTTTAGAGTAATCCATAAAAGTTATAGATATAAAATTAAATATACTATTTATGATGTAGTAGATCGTACATACGCCTAAACACTATTTCCATTTTCTGAAAAGATGAAATGTAGGAGAGTTAAATTATATATTACCATTTAATACTAATTTACATTTCATATAAATCACACATATTTATTAAATTTACTTTAAATACCTTTATGGAAAAGCATTAGTGAAAAATGAATCAAATCGATTTATAATGTGATAGTCCTCAATACTCACAAATGACGTTATTGCATCCCCCATGGAATGGAATGTAAGAAGGTATATGTGATATAATAATTCAATAAGTATATTTATTTAAAAAATATCATATATATACATTATATTTATCATTATACCAAACTATGAGTGGTTTTTACGGACTACGTGTCATATCCATTCGTGAGGTGGTAGTCTGTCGTACACGTGAGCGACATTATCATTTCTCATTTGAGGGAAGCAGAGATGCGTGTTGGTAATGACCATATTATAATAAAATATATGTATGTGTAAGATATTGAGTTTATTATATTATCATATTTATAATATATTAATGAGTTACAGGAATAAATAAAATAAAAATGGCCATTGAAGAACCTTACCTCTTTTTGGATTAACCTCCTTGAATTTTCCACAAAATTGTTACTATGTTATATTAATAATAAAAAGAAGGGTTTTAGGATAATATTATGGAATTAATGAATTTATATTTTTAGGTGTTTTACTATGAAAATGGTTTTGGAACTGTTCATATGAGAGGTTAAGGGGTGACCTTTTATAAGTGAGGAGAGTGGTACACTTGTGATTATTAAGAAAGAAAAGTTGTACCACATTTTTATTGTCCCAAAAGGATACCGAATGAACCATTATCTATAATATAATATATTTTTTAGAAATATGGTCAGAAAATGGGGTTTGGATAGCTTTTTATGCCATTTTATTCTTTATCTTTTTAGTTTACCATGCAATAAACCCATTTAAACTTAATTGCGACAAAAAATAATTATTTTTTACTATTCATTAAGGTAGAAAATTAATTAAAAATTATTACATATTTAGATTAATATTATTAAACATATGATTTTTTTTTCAAATTCTATTCACATATGTTGAAAAATTTAATTTTAAATTAATCTTAAATTCGCGATGAAAAAAAAATCTTCCAAAGAGGATGTCTCAAAAGGTTAAAATTTTCTTATATCAAAATTAAATATGAAATTTATTCCCAAAAAATAATTTGAATTAATATAAATATATTTTAACTAATTTTACTTTTAGAAACATATCAAAATATATATCAATTATTCAAAAGCTCTAAAAAAGTCAATTCTCAATAAAAACTAGTATTTCTAACTATTCATTGAAAATTTTATTTTTTAAAAATAATAAAATATCAACAAAACATATTTTTGAATTTTAGATTTAAAAAATGAAGTTTCTTTCCAAATAAATTTTCAAAATGATGAGTTCTTAATTTTTAATTTTTCAAAAAATTATATAGAAACATTTTATGAGAAAATAGTATTTTCAAGTCATATAGATTATTCAAAAAAACTATGTATTTTTTTAATATTTTTTAGTTATATAAAACCATTATAATTAATATTTAAAAATAAGTTATTATTAGTAAAATTGATATTATTAGTAGTTAATTTTTAATAGTTGAGTTTAAATCATTTTATTAATAATATATTGTGGTATCCTAAAACATAGTGTTGCGTATAGCTCTAGCTAAACTCAGTGTCGCATGTAACAAAAGTTATCAAAGAAAATTAATTTATTTGATAAATAATTCATAAAAACTGGGTGTGTGATATAATTTTTCTATAGAATTAATTTATCATTCTTTATTATTTTAGGAAATTTCTATGTTGTTTCCAAGTGGGTCATCTCCCCCACTTATAGAAAGAAATACCCTCTCCTCAACTCTTCTCATATCAAAAGAATTGTGGTTTAAAAAATACAAAAAACTCATTTATAAATTTCATACCCACATTCTATAGGCCTTATTTTTATTATTAATCCCTTTTATGAAGGCTATAAGTATTAAACTGAAGTGGTTCTGCAAAGAAGATGCACAGTTCTTAACCTTTCATTTTTTGCTTTATTTCTTCGTCCACCTACATCAAATATTCTACAAAAATGATAATATAATAACATAATTATATCATATATAATAATATTTTATTATGTATTTTAATATCATAAATCCATCTCCTAAATCATCAAATGGTAAATGAATGCATCGATCATGGGTATGGTGGACTACCTTCTCGCAATCCGATTTAATAATTTTTCCATCATCACCAATCACGAATGGATGTAATAATGGAATTAATATATGAAATTGATATTTATGATATAATTATACTTCTATAAATATTATATTACATCATATTTCTTACCTTACAAGACATTGTAAAACAATAACATCGCTCATGCGTACGTGTGGACTGCCGCCTGCACGAAGTGATATGAAATGTTTTTCATTTTATTTTGACATGGATTATTGAAATTATATATTTAATTAATATATATTATATATATGATATAAAATTAATTGGTAGAGGTAAATTAATATTTACCTTCCTTTCATTCCATCCATCGATAAAATCGAAATAATGTTCATGCATACTTATGACCCACCTTTTCCCAGAATGGTGTAATCTATTTCCTATCTATCTAAAATTTTTGGATGAATATAAATATTTTTATAATGAATATATTTTATGTTTATATCTTAATAAATATTATGTATATTATGGATTCATAATCAAAGTAAAAGGAACAAAAAAACCAAACAAAAATATACATGAAAAAAAAATTATTACCCAAAATAGTGTTTTTTACATAGGATTCATAATAAATTTGTAATAAAATTTTATCGGTAAATCATATATGGTATGAAAAATACAGTTATGTAAATTTAATTGATGTGGAAAAAACCTATATTTATCATATAATTGGTTATTATTTCTAAGAAGAAAGTTGTGACTTAAGATAAGGGATCTCCATCTAACTTTTATATTAATGATGCACATGCCTTATTCACCACTTTTTTACTTTATGTGGTGTATATATCAACCATGAATGTATTTTTTATTCTTATAATGAAAATTATTTTTATTTACATAACAATATTATTTTTATATCATGGGTCTAATTATTAGAAAGTTACCAATGTGGTAAATGTTTTATGATATAATTTCACTATCTATCAGGATTATTAATGATTATTATTATGATGGTTAAATATTATCATATATATCTATGGGAAATAATTAATTTTATTATCCACTATATTTTTCTAGAGAATAAATTATTCCCTTTCATATTCCTCTCTTTATGTACTTAAGGGACCAAAATATTAATTTTATGAAAAATCGACATTATATATCTATTCAGCTGAAAACCCTTTTTCATGAATGTAGATGTTTTCTAAAAATATTTTAAGGATTTTTTTAATGTTATCTGATAATTTTTTAAATTAATTTTTAATATTTTTTTATTTTTTACTTATTTTTAAAAATTAATCTTCAATTTGTTTTCTGAATGAGTTATATTTTTAATTTTACAGAAAATGTGAAAAGAATATTTTTTTAAACATGCATGAAATGAAAAATATTTCCCAACATCAGGAAAGTATATGATTTAAATATTACATTACATGTTTCCATGTGAATTTTAAGATAAAATATTTTCTTTAATATTGAGGAAATATTTATATTTTAAAGAGGTGATTTAAAAATTGAAATGATGTTTTCCTCAAGAATGTTTTAATAGAATATGTATTCATCAAAGACGATGATATTTTATGTTGTTTGTGTTTTACTAGGTATTTGATCCATTGGTACCATCCATATTATTTCTCTAGATAGTTTATGATTATGACGAAAAAAATCTTATCAAACTCGTTCCTCTTCCATGGGTTATGCTATTATTAATTGATGAAATGATTGTGGAACCCATTTCATTAACACTCATTGTGGTATGATAAATTTTTTAAGAAACCCATTTATTTTTAATTTTTTATATTATGATGAATGTTTTATAATCATGTGGAACACACATGTAGGATTTTTGTTATGACATGGGAGGGACTAGAATTATATATCCATCCAAATCACTGGGTAATGATTAATGTTCTATGAGCTTAATGGGTACATGTGAGGTTATCCCAGTACTAAGAGAGGGTACAGAAGATGTTATCTTAATCTTAAAATAGGGTATTCAAGAGTTTATTCCAAGCCTAAAATATAGTGTATGAGAGGTTATCCCAAAACCAAAAGAGGGTACATTAGAGGTTATACCAATCCTTATGCAGATACACATGTTCTTATCCAAAGCCTAACATGTTAAGAATCTCTTAGGGTGTATCACTGACATAATATTTTATATTCTTAAGGGTATTCCACAAATAGATGTGTTATGCTAATGTTATGTTCCCATGAATCATTCTCTTTTATTACATTATGATTTATATCATACACACAACCAATATTTATTCAATGAATCAATATTATGATATAAGATTTGAAGGGAATTATTTGAAATGTTATAATCATCTTCTCATGCCCTTATACTCATGTTATGTTTAAGTGACCATTGATATCTTCCATTTTTTCACTTATCGAGCATTTAGGCTTACCCTCTCTTATGTTTCCATTACCGAGGTTAAGAATAAAGATAATATGTATGATATATATAAGAAGGACGCTAGTTATAATGAACATAGTTGAAGATGTTGTAGTTCAATTATGGACCATTTGTTTTGGTATCCATATTTCTAAATACAAACAAAAATTATAGTCATCTCTGTGTTTTTTTATAATAAAATGAATATTTATCTATCATGATGTAAATTTTATGTGTTGAAATATTAGGTTGCTAAAATTAATTCTTTTTTTCTAGTTCTTTATAGGGTAGACGGAGGTGGAAGATATTATCTTAGACTCAAAAGAAAACCCTATATAATTTCTTCGTGGAGAGAATTCTATAGAGAGAAAATGATTTTGAACAACCATGTTATTTACCCCTTTCATACTTAAGGAAATAAATGTGACTTAAAAAAAAGTAGTCTCTATTACTGAGTATGATTTTATAAACAAAATATAGTGTCTAAGTGTATAGTAGGAGTAGGTTTAGAAATAGATAACCTCGAAGTTAACAAATAAAATATTATACCAGTTAAAGTAAATAGTGATCATCACTTAATATCTTAAATGGTTTAAGATATTCAAATAAAATATTAATTTAAATAGTTACATTAGTGACGTAAATATTTCAAAGAAATATTTTGATAGAATATATTCCAAGAAATATTATGATGATGGACTTATAAAGATTTTTATGTGAAACAAATGAGTTATTAATATCATGACATGAGACATTATAATGTAATGGATTTTGAATACTATTTTGAATAAGTTGAATATTAATAATTTGATTCTAAGATATCACTATTATTCAAACTGGGTTTTTTTATAGATGTTAACCACTCAAGAGTTTAGTGGGAGGGTTTTATTAGATGGTCTTATAAAGATATGTATGTTTTTATAGAGGGATATATTGAGTTTATCAAAACTAAAAATGTGAAAGTAAACATTATTTTAATCTGGTAGTCTATCATATAAGATACAATGAGTCAAGTTCTTATATATGGTTTTCTTAAAATAATTATATGGGTTTAAGAATATAAAATGTATCATGTTATATAAAAGTATGTCTCCACTTTACCATTTTTTAAAAATTTATTTATATCTTACATGAATTGTAATAATTATTTAAATATAAAAGTATGACTTTTAGTTATCCCTAATCAAGGTTTTTCTAAGAGTGTTATTGGATATATTTCTCTTTTGTAATTGAGACACAAAATATACTCTCGAGGAACAAAATGAGTTTTTTGTGTTGGATGAACCATTAATTACACCCAATGGAGTGTTATACACCATATCATTAAAATATTGGGGATTCAAAATTTCATATTGAATCCCTATACCTAAGGTTGGAAAGATACATAGCATGGGAAACAACATACTTTGATACATTCCTTATAAAATTATTTATTCTTACCTAAGAAAGATGTGGTTGTGTATATTTTTGATGATGTCATTGGATGAGGAATGATTAGGATGAGATTCTTCATATTGTATTATAGGTAAAACATATGGGACATCAATTTAGATAGATTGAGGAAATTTATGTATATAATTTGATGGTACATGTTATATTCTTATCTAATTTAATGTTGGCGATGTTTAATGATCATTCACATAGATAAATGAAATGTTATGTATTCATCATCTTGGTCAATCTACACCATGAGAATCAAGATTGTATTAGGAGGGTATATAGGATTAAAATAATTTTCCCCCATAGACATTCGATTAATTAGAAAAAGTAATTATATGGTTACGTATGATTTAATATATAAAATCTAATGGATTTAGGTAAATATTTATGTATTTGATAGATATCATAGTAGATCCATTTCTATCTTTATTAGAATAGGTGCTTTACTAGGGGCCCCATTTCATTTATTTATGATTTCAAAAAATCATTTTTTTCAACACTGTAAAGGTCCTGGGGGTTACACTTTGTGGTTTACTAAATTTATATTGGTTTTTAACTATAGATATAAATTAAAATTCTTTATAGTATACAAAAAGTGATTTTATATAGTCATTCTCAAAGTATTTCATATGATGTAGTACAAAGTGGAGTTTATTATTTCTTTCAAATAGTTTCTTATGATGATATCCAAAAGGATTTTTGGATTTGATTTCACAAGTTATTTTTTTCATTAAATATAAGGTGAAATAAAATAGAGTGTATATGGTATTAGTGTAATAAGGACATTTATGGATATATTCCTTAAGTCCTATGTGAATATAGTGCATTTTGGCTATATTGTATGAGGTTATATAAGAGAAATCATATTTTATGATATCCATGAAAAATGGAATATTTCATGCATTGTGGGTATAAAATTAATATGATATATAAATATATTATTCTAAATTCTCAAGCCTATCATACAATATGATAAACTATATTGTATGTCTTGATGAATAATAATGAATGACTCACATTAAACACATTTATTAGGATCATGAATAACTTCCAAATCCCATAAATTATAAATCAGAACATTTTCGGTTGAATAAATTATTGAATTTCACCTCATTAGATGATGCCTTAAAACATAGGATATATATATGACCTAAATAACCACCTTGCAACACTAACATTATAATGAACATAAACATGAATTTCAAAATAATATGATTTAAATAATGGAATAAAAAGAACAAAAATTTTATGATGTTCATATATGAGTCCTAATAATGGGGGGAATGTTGAAATATATTTATTCCAGGAAATGGAAGATGATTAAAATTATTGATCATTCCTCACAATAAGTGATTCAGCCCCCCAAATATAGTAGAGTCCAACTAGTTTAACTGGTCATGAGATCCTTTTGATATTTTCATGAGTGAGTCCACATTACTCATATCTATGAATATATCCCACTTGTTGGTCAAGCAATCCCACCAAATTAGCTCAATCTTAGGATATATAGATCCCATTTTCAGAATTTTGGAAACAAAGATCTTATATACGGAACTTAATATTTCTTATATAATCTCTTTTTAATTAAATTTAAAATGAAAAAATTGTATGTATCATTCATAGAAAAAACTCATATAATTCCATTGAGACATCAATACTACATACAATATTACTCAGCATGGGTACCTTCTGGTCATATAATTCTAGAAAAATTATTTCGGTTGGATATCTTTTGGATGTCCCAAATACATTTCTACCATTCCACCACTTCCATCCATCGTCAGAAGATATAATTTTGGAAGTACACTTTTTTTAAATATTTATAAACTAGTTATAAAACAATTTTCAAAGTTATTCCTAATAATATCCAACTTGAGAATCATTTTTCAATCCTCATCTGCAATTCCTCATGTAGTTGTTTGGGATTTCCAATAGAGAGGTTATGAATTGACTTGGTATTTTATATCATTAATATTTATCAAAAGAGTAAAGTTGTAAATTTACCCATGTAAATGACATATGAAAAATAATATGATTGTTCCATTAATTTTTAATCATGGTGTTAACACCATGTATGAGCCATCACAGAAAAGTGATAGTGGAAAGGCCACAATAAAAATGAATAGAGTTTAAACATATTTGGTTTTGGTCCATGTGTCTTCAATGGGGTTATGAGTATGGATTTTATAGGAATATATAATATTAAATAAATTATTTTTATTTATCAAAACATTTATTATCTTCAATACCTCATTAATAAATAACTATATGATAATTCTACCTCCAAAATTTAGTTCAGAATATTCAGTTTTACCCTTGTAAGGTATAACCCTTCTTGGATTTTTTGTTTTTGATTAACTTTATTTTTCATGATTTTTGATTTAATTTAACTAATTTATTATATTTCACAATCCCATTTTATCTTATCTCTATTAAAATGAGGTATGGAAAGCTCCATTTTTTTCCTTTGAATTAAGGGGGAGGGATGATGAAACTTCATCAGACTAGACATGCTAGAATAGTATTGGGAAATAGCGTCGATTGAGCTTGGAACTAGAACATGAAGCTTCAAAAAAAATCTATGAGGATGGAATAATAATTTAATTTTAGTGCCATTAAAGTTAATTTAGTGTTTTATTTCTTAAACTCCCTGGATTTTTGGTTCATTGTTGATAATGGACATAATCAATGATAGCCAACCAGCCGGTCGAATTCCATGGGCTGCAATGAGACCCTTGAGCTTGAAAAAGTGTGGCTTAATGAACGTTAAATTATATATGGTTATTGATTTTGTTAAAAAATGGTATATTACAGTATAGGATAATATTTCCATACAATTTCAGTATTTCATAGGGAATTTGAATTTTTGATTGGTGGATGGGCAAAATTTTAAACTTGCACTCAGAGTAAAATTATGGTGGTTGGAACCTCTTAAAAGATGCTTTTTATACATGGAATATGATTAAAAGGGTTCTCCAGAGTAGTAAGAGAGTATCAAAATAATTCTAGGTGGTCGGGGATATAACCTATAACTACTATCCATATACTGGTTGACAATCGACTCCCTGATGGCCAGTCAAATGGACTTGGTAAGCCTATGGGGTCCACTAGCAAGCTGCTGGCCCTGTACCAGCTTGCCAGTGGTGCATGTAATTGGTATGATCTAATTAATAAGGGAAATTGATATCCAATAAAAAAATATGGATTATAATTACAAAAACTCCCTCACATTTTAGGGGAATCTCTATTATCCTCTTTTGTTTTGTCGCATAGGTAGGGTAAAGCCCCCTTACATCCCCTTGACCCACACCATTTGGAGAATATTTGAGACTTTACTAACATATTTTAGGTATGTATATATTTCCATTGATGTTTGCACTTACTATATTTGTTAAATATAATTATATTCCTCCTCTAGTTAGATATTTAGACAATTCCACTAGACTGTTGTGGAAAATTATGACTCTCAATGGTATTTTGTTCACCCTTGGAGGAAATCATGTAACACCATCTATATATGACGACTCATTAATTTGGTGATGGTATGTAATGTAATAATTTTACATAATGGATTTAATTAAAATTAAATAAATTATGTATTGTATTAATACCAATTGATATAGTGTTTTCCCATGATAGTTCTGGGAACATTTCATGGACCCCACCCGCGCATGCATTTGGTTGAGATTGGGGTATGATGAGGATTCAAAATAGGTGGTTCACTGATCAATAAAAGTTTTATAAATTTATAATTACATGTTAATTTTTTAAATTAAATTTATTGTGGTTTTAATTAATTAATTTTTTATTCTATCTTGGGATAGATGCTAGAGTGATGTATCAGACCTAGGGGAGGCATAGTCAAGGCTTAACAACAGTTATTAGGAAGTGAAATTGAGATGAATGAACTATATTAATAAGGTATATGGTATTGGTTGTTTCCCTATAGATTATCTGGTTTTCTTAGGGTGCATGTGGATTATTTGTCACGCCAATAAATATGATCATCCCCTACTAAATAATCAAATTTTTGATTAATAATTATAATGTTTAAATTGTAAAGAAAATTTTAAATATATACAAATAAAGTATGGTTGATTAGAGGAACTGACCAGATCATAGTCTCAGTCAGGACACTAAAGGTGGTCATTTCACTAAAAGATATATAACTCTACTTTATTTCACCCCTTTTATATATTTTTTATATTATATGGGATAGTATACACCCTTGGAGATGTTCTGATATGATATAGAAAATTCCCTTGAGTTAGCATTTATATAAAATGGAATATAAAATGACCACCTTGGTCAATGTAAATACTCCCAATGAGTTGTTTGATAAAAATTCACATGGAAAGGTTGTGAATACATCCTATAGAGAGGTCTTGAGTACTCCATACTGGGAGTTTGTGAGTAGTCCCAATAGAGAGGTCATGAAAACTACTGATAGAGAGGTCATTGACACTACTAGTGGGGATTCCATGGATATGGTGTAAAAATTATTGGTTCTATGTATAAGGTAGTGTTAATATAAAATTATATATGTTTGTTGATTTTTGGTTCTTTGGTGGGTGCGGTCAAGTCCTTTGGAGAGTCGGCATTCGGTTTCTAGGAACCATTGTATAATGGTATGGAAAATTTCCTAAGGTTTTCATTTTGGGATAGTGCATTTCCAAGCTCATTGTACATTGTGTTAGGGTAGATATAGCTCTAGATTTTTTATCTATATACTAGAGTGAAAAGATACGTGGGTTTTTATATGGTTGATATGGTCACTATGACATGCTCAATGACACCATGACACTAGCCGATGTAGGAATGGTCTATTATTGTGATGGACCTGAGGATCAATGATGGTTTATTTTTGATATATTTTCTAGTAGTTTATTTATTTATTTATTCCATGTATCAATAATGTATAAAAACATTATCAATATGAAAGATACAATATTAGTGGTTCTCTATTGAGTTTTTCTCTAACGTTCTACTCAGGAAACCATTACACTTATGTACTGGAGTAGCCTTCACTTGTTGAAATTTCTGATTGGGTTGTGGCCAATGATTTCATGATTTAGGTTTATTAGATTCACTGGGATATTAGAATATGATTTTTTATCAATCCATTCATTTTACACTTATTATTTCATGATTTTTTAAATATAATTATCCATTAATACATCAAATGTATCATAAAGGCCTAGTGTCTTTTGAAATCTAATTTCATACGAAATAAAATGAAACTAAAACCTTATATCATCAATTTTAAATCAGAAATTAGATCCTAATTCTATTTGAGATCCTAAAACTACATAGGATAACCTAGAAAATAGATAATGAAGGGGGTGATAGAAATATCCTAGTAAGGGAATAAACATGACAAGGAAGAATAATTTTATCCAAAGGAATGTCATGGTATATTTAAAGATAAAGATACTATGTAATAACATATAATAATAACATAAATAACATTTTATCACAGGAAATGTGGTAATATCACAAAACATGACCTAAACATGAGTCAATCATAACTTCCTATAAAATATCAGATGAATGGTAATGTCCCAAATTCGTTTTAGTTTACTCCCTAATATCATACGTGATGTCTCATAGGAATACAACATCGCCCAACTAATTCAGGTGCTATCCAGAAAAACCCATAATTACCTATTCATGATTATGTGTTCCATAATAAAAAATTAATAATAAGTCATAAACATAAGAATTATCCATGGAATGAAATGGGATTTATAATCCTATCTGATATCATAATCAATGGAAATTTCATAATGAGGGAATTTTCTTGATGAACATAATGCATGAATTAGCCCATAAATGGAAGAGATAATAAGCTATATATATATATATATATGTGAGATACATATATAAAAAAATTATAATACTTCAATGAATTTAATGTGATAGATAAATTGGATTAGATAGAAAATTTTCCTAACCCGAAAAGGGTGGGTTAGCAAGATCCCTAACCTCAAGCTCGATTCATCACATGTGTATTTAATATTCTAGAATAAAAAAATATGTTAATTATTTAAATTATCAATAATTTTTTTTCAAATTTATAATTTATTTTCTTTTATTTACTATCATTTTATATTCAATTATTTATTACTTCCGGTTAAAGGATTATGTTTTGATGATTTTCAACTCATATATCCAAAATCACTTTAGAGAGATGAATCATATCAAAGATATTATAAATTTATCATCTCAAGAATAATAATCCTGACATGGTTTTCATTATTATACATCAATTATAATTTCAAAATAAATCATGATGAATTGTAACACCACATAATGATAATGGGTTAAATGACTAAATGATATGACTCATGTCAAATGGTGCACATTCCTTTTTAGTAGCCTACCAAATTAGAACAACATAATTTTGTTTGTTTGTTGAGGATTAGTGATCAGGATGGGTGACCTTTTGGGAAGTTTCCAAAGTTGTGTGTGAGTGAGGAAAAAGCACACTAGAAAGAACATGTGTTGGCATGTGGGGACTGTCATTAGTCTGATGACCTATTTGGGAATGTGGGTGGGCCCCAGGGTGGGGGCCACGTGTCTATGGGGCAACTGGTGGTACCCTGCGGGCAAGGACCCGATGACCATGTTATGGTGGGGCGTCGATGTTGTCAATGTTACCCATTTGTTTCAATTTGTATTAGACTAGTAACCCAACCTTAAGTGTGGTTCACTTCCTTGGTTGAGATGTATGGTCCACTACAGGGATGTCGGGCTCTAATGGGGGGGAATGTAACACCCAAGAATGATAAACGGTTAAATGACTAAATGATATGACTCATGTCAACAAGGTGTATATTTCTTTTCAGGAGACTACCTGATTAGAACTCCACATTTAAGAATGCTTTCCTGGAGTAGTGATCAGGAAGAGTGGCATTCTGAGAAGTTTCCCAGGGTGTGTGTGAGTGAGGAAAAATCACATTGGAAAGCACATGTATTGGCATGTGGGGATTGACATTAGTCAGATGACCATTTTGTTCACGTGGGTAGGCTCTAGGGAGGGGACCACGTGTTAGTAGGGAATCTGGTGGTTCCAGGTTGGCTAGGACCTGATGAACATGTTAAGGAGGGGTTTCAGTGTTGTCACCAGTGCCCATTTGTAACATGGATGGTTATAAAAAATGAACTATGTTACAATCATGGAGACAATTGGACATATGTACACATGAGTAACGTTACCATTTTTCACAACTATTGATGGAAAGAAGGTAAGTGTTATTTTATATTTCAAAATTGATAATTATTTATTAAATATTATATTTTTTTATTTAAATACAATTATATATACCATCTATGTGATTCATTAACAAAAAATGAATCAAATTGCTTTATCGGGTGGTAGTTCACCGTACACATGAATGATGTTATCATTTTCAATAGATGGTAAGGTATAAAATTATATTATATATTTATTTTAAAAATTATTAATATTTCATGAATTTCATATATAAAAATTAAATCCATCATCATAAACATGCATGAGATGTGATAATGGAAAATGAATTACATCGATCTGTGAGGTGGTAGTCCTCTGTAGACATGTATGATGTTTTTTCTAATTTGATGGAAGTGGAGATAGATTTTGGTTATTAAATTTAAATAATAACATCTTAGTATATTTTAGATAATTTTTTTTATATTATCATAATTAAATAAGATTTAAATTATATGGAAGAATAAATAAAACAAATATGCTAGATTATGAATGACACCTCTTCTTTAGACAACCCCATTAAGATTATACCTAATGCCACTATAGATTGGATTTAGGATACAAAAAGGACTCTAGAACATGATAAGGGATCTAAGGAAGGTAATTGGGTTGGTATTTTCTAAAATAATTTGGTTTTCAATTCTGTAATGGAGTTGATATTGGGTTCCCATTTAAAAGGGAGGAGGAGTGACATTCCTGTAAATATCCAAAAAATTCAATAATGGGATGAAACGTTCAATAAATGTTCCCACAAGATAGAAAAATAATGTTTTAGAGGAGATATTTGGATGATATAAACATCTCAAAGTCAAAATAAACATGTTATTCCATTTACCCATTTAGTTTACCCCCATAGTAAACTGATTTAAAAAATAAATATGACATATTTTTATTATTTCTACTATTAAATATGGAAAATAACTCCGCATTATTAAATAATATTAATAATTATTATTCCAAATATTTAATAAATTTTATCAAAATGAAATTTACATAAGTTGACAATTTAATTATAAAGTAACCCATATATATATCAAAGAAAGAGTTTTTCAAGAAATTCAATTTTCAAGAATAATATGATCTTATAATAACTTTATGAAAAGTTATCATAAATAAATGAATATAAATGAATATTTATATATATAATATATAAATTTAATTTAAATAATTTTGTTATTTGGGGTAATTTTAGTAGTTAAAATCGATAAAACTTATGCACTATAAAACTGTTTTACGAAATATGTGTTTTAAAACCTAAAATTAAAATCATATTAAAATATGGAATGAAGTTTATTTAATTGTAATTATATTACTAAATAATAAATATTTTAATTATAAATTAAATTAATATTGGAATTATTAAATTATTTAATTTCGTAAAATAAATGATAGTTTTACAAACAATTGTTATTTTTCCCTATTCACTGAAAAATCAACATTTTATAAAAAATTAAAAAATTTCACCTTAAGATAATAATATCAAAAGGATTATTTTAAAAATTAAGTCATTTAATAAAATAAAATTTCTAAATGTTTAAATAACTAATTATAATATTTTAAAAAAAACCAATAAAATACATTTTTGGAATAAAATAGAATTTTTTGGAGAATAAATGTCTCTTAAATAATAGGGTGATTCTTCGCAATGTATTTATCAATTAATTAATATAGATTTGGTAATATATTAAAATTTAATAAATTAGTTAATATTATTCATATCATCACATTTAATATATATGTTATAATGGTTATAAATAAACATAATTCATTTATGCTCGATTTTGTGTGCCACATATGCTATCAAATACAGTTTTCCATTTTAAAATATCATGGTGTTAGGTTATGCCCAATTAAAGAATTTCTCAAATGAAATTTCAAATTAAATAGTAAGATAAAATTACGTGAGGGTAATTCTTCATCACCTCTTCGGTTTCCCAGATTTCCTCTTCATATATATGGTTCCACCATATCACTTTGACATGGAAGGTCATCTTGTTACCTTGAACTTTATCTATATAGACTAAGATCTTCACCAAATGTTTTTCAAAATAGATATCATTTTTTACCTATACCTCCAATGTATTTAGTGCGTGTCATGAATTGGTTATGTTATTTCTTATGGTGGATAAATTATATAAATCTTGAATTTTAGAATCAGTTGGTGGGTGTGCGAGTCAATAAGACACAACTTCAATGTGATCGAGAATATGAAAGGTGACAATGTACCTAGGGCTTAGGTTTCCCTTCTTCCCAAATATCATGACTATCTTCCATAGAGTTATTTGGAGAAAAAGTTAATCCTTGACCACAAACACTAGGTCTCATCGATGGTTACTTTAATAGATATTTTTTAGACTCTAAGTAGTCCTAATGTGATGAAACATAGTTTTTGTCAAAGACACTTTATTGAATGGACATCGTAGAGATGTAAGAGATGAAGATGTAGTTATAGAAGAATCTGGAGAAGGGTTTTATATGTCCATGGGCTTCACTGTGGGGTGTTCCAGTCCTCATCATCAAGATGTAAGATGGATCAATGTGCCTCTGCATTTATTATGATGAGATGAATAAAAAAATAAAGAAAAAGTATCCCTTTCTACTAATAGATTACATATTCGATCATCTTCGTGGGGCCAATTGTTTTGCTAAGGTGGACCTTCAGTTGGGATATCACTAATTAATGGCGGGGAAGGAAGGTATTCCCAAGAATGGTTTTTGAAAAAGGTATGGAAACATGTGTTCAATGTGATACCCTTCAAATTAACTACTTCTCAAAAAAAATTCATGGATTTAAAGAATAGAGTCTTTAGATATTTCCTTGACAAATTTATGGTAATATTTACTGACGATATTCTCATATAATCTAAGAGAAATGAGGAACATGAAATGAATTTTAATATTGTGTTAATGAATTTTTGAAGGGATATGTTTTATGAAAATTACAGTAAATGTGAGTTTTGGATGGAGGAAGTATCATTATTGGGTCATGTTATCACCCACAAAGGGATATACGTAGACCCTTCCAAGACAAAGGCAATATATGAGCGGACAAGGCCAACATCTATAATAGAGATTTATATCTTTCTGGGTCCATCCGGATATTATCGACGATTTTGAAGAAAATTTGGTTACTTTCAAACTCAATGACCAAGCGAAAATAGAAGGTAGTAAAGTATGTTAGGACTCAAGAATGTGATGACTATTTTAAGGAGTCGACAAAGAGGCTAATCCCTACACCAATACTCACACTCCTTGAAAGTAGAGAACTATTTATGGTGTTTAGAGATGATTCTAAAATGGATTAGGATATGTGTTTATGATAAATGATAATGTCATAGCCTACACATCAAGGAATATGAAAATATATGATCAAAACTATCTGAAGTATGATTTGGAGTTGGTGGATGTGATCATTGCATTAAAAAATCTAGAGGCATTATCTCCATGGGGAGAAGTGTGCAATATATACTAATCAAAAGAGTATCAAATATATATTCACACAAAAGAGCTTAATATGAACCAATGAATATGGATAGAGCTCATCATGGATTATGAAATCTTATTCCACTACCGTCCTCGTAAGGCAAACCTGGTGGCAGATGCTCTAAGTACAAAGGACCCTACATCTTTATCAATGAGGATAATTGAAAATCATCCAATATTCATAGATTTGAAAAGGATGGACATGTGAGTCATTATGGGAGGAAAATTATCAATCCTTTCTCAAATTATTTCTCAACCATATCTCGTGGATAAAATAAGGGATGCTCAATGAAAAAATGGTGAAATTCAAAAAAGGGTGGAAGCCATTGGAATTGGGAAATCCCATTTTTTTCATGATATATGAGGAAGGAGTTGTATGATTTGGGTCCTGATTATGTGTACCATCTAATCCAGTGATAAAGAAAGACATTTTGAATGATGATCATAGCTCAACCTTCTATATCCACCCAGGGAGAACAAGGATGTATTGAGATCTCCAAGAGAACTTTTGGTGGGACAATATGAAGTAGGGTATTTCTATGTATATATCAAAGTTCCTGGTATGTCAACAAGTTAAGGCTGAAGGATACAATTCTAATAGGATGATGCAACCACTACCCATACAAACATGGAAGTTAGATAATATCACAATTGAATTTTTCACTGGTCTTCCATGGAAATCCAGAGGAAACAATTCTAAATGGGTCATTAGGGATCAAGTTACCAAGGGAACTCAATTTATCACAATTAATGAAGAATTATATTTTGATCAAATTTCATAGATATATATCAAATAGGTGGTAAGGCTACATAGAGTACCACTATCTATTGTATCCAATTGAGATACGAGATTCACCTTAATGTTTTAAAAAAGTCTCCAACATGCTCTAAGCACTAAACTGAACTTCAGTACGACCTCTCATTTTCAAACTGATGGACAATCCGAGTGAACTATTAAGACAATGGAATATATGTTGAGATCATGTTCTATTGACATCAAAGGAGGATGTGACCAACATATTCTACTGGTTAAATTCGCCTTCAATAACAGTTTCCACTCGAGCATCTGAATGCGACCATACAAATCCATTTATGGGAAATGGTGTTGAACACTAGAGTGTTGAGATGAAGTTGGTGAGTGTAATATTCTAGGACTGTAAATGGTCTAAGAAATTGTGGAGAAGGCGAAAACCATTCAACAAAACATTAAGGTAGCCCAATGATGAAAGAAGATTTATGTAGATAATCGTTAAGAAGACCTTGAGTTCAATGTTGGAGACAAGGTATTTCTATATATATCTCCATGTAAGTAGGCCATGATGTTTGGGAACAATGTAAAGATTTGTCCCAAGTACATTTTCCCCTTTTAGATCCTTGATTGAGTCTGTGTTGTGTCCTATCGACTATAACTTCCACCTACCATGTCCAAAGTACACGATGTTATTCATGTATCACTTTTATAGAATCAAATAAGAGATCATTCACATGTACTCTCTTCATTAGTAGTACAATTAGAGAATGATATCTCTTACAATGAGAAGCCTGTGAATATACTGGATCGTAGAGATAAAATTATTTGTAATAGGACAACTCACCTGGTCGAAGTACTATGGTGAAACCATATGTACGAAGAGGAAACATGGGAACTGGATGATGAAGTGAAGGAAAAGTACCTACAATTGTTTATGGCTTAGAATGAAAAATGAAATTCAAAGGGAGATATTTCATAAGGGTGGAATAATGTAACGACCCATTTTTTTATCAGTGAAAATTACTTTCTTATAATTAGGTCATATAATCACTTGAAATAACAACACAATGAACTGCTATGTACTATGTGACCTTTAAACATAATACTATCACTTCTGCGTTTTGAAATTAAAAAAACGATCATCTATAATAGTGATTAGTAAATTATTTAGAGTCTGATAGGACAAAATTAAATTTTTATGAATAGTGACATAACCTTATGAATAGTAACATAACATTATGAATAATAATGAATAGTAATGAATAGAAAATATGACAAAAAATATAATCTTCACCCATGGATGTACAAATACAACTTAGACATCTAAAAAGTAAAAAAAGATAATAATATTAGTATTTTTTTATATCATAAATATTTTATATAAAATTTTATAATCTATATAATAATTTAAAATGGAAATGTATTTTCATAAAATTTATCCATAATTTCCTACTGTATTTTATTATGGTTTTAAGATAATTTTATGGGACCTTGATTAATTTGTCATGGTGTTATAAAACTAGTTATAGGTTTAATATTTTTTTGAATAAATTTTGATTTTTTTAAAAATTAAATACAACTATTAAGAAAACTATTTTCAAAAAAATGGATTTTATTTTTTCATTATACAAATTGATAAATGGTTAGGATAAATTTTTGGGATTTTTCTAAAATACATGAATTTTTTATGAATAGTAAAAATACAGTTTTAAGTTTTCGGTATGTTTATTTACATCATAATCATGTATTAATTAATATAAATATATGGTGGAATTTTCCACATTAAAATATGATATGAGGTGTTCCAAGTGGATAATACCATGATAAAATACCATGGTCAGGCTAATGGTTTTGTAAAAACCACTAATGAGGTGTCCTTTGAAATTAATAAAAAACTTCCTCTCTTTTAATATAAATTTCCACTCTTTATTCCATTTATTTTTATTCCAAACTCATATTCCAAGAATATCTAGTATTTTTTTTCCCTACGACCCCTCAAAATCTTTCCTCAATCCAATAAGGTTCCAACCTTCATGTTTTTGGAGTTACTTTACATGATAAAAAAATTTACCTCCCTTCCCCTTTTCAAGAAATTAATTTTATGTTATTATTTTTAATTTCATTTTTATTATGTTGGGGTATATCATTTCATATCCCACATAATGTTCAAATTATTTAATAATAATTATATACCTCTCTTTTCACTAATGGAAATTTTTTATGAAATTTTAAGCGACACCGTTAGGCTGCCGAATTTTTCTTAGCGATCTGTCAACTTTTTTTTCAAGTTAATATAATTATTTTTTCATTCCTCATATCCTTTCATCCAAATTTTGTGATGACCATAGTAAAATATATATATTGTAATTTTTTAATGATAATCAAATAATACTTCATCATCCCTCCTTTCAATTTGTTTTATATTAAAAATGTAATCACCATCCGAGATGTGCTAACTTACTATAATAAAGGATAATGGGTTTCCAATTTTAATTACTGTCTTCAATTATTGTCAAGAAACCATTATTATTATTGAAAAAAAGTACAATATATCTATTATATTTCATCTATGATTTTATATTATTTTTCTACCCATGGTTTTTATTTATAAATTAATATGAGATATTTGTGTTAAAAAATCACCAATTAATGCGAATAGGTATCATTAAATAATTTATATAATGATTCATCTTCACGCCAAGTAAAAAAATGGAATTTAAAATCTTGTAAAATTATGGGTTTTAACTAATAACATTTAAATCTCATTCTATAAATCTATCCCTATTTTATATGATTATCCGAACATGATTATAAGTGAACAGGCCATTAAAACCAAGGAATCAAACAGACCTAAACAATGAAATTGATCCTCACAACCAATAAAAACGGTTAAGAATGAACTCAAAAATGTTTTAATAAATCATTTAAATATATAAATGGTAATTTAATTATTAATTAAGGAATCTAATTTGATTATTCAGGTCATTAATATCAAGTGGAGAACACAATCACACTAAAGGTAAGGGATCCCCTATATTTCTCTTTTATTCAAGAATGTACTATATGTTATGCCCTTTTACGTCTAAGTCATAATGATGGGGTATGAGTTCAAACTATCCCCATAAATACCTTATGATGTATAAAATATTATAAATCAATTTCTCTCTCATTAATACCTGATAAGTACACCTGATACTTTGCTGATATTTTGTAAGGGATTATACCTGAATCGCCTTTATTCCTTTGGGTTGCTCTATCTTTATTTTAACCCAAATTAAGTTTTCCTTTATATTTATGTAAAATATATAAATACTATTTATATGATCCAAAATCATGTTTTAAGATCCATCCCTCATTCTTTTTTGGGGATATACATGCTTTTAAGAGATTTCATCTTCAATACTTCCCATTACGCAAACTCATTTTGAGGGAACTTCCCAAATTTTTACCCAATTTAACGTTAACTAGACCAATTGGTTTAAGAAACCATTGTTTTTATAAAAATCATTATTTTTATTAAAAAAACCATCTTTTTTCACGTCTAGTTTTATATAAAATATTATTCTATTTTCTATTTTAAATACTCTTTAGTATTTTTCCTTAAAACTGATGTAAAATGTTTTACTACTAATAATTTCCTAAATAATCTTCATACATGTTGTCAATTATGATTAACATAACTTAAAATAAAATATTCCGTTTTTACCTTATTAATTTCCATGTATGTTTTAATTCCATTATATCATGGTCCCTTTTATGATACGCCCATCCATTATGCTTTATGACATGAATGTGATACCAATTTCTCTCCATGGATTCCCATATATTTATATATGATAGATTATATATGATTATTTTGGTGGAAAGAATATTCAAGAACATAATAAGATGGGTGAGTCCAGATAGTGCTCCAATGCGTTGGGTAATGTTTAGTATCATGAGACGTTATGTGCAACAGTCATGACAGTTAGTCTTGAGTCATGCTATAATGTGCAGCAATCTCGATGGTTAACCTTGACTTATGCTCCTCTATGTGAAAAAAGCCTTGAATCAAGCTAAGTTCTTGATATATGTTTCCAATAAATTACTATGAATTCATGAATATGTGATCCCATGTTTATATGTTGTGATTATGTATGCCATTTTATATCATTAGGTAATGATCTCTAACCATTGTGCTAAAGACTTATCCTTATGTTTATTTCCTTATAGGACTTTTATCTCATCCCTTCGTTAATGTGATCCCTATGGTACCCTATGAATATTTAAGGACTCAAAGGAATTTAGGATATGTTTATAAAGAATATATGAATAAGTGTTTTTTTTATTTCTATGTTTTCAGTTTTATATACCTAGTCTTCCCAAACACAAGACTTTACGATCCTTGGCTTGTACTATGATGTATAATCAGGATTAAAATTAACTAATGTTATATTTTAAAGGTCTAGGGTCTCTATTGTATATCATAATGTCCACTATGAGAGGTGGTAAAAGAAGAAATAAAGAATCATCATTTAGTGAGTTGGTAGTTCATCATACACATAGATAATATGTTTGTTACACATTGAAAAAAGGTGTGTATAAGTTTATGTCAAATAATTATACAAAAAACATAATAGTATATTTAGTATACTAGTTCATTAATATAGTTATCTAATAAATATATTGTATTATATGGATAAAGAAAATAAAAGAAATGAGCTTGAGGGTAGGTGTTACCTCTTAATCAGGTATCTCCTTAGGTTTGTGCCAAATAGATTATGTGGAACACTTTATGCCAAAGGGGAGTATTAAATGAGGAAGAGATGGATTTTTGGAATTGTATTAGGAATATATTTTATAAACCTATGTCGTTTGATAGGTGTGAAAAAGAGAGAGAGGTGATGGCCTTTTGTAGGGAAAGAGGAGTGGCACTCTTGTAAATATTTGAAGATATAATTCTACCCACGTTTTTCATGCTGCAAGTGGATCCAATAATTATAAAATGTCAATAAAATAGAGTATAGGTTCGTGCTATTTCCATCATATGGATTTTTTTCATGTTTATAGGTAGTTTTGGCCCTAATGTTCTTTTTTACTCCCTTATTAATCTTAATTTAACCTTAATCAGTTTAATTAATGTAAATTACTTTCACTAATTTTTTTAGTCAAAAAATATGTTGAAATTATTAGAAATTATAAATTAGTCTAGTTCGAAATATTTAAGATTTTTTTTTTAAAATTAAAATCACATAACTGTTATAAATTAGTTTAAAATTAATTCTGCAGTCTAATTGACAATGTGGGGTTTTAAAGTAAAAATGATCAAATGTTTGCTATGTTTTTATATCCCATTTCAATATGAAATTGGTTCAAATTACCATAATTATATTAATTGATAAAATAAAATATAATTAAAATTTCAAACTAAATTAAAATATAATTTGACATTATAAAAAAATTATATGAAAAGGTAGTTTTGAATTAAAATCTCGTATTTTTCACAATTCATCCAAAAAAAAGGTTCTCATAAAATACCCAAATATTATACCTAACAAATTTAGAAATTATAAATGAAAAAATGAAGGTTATTTTATCAAAATAAATTTTCAAAATTGTGGAAAATTAATTTTATTATTTTTTACTAATGGAAATTAAAAGTTGATCATTTGAGAAAATAATATTTTTAAACTTAAATGGGATTTTCCAAAAAAACATATCCTTCCTTATAAATATGTTTTATTCATATAAAAAATTATAAACTATATTTTAAAATTATATATTACTAATCTAATAAATTATTTTAACATCTTATTTATAATTATCTGATTTAAATAATTATAACAATAAAATCACGTTTTGTCGAAACATTGGCATTGCGTATAACTTACGTGAAGTTGGTGTTTAATATAATGTATGCTGAGTTGGTGATGCATGAAAGATAGACCATGTTGGAATTGCGCGTAATGTACATATATTTGGTTCCATGTGAAAGGAATGTCTAACTTAGTGCCTTTCAAGACATAAATGAAAATTCAATTTATTTATAAAAAGGTCCATAAACTCTATGGGTGTTACATTCCACCCTGTAAAAATGAATTTCTCCCTAAAACTTTTTCACTGCAGTTAAAAACTGAGGATACTTATACTTAAACATATCCCCAATTTACAACATAGATTCCTCTAAATCATGATTTATCTAAACAATATTTCAAGGTGAGGGTTATTCTTTTATAAAACTCTTTCTGATATGTCTAGAATTCCAACTAGTTGTTCTTTGTTAGATAGATCCAACTCCAATTGTATGCCCTTTGAGTTATGTATATGTGAAGGGTCATGTATTTACATTTTTCAAGAGAGATACATGGAACACATCATGGACTTGAGAGAGATTTTAAGGAAGGTCCGAGCGATAGGCTAGAGTCCCAATAAAATAAAGAATATCAAATAGACCGATATACCTATGGATTAATTTCCCTTTATTCCCAAATCAAATAAATTTATTCTTGGGTGAGATTCCTAAAAACACCTTTTCACCAACTATAAATTCTTGATCACAATGATGGTTATCAGTGTAACTTTTCTTTCACCTTTGAGATACCATGATATGCTGCTAAATTGTTCTAACCTTCTCGACCATTTCTTTAGCGATCTCAAGTCTCTGTAGCATTGTTTCTCCAACACCATCCTAACAAGTTGGAGCTTCACAGTTATTCCCTAAAGGAATTCACAAGGTGACATCTGAATCCTTGAGTGAATTATATTGTTGTAATTAAATTCAACTAGTGGACGGAGCTGATCACAACCACATTTGAAATCGATAGAAAAAGATATAAAAATTTCTTCAAGGGTTTAATTGTTCTCTCAGACTGACCATGTATTTGAGGATAATAAACAGTAATGAAACTCAATTTTGTATCATGTTCTTAATGAAGGATTTTCTAGAACATTAATGTAAACCTCATATCCCGATCCAATACAATAGAATGTGGTACTTGATGCAACCATACCACTTCCATAATGTATGTCCTAGAAAGATGATCTAGAGATAAGACTTCTCTGATAGCGATGAAGTGTGTTGACATTGTAAGGCGATCGACTACCGCCCATATTGCATTAAACCCTTTGTGATTTTGGGTAATATAAGGAAAAAATATATAGTGATTCTCTCCCATTTATATTATCACATAGGTAATCGATGAAATATCCCCTTTGACTTATTTTTTCTTCCTTACCTATTTGGAATTCTAAGCACTATGATACAAAATATGAAATATCTATCTTCATTCCATCCAACAAAATTTATTTTTTCAAATCCCTATACATCTTCATACTACATGGATGAATAGAGAATGTCAAACTATAAGATTCCTCTAACATATCCTTCATCAAATATGGTATAGAATGAACATATTCATGGTACATGAATATACTCATTCTATCTTAATCATGGTTAAACTATGGAATATTTGTAACATTATTTTGTAGTTCTACATATTCCTTCTTCACCTCTGTAAAATTCCATTGGAAAGTGGGTTGTACCTTCATTTTAGAAAAAAAATATTTTACCCTTCCTTTAAGATTCTTAGTTCCATCCTTTACAAATTTAGAAATATTGGATCTTTTGTGATCCTCCTCATGGATAAGCTAACATGATCCTTTTATCTGAATGAATTGACCACCTTGTTCTCATTCCATGGATTGTAATATATTAAACAGTCATAATCCTTTATCAAATCTAACTATATTCTCTAGAGCATGTTCAAATTCTTAAATGTGAATATATATTTTACACTTTTATGATCAGTATATATATAAAAATTGTATCCACAATGATAATGCCTCTATATCTTTAGTGAAAAATTTACCGTTGCAAACTTTAAATCATTTGATCGGTTTTTTTCATGAATCATCAACTATCACGAGGTTTAGAATATAACCATGCTATTCTACATAAGAAAACATCCCAATACCATTTTGGATGCATCATTATAGATTATAAACTATTCTACGCTATAGGGAAATGTAAACAAAAGTGCACTGACTAACCTTTTCTTTAGTTCCTTGATATTTTCCTCACATTCATCTGCCTATAGAAACTTGTCACCATTCCAAGTTAACTTCATCAAAGGATTTGATATTTGGAAAAACGTTTCCTCAAAAATTCGATAATACCCATTTAAAACATAAAAGCTATGGATCTTAGTCACCACGGTTAGTCTAGGCTAGCATTCAATAGCCTCTCTACATGATGGATCTACTACTATACCATATCTTGAGATTTTGTGACCCAAAAATGAAAATATATACATGAAAAATTAAAATTTTGAAAATTTTTCATGTAGCTTCTCCTTCCTTGGGTTCTTTAGTACAATTCTCAAGTGATATTCATTATCATAATTTATCTTTTACTAAATAATAATATCATAAATAAACACTGAAACAAACATATTAGGATAATCTCTAAGGACACTTTTCAATAAATCCATATAGATAGAAAGTGAATTAATAAGACCAAAAGGAATCACTATATATTCAGAGTGTCCATAACGTGTACAGGTTGTCATCTTGGGTATATTGGCTTTCATAACCCTCAATTGATGATATCCCGAATGAAGTTCAATCTTAGAAATTATTGAGCTCTATACATTTAATCAAACATGTGATCAATATGGGGAATATAATACTTGTTCTTGATTATGATCTTGTTCAACTCCTGATAAAAAAATGTTGAGTCTCATTCATCCATCATTATTTTTGAAAAATGAACATGTTAACCCCATGGTGACACACTTGGACAAAAAAATCCCTCAACAGGGTTTTCAAGGAATTCATTCTTCAACTACTATAACTCAATCATATCAATTTGATAAGGAGTCTTTGAAATTTTTGTGGAACTAGGTATGATTTCTGTTGAGAACTCAAAGTACAATTTTTGTGGAATGTGGAGAAAATATTCTAGAAAGTCATCCAAAAAACCTCAAACAATAGAAATATCATCGATGTCAATTTTATCCCCAACTATTTGATATAAACAACACGTTTTAATCATAATTAATACCCATACAGTAGGTGTAATCTTTATAGGATGTAAATGATTATCATTAAATTCATTTATGATCATAAGAGGTCATGAAATATCAAATGTAACTTGACTTTATTGACAATTTAAATGGGATTATTACCGAAAAATCCAATCCATTCCTTACAGGACATCAAATTCAACCAACAGAAGAATGAAAATATGTGTATGAAGCACATTCCAAAAAACCTCAACCAGAGATGAATCATAGACTTGAGATGAAATCATGGTACCATTAGGGGTTTGGACTACTAATTTTAAATCTAATTATTTTTGTGGAATCATAACACCCTTATAAAATTATTTAGAGATGAAAGAGTGGGTAGAGAGAGAATCAAATATGACATTACAAGTTATATAGTGGATGGTAAGTGTACATTTTATCATGTTGTGATTTCTCCCCTCATCCGATATAGAAATTACTAGAGATTACTCTTGTCCATAAGCTTAAGAGGATGATAATAACGATCGTCATCACCAGCCCTTGGGTTTGGGTTGTGGTAGAGTAATGGCCATTCTCCTTAATCTTGTAGCACTGAATCATGGGAAGTGTATTCGGTGTGGATTTTTCTCGAATAAATTTTTTAAGAAAATACTTCCCATAATTTCAATAATAAATTTCCTATTTAACTTTCATTTTACACTTAAAACATTTACTATACCCCTTAACTAAAATTATACCATGATTTTTCCTATATTTAGATAATAAAGGAAACCCCATATTCTTTTCTCTATTAGTTTTAGATTTTCCATTGATCTATGTCTTCATTTTCTTGTCACAAACGAAAGATTGATATTTGGATCTAACTTCCATTTAAACCATTATTACACAATAAACAATTTCTTCATAGCTACTAATGTCTGTTATTGTAATCACCCTTCTGATACATGGCCTTAAACAATGGAAGAACTAACTATATTTACATTCAGGTTGGATGATAATTCATGAATTATACCTTAAAATCCCCATGAAATTATCCTCATAGGTACCAATATATTAATCATCCCTTTTCTTAAACTCAATGAAATATTTCTCCATATTGGTAAAAATTATTTGAGAAATTATTGAAAAATATGTTCTTGAACCCATCCCAATCCATGTATTCAATATCATCTATTTCCCTATATTATTGATTAGAGTTTTCCACTGATATAATTTTTAATCTAATAGATAAATAGATAGAATAAATTTTTCATGCTCCAAATAATGAATAATGAAGAAAATATTTTTGGTAGTACTGATCCATTGTTCAGAAATTAGTAGATTAGAAGGAACTTTGATAGATGGTGGAAATTTCTTTCTGAAAGGCTAAACAAATGTTGTTCCCTCCTTTAGTACATTGTAATTCCACCATGATTCATTGACCAATAATGTTGTGCGAGCCTATTAATGAGGTTTTTCATTACATATTCTATTTCATTCGGTTTATTAGGAGGACAATCTTTGCATTTTTCATCGCAATCCCCATTAATACAGTTCCTTCAGTTTCCATCTGTTGACTAAAACCAAAAAGTATATAGGGGAAGATGTTATCATATCGAGGAAACACATAATCATGAATATTCACATATAGGATGTATAAATTATGACACCTAAGGTTTATCCTATGTTATTCGTAGACAACATCAATTAAAACCCTTCATAATTGTTAATTAAGAGTTCGTGAATTCCCAAAGAATATCCCATGGTAGGGTTAAACTAGGTGTACAATAAGGCCCATTTTCATTTAGCAGATTACCCCAAGTCATTCCCAGAAACTATTTCGGAATTCTTCACCCCTAGGTACATCTAATTCAGATCCACTTCCACTTTTACTATCCAGATAAGGATTTAATTATAGGAAACCACTCACTCAATACTTTACTGAAATTCGCTGACATTTTCCTATACTTTTCCTTATACTTAGACTTATCCCTATACATTTACTTGGGGTTATCAATAAGGTTTTATATTCATAACTTCCAAAGGTTAAATAAAACTTTTATCTGATACCAACTATAGAGGCCCTCGCTTTTCATACATTAAAATTACATAAAATTTTTGGAATACTTAAAACACTATACAAATAGATTCCAAATGACCATACTAGTCTATTGCATATGTAAATATGGAAACAAAAACAATGGTACATAAATGAGGTATATCATCTCCCACTATGTTTTTCATGGATATAACCCTTCTCAAAAACATAAAAAATAATATATATCATTATAACACGGGGTAAAGGAAACATAAAAGGGGTGATATTAGATTCTCAATAAGGGTAATAATGGTGATATGTAATCATAATAATGAGCATAAAGTTTGTGAACATGATCATTGAAATACAATATCATACACACCCTATCAAAGATCATATAAATGAATGATATAATAAAGCTTTTCTATTCATATGGAATGAATCCTAAGGAAATAAATAACATAATCCATAAAATCATAACACAAGTATAAACATGGAATTTTTGAAGACACATATGCATATATAAGGATTTTCATAGTAGTCAAGAAATTTCTTCAAAGGCCATCTTAGTGGAAAAAGTACTTTACTGAACTGATATGACACCCTATTCCAGCCTTGTATTACTGAACTGAGTTTATCCCATATTCCAATGATATATTATTGAACTGAGTTCATTTATCATTACAACCCTATAATAATGAAATACGTTCATTTAAAATTCTATCCACATTTTTATCATTATATATAATTCAATACCCAATGCACTGTAGAGAGATATAGGTCCCACCGATATCACAGTTAGATCATACATATATGTTCCAAAAGGTCAAAAATAATCATACCATAACCCATTATAATAAATGGGTATTATAAACCATTAATAATACCATAACCTGTGGAGAAATATAGGTTTCATAATTATTTCATCATAAACATAACACTTGAAAAGGAGCAGGTTTTAAAAGCATATAACCCATGAATGTGAAATGGGTTTCATTATAATGATTCCAGAAAATCATAATCTATTCAGAGAAATAATATGAATGTTAGAAAATAATAATTTCTCTATAAAGAAATGTGTAACACCAATTTATTTTATCTTAGATGGTAAATAAATTTGAAATTTCTTTTAAAAACATTTCATGAGGAAAATATACTTTCTGTATTGAAATAGTTTTTAAAATATAAAAACTTTTTGAAAAATATTTTCTATGAAAATAGTTTAAATAACATATTAAATAAGAATTTCAAATATATTTTTATGTCATTTTAGAAAACCTTTTTGAAAATATGGTTTATGAATATAATAGATTTCTGGATGGAGAGATAGATGGTCATATTTTATGTAATTACATTATCTAAATTACCAAATAGTAAAAAAAATTATAATAATACATATATATATATTTAATAAAATTATGAGAAGTAAAATAATGAGTGAATTTTAGTTATATAATATAATATTTCATCAAAGGGAGAAAAAAAATAAATAATCTTGAAAAGAGATTAGATTGTATCAACAAACTCTTATAACCAGGTAACGTAGGAATATACTATACATGCAAGAAAATGAATTTAAATGAAGCTTAAAATATCATGAAAATAAATATATTCATGATTTAACATCTAAAATTTAAGTATATACACCACAAAAGAGAATTTAGGTGCATAACAAAACACAAGTCTCAAAGAAGGAAAAGTGAGACAAAACTATTTTACCAATTTGGTAACTTTTGAAACCTAAACCCCATGAAAGAAATATCATAAAGTGGTTATGTGAATACAAATAAATTTATTTATACGGTACATATAATAGAATAATGTAATGTAAATACACCACCCAAATGGAAGGAGTGGTGAACATAGTATGTATCTCATAGAAATAAAAAGTGAGATAAAATCCTCTTACCTTGTGTCTTGACTCTCATTGTTGTCATTCAAACCACTTATATAAAAAGTATAAATTTATTATAAATATTCTATAGAACCATTTTAAGATATATAATAACATATAAGGTTTTATTATGACCTTATATTACCCGCTTATTTACCATCTTATGTTAAGGATTCACTTTAGATAATATTTTCTTTGTTCATCGCATGCGTCTTAATTTGTTATATTGTTCGTCCTTATACATATATAGTGATTAAATAATGTAAAACAAGTTATAAATATCATATATATATATATATATCCATTATATGTGTATTATAAGAATCAATTGAATATATTAATATGAAATGGAATACACTCATCATGGAGAGGGTAACCCATAAATACCTATGAATGTGGTTTCCATTTTTGTTATCATATTAGAATAAAGAATGAAAATTAAATATATGAATATAACATATTAAAAGTAGCATTATAATTTTATATATATCATATAATTTCACTAACCCCATCCTGAATACATTCCATGTTGTGTGTGAACGAATCACATCACTTTGAGGGGGCAGTAGTTCACACTTCCCCAAACAAAATAATCTTATTAACACATAATGCGATGTATAAATATATATATTTTAAAAGAATTACTGAAGATTAAATACATAATAAATATAATATATAAAATATATTAACAAATTTCCCATCATAATTTACACCATGTGGGGTGGTAAAAGGAAAATTGAACAATCATCGTTTAGTGAGGCACTAGTTCATTGTAATGTTAAACAGTATGTTAGTTACACATTAGATGGAGGCATGTGTAAGTGTAGTTCCAGAAAATAGCATAAAAATTCAAGTAAATTTATAATAGTGGGTTTTTTATGAAATCTTGGAATAAAGTGAGTGGTGTGGCGGGAGAAATAAAATAAAATAAAGTAGCACGAGATAAGGCATTACCTATTAATCAGTAAATCCTTTTAGTTTGAGCTGAAAGAATTCCCTAGAAGAAATTCTGAACAAAGAGATGAATCGATGAGGAAGTGAAGGCTTTACCACTTAATCAGTCCCATCCATGAAATATATAAATATATGAATTTTTATTTCTAGAATTGATTTCAATCCTTCTAATTTAAGACAAATTACCTGAATTAATTAACAAATAAATAAATTTATCATAATTTACATTCAATCAGTCCTATAGATTTTCATCCAGTACAATTTTAAAAAAGTTAAATTAAATAATTTTATTTAAGATTAATTATTTACACAACATATACATGGATGAAACATGGCATTTCACTATCAGAACAACTTGGTATGGTCATCATTGTCTACTATGCACCCGCATAACATCTAACCCTCACTACATGTCACATAATAAGATAGCTGGTAATATAAAATAATGAAACATAGATACATATTAATATATATGGTGTGTATCACTTTTAATACACTTGAGTTACAATGTTTTTAAGGATGACCATATATGGTGTACAATTCTGATTTAAACACAGAAATAAATTAATCATTTATTTAAAAAATATATATATTTCATAGAATGTACTATCAATTAAAAACAGAAGAACAGATGATTATGGGTTTTTAATGGTGAAAATAATTCTTAGTTTTTATGTCACTCAGAGGATATAGAAGATAATTGGAATGTACAAGACAACCAAAGGCCTTGTATTATATTTTCTATTAATCATTAATAAACATCCAGAAACTAACAATGTAATTTGCGGTGGATATTTATGAGGTACATGATGTGTGTTCCAACATTACTTTATAAAACATTAGTGTTCTATGGTTGTTGGTCCCCATGCATTGTGTAATAAAAAAATAGTGTGTATTTAGCTATGTGTTTTCCTTGAATTTAATTTTGAATGAGTGGTGAATACAAGACATATACAAAAACTTCATGTTGTGTAGTATGAAAAGAGATAGGATGGTCTTTCATCGTCAACACGTAGCATGTAATGAAATCAAATTCCGTTTGAGTTTCATGACACATTGAATGAATTCAAGTATTATCCTAGTTTAATTAACCAGAATAAATAATGTTTTCTTATTAGTCATATGACTTATAGTTCTATGTTATACATCCAAAATCTTCATCACCTCTATGTGGGTTATTTATTTGTTTTTATATGATATTAACCTATTATTGTTTATATGATAGTGAAAAAACATATCTATAATTTTTGGATTAAGAGAGAATATATTAGAAATGAAAAATAACATCAGAAGCATAAATCAATCAACGATTAATAAATATATAATTAATTATTATGGATTTTTGTAATTTATCAATGTATGGAAGTCATGAGATGTATTCATAATTATCTTTACATCTAAATATCACTACACACATTCACAAAATAGTATATTCAACGACATAGAAACATGTGGAATTACTACTTATGGGTATTTCCATATAATATTATATCTTTGAAATTACCAAGTGAAAGATATTTAAATTTTCCAATAGGGGGACATCTATTAGTAAATTATCATTTTTTTCAGTAAAGTATTTTACCAAAATATATTTCCCTATCATAGATTTGTTGGTAAAAACTCTATCTATAAATTTTATTGAGACATATTAGACAATATCATTGTAGTTATAATAATACCAACAAATAATATATATATTTTTAAGAAACATTTATACATACATTCATAAAAAAATTATTTGTTTATAATAATATTATGAATATTTATAACCAATACAAATAATTAATATCAGTTTTAAATAATATTTTTAATAAAATATTATGTGTGGTTATTGTTTTATTTTTTTTTTGTAAAATTATATATTATACTTATTAACTAAATTGTATATAATAAATCTATTATAATTATTATATAATACATATAAAGGGGTATTATATTAAACTCTAACAAACAAGGTTTTATTTTAAAAAAATGTTGTAACACCGTTTAAAAACATGTTCAAACCTCAAGAAGGATGTTACAAACATGTTTAAACATATTCATACTTCTAAAGACATTAGATAAAACTCCATCAGACCTCATTTATAATCTATTTCTCCAATACAATAGTTTTCACATTCAGGATTCAAACTAGCAGTGACGTCCACACATACAGTTTATGCATTCAGTCATGACATGGCCAAAATGGTGGAAATCACCTATAATAGGCTCATTTTGGAAGCATGTAATGATTCATCCTTTATTTTAGACATAATTCTATAAAATAATTTTATCATCGTCACTAATGTAAGAAGGTCCCCATTCTTACCCATGTTGATAAAAGAAATTCATCCCCAAAATAACACTATCAATAAGAATAAGATGATGCATATAAAATAAAATATCTATAGTGTAGATTACTATAAAATAATGTAGAACATTGGATTAAATAATTGAATATTCCATGACCAATTTGGGTACATATTTCATATTCACTTTTACTAGGCCTAATATCAAGTGTAATCACTATAATTGAATTGACAAAAATATTATTATAGTTCACATTATGTAGAGTTCAATATTATCTAACATGATACCATATAGATAAATTAAATCCACTAAAATAAAGAATATTTAATCAATAATTGGAATAAAAAATTCATTTACATTTTATTATAAAAGACTCATTTGTTAATATTGTTTCATTATATACTATAATAGTCTATGATAATGATCAAACCAATAATTAAAACATTCATAAAAAAATCTCTAATATAAATTAATTACATTAAATGACATGGTAATACAACTCTTATAACATGTATTATTATTGAAGGATGAAAACACAATTCCCTCCATGAATTTTAATCTATGGAAGAAGATGATAATAAATTTGATAAAAAAACATGAAATGTTTATGAAACAAATAAACCAACATGTCTGGGATTTAAATTTCACTAGGTACAAATAGATCATTTTTTAACATTAATAATATTTCAAACATTTGAAATAAATTTTTTGTAAAGGGAAAAAAGAAAAAATGACTTGAAATTATATCATAGAGGTACCCACCCTCCAATTTTTTATGTAGCAGCTTCAATTGTATAATGCTATAAGGAAATTGATATTTATAAGAAGTGTGAAAATTTATACGGGAAAGAAATTATCTCATATGTTTAACATGTTCTATAATAGATATGTAATTTTACAATTCGACAAAAAGCATTAATTTCATGATACAAAAAAAATTACATGAATAACACACACAAAAAATATATAAAAATAATGAATGAAAATGAAATCAAAATAGTTTCAACCTACCAGGAACCATTTACAAAATGAATGTACAAGAAGTAATGTTAGAAAATTTAGATATTTCATTATAAAATTATATGTGACGATCTAATCCATCATTTACATAAAAAATAAATCATAACATTTAATAAAACAAGCCTATGGTCTATACATAAATTTTTTTTCTCACATACATAACAGAATCTCTAGGGTTTGGCAACATAAGATAAAAATTGAAAGAAATATTATAAGTAATATTCTCAAAATTGTGTAATTTCTATAACATTAAGAAAAATTAGCTATGGAAAATAAAAAAATTGAAAATTGTTAAGCCCAAGGGATATAATAAATTATCAAGTAAATATTAAAAATTAAGTAATTAATTGATAGTAATAAATAAAATTATATTTAGGATAACTTTCTACTCTGTCAATTTACACTTTATCAGAGTATAAATATTCTAAGTACTCTATCACTTTGAATTGTGAGAGTGAGTAATTTGATAAATAATTTTTGAGTTACATTTAAATTAGAAGGAATAAATAAGGTATTAGAAGACATGATAAAAATATAACATGTAATAGAAATATTTTTTAGTCAATATAAAAAGACCACCATAACTTTGAAGGGGGGATGCATGAGCCGATACTGATCGATAGATCTTCCCTAATGATATCACATAAAAGAACTAGAAAAATTAGGATTATTTCATTTTGGTTCACATTTTTTGGGTTACAATGCTTTAGTGAGCTTAGTGGGAATAAAGAAGACATGTATTTAAATCACATGAGCTTATTAGGAATAGATAAGACTAATATATTTCAATGTATTGAAAATCTTGTATGTGCATCGATATTTGAGAGGTGATTATAAAATATTTAAAATATTTATTCCATTAATATATATGTTTATTAGTTTTTCAACCCTGTTATTATTTAACCTAACAAATATGAAAATTATTTTATTGTAAAAAAGACTAAGAAACAGAAAAAACCATCCCTTATGTTTATTGAGACTATTATGAAGAAGGAATATTTTTTCATGAAAAAAAATTAAATACCATGTGGTACATTAAAATCACATGAAAAACATGATGTTTTAAATGATTATCTGGATGAATATTTTTACTAGAAGCCTAGACATTTCTAAATATGGGAAATCAAGACAATACTTTAGAATAATAGAGAAATCCCATAAAGCACAAAATATATTGGACCTTCTATGTCACCCGTTTTAGAGCCAGTGTCCTAGGATTAGATGAATGTAATTGTATTTTATTTGTATTCAAAAAATTGAATAGTATATAAAAATCACTTTACATAATGTTCATTGTTCGTCGTGACTTTAGTATGATAAATTTCTTCATTATTATTTTTATTGTCAAATTCATAGAAATTTCTCGATAATTTGGGATCCTTGAAGTGATAGGACAATATTATTAAAATAAGTATTTTAGTTAGATAAAAAACTATGTTGGGAGGAAAAAGTATTTATACTATCAGGTGTGAGTACCTGTAAGTGGATGAGACTTCTTCTCATGGAGTTCCCAATTACTAATCTCCCAGATAGTGGATTATTATAACTGACCCTCTTGTAATTATTTCATATATTTTTTTGTAATTGTAAATTACTATCTATTAGTGTGTGTAATGATTAATAGACTTTATGATTATAATTGATACATTTCATCACTCACACACATATATTTTTTGACTAAAACTATCACACCATATTTTGGTGGGAAGTAGGTTATTCTTAGTGAGTCGATATTGACATTTTATTAATGGATAATATGAGGAAGGATTTGTCAATTCTAAATGTATGTTATTTGATATATTATCTCTTTGATTGGAATATAACCATCACTTAAATCCCATGGCCATTGTGTAATGACACGTTTCGTTCAGATAGTAAATGAAAGATGAATTGAGTAAGAAGTTTGATGACACCATCGTGCATCCTTTTTGAAGAGATGTTGTGATGAGGGGATTATATTACACAATGATCATCTGTATATAGTTTTCATCATTGTGAATTTTTTTTATTTATCCTAGGTTCCTTGACCCATTATGGATAGTAATATTGGAGTTTAGGCAAGTCCACATAATGAAATTGATAAATAATTCATGATCATTACACACTAAGTGTTTCCTTTAATCATAAATAAATTATATTTGAGATTAATTTATAGAATAAATTTTATTCTCAAGTCTGAGGAATAATTTTATTCTTGTCATATTTTGACATAAAATAGATAAATATTTATTCGTAGACATGCAAATAAAATGTATTTATTTATTCACCAATGTGTGAATGAAAAATTTATTTATGAAAATTGTTTTTATTTGGGTGGTATGTAATTAAAAGTGGAGTTAAAACATAGCAGGACTATGATTGGTGATAAATATCATTTAATAAGCCAGTTAAATAATATCTGTTATTGCTCATGTTTTTACACATCACAAAATAATAATATTATCATCATTATTATTGTAATGAAAGTGGATTATTAAATGTAATAAATGTTTTTAAATCAATAACATGAAAATAAATAATATTTAAACCTAAAAATTATTCAATAAATAAACATATATTTCTATTGTGTATAGAATACAAAAAACCGAGAATAGAGAATTATTGTTCAAAATGAATTCTCACTCGTGTCCTCCTTCTCTCTCCCCCTCAAGAAAAAGAAGAACCAAAGAGATTTATTCATGACCGAAGAATTAGTGATCATAAATGAACAATAAAAAAATAGATTTTCTTTGTCATCTCTCGATAATTGAGTGCTGTTTCTCAGAGATAATTAACATATGTTTGGATCACAATAAGAGGGATTACAAGCTTAGATCCCCAAAAAATAATGAATACAATATGAAAGGGTCTTTTTAGATAATCAACATAATAAAATAAGGAATATAATAAGCCTATGTATTTTTTTGTAATATTAAATAAATTCATTATAAATTTGACATGTATGATAAAAGCTCAAGGATTTTGGAAATAATTATTAAAAGAAATTTTAATATATTTCCAACCTATGAATGCATCTATTGTTCCCAGAACCAAAAATTGGTATCAATGGATTCATGATAAAGGTTATAATTATTTATTTGGTTGTTGATCTATGATAAATATTGTATTGATTTTTATTTCATGATAATAATTATTTAATCTCAATTGAATTAACTTTTATCAACATATTAATCATGTTTATTGAGTGTTTCATTTTCTTAAAGGTTTAAGAGAAAATATAGAATGAATAGAGATGCTATTATGGATGTGTTGAATATTTTCTTGATAAAACTAAGTAACACTACATGTAGCCAGAGAACATGTCTTGTATCCATGCACATTGAACATTGATGCACTAATTAATTAATTAAACACGGTGCACTTATTTAAAGAACACGTTGTTCAGGCCAATTTGGAACACACCAAGATGATTCATGGTGAGTAAATTGTATTCCCATGTAGTATAATCTGGTCAAGTTTACTCACCAAACCCCCAATGTTTTAATCCTATACACAGCAACTATGGCATATTGTGTGTAGCTAGGTTGTACATAGCATGTAGTCTCTTAATTAATGAAATAATGAAATTACATTAAATTAATTATTAAAACATTAAAAAGTTTATTTATTGATTAACATCTATTGTTTGATTGAAAATATAATGGTGGATTTAATTTTTTCTAAATTCTCAATAAATTTATTGTAATAAATAATTCATTATTGGTTCTGCCATTTATTTTCCATGAATTCCATAAATTATGGGTACCTCTAATTAAATTTGGATAGTCTTCAAGATGAAATGAAATTAGTTAATTTATTTACTTATTATTTAATGAAATCACTTTTATCTTTATAATAAAGAATGTAAAAAATAAATTAATGATAGGTGGTTACTTTTTCATATTTTTTGCATGTATGACCATTCCTGATCTTAACCAATACTTTTGTATTTATTGGATGTTTTAATTTAATTTATTTTATGGAATTTAAATTATTTATTATTAAATTAAATATGATGTCTTGTGTGCCATACCCCTCTCTATTATTATATCGGACATGCATGTTCAAGGATATTTATGTCATCGAATTTTAACAAATCCTTTAGTTCGCATATTCTATGTGTGTGTCATAAATACATGTAATTAATGGGGTATCCCATGGAATTTGGAGGTAATAAAATATGTAACCACAATGATTCCAACACAGGTTTTATAAATGTGTAAAGGTGGAATATTGTAACTCAAGACAAGACTGTAATAAACCTTCTCTTTATTACATTTTAATAGTTGGTTTATTATTAAAAAATACACAAAATAAAACCCAAAATATTGAGAAATACAGTGTTTTTGGGAATTAGTTACATAGTGTAAAAACATGAACATGGGATAAAATGAAATTATTGAAAACTTCTATAACATGCATCCAAAATACCATGGATTTTAAAACTACATGGGATAATATAGGTATATACATAAGAAATAGGAGAACTCTAAATTATAGTAATTGAATAAAATGGCATAAATTAAGGGATTAATACATATAGGAAAATATGAATATATATGAGGAATAAATGGAAATGAATAACATGAAATGATATAGGATGATAATCATAACATGGGAAGTATGACTTCTACATAAAACATTTCATCACAAATATAGGTCAAGGATAACTGGAAAGAAATTATGTTTGATAAAGATCTATATAAGAATTATGATCACTCTCTTTCCCAATATGACATATCACGATACTAAACATTTACCAATTATTGGATCATAATATAATTCTAGGAACACATGTCATGTTCAATTCATTCTCATCCCTATGTAAGGCACGTAGACCATAGAACATGGATCCATCCATCATCATATTTTATACCATGATTAAGGTGTGTAGAATAGAAACAAGAAAGTATTGATTCAAATAATTTTATGTTTATAGAGGTGAATACCCATGATAGGAAATGGGTATAGTATTAACGATATAATTATTTTGGCATGGAAAGTCGCGATGAAATTTCAGCAGGAAAATGACATCACATAAACATTAATAAAATGGGATTATGGGAGATAAATGTGTCTATTAACATTTTTAAATAAAAATGGGAAGTAATATAGACATGTAAATACATATATAAACATTATTAATTGGAAATATAATGCACCAGATAATAAACAAACCTGAATAAAGAAGAGAAGGTAAGGATCCCTTATATTAGTGTTTGAATCCAAATTCATGGGAGGAGATTCCTTAGAACTTAGAGGCACCATGGGATGACTCTAGAGATGGAATGGAAGAGTAAATACATGATAAAAGTATTTTTAGGGAAGTGAAATGGTATCTTGGATTCGATTGTATAGGAAAAGAGTGGGGATTTCATTAATACTTCTCAAACATTGGTTTTAGACTCTATGTAATAAAATGGCAAAAACACAAAACATATTGTGGTTTATTCCAATGGTTTATACCAAATGGGACTAGTTTTCATTATTTTATTTTTAAAATTGATGTAATTAATAAAATAATATACTTTTATATGTGGAAGTGATTCATACACCTAAAGAAATGATTTCAAAACCAGAAAATATATTAGTAGTTTTAGAGGATTCATAACGGATTTATAAAATTAAACAAATAAAATTAAAATATCATTATTTTAAATAATATATATATATATTCATGTATACATTTCATATTATTTATTATATCACTTTCATGATAGTATGATGTCATAACACACAAATTATATTTATATGGTATTTAATTTTTACTTGAAATTCAGATGTCTTAGAAAATTTTGAAAAATTCAAAATATGATAATTTTGATAGTATAATTACAATGATAATATTAATTTCCTCAATATAATTTTCTAATATGTATATATTCTATTCTAAAATATAAATCATCATTTATTAAGAAATATAGAGATTTTTTATAATAATAGTTTTTGAACCCATATAGAAACTAAATTTGACTTCATAGATATTATATGACAATATATATAATAATAAATTTTTATTAAAATATTTTTTATTTTAATAATTCCTTAATTCAAAAAAATAAATTCCTAATTGGAATTTTAATATTACCTAAAAATACTATCTGTGTATTTTTGTATCGAAATATAAATAATTTATAATGTAACAACAATTGAATGAAAATATATTCATCATTTTATAAAAAATAATATACTTACTCATATTTATAGGTTTTTAATACATATCCCTTTAATAAACCAGAAAATTCCTAAAAGTGTAAATTTTGTGATAGTGATATTTTAATGGAATGGTTAAATGAACATGGTTTGGCACATGATCTTGTTGTGCTTGAACTTATCTTGTAAATATTTTTTTATCATGATTAATTTGTTGGACATAATATTGGGATTGGTTAGGGTGAATGCCCATAGATTATATCTCCCATAGAAGCTCTGTTAAATGGGCTTTATAGGGTACACTCCTATTGGTTGAGGTAATCACATCTAGTATCTATGTAAATTGGATATGTTAAAACCCTAGATTTATATTAATCATGTGATCATTTATAGACATCTATATAATCTATGGTAAAGATGATTAATGGTATTTTAAATATGATATTATATAGTAAAACAAACTAAGATCATGTAATTTATATAATCATATTACATAATAATACATTTAATTACATCAAAAGGGGAATCATCTTTATAAAAGTTCGAGTCATGAAAAAGAATGTAAAACACGAGTTATTTCCCATAGTTCATAGATTTATTTAAATTCTGTTAATTAAATCCACCTTTATATAAACCTCTTTAATGTTTCATTTAATTGTTAGTTTATTACTGTCTATATAATTATTTGTTTTATAGATGCAAGGCACGATCACATAAATAAATAAACTAATGTGAAAAATACGAATTTAAATAAATATATAATAAATAAATGTTTTATAAAACATGGTAAACTAATTGGGTAACACACACTTAATATTAAAAATACATGTAAAGGACATAAAAATATAATATTTATGCATAATAAATTGAATAAATGAATTATGCATAAATGTTTTAAATACTATGGTTAAATACAAATGTAATGTCTAGTTAATATTAACAGTGCACACAATGTATAAAACAAGATAAAATTAATGCAAAATTAATTAAAATATATCAACCAAATATTAAATAATACAATTCCTTCCATTACTTTATTGGGAATGAAACTCAACAGAATAAAGAGTTTGGCCATACTTTATTTTGAAAATTACTTTTATTTGGGGATTTATTAAGAAGTTTTTGGGTTGAATTAACCATTTTAAATCAAGGGGATTTTTCCTTTCTTGACATGGTGTAATTTGGATGAAAGTGTTGGGGAAATCCAATTTAGGATTTCAGGAGAGGGGAGTCCACACAACATTTCAAGGAGCTTAAAGCCCACCGTTAGTAATGACCTACATACCTAAATACCATTTTTTATCTTGAAAAAACCTTTTTGGAGTTATGCAGAGGGTAATATAGATCATTTCCACTTGAATTTCAGTGAAACTAGACATTATGAGTTCAATATTGAGGGATATGTAACTTGAGAAAATAGTCATAGATTTAATAAAATTCAATTAATTTCTTAATATCTCACCCAATTTATAATCAAGAAAAGTAATAATAATATGATTTTATAATTATATAATAAAATTAAAAGATTATAATCAATGTTACCCAAAAAAATCTTCTTAAGATAAGAAAATCCATCTAACTAGATGTAACTTCAAGGAGTGGTTTAGACACCTTTGTGTTGTTCTACACCATGAACTGAAATCTGACGTGGTAGAATCCTCAATGTCTGATCCGACTGCTTTAGAGGAGATTTTTGAAGAGATTATTGTCTTCAAAAAACATTTTAGTGATGTGGTCAATGTTTTAGTATTTATTCTTTCATAAAACTCTACAAAAATCTGAATAATCACAAAAACATAGATGTCTATTTAATGCATGAGAACCTCAATGATAATTTCTATGAGAGAGTTAGTCAGGAATAATTTGATATTTCTATAGTACTACTTTAGAGAATAGATAGGGAGGGTTCCCCAGCTAGGAATTTTTTAGTCGTGATCATTGGCAACATAGAGAACTTATGGGTTCAAGGGATTAAACTCCCTAAAGAACTGGGCACCAATCTCAATCTGGAACCACTCCCTAAGTGATTTTATTGATTTATTTGAATTTTAGTATTAAAAGCCTTAAATGGTTTCCACCATATTATCTCTCTCTTACTCTCCAAGTTGATTAAGGTATAATGTGTGAAAATCCTTCCATCCATATAGTAAAAAACTGAAAGGAAATGAAAAGACCATTAAACCCAAATCTTTATCACACATTTCCAAGAAGTTGAAGATCAAGGGACAAGGGAGGACCATTAAAATGTCTATTTCGCATATGGAAAGAAGGGACAATGGAAGAAAAAATATACCCAAGTAAAAAAAGAAAGGTGTATCTTTAGGTACATTTGTTATTGAGAGAAATTTATATGTTTCTAAAAATTGTATATCATATACTACTTTTTGGGGTAACATATCTATTAAAATACAAGAACCTAGTATATTTAGGTAGATTTACAAAATGGTGGTTGATCTATGAGCTGTAGATGGAGCCAAACTCACAACTATAGCTATTGGGGACTATAACATCATGTTTCTGACATAATGATCTTAGTTTATAAAGGTTGTTATTATATTCCATTAGTTACCAAAAAAACATTATATCTGTATTCAGACATATTATAGTTGGATTTGTTTTTTAAATTTTGTAATAAATGTTTCTTATTTTTTAAATATAGAATTTTTATTGTAAGACACATTTTAATAATGATATTTATGTGTTTTACTATGTGAACTAAGAAATGGAAAATCAATAATGATGTTACATCACATGACTCATACCACACCCAACATTAGCATCAACTATGTCATGTAAAAAATTCAATTGACTAAATTACATCTATATGGATATCAAGATTCTTTTTACAAAAACCACTTTGTGTAAGTCAAAAATGATTTCAAATAAAAATAACTAAATCCCCATTTAGCAGACAAGTTGAAAGGGTTAAAGATATTAATGAATTATTTCATACCGATGTGTGTGGATTTTTTCCTTTTGATTAAAGTGGTGGGAAATCATACTTTGTATCTTTTACTGATTTTTTTATTATTTATTGATATGTATACATAATTTTTTATAAATCATATTATTTTGAAAAATTGAATGAATATAGGAATGACATTGATAACTAGCTTCGTAGGAGGATTAAGAAACTCCACTTAGACAATGGTGAAAAATATATTAATCAATACTTCATTGACTACTTATTGGAATTTTGGATCATATCCCAACTCTTTCCTCCAAACAAAATTTAGTAGAACATTGTAAGAAAAAGGAGGGACTACACCTTGTTGGACTTGATGAGATCAATGTTTAGTCATGCAAGTCTTCCATTATCCTTTTGTGGTTACACACTATAAATAGCATCCCATATACTAATAAAAGAACCAAAATAATTGATAAATGGTATTATATATGAATTTTGTATTGTATTAAAACCCATGATATAAAATTTACATGTGTGGGGGAATAGAATAATCTGTTAAGGCCTTTTCAGGTGACAAGATTCCACCGGGAGAAGCATAAAAGATATTTATTAAAGACAAAATAACAAGAGATCAAGAATGGAAAACAAAAGATATTTTATTATCTGTGGTAGTACATATAGATCAAGTAGTGTTACTCTAAGATTATTGGATTATATGTGGATCACCAATTGAGTGATTTTATCCTTGGATCCCCACAGTGCAACAATTGTAATCTGAAAGGGTCTTTTTAGATGATCAAAAATCATCCGAAAAAAAGTTCATAAGACCAGATAGTTATTTATTTTTATATATTATATAAATTAATTATAAATTACATGAGAAATATCCTCACTCATGGTTTTAAAATATAATTAATAAAATAAATTTTAATATACATCCCACCTCTTTACGCTTCTATTATGCCTGAAATAAAAAACACATGAATTCTTATCATCAAAATTATATCAGACTCTCTTCCAACATATACACCATGTCAGTAAACCATTGAGATGAACTAGGAATAAATTTTTATAAATAACTGGTGTAATCAACACCACATTATATTCAGAAATGAGTAAAAGAGAAAAATAAAAAATTTAGAAGAAGATCACAATACACATTGATTTATGTGTGTTGATAAATGATCCCTATTTCTATAGAGAGGGAAAAATTTATGTATGAATGGGAGAATTATTAGAAGGATATTTCTAGAGTTTTAGAGACATAGAAACCATAGCTCAAATGATCTCATAATTAAGATCATGCGACTATTCCTCCAATAATGTAGTATGTACACTATGCTACTATGTTGTGTCTATGCAATTACAATATGCTAAAGTGTGGGTGGAACGAAGTCCATGGGGATATAGTTCCCTTTCAGTGTCACAACTCAGGTCTACTACAATGCATCTGGTATGCTATAATTGATCCCAATATTTTCCAATTGGATTTCAATACACCATTACAAAAATATTCAACTTAGTGTCATATTCCTGATCATGAATTGTTTTGATTCTAGTAACTTAGATGACTTAATTATTCGAATCTCATCTCCTTCACTCATCAGTGCATGCTTCCATTCAATGTTTAAATTTTAAGTGTAAATTTCATGGAATACTATAAGTTTTCCCATATCTATGCCCATAATTTTATCCTATATTTTCCTCTCATCATTCATTCATCATTATAGACAGATAGAGTTACATCACTACCTTAACTTCTCAATCAGCATATACCTTATCAACATGACTTCCTGACTGTTGGTTCCTGGAATCTTTGATAATATATATAACCTATCCTATATCAATCCTTTAATAAAATATTAATTCATTTGAATATACTTCAAATGTTCATGAAACACTTAGTTATTTGAAGGATGTATAAAAATATGAATATCTTAGTGCAATACTTTTTCCTCTCATGTTATACCCAATTCATCCAAGAAGTTATTAAGCACAACCATCTCCTTTCCTATTACTATTACAATAATGTATCCTAACTCGGTGGTGGATAAAGCCACCAAATTTTATAATTGATATATTTTTATAGAGGTAGTTTATGAATATGTAAATATATATCCTATGGTACATATCGCACTAATGAAATCACATCCATGGTCAACATCCACATACCCATATTGTCAATTCACATTCCCAAAGCATAGAGATACTTCCTTGCCTCCCCTTGGGTATCTCAAAATAAAATTTTCATCTTCCAAATGTTTATTTATAGGGTTATCCATGTACCATCTCACAACACCCCCCATAAGAGAAATTAAAGTCCGAGTACAGACAATGGAATACATCACCCTTCTAATAGATGATGCATATTGAAAATTTTACTTGTACTCATACTCTTTTACTATCTTTAGGGATTGATTCTTTGAGAGTAAAATACGTAATGATAGTGTAATTGGAATTATATTTTCTTCTATAATACTAAATCTACTCAGAACCCTTCTAATGTAGTAAACTTGTGATAATATGAAGGTATCAACTGCACAACATCTCTTGATTTTCATCCCAAAAAATATTCCATATTTTTTAAGATCTTCTATCTCAAACTCCTCAGTTAGATTCCATTCCATATTATCAAACCTCTTCATACATTATCCTATATTGATAATTTCATCCACATATATAAGTAGTGTAATGTATCCATCACCAAAAGTCATGAAGTTATATAATTTATCCATGCTATGTGGTTTGTTTTCGTTTTTATGTGGAATGCATCAAAATTTTTGTTCATCTTCCTAGTTTATTACATTAAACCATATAACCTATTCTAGAGTTTACACAGTAAGTCTTTCTTCCCTGAATAAACATATCCCTCTAGATATTTCATATAGGTATCCTCTTCCAGATCTCCATAAAAGAAATTAAATCTTGATATCAATTTGTTTGAGGTGTAATTATTATGACTCAAAAATACTGAGTACCACTCGGATAGTGGTAAGGTTCAACACATGTGTAAAAATTTCAATGAAATCCATATCTTCATTCTGTTAAAAACCATTCACCACTATCCTTGAATTATACATCATTTTTCTATCTTTTTATTCCATGACCTGGTATACCCATTTATTCTATAATTCCTTTTCTCCTTGTGGAAAAGGTGTCAAAACACAATTATTATTGTCATGTAATGATGAAATATCCTCATTCATAGCTAAATCCAAGTTTTATACTCATTCATTGAATTGTTTCATAAAAATAGTATAGTTCTCCACTATTAGTCAATAATAGATAATGTAACGATGCTGAATACTTCTTCATCAGCCTTCAAACACTTGTTTATATACCCAAATGCACTTATGGAGTAGTATCTACTGGTTTTAGTGTCACACACTTAGGTACACCTTATATCCCCACTTAGTCAGGGAACTCTAATTCCCAATTCCCACTATCAACATAATCTGCATGATGGTCCTTTCATGTGAAAACTACCTTAAATGTCATATTCTATATTTTTATGATCATCTTGTTCTTATCATCCCAAAATATATAACCAAACCCCTCAACACCATGTATAATAATGAAACATGATTTGGACTTAGAATCAATCTTTCCTCCTAGAATCATCATTTGTATGTCATTTTGAAAAATAGTTAATGGATAATAAATGTGAAACTCTTACACCCATTGAAGATTGTATCTTCATAGGTATATATTATTACATTAGTATAGATGGACTTCTATTGATGATATATTCGTCCATGTTAACTATGTCTAATGTGAAAGTATTGAGTAGCCCCATGTGACCCCAAATTTTCATGGAACATTCTTTTAGTGTCATAATCATCCTTCTAGAAAAACCATTTTTCTGTGATATAACTATAAGAGTCTTCTCTTAATGAATTCCATTTTTGGAACACAAATCTATTAACTTATTTCTATCATACTCTCCACCATTAGCAAACCACAAACATTTAGGGTACCATTTTTTCACCATGAACTATAACCATAACTCCCTTGGTATTATTCCATGAACATCAAGTGAACATGATACTAAAACCTATATAGTCAATTTTCATAATTAAAAAAATTCATATAAATACATACATATAAATTTTATTCTCCAAAACTATTAAACTCTCACTCTTGGTTTTATCTATGTATCTCTTCTCCCTACAATATGTAATGTTTCATCATCAGCATGATGTACGTTGGAAATAATTCCAAAAAAAATATTTTTTAGGAAAACATTATATGATTTGGAATGGAATTATTTGGATGATCCTAACATCAATGAATACATGAGGGTATTTTGGGTAAAAAAAATACATCATCAGTTCCTTCAACTATCATTAATGTTGTAGCAGTTTAATGCACCTTCTGTTTTTGTACACACTTCATTATGATGTGTCCTTTCTTCTAAAAAACCAATAGGTAGGACCAGTTCCCTTTGCTCTGTCTCATCTCATTCCAATTGATTTGATCATCCACTATGATTATCTAACTGTATAAATATTCCTTTTTCTTTCGCATTTAGATAAAAAACCACAGAATCATCCCAATTCTCATCATCAAATATTATCAATGTGGATGTGAACTCACAAATCCAAATAAACTCTCTATGTATTCCTTAGTGAACTATTCATTAATATTACAATGATATCTCGACGTTTAAGAAATTATGTTTGTAAGACTAGTAAACATACATCATTATTGATAATAATTTCCACTGATAAAAACTAACTAATGATGGTGTTGAATTTGATGACATGTTCATCAACGGTCCTCCCTTTAATCATTTTCAGATTTTAAAATCATCACATCAAGTACACTTTTTTACACAGATGTTTTCTTATATATATCAGTGTTAAATTTCATCAAATTCAGCTTTCATATTCCACTAAAAAATATTGAACACAATTTTTTTTCTTTTTTTATGGCACAGAAAACATGAAACCTTTCAATAAATTTTCTCCCATTACATAAGCTCTATATACCTTGGGTTTTCACTCAAAAGCATTAATTCAATATTTTGAAAATAAATATAATCCTATATATATATATCTATGAGTAACTAAAGTATGTTCTATTAAATTGATCCTTATTCACCACTCTTTTTTTCTATAGAAAATTTTTAATATGATAAAGGTAAAACATAACCCATCAAACTAAAACTTTAATACTAGTTGTTGAGGAAATTCTGGGTGAGATTAATGATTTTTTTCTTTAGAATATTAAGAGGGAAAAATGATTGAGAGGAGGATCACATGACACATCCATTTACATGATTCAAGAATTGATCTCTATCTCTATAGAGGGGACAAAGATTTAATATGATTGGGAGTATAATTAGAAGGAGATTTCTAGAGTTTCAGAAACATAAAAACTCTATATCTAATGATCTAATAATGAATACAGTGAAACTGTGCCACAAACCAAATATTAAGTCCACAATTCCATAGTGTCATAACCGCCCACGTCTAATATGATAAAAAATCATTGGAATGAATTATAGAGAGCTTTGGTGTCTGGTGTGTAGTTTGGGTTACTATAATTCAATCCAATATCATCCAAAATGATTAGGATATACTATTCCAACACATACAACAAAAAATTATTGAAATAAAAAATTTAGATAACATAAAACCGTCTCCCAAAACAAAGTTAATGCAAATAGATTTAAACTATTTAACGTAGTTTCACCTAAACACAACTACTCAAAAAACATGGAATCTCAATAAATATTTGTGACATACAATATTCCTTCAAATTTATAACTTCATAAAGGGATTCTATAATTCAATGACCCTTTTATACATGTGATTTCACCAAACATGTATGGAATTTAAGAATTCTTCTCAAATGTGATTTCCCAAAAATGTCTAGGGCCATCAACACTACCACTTATACGTGAAGACACCCACAAAAAGTGATGTATGCATTCAATGATTATTTTTTACATATGAACTTCAATAATCCTTATTCCTAAAATGATGAAACAATTACACCCACTCATAGAAACAATTATGAAAATTGGGTGAAATTTTTCCCAAAATATTTAAGAGGGAGTGTCTTGTACCCTCGCCAGATATAGATCAGTGGTAGGATAAACCAACTGAATGATTAATGATCTTTTCCCAATTATTTCCACATAAAATTTTTTAAGGTAGAAAAATATGGTTAATGTTTTTGATGAGTTAGAACAAACAATAGTTGATAAAAAATGTATTATCCCTATAGATGCGTCATTATGTACATTCATTAGGGAAATGAGATCAAGAGGCGACTTATCATTAGAAATTATTATCCTTTTGAATTATAAACTATTTACCAAATTCTTTCAATTAAGGAAAGAATGTGAATAAAAAATTCATACCAAGTTGTTTTCGTCTCAACATACAATGCTTTGGAAATATTCCAAATAATATAATCCATGGAATATTACTATAGAAATGACCATTCCATAAAGGGAATACAGCGAATGAGGGATGGATTTGTCGATGTTAATCTAAATTGATCACCTACCACATCAAGATTTCTTCCTTACATGCACCATTAAACTTTAGAAAATAATTTTCCATTATAGATAAATGTAGAAATATATATTTATTAGTAAATAAAATCAACCATTTACTCAATATTGTGGTGTTAATTACTATATTTCATATTGTAATAATATCAATGAATATAATGATAATGAATAATGTGACCATATAATTAGTGAACATGAAATAGACGAAAACTCCCAAACTAATGCCTAACATGTGAATTGGGTTGAAGAGTAAGTTTAGGTCATAATCATTTTAAGAAAACTCTAGAAGATGGTTTCAAATATTAAGGTAACCGTAAATTGTTTGCAGTGTTGCAAAAATTATCATGCTTGTGTTTCATCATCCATAAAAACAAAAAATTAGTCTATAATTTTCAATATACGGTTTTATCACTATTAAATGTAGTATAAAAAATAATGATAAATAAAATTTCAATTAATTATTGAATGATATTAACTAACAATTAAATCGTGGTAATTATGTCTTATTAAATGAAATTATAAATTAATATTTTGAAAATACCATGTCAATAAGTTAAAAAATGATACCCTTCATGGTACAACTTGTTGTTTTTACATTATATATATTCTATATTTCAAAATCAACGTATATTTTATAATTTAAAATTTTTATCTTCATTTTATTTTAATTTAAAATGGAATTAATTTTGAAAATATTGGAAACATATAATTTTCATATATGTAATGACCTGACCTACTCGGCCCCACCTTTCTCGAAGTAGGTCAAGCAGTAACAACCCCAATATATCCCTTAATAGGCCAAGGGTTGGGAAATGGTGATGAGAAAGAATAATATAAAATGGGAGGCCTTATCTTAATCTACCAGTATTCACACACCCAACCATATCCATGAGAATTGCATAAGAATATAATAAAGATTGTGAAATACAAAGTAAAATTATGTGTGCAATAACATCTAAGGAATACATGTAAGTACAAAAATGAAAGGCAAATCAAAAAATGAAAAAAATACATGTCCAACCAAAAATGAAAACTCAACCTGAAAATCAATTGGAATAATAAATAACTAAGAGAGATGACTCTGAGTCTCTATGTTTTACCACCAGATGTGGCCAATAAACCTATGTATCACTAGGATCCACCAATATCACATCAATAAGACCATATTTTTAATATGACATGACATGTATGTGAAGAGCTCATGCAAGGGTGAGTATATAGATACCTATTAGAGTGCCCAAAAAACCACCAAGGGGGTAATATAATAATAAAATATAAGTAATCTCATCCAATAACTTGATGGAAACAAAACACATCAATATATATTCTTATAATGAAACCCAGATGGTAGAGAATGGGGATCTACATATCCACCTCCCATCCTAGGATTATGAGTTTTCTTGTAACTCTAAGGGCATGTCTCTAATGTCCAGTATCTTGTATGTCAGTGCAACAGATATGTATAAATGAACTTCACCTTGACACTAAGATCCACATCCCAAGGGGGAATAATATCTATATATAATAATCATACGTTAAAAATACATGGGGTTCCAATCAATGTATAAAATACCCCCACCATGGTATGTTACTGGGGTGATACTCAAGCATGGAGGAAACACACCCTAGCACTATAGCGGGGTTCCACTCAGAAGGTAGAGGAGCCGCTACCTAGTTCCTAAATGGGGTACCCCTTAAAAATTGATAGAGGACCCATACCCTAGTGTATTCGGGGATTCAACTCATTGTGTAGATAGAGGACTTGTATCCTTGTAACATGTGGGGTTACATCTCAATACATTGAGGACGCATACCTAGATACTAAACTTCATAGGTGAAGATGGAAAATATCTAGTAGAGGATCGATTCCCTTGTATACCAAGGTGGTACTACTCAACCAATACAAAGGGTGTTGCAGACCCATGACCTAATGCGATAAGGGGGTTACCAACCCCGAAGAATCTCTCATGATCCTAGTCAATCACTTTTACTATTACAATGTCTTTTAAAGAAGAGTCATTCTCTCAAAATATCATGTTGTATCTCAAATATCCATTGTGATAACTACCATCACATTTTACCTGAAACACTTATTAGGATAGCGAACCCACACAACAAAATCTAAGTTCATATGATGGGGATATGCATGGTGAAAAATTCCCTAGGTGGTAAATAGTGAGCATCATAGGTTACATGGCATGTTACTATACTTAGTCTCTTATACATGTGTTTTTCGGACATGGAATTGGTTTCTATGTGGGACTAATTGGCGTGTATGGGGGGGGGGTTTGAAGGTATGTCATCACTTCCCTAGGATTTTTCATGTCCATCTATCCCTTACTCATGTATATATGGTCATTACCATGTACCTAGTTATGCCTCAATGCCATCCCAGGAATATACATGTGTACTCTTGTAGTACATACTTTCCCACCAACACTAGGTCACATGGTGTGTCTAGGTGTAAGAACCCAGATCTTCTTTTCAGGTATGTTTTCCTTTCTTGGTTATTTTTTGAAAAAGTGGAATTTATGGATATTTTTGAAGTACAAGCCCTGTAATTTATGAGTACATGCTCTTTACTCAATTACTGCAGGTAGCCTGGAGCTGGCCATGTAGCGGCTATGCCCATGGCCATGTGTGGTGACCTGGAGGCCGCATAAAGCAGTGTACAGAAACGAAAAGTACATGTCATGTACTTCCAATGTACATGCCCTGTATTTTCGTTTTTTTCATTAAATGTACCGGGGTCACGTCTAATATCCAGAAATAAGTTCTTCTCGACCTAGTTTGTTCGAGATATCACATACAACCATAATCTTCCTCTGAGCCCCCGACCAAGCGTCTGATCTCCGATTCGAACACCGTCGATTGTGCTGGGATCACCTTGGTATGCAACCTCTTTTTCTTGAGCTTTGTTTCCCAATTTCTCTTCCTTCTCAAGTTATCCTCTATTGAACGTTTTAGATGTTTCTATAGATATTTGGAATTATAAGTTGATTCAAGCCCTAAGACACAAGTATATTGATCTTTCAATGCTGAGGTAGGTGGTTTGTTCCATTCTGTTTAAATTCTTGGAGTTATATGTGTAAAATGGCCTATACCGATGAACAGGGTATTTCACGTTTACTGTTTCAGCCCTATTGTTTTCCTTCTACGCTCAGATTCTTGAGTAGAGGTTAATTGAATGTGAATAGGGTCAATTTCTATGCATTGTAAGTGTTTTCCCATGCATGATTGCATGTTTTGACCATTGGGTCTAGTTTTCGTATTAGGTTATTGTTTACCTTCCATGCCTAGTATAGTAGGATAGGGTGTTGGAATCCTTACATGCAGTTATGATGTAGAATACAAGACAAGTAGTTCATGAGGTTTACTTTTGCTGATACGCATTGCTACACCTGCCTGTCTTCCACAGGGCCGGGAGAACCTGGTGTGGAAGCCCGTAGAGAGAATGGATGTAAGGGTTTATCCATAATGTATTTATTATGTACAATGTGAGATCATTGGGGGAATTAACGTAATTTCTTTTTCAGAGTGTCTGTAGTTCCTCAACTTAGGCCCCAAAGGGAATGTGATGTAAGTGCTTCCCTATAGAACCTTTAGTTATTGATACAAGACTATAGGAGGAATTTACATGGAGTGATTCCTCAGAGAGTATATTCATAAGCTAAACCAGAGGGGTTGGACTGATTGTACTGCCCATAGGGTTGCTTGTGTTGCTAGGTAGGATCATAGGGGATAGGTTGTGAGTACTTCTCAGAGGGTTATCTGTTTGTGATTACCTATTTATGACTACCTATATTGATTAGCTGTTGCTTGATATATGATACTGAATTCATTGACACTGTGGATTGTTTACTGCTGAGTACTTCCTTGTTATTTCTTTTTTCACTTATTACCTTCCATATATTCACTGACTGTTAGGCACAGATCTTGTGGTAGTTGACTACTGGTATTTAGTCTCACACCCTTTTTGGGCAATGCTTTTGGTCCCAAATAGATTATATTGTTTCATGTATAGATAAGGGCAAGAACCCTTCTACATTAGGTACTTTATTGCTGTGGAGATGGAGAGCATGGGACCAAGCTATGGATTGCATTGCTGAGGTGCTATTTAATTGCTTTCTTTTCTATATTGGTTTATTAATGTTTTATTTCATATTTGTGATTTGTTTGTCTTCTTTCCCAGACTTATGTTTCATGAATCATTCATCTATATGTGTGTGATCCAATTTATTATTTCTAGTCTTCCACTGTTTACTTTTATATGGATTATTCTTTCTTATACTATTGCTATTTGTTTTACTTCTGTTGTGTTACTCTTCCTATGAGGGAATAGTTTTCCCACTATCACAGCCATGTCCCTCACTGCTATTCGACAGCCTCTGGCGTTCGAGGGAAATGCGCTTGAGGCCATGTGACCATCTAGTTATGAGGTGCCTCTAGGTGGCTTCTAGAACCAGGATGTTACAAAGTGGTATTAGAGGAATTATATTATCTCGACTTACAATTAGAGCCTATAGTCAGGTATAGGATGTAATTGGTACTTGGTAATATGTTGTTCCTGGTAGTAGCAATACCATGTATAGGGAAAATCCAATCTACTTCATTATTACAAATTTTCTGGTTTTGCAAATTTTCTATTTTTGAAAATTTACAGTTGATTTGATTTCACCTTTAACGATTCAAATGTTTTTTTCTATTTTTGATGATATTATTGAAGTTCAATTTCTATTACAACTCGATGAGTTGAGGCTATGCCATCTCATGCAATATATAGGAACTTTCTAGGAATAAAATTTCATGCATTCTTTCCATGGCATTTAGGGTGTATTAGCTATTTCATGTTGTTTTGATAGATGTTGTGCTAGATATTCATGTTTTTGTGATAGATTATTTGATAGAATACCTATCTTTTGATAGGGTAATTCTTTATGTAAGGTTTTCTTCGAATGAACGCCAAACTTTGGTTCTTGAGGTGTTATGGGCCCTCATGAATCAGAGTTTGGTGGATCTTTGACTTGTTTGTCTAGTTATGACTTGTATAATATGCCAACCTTTGATTTGTGGGAATTATGGGCCCTCACAGATCAGAATTTGGAACTTTGAGGTTTGTTCTAGTGTTTTTATGGGTTTTGGAGTAGTTTTTAAGGCTTACTATCCGGAAAACCCTGAATACATGGTGTGTACTATTTAATACATGCCATGTGTTGTTCTATTCGGGAAGAAACTATTTTTCTTAAGTATATGATGTGTACCATATGTACACTTCTTGTAGTATATAACTGTGTCTCCGACTGTGTGGGTGGAGACACGGGTTATGGAATCATTTGTAAGAAATTCCGTGTAGAGGATGTACATTCCCTGTCATAAAACAATGTAACCAGCCGTTCCACTAACAACATGACTTGAACAAATCTTCTTAGTACATGATGTGTTTGTCTGGAACATGCCATGTGGTGTAACCTAGGTACCTAGCTGTGTAACTAACAACATGGGTCAGTGTTATCCTTTGTTGTACATTCCATGTCCACCTGGAACACACTGTGTAGTGTGAGCCGTGTAACCGGAAAAGTATCTAACAACACGGGTCGGTGAGGTTCATCTTGTACACGTCATGTTTATAACTAACACGATGTTTAGTCTTTTTTTAAAGAGAGTGGTGTGGCCTAGCCATGTAGAAGGACTCAGGCAGGGGAAGATGATTCAAGTACATGTCGTGTGTTAGTTGAACACGCCATGTGTATGAGGTGTTACACGACCAGTTCTGATAGGAATACACGCCTATGTGAATGGCTGAAGGGATCACACCGTGTAAGGGTTATACACGCTGTGTAGTCATGTTTTGAAAAAACAAGAATTATTTATTTCTCCTGTGACCTTCTTATGATTTTTGATTTTATATATTGATATTCTTGATCTAAGGTGTGTGTTTTACCTTGGAGAGTCATGCCACTGAGACGTCATTCAGTTGTACACTAGTTGTAGGGTAGTGATTGGACACCACAAATGGCTGATCAGGGACAACTTGTAGATCCTCCCATTGTGCCAGTATTGGCACCAGTTATTATACTGGATGCAGGTGTTGATGCATTGTTCAGGGATGTCTTTATGAGGATGATGCAAACCTTTTTGGGAGCACCGCCTCCTGCCCCGTCAATGGTAGAATTGACACATGTCTTTCAGTAGTAGCATCCTCCAATTTTCACAGGGGAAGGAGGACCTCAGACAGGATAGTCTTGGTTACACTACTAGAAAAGGGGGCATTTAAGCCCCCCAGAATCAGGTGACCGCCATTGGCGGTCGCTATAGATATCTAATAGCGGTCGCTGGCCTTGATAACAAAATTTCGGGCCTTTTTGCGCCCCCCCCCCCCCGACGCCGCCCTCCCCCCGCCTCCCGGCCACCCCCGCCGCCCGACCCCCCCCCCCCACGCCGCCTCCCGGCCTCCCCCGCCGCCCGGCCTCCCCCACCGCACGCCCTCCTCCCTCCGGCCTCCGCCATCCGCCCTCCACCCCCTCAGCCCTCCCCCCCACCCCGGACGACTCCGGTACCCCGGACAGCCCCCCCCCCCCCCCCGCACCCCAGACCACTCCCCGCACCCCGGACGCCACCCCCGCACCTCAAACAGCCCCCCCGACCCCAGACACCCCCCCCTCGTTGCCCATCCCCCGTCCCCTCACCGCCTCCTCTCCTCCAGCTCCCCGCTGCCGCCGCCCCCCGTCCCCTCCCTTGCTGCACCGCCTTTGGATCCGGCTCCCCTTCGCTTCCTCATCTCTCTCGTTGCACCGCTTTCGGCTCCCCTCCCTTTCAGGTTTGTAGCTCAATCAGGTAACATGGCCTTTTAGTTACATTATTATTTTATCAATGGTTCATAAACAAATGATTAATATTTATTTTAAATGTAGTTGATTTGAAAAATGTAAATGTAATAAGTATTGTGTAAATGTTTGTTATACATATATAATTATGGATAAGAGTTGGATTGATATTCCAAATCGAACGTCTAGAGAATATTTCAATGGAATTATGCAGTTTATTGGCTTCACGGGAGGATTTGGAAGTGACTATATTAGTTGTCGATGTTGAAAATGTTCTAACAGATATCAATTCACACGAGATACTGTGAGGGAGCACCTTTTCTTTAATGGATTTCTGAAAAATTTTAAGAGTTGGACTCTTCATGGAGAAGAAAATGTTCGTTGTCAAAATACAGATGCAGCCTTGATGGATGTTGATGCAAGGATGACTGATCCAATGCATGAAATTCTTACTGAAATGGTACGTGGGTTTGATCCTGAAGGAATTGTCATCCAGAATATTGAGACCGGTGAGATAAATCTTCGCTCTGGTGCAGATCGTGATTCGAGGAGGTTTTATGAAGCACTTGATGATGCGAAAATAGAATTATATCCTGGATGTACTTCTTACAATAAACTGTCGTTTATCGTGGAGTTGTTGAATTTGAAGACTTTGAATAATTGGTTAGACACATCATTCGACATGATTTTGGTTTTATTGAAAAAAGTTCATCCTGTCAATGCTAAGATTCCTGAGTCGTATTACTATGCTCATAAGTTGACAGAGAGCTTAGGTTTTACATATGAGACCATAGATTCATGTGCAAACAACTGTATGTTGTTTAGAAAAGAAAATTCCCATTTGGATATTTGTACGGTTTGTGGTGCTTCCAGGTGGAAAGAGAACAGGGGAAATAATACAATCAAAGTCAGATTCCGATACAGGGGAAAACGATTTCCGTAAAGCAAATGCGTTACTTTCCCCTTAAACTGAGGTTGAAAAGATTTTTTATGTCATCTAAAGTTTCTAATTTAATGAGATGGCATGCATAAAGAGTTCATGAAAGTGATATGTTAACCCACCCGGAAGACTCTCATGCATGGAAGGATTTTGATAAGATACATCCCGACTTTTCTAAAGTTGTTCGTAATGTCCGATTGGGATTGGCAGCAGATGGTTTCAATCCATTCAAGTCTATCGTTGGTGCAACTCATTGCACATGGCCTGTGGTGTTGGTTCCATATAATCTTCCTCCATGGCTTTGTATGAAGAAACAATTTATATTACTTTCCACTCTTATTTATGGACCTAAAAGTCTGGGGGATAAGATTGATGTTTACCTTCAGCCATTGATTGATGAGTTGAATGAATTTTGGGGCGATGGTGTGATGACTTATGACTGTGAAATGAATGAAATGTTCAAACTGCATGCTGCTTTATTGTGGAAAATCAATGACTTCCCAGCTTCTACAAATTTATCAGGCTGGATTACGAAAGGGGAATTTTCTTGCCCTTGTTGCAATAAAAGTAAAAAATCTGTATGGCTTAAACATTCCAAAAAATGGGCATACATGGCTCACAGGCATTTTCTCCCTCCTCAACACAGATTCAGAAAGGAAAGAGTGGCATTTGATGGTTCTAGAGTGTTCAGCCCATCACCAAAGATCATGACAGGAGTCGAAATGTTATCGCAGATTGAGAAAGAAAACATCCGCACGGAATATGAAATTCAGGATTTGGTGGCTCCTCCTTTACGTAATATTCGTGCTGCGGGTAGGCAGCGCAGTCACAATTGGAAAAAGAAATGTATTTTTTATAGTCTTCCGTATTGGAAAACTAACATGTTGAGGCATAATTTGGATGTCATGCACATTGAAAAAAATGTTTGTGATAACATATTGTGGACCATTTTAGGTGTCAGTGGAAAATAAAAGGACCATGTTAATGCACGCCGTGATTTGGAAGAAATGGGTTTAAGGAAACAGTTTCATTTACAGTTAGCTGAGGGAAACAAGGAATATATGCCTGCTGCACAGTATATGATGACTACAGAGGATAAAGAAACATTTCATTCCATTTTGAAGATGGTCAAGGTGCCTGATGGTTATTCTTCTAATATTTCAAAGTGTGTGAATCTGACGAGCAAGACATTGCAAGGGTTGAAAAGTCATGACAATCACATATTACTTCAGCAGTTGATTCCAATCGCAATTTGTGATTGTTTATCCCCCAATGTTGTTCAGCCCTTGATTGAGATGAGTAATTTTTTTAGATAGCTTTGTTCAAGAAATCAACGAATGAGTGATTTAAAAAGTTTGCAGGACCGAATTGTACTTACGCTTTTTCACTTTGAGAAACTTCCGCCCCCCGCCCCCTCATTTTTTGATGTTATGGTCCACTTGAAAGTGCACCTAACTGATGAAGTAATGACTGCTGGTCTAGTGCAATTCAGGAGGATGTATCCTATTGAACGGTATTTGAGTACATTGAAAAGATTTGTACGCAATAAAGCTCGTCCAGAGGCATCAATAGCCAATGGTTATTTGATGGATGAGTGCACTACCTTTTGTGCAGAATATCTTACGGATGTTGAAACAAAATTAGATAAGCCCTCTCGGATTCATGGTGGTCCAGTTGGAGAAGGAACCACATTTGATATGGACAACATCGAGTGGATACAAGCACATCGATATATCTGGTTCAGTACTCCATCAGTTTCACTATTAATGCAATAAGTATCTTATCAATGTTCTTGCATAACTTTTACATGTTTTGTTTGCATAAGATGATCTTTTAAACATCACGTTATCATTTGCAGGAAACACATTAATGAGATAAAAGAAGAGATGCATCGTGCGACTGAGTTGCAAATTCAACAATCTCATTATGCGTCATTTCATGATTGGTTCAAGGATTATGTATGTATAAATGTATTTTCATTATGAGTGAAGTATTATACTAATTCTTTCTTCATATATTAGTATTGATTTTTATAAATTATGTAGGTTCGTAAGCTGAGGGAGTTAGGGGACCCCACGCTACCTGAAGTATTTATCCAACTGGCTGAGGGTGCATCTATAACAGCTCGTCGTTATAAAGATATTGATGCTAATGGTTTTCGATTTCGCATTAAAGATGTTGACGACAAACGAGCAACACAAAAAAGTGGCATCGGTTGTCCCTTTGTCGATTCTGGTTATTACTATGGTCAATTGATAGACATCATTTAAGTTGTATACACACATGGTTTGAAGTACATATTGTTAAAGTGTAATTGGGTTGATCCAGTGTGTGGATGTAAAGTCGATCAATATCAGTTTTCATTGGTGAATTTTAACTATATGTTGTACAGAAATAATGAACGAGTTGAGAATGAACCTTTCATTTTGACATCACAAGCGGAACAAGTATTCTTCATTACTTTGCCTTTGGATCCATGTTGGCAAGTTGTTGTCAAAATGTCTCAGCAAGGAGTGTTTTTATTTGAAGAAGATGAACCCGAGACTGTTCCGTTTGTTTACCAATAACTTGATCAACATACCGTAGTTCAACATGAAGAAGATATTTTTTGGGTCAGAGCGGCTGTTGAAGGAGAAACGGTTGATTTTCATGCTTAATGAAAGGTATAGTTGTTTTCCCACTATTCAGTAGAATGTCCTAGGATATCATAAATTATCTAATCATTTTATAAATCTTTATATGTTTTAATCCTCACTTTTGTAAGTTAATTCAATCATAAATATTTAGGTTGTTTTTACTCTTTATTTATTGATGTTATGGTCGGTGTATCATCCCTTTGAGGTATTCTTCATCTGATTCATGTGCTGCTTGAATTTTTATTAGTTCTATCTGAAATTTGGCTATGCATTGACAGGTTTTGTACATAATTTGTATATCTGTTTTGTTAACTTTCTGATTTTTTAAAATTCATTCACAACTAATTATTCAATCCATTTTTTGTTTGATTAACAGTTGTACAAGTATGATTTTTTAAGAACAATCCAATTTATCTTTTAAACACTTTGGACTCATTAATGATGTTTTCTATGACTGTAGACATGTCAGGGGAAGAGGCAGAAGATCCACATCATCCATCTTGGGCATCTACGTCTTAGGGTCGAGGTATGTTTGAATGTCATTGTCTATATTTTTTTTGTAATTGACATACAGATATATATATATATATATATATATAACATTTGTCAATTTATATAAAAAATTGTTTTCAACAGGATCAGACTCGACTGCTTCTTCCTCTCGCAGGAGAGGCCCTAGTCGTGGCATATTATCATGGAATTCCGACACGACGATATATGTTTCATTTGATGAGGTTTTTCATCCTGTGGGACCTAATGCCCCGACATTTATTCGTCAGCTGGGTCATATCATACCTGACCCACATCGATTTCCATTGACCACACGTGACTGGGCTTCTATCCCTCAGGACACATTAGATTGTCTATGGAGGGAGGTTCAGGTAAGAAAATCATTTTACTTTATTTTATATGTATAAAGAATACTAATATATTTGATTATTTTCTTTATAGAAAAATTTGAAAGTATGTCCTGAAGAGTTTCGGCCCGTGTGTATGAGAAAATGCCGTAGGATGTGGAAAGATTATAAAGGCAAAGTGAAGAGGGACCACTGGGTACCAAATGTGGGTGCCCTAGACATTTTGGAAAAAGTCCCGAGAGGTGTCCTCCCGGCTCAGTGGCGTGACTTGGTTGCATATTGGTCTACTGAGGGTGTTTCAGTTTGTATATTAATTATTTTGGTGTATATATATTTTCAAGAATATGTGATTTGTTTGAAATTTGAATGAATTGAATGTAGGAGGTGTCAACACGCCATTCTGAGAATCGAGCGTTGCAGGGACCACCTCACAGGCTCAGGACTCGTCACGTGTCTCAGATCCAACATGAGGTATATATTATTCATTTTTTAATTTATTAATTAATTTGGTTTTGTGTTTATATTCTTTTAATATACAGTTGCGAGAGAAAGGTGCAGCAACTGATAAAATGTCGGTGTGGATGAGGACTCGTGATCACAATGATCCAGAGGTTGCAGCATTGATTGTAAGTGTCTGTACTTAACAATAATTACATAAATCTATATATTAACATATATATATTTATATATATTTAAATATTTCACAGGCTCAATTTGATGCTGAGTTAGAACATCTGCTAGAGGACCAGCGGCAAGCTTCCCATGCGACGGGATGAGATCTTTCATCGCATTATTGGTCGGGAACGGGCATGGCTATAGTTTGACCTATGGAGTAGGGATTCCTAGTTCTGTAGTATCACGCGCTGCGGTTTTCGGTCCTGCTGTTGCTCATATGACACAGCAGATGTCAGATTTTGAGGCACTGGCTGCGCACTTCCGAGGAGGCAAATGCGCAATTGAAAACTGAGGTTAGAGCACTGCGGGAATATGTGCGTCGAGCTGATGGTGTAGGAGGATCATACGACGCATGTAATATACTGTATTTATTTATTTAATTTAAATTATGTTTGTTATTAAAATATTTATAATGTTTATTTGTTGTAGTCCCCTGGCCCACCAGAAGGAGGTAGCATTGATGACAACGCGTGACGCATCATATATTCACGAGATATGTTTTTTTTACTGGTGGGGTTGACATTGATGTACTATATGTATTCATTTAATTTAAATTAGAAGGTTGTGTACTTATAATTTCTTTCTTTCTTGTTTATTATATGATAGCTAATATTATCTAAGGCGTGCATTTAAAAACTCTAACCCCCCGCACCCCCGAACTGCCCCCCGCACAACCGTACAACCCCCGCCCCCCCGTACAGCCCCCCCCCCCTCACCCCCGTACAGCCCCCCACACCATCGTACAACCCCCCGCACCCCCGTACAGCCCCACTGCACCCCTGTACAGCCCCCGACAACCCCGTATAGCCCCCCCACACACCCGGACAGCCCCCCCGTAGCCCCGTACAGCCCCCCGCACCCCCGAACAGCCCCCCCTGCACCCCCGTACACCCCCCGTACCCCCGGACAGACCCCGCACCCCCCGTACATCCCCCGGGACAGCCCCCCCCCCCCCCCCCCCGCACCCCCGTACAGCCCCCCGCACCCCCGTACAGCCCCCCGCACAACCGTACAACCCCCGCCCCCCGTACACCCCCCCCCTCGCACCCCCGTACGGCCCCCCCCCCCCCACTCGCACCCCCGTACAGCCCCCCCCCCCACCCCCGTACAGCCCCCCGCACCCCCGTACAGCCCCCGAACCCCCGTACAGCACCCCCGCACCCCCGTACAGCCCCCCCGCCACCCCCGGACAGCCCCCGCACCCCCGGACAGCCCCCCCCGCCACACCCGTACAGCCCCCCCTGCACCCCCATTACAGCCCCCCCCCCCCCCCCCCGCAACCCCGTACAGCCCCCCGCCACCCCCGGACAGGGACAGCCCCCTGGCACCCCCGGCACGACCGAATGCGTCGTTTTCAGTAGCTCAGCGCGCGCTGAAATGGCGCGTTGGGGGGTCAAAACCACCCGAACGACCTATGAATGCCACGAAACTGCACGGAAACATCCGTTGCTTGAATTGTGAAATGGTCGGACATACGTCACATCAATCGGAGGTGTCTCTTGACCAGGGCGGTCGAAAACACGTTTCTAGAGTCATAAACACCAAAACGGCGTGCGGCGGTCGAATTTGGAGCAAACGTGCTCCGAACAACCTGAAACCGCACGAGAATGATAGGAATATTATTCCTGAGATGCAGGAGGAGGCGGCACGTCCATCGGACGTGCGGTGCGCGCGACACGACCGAATGCGTCGTTTTCAGCACCTCGGCGCACGCTGAAATTGCGCGTCAGGGGGTCAAAACCACCCGAACAACCTCCGAATGCCAAAAAACCACACAAAAACATCCGTTGCGTGAATTTTGAAATGGTCGGACTGACGTCATGTCAATCGGAGGTGACATTTGACCGTGGCGGCCGGAAACGCGTTTCTAGAGTCATAAAACACCAAAACGGCGTGCGGTGGTCGAATTCGAAGAAAATGTGCTCCGAAAAACCTGAAACTACACAAGAACGATAGGAATATTATTCTTGAGATGCAGGAGGAGGCTTCACGTCCATCGGACGTGCAGTGCGCGCGGCACGACCAAAGGGGTCGTTTTCAGCAGCGCAGCGCGCGCTGAAATGGCGCGTTGGGGGGTAAAAACCACCCGAACGACCTCTGAATGACATGAAACCAGACGACCACAGCCAGTGCGTGAATTCTGAAATGGTCGGCAAGACGGCACATAATTCGGAGGTTCCGTTTGACCGCGGCGGCCGGAATCGCGTTTCCGGCGCCACAAAACACCAAAACGGCGTGCGGCGGTCGAATTCGGAGCAAACGTGCTCCAAATGACCTGAAAACGTAGGAGAATGATAGAAATATTATTCCTGAGATGAAGGGGGAGGCGTCACATCCATCGGACGTGCGTTGCGCGCGGCACGACCGAATGCGTCGTTTTTAGCAGCTCGGCGCGCGCTGAAATTGCGCGTCGGGGGGTCAAAACCACCTGAACGGCTTCCGAATGCCACGAAACCGCACGAAAACATCCGTTGCGTGAATTATGAAATGGACGGGTAGACGACACGTCAATCAGATGTGCCGTTTGACTGCGGCGGCCGAAAACCGCGTTTCCGGAGCCATAAAACACCAAAACGGCTTGCGACGATCCAATTCGGAGCAAACGTGCTCTGAAAAACCTGAAACTGCACGAGAACGATAGAAAATATTATTCCTGAGATGCAGGAGGAGGCGGCACGTCCATCGGACGTGCGGTGCACGCGGCACGACCGAATGTGTCATTTTCAGCAGCTCAGCGCGCGCTGAAATGGCTCATTGGAGGTTCAAAACCACACAAACGACCTCTGAATGGCACAAAACCGCACGAAAACATCCGTTGCATTAATTTTGAAATGGTCGGATAGAAGGCACATCAATCGTAGGTGCCGTTTGACCGCGGCGGCCGGAAACGTGTTTCCGGAGTCATAAAACACCAAAACGGCGTGCGGCGGTCGAATTCGGAGCAAACGTACTCCGAACGACCTGAAACCGCACGATAACGAAAGGAATATTATTCCTGAGATGCAGGAGGAGGCGGCACGTCCATCGGATGTGCGGTGCGCACGGCACGACCGAATGCGTCGTTTTCAGCAGCTCAGCGCGCGCTGAAATGTCGCGTTGGGGGGTCAAAACCACCCGAACGACCTCTGAATTCCACGAAACCGCACGAAAATATCCATTGCATAAATTGTGAAATGGTCGAAGAGACGGAACGTCAATCGGAGGTGCCGTTTGACCATGGCGGCCGGAAACGCGTTTCCAGAGCCATAAAACACCATAACGGCGTGCGGCGGTCCAATTCGTAGCAAACGTGCTCCGAAAAACCTGAAACCGCACGAAAACAATAGAAATATTATTCCTGAGATGCAGGAGGAGGCGACATGTCCATCGGACGTGCGGTGCGCGCGGCACGACTGAATGCGTCGTTTTCAGCAGCTTAGCACGCGCTGAAATGGCGCGTTGGGGGGTCAAAACCACCCAAAAAACCTCTAAATGTCACGAAACTGCACGACAACATCCGTTGCGTGAATTGTGAAATGTTCGGACATATGGCACATCAATTGAAGGTTCTGTTTGACCGCGGCAGCCGGAAACGCGTTTCCGGAGTCATGAAACACCAAAACGGCGTGCAGCGGGTCGAATTCGGAGAAAACGTGCTCCGAACGACCTGAAACCGCACGAGAACGATAGGAATATTATTACGAAGATGCATTAGGAGGCGGCACGTCCATCGGACGTGCGGTGCCCACGGCACGATTGAATGCGTCATTTTCAGCAGCTCGATGCGCGCTGAAATTGCGCGTCAGGGGGTCAAAACCACCCGTACGACCTCCGAATGCCACGAAACCGCACGATAACATCCGTTGCGTGAATTGTGAAATGGTCGGACAGACATCACGTCAATCGGAGGTGACGTTTGACCGCAGCGTCCAGAAACGCGTTTCTGGAGTCATAAAACACCAAAATGGCGTGCGGCAGTCGAATTCGGAGAAAACGTTCTATGAAAAACCTGAAACCGCGTGAGAATGATAGGAATATTATTCCTGAGATGAAGGAGGAGGCGGCACGTCCATCGGACGTGCGGTGCGCGTGGCACGACCGAATGCGTCGTTTTCAGCAGCTCGGCGCGCGCTGAAATGGCGCGTTGGGGGGTCAAAACCACCCGAACGACCTCCGAATGCCACGAAACTGCACGACAACATCCGTTGCGTGAATTGTGAAATGGTCAGAGAGACGGAACGTCAATCGGAGGTTCCATTTGACTGTGGCGGCCAGAAACGCGTTTCTAGAGTCATAAAACACCAAAACGGCGTGCAGCGGTCGAATTCGGAGAAAACATGCTCCGAACGACCTGAAACTGCACGAGAACGATAGGAATATTATTCCTGAGATGAAGGAGGAGGTGGCACGTCCATCGGACGTGCGGTGCGTGCGGCACGACCGAATGCGTCGTTTTCAGCATCTCGACGCGCGCTGAAATTGCGCGTCGGGGGGTCAAAACCACCCAAACGACCTCCGAATGTCACGAAACTGCACGACAACATCCGTTGCGTGAATTGTGAAATGGTCGGGCAGACATCACGTCAATCGGAGGTGATGTTTGACCGCGGCAACCGGAAACGCGTTTCCGGAGTCATAAAACACCAAAACGGCGTGCAGCGGTCGAATTCGGAGCAAACGTGCTCCGAAAAACGTGAAACCGCACGAGAACGATAGGAATATTATTCCTGAGATGTAGGAGGAGGCAGAACATCCATCGGACGTGCGGTGCACGCGGCACGACCGAATGCATCGTTTTTAGCAGCTCTGCGCGGGCTGAAATGGCGCGTTGGGGGGTTAAAACCACACGAACGACCTCCGAATGCCACGAAACCGCACTACAACATCCGCTGCGTGAATTGTGAAATGGTCGGAATGAAGGCACGTCAATCGGAGGTTCCGTTTGACCGCGGCGGCTGGAAACACGTTTCCGGAGTCATAAAACACCAAAACGACGTGCAGCGGTCGAATTCGGAGCAAACGTTCTCCGAACGACCTGAAACCACACGAGAAAGATAGGAATATTATTACTGAGATGCAGAAGGAGGCGGCACGTCCATCGGACGTGCGGTGCATGCGGCACGACCGAATGCGTCGTTTTCAGCAGCTCGGCGCGCGCTGAAATTGCGCATCTGGGGGTCAAAACCACCCGAACGACCTTCGAATGCCACGAAACCGCACGACAACATCTTTTTCATGAAATTTGAAATGGTCGGGCAAACGACACGTCAATCGGAGGTGTCGTTTGACCACGGCGGCCGGACACGCGTTTCCAGAGTCATAAAACCCCAAAACGGCGTGCGGCGGTCGAATTCGGAGGAAACGTGCTCCGAACAACCTGAAACCGCACGAGAACGATAGGAATATTATTCCTGAGATGCAGGATGAGGCGGAACGTCCATCAGACGTGCAGTGCGCGCGACACGACCGAATGCGTTGTTTTCAGCAGCTCGGCGCGCACTGAAATGGCGCATTGGGGGGGTCAAAACCACCCGAACGACCTTCAAATGCCACGAAACCGTACGACAACATCCGTTGCGTGAATTGTGAAATGTACGGGAAGACGGAACGTCAATCAGAGGTGTCGTTTGACCGCGGCGGCCAGAAACGCGTTTCTGGAGTCATAAAACACCAAAACGGCGTGCGACGGTCCAATTCAGAGCAAACATGCTCCGAATGCGTTGGGGGCAGCACGTCCATCGGACATGCGGTGCGCGCGGCACAACCGAATGCGTTGTGTTCAGCAGCTCAGCGAGCGCTGAAATGGCGCGTTGGGGGGTCAAAACCACCCGAACGACCTCTGAATGCCACGAAACCGCACGACAACATCCGTTGCGTGAATTGTAAAATTTTCGGATGGACAGCACGTCAATCGGAGGTGTTGTTTGACGGCGGCGGCCGGAAACGCGTTTCCGGAGTCATAAAACACCAAAACGGCGTGCGGCGGGCGAATTCGGAGAAAACGTTCTCCGAAAGACTTCAAACAGCACGAGAACGATAGGAATATTATTCCTGATATGTAGGAGGAGGCGGCACGTCCATCGGACGTGCGGTGCGCGCGGCACGACCGAATGCGTCGTTTTCAGCAGCTCGGCGCGCGCTGAAATTGCGCATCGGGGGGTCAAAACCACCCAAACGACCTCCGAATTCCACGAAACCACACGACAACATCCTTTGCGTGAATTTTGAAATGGTCGGGTGGACGACATGTCAATCGGAGGTGTCGTTTGACCGCGGTGGCCGGAAACGCATTTCCGGAGTCATAAAACACCAAAACGGCGTGCAGCGGTCGAATTCGGAGAAAACGTGCTACGAACAACCTGAAACCGCACGAGAACGATAAAAATATTAATCCTGATATGCAGGATGACGCGGCATGTCCATCGGAAGTGCGGTGCGCGCGGCACGACCGAATGCGTCGTTTTCAGCAGCTCGGCGCGCGCTGAAATGGCGCATTGGGGGGCCAAAACCACCCGAACGACCTCCGAATGTCACGAAACCGCACGACAACATCCGTTGCGTGAGTTTTGAAATGGACGGGAAGACAGAACGTCAATCGGAGGTGCCGTTTGACCGCGGCGGCCGGAAACACGTTTCCGGAGCCATAAAACACCAAAACGGCGTGCGGCAGTCCAATTCAGACCAAACGTGCTCCGAAATACATGAAACCGCACGAGAAAGATAGGAATATTATTTCTAAGATGCCGGAGGAGGCGGCACGTCCATCAGACGTGCGGTGCGCGCGGCACAACCGAATGCGTAGTTTTCAGCAGCTCAGCGAGCGCTGAAATGGCGCGTTGGGGGGTCAAAACCACCTGAACGATCTTTGAATGCCAGAAAACCGCACGACAACATCCGTTGCATGAATTGTAAGATTTTCGGACAGACAACACGTCAATCGGAGGTGTCGTTTGACCGTGGCGGTAGGAAACGCGTTTCCGGAGTCATAAAACACCAAAACGACGTGCGGTGGTCGAATTCGGAGCAAACGTTCTCCGAACGACCTGAAACATCACGAGAACGATAGAAATATTATTCCTGAGATGCAGGAGGAGGTGGCACGTCCATCGGACGTGCGGTGCGCACGGCACGACCGAATGCGTCATTTTCATCAGCTCGGCGCGCGCTGAAATGGCGCGTTGGGGGATCAAAACCACACGAACGACCTCCGAATGCCACGAAACCGCACTACAACATCCGATGCATGAATTGTGAAATGGTCAGAAAGACGGCACGTCAATCGGAGGTGTCGTTTGACTGCGGCGGCCGGAAACACGTTTCCGGAGTCATAAAACACCAAAATGGCGTGCAGCGGTCGAATTCGGAGCAAACGTTCTTCGAACGACCTGAAACCGCACGAGAACGACAGGAATATTATTCCTGAGATGCAGGAGGAGGCGGCTCGTCCATCGGACATGCGGTGCACGCGGCACGACCGAATGCGTTGTTTTCAGCAGCTCGGCGCGCGCTGAAATTGCGCATCGGGGGTTCAAAACCACCCGAATGACCTCCGAATGCCACGAAACCACACGACAACATCCTTTGCGTGAATTTTGAAATGGGCGGGCAGACGACACATCAATCAGAGGTGTCGTTTGACCGCGGCGGCCGGAAATGCGTTTCTGGAGTCACAAAACACCAAAACGGCGTGCAGCTGTCGAATTCGGAGAAAACGTGCTCCGAACAACCTGAAACCGCACGAGAACGATAGGAATATTATTCCTGAGATGTAGGACGAGGCGGCCCGTCCATCGGACGTGCGGTGCGCGCGGCACGACCGAATGTGTCGTTTTTAGCAGCTCGGCGCGCGCTGGAATGGCGCATTGGGGGGTCAAAACCACCCGAACGACCTCTGAATTCCACGAAACCTCACGACAACATCCGTTGCGTGAATTGTGAAATGGACGGGGAGACGGTACGTCAATCGGAGGTTCCGTTTGACCGCGGCGGCCGGAAACGTGTTTCCGGAGTCATAAAACACCAAAACGGCGTGCGGCGGTCCAATTCAGAGAAAACATGCTCTGAAAAACCTGAAACCGCATGAGAAAATAGGAATATTATTCCTGAGATGCAGGAGGAGGCGGCACGTCCATCAGACGTGCGGTGCGCGCGACACAACCGAATGCGTCGTTTTCAGCAGCTCAGCGAGCGCTGAAATGGCGCGTTGGGGGGTCAAAACCACCCGAACGACCTCTGAATGCCACGAAACCGCATGACAACATCCATTGCGTGAATTGTAAAATTTTCGGACAGAAAGCACGTCAATCGGAGGTGTCGTTTGACCGCGGCGGCCGGAAACGCGTTTCCGGAGTCATAAAACACCAAAACGGCGTGCAGCGGTCGAATTCGGAGCAAACGTTTTCCGAACGACCTGAAACAGCACGAGAAAGATATGAATATTATTCCTGATATGCTGGAGGAGGCGGCACGTCCATCGGACGTGCGGTGTGCACGGCACGACCAAATGTGTCATTTTCATCAGCTCGGCGCGCGCTGAAATTGCGCGTCGGGGGGTCAAAACAACCCGAACGACCTACAAATGCCACGAAACCGCACAACAACATCCATTGCGTGAATTATGAAATGGTCGGACAGACGGTACATCAATCGGAGGTGACGTTTGACCGCGGCGACCAGAAACGCGTTTCCGGAGTCATAAAACACCAAAACGGCGTGCGGCGGTCGAATTCAGAGCAAACGTGCTCCGAAAAACCTGATACCTCACGAGAAGGATAGGAATACTATTCCTAAGATGTAGGAGGAGGCGGCACGTCCATCGGACGTGCGGTGCGCGTGGCACGACCGAATGCGTCGTTTTAAGCAGCTCGCTCGCGCTGAAATGGCGCGTTAGGGGGTCAAAACCACCCGAAAGACCTCCGAATTCCACGAAACCACACGACAACATCCGTTGCATGAATTGTGAAATGGTCGGAGAGACGTAACGTCAATCGGAGGTGAATATTGACCACGGTAGCCAGAAACGCGTTTCCGGAGTCATAAAACACCAAAACGGCGTGCGGCGGTCGAATTCGGAGCAAACGTGCTCCGAAAAACCTGAAATGATAGCATTTCTTAAATCGGGGGTTTTAAATTATTCTAGCACAATGATTCGATATTATACATATGTTTAAAATTATATATATTAAAAAATTTAAAATATATTATATATATATATATGTAAAATATTGTATTTAATAGTATATATGTAAATTTTTTTTTTAATATATATATATATATATATATATATTTATTTATTTCAGTGGAAATTTTTTTAAATAAAAAATCTATAGCGGACGCCAAAAGCGATCGCTATAGGTTGCCCGGCAGGTGGCCTGCAGCGACCGCTTGGCGGTCGCTGGAGGGCGAAATCCGGTCCCCCTATAGCGACCGCCATCGGAGGTCGCTATAGACCTCTATCAACGAGGCTAAAGCGACCGCCAATGGCGGTCCCTGGGCGGTCTCTAGAGCCCTATAGAGACCGCCTTGGCAGTCTCTAATGGTGGTTTTTTAGTACTGTTATAATCCATGTTTTCTATCTCTGAGCATCTAGAGACACCTCCTGGGAGTAGGTTCAAGTATTCTACATACATGATTCAGGAATCTTCCAGAGATGGTGGGATGTGATATCACAGGTGGGATGCCAGCAGGTCATGGCATGGGATGAGTTCCTGAATGCCTTCTATGATTACTTTTCTCCGGACACATTGAGGGATGATCGAGCCCAAGAGTTTATGAGTATGGATCAGGGTACTCTTTCCGTTATGGAGTATTCTTCACGCTTCACTGATCTGTAGTGTTACATGCCTATTCTAGGAGGTAATGAGTTATTCATGGCAAGGAAGTTTGAGGATGGTCTGAGGAACAACATCTAATCGTAGGTGAATATCTTTAGGTTGAATTCTATCACTTCTATCCTCAACCAGGCACTGATTACGGAGCACAATCTAAGATATTCTGGAGTTGTGAGCCATGGCGGCTTGGAATCTAGAGTTAGTATTCCTCCTATTGACAGCAGGAAGCACTGTAAGGAGTCTATGCGTGGATATCCAAGGAGGCGAGATACTTATTCTAGTAGTCAGGTGGTGTGCTACCAGTGCAGGAATAGCAGGCATACGAGGCCACACTGCCCGAGAGACCCAGTGGAGTGCCGATCTGGCGGCAAGATGGGTCATCTTCACCGCTTCTATTAGATCTTATCACCAGTAATTGGTGACAAGAGTTCTTCTATGACTCCTCATTAAGGAGCAGCACCACATGTTTCTCATTAGTCTAGGAATTGGAGTTCTTCTGGCCGTTCAGGGTGAGGTGGAGGTCATGGCCATGGTAGCCACTCACCCAGTTTTCAGCGACAACAGGGTGGATCAGCTCAGGGTGGCCAGACAGGGTCACTGGGTCATGGTACAGGTCAGATATTTACAGTGGAGTAGACCCAACAAGAGCAGGATCTCATACCCTAAACAATGCGTGGTACGATCTTAGTAGCCTCAATTTTAGCTTATACTCCTTTCGATACAGGGGAGTCCCATAGTTTTATATTATTTGCGGTTGTGGAATGCCTTGGGATCTGTATCTTATCTTATTCTGATATCTTGACACTAGAATCTCCATTGGGAACTACAATGGTTAGTGTACATCAGTACAAGGAGTTCCCTCTAGAGGTTGGCGGGTGCCACTTTTTATGGGATATCTATGTCCTAGAGATGAAAGGCAATGATAACATTCTTGAAATTGACTGGCTAGTTCCCTTCTAGGAATTCATCGTCTGTTAGCGCTACTGGGTGAGTTTTATATCACCAAAGGGTGTATCTTTTCTTCATTGTGGAGAGTGGGATGTTCAGGAGAGCAGAGCGGGACCCGAGCATCATGGGTAGGGAGGATTTGCAGCCCTAATTGATAGATTGTATCTGGATGACTAGGGGAATTCATAGTTAGACTTTCCTCCTGTGGTGGATCATTTTAGGGATGTCTTCATAAAGGACTTTTCAGGTTTTCCTCTAGAGCGAGAGGTGGACTTTTCTATTGATCATGTGCCAGGAGTAGCACCGATGTCCATTCCTCCTTATATACTGGCTACACTTGAGTTATAGGAGCTCAAGAAGCAATTGGAGGAGTTGTAGGAAAAGGGTTTCATCTGAACCTGTACTTCTCCTTGGGGTTCGCCTGTACTATTTGAGAAGAAAGAAGATAGTACCCTCCGTCCATGTGTGGATTATCAGAAGTTGAATCAGTTGACAGTCAAGAACTCATATCCCTTGCCAAGGATTGATGATCTCTTTGATCAGCTTCGAGGAGCCCGAGTGTTCTTGAAGATTGACATGAGATCCGGTTACCCTCAGTTGCGCGTTAGACCATATGATATTCCTCTTGTATCCTTCTAGAGTAGGTGTGGTCTATAAGAGTATGTAGTTATGTCGTTCGGTCTCACGAACGCGTCGACAGTTTTCGAAGAACTGAGGAACTGGGTGTTCCATCCATACTTGGATTCCTTCGTGGTGGTCTTCGTGGATGATATATTGGTATAATCTCACACTAAACACGACCATTACACATATCTTGCGATCATTTTGAGTACACTGAGAGAGCATTAGTTATATGATAAGCTCTCATAATTCTATTTCTAGATGGATCATATTCACTTATTGGGTCATGAAATCTCTGAGACAGGAGTGTCAGTAGACCCAAAATAAGTGAGAGCAATATTATCCTAGGCGCAGCTAAAGAACATCTTTGAGGTATATAGTTATCTAGGGCTGGCTGGATACTACATATGCTTCATTCTGGACTTTACACTCTTAGCAGCACCACTGACGGGTCTGACTAAGAAGGGTGTGATGTTCTTGTGGTCAATTTATTGTGAGTGAGACTTTTAAGAGATGAAAGGGAGGATGAATTCAGCACCAATACTAGTGTTCTCACTTTAATGAAAGTGTTATACCATGTACTGTGATGCCTTAGATATCAGGCTGGGAGCTGTGCTTATGCTGGGAGAAGGAGTCGTTGCGTACGGGTCTTGGAAGTTGAGATCGCATGAGATGAATTACCCGACACATGATATTGAGTTCTCTGTAGTTGTTCAGACCTTACACTATTGGATTCATTACCTTATGGGAGATAATTTTGTGGTTTTCACCAACCAAAAGATTCTCAGGTATATCTTCACTCAGTTTGATCTGAATTTAAGACAACAAAGGATGGTTTAGTTCCTTCCATATTTTGACTTTGATCTTGTCTATACACCTAGGAAAGGCAACGCAGTGGCTAATGCGATGTGCAGGAGGACTCAGATACATGCTGTTCAGGAGGCCAGTAGTGAGTGGAAACTTATGGATCTATTTTCTGATATGCATTTGGAGGTGCACGATAGATAGGGGCATATATTTCTTTCTTTTGTAGATGTTACCTCTACTCTACTTGATCGAGTGTGAACGAGGTAGATATCAAATTCTAAAGGCCTAGTCTTACAGGAAAGCATGTCAAGAGAGGATCCTATTCCATAATAGACCATAGGCGAGGATGAGATCTTTCATTTCTAGGGGCACGTATGGGTGCCAACATACATACGTGAGGAGCTGATGCTTGACATTCTTTCCTCAGTTTGGGAAGTTCATCCTGGTGTCACGAAGATTAATCCTAATTTACACCGTCAGTATTGGTGGATAGGTATAAAGAGAGAAGTTTCTAGTTTAATAATGAGTTGTTCCACTTGTCAGCAGGTGACAGTGGAGCATCAACGACCAACAGAGCTTTTACATAAGTTACCCATTATTGAGTGGAAGTGGAATGATGTCATGATGGATTTCGTGATAGGTTTACCATGGTTGCCTCAAGGGAATGCTGTAGTTTGGGTTGTCATTGATAGACTCATGAAGGTTTATCACTTCTTGCTGATTAAGGAGACCTTAAGTGTCGATGTTCTGGGACAATTGTACATCCATTAGATTTTGTGCTTTCATGGAGTTCCACACTCCATTGTTTCATACAGAGATACACATTTTACATCTTGGGTCTGGCAGGGGCTTCAAAAGGCTTTGGCTATACAAGTACTTTTGAGTACAACATGCCACCCCCTGACAGATGGCCAGTCAAAGCGTATGATTCAGTTGCTTGAGGACATGATCTGAGCGTGTATTATGGATTTTGGATGTTATTGGGATAAGCATATACCTCTTGTGGAGTTTTCATACAAAAATAGTTTTTAAGAAACTATTCATATGGAACCTTATGGGGATTTGTATGGTAGGCCAGACCGATCACCATTATGTTGGCTGGAGGCAGGAGAGGCAGCTTTGCTGGGACCTCGTCTTGTTCAGGAGACCTCTGAGAAATTGAGTTGATTCCCAAACAGATTCCTACTTCAATGACTCAACAAAAGTATTATGCTGATCAACAGAGACGACCTCAGGAGTTTGAGGTCAGGGATTAGGTTTTTCTACGTGTCACAATGAGGTTGGGACAGAGGAGGATTAGGAGATAGGGTAACGATTCACCGAGGTACGTCGAGCCATTTGAGATGTTAGAGAGAGTTGGTCCAGTTTCCTTTCTATAGTAGTAACCTCATAGGTACCAGGCTACGCTTGATATTTTCAACGTTTCTCAGCTTCAACGTTACTTCTCAAACCCATCTCATGTTTTCCATCCCGAGGAGGTTGAGTTGGAAGTGCATGCATCTTTTGAGGAGCATCATATCTGGATTGTTGATCATAGTACAAGGGTTCTCCATGTCCGGTCTACTCCTCTAGTATGAGTGCTATGATAGAAAGGGAGAGTACATGAAGAGACTTGGGAGAAGGAGGCAGATGTACGACTAGTGGCTGGAGCTATTCGAGGTTTCCTCTTCTACGCCACCTTGCTAGGGAAATTTGGGGACAAATTTATTTAAGGGTGGAAGTTTGTAAGAACCTGGATCTTCATTTCAGATATGTTTTCCATTTCTGGTTGTTTTTGAGAAAAAGAGGAATTTCTAAAAAAAATTGAAGTACACGTCGAGTACTTGGTTACCACGGGTAGCGAGGTGCTGGGTTTATAGCGGCCATACACACGGCTGTGTGTTGTGACCTGAAGGATGCCTAAAGTGGAGTACGGAAACAGAAAGTACACACCCTATACTTCCAAAGTACATGTCATGTACTTCCAATGTACACGCCGTGTATTTTTGGCATTAAACGTACCAGGGTTGCTTCTAATCACTAGAAATACCTTCTTCTTGACCTTGTTCAATCGAGAGTTCTTGTACGACCACGATCTTCCTCTGAGCACCTGACTGAGCATCCAATCTCCGATTCGACCTCCGTTGCTTTCATTGGTATAGCCTCGGTAAGCTCTCCCTTCTTCTTTTGCTTTGTTTCCCAATTCCTCCTCCTTCTTAGGTTATTCTCTATTGAATGTTTTAGACGTTTTTGTAGATCTTTGTAATTATAAGGTGATTCAGGCCCAGAGACTCAAGTATATTGTTTTTACAACATCGAGGTAGATGGTTTGTGCCTTTCTTTTGAATGTCTTTTAGATATATGTTCAAAAATCGGCAATACCAATGAACGGAGTGTTGCTTGTTTACTATTTATGCCCTATTTTTTTCCCGCTATGATTGTATGCTTTAGTAGAGTTTAATTGAATGTGAATAGGGTCAATTTCTATGCTTTGGAAGTGTTTCCCATGCATCATTTACTATGTTTGACCATTGGGTCTAGTTTGCCTATTAGGCTGTTGTTTACCTTCCATGCCTAGTATAGTAGGATGGGGTGTTTTATCCTTACATGCTGTTATGTTGTAGACTTCTAGCCAAGTTGTTATTGAGGTTTAGTTTGGCCGATACACATTTCTATACCTACTTGACTTACAGAGGGCTGTGAGAACCTGGTGTAGTAGACCTTAGGGATAATGGATGTAAGGGCTTCTCTAGAGTGTCTATTTTACTTATGTTGCGAGACCATAGGGGGAATTGATGTAAGTGATTCCTCATAGTGTCTGTAGTTCCTTGACGTGGGACACAGAGGTAATGTCACATAAGTGCTTCCCTAGAGTGCCATTGGATACCTATAAGAGAATATAGAAGGAATTGATGGTGCCTACTTCCTTAGAGAGTCTATACTTAAGAAGAACCAGAGGGGTTAGACTGAGTGTACTACCCAGAGGGTTTCTTGTTTTTATTTGTTGGACCAGATGGGATAGGCTGTGAGTACTTCATAGAGGGTTACCTTTTTCATTTGGCTGCTTTCTTTTGTTTCTAGGTAGGAACAGATGGGATAGGCTATGTGTACTTCCCAAAGGGTTACCTGTTTGTAATTACCTACTTATGATTACCTGTTTTGATTAGATGTTACTTGATATATGAAACTGAATACATTGAAACTTTTGATTGTTTACTAATGAGAACTTCCTTGTTACTGCTTTATATACTTATTACCTGCCATATATTCACTGACTGTTAGGCACATATATTGTGGTGGTTTCCTACTAGGATTTAATCTCACACCCTGTTTGGGCCATTCTTTTGGGACCAAACATATTATATTGTTGCAGGTATAAATTAGGGAAAGCGCCCTTCTACATTAGGCACTTGATTGTTGTGGAGATGGAGAGCATGGGACCGAGCTATGCCTTGGGATATTAAGGTGTTGTTTTCTTGATTTCTTTTGTACTTTGGTTTATTACTGTTGTATTACATCTTTGTGACTAGTTTAGATGTTTTCTTAGAAATATGTGTCATGCGTAATTCATATATATATATATATATATATATTTGTGTGTGTGTGTGATCCTATTTATTATTTCTAGTCTTCCACTTTTTACTTTGGTAAGGATTATTCCTGCTTCTTTTATTTCTATTTGTTTTACCTCTACTGTGTTACTCTTCCAATGGGGGCATTTTTTCCCCACTATCACACCCAAAGACCTCACTGCTAGTTGTCACCCTCTGGCATTCGGGGAAATGCGTTTGAGGCCAGGTTACCAACCATATACGGGGTGCCTCTGGGTGGCTTTTAGAACTGGGATGTTACACTGGGTCACACATGGTGTGTCTGGGTCACACATGGCGTGTGATTCTTATCTAAAGTAAATCCCAAGAAGATAAATCTAGGGGACTACATGACATGTGTTCTTGGACATCACAACACTTATTCAACTTTTCATAACAAACCAAGGAATATCTATGCACTTCTTCTATGCCACTTCCATTCCCATTTACATCTTAATTCACACTAGTGTCCGATAACTATGGTGTTTAGTGCCTAACCTAACACCGATGGGTGGAATCAGGCCAACCGAACACCTGGAAGATCCTTCCTATCATGCCACACATCTTCCATCGTAGAAGGATGAAGAATATAGCCACTGAGTCATGTTTCCATCACCTTTAATCCATAAACCATCTTGACTGGTCAGTAAATAACTATACCAGTTGTTGATTGCACAACCAGAATTAATTTTATGTTTCGATAATGCTCTTTCTCACCCTAGAAATTTTGAACAAGTAGCTCATGGGTAAACAACAATGAACACAAAGAAATTTGGGGAGAAATGAAAAAATTGGTTAAATCCATCATTATTCATGGGGTTTTAGACAACCATTACATAAATAGGGTAATGAAATGGCGATCATAAGTGTTAAAAATATTTATGGGATCCTGAATACCAAAATTGCATTAGGGATCATGAAAATATCAATAAATCAAAGATAAAAGTAAAAAGATATTAAATCAATGATAGAAAAAATTATTTGGATCAAAATAAAACTAATTAAATGTCTTACCTTGATCCAGGATTGATAATTGGTGAGGAACACATTCACCAATGATGAAAAATACCCTCTACCATTGATGCGTCTTGATCAATCTCAATCTAATTTCTCCTAATATTCCAACAAAGAATGTCCATGCTTCCTATTAAATCCTCCCATGCTCCTATAAATAAACATGGATATTTTTTATAATGGGTTATTTATAGTGGTTTAGATTTAGATTATTTAATATAAATAAATAATTTTATTTTATTTTATTAAACACACCCATCAACAATCACATCCCCTGGAATGTACGATGCTGACCCATATTAAGTTAATACTAGGGTAAAACCTATATTCCAAGATAAACTATGATCTTAGATTTCCCTTCTGATTTATTGAACAATGAAAAATAGATTTAAATTGAAAAAATATGTGCATTTACTTTAAAATATATTAATAATTTTCATATATTAATTCTGAGGTCCTAAGACACTAAAATACTACTCCAACTATGAGGATTAATATAGATATTGACATAAATATTTTTAAAGTAAAAAATATATCAGAATTAGTGTTTCAAAATTATCTAATACATAATGTATTTTCTGTACAAAAAGAAGGATCTAAACGAAATGACAGGGGTACTAATTCGATATCTGGCTCTCAAACCCCCAACAGATCTCTTGTACACTTTCATACTACCAAAGAATTCAAAAAAAGGGATGTAATGTGTATATAGTATTATCTCCTTCCAATCCTCAATCCAACAGTTAAGGAATTTCTAAGTAGTAACAAACCTCACCTACACTCTATAAGATCTCAAATGAACCAATGAACCATGTGGATTTCTTGCCCCGTTGACTAATCCTCTATAATCTTTGTCGTGGAGAGAATATTTTGAAAGCGTGGTGTCCTTACACAAACTCCAAGGGCCTATGACATAAAACTCTTAATGATTTATATCTATTAAATTCTATCTTATTATGCTCATGGATCATATGAAGATTCCTTTCTATCTATGTCCCCATCTTTATTCCAAAAAGATATTTCTCAATAGTCTCATTCTAGCATAAGGGTGACTTATAGGGTCTCTATTATAGGGCCTCGAAAGGAGCCCTAATAATATTCGAGTGATTGATATTATTTTAATCAAAACATAACAATGAAAAATGATCCTCTTAGATTTGGATGAAGTCTAAAAGACATTCTCTCAACATATCCTCCACCACTTGGATTGTATGGTTAGTATACCCATTTTTCTGGGGGTGGAATGCCATACTCATAGTCAGGTAGGTCCTAAATGCCTCATGAAGACCTCACCAAAACTATGGAATGAACCTCAAATCTTGTTAAAAAATAATTTTAATTTGTAACACATGAAACTGGAATATATCATACACATAAAACCACCCCGTACTCTATGACCAACAATGCTCTCTGATGGTAAGGAATTGTGCCTACTTGCTGAGTCGATCAACAATCACCCATATAGAATCATGAACTCTTGCTATCTATGGAATCCCCATCACAATATCTATGGATTGTACATCCTATTACTTCTATGAGGTCATATGATATTATGTAAAACCTACCAGAACCTAGTCCACAACATTCAACTACTAACACGAGTGACACTAAGCGATGAACTCATCAATGCTCCACCTAATTTCAGCCCACCCAAACTACCTCTAATGGTTCTGTTACATATTTTACACACTAGTATAAACAAAAAATGGGAAGTGTGAAACTACATTATCACCTCCTCTTACAATAGTACCAGTACTATAATCTTTCCTTATAAAATGTTAACTTACTTTCCTCTTTCTTATAATTCATCTGGTGAATCTCCCTAGGATATATGGTCATGTAGAACCTTTGAGTCACCGTGTCCCAACTAGGTCACCCTGAAATAGTGAAGAATTTAGGAAGTCACCACCATCAAATGATTAAAATATACACCCTCTCCTCCACCATGGTCAGATGTAAAGAAGTCAGCTACTTAAAATCCTCCAACACTATGTGAGAATGAGACTACCTTTTAAGGGAATATTCCATGATATTTTCATTCCCATGAGTATGGACTATATCGAAATCATTTTACAGTAAGAAATACAACCATAACCTCTATCATAGGTTCAAATATATCTGAGTGAAGATGTAATTAAGGTATTAGTGGTCTGAGTAACTAACAAAACACTCTCAAAAAAGATATAGATTCCATATATTCAAAGTGATGAACACCATTCACAACTATAGTCCATGAGTTTCGTAGTTATTATCTTGGGGTATCAACTTATTGGAACCATATGTGATTAATTACTAATTATTCATCAACACACACCCATGACCATCTCTAGAGACATCACCAAACACTATATACTCCATTCACTCCTTTGGTAATCTCAACATAGGATTACTTGTGAGATTATCTACATGATCCTCTTATAAAACAAGTAAATGAGTACGATATCAATGATGAAAACCAAAAAAATCAATTTATAATTAGAAGATCTTGTTTATAATATCCATAATCAATTAGGGGAAATTTCCCACTCCAATATTCATCACCAAAAATTCATAGTGTCATTAGTTACATCTGAATGCCTTTTTCGAAATATCATCCTCACAGACCCTCAAATGGTTGTTGCTTGACCTAAAATCAATCTTCACGAACCAACTCGAACCTATAAACTATTAATAGAGGTTATAAGTTCCTAGAATGACATATTTTTTTAATCAATAAATGATTCATGTGATAATAATCAACACCAAGCCACAATCTCTAGTATACCCTTTTTACCAAAGTGTCTAATGTTTCATTGGGGGATATGATGTCTCTGTTAAATCCATTGTCTAAATTGTCCTCCAGCTTCACCCTTATTTCCCAAATCATGGTAAGGGTCTTTTTATATGGTGAGGAAGATATTAGTGATGTCTTTGGGATCAAGTCAATGTAGAATTCCATCTCTTAACTCAGAGGTAGTCCCAAAACATCATATGAAAAAACATCAATGTAGTCATTCCTCTACCAAATGAATCTAGATTTATAATGTGTATGAAGATCTAAGGGATGAGATCCTAAACTTTTTTGTTATGGGTTTTATCTTCCTTTCCATAAAAATCAATTTCTTATCCCTAATAAATTTCCCACCAATAATGAATAATCTCATTCCATCAGTCTGATTGAATGTAACTCATATGTTATGATCATAAATATTGTCATGATATATGAAAAAAAATCAATTCCCAACATAACATCACGATATTTCATCATAATATCCCAGAGGACCGATTATAACATCTCCCCACCAAGCCCTTTCTTGCACGGCTGGAAAAAAATAAATATCAAATAATTGATCCATATAGTATCATCTAGCCAAATTTATTGGGATAATTCCTAAGCTTGAAGATATATCTTGCACAATAGGTATATAGAGTTAATTGAATAAATCAAACCTATGTCTATTAATACATGATTATGTGTAAAATAAATATTGATAATATCTTATATCATATCGTGTGCAGCCTGATCATAACCCTCCATTTCCAGCAACTGCCCTAAGACCTGACCACCATCTCCAGAAAACTAGAATGGGAAACATAGTGGTGGTGGTGGGAGTAGATCATAGGGTCATACATCATTAAAAATAGTCCCTTAAGAGATAGAACCACTTATTTACTAGAACTACTTCCCTGGGGGTCACCCTGGTCATGTTTGGGAGATCAATGATCATGGATCCACCTCTTTCATGGTAGTCTATCCAATACATTCATGACCTCCTCAAGTCAACATATCAAGGAATCAAGAACCATATGACCTATCCCATCACAAGAATAACATCAAACCAATCAAGGATTATCAAAAACTCTTCATGAATCCAGCACCATTTGACCATGATATAGAGTCCAATGATGAGGAGGTATTATACGCTGAGATCATGAAGACTATTTCCTACTAGTTACCACATATGACTGATCCCCATGATTCAAACTTCATATCCATCCACCTGGAATCCCTAGGATATGTATCTATCCATAAATAGATCCCTCTATAACACTCCAATATTATTGGCAATGCACAAGGGGACAACACTAGAACATATGTCTTAATAGTGACCTTGATAAAAATTCATTAACAAAAAGTAACAATCCCACACTTAGTTAATGGAGTACCCCCTATGGTTAGTGAACATCACATTGCACTCAACAAATGTCATACTACCCTACTGTTATTTAAGAAAATACTATATTTCAATTGAGATAAACGAGGTTTAATGCTCCTCATAAAACAACTTTTGAAAATATGACCACGAGAGCCTCATCTAATAATGAGGATGCATAGGAAGACTTCACCAACACCCTCATCCTACCTAGAAAATATTTTATTAAAGAAAAACCATTTGATTAGTCGGGGTCTGGAAGAGTTAGACTACTAGATAACTAACTCAATCCAGTCCTATGCTACTTGGGGATCTAGATCACTGGGGAAGATAAACGATATATGATGATGGAACACACATAAAACACATAGACTTTGTATATCATCAACTTGAATTTATGGCACTATGTACTACTAAATAAGTAGGGGAATCACTCCCTTCCCTCTTGGAGGATACAACTCATGAGATGGCCCCATATCTAAGGCCACATTACCTAAAATTTCGTTATCATGATCCTATATTGTTATCTTGGATGGAAGTCTTCATGGAGGAATCTTAGAAGGGATCAAGATGTACAACTATTAAATGAGAATATTTATAGGGATCCAGATTAAGAAGGATTTTCAAATGACTCAATCCCATATAATTTATGAAACATTTTTCTTATAACCAATGCCTCAATATGTCAAGTTGACAAGGATGTTTTCAGAGTCTTGGTGTGTGGATATGTTGGCCGCTACACCATCATTGGGTTCCTTGACTTGAAATATCAACTCAAGACACATCAAAACTATTTCCCCAAGATCCTAACCAACCATACCCTTGGGTCAATTTCTACACTGACCTGAGGATAAAATACCTCTTAGACCACTCTATAATGACCCAAATGATATTGGACCACCTATCTAGCGGTAAGTAGATCCATCATAACACCATTACCACCTATAGTAGGATATGGAATGGAGAGTAGCCCCGAGAATACATAATGTAAAATGGAAGTCCTTAGCATAAAGTACTTGTATGCATACAACCAACAATATCCCAAAAATGGTGAATATGAGTATTATAAATATTGTATCATCCATACTAAAACCATGCATTGAATAACCACATAGGATTACATTAGATTATTAAAAAATAATCCATAATGAAAGATGAAAAAATACATATCCATGTAGAAATTAAGTCTCATCCCAACAACCAAATAGAATAAGAATGATTTAAGAAATGATGACTATTGATCCCTATGTCCATACATATCCAATCCACCCAAGTATCATTATGATTCATCAATGTAACCCTTTAAAGACTCAATTTTTACACAAGACTCAAAAAGTGGGGGAAAATACCATTCTTGTGTGAGTATATACATACTTATTAGGACATCTTGAAAACTACAAATATAGAAATAGAAAAATACTACAAAATTACTATCATCCAAAGAAATATTGAAACGAAACCCATCATTATATATTATCCAAAAGAAACCCAGATGAGAGAGAAAGGGGATCTCCATTTATAGACCCCATAATCAGAAGACCAGTATACCCATACATCCAAGGTTCTATCTATGATTCCTAAATTCCCTTGTGTCTGTACAAGAAATCTATTCAAAGGACCCACTAATATCCACTAATATTTAAATCCCAATGGTGTACAATATTCATGAGAGGAACCTTTCACTAAGGTGTAGTGGTGGGGTGTGGTGGGGGTGGGGTGTGGGTAGGTTTATAATCCTTGTATAATGGAACCATAACATATTACATGATGGGATTCATCTAAAACATGGAGTAATAACTACCTACTACCATAGGATGGTTCCACTCACAATGTAGAGGAACCACACTCTAGTTTTAAAGCATTTACCACTATCAATATGGATAAAAGACAAGTACAAACATGAATCACAGTGGTTTCATTCAATTTGTTTATATGGGACCCTTACCCTAGAACCATACGGGGTACTTCTCAATATATGGAGGGACAACACCTCACGGCTGTAATTCACAGTCGAGGTGGAAAAATCTTGAGTATAGTACCCACATCTGAGTATATAATGGGTTACTACCAAACTAGTATAAAGAGTATGGGAAACCCATACAACTATATGATAGCGGGTTCTCAACCCCGACCTCCCTCCGATGATCCTGCCCGATCATTGTTACAAGTCCAGCTCGATTGGAAGAAGAATTATGATCTCCACACCTCACATCATATTTGAGAAGATATTAACAAGGAAAATATCATGTTCTTCGTGAAAAAAATCTCATGATCGGGACATTCCAAAATTCTAGTCCACAAGAAGGAGATATGAAAGGTATAATATTCTGTAGGATGTATTTTACATGCACCAGGGGTCACATGGCAGGTGAACATGAATGGTCTTATGGACATTTCTTCACCTTTATTGAATGGATGACAATTTGGGACTACATGATGTGTAAAGATGGTACATGGTGTTACCCTCTCACATGGGGCATGGCCGTATCTATCTATCCCATGATCGTGTATCTATCCCCATGCCTATAAATATATGGACATTCTTGTGTACCTTTCCATTTTCATGTTCCCACCATTGTCTATTCCTGTGTACTCCTAGAGTACATTATGAGGTTCCAACACAGGGTCACATGATTTTTATGGGTCAAACATGGCATGTTATAACTATAACCCCTAAAATCCTAGTCACCACAACTTCTGGGGGATTGCATTTTATGTGTTCCTAGCCTATATGTTGTGTAGTTAGGTATTTCATAGAATACCTGGGAGGATCCATGTACTGTTGGTGCACTGCTACCATCACCATGTCCACCATGATTCACATCAGGGGTCTTAGATTTGGGTTTTCCTATGATTGATCTTTTCTTGATGGCTGGATTCTAGCCACTCTAACACCAAATGGATCATTCCTATCACTCTACCCAACTTCCATGAAAAATGAATGAAGAATTCCACCTTTGATGAATGACCCCATTATTTATAACAAATAAACCATCTCGATCCATCCATAAATCACTATCCTGCTTATTATTTTCCCCACCTCGTTGAATTTGGGGGTTCAAATTCATTCAAACCCACCTTAAAAATGATGAATCCTGATCACATGGGCCAGAAACCAATGAACACGATGAATGATGGGAAGAAATAAGCCAGAATGGGAAAATTCATAATTTCCCATGTTCTCTTGGCGAACAATCACATAAATGGGCATAATAAAGGGTGATAAAAAGTGAAACTATGATTTATAAGTTCAAAAATATCAAAAATAAATTAGGTATCATGTGAATATTAATAAATCATATATTAAAGTGAATCAGATATTAAAACCATAATGGAATATTGACTTGAGTGGAAATACAAGAAATAGCATTCCATTCCTTTATCTAGGATAGATCATTAGTGAACAAAGCACACCCCAATGATGAAGATTACATGATGCATTCTTTACCTTTCGATCTACCTTGATCTGATCGCTCAGCATTCTCTGATCTTGAGCCATCAACAAATAACTTATAATACTCATATCAAATACTATTAGGGTTATGAGGATAACCCTGAATTTTTTTATAACGGGTTACTTATATATGTTATTATTTGTGTAATTTATTAAAAATAAATAAATAATATTATTAATTTTATTAAACACATGTTGAAACGGTCAGGTACATCATAATATCTGATGCCAACCAATCTTAGGCCATTCCTTGTGTAAAACATGGGTTTCAGAATAAGATCTAGTCTCAGATTTCCCATATGAGGTCCCAAAAAACATGAAAACCAATTAAAACAAAATAGTGTAAAAACATTCATTAGAATATATTAATATTTTAAATATATTAATTCTGGGGATCCAATAAACCTAAACACTCTGAAGAATTCTTGGAAATATCCACATATATATATATATATATAAATATTAATGTAAAAAATCCATCAAGACCAGAGTCACCACAATGTAAGATAATGATGGTGAGGATTGAACAAAACCTTCATGATTTAAATGATTCAAAATCATGTGAATTTATAATGACAATTCTTTCCTAAAAAAATAACACTAAAAATTAATAGATTATCTAATGAAAAAATGATAAAAAAAATAATTAAGAGGTGGGTTATGAGAAGATTGAAGCTGATTAGTTCAAATGATGAGAGTATATGATCCAAGTGATCAAAGATCATATTTATATAGAATGAAAAATAATTTTAAATAAGAATGAATATAGAGTCAATAGAAGTCAATGAGTAGAAAACAAAGACATGAAAACAAAAAAATTATAAATTAAAATACTAACCATATTGAAATTTAGGACCTGAAACCTTAGGAAACCTTAATGAAATGTTCCACATATTCATTCATCATACCCATAAAAATTCCATTCCCTGGGTTTATATTATGAAACCCTATTCCCGTTCTTCCTCGCATTTTCCTTTACCAATTATATAATGAAATCCGTCAACATAAAAATAACTCTTGGTCCACACTTCCCAAACCAAAAGTATAAAAACCCTATAAAAACCTTCAATTACCCTTATCCACCATTGAGTAAAATCTTAGTTCATACAGATAGCTCACTTGAAACCACTCCAATAATATCCTATAAAAAATTGAGTAAATGATAAAAGTAATTTGAGCCTTGGTTAGTTTAGTTTTAACCAAAAATTTTTCTATATGAGGTTTGACAGAACTGGAGAAAAAATAGTGGGTTGATCTAAGTGGCCTATGAGTCAAATTATTAGACAATTTGGGACATATTTTCAAATTCTTATTAAATTTTTTGTCCCTATAGGTGGTATATTTTGTTTAAAGTTTTTAGAGGATCCTCAAGAAGGATGAAATTAAGAAAAGGTAAATAAATAGAATCCATGATAAAGTGGGATAAACTTTCTTGATTTTATATAGAATATAATTTAAGTTAAACATAATTTTTTAATTTATTTTTATTCAAGATTTGAGCTCAATATAATGATGTATCATATATAGACATAGATACACTAAAATTACTTATATTACCCTCCAGGGAGTTGAGACCTCTTATTATGTTTGTATAATTGAATAGTAATTAACAATATTAAACATGATAAGTATATGTGTCCCTAATTTTTAGTTAAACAGATAATTTCATTATTTACTTTTGAATGGGAAATGCACCAAGTGGATCTGTCTAGGAACTTAGACAGAAAGATAAAAAGAGATTAGGGTGTAACTTTTGTGAATCTTTTAAAAAATAAATGTGAAAAAGTGAAGTAGAGTTAACTTAGGTTGAGATAAATCTAGTCACTTTACCATTGTGATGCACTTTGATTAATATCCATCTACCACATATTATTCTTTGGTAAAAGGATCTCCCAAAAAACCTAAAACAAAACATTATTTTGAACCACTTTTCAATATATTTAAATTGCTTTATATATTTATTCATGGAGCGTCAATGCACTATTTTAGGGATAAATGTATTAATTTATAATTCAAGTATCCAAAATATAGATGTTATATAAAAGTGAAGGATCAAATACTCACTCAAAATAAAAATGTGTATTATCTAACACTTGTACCGAAAAAGGGGGAAACCAAATATCATGCACAAAAGGAGATAAAAATGCCATGAAAATGAAATTTTATCCTATCAATATCCCTAAATAGTTTACATGAGAGAGAGCTTACTGGAGTGTTAGGATCCTCCATCAAAAGATCTTCAAACCTCAATGAAAAGTTGTCCCATGATATAATGTACCCCTCATCGATGATTTTCCTTTTGTTGACCCCATTATTAAAATGAGATCCTACTTAGATATCCACATGATCTGTTCCTCATTATAAGTCACCCTTAGGGGGATTTCCATCATTCTTTTGGATTTGTCATTAGGATCATCAATTATAAAAACAGTTTCATGAATTACCTTTGCCAAAGTTATGGGCAGTTCCAAAGACGGTGCCAGTATAGAATCTGACTCCTTCTTCTGACATGCAGCATTAGAAATGGATTGAGAATCATTGACTAATTGATTTGTCTTCATCTTTTTTTTTCTAATCGGGTACCCATCGGTAGAGGTAGGTGAGAATAGTCCTTCCTCTCTTTCTGGTTTCCATTCACTCTCTTGCTCCTACTTGGACTAGGGATCTAGGAATCAGGTACCTCCTCCTTAGAGTCACCTGTAGAATAATAATAATCATTGGGTTTGTTTCCAGGAACATTTGTACAATTAATGACTGCACTAGATGATCCATTATCTGGCACCTCATTTGACAGTTGGGAAAAAAAGTTATCAATCACAATAGTATCAACCTCCCTCTTAGGAATTACCTTGAGCACAGCCTCACCAGATGAACCATTGCTCAAAGCATGATTTCCTATATGTGTATCCCATGGTGTCTAGTCTGCTTCTTCTTTCTCTTTGTTACCACACCCTGCAGACACCACATCAGTATAAGATGCATTATTTTTGTGTCCTCCCTCTACAATCCCACTGCCTCTATAGGTACACTTATTACCATAGTTTTAAGTACTCTTTTCATGAACCTTTTCTCCAAGGGGACCTCCACAAACGGGCCATGATCTTTCCCCAACCTATGGAATAAATCATCCGCCAATGTATTCTCCTGCAATTCACAAAATTATATTTTATAATACTGGTTGCTATAATAATCAAGACAATGTTTCAAGGGAAACACTTAAAAGAACATTCATTCACTACGCATCTCTATACTTTTCTCATAATAAGTGATTTCAAAATAAGAATCTAATATATAGTGAACTATATAAAATAGGAAAACTGATTCTATATTATAATATATTGTAATGTGGATATTATATAATTTGAATTACAAAAAATATAAATAAAAAAATATCAATTATTATAATATGAACCATATATAATCCTTGAGATGATGAAAATATTTACACCATATGTAACAATTATTTTGTCAAACATGCTACCTGATATAAGGGTCTTTAATTCCCTCATTAATTAAAAAATTAATCAAAGTAGATAGCTTCAACCATCAAGATAGAGATCGGTAAGGAAAGGATATGAAAATAAGAAAAACTAAACATATAACCTACCCTGAGACAATTTTACCTCTTAAAATCATGAAATTTAACCAAATATGCACACTATTACCTCACTTATATCTTATCTAGAATTTTTATGTAGTTTTTTATATGAACTAGAAAGTATAATGTATCATGAAAAAAACAAAAAATAATCAAGGATGATCTATTATAAATTTTAATAATATTACTAATGCAATACCATTACTTTATCTCTTAAAACATCATTTAGTTTGATTGAAGGTTTCGTAATGAATGTCTTCGGAACCCTCACTAGAAACGAATAAAACTAAATAAATACTATATAATAATATAAATTTTTGATATATAAAGATAAAATATGAACAATAATAATACTAAAATATTTAAAATAAAATGAAAAATAAATTATTCAATGTTAATAAAAATTATAATATCCAAAATCAGAAAACATTCATCATCGTGATCATGATCACAAGTACCATGTTTCTATAATTTCAATATCAATATTTCTTGTAATCATTTACTTCGTTATTGAATTTCTGTAGAGGGTCGTCAATTTATGCTTTATCCTTGTCCAATATGTCATAATTTGTTACATTGAAAACATTTGAATGGTTAGATGGTATGTTATACACTTCAAATATAGTATCATACAAAAAAATAAAATAAGATAACTGGTTTAGTGATGGTAAAAAATGTGAACTTTTTTCATCACATTCTACCATAAAAATAGGTGTATAGATTAAGGTTCTATTAAAAATGACCTTTCTAATTTAATAAACCTCTTAAGGTTGACATTAGTGAATCCGAAATTATTTTTATTGACACCTTTAATAAGATTTACCATGTCAAATTGAAATACAATAACACTTATTCTAAATGGATAACTCAATAATTTATAACAAAATTAAATTATATGAAATAATATTTCCTATTTCAATCACAATAACACCACGAGTTTTGGATGTTCTCCTATTATCAATATATTTCAGGACCCATGACTAACCATTCCACATGACATTGGTGATGATTTTAATCTATATGTTAGGAAACAAAAAAGGAAAACAAGTTTTGTGTACCACTCAATTTTATATATACAATGAAGATAATAAGGTCCAACAATCCCAACATCATGTTTCAAATGAATTGTAATGTTTACTAAAACATTAAAAAATGAAGGTGGGAATATATTCTCTACTTGAAAAAGTATGACAACTCTATAATGTTAAAACCTCTAAAAATAATTAGTTTTTTTTACTTTTGAGCCTAAATTCTTAATGTTATAACTCAACTCAATCAGGAAATAAATCACTTCCTTAAATTGAGCATGTGGTGTGAAATTTTTTCTTAAAATACCATATTTAATTCACTCATTAATGTTCCATGTTAATTATTGGGATATTTTTGAAAAAATGAGAAGAATTTTAAGATTAGGTGTTGAGGGGAAGTTATGAAAAACCATTATTAGTAACATTTTACCATTTATTAATATCATAGTTTTCCAATCATCATTGGTCTTACAATAGAAATCCAAAAATTTGTGCTATAATCTGGTCAATTTTTTCCCTTATATAAATGTATACGATCATAAGGGAACTAATTAATCTTATTATTACAATGGCCATGTTTCCTTAAAATTCCATTCATTTTCGGACAAGAGTCATGTATTGTGGAATCACTAATAAAAAATATATTGAAAAAATTTATAAGTGCGTCAAATACCATGTCACTGATTATATGAAAACATTTAAGATTATAAATTTATGAATTAAAGAAAATTTACTAAAATATTCACATCCAGAATTTAAATTTTTTCATATCATCTTCAACAGATTTAAAAATGTTATTTCCTCATAGGGAAAATATAACGGGGCATTGTTTGGATTCTTAAATTTAAGAGTATCAAAAATATTCAAGTATCATCACAATAATCATGATGTTAAACATACATTATTTTTATTATCATCACTATCCATCAACTCCCAGTGAAATTTAAAAATACATTTTTGAGAACCATCATCCATTTCATTCAAAATGATGTAGTCTCTCAAAACATCTCAAAGTGAATTTTGTAGTTTAATAAAAATTAAACATATAAAATAAATCATGTGACCCCCTTCCATGGTATGAAAAATTTATTAGGAATATATATAATGCACTAAAAAATATTTTTTTGAATTTAACTTATCCCAACACTTATACCTAAATAAATTCATTTTGGAAGTTCCTATGTATGAATAAATTTTCAAAAAATTAAACAGATTAAATAAAAACACTATAAATAAATTTTATTATACTATAATAATAATTATATAATTAATTTACCTTGAAACTAACATTAACAAATTTTTAAATATTAAAGAGAATAAAAAATTTGAAAATCAATTTTTGAGTTATTTCATTAGTTCACTTAAGGGAACTGGAATAAACTATAATAGAAATAAAACAACCAATATTTTAGTGGATAATCTCAAGAGTGTAGGCCACACCAATATAATATTTTCTAATATAAATAATTGTATACTAAAATATACTTAATGTTAGGAAGAAACAATTCTTACATAACAACAAACAATGTAGGCTCAAATGGGTAAAAATTATTGAGTAACCTAGAAGATAATAATCAATCTAGAAAAGCGGATTTGGGTTTCAATTTTATTTAGGACTTTCATGGTACATTGTAGGGAACTAAAATTGATTGTATTTCACTGGCATGTGAAAATTCCTAGTGATAGTTCGGGGATGTTGGGAGGTTTTGTGGGAGTGAGAATGTGTTGGATATCTAGTGGGTAGATGAGTAATGGATTGATTTTGGAACATGTGGGAGACAATTATAGAGGGGAGGGCGTGCCTAACCATTAATGATATAAAATTATTTCAAAAAAATAAATTTTTCATATAAATTTTCAAAAATATTTACTAAATAATAATTTATTTTTGTGACATTTGAGATTTTATAAAATTAAAATAAAGTTTATATAAAAAATTATATTTATATCAATTGTTTAGAATTTTAAACAATTATTTATTTTTTAATTTAAAATTAAATTTTAAAATGTGGATATAGATTATTAATGATATAATATTACTTAATTGATATATATATATATATATTAAATTTAAATAAAAAATTTATCATATTTATTTTGATATTTTATTTATTTTAATGAATTTAAATATAGAAATTAAAATATTTTATTTAGGTAGAGTATCAATAATTTATATCATATATAAAATATCATGAGGACTCGAATAATTATATTTATAAAAATTATTTAAAAATTTATTAAATGAAAACCATTAAAAAAAATAAACATTACTTATATTTAGAGATATTTTCAAATCAAGAGACATTAATGATAAATTTTTAATAAAAACAATAATAATTGATATTGGATTTTATCACAAAAATTATCATATAAAAAATAGATTTTACTTATCTACTTAATGATAAATTCATTGTATCTGTTGAATTTTTTTGGAATAATTTTTATTGATGGAAAATTATTTATTATAAATAATTATTAATAATAACATATTCATTTATAGATATTATTATAATAAATAAATAAATTTATCTACTTGAGAAAGATTTTTTGGTTTTAAAATATTAATTTAAATGGATAAATTTTGGGAAAAAACTTTATACCTAAAATTTTTAACAACATAACACATTATCTTCAGGAAATACTCATTTTTATGAACAAATTTATTATTTGTCATTAAATTTAATTCATTATAAATATTTTTTAAAGAATAATATACTTATGAGAGTCCATCACATGATAGTTTGTATTATCTCTCTCCCATTAGAAGACATCATATGAACAAATAACATATATTCTTGACTATTTTCATTGGACATCATGCTTCTCACTATAGTGGAGAATGACTTTGGATTTCCAATGGAATAAAAACATTGAGGAAATTGTCACATTAATATAATGATGAAAAAAAATATTTCATATGATATTAATTAATTTTCAAATCCATGAATATACAGTGAATCTAAAGAACAAAGAATTCAGTTCTAGGGAACCAACTCTAATACGATTGTTATCACCTCAACTATATCTTTCGGTACATATTTCCCACTCGTAAACACTATATAATAAGAAAATTTTGTATTCTCCTTGAATCATCTAACATAATATATTATTCAAAAAAATTACCATAGAAAAAACCTTAAATATTTTTTTAGAGAAAAAAAGGACTCATGTTTGGACCAATGTGAGTTTGGATACATATTTGGTTAATATATCGATATGTGTTAGTCATGGATATTTCTGTAGAATAGTGGAGAATATTATAGGAAGATAAAGTTTACTATAAAAGTAAAATAATAATTTTCCTTAAGAAATAAATATTTCCTGACAATCATTCTAAACCAAGATGTCGTTGGATATTTCCTTATGGGAAAATACAAGAGAGTTCCTTAACAAAATTAGATGATGCCATGCGGTTAGATCAAAGTTTAAAAAAGCACGGAAAATCAAAGAATTCAATCTTATTTTTAAAGGGAGAGTTGATGTTTTTGGATGTTCCTTTCCAGATAAAGGATATCAGATGGACCAGGGAAGAAGGGACAAATGTATATGGTTAGAAAAAATCTTAGATTTACACATATATATATTTCCAAACAAATTTATTGTAGAAATTCGGAAGTGAAAAGTTTCCAATCGGATGGACAAAAATTGTAGTATACATAGAAATATTTCATAAAAAAGTATATTAATAATTTTTTTGGCTTTATAAGATGATAAATTAATTCAAAGGGAGATAATCCCATGGATTATGAAGTAATATGATGTTATAATGTTTTTGAAAAGTAGGGTAGAAAAAACCAGATGAACTTGACTAAAAATATCATACATATAAATGATGAAGAAACAAGATGAACATTTATGAGTTTTTAAAAACCGTTAGAAGTGGGATTAATAATAAAATTAAAGCTTCATGAGATCATAAAAACTATTTGTACTATTTTTTATAATGAGAATCATATAAAAAAAACCTATTTATAAAAACACGATTTGACAAACTGGCCTCTCTTTATAATTGTTGTAAATGAATGGTGGTGTTTTGATTTATATCTGAGTATATAATAACTCTAGAAAGTTTTTATAGGTTAATAAATTTTCCTTAATAACTTTAGAAAATTTACTACAAAAAATTGATAATAGATTCATTCCCCTCTTAATGATCTAATATATGGATCCCAAGGGAACTATAATTAGTATTAAAGGGTAGGTCACTTATAAAATATCATACACTAAGAATGAAAAATTTCAATTTAGTAAAAAAAAATTTGTTCATATTTTGTATTTTTGAAACAACTATACTTGAAAGAATAAGATTTCATCTTATATTTTATCTATTGGCCATGAAACTAGAGATACTAACACATTTGGATATCTTCCTATTAATGAAGTTTCAATGAAAACTTTGGATATGATAGGTCTGGAAGTTGATAGAAATTCCTATAATTCCATGTGTATGGATTTATAGAAAAATTTTGTTGAGTGATTAAGGAGTTGCGAATTGAAAAGGAAATGAAGTATTGGTTGAGAAGTAGTTATAAATTAAATAAGTTTGTGAAGAAAGATATGTTACAAATTTGGTGAAGTAAATTTAATGATTAAAAAATAGATAATGAATACAGTATTGATACATACATTACATGAGTTATTGAGATAATCCCCAATACCCGAGGTTTTGGTGAGAACATGGAAGATTCTATAATTGGTAAAAAAATAAAGCAAAAGATTATGAATTCATTTGATTCCAAGTTATGAGCATTAAAATATTAGGAAGATTAATCTTAGGATAAATGATAAAATATTCTTCTAGCATATGATAGAAGAATAGAAACCATTTTAATGAAAAATATATAAGAATTCTATATAATTTAGAACTATTTTAGATAAAAAAATATAGATATGGAAGATGAAGAAAAACCATGGGATTTAGAGGTAGAGGAGGAAGAAGAATATTTCAACACAATCATTACTCTTCCTTCCAAAGGATTTTTTAAGTGAAATTGGAATCATAATTATAAATCTGTTTATATGTTAGGATTATAATAATGAACGATATTTTTGTGGATATTTTTTTTAGAAGGAATATGATTATTATGAGTTAGAATAAGGATACAAGAAGTCTTTGAAATATGATTGGAAGAAATTTAATGACAAATTTCCTTACAATAGAAATATATGTTTCCATGTCAAAAGGAAGAATGATGATTCATTTTCCAGGGATGAATCTAATCATCATATACATTTCAAAAATAAATTTAGAAAATAATGTGATTCATTAATCTGTGATGATGATGCTGAAGTGATAAGATAAATTGAGTTGACCCCAACAGAAAATTTTGAAGTATCACTTTAGAAATACAAAAAAAATCAAGAAGAAAATATTGAAGTTGAAAAATGATTTTTAGGAACTAACTTTCTATGAATGGTGGGTGAATAAAAAATAATGAGATAAACCTATATTATAAGAGATCAGAAAATTAATGTTTGTAAGAGAGAAATTAAACTTAATGTTTCCAATGAAAAACCATTTAGTGATGGGATTCCAAACATAGTACGTACTAAATTTTTTGAACTCTGTAATTATAATAGATTTAAGATTTATGAATTTGAAAAGATACTGAGTGTTCTAAAAGATTATTTTTCTAAAAAAGAAGAAGAAATATTAGAAACTGAAGAAATTTCCCTTACAATAAAAAGTGACTTAATAAAGATGATATAATACTTCACCAAGTAGTTAATTTAAAGGGTGTTACTTCTAAAGATTGTGAAAAAAAGGTTTCATAGAAATATGTTGTTTCTATTCCCAAACTATCCCATTATACATCTTGTCCTACTGAAACAACTTGTTCAAAGCATAATTTTTGTGAGAAATCACATTCCACTAAGAAATAATGTAATTCACCAATAATGAATATCCTTAAACAATGTCACCCATAGTTTTTAAGATGAAAAAAAGCAATTCTATGTAGATTTATTATCAGTCTGAATGATCAAGATTCAGAGGCAACTTTTGGTGTTTTGGGTTTTTAGGAATAAAGAATTTTCTATGCTTGTAAAAAATGTCTCTAATGAGAAGTATTTATGAATCAAGGGGGGATATAGTATCCAGAGATAAAAAACTCTTCAAAATAGAATGATGAGGAATATATATAGTATCAAAAGGTGAAAATTTTAATTCTACAAGAAATCAAAAAATATTTATAATATTGAACAACAAAATAATTTTATAAAAGTGGACCTTTCTATGAAACATGATAAATAAAAAGGAGAAAAAAATATTTATTAGCTATTTTATAGAGAAAATTAACATGAATATAAATTTAGAGGAAGAAAAACATTCAACTAAAGGAAAAGGTAATAACCATGTTTCTGAATATGAAAAAAAGTTGATTAAAAATTTTCAGCAAATTAAAATTTGAAAATCTAGAAAAGGTGAAAGGGATGTAAGAGTTATGGTAATGTTAAAAAACATTTATAATTTTCTTACCATCATAAAAAAATCATGGGAATGTTGTTATAAAAATTTGGTAATATAAATATTTCTAATACTGAAGAAAATATTACATATCGATCTGATATTTTTGTAGATGGGAATAACTTTTTTAAAAAATCAGAATATGACGAAAAAAAGGAAGAAAAAACATTCGTTGACAATATAAATTAATAAGAAAATTTTTTTATGGGAGAGTATTCTATGTATGAATGTTTCCTCTAAGGAAAATAGAGATTCCACATTATTCCCATCCAATTTTTTTATTTTTACTAACATACATGGAATTGGAGAAGAACTAAATAAGTTAGTTGTGTGTAGTAATAGTTCATATAGTCTAGAAATATTTCCATTATAGAAATTTTCTAAACATAATGAAAAATGGATTTCCAACCTTGAGTGAGAATAATTCTAAATTTGAGGTAGTAGTATCCCATATTAATTAAAAATAAAATTATAATGATATGAAAATTATGATGTTGGTGAAATTATATTTATATGCATGAACTATTTTTATATAAGTTTGTATATGGATGTATAAATAATTTTACTATATTTATCATATTCAACTGGATACAATGGTGTTATAATAATATTGATAAAATTGTTACCTAAAACAAATATATGAGAAAAAATTGAACACCATGATTATTCACAATGGTTTTGAACACTGTGTTCACCCATGTATAATTAGAATTATTTAGTTAATGGAACCTTTTTAACAGATTTGGGTGATACTATTATTCCCTTGAAGAAAGTTTTCAAGATGTTGAGAAAAAGAATGATGATTAGAAATGGACCCTTTTAATTTTATTTTCATGAATTGGGAGAAGAAAATTTGGTGGAGAAGGAATATAAAAAACATATGGGAAGAAAATATTGATACCCATATTGATGGTGAATACTTTTTATGTTTTGTGTGGGTATTTATGAAAAACAAAAAGGGGGATATTTTTAGTCCCAATGTGATTTTTTTTCAATATATCAATATGTGTAAGATGTGGATGTTTTTGTAGAAATTTAGTTTCTAATAATGGAATATATATTTAGAATTTGGTATACAAATTTTTCTTTAGGAAGATATATTTCTATTCAATGAAGTCATAGGAAGAATCCTAATAGAGGAATAAAATAAATATACTGATAAAAATCAGATGGTACTATGTTGTATTTTTAATGTTCATAACATCATAAAAAATATCTTTCTACAAGCATCAGTTTAAGGGGCGAGTTGAAGATTCATGATAAAATGGATGAAGGATATTCGATGGACCAAAGAAGAAGAAGCATACACATATGATTAAAATCAATTATAAATCTAAAAAGATACTACTTTTTGGACAATTATATTGTAATAAATATGGAATTTCATAGTTTTTGTTTAGATAGACTAAAATTGTAGTCTCGAGAAAAATATTTTTGACAAATTTATTTTTTAGGATTGTGTGGTTTTTTAAAATGAGAAACTAGTGAAAAAGGAAGGAAGTTCCAGGGATGATAAGTTTTATAATTTTATGATGTCTTTGAAAATAAGAGATAAATAAATCTAATGAACATGATCCAATAAATCATACAAAAAAAGGCTAAAGAAACAAGATTAACATTCATATGTTTTTAAAAAGTGTGAGATGTGGGTTTATGGTTAATGTTAGAGCTGCATATATCCATACATACTATTTTTACAAAGTTTCGCAATGAGAATTCTATTAAAAAATCATATAAAAAATCTTATTCGAACAAACATGAAAGAATAGTTTGTTAGTTGTTTTGTTTGTGTGGATTCGAATAGTGAGAAAGACATAAAAACGGGTATAAGTCAAAAGTTGAAGCCAATGTTTTGAGTTGGTGATTTATCCATGAAAACATTCTTTAGAAGTTGTAACAATTTATTCAACCATCTTCAACAACTGATGTTTTTTATAGAAATTTAATACAGTTTAAAATGTAGAATAATCTTGTAAAGAATGGGAGAGTTAAACCAATAGAGGATAGATTATCAAGGATATCATATGATGCAAATAAAAAACATAATCATTAAACGAAGATCTACATGATATATCATTGGATAAAGATATCAATGAGCACATCAAAAAAAATGTTTCTTAATCGGGGAAAATAGAACGAAGGTGAAAAATTTGATAAATATTCATGAATTAATTTTATAAAGGAGTGTAAAGGTGTATCATTAGACAGAGAAGAAACAATGGAGATAAAAATAAAAAAACACTACATATATAAATTCTAATGATATTTACATAAAAACTATAAAGTCTAAAAATATGTTGATAATGATGGTAGTCATTCAATTTTTTGTTATTTAGTTATATTTGAGAAAGACATAAGAAGTTTCCTAAAATAAAGAACCTTGGTTTTAATGTAAGGTCACATATGATAGAGAATTCAAATAATGTTAATGAAACTTATATAAGTGTTGGGAATAATTAACTGGAATATAAATTTATAGAGATTTGAAATTTAGACTTTAGATGAAAGGGAAAATGATTCTGAGTTCTCAATTTTTATACTTTTGGAGATCCTATATAAATGGATGAAATTATACTAGTAATTATTAGTGTTCACACATAAAAAAGATAAAACAATATTATTTTTTGATTTAATGATTTTCACACAAATTTTTGTTTTACTTTAATGTTGATCCCCCATATATAGTTCTAAATGATGGAGTAAAAGTATTGAGTTTCTTATCTAGATTCGACTCAGTAGAAGAAGTAAGTGCATCTAATATAATATGATTCATTGGATAAATTCATTTGATTATTTTTCATGAACTTATCAAGGTGGACTTAATCCTAGTAATTGGTATAAGGTAGAGACCATCAAATGGATACCATAAGACATAGGTTACTAGATGTAGGTAGAATGTATGAACTTTTTCTAATGATGTTTTTCATGGAAGTTAAAAAACTATGATTTAGCATATCATGGTATACCAATGATTATGGGGGTTGGTTGTATAACCTAGTTCTAACAAGGATTACTTGTAGGGGGTATAACCAGTTGTGACATAGATGGAAATGAAAATGAATGTTGGGGTGGGGGTATAACCAAATGTGGAATAAGAGATGATTACTAGGGGTTAGAACCAGGGTTGTCTAGAGCATTAGCACTGGGGGGGGGGGGTATAACCAGCTTATACTTATGACTTCTTATTAAAAAAAGAAGTTATTAAATGAATCGTTTTTGGGGTGCATAACTCACCTAGAAAGGATTGAGTGTTTTAACCAATCCTTGTAAATATCATGAGATACCCGCAATTTATATTTTATATGTATTAAAGGTGAGGTTTAGATATATAATTTTTAGACCATAACTCATATATGATTATATAGGTTTATAAATTTTCGTATGTAGTTGAGAACCATTATTATAAAAGGAAAATTGTTCACTAATTCACCCAAAACCCTCTCAATGATCTCATATATAGATCCTAAAGGGAATACAATGAATGTTTTTGTGTCTAACACACATATTATATCATAAACCATCATGTGTAACTTCTAGTTACATTATTCTATCTAACATCTTCACATATTCTATCTTTCTATGGATTAGAATTCATCACCACTATTCTACAACATCCATCCTCTATAATAAGTTAAAATTAATGAACTAATCATTCAATATTACGTATATCCTAAACAAATTTTTTTTAAGATCCAAGACTAATACCAATGATTGATAAAGTAACCAAAGTTTAAATATTACCATTCTTATTAACTTCCACACTAGATATAATTATTACATGAATTATATTGTAGAATCAGAATATTTTTATGTTGAAATATATTATAACTGATGAAATGTAATCGAATTTTTATGAAATGTATGTGTAAATTCATGAGATTAGGTAGAATCTACATAACCTATATAATGGAGGATTTAATTTTGTGATGTTGTGTGTAAAATAATATATAAATACTTTACGATGATATTCTCACTCTCTATGGTCCACACTACCTTATTTTACATATTAAATCTTGGCATGTCATGGATGATAACAGGGCCTTTCCTAAATATTTTGGGAGATTCATTTCATTATATGGATAAAACTTATAGAGAAGAGATCATTGGTTGTCCCCACTTATCTTCATAATGAATAGATCAAAGTAAATAACTATAGAGATATTTAGTATAAAGTACATATTCTTTATATTTCATTTCTCATTATTTCATTTTTCATGAAAAGTGTACTTGTGTTTTATAGTTTCTAGGGTTTTCCAATTTATTGATTATGTGTAAAGAAATCCTAAAAAATATAATAGGGTATAGTCTATAAAGATACTAAAATTTGATGATTTCTTTATATTATAAATGAAATAGAGATCTAAAATATTATTCTATATCAACTTCAAAATATCTAAGATCTTTATTCAATATTTTCATACGTTTATCACATTTGTTACATTTTTTTCGGAAAATATAATATTGAGATCAGATATATTTTTATCATGGGTGTTTTATTCTTATACTTTTTGTTATTTATATACTCAACATATATTTTTATCCATATTTATTGACACTACATTATTATCATATCCCAATATTTATCATATTTTCACATTCAATTTATTTTTCACCTAATATTTGTATTTTAAGTTATATAATAATTTTCTGATAAATAACACTTTATCAGACCTAGATTCTAATATTGATAAAATTATTCTTCTATTAGATCTATATTTCAGTGATAATAAAAGTAAATTATATCTATTGGTGTTAGTATTATCAGTGCTTTAAAATTTATTATAATGTCAATATTTTGAAACCAATAAGAATATACTTTTTAGAAATGGGAAATAAAATATCCCTAAAAAATCACACAAATAAAAACCATTCATAAATTTAATATCATTCAAAAATTATTTTGATGATATATATATCCACCACTACCATTTTACAATGTAATGATGATCAATGGGCTATACTAGGGTCGGGTATTACCAATATACATAGACCAAGCATACAAATTACCAGTTTTTCAGATCACATTAGATAAGGGTCTTAAACTTTTAGTCTAGTTTTAGCTACAATTTATGGGGATTAGTCTATAATCTTTCCCACATTTTTCATCTAGATTTAAAATATTTTATAAATAAATAAAAAACTATTATAAAAGAACACTAAATATTAATATTACAATATTTATCATAAAAAAATAAGTTATATATATATATTCACTACAAACATATTTATATAAATTTCTATAAAATCTAATATATTAAATAGAAATAATATATAAATAAAAATGAACACAAAATTTACCTCATGGGAGATACTATACAGGAACCGATGGCTTAGTCTGTCGAGAAACCAAATTCTTCTCAAAATGGAGTAAATCCAATGAGTTTCCAAACTATTAAAAAATTTAAAAATTTCAGTGAGTGTTAATTGTTTATAAATTTTCATTCAATATGCAAGGTATAGATTGAGTGGAATTTGGAATTAAAACTCTCTTATAATACGATATAAATTTTTTTATCCTTATTGAATTTTTTTTAATTTTTTTTTATTTTATGTGTGTTTAATATACACACACACATATATAATTATAAGGAAATACATATAAATTTATATTTAATTATTTAATATTTACTTTCATAAGTATATATTTTTTATTAAAACAATTCCCATACAGTTACTTTATAAGATAACAATTTTTAGAAGTGGCATGAATTTTTGAATATGGGATAAAACCCCACTATAATATCCTTTTTATATTGAGTTAATGTTTTCTAATTATTTTATTTTTAAAATATGAAACCACACTAAAAATAAAAAAAAATTGGAGATAAAATAAAATAAAATAAAATTGAGGTATTTGAAAATAAAATGAAATAAAATCGGGTGATTTATATTAAAAAATTAATCAATTTAATATTACTAAATTAGTTGTATGATAATAAAAATACATTTTAAATAGAAAACATGTATGATAGAAATGAAATAATATTAAAATGAAATATATTTATAGCACTCGTTTTACTATTCATCTTAACTAATCTGATGGATCTATCTTTGAACAGTTCCCCTTCACCTGTTCAATAATAGGTCTATTTCTTAAAAAATTATGTGACAATTCAAGAAAATGTGAGCATATTGAATATATTAAAGACATCACTCATTATAAAATGGTGTTTTTTACCAAGACGCATTGAAAATTTTCTTACATGCCTCAACTAATGTTATTGGATACTTAGTAAGTATCTCAATGATTACCATAACAAAAAAATGGCCCAAATTATCACCCAACCGAAAACATGGATAACCACATCATTTCTAAACTCAAGGCCGATATCAATATGGAGATACAATTTGAGAGTAGTTCATATAAACTCCTGACACACGGTTTAACCAATTCTTAATCCAAACCTGTTGTCCTTGGAATTTATCATTTGATATTACTTAAAATCATTACTAACAACATAAAATTTAGTTTAATAATAAATTAATAATAAATTAATTTAAAAACTAATATCATGTAAAAACAACCTTATATTATCATATAAAATTTTTAATAAAAATAATATCCAATAAATCAATATAAATAATTTTACGAATAAAAATACATGTTAAAATATAATTTTTACAAGAAACTCAACATTTTTACTGTTTAATTTCATAATAAAAAAATAAAGACCAAAAAAATTATCTTGTATTAAAATAATCAGAATTTAGTATATATATGACCACATTTATGCTCACCATAATATCTAAATTTACTTTTCGTGTTTTCAATGAAAAAACATTCCACTATATCAATACATTTAATATTTTAGTGAAAAATATCAGGATTAATTTAAATTTAATTTTTTACACAATGTAAAATTCCATTACCATATCCTTGAATTCATTCAATTATTAAAAACATATTTTAACATAGAAATGGTTTACAAACATAGATACAATTTTATTTATTAAAAAATATATTAATTCAAATACATGATGTAATTTTCAGCATAAAACTCACCATAAAAGTATCAACTTAATTATTCTCAAACCAGTATTTTCAATTCATAAAACATCATTAATCAAATAAATAATCCAAAAAAATATTCAATGACTCAACCATATAATCCCAACACAAAAAAATTAATAAAAACATTAATATTATATCCAACACATAATAATAAATCACATCATGAAAATTACCCTTTGATATATTCCATTGAATCATATATTTTTAGTAAACACCATTGTAAATTGTAAATTATGTCCAATAAAAATAAATAACTTTTTCGAATTATTAATATATAAATTCCGGGAAACATTCACTATTAATAATCTCTATATTGCTGATTAAATGCATTCCTCATTAATTATCTCTTAAATTATTAAGAATATTAATTATTTTCTTATTTAATTATTATCTAATTTTATTTCATGTAAAATCAAACATATAAATCCTAATAATTCATCTCATTAATTTCATAACAGTGTTAATTGAATTAAATTTATATTTTGCATACCTAAGGATAAAATCACATATAACACCCACATAATTCATGTAAAAGAATTTAATTAAGCTCAATAAAAGTATTGAAATCACATAATAAAAAAATATGATGATATGAAAAAGGAAAAAATTTCAATTTATGTATTAGTCAATGAAATCTTTAAATTCACCCAAACTAAAATGAGAAATATTAATTAGATTAAGGTTGAAATTAAACCACATTTCCTTCAAACATAAACATAATATTTTCACCCTAATCACCATATAGAGTCCAACACAATTGCGAAATAATAAATCTAATATTTTCTGAGAAACATTTAAAAAATAGAAGTTATTGATTCTTATGATAGAAATATAGGAGTATAACCCATGAATTATTCTTTAGGAGGGTAAACGTATAAATTTTAATCCAAAAACCATACCATGAAATGAAAAAATGAAACCATTAAATGTGGTTGTAAGAAAAATCACATATAACCCGATGGATAACTACCAACAACCCAATGGATACTAAACACCTGGTATTATTCACAATATATTTTTTGTTTGACAAGCGAAATTATATATTTTTTTATTCATTATTTATCAGGTGAATTGTAATATTAATTTTTACCAGAGTTTCTTGTATGGAACCATAATCACTTAGTCAGAACAACATACCCACAACTCTTAGTCCCCAATGGCTAATGTAAATGTCTTTGGTAAACTATTACACAGTTGGGAGGTGGTTTTCACATTTATATAATGTAATAAAAATTTATGGTATTTTTCTATATGTTTCACAACACATCTTGGTATCGGTAAGCCAATGTTTTCAGCTGATGATCAATAAAACTAGCTAAGAGTATATGTCCAAAAAATAGAGGAAACATCAACATTACACGAAAACTATATAAAAAAGGGTATAAATGTAAATGAATATATAAAAAGTAATATAAAATAGATATAAAACCATATATACTTAACAGTGTAGGAAAAAACAACTAAGGACTCAATGGAGGGATCTTAGTGGTGAATCAACTCCAAAAAGTCATTTGGAATAGCACATGTGCACCAAACCTATCCATTCTATAGAAACCCAAAAACATTCACTGATTCTAAATGATCCATGTATGAAATTAGTTACCGTGGTTGTGTGCTTTCAATTTACTAAGTTCATGAATTGCATAGAATATACATGTCTCAATTCGGACCCATATAGGGAATGAGTTGACAAAACAACAGACAATCTCCACCTTAAATCTTGAATCCTATCATAAAATAGATTGTATATCAAAAACAATACCATAATAGAGGAATGGTTAAGTGAAAAGTATCAGGACAAAACAATTATATTAGTAATGATTATTAGTATTAACAACATAACTCTCTAAAATGATAGAATCCTTACGTGCATACTTTCTTTGAGCATTTTCTCGGGATCTGAGATGATTTCTTTATACTATCCCCCTTTGGGGTAGCAATGCATATACCTATGAATTAACATCATATATATACACAAACTAATATATATATATATATACACATATACATATATATATATATATATATGTGAGTAATAATTTCCATACCCTAGTGTTATGTCCCAATGGGGGTAAGTGAATTATGTATAACATGTTAGGGTGATATTGTAGCCCATCTCTTTTGGATTAGGGGAATGGGTATCATAATTAATGATATTATGAGATCATCCTTCACTATATTCAATGAAATATTATAGAGAATTAAATTAAGAACCTATATTTTAAGACCAACATTCTTGTTTACATTTCAGATAACACAATATACATTTCTCCAATAATCCAACAATTGTAACAAATCTAATTTATAGGATTGTAATTATAATGAAAAGTAATGTTTGAAGTAATAGTTATAAATATACATAACTAATTATGGAAAAAAATCATAATTCATGTAAATTTTTACAATAGGCTTATCAGATCTTAATCAAGTATTATGTATGCCATGAAATTTAAAGAAATTAATGACATCTGATTTAGTGAATATAATTTGTAAAATAAGATAAGAATAATCAAGAGAATCATATATAAATAATTTCCATCAATGACTTGAGATTTTTTATATTTTTTATATCATAATTCTAGTTTGGATCACTGATCCATAATCATTAAAAGATTAAATATATGTGGGTATGATAGGATGAATGGGAACACCTACCAATTTATTTTTAAAAAGTTTCTTAATGCCCAATAATATAAGGTATTCCACCACTAACAATGATAGGAGACCTTAAGATATGAAAAATTTCAATTTAAATCATGGTTATTTAGGAAAAAAATCTATAAAAAACATTTTGGTTTTACATTCGACTCACTAAATATAAGACATATAATCTACTATCCCAGAAGGAATATAAATATTTTAGAATATTTTACAAGCCCTATAGAGTTATAGGTGACTATAAAACCTAGTAATATCTATGAAATAGGACATAATGAATGATTGGAGGAATATGGGGCCATAAAATGTTTTGGAAATGGAAAACTATGATTAATTGAAGATACCAGTACTAAGGGATAAAAGAGTATTCTTGGGTTGCATGAGGAAATACGGAGTACTTGAGAGGGAGTGAATAGTGGGTAAATAGAGATGAAATAATAGGCCCCCTTATGTTAGAATGTGTTGTTATTTTTATATTAATATAAATTAATATTATATCATAAAAAATAAATGATTTTTTTTAATAAAACATAAGTGGAACCCACTATATTTTGAGTGTAAAATGAATTTTTTACTACTATAATATACATCAATGCAGTTGAACTCAAATTAATTTTTAATGTTGTTCACCTACTATGATTAACTCTCCCCCTCTTGGTAATTCCCTAAAAATTGTTCTTTACCCCTCTCCAACTCCTCCTAGAATGAAAAAACATCCACATATATCTAGAAATGACTCAACAGACATAAATAAAGATAATAATACCCCATATAGATCAAGGACATAAACATTCTCCCAATATCAGGCTTGTGATGTGCAAGAAGAATCTACATTCTTGTTGAAGAAAAAATTCTAGTAATTAGATTTTTATTTTATTTTCCAAATCCTATGTCTCATCTTTGGGCTATCTATGATTCCTATTTACATAAAACATATGAATAACCTCACCCCATAACATCATATGAAATTGATCAATAACACTTAGTGGATTCTCTAAGTATGATACATCATTTTCAAGATCATAACTTTTATTTTATATCACATGTGAATAGTTGGAAAAAAACTACCAGAGATGGTATAAATGAAAAATAATAAGAATATAGCTAAAAATCAGAAACAAAGATAGCTGATAAGAAACTTCTGTGACTTTACCAGTGATTTCAGATGGCCTAACATACCTTATGGTGATTTTTTCCTATTTATCTGTTATCTAGTGACCCTACCATAGTGATGCTAATAAAAACACATTATAAATAAAATTTAATTCTATAGTATTCCCTAAATTATCCACATAATAAATTTGGTCATTATGCGTGATTATAATCTATTTTCTTATCTTCTTCACTTTCTTAAGAATGTACTAGATGAATATATTCATGATATTAGTTAATTCACCAATCTCTATCCAACAAATGGGAGAATACTTGTTTTCCCAAATAGAGCTTCATAGGTAACCATCTGTCTTAATGATTATGAACTATTATAATAGTAAAATTATAGCATATGGAGATGATTTTACCATGATCCACTGAAATCATGGATTCACACTCTAAAAATATCTTCTTAAATATGAATTATCCACTCACACGGACCATTTTCTATGGGTAAAAATTATTTCACAATATTTTATGTTAACCAAATTTCTATAGAACCACATTATAGAAACAATATGTAAATACTGGTTCACATTAAAAATAATATTTATAGTTTCACAAAAAATATTCACGATATCCCATATATATCTTTCTAACCTTTTTTTATTGAAGAGTATTCTTAAATAGTTAGGATGTATTCCATCAAGATTCGGTGATCCATTATCCCCCATAATGTAACATGAATTATTAATGCTGTTAGTAGGATTGTCACAAATTCTATTATAATTTTATATCATTTCAAAAATGGTTATGGGTGTAGATCAAATTTTTCTACAATTCATTTAAGTTCTACCTTTACTTTTTGATTGTTATGGAACTAGACACAAATCCTATAATACCATTTTAATAACCATCAATAATAAATATAAATTAATGTCATTATTAATCATTGTGATTATAGGATGCATGACCCTTCGAGAAGAATGGTATTATTTCATGAATCTTTCCCACATACTAATTGGTATAACAATATTACTGTTGTGATATAAGAAGGATAAGGAATTTTGAAATAAGTCTCATTGAGTGACATCAACCATAACTCATCCTCTTCTTTTTTCACCTATTGAGGGAGAATAATTCAACTAAGAATATATTCCATTGTATTTACCTTGACATAAGAATATTGAATATTAAAATAAAATTAATGGTAGAATTTCAAAAAACAATATTTCTTGAGATTCAAAAATAATCTTGGAAAATATGTATTTTTGAGCTTTTTTTTCCATAAACACCATGAAGCACTCACTATATATATATTGCATCCATATAATTAATATTTGAATGATAATGAAAAATTAAAAATATTGGATAGGGTAATTCTTTATTTTAGAAGTAATTTTATAGAAACCTATTCCAATACATTAGGATCCAGTATAGGGAAACAGTTTAGGATGATTTATGAAATATTACAATACACCAAAAATCCCTCACCTAGGTGATATAAGATGAGAACCAGAGCTAATATCAAATGAATCTCTATTTCCTAAAAAGATAATTCATATTTATATGATAAGATTTATTTATTCCCATTTATGGTTTATTTAATAATTGGAGTATAGATCATGGGAATAAAGTGAATGAAGTTGTGATTATATCTCACAAGCCCAAGGAAATAGTGAACCTCAATGAATTTGTTAGGTATTTAAAATTAATTACTAAATCGACCTTATTATTATTTAGAAAAATAAATGAATAAAACATAAAATTCCTATGGAGTTATAAAATCTAAAATATAGAAACATAATTTAAATATATTTTAATAGAGATGATGATCCCATAAGACATCCACAATGATATGAACATGCTGAACTTGACTGTTCCATGACCTTGAATAGTTAAGGATATCAGGTACAGGGATTAGAAAAAAGGTGTCTAGAAATATATAAAAATTCCATTCATTAATAAAAAACTTAATGAGTGTTTTTTGGGTCAAAAGTCATTAAAAGATATATATATTTCACAGACCTTCTTCAAAAATACAATATAGGGATTTCTATTTACCTAAATCAAATTTTATTGTGACATTTCAATAATTGATAACCACCCTTACCCATTTAATTGATCAAAGTTGTATTTAATTATAGGAAAAGTGTACTGGTTGTTGATTTTTACCCGTTAAACTTTTGATAATCTTTATAGAAGTGTAGAATCACATCATCTTTCTTAGTGGAAAGAACTGGAGAACCCCAAGGTGAAGTGTTAGGTTCAGTGAATCTTTTTTACTAATAATATTCAAATTGAATATTTAATTACCTTATGTTTATTGGTTCAATATGATACAATGTAATTAATATTGATTAAGTTGATGGTAAATTATACTTCTCACTTTGGAGTTTCTCATAATAAGTCTTTATATAATGGATATAAATATAAGTACACCACTTCAGTTAAAATCTAACATCCATTAGGCTCCACTACTTAGAGAATGAGACCATCTATTTTTGATGTAATCTTCCCAATATATTTATGATCAGTACATAATACATGATCCTATAAATACTACATCAAATTATGTACTCATTGAATACATACATGATATGAGAAATATACTCTCCCATTATAGTAGTCAAGAAAATCACAAAACAAGGTTAAATTTCCCTTTTAAAAATGAAATAAAGGTTTTCATATTAAGAACTATAATATCTTATAAATGAATAAAAGATTCCATTAAAAATGAAATAGGAAAAAAAAAATTATTTTTCCCCACCCTTTTCCTCAATGTAGTATCGAGGTTCATATATGATGGTGTTTTTTCTATATTATGCTCAACAATCAGGAAAAATTTGTCAAAAATAAAAGAATGCGAGAAACATATATCAAATAAATCACATAATAATTTCTAATAAACATGTATATTACCTATAAAAGTAGTGGTTTCAACTCTATAATTAACTCCCTATTTCACTATACCAAAAATATTTATCTCTTCCATACAGTAACAATGATATATAAATCCGTCACTAATGACTAAACTATTGATATTAGAACTAACAACCCCATCAATCTCCCAAGCTGGATAGTCAAGATAGAGTTTGACTCCTACCAATATATAATAAAACATATTATTCCATGTATTATTGAGTTTTCTAAGGTATATTCACAACACACTTGGATATTCCCCATGTAACACCTTGAGTTGTTAAGAAATAATTTTGTTCGATTGTGTATATGACATGTACAATTGAGCTTAAATGACCAATGAAATATACTATTTAAATATGATAATTATAACGTAGCCATCAAATTGGTGGAAATGAATATAAAAAATTAACTTATTAAAATTATATAGATTACAAAAAAAAATTAAATTCATTGGCTATCAATTTATTAGTAATGAAACAACAAATCATTTGAAAGTAAAAGAAATTTTTTTCTAAAATAATAGTTTTGTGCACAAAGGGAATTATTTATTTTAATAAATTAAATAAGTCACTAATGGTCAATTATTTTAACGAAATTTTAATATTATATATTAAATAAAATGTTTTATCATGCATTTAATATTGTTGGTAAGAATGGGATAATAATAAATTTAATTTTATGCTTAACAACTGTATTTTTATAAAAAGTCATTTCATCACATTTTTCACACTTATTATAAATTTATAATTTACTACATTTATAATTTTTTTTAAAATTAATTTATTTTTTGAAATAATAAAGTCAAAAATATCTTAAAGAAGTTTATTTATATTTTTTTTGAAATGTTCTTTTTCTGATTAATAATAAAAAATACTAATTTATTATCAAAACTCTATTTTCATTTAAAACATTTATTTTAATTGGCTGATATTTTGTGATATACATATTTTCTAAAATAAATATAATATTTTTAAAATTTTGAGTTGCATAGATCATTGTGTTTATATTGAAATACATGAACAATGAGTTTATCTTGTGTTACATGTAACACTAAGTGTAGCATACGATACATGCTACACTATGTTTATTCAAAATATTACATACTATTCAAATATTATTATATAATATGATCGTTATCACCTAGATATTGGAATAGAGTGTATGAATATGAGTTACTAAATTTTGACAATATATGTTCTAAATATGTATATAAAATTAATTATTTAGAAATCAATTAATTATAAACCAAAATATACCATATTTGGAAATAATGGAAATACTTTTCTAAAATATTATTTGTCTTTAAAACAAATATTTTAAATCAATAAATTTAAAAAATTAATTTACGTGAGTGATTAAAATGGAATTCATATATTTTATATTCAATCAAAATTATAACACTCAACTTATGGGTTTTCTAGACAAGAGATAAGAAAAACAATCCAATTCTACAATTAAAAAGATTATTATTCAAAATAGTAATTTCATCATTTTGTTACGCTCATAATTTAAAACCATTTCTTAACAAATTTAGAAAATTTGTATTAAAAATAATTTATATTTTTTAATTATAATGTTTTAGTTATCTTAGTGTGTTTTTTTGATAATTTTCTAAAATGTGAATTTTTTGATGAATAATGAAAAATATTTAATTTGAAAGAAAAAATGCATTCTTGCTCAAAATATTTATAAATATAAATTATATTTTAATTCTATTTGAATTAATATTAGTTATTTTATATATGTATTAATCAATTTTTTGTCATTCTAATGTTTTTCGTATGGAATTTTTATATATTGTCCTTGTAAACTTTTGAACATTTTATTTTTGAAAACCCATTTTCTTGTCATGTCCGTGGGATTAATTTTAAATTAAATACTTCCAGTTTTGTGAATATAATTTTAATAAATGGATTTAATTTTTTTTTAATTATAATAATTTATTTTTTATAATATTTTAATCCAAAATTTTTTCTATAATGAATATTAAAAATAGTAAGAATTATTTACTAGGGTTAATGTAAAAAAGAGTTTACTTAGGTGATAAACTAAAAATATGAGTGTTACAATAATGTATTTTATTAAAAATCAATATATTTTCATGAAATATAAATACCTTATAATTTATTATTCTTTATAATAATCCATTTTTACCCTTTTTACATGTTAAAATTGTGGTTACACCATTCCTTTCTAATAAATTACTTATTTTCCACACACTTAAAATTTAAAAGGCCAGCCACTCCTGTATCCCATTAACCCAACAAAATACCTCAGTTTCGAAAAATATATAACAAAATTACTTATCCACTTACCTTATCTAATAATGGAACCTTATTATTTAAAAAAATCTAACATATGAAGGATTTTGGTGCCAACATAAGGTGGTTACTCAAAAAAGATGTATCATTCTTCAAGAATGTTTTTATTTTATTTCTTTCTTCACATCATTAAATTATTATGAAAAAAATGATATAATAACCGCAATATCCTAAATATAATGAAATATTTTTATGATAATTATATGACCTACATCCATCCACACTTATATCAACTGGGTTATGGAATCAATATTCATTTGTACGGTGGACTACCGCCTCCCGAACCGATGTCGTTCATTTTTTTCTATTAGAACCTCTCACATTTGGGTATGATGATGTATATAAATCATATATATTATATTTATGAATTAATAATTCCAATTTAGTAATTATATCATATATTTTTTTACTTTCCATTTTTTAAGGGATACCATAACGTCGCTTGTGTGTATGAAAAACTACAACATCTCGAAGCGACGTGCTTCGTCTTTCACAAACGGTTCACATGAATGGTGATAAACATAGATATAATTAATATATGCAATTTAAATCAAATGATAAATATATTCATGATATATTTATCATTAGGAAAATATAATACATCATTTTACTTTGTACCTTTTTACTCTTTGAAGGATGATAACACCATTTGTGTACATGCAGACTACCACCATTAGTAAGTGACGTGACTCACTATTCATCACCACACAACGTGAAATATATATATAAGTACATTTAGTGAATTAATATTGTATTTATGAATTTTTTATCATTATGTAAAGATAAAATATTACATACCTCCTCTGTATAATTATTGTTGAAAAATGGAAATGTTAATCTTACGTACATAGAGCCTACCCTCTCCCTGATTATATCATACATAATTTATCTAAACAATAATTAATGATAGGTCCTAAAATTATGATTTATTTAAAATATTATAATTATATCATTATAAATATTTTGGATATTATGTAATCCTTTTCAATGTCATAGGAACAGAAATAACGTATCAAAATATATATGAATTGCAAAGAGGATATTACACGAAATGGAATTTTTACAATGAATTGGAAACAATGTTTAATAAATGGTCCTAATTATACCATATAGGTTATATTATAAATAATTATAGTTATATAATATATTTATAAAAAATATATATATTTATTATATAGTAGGTTTGAACCTGTAAAATGGAAGTAATGACTTAATGTAAGTAATTTATAGTGTCTCTTTTATTTCTGGGAGAAATTAGAAAATTCACCCCTCTTTTATTTTATATAGTGCATATAATTACATTTTATATGTTATATAAGTAATCTTATTCATTTCATTATATTTAATGTTTCATTTTTAATTCTTTATTAGGGATTATGATCCAAAATATTACTAAAGCGGTAAGGAATTTTCATCTCACATTTTACATCTGTGAGACATTTGAAATATTAACCATAGATTTTTTTATGTGGTTCATATACAATCCAATAATATATTTTATGATTATTATAATTCAATATATTGGTATTTACATATGCATCTATAAATATCACATTCATCGATATTAAATTTTTTCTTTACTAAAGTGTGAAATATTTTATGATACAATAACGTAATTTATCGAAATTATTTATGATTATGTTTATAAAGATAAAATATTATCTCTCAATAATGGCATGAATTTTATTCTCTTATGGTTATTTTATTATAATAAATTTTTCCCCTTAATTACCATATCATTATGTACTCATGAGTTCAAATGAATGTTTTTTATAAAAATAATCTTTATTTATATCTTCGGTCAAAAACCACTTTTCCTTTATGAACAATGTTGTCTATTTTTTCTAAATTTTTTTAATTATTTTTAAATGGGTTTGGTTAAAAAACATTATTCCCATGTTATACTTTTTCAAAAGTAGTTTTCATGTCATTTTTTAAAACATCACTCATTTAGAATTTATAGAAAACGTGAAAGGAATATTTGTCATAACCCATTCAGAATGAAAGGTATTTTATACTATTGTTACCAATCAATGTTTTCATGGTTACTTAATAATATTAAAAGACTATTTCATAATAAAATTCTTATGAATTGTATTTTGTTATAAAATTATTTTTTAAAGTGGAAAATATATCTTTCCCAATAAATTTTCCATGTGATTTTTCTTTCAAAATAATTTTCCATATAAGATGACTTCATTTAATGTGAAATATGATTTATAGGGGATATGATCCAAGGATACCATTTTTACTCTATCTCTAAATAGTTTATATTAACCATGACAATTGTTTTTTGAAACCTATATGTTTAATGTGGGATATTCTAAGAGTGAAAGATAAATTTTTTATCATACCCATATATCTTCCATGGGATATGATATGATGACATGATTATAAAACATATCTATTTTTCATAGGTTATGATATGATGAAATGTTTCTAAAACACATTTATGTTCATAGGATATGATTTTATGAGTGAATCAGGACCTGGTGGTACACATACGTATGATTCTCATTATGTGATGTGATGGACCGATATCTCCCTTCAATTCATTGGGTAAAAATTAATATTATATGATCTCAAGGGTTTATAATGGGTTATCCCAAGCCAAAATAGGCCATATGGTAGGTTATCACAATATTGAAAGAGGTTATCCCATGATTGGAAGAGGTTATGTGGGAGGTAATATCAATCCAAAAAAAAGGTACATGGGAGTTTATCCCAAGACTATAGATGGTACATAGGAGGTTAGCCAAAGCCTAACTTGTTATTAATTTATTTGTTGGTAAACTTTATATAAGACTTTCTTTTATTATGTATATGCGCCAATTACATGTATTATTCCTGTGTTATTCTATCATGAATATATTATTTGATTTCATTATTATTCATGTCTTATGACCTTCTAATTATTATTCCACTCATTAAGATGTTTTTCTTTGATATGCATGGTATTGATTCAATTGTTAGGATCATGTTATCATAACCTTATAGTGACATTATAGTAATGGATTTCCCAAACTTATCTTTATTAAGAATATGATCTCACTCTTTCTCATATTTAATTTCTAGAGGTTATGAAGAATGGTTATAAATAGGGTATGTATATGAAGAGTACATAATGGAGATATATTTAAAGGAGACACTAAATATATTTTCTAAAATAAGAAGGTGGTGTAAATAGTATCTAAATACACTAAACTATAATAGTAATAAGACATATGTTTGTGTAATGTAATGAATATTATTTTTAAAAAATGTAATATCCATGCATGTGGAGATTGAGATGCTTTAGGTGTTACCAGTGGAAAATTTGAGTTAATCCTTATAAACTAGGATAATAAAATTCATTAATGACTCTAAGGATATTTATGAGTATATATTTAGGGATACTATGGAGGATAAGTCTAAGGATGGGTCAATGCATAATAAAATGCCATTGAATTTTGGTTAAGGATAGAGTGAGGGGTTTCTATAAAATTACATAATTGTCTAGATACTACAAGTTGATTCTCATTTTCTATAGAGGTACTTAAGGGTAATAATGATGAAAAAGAAAAATTGATATGGACTTGATCAGAACCCGGTGCCTAAAATCATACCTTGAGGCACAACTAGTTTGAAACCACCAGGGGATATTATATGTTAATTCACAGACTCTTTACAAACCATTATGTTAGATTTAAATATATGTTGACTATTAATGACCTAGGATAAACATATGGATTCATAGAATAAAATTAATTTGTCATGATTTAGACATCCTATAGGTGATTTTTTATGATCATGTGGTTTTACACAATTATTAGTTTTATTCACAATATAATTTTTTTTACACTGGATAGAAATAAAAGGGATCATGTTAATGTTGAATATGATTGATAATTTGGGGATTATAAGAAACCAAACTGGATGATTATGTTAGATACTGATATTATAATTTTTCCTATTTAGTTATAATGACATAAGATTATTAATATACACCTAAACCTACTATAAGGCTCAAAAAAGAAGAGAATGAAAGAGTTATATGATAGTTAGGGTAGTGGAGACCTTTAAGGAATGAGGAATTATTTTCCTATATGTTTATAATGTGGGAGGAATCACTCATGGGAATGTCTTATAGGAATGAGAAGATATTTTTTGTGTGGAAAAGATGAAAAAAGTTAAAGTAACTACATTGAAAAAATGAAAATTTCGGTTAACTCAATGGATACGAGTAATGTTCTCCATATGGATTCATCGATAATTGAATTTTTAAAATGGGAAAATTAAGGGAATTATAAAAAATGATGTCCTCATGGGAAATTTCATGATTATAAAAATTATGGTTGTATAGGTAATGGTTTTCTGTTTAAGATGAAGACATAATGAATGAGATATGAAAGTAAATAAGTAATGAGGAATAAGATAATAATTCTATGTTAATGGTTTGAGAAGGAAGTGGTGTGATTGAAATATTATGGTATTAAATTCAAGGATTATGTTATAAAAATCATGAAATATATAAGTATTGTTTAGTATACATATTTCATTAAGGATTTGAAAAAATAAGTTAAACTATAATGATGTACTAAAAATGTTATTTAATTTTAAGGTGATAATTAAATTATAGGAAGATAACCGTTAACTTGTTCTAGATTTTGAGATAATGATTTTGGGACAAATAAATACAGGATATGAATTTTTAAATTCTGTATATAAAATCTTACCCCTCTCCAATAGCCTGAGAAGTTGGAGGAACATTACTTGTCCTTAAACGAAGTCCTCAAGGAACTAAATATTGGAAAGTAATTCCATGGAAATTATTAATAGGTGGGGTATGATTTTACCTTTAAAATTAAAAACCCAAAAAAATTGCATATCAGAAGACTAATACATGATGTATGATTATCAATGTAAAAGAATTGAAAGTAATACCATTTCTATCAAAACCCAATTTCAAAAGTGTATTGAAACAGAAGACTACAAAACATGAAAGTACACAGTGGATAAAAACCAACAAAACTCAATGAAAACAACATAACCCCAAGATTCATCATGATCCAATATCTAATTCCACAAAAGATCCTATGTGTCATGACTCATAACTTAAGAAGTGTGATACTTTACCTTTTCTTGTGTCACGATGAAAAATATCTTCAAAATACCCAAATCTCCATAGTAGGGGTGAGTAATGAAAGTAATATTGTTTCCCTCAAATTACTTACTTACCCAAAAAAATTGGATAGAACAAGTTAGCACATTTATATAAAACAATTTATATAAAAATCATTTGAAATAGTTCAAAAATTTATCACAATGCTAGAAAATTCCAAACCTAAGAATTTTTTTCAAATAATGCAATTTCCATGGAAAGAAACCAAAAATATAATTCTAACCATTTCATTAATTTAATTGTAATTAACCTATTCAATAGTATATAAGCATGCGCACACACGCTCACATCCACACACATACATAGTGTTACCATTGAAAGAGGAACATTCATGTCCAAACCCATCCCTTTGATTGTTGTACATTCAAGACTACTATCCATACCCTTATAAACATGAATAACCATTTAAACCAACACATGGAAATAGAACCATTTCAAATCCAATTCGAGAAATTCAACAAAACAAAACCATTATTGAAAATAAGAATAAAAAATCATTTTAATAAAACTAACCCTTTATGGAAAACCATTTTTCCAACAATATATTTAAATAAAACTATCCTTTTATTTTATAGTTTTTACATGAATAAAAACTAAGTCACCATTTTAAAATCATTATATTAATATCACTCTACCAAAATCTCATTTTACCAATGCACTCACTTTTTCACATTTCCAAAATTCATCACCAAAGAAGGGTTCTTACAATCATTGTAGAAAAATTACACAATAAATTTGAAAAGATATCAATTTGAAATAATTTAATATAAATATATCAAGTGGAGTTGACAGTGAAGCCACCAACATTAGGATTTATAGTGAAAATAAAGAACAACACTAAAACTCCAATGAAGACAGGTTGAATATCCAAAAACATGCATTAAATCTTACTATATATCCCCAAAAAGTCCAAATCAAATAATATTTTTCATAAAAAACCACATATATATCCACTTTGTAACTAGATCGATAAAACTAAGAGAGAGATATAGTGAAATATATCTAATTCAAATTACAAAAAATACCTTAAACTATGACTTACCTTGATAGCTAGGATCGAACACACCATGAAACACCACCATTTTGCTTCCAAATCGATGAAGAAAACATCATTTTACTTTGAATGGGATAAATACCTAGTTTGGGTTGAAAAAGAGGTGAAAATTGGTATTAAAACCGAAATCATACCTACATCCACTGTTTTGGATCTTGTTTTTAATCTATGGATTGTTTGGAAAAAAGTGTGATAGTTGTGCACCATGTTGTTCCTCAATGAGGAGCCTCACATGGTTGGGTCACACTATTAGAAATCCATGTTCCATCCATAAATAAAACCATTCTTCCATTTTTCATGGTTTAACCTTGGAAACCACATTATTTGGAAAAATTGAATTCCTACGCATGCACCTTCGTCTTATCATCTATCCCATTATGACAAGGTTGTTGTAGCTGTTGCATGGTCTCTACAAACTGTACACCAACCATGCACCATTATAAAATCCCAAAATAAATTCCATAATTATTCCAAACCCTCCAAAATTTCACCCAAACACATTATATACATAAAATAATTATATGAAGGGTTACTTTCTTTAATCCACTGATGCTCTAGGAGAGTATAGACCACAATAAAATAGACTAATGATTTATTGAAAAGGTTTATTATGATATTATTGATGAAATGTAAAATATTTTTCGATTTATGTAATATATAAAATAATATATGTTTTAAGAAAGTAATAAAGAAGAATGTATATTTTAAATAAGGTTATATGGTAATTTAAGTTATTACCATGTTTTAATAGAGTACATGATAAAGGTATTCACATTCTTGGTATGTTACAATCAAGTTATACTATATTATATATGGGGGATTAATGTTATGTTTATTTTTAGAAATCTATTGAAATTATTTATAAATTTTAAATTTCGGTTGGGTTTTTAGGATTGAAATTTATGGAGTAGTTGAAGTTCAACTTTAGATGAGTTAATAGATATTAATGTGTTACTTAACCATATGATTATTTACCCATATTAGATAACCAATGTTAATGTTTTTTAACATGATAAGGAAAGAATAGATTTGGATTATAATATGGATATTGGGATCCTTTAATAAATCAGGAATAAATAAAAATGATATTTATTTTATTGACATAGAGATGAATTATAAATTTACCAAAGTAAAACAAAAGGATGAAATAATTTTTATGATTCAAAGGAAAGATAACACCTTGGTGTATTGATCCATTTGAAATTATTGACCATATCAAGATGGTATCCTATCAATTTATTCGTCTAAAAATCCCTGATTAGGTTCAATATGTATTCTATATATATCTCATGAGGATGTATATACTATTTTTATAACATTTAATGAACTTTGTGGCCATTCAAAAAGATCATGATATTCCTTATGAAGAATTATTATTATATATTATAGATTGTATAGATAAATTTTTTTGAAATAATACCACTCACTCGATCAATTTTTTTCTGAAAGAACCAATATCTTGAGAAAGATACATGGGAACATGAGAATTTAATGAGGTACAATAACCTCAATTTTCTATACCAAAGTGACAAATCACTAGGGAAAAAATCATTTCAGAGGGTTAGATTGTAACACCATGGGATCTTGTGATTTTATTAAAATAAATATAATATTTGTGAATTTTTTTTATAAAAAAAATTATGATTTTAGCTTTAATTACACATACCATTGAGTTTATCTTTCTTTACATGAGACACAATGTGTATCTTGTGATACCCACTACATTTAGTTTAAACGAAACATAGAAAACAATAAAAATATTAATATTTTTAATTTGATAGTAATCTCATAGCCGTTAGAATGGAACATATTAATATTATTAACTATGTTATGAAAATATTTGTACTATACATGAATACTAAATGATTTTTTGGATACCAATTAGTTATAAATTAAAACAAAAACTATTTGGAATTAGAAGAATTATTCTTATGAAAACTATTTTTTGTAATCAAACTTGTTTAAACTAGATAAATTTAAAAAAATAACATTGGGAGAATTATTTTAACGAAATTAATATATCTTATATTAAATTAAAATATAAATATCCATATTATGTGTTTTATATACAACATATATTAATAAAACCAATTTTACTCTTAAAATATTATTTTCATAAAGAGAAATTTTGTCACCATTTTTACACATAATTGAAACATATTTATTTTGAATTTTATAAATTTTATTAGAAATTTTTTTCATTTTTGAAATAATAATTTGAAAAATATGTTAGGTTGAGTTTTTAATAATTTTTTGAAAATAATAATTATTAATGAATAGTGAATAATATTAAATTTTAATTGAAAATCGCATTTTCGTTTAATTTATTTATAAAGTGAATATTTTTTAAATTAGTTTTAAATTAAAATTATTTCAATTACAAAAATATTATTCAAATTTAGGTATTTCATTATTTTTATTTGAATTGTGATATAAAACCTTCTATTCTTTTGAATATTTTCACTTTGAAAACCCATTTTCTCATTGCACTAGTATAAAAAATATAAACGAAAATTTTCCACATTTTTGAGTTCCAATTGGAAAAATGGATTCCTTAGTTTTAATAATAATGATTTATATTATTGAATATATTCAAATTATATTTTTACCATAATTAATATTAAAAAAATTATAAATTATTTTATGTGGTTAAGGTAAATATGGGTTTACTCTGGGGGTTTAACTAAAAAGGTATGTGTTACAATGACATAAAAATGTATAAAATTTATTTTAAGGAAATATATAAGCTCTATAATTTATAAGGATATATAATAATACATTTGTTTTTATTTTTTCATTTGAAAAATGTTGGTGCATTGTTTCTTATCAATGTATTACAAGTGGGCCACTCACCTATCTTATAAAAGGCCACACACTCTCCTATCCTACTCACAAATCCAAAACCTTTCTTATTAGCCAATACCAGCCCAAATTAAATTAAAACTCCTATAATATAATCCTATAATCCCTAATTATTTCATAATTCTATCCTAGGATATATTTTGTTGCAAACCTAAGGATTTCACCCAAAAAAGAGGTAACAATCTTGAACAAATATTTTTATTTTATTTATTTATCTAAATACATAAATTATTATTAAACCATGAAGTTATAGTTAAATCATCATATTAAATATATTGTTATGTATTTATGTAAATTTAATTATGTAAAACCATCCCCACTTCCATCAAATGAGTTATGATATCATCATTCATGTGTATGATAATCTACAACCTTGTGAACCGATGATGTTCATTTTTTCCATCACTAAATCTCACGGAAAGATATGATGATGGATATAATTTATATATATGTTATTAATAAAATTATTATAACTATTTATTCAATATATATTATATAACTTTATTATTTTCCTTTCTTTAATTGATACGATAACGGAACTTGTGTGTACGGTGAACTACTACCTCATGAAGTGATATGATTCGTCTTTCAATAAATCATTACATGGAGGGTGATAATGATAATATTAATGATAATATTTGATATAAATGAAAAAACTATGAAATTAATGAAATATTTATCATTTTAAATATATAAAACATCATTTTATTTTTTACCTTTTCACATATTGAAATATGATAACGTTGTTCGTGTACGTGTGGACTATCTTATTCATAAAGAGATGTGACTCTCTTTTCATCACCAAACCAAATGGATGATATATATATCTATATATAAATAATTAATATGGTATTTATGCTATTATTATTTTTCAATGAAAAAATATTACTGACCATATTTCAATAATGCTCATTGAGAAATGGAATGGTTACTCATGCATACATACAACCAACCATCTCAATGATCGTAAAATACTTCATTTCTCAAAAAAATTCATAAATGGTATAAAATGTATGATTTTGGTATAAATAGTGTAGTTATATAATGATTAATATTAGGGATATAATATAAACATGATCAGAGTAAGAGTACAAAAACCTATTAGAAAATATACAAAAAACAATGCATTTATTAACAGAAACATGATTTTAACAAGAATTTGTAATAAACAGGTAACATATGGTCATAAGAAAATATAATATTATAATATATATATATATATGTAATTTATATTCTATAATATATTTATAATAAACTTATATTAATAATATAGAAGGTTCAAATGTGTATAATGAAAACAAAGACTTATGGTAAGAGATTTATAGTCGCTCTATTATTTCTGGGAGTCGTATGAAAATTCACCACTAATTTCACATATATGGTTTATATAATAAACCTTTTTAATTTTATATCATAAATATTCTCATATTAATTATAATCTATGTTAGATTTTATTCTATACTTAATTTTTTCTAACGATCCAAATGATTATTTAAGAGATAAGGGATTTCGTCTCAATTTATTACCTCTTTGAGATACATTCGATATTCACCAACTATTTATTTTTGTCTTGTTTATAATTACCATGATTTTATTTTAGTATTATTATCATTAAATTTATGGGGATTTGAAAATCATTTATAGAATCTCTCTTTCATGGGGAATACATTTCTAATTTACCAACTTAACAATTATTTTATATTACAATATAACTATTTATCAGGATTGTTTATGATTTAGTTTCCAATGATAAAATATTATCTCACAAGAAAAACATGAATATTATTCACCTCTAGTAATTTAATTTGAATAAATTTTTTCTATTAATTTCCCTCACTTCATGTACTCAATATATCAGTGTATTTTTTTATGGAAAATCATCTTTATTTCACTCTTCGTTTGAAAGACCGTTTTCCAACCAAAACCTTGTTTGAATAAAATGGTTTATTTTTATTAACATTATAAATTTTTTTATTAAATAAATTTGTATCCATTTTAGAATTAAAAAAAATTAAAGGGAATATTCATGTAATTTTCAAAAAAACCTATTAGGATTTTACCCGACATATAAAAGCTATTTTTTCCATAACTTGTATAACACGAACTCTATTTTCCCCTTTCTAATAACTCAATGTTTTCAATATTACACTATAAGTTAAAATTTAATTTTGAATGAAAATTAATATGAATTAATTTATGTTTTAAAAGTAATTTTAGAAGTGGAAAGGCTATCTTCTTAATGAAACATGACAAGTAATTTTTATTTCAAAATGATTTTCCATATAATATAACAACCTTTGATACCGCTTATTCTTATAGTAGATATGATCAAAGGATACCATTATTATTCTTTAGGAATGGTTTATGTTTATGAAGAATAGATATTTATGAAAATAATATATTTTACATGGGTTATATTATGATGAAATGATGAATGTTTATGAAACACATATCTTTTCCATGGATAATGTTATGATGAAATTATTAAACATTTATAAAACCTAGATAATTTAAAAAAAATATGATATGATTAATTGTTAAAAAAACCCATTTAATTTCATTTGTTATTATATGATGAATGTTTTATTATTTTATGCCACAAATACACAGGATTCTCATTATGTGATAGGTGGGACCTATTTCTCTATCCAATGCATTATGAAACAATAAAACTTATATGATGTCAATGGTATATTTGAGGATAACCTAATCATAAAATAGGGTAAACGAGAGCGTACCCCATGCCTAAAAGATGGTAAATTAGATGTCATACCATTCCCAAAGGAGGGTACACGAGAGGTAATCACAACTCCAAAGAAGGTATATGGGTTCTTATCCCAATCCTAGCATGCTATGAATTTCTTCATGGGATCCCATGAAATATTATTTTCTATGATTATATATATTCAACAATTCCATGTCATATGCCTATTTTATACTCTCCTAGATCATGTTTTTTTCATTATAATTCATTTCTTATGAATTGTCAATCTTTATCCCATGCCAAAAGATTTAAATATTTTATATGCATGGTAATGTTTTCAATTAATAGGATCATGTTATCATGAAACTATTCACATGTTATGCTTATATTTTTCACTTTTTTACCCTTTTAATGAATCCAAGAGAAATATTTCTTATTTTTCATTTCCCCATGTAATGTAGAATGGTTATAAGAATGGTATTCCTATAAAGAGTAACTAATGGGTTTATCTTTAAGGGAGACATTAAGATCATTTATGAAATAATATTATGGTGTACCAAGTCTCAAAATACACTAATGTATTATTGTCATTAGTTAATTTTTTTATAATGAGTCGAATATTCATATAAAAATATGTAATATTCATGTATTAGAATCCTTGGTCTCTATATTTACAAAGATTCATTTTGTTTCATATTTTTTAAATATTTAAATTATATAAAAAATATTTTTATTAGACCAATATAGGTCATTGTAATCAATTTCATGTTGTGGTTTGATATAATTTCTTTATACATAAGAAAATATTACTTTAGAAAACTTAGTTTTCAAATAATTTAGGTGTTTAATTTTAAATTAAATAATCCCACTTTATTGATTCGAATCTGGTATATTTTTTCCATATTTTAAATTTTTTTTATCAAAATTAATTAATAATTTCAACTATTTTTATTCATAATAAATATTAAAATTTTAAGAAAAAATCTCTTAGTTTAGGTTAAAATGGGTTTATAGAGGGGGTTAAACCAAAATATATGTGAAATATTTCATATTAGACTCTCCAAAATCCAATTTTCTATCAACATGTAATTTATATACTATACCAAAATAGAATATCAAGAAATTTTTAAGTATTTTTCTTGGGAATTAATTTACCATTTTTTACACTTTTGGGAAATCTCAGAGTGGTTTCCATCTAGGTACCCTCCCCTAAATATAAAATGGATCCTCCTCCCACATATATGCACACCTCTCAGGATAACTATCTCAGCCTAACCATAAAAACAACTCTCCCTAAAATCCTATCCACATTCTAGTGGTTTTAGTATTCCAAAAATTCCCACCATATGGTCTATTATAAGAGATCCATGGGAGGTTCTTCTAAGGGAATGTAATTATCATCAGAAAACTCTTTCTTTTTTACCTTCATACATTATCAAATTCAAGTGTGACTAAAAAAATTACAATATAATATCATTAGTACATCGAATTTATTGGGATGTTTTAACATTAATGTAATAATATTTTTCTATATCCTCCTACATCAATTGGGAAATAAATCCATCAATATTGTGTACGACATAAAACAACCCCAGGAACCAATATAATTGTTTTATATCACCAACTCACATGAAATGATGTAATGATAGAAATAATGAATATATATGATAAATAAGGATTTATATTAATTATATAAAATTAATATTTCATCCACTTCCACAATCCTTCCCCCATTATGTTAATGAAAACATCACTCATGCATACATAAGACCTACCATCTCTATAAATAAATGAGTTTAAATTTACTTTTATAACATTAAATAATGGTAATAAAAGTTTATATAATGAGTAAATATGCTATTTATAAATTTAATATTAATATATAAATTATTTAACTATATCTTATGCTCATGAACGACAACTTGTTCGGTGAAATGTGAATGAGAAAACAAAGAAGTTAACACTCGAAACAATGGTAATAATGATTTATTGTTAACCAAAAAATGACTTGATGTTATAATAAGATTATAGATGAGTTTATAATTATAAATATGGATCTATTATAAAATAATAACATGTTTAAAACCATTGTACACGAGTTTAAATCTTGTTCAATTGAATAATAACATGAGGTAAGGTACTTCATCTGAATTTCCCTTTATTGAGGAAAGTTATGTTGTTATGAAAATAATTTATATTATATGGTTTATATACTAAAAATTATACACAAATTATCATGAATAATTAATAATTCATGGTACATTATTTTCTTTTTTAGTTATTTCTTTCATATTTATTGGAATTCAATTTTTCTTAAATGTAAGGACTTTCATAACTCAATTTATTTTCATCAGGTTATATTAATTCTTCATTATATTTGAAAATATATGATTACATGTGTAAAAACATGTGATTATTTTATACTGTATTTAAAATTTATATGAGTAATTAAATTAGATTAACATAATCCATTTATTAATTAATTTCTACTTCAATGGTATGATCTTTGTAAGATATTTCATCTCAATGTCCACTCCATTGAAATATATATTGTTTTAATCTTATATTTATTTGTATGAGCTAAACCAAATAACCTATTGATATGATATATCATGAATATATTTATATTTATGTTATTATTGTTTCATTTGAATTTAATATATTTATGGGGGTCATTATTCCAATGTTACCTAAGTGTTAAGGTTTTTTTCTTCAATACGATTTTGTTTGAGAATGCTTAAGAGTCAATTAAAATTGAAGGAAATTATTTGATAATTATCTAGTATACCCATTTAATTTCCTTCCCCTATATTTATTAATTATTCTTTCAAGTAATTGTTCAATTTTCTTCTCTTTGGTACTTATAATAATTGAGAAAATGTTTTTTGGAAAATCGAATATTATTTCTCTTTAGGGTCGAAACTAATTTTTATTCTATATGCATGTTTTCTAAAACTATTTTAAATAATGTATTAAATTTTATGTTATTTTTTTAATTCATTTTTACCCATATTGTTTCTCATATAAATTATGTTAAAATGAATCTTCTTTTCATTTTTCAAAAAATGTAATTTTTTACCTTTTATAAAAAATGTGAATAGGATATTTGTTTTAATGTATTCTGTATGAATAGTATTTTCTAACCATCATGGAAACTAATTTATTGGAGTATTCCTTTAAAATTATAAAATTTTATTTTTAATTAAAAAATGTCCCTAATGTTCTATAAATTATTAGTTTTTGAAAGTGATATTTCGATGTGAATAGGGTTTTTTCCTAAGGAATGTTTTAATTATATTCTAATAGAATTTATATAAATAGGTGATAAGATCTCTTTATATTATTTATACAAAACTAGGGATATGATGTAATTATTCCATACTTATATTTATCTTGATGGTTTATGATCAGTTTCACTTGGAAAATTATTTGAATTCATTTTCCTGATAAATTATGATAGTCATTGACTTTCCCTGGAAATATTCTCTTTCTTGTGATAATTGGAATTACATATCCATTAAATATCCACATTATATATCAGGGGTTTTATTGTTTATTAAATAAAATAACATTTCAATATATACTTATTTAATGTGAATGTTATTTGAATTTTTAGGGAATTATTGATAAATCTGTATTCTTTTCTCAATACAGGTATTTAATGATAAAGAATATTATTAATGAATTAAATAATTCATTTAATATGTAAGGAATGCATTAGAAATGTAGTGAAAATTAAGTATTAGAATTATATATAACCATGATGCAACTTCAGGACCCATGAGACAATTTAATTGGCCAAAATAAATATTTTTTTATCCATAGTTTTGAACTATCTTTTTGAAAGGTCTTGATAGTATTGATATCATGATGTATGATATAATGATATATCATATTTTAAATTTCCTTCATGGGTAATTCACTTATTATAATCCATGAGTTTACTATATTGATATTATCTATGGATTGGCTTCACATTTATGTGATTAATTATTTGAAATTAGTTTAATATCATTTATTTTATTTCATATTATTATTTGTGGCAATGATTTTTATTAAATGAAATGTATTTTATTTTATATAACTTTTCATATTGATTATTCCTTATTTATTCAAGATAGATTCCACTATACGTAACCCTTACTATGAATCTGTACTAACTGTTTATTATTTTCCTTTCACCTAGATATGAAGGAGTCTTTAAAAGTTTTCAATGATGAAAAATATTTAATTTAACTATGTTTTAATTTATATTTTTTATTGTAATGTGAGATTGTAGTATGTATCTATTTTACCAAGACTAATAAACTATTAATTCTTTTATAATGAAATCCCTATCATATTTTGGAAAAGTAAAAAAAGTAAACATTGGATCAGAGTTACTCGAGTCGAAGTATTTATAGTCTGTAATAGAGGAAGCATAGTAGAAACCTTGGGAATTAGATTTATGAAAAACTATAGTAGGCGATATAGCCCTATATTAAACTTTTAGGATAATAATAAGTAAAGGATAATATCATACATTTATAGTAAGGTAGATATTATGTAGTTTTCCAAGATATACTCCACTTTTTAGATACAACCAATATATTTGGCTCGGACACATTTGTACGTAGGGATAATAACACTAAAAAGGGATTATTGGGATTTGATTTGACTATCACATATTTTATGAAAAAGGGCCCTGATGAACACCTATTTGATACTCCCAAGGGATATTGTTGGATTAATTAACATTATAATTAGCAACCATCAAGAATAATTTGAAAAAATGATGAAAACGAATGTCATAGGCTTAACCTAAGGGTCCCTTGATTGAGAATAATGTTTCTTGAGTTATACATCCAATAAATGATTTTTCATAATCATGATTTTTTTTACTCACACAATGATTTCTATTTTTCGTCAGTGGATAGAACTTGGAAGAATTATATTAGCACTGAATATGAAAAACACTGCGATGATTATGAAAAAAATGGTATTATGACTGGACTAAAAAATATCATGATTATTTTTAATCAATTATCCTGATAAATGATTAATAAAATTGACCTTAACTAATGCTTTGACTCAATAAAGAATATAATGATAGATCATATTGAGATATCTAATTGTAGAGATATTTGAGGAGTGAAGGGTCAATTTTCTTCATGTATTAAATTTGGAAATTACACCTAGGAGAATATGTCAAAGGAATACAAAAAATGTTTTATCTGTAGAAAATAAGTGAATAGTGAAAAAAAATTCCAAGGAAAATTTAGGATATTAATGAAGATAAGTAAATTTCATCGTTGAGATACATTTATATTTCATTTTATTTTATTTGGATAACCTACACAATATATAAGTTAATTACATTTTTAAAGGATAAATGCAAGATAACGGAAGGAACTGCGTTGATGTAAGAGGGTTGATAATTTTCTATTTGGATTTAATAATTAATTTTTAGTAGTATTTTTATCATAATATTAGAACATATAACAACTGTGTCAACTATTTCAAGTATATATGTACTCATATAGGACTAACTAAAGAATTATGGATACCATCATGGGTTTATGAGTATATGGTTGATAATATCTACAATGCCATAGACACACATTTTTAGATTTTAAGTGACGGTAATTCCATGTGATTAATGGAATATTTGGAGAATTATATTTGGATTAAGTTATATATAACCCTTAGGTTCATCATAAAGTATTGAATGAGGAAAATTTTACTCTTTATATGTTTAAAGTTTTTAAAAAAATTTAGGGATAATATAATCATTTATTCAAAAGTTAATAATAGTCAATTAAGGTTATTGGATTTCATGGAAAAAATAAATCTTATGTAAATCTTTAGGGTTAAATAGATATTTTATGACTAATGTTATTCTTTATGATATTCATAATTTTTTTGGAAAATTTATATGTTTTATATTAATAATGTTATATAAAAATAACAACCTTGATGATGGGAAAAAACTTATAGCATATGGCGAGTCCATGGATGTTGAACCCACTATTGAAGGGAGATAAGGGTGAACCTCCTACCATATCCCATATGATGTCCCTGTTAATATGAAATTATTTTTACAAAAATACATATGGAACTGATTAAGTTAATCATTGGTAGTTACAATTGGGGTTTTGGATATTAATGTGTTATATTTTATAACATGTACTAACAATGTTAGTTTTGGTTAATATTTAGAGATCGAATAAATGAAATTTCAATCTATTAATGATTTTATGATCTGTTAAATGTTAATTTTATTTTCTTAGGAATAAAAAAATATATCTTATATGTTCACTTCTATGAGTATAAAAGGAAGTTAAAATTAATCTAATCATAACAAAAGGATGAAATTGGGTTTATGAAAATAAGAACATATCATGTAAGTATATTTTTGTGTGTTTTCTGTCTTGATATTGAAATAATACCTAAACTAATGTAAAAGGATCTTGAAACAAAAACCATTTCCTATTATGATCATATATGATGAATAAATGGTATTTTAACCCATCAAGGATTTATGGTTTTGTGGTCATTATCTTTTTTCTTGATCATTCATTTTCTTTGGTTCAATGATCTATATAACTATCCATAATTATTCGTGATTTTATTCCATGTCCATATTTTCACATTCCACTTTTTTTTCACACTTGGGAACTTATATATGTATTTGTAGATGAGATTTGTACTTATATTTTTTCCTTTTAAATAGGAATGTTTGTTAATCTTATTATGAATATGGTTTTCAAAAAAGGTATTCTTAAATATAAAACACTTGATTTCAGTCTGAAAGGTCAAATTATGAGGATGGAATTCATTGAAATTGGAGAGAATGTAACATCCCGATTCACTAAAAGGAGAAAATTTTGTTTGATAAATCATAAAACTTGCAACACCAAGAATAAAAACCCAGTGAAATATATTATTTAACTTTAAATGTTATAACATAATAGTTAAATTGGTGGTTGTGAGTAGGAATTAATAAATTATAATATTTTATGGTTTTCAAACATAAAAAAAATTCATTTCTTTTCAACTGTTTAACAATGAAAATATAAATCTTTTGAAAGTAAAGTAAATGTTTCTTTGGAAAAAAAATTTATTCGTCAAATGTGTTTTTTGGATTAGTAAAAATATAGTCACTATTGGTGAATTTTTTTTTTAAATGGTTGGGGCCGAAGCCTCATTTTTATTAATAAAGTCACTATTGGTGAAATATTTTAATGAAATTTATATATTATATATTATTTTTTTTATCATACCTAAAAATAAATCCAATTTTATACTTAAAACATTATTATTCTAAAAATAGGTTTCCTCACATTTTAATGACTTATTTTGAAATTAGTTTTTTTAAAAATTTTATACAATAAATTTTAAAAAAGTAATTTTACTTTTTGAAATCATTATGTAAAAAAACCATAGGTTGAATTTTTGAGATTTTTTTGGAAGGATAATGTTTTCAAGAATGGTTGAAAATTTCTGATTTTTATTGAAAAATTCATTTTCATTTAAAACATATACTAAATTATTTTTGTTTTTCAGTTTTTTTAAAAGAAATATTACTTCAATTATATTATAATTAATCCAATTTACATCATTTGGTTAAATTTTATTTTATTTTTTGATATGAAATTTTTGTATACTTAATAAAAGTTTCCTTTGGAAAACTACATTTTCAACATATTTTCATGTTTAATTTCAAATTATATTCTACCAATTATATAAATTTAATTTGGTAAAATGAAGTCCATATTCTTAATCATAATAAAATATATTATTAAATATAGTGACCTTAATTTTTTTTCATCGTGAATGGTGAAAATAGTACAAAATTATTTACCATGGTTTTGGTTAAAATGGGTCAACTAGGGGTTAAACCAAAGGATATGTGTAATATTTTCAAATAAACTTGTAAAAATACTTTTGGATGACCATATATCAACATTATAGTATCCCAAATTCTAATATATGACCATTTAGAATCATTTTTATTGGGAATTAATTTATAATTTTGTATTCTTTTGGGAAATTTCCAAGGGATTTTCTAGAAGTCCATATCCCCATTTATAAAAAGCATGTGATCCCTTCCGTTATTCACACATATGAAGAAATATATGAAGACTAAAAAATAAAAATATATCTATACAAAATCATCATAGTTACTCTATATGTTCTTTTCTTCCAAAAAATATATCTCTATGGTCCTTAATAAGTGATTGAAATGAGGTTATTCTAAGCGAAAGTAATTATCTTCATTTAGATCGTGCTTTTTTTCTTATTATTTTATCACCTTAAATTATGTAAAAATAGTAACAATAAAATAAAACTATTAAATATTATACCAAATGATTTTATTATGTTTATGGAAAAATATTTATCAATTTACTCCTCTATCAATTAAGAAAATATCCATCGCTCATGTATACGATGGACTACTACCTCATGAACTGATGTAAATTGTTTCCCAACATTAAATCAAATGGATAGTAAATATTATTTAAATATTTATTATATATGATACATATTAAATTATTGTAATTATTTACAATTAATCTATCATCCACGTCTTCATCCATTTACCCTTTAAAGGAATGATAATGTGTCTTTTGCATAAGTCGAACCAACCATCTCAATGAATAGATGTGACTAATTTTCCCTGTAAAAAATTAAATAGTGATTAAAAATATTTATCTAATGAATAAATATCATGTTGATAAAATTAATATCATTATAGATATCATGAAGATATATTCTATCCTATGAAGATTTGTTTCTACGTTGTTGTGTTTTCTATGCTTTGTGGTTCGTGACAGTTGTGATTGGTCTATCCCGTGTCCGTAATGGTATATCCCACTGGGCCCACTTCCTTATCTTACTTTTCATTTTTCATTCTCACTTATCCATAATGTCTTTGTTTTTTATAATAATTTTTTGGGAGGTATATCAAAGTACTAAACACCATAAACGGTGGCAATAAAGAATTATTATTAACAAATGGGTGATAATATATTACAATAAGATCATATATAGTACTATAAATATAAATATAATTGTTCTATAAATAAACAAAAAATTTTAAAACATTATAAATAAGGTTAAATAATGATCTACTGAAGGGGAACTTGGGGTAAGTGACTTCATGTCAATTTCCCTTCTTTAAGGAAATTTTCAATGTTATGGAGCTAATTTATTTTTATTGTGTATAAGGTGAAAATTTTATCAGTAATATCATGAATAATTAATTATTAAAGGTAGTTTTCAGTTTCAATTGTATTTATTTTATCCATGGGGATTTTACTTGAATGTTACCACATGATAAGGAATTTCAAAATTCAATTTATTTTTCACTGGGAAATAATACTTCTTCATTTTATTTGATATTATAAGATTGTGCGTGTGAGAATTTTTTAGAATTTAATTTTTTACAAATTTTTTATATGGATTTATATTTGACACACATAATAAATTCATTGATTAATTATTACTTCAATGTTGTGATCTTTATAATAGATTACTCCTCAATTTTCACTCTATTGAGACATATTTGGAACTATAACCAATTTATATTGATGTAGCGTATCTACTATGCATTGAATTTTTTTATCATGAATCGATTTATAATCAAATTATTTGATATTTCATTTTATGTTATTTATTTTATAGAGGGTTTGATTCAAAAGTTATTAATATGGTAAGGGTTTATGCTTAAACCTCATTTTAATTGTGTATGTTTATGGTTGAATTCACATTCAATAAATTATTTTATAATTTTATAACAAACCCATTTTATTTTTTTCTCATGTATTTATTATTTAATTTTTCATCTAATATTAATCTTTTCCCCTCTTAGGAACAAAAAATGATGGAACGTATTCTTTTACGAATAGATAACCTTATTTCTCTTTTTGATGAATATAATTTTTCTTAAATATAAATGTTTGTTGAAAATGTTATCTATAATACATTTAATATTATCCAATGATTGTATAAAGTATTTTTTACCCATGTTTTATGTAACATCACAAGTAAATAAATAATAATAAATTCTAATTTATATCAATATTTTTGAATAAAATGTTAATGCTACATTAAAGGGAATGCTATGCTCGATGGCGTACCGAATACACAACAACGAGTTTCTTTGAAATCTTACTTTGCACAGTAATAATATAATAATATAATAATAGTTAATGCCTAGCCATTGTAATTAAGGGAATGAATATAAATAACTACAAAATTATTACATATGTTTGCTAAATATTTTTACATTTATCCATTAAATGTTAGAGGCTTAAAATCCAAATGAATCCAATTTTAAGAATAAATACTCTAATATTTTTAAAAGATTGATTTACCACCTTTTGATGGTGAACCACTATTAAATATATATTTTGACAATTTTATAAATATATTTTTTAAAATAAACGTATTCATTATGATTGGGACATTGATATTTACTTTGGATAAATTTCTGGTATTTTTCTGATAATGTATATTTTTTAATGAATAGTGAAAAGGGTTGTATTTTAATTCAAACCCTCTTTTTAATCTAATTTATTTATATAGTTAGATTATATTTTTAATTGTTTTTAAAGTTAAATTAGAGTATATTTTTACCATTTAATCTAGTGGTGGTCATTGGAATTAATATCACTTTGAGATTGGACAAAAACGAGTGACAATATTTTGATAGATATTGTTTTCTTAAAAACACGCTATTTGATTCGATTGCGGTATTTAATTATAAAATTAATTAATTCAACTTATATGTTATGTATTTGGTAAAATAGACATCATTTTTGAATTCAGAATATCAAATATAGCTTAAGGTGAATTTTTGATATTTTTCTGAAAAACCTTAATTTTTGATGAATAGTGAAACCACAAAGTGGTAGTTACAAAAACTGGTTTTTTTGTTTAAATGGAACTTTACTACTTATGTGATTTGAATTTCAAAAATCCAATATAAATCATTTTCATTATTAAGTAAAATTTTGTTCAATGGGATGAAAATATTTTTTGATGAAAAGTAACTTTTAAGTTTTATTAATCACGATTAAAGGTAATCATTGTGAGTTAAGGTAAAAATGATATTATAATAAAATTAAAATATCTTGAAACCTGTCCTAACCCTATTGTATGAGTAATGTCCGACCAAGACAACCCATTCGTCTATTTTTGGGACCCCATGGAGCCACTTGGGTAAGATAATGACATTAATGCCTTTTATTTAATGTAAAAGTAAAAATGACAGAAACATGTATTGTTTTACTAAAACAATTTTTACATGGGGTTATACAAGTCAGATATTTGACTATAAATATTCATTGGAAATATAAAAAGATTTAATACATAATAGTATTTTTAATATAATTTTTAAATATTATATAAATTAAATTATTTATGACATCATCATGATGCAGCGATTTCTTCATTATTTAACGATTTAAATAAAATGAAAAGATAATGTAAAATCTAAGACCTACACATGTCAAAAACCTATTTTATGGGTTTATTTCGAACTCCTATCACCTTATACGCGAAACACATCAATGTGGGTCCTTTGAAGTCCAAAACACATTTGAAGATGAAGTAACATTTTATACCTTTCCAAGAGTTCCCCTCCTCTCCTCTTATAAAAGGCCCCCCAACTCTACCTCCATACCCACACCTCTCAAGCATTTGGCTCGGCCATGATTTAATCATTTGTCTCTCCACATCCCTCTCCTCATCTTAGAGGCCTTACCTTATTTAGGAAGATCTTCAAGAAACCCTTTTGGTTCAAACCAAAGGGAGTTACACGATTTTAAGGTAACGTCTTCACTTGTGCTATTTTGATTTATTTTGCTTCTCCAACCCCCTAAACTCATTTTATTATTTTCTTTTGTAACAACAACACTTTATTACATATACTAGGATGTGTTTATAATAATAATTAGAGATAAAATTACACACACCTACATCTAATGGTTAATGAACATACTGTTTCTGTGGATGGTGAATTTCTGCCTCACGAAACTATGATTGTTCAGTATCCTTTTAACACCTTCAAAGGTGTCCATTATGATTTCACTATATTTATATATGATATATTATATGTTTATTTTTTTCCTTAAGCTTATGTATTATTAATTTATGCCATACCTTTATGGTTTCCATTATGGGTAAACACGATATCTTCATTTTAGGAAGTGTGGACTACTACCCACTCAAAGTGATTTGATTCATTAATACCATATGTGGTAAGAATAAAGGATAGATTTAATGATATTATATATGATACCATACTGTAATTATAATACTATTATGTTTCATTATGTTTTAATCCCATTAAATTATGAAATAGAAATGAAAGTAGCGTTCATGCGTACGTATGGCTTACTATCTCCATGAACGGTGCATTTCATTTCTTACCTCTAAATGATTATGTAATATTATGAATGAATGTATATACTGGATATATATATGGTAAATATGATATATACATCATGAATATAATTCTTGAGATAATTGATATTTGACTACATGAACAACTAGTAAATATAAGAAGTTCACTTTTGACTCAAGTACCAAGTATCGAAAAAATGACGGTTATTAACTTAAATGATTACATAATGTGAATAACATGGTAATAAGTTATATAAAAGGAATAATTAACTTGAAAAAGGTTCTTAATCAAGTATAAATAAACTCAAGTTTATTATTCAGGAGATTAAAGAACGATCGAGTCAAGTCGGACACGAGGTAAGGGATCTGACCTCTCTCTTTCTTTTCAAGTACCCTCTTTTATGTATTTTCATTTATTACAAATGTTCTTATGTTAAAGGATGTTCTTTTATATTCACCATACTTTAATTTGTATTTTCATATGATGAGATACCCCCTATTACTCTCATCAATTCATTTTAATAATTTTTAAGTGGCATCGTTAGGCTGCCGAATTTTCATAAGGGATCCAACCTCTCTCTTTATTTTTAAGTACTCTCCTTTATGTCACTTACTTTAAGGTACTCTTTGTTATGTTGGGGGATGTTGTTTTATGAGATACCATTTTTATCTCTCATCAAATCATTTTATGAATTTTGAAGTGACGCCATTAGGCTGTCAAATTTTTGCAAGGGAACTTCTTAACCCAATTTTGATTCTTTGGGATAAACTTGTACTCCTTGAATATGTCATTCTATGAATATGTGTGAATACCATATAATTGTTTTACACATAATATCCAATTATATTTGGTTTATTCATTTGTCACACATAATTATGTAATTGATTTATCCTTAATCCAAGGATACCGTCTTTGTAAGGGACTTCATCTCAATCTCCTTTCATTGAGGCATATTTTGTTTTATACACAACATCCCTTTATAAAGTGTATAAAGCCCTTTGAATTTTACTTTCAATCAAAAGGAATCTTTTTTATATGAGTCATTTTACTAAATGACAAAAAGTATGTTTCTTTTAACGTACGTAGTGACAATGACCTTTCCCCCACCACGAGTATTATTTTATCTTTGGCTTCCTAAACAAGACATAATATTTTTTAAACGTAAATAAATACCATATACTCTTTTATGTATTTTGGTATTGAAAATGGTTTTGATAATATATTTTTTAAGTCAATATACTTAAGTGACATATTATGATTGAAATATGGAAATTGTTTCTTTCATTTATAATTGTTTTATGTATTATGATTTTGTAATGGTACTTGGACATTTTTTGGGTGGTTACATGATAAACCATATGACGGGTGGTGCCATGAATACCAAGACGGGTGGTTACGTTATAACCTCCAATGCATTGGGTATAGAAGTTGACCGTATGTCTATTCCATTAAGTATGTGTGGAAGTCGACCGTATAGTTATTCCATTTAAGTATGTTCATGTCCCTAGTTACCTTTATATGTTATGTGTTCTTTATATAGGTTTTATGTTAATCTTTTGGTTACAAAAGGGTAAGTAATGGAATTTTATTCAGTGAAGAGTTTTTACTACATCATAAAGGTGAAAAGTATTTACTTTGGTAAAGTACTCATGGTTTACTTGTTGTTTTGAGAAAATAACAGTTTTCCTTCTTTGTGTATCCTTTACTAGGCTTTTAATGCTCATCCCATGCTTTTGAAATGTTTTCCACATGACTTAAATATGAATAGGGTCAAGGATGGGATCAAGGAAAGAAATTCAATCTAAAACATGGAACTAGACATGTTTCTTTTTAAGTGTTTTTTTATTTTATGGAAACTTTGTAGAAGTGTGTACTATGTAATCTTTTGAGATGTAATAGTTATGACCTAATTCTCTAAAACTCTAAACCTTAAAAGATCCTCAATGTGTATTCTTGAAATAACTCAAGATTAAGTAATGTTTAAGGTTGGGGCCTTATAGTTGGTATCAGAGGTCGGTTTAGATAACTTTAGAGGTTAGGGTATTCTTTAAGCATAAGTGACGAGTTGTGATTAACTACAATAGTTAGTATATTAGATGGAGTCATTGTTGTTTTTTTGAATGTTGGCATGAGTTTGAGATAACATGGATAAGTATATCTTAGTGTTTATCTTCCTCTTTAGTACATACTGATTTTGTTGATATAGTCACACTGATTTTTGTTTTGTTTTAGTAAATGGATGGATCTAGAAGGAACCAATGTGACAATGGGTATGAAGGAAACTATGATGGTTCTCTGATTAAGAGACTGGATGAAAAATGGGATTCAAATTCCAAACCAACTATCAAGGAGTCATGATTAACCACTTTAACTTTGGTGAGTTCTCCAATACATCTTGTAAAAGAGAACCAACTCTATGTGGAAGTTTAGGAAATAATTATAAAGGTAACCATTAGGGTTTATATGATCCTTACTTTGAGGTAATTATAGGTTACTACATGATCTGATGGAATACGAAAGGCATGAGATAAACTTGAGGTTAAAATATGTTATGGTTATTTTTTATGAATTTAACTCTTTTTGAGGAATTTATAAAATTATAGAGTTGTGGAAAAAGGACAACACGCAGACCGCGTGACAACCCGTCACATCGGACGCAGCTGCGGGAATGGAACCCACAACTAAAGTGCAACTGGTATTTATCGCCTACCACTGGACTATGTGAATTTCATGGTTATTTTGACTAATTATTTATAGTTATATGATTTTATGAATAAATAATATGTTTATTTTGGGTTATCTATGGAAATGATTATCCTATCATGGAGAATATGCGATTAGGCTAATTACTTTTCAATGTGAGACATTAAGAGTTACTAGTGTTATTTGGAGATAAATGTTAAGATTTACACAAGAAGAAAATGTTATTAATTCCTTCAGAGATTTGGGATTCAATTGTAGTTTGGATTACTTTGAAGAATTTTATGGATAGCTATTTATTGAATGGTCTTTGTTGAACTTTGGGTATTGTTGGACAAATTTTGGAGATTATGAGTAGTTTTTCTTTTTGTAAAAAAATATCCTTTTTGGGTATTATCCGATCTCGTACTAAACTTTTTGGTTTGGTTTTGGTTGATATCTAAAGACATGAGAAATATATAGTTATCTTTTGTGGATTAGGTTATTCTAAAGAAGTTGATTACAATACTCTTAATGCGAACAAGTCTTCCTAAATACTCGTCTTTTGGAGAAAATATGAGTTCGATTAAAGAATCTAGTAAAAGTTGATAGTATATGTGACAATTAAGTATGTTTCATTATGATTTTTTTAAACTCAAAAATAGATTCCTCAGTTAAGATTAACTTAAAACAAAAAATGTTGTCTGTTAACTTTTCCTACTAGGGAATCGAATACCGTTTAACCCATCACAAGCTTGTGATTTTCTTGTGGTTAACTTTCTCCTAGACGTGTTTACTATCACTCTCCATCAGAACATGACCCTTTTATCCTCCATATACATATTTCCATATATGTAATCCTAGTATGGGTTAACTCGGATGAACTTTGTACTTATCTCCCATTCTTTTTAAGTGATGTTTTTACTGACTCTTGTTCTGATGTGGGAGATTCAATGGTGTTTCCATGCCCAATTTTGAAATTGCGAGGATGCAATTCCAAAAAGGGGGAAGGATGTAACATACCAGGTAAATAATGAATATTAAATTTTTTATCAATATTTTTGAATAAAATGTTAATACTAACTTAAAGGGAATACTATGCTCGATGGCGTACCGAATGCACAACAACGAGTTTCTTTAAAATCTTACGTTGCACACTAATAATATAATAATATTATAATAGTTAACGGCTAGCCGTTGTAATGGATGGAATGAATAGAAATAACTACAAAAGTATTACATATTTTTGTTAAATATTTTTACCTTTATCAAATAAATGTTATAGGCTTTATATCCAAATTATTCCAATTTTAAGAATAAATACTCTAATATTTTTAAAAGATTGATTTACCGCCTTTTGATGGAGAACCATTTTTAAATCTATATTTTGATAATTTTATAAACTATATTTGTCAAAATAAACTTATTATTTATGATTGGGACATTGAAATTTACTTTGTATAAATATCTGGTATTTTTCTGATAATGTTCATTTTTTTAATGAATAGTGAAAGGTGTTGTATTTTAATTCAAAACATCTTTTTAATCTAATTTATTTATATAGTTAGATTGTCTTTTTAATTTTTTCTATGTGAAATTAGAATATATTTTTACCATTTATTCCAATGGTGGTCATTGGAATTAATATCACTTTCAGATTGGACATAAACGAGTGTCAAACTTTTGATAGATATTGTTTCTTAAAAACATGCTATTTGAGTTGACAACTGGATTTAATTATAAAATTAGTTAATGCAACTTATATGTTATGAATTTGGTAAAATAGAAATCATTTTTGAATTTGGAATATCAAATATAGATTAGGGTGAATTTTTGGTATTTTTCTGAAAAACCTTAATTTTTGATGAATAGTGATACCACAAAGTGGTAGTTACAAAAACTGATTTTTTTTGTTTAAATGGAACTTTAAAACTTCTTTCATTTAAATTTCAAAAATCCAATATAAATTATTTTCATTATTAAGTAAAATGTGGTTCAATGGGATGAAAATAATTTATGATGAAAAGTAACTTTTAAGTTTTATTAATCGTGATTAAAGGTAATTAGTGTGATTTAAGGTAAAAATGATATTATAATAAAATATAAATATCATGAAACTTGTCCTAACCCAATTGGATGATTCATGGCCGACCAAGACAACCCATGTGTCGATTTGTGGGACCCCATGGAGCCACTTGGGTAAGATAATGACATTAATGCATTTTATTTAAAGTAAAAGTAAAAATGACACAAACATGTATTGTTTTACTAAAAATATTTACATGGGGTTATACAAGTCAGAGATTTTACTATAAAAAGTAATTGGAAAGATAAAAATATTTCAGACATCATAGTATTTTTTTTAATAATTTCTAAACATTAAATAAATTAAATTATTTATAACATCATGATGATGCAGTGATTACCTCATTATTTAACGATTTAAATAAAATGAAAAGATAATGAAAAATCTAAGCCCTAAACATGTCTAACACCTATTGGATTGGTGTATTTCGAACTCTTATCACCTTATACTCGAAATACATAAATTTGGGTCCTTTAAAATCCAAAACACATTTGAAAATAAAGGAACATTTTATACCTTTCCAAGAGTGCCCCTCCTCTCCTCTTATAAAAGGCCCCCACCTCTACCTTCATACCCACACCTCTCAAACATTATTCTCGGCCAAGATCTGATCATTTTGTCTCTACACATCCCTATCCTCATCCTAGAAGCCTTACCTAAGGCAGGAAGCTCCACAAGAAACCATTTTGGTTCAAACCAAAGGGAGTTACCCAATTTTAAGGTAACTTCTTCACTTGTGCTATTTTGTTTTATTTTGCTTCTCCAACCCCCTAAAATATTTTTATTATTTTCTTTTGTAACAAAACAAGTATATTCCTTATACTAGGATGTTGTTATAAGAATAATTCTAGCTACACTTACACACACCTACATATAATGGTTAAAGAACATACTTTTTCTGTGGATGGTGAATTTCTGCCTCACGAAACGATGATTGTTCAATATTCTTTTAACACCATCAAAGGTGGCCGTTAAGATGTCACTATGTTTATGTATGATGTATAATATGTTTATTTTTTCCTTAATCTTCTGTATTTTTCATTTATGACATACCTTTATAGTTTCCATTATGGGTAAAGGTGATATCTTCATTTTAGGAAGTGCGGACTACCGCCCCCTCAAAGTGATTTGATTCGTTAATACCATATGTGGTAAGTATAAAGGATATATTTAATGATATTATATATGATACCATACAGTAATTATAATACTATTATGTATCATTATGTTTTAATTCCATTAAAGTATGAAATAAAAATGAATGTAGCGTTCATGCATACGTACGGCTTACCGTCTCCATGAACGGTGCATTTCATTTCTTACCTCTAAATGACTATATAATATTATAAATGCATTTATATACTGGATATACATATATATGTTATATATGATATATAAATAATGAATATCATTCTTGAGATAATTGATATTTGACTACATGAACAACTAGTAAATATAAGAAGTTCACTTTTGACTCAAGTACCAAGTATCGACAAAACAACAGTTATTAACTTAAATGATTACATAATGTGTATAACATTGTAATAAGTGATATAAAATGAATAATGAACATGAACAAGGTTCTTAAGAAAGTAGAAATTAACTCAAGTTTATTATTCAGGAGACTAAATAACGATCGATTCAAGTCAGACACGAGGTAAGGGATCTGACCTCTCTCTTTCTTTTCAAGTACCCTCTTTTATGTCATTTAATTTATGCCCCTTGTTATTATTTTGGAGAATGTTATTTTATATTAACCATACTGTAATTTGTATTTTCATATGATGAGATACCCCTTCTTACTCTCATCAATTCATTTTATGAATTTTTAAGTGGCGCCGTTAGGCTGCCGAATTTTCGTAAGGGATCCAACCTCTCTCTTCCTTTTTTAGTACTCTCCTTTATGTCACAACCCGTAAGCTCCTATTTGTTATGTTGGGGGATTTTATTTTATGAGATACACTTTTTATCTCTCATCAAATCATTTTATGAATTTTGAAGTGGCACCGTTAGGCTTCTGAATTTTTGCATGGGAACTTCTTAACCCAATTTTGATTCTTTGGGATAAACTTGTACTCCTTGAATATGTCGTTCTATGAATATGTGTGAATAACCTTTGATTATTTTAAACTTAATATCCACTTATATTTGGTGTATTCTTTTGTCACACATAATTATATAATTGATTTATCCTTAATCCAAGGATACCGTCTTTGTAAGGGACTTCGTCTCAATCTCCTTTTATTGAGGCATATTTTGTTTTATACACAACTTCCTTTTATACAGTGTATAAACCCCTTTGACGTTTACTTTCATTCAAAAGGAATATTTTTTATATGATTCATTTTACTAAACGACAAAATGTATGTTTCTTTTAACGTACACGGTGACAACGACCTTTCCGCCGCCGCGAGTATTTTTTTATCTTTGGCTTCCTAAACAAGCATTAATATTTTTTAAAAGTAAATAAATAACATATAATCTTTTATGTATTTTGGTATTGAAAATGGTTTTGATAATGGATTTGTTAATTCAATATATTTATGTGATATATTGTGATTGAAATATGGAAATGTTTTCATTCATTTATAATTGTTTTATGTATTATGAATTTGTAATGGTACTTGGACATTTTTCGGGTGGTTACATGATAAATCATATGATGGGTGGTGCCGTGAATACCAGGATGGGTGGTTACGTTATAACCTCCAATACATTGGGTATGGAAGTTGGTCGTATAGCTATTCCATTAAGTATGTGTGGAAGTCGACCGTATGGTTATTCCATTTAAGTATGTTTATGTCCCATGTTTCCTTTATATGTTATGTGTTTTTTTATATGGGTTTTATGGTAATATTTGGGTCACAAAAGGGTAAGTAATGGTCTTTTATTCAGTGAAGAGTTTTTACTACTCTATAAAGGTGAAAATTATTTACTTTGGTAAAGTACTCATGGTTTACTTGTTGTTTTTAAAAACTAACAGTTTTCCTTCTTTGTGTATCCTTTACTAGGCTTTTTATGCTCATCCCATGTTTTTGAAATGTTTTACACATGACATAAAGATGAATAGGGTCAAGGATGGGATCAAGGAAATACATTCTATCTAAAACATGGAACTAGACATGTTTCTTTTTAAGTGTTTTTTTATTTTATGGAAACTTAGTAGAAGTGTCTATAATGTAATCTTTTGAGATGTAATAGTTATGACCTAATTCTATAATACTCTAAACCTAAAAAGATCATCAATGTGTATTCTTGAAATAACTCAAGATTAAGTAATGTTTATGGATGGGGCATTATATTTTATGTATTCAAAATGGTATAAAATCATTACTTTTAGCATTTTCTTGACAATTTAAATTTTAAACTTTTATAGACAATTTTAAAGGACTATTTTTTTAACATACTCAAAATGAATGTAATTTCACCACCACCATGAATGAAAATTGGTTTGAATATTACTTGAAACTATTACAAGGGTTTTTTACAATGCATTTTCCCTAGTATATTAGAAATTTTTAGTTTTTAAGAGTAACTTTCAAGATGAAATGTGTATTTTCCTAAAAAATGTTTTATTAACCTTTTTATAGTATTCATATTCATAAAATAATAAAAAATTATTTTATTTATCCTCTACATTGGAAATGATGAATTCAAACCAACATCAATCATTCTATGGATGGTTTATGATCAGTGTGACACAGAAAAGTATTGAAATTCACTTGAATGATTAATTTTGATAGCCATTTACATCCCTCTGAAGTTTTCACTATAACGTGATCATTGTACATTACATTTCTTTTAAATTTTCAAATTCTATATCGTTTATTTATTTATTTTATAAACTATATATCATTTTTATATATAGAGCTTTTCTATGAATGTAATTTTATTAATTGGGGAATTATTGATAAATACGTATTCATTACACAATATAGATATTAATATATATGGAATATTTTTTATGAATTAAATTGATCATTTGATATATGAAGAATACATTGGACATGAATTGATCGGTGGGGAAAATAATTACATATCCTATTGATGAATTGTTCGATCTCACGAGACAAATTAGTTAGATAAATTAATTGGGTGTTACCGATAGTTTTAAGATATATTAGTGAATAGTCTTGAGAGAATATATTAAATGATATCTAAGATCACGACGTAAAATATAATTCGATTATTTAATTGAGAATTTAGTAATTATCATACCGGATATTATTGTATTGGTATTATCTATCTATTAGTTTCATGATAATGTGATTATTTATATGGAATTTATTTATTATCATTTACTCCTACCACATTATATTTTACGATCATGAAATTTATTAAATAGAATGTGTTATTAAATATTTTACTTTACAAATAGATTATGCCTTATTTATTCAAGATGAATTCTCATGTATGTAATATTTATTGAGCATCTAATATCATCCTTTATTATTCCCTTTCATTGAGATATAAATAAGTGATCATTAAATGATTTTGACGGTAAAAAATATTTATATTAATAGATTTTGAAATTTTTCGTTTCTAAAGGTTATGTGAGATTCTAGAGTGTATATAGTTTTCTAAGACTACTAAGCTATTCTATCCATTGGGATGTGCTCAATTTCATCTTATTCCAATTTAATAAAGTAACAACAGACTCTCAGTATGTGGATTTTGTGTATTTGTAGTTGGTATCATAGAATGTTTTGTAAAATCCTTAGGAATTAGAATTAAGAAAACATATATTTGGGAATATAAACCTATGAATGACTTGGAGGATAATAATCAGTATAGAATAACATTCTAATGTTTTTTAGGTTAGAGGTTATATGGTTTTCCTAGAAATAAACCATTTTCTATATAATATATTTTTATGTGTCACTAGAAATTTTTTACCTTGGTTTAATAACTCTGAAATGGAACATTGGTATTTGACTCTATCAACACATGATGTATGCCAATAACCCTTTCCATGCACCTAGTTTGAAACTCATGGGGGATATTTTTGGGTTAATTCACATTTTATTTATTAACCATAAAGAATGATTTTATGAAATGATGATAATGAATAAAATTGGTTTATCCGATGGTTTCATAGATTGAAAAGAAGTTTTCATGATTTAGACATCTAGTAAATAATTTTTAATAATCCTAATTATAGTTGTTCACATTATGATTATCATTTTTAGTCCATGGATAAAACTATGTGGAATTTTGTTGAAATTGAATGTGATGAACAATAAAAAGATTTTGAGAATCCAAATGGTGTGATGAATAGAGAGAAAGAAATCATGATTTTTCGTAATCATTTATTCCCAAAAATAGTTAACAACCTAAACCATAATCAACTCTCAATCACACCATAAAAGAGAATGATGTATTCCTCTACAATGTTGAGTGGTGGTGGACATGGAGTGAGGAGGCCTAAATTTCCTTATTTTTAGAAATATGGGAAGATACCCCTGGATAATTTTCCAATGGAACTTTAAAATTTATTATCTTTAAAATAGAAGGGAATACAATAATGAATTTATGAGAAACAACGAGGATCTTTATAGACAGAAATAAATTTCATCCTAGAGAGAAATTTATAGTTCGTTATTTTGATTGTTAGGTACTTGGGAATTGTCTAATTCAATACACTCTTCTAAAGGGTAACTTCTAGCCCATGTAATGATTTTTTTGAATTAAAAGGGTGGAAATATTTATTTATTGGAATTCAAGAATTTTATTACACATGAATTTTCAATATAACCAAGGAACATCTAATGATTTTATCTTTTTTTAACCACATATGTATTAATATAATTTTAACTATATTATTATTGATACCATCATGGGTTTATGGGTTTATGTTGGATCATAATTTCAATGCATAGGACACCCCTTTTGAGTTTATAAGTGATTATATTTTAATTTTATTTATGAAGTTTTTGGATATTTTTCTTGGGTATGAGGTATATGTAACCATTACTTTAAAAATGAAATTTTATTTGAAAAATAATTCAGTCTTAAAATTTTTAATGGTATTGATATGAATTTCCGATAATATAATCATTGATGTTAAGGTAATAATATCCAATTAAAATTATTTGTTTTCATGAAAAAATATAACTCGTAGAGAACACCATTGTGGTTAAAAACTGATTTGATGGATTTCTATTTATTACGATGTTAAAAATATTTTTAGAAACATTATAGGATTTATATTAATATAGTTTTTTAAAAATAACAACCAACATGGTATTCAACAAACTATCACATACAGTGAGGCTGCAAGGCTTCAACCCACAATTAAAGGGTGACAATGGGGAAATGCAAATAATTGGCCTACATGATTTACTGATTAATTTTATTTTATTTTTAATTAAATAATTATTTAATTGGTTATGTTTATATTTTTTTACAACAATTGAGGTTTCAGAGATTAATGTATTATATTTTATATCATGTTCTGACAACATTGGTTACGATAAATATTTAGAGATAATGAAAGTATTTGTCACTTTTTTATGGATCTTATATATAGTTAAAATTTAATTTTAATAATTCAGGAATAAAAAATCGAGTTTGATATTCATTTCATTGATTAAGAAATGAATTATAAATTGATCGAAGGAAACCCAATAGTTGAAATGTGATTATGAAAATAAAAATATACCATGTAATTATATGTTATTGTGATATCTATATTGGTAGTAAAATATAACCTGAAATATTGGAAAGGTACCTTGAAAATAATTTAATCCTATTACCTTTATATGTGATGAATAAATGTTGATTTAACCCATCAAATATTTATGGATTTTTGGTCGTTATCTTTCTCTAGATTATTTAGTGTCTTGTGATCAAAAATTTTGATCCCCATTTATAATTATGTATAATTTATTTCCATGTCTATATCTTAACTTCCCACTAATTATATCCTACTTGAAAACCTATTTAGAAATATCTAGATTACCTTCTTTATTCCCTTTCTATCAAATCAAGAGGAATCCTTGTAAACACTATTTATGTTTTGGGTTTTTAAAAATGGTATTTAAAATTAAAAAACCATTTATTTATTATTGAAATTTGATATTTCAATGACAGAATTTACTGAATATGGGGACAATTCAACACCCTAAAATGTTAAAAAAAGAAACTTTTGTTTGAAAGCTTATGCACCATTTTAGACTGGCCTTAAATGACCCATCAAAATATATTGTTTAAATAAAATAATTATAACTTTTCTATAAAATTAGTGTCTATAAAAAAGAATCACTAAATTATGAAAGGTATAAGTTATTCAAAAATATAAAATAAATTCATCAGTTATTAATTTATTATAAATTAACCAAAAAAACAATTTAAAGTAAAATATATTTTTTCAGAAAAAATTGTTTTTATTTGTCAAATGTGTTTTTTAAATTAATAAATTAAATTTTATTAATTTTGAAATATTTTAATGAAATTTATCTACTATATATTCATTAAAATATTTTATCATTTACATATTTTATTCTTAGAATGGGATATGAATAAATTGTATTTTATACATAAAATTGTATTCTTTTAAAAAAATGGTTTGTCGAGTTTTGCAGAGTGATTTTAATATCAATTTCTACCACTCTTAGAAAATTTATTAAAAAATGAATATCATTTTTGATTTTATCATGTATATATTTTTTTTAGTGTGAATTTTTTTTAATTTTCTAAAAATATAAATTCTTTTGATAAATAGTGGAAAATATTAATTTTTATTGAAAATCTCTTTTTCTTTTAAAACTGCCACAATTTCTTGTTTTGTTAAAAAATTATTTAAAAGTAATATTATTTCATTTATATTATATATAATTAAATTTTGGTAGATCGAATCAATTTTATGCTGAATTTTCATATAAAATATTTTTATACTTAAGAAAAAGTTTCTTTTGAAAATTGAATTTTTGACGTGTTTATAGATTTAATTTAAAATTATATTCTTCCACTTATATGAATTGAATTTGGTAATTTTTTTTGATATTTGATGTTATAATAATTAATATAATATATTAAGGTTAACATATTTTTTTTATCATAATGAATATTGTGAATAGTCAAAAACTAATTAGCACCTTCTAGATGATTTGGCATTCCATAAAGACAAACCCTAGTGTCCTTAATAAGATATCCAATGATAGTTCTTATAAGTGAAGGTAATTCCATTCACTAATTAATTTCTTTTCATGACTTTTTTCATATCCTTAAATAATGTCTTAATAATTATAATATAATAAAACCAGATTCTCCCAAATAATGATACTTCATTATTTTTATGGAATAATATTTATCCATATCTTTGTCCATAAAATGAAAAATATACATCTCCCATGTGTACGATATACTAGAGCCTCATGAACCAATTTTCATTTATTCCATCACAGACTCACATATATCATCATAATTATGGATATATTGAATATATATGATACATATGACATGATATTAATTCTATAAAATTAATATATCATCTAATTCCTCACCCTTTCATCTATTTAGTTAAAAATAATGTTTCAAGTGCGTACATATGAGTTATCATCTTCTGAAAGGGGTGAGATTCATTTTCCATGTCCAACAGTAATGAAATATTATGAAAGTGTATCTAATGAATAAATTTAATTTTTATAACATTAATATAACTCTAGATATTATGTAACTATATACATTGTTCAAGAATCAAAACTTTCATGATGAAACATGAATGAAAAAAAAGTAGTGAACACCCAAAACAATAGTGATAACGAAGTATTATTAATGAAAGATTGATAAAATATTATAAGAAGATGATATATGATATTATAAATATAATTATGTTTTTGATATAAAATAATAACATGTCTAAAAAATTATATATGAGGTTAAAAATGTTTAAGTAAAGTGAAACGTGAGGTGATAAAATTTTTCACAATTTTCCTTCAATGAGTTATATTTTAATGTTATTCGCATAATTTATTTTATATGGTGTATATGATACCTATTTTAGAGGCAATTTTATGAATCCTTAATTTTTCTTGAAATTTTATGTTTCAATTTGAATTATTTCATTCAAGTGGTTTTGAATTAAAAAATTTCAAGTCGTAAGGAATTTTATAACTCAATTTCTTTTTCATTAGTATATTAATTCTTCATTATATTAGATATTAAAATATTATTTTTGTCAATATATTTTAATATTTTATGTTTTATTTACACTTTTTTATGTTTAAGTACATTTTATAAGCGCAATTAATTCGGTTGTTATTTTTTATTCTATGGTATTATATTTTTAAGATATTTTGTGTCAATTTCCACTACATTGAGGCATATTTTGTATTATACACCTATTTATTTTTATGATATGTATATAATTCCCATTAATATATAAATAATCAATATTTATTCAGGGTATTTAATGTTTCATTTTAATTTATTTCATTCATGGGGGTTATGATTCAATAGTTACCAATGAAGTTAGGGTTTTTTGCATTAGTGTCATTTTAACTTGGATGTTTAATTATTGAATTTGTTTTATGGAAATTATTTGATAATTATATATTAAACCTCTAAAATTTTCCTATATTATATTTTTTCATGAAATTTTCATGTAATTATATACTTTTCCCCACTTTGGTTGTTAAAATGATATATAAAATTCTAAGAAGAGAAGGATCCTTTATTTCTCTTTTGGGTAGAAAATGGTTTTTCTTCCATATCCATGTTTTCTAAAAGTATTTCCATGAATGATTTTAATGTTATACTATGATTTACTATAGTCATTTTATCCAATTTCTTAAAAATAAATAATTATTTAATAAACCATCATAAAATTTTATGTTCATGGTACATTTAGATTTTGTCCCGAAAATATGAAAAGAATCTTTGTTCAAACATACAGAACACGAATAAAATTTTAATTCTATAGTAAATGCCCATTTATTTTAATATTTATTAATATATTCACCAAGTTATTTTAAAATAAAATATTATTTATAATGCTATAGATATTTTTTGTATTTAAAAGGGATTTTTTGAATAGAAAAGCATATTTTCCTCACGAATTTTTTAATGATCTTTAAATGGAATTTATTTTCATCGCTGATAAAACCCCTTTATGTTATTTTTACTTTTTTATAAATTTTGTGTAATGATTCCATCTTTATTATTTATATGTATGTTTTATGATTAGTATTATTAGAAAAATACGGGACATTTACATTGTTGGTTATTTTTTATAGTCATTAACTGTCTATCGAATCATTCTCATTCTTGTGATCACTGTACATTAAATTTCCCTTAAATATCCATATTATTTATCAAAGATGTTATTATTTTTGAAACAATATATAATTTATATATATAGTTTTTTACTATGAATGTTATTTTATTTAATGATGAGTTATTGATGAATATATATTCATTATTCAATATAGATATTTATTGATAATGCATATTGTTAATGAATGAAATAGATAATTTAATATATGTGGAATTCATAGAAAATAAAGTGATGGATGTGGAGTAGAATTATACTACCCCGGAATTGATTTATTGGTCTGAGGATAAAAATTAGTTAGACAAATTAAATGGGTTTTTATACATACTTTTAAAATATTTGGGTGCATGGTGTTTGTGGTATAGTTATAATGATGGTTGAGATCATTACATCCAATATTATTATTTTACATCATTAAGAATTTAATTATTATTATCAATTATATTAATGAATTTATATTATCCAAATTTTAGCATCAATATCACGTGATTATATATATTTTATTTTTTATGATCATTTATTTCTTTCATATTGCTCTTCAAGCTCAAGTTAATAATAAAATGGAATAAATATTATTTTATTTACTATTGAATATTGATTATGAATTATTGAATCATGATCGATTATGCTATATATAAGCCTTATTGATCCCTGTAGCACCCCATTTATTTTTTCTTCTTTCCTTAAGATATGAAGCAAGAATATTTGAATGATTTCAAGGAAGCATAATATTTACATTCACTATAGTGTAATCTATGTTTTGCAATATAGTGTGTAAATCCAGTATGTATATTGTTTTCTAAGAATAGTAAACTATTTGGTCCTTTTGGATGTGATCTCTTGTAACTTTTTCCAATGTAATATTGTAGTCACTAGCTCTGGGCTACCAGAGTTTGGGTTGTTACACCATATAAATATAACCTTCAAAATTGTACATACTGATTATAAGATTTGAAATTATTATCATCACAGGTATAGTTATTTTTTATGTATGATAAATTCTTACAATGGTGGTATAGAACTAGATATCTTTTGAGATAATTTATGAAGGTACACCACCACTATATCTTCCTTGGTGAGAACCACCTTTACTCGTCTCTTATCATTAGCACTTCTAACCACTTTATGTGATGTCATTAGAGACCAAACATAGTAGTGTCCCACTAGATCATTCTTGTAATTTACTAATTATTCCATTTAGTTCATATTTATCGACCACTTATTAGGATGTTGGAAGATTAAAGAACACAACCCTCATCTACAAAGGATATTTAAGCCCCATGTAAAAATTACATGCTTTGGATTCATCATCTCTGGTCAGATAATGGGAATAGAAGAAAACGTATATAAAGGTTTTTGTGTATTCAATAACTAATATATATCCTTTTGAATTTTCATTCACACTTTGACCACCACACAATGCAGGATGTCTTGGTAAAATTGGTTAGATAAGATCAATTTAAATTTTTTATAGTTGTGGAACTATTTATTTTTGAACTCAAGTATCACATCCCACCACAAGTGATTGGACCACTCTAAAATAAATGTGTCCACCTAAAAGTAGTGTTTTAGGAGAGTTTTGAAAATTTATAAGATATGGTTTAAGTAATAAACCAAATCATAATATTTTTGACAATATACTTCACCTCTAATTATAAGAGGATAGTGAGTAATTGTTTTCATGATTTCAAATGTGATGTGATCATTTCATAGAGGTCCCAAAAATGATCCTAAAGTAGGGGAGTAATCCCCTCAAATACCAATGATTTAACTAGTGGTAGAACCGATGGTGCATGATCTTCCAGAAATTCATGACCAATTGTATGTGGTCATATAGACAATATTCTAGAAAACGATGTAGAGGGGAATATCACAAATATCTCTCCAAAATAGATAATCAGAAGGCTTTAGAAAAACTATGAGGTTTTGGTGTATATGATTCCCTCTCTCCCTCTATTTCATTTACCAAAACATTTTTATAAATAAATATTATTTATAAAATATTTTAAATAAATTTTACATGATTAAGGAATCATTTTAAAAAATATGAAGTCTTTTTTAACATTATAACTAAATAAATATTTTTATTTTCGACATATAAGCATGTTACCAATCAGAGAAATAATTCTCTAAACCATATTAGTGAATAATATGATATGAACTAAATCCTTTAATAGGATACATATAAATTTTATCATATTATACAATTAAAATGATATTAAAATGCATAATTATTCCAAATACATAATATACGTGTTTAATTGTAGAGTGTGACTAATACTAGAAATTCATTATTATTAGCCAGTCCTATGTTATATTATTTAATGGTTTAATGGATATTTTAATGGAATGACCAAATAATTTAATTACTCAACACACTTTCAATCAAAGGGAATGATTTAAGGCTCTCTAGATCCACTACATATGCATGTTATATGGTATGAATTACGAGAAATATAGTCTTAATGGTTGGGAATATGAAATCTACCGATGGAGACCATCCTTCAAAGAACATCCCATTACATGTAATGTGAGAGAGATTATATAAGGCCTTAGCCTTAAAAATTACATAATCATGAATTAAATGAATAATTCACATAGAGGATCTTTTCAGGATTAGAGTTTTAGAGAATTAGGTCATAACTATTACATCTCAAAAGATTACATAGTAGACACTTCTACTAAGTTTCCATAAAATATAAAAGTACTTAAAAAGAAACATGTCTAGTTCCATGTTTTAGATAGAATGTCTTTCCATGATCCCATCCTTGACCCTATTCATCTTTAAGTCATTTGGAAAACATTTCAAAAACTTGGGATGAGTATAAAAATCCTAGTAAAGGATACACAATGAAGGAAAAATGTTAGTTTTTCAAAACAACAAGTAAACCATGAGTACTTTATCAAAGTATTAATTTTAACTTTTAAGAAGTAGTAAAAACTATTCACTAAATAGAATACCATTACATACCCTTTTGTATCCAAAAGATTACTATACAACCCATATAGAGAACACATAACATATAAAGGTAACTTGGGACATAAACATACTTAAATGGAATAACCATACGGTCGACTTCCACACATACTTAATCAAATGGGATAATACATCGTATAAAAGAAAGCCTTGTATTAGAACAAACATATGCCTTAATGAAAGGAGATTGAGACGAAGTCCCTTACAAAGACGGTATCCTCGGATTAAGGATAAATCAATTACATAATTATGTGTGACAAACGAATACACAAAATATAAGTGGATATTAAGTGTAAAATAAGCAGAGTTTATTCACACATATTCATAAAACTACATATTCAAGGAGTACAAGTTTATCCAAATGAATAAAAATTGGGTTTAGAAGTTCCCTTGCAAAAATTTGACAGCCTAACGATGTCACTTCAAAATTCAGAAATTGAGTTGATGAGAGACAAAAAGGGGTATCTTATCACTTGGACATAACATTTATAAAAATAAGGATATATAAGAACATATCCCATCATAATAAGATTAAAATACCTAAAAAAGTCTTTTAAAATGAGGAGGGTGAAAGGTTCCCTTATCGAATTTGGTAACTTCTGAAACATACAACCCATGAAAGAAGGACTACTCAACATTGATGTAAATACCCATAAACGAATGTATATTACAACAAGAGTAGAATAATGGGCAGTACATACACCACTAAAAGGAAAATGGTAGAAACTTTAGCATAAATTTCATAGGAATAAAGGTGAGATGAAAAGTCCCTTACGAAAACTCGGCAGCCTAACGACGCCACTTAAAACTTCCAAAAATGGATTGATGAGATCAAATAGGGTCTCCCATCCTATGAACATAAAGTGTTTAGAAATAGTAATATAAAATAACATCCCCCAACATAAAAAAGAGGAGATTAAAATAAGTTACATAAAGGAGAGTACTTAAAAAGAGAGAGATTGGATCTCTTACGAAAATTCGGCAGCCTAACGGCGCCACTCAAAACTTCCAAAATGAATTGATGAGAGAAAATAGGGTCTCTCATCATATGAACATAAAAAGTACAGTAATGGTAATATAAAAGAACAAAACAATCATAACAAATATGAGCTTAAAAGGAATTACATAAAAGAGTGTACTTAAAAAGAAAGAGAGGGGTAGGATCCCTTACCTCAAGTTTGACTTGTTTTGTTCGTTTATTTATATTCCTTTAAATTGGGTCACTTTTTTTGATTTGAGCTCAAAGGCTTCCTTGGAAAGGATTCTTCCCAAAGGCGAGGATTCAATGATGAAGAGAGGGATGTCGTGAGATGAAATGGGCAGGGTTTGTCTAAGCCAATGGCTTGAGAGGTGTGGGTAAGGTGGTAGAGGTGGGGGCCTTTTATAAGAGGAGAGGAGGGGCACTCTTGGAAAGTTACAAAAGGTTACAATATTTTCAAATGAGTTTCAGATTTTAAAGGTCCCACATTGATATTTTTTGTGGATAAGGTGAGAAGAGTTCGAAATCCACCCATACAATATGTTTCTGACATTTTTAGGTCTTAGATTTTACATTATCATTTCATTTTATTTAAATCGTTAAATAATGAGGTAATCGCTGCATCATCATGATGTCATAAGTAATTTAATTTATTTAATGTCTAATAATTATAAAAAAATCATCATGATGTAGGAAATCTTTTTATATTTATAATTAATATTTATATTCAATAATATGACTTGTATAACTCCATTGAAAAATTGTTTTAGTAAAACAACTCATGTTTGTGACATTTTTTATTTTAACTTTAAATAATAAGTTATTGATGCCATTTTCCTACCAAAGTGGCTCCATGGGGTCCCCAAGTTGACCCATGGATTTTCTTGGTCGGCCATGACTCATACAATAAGGGTATGAAATGTGTCAAGGTCATTTCATATTATTAGAACATTATTTTTACCTTAAATTACACTAATTACCTTTAATCACGATTAATAAAACATAAAAGTTACTATTCACCAAAAATTATTTTAATCTCATTGAAACAAAATTTACTTCTTAATGAAAACCATGTATGTTGTATTTTTGAAAATCAAAACACATAAGTGGTAAATTTTCATTTAAACAAAAAATCAGTTTCGTTAACTACCACTTAGTGGTTTCACTATTCATCAAGAATTGATGTTTTTGAAAAAAATACCAAAATTCACCCTAAGCTATATTTGGTATTCCGAATTCAAAAATGATTTCTATTTTAAAAAATTAAAAACTTATAAGATTCATTAGTTAATTTAATAATTAATTCCCGCTGTCAAAACAAATAGCATGTTTTCAAGAAACAATATCTATTAAAAGATTAACACTAGTTTAAGTCCAATTTCAAAGTGCAATTAGTTCCAATGACCACCAATGGATTAAATGTTAAAAATATATTCTAAATACAATTTAATAAAAATTAGAAATGTAATCTATCCATATAAATAAATTAGATTAAAATGAGGTTTTGAATTAAAATGCAACATTTTCACTAAAAAAGATCTTTATCGGAAAAATAAAAAAAATTTACACAAAGTAAATTTTGATGTCCAGATTCTAAAGAAGGATTTTATTTTTACAAATACAACATATAAAATTGTCAAAAGTATATTTAAAAAGGTTTCTCCATCAAAAGGCTGTTAATCGACCTTTTAAAGAATATTAGAAGATTTATGCTTAAAATTGGATTCATTTTCATTTTACGCCTCTAACATTTATTGGATAAAAGTAAAAATATTTGACAAATATATATAATAATTTTGTAGTTAGTTCCATTATTTTCTGCCATTACAATGGCTAGGTGTTAACTACCATTTAAAATAATATTATTTATTTTAGAGTGAAACGTAAGATTTCAAAGGAACTCGTTGTTGCGTATTGGGTATGCCATCAAGCATAATGTTCCCTTTAAAGTAATATTAATATTTTATTAACAAATATGGATAATTATAAAAATGTCATATTCTTTATTTACCTGGGGTGTTACAGATTAATTTATGAATGATATTCATGAGATAGTTAAATAATTTACTACTACAGTATAATGCATGGGTTAATGTGACAGTACTTAATGAGAGTTCTCAAGTCCATATATAAGGATGCAGAATCCATGAAACATGTTTATGAAAACTTGTTCATGTTTGGAAAAAACACCCTAAGACCTATAGAATCTTATTTTCAAAGATTATTATTGTGAGATACTTTAAAATGGTGAAGTGGATGGGAGTCCCATATATATAATGTGAAATCCAATCGGCCTATAGATACCTATGGATGTGTGAGTCCTGTAACTACCACCCTAGAGAATATTATCAAGAACATTTTTTTGTTAATTAATGTAATGTAGAAGAGGATATGGTTTACTTTACATTGGTATTTATTTTTTCTCTTAATTTATAGTTCTCTTGTATTTCATTTTTTTGTAAATAGATACGCTTGGTATCGATATATATTTGGTTCCATTGGTAAATAAAGGGTTGTTTAAAACCCTATGAACCCCATTTGTGGCATGAGATCAATTAATATTCTTTTATTTTGGAAAAAATATGATAAAATATGATTTTATTATTCATATTGTATATAATATTTAAGTCGATAAATAATGTATGTTTCTTTGGGTTTTCAAATCAAATCTTATGGTATCTGGATATTTCAAGTGGTGGTTCAGAAAAAACAAACATTAATTTGTCCTATTCATATTTTATGATATTTGGATACTGCAAAACATGATTATCTAACAGTGTTTTATGAAATTGAGTATCGTATCATTAAAATGATACCTATATATATCGTAGAGTGTGAAAAAACTATTAGTAATGAAATTGGAATTATAATATAACATGATGCTCTTTCAATCGTAGCTGATGATTCAGACATGATTAGATAATAAATTTTCAATTTATTTCATTGATTATTATAGTTTCTTAAACTTTTTTTAGAGTAAAAAAAACTATTTTTCATTTATTTCTAATTATGATTTGAATTCATTACTTATAAATTTTTTTATAAAGAAGAATGATATTAGGTGATATTAATTAATTAATAAAGATTCAATAAATTATAAATATATATAGATTATAATAATTAAATTATTTATTTACTTATGAATCAATAATAAATAAATATTATATTATATTAAAATTTATTCTGAAAACAAATTTTATAAAATTTACACGAGATTATTTATGATAAAACATAATATTTTAATTTAGTTTTCATTTGAGGATATTCATAAAGAGTTTATATATTTAAAAATAAGGCATAAATATAAAGTATTTATTTTTAATAAAATTATCAAATTTTCATGATTAGTTATTTAAAATATACAAATTAATAATGCATTATTTTAAAATTATTTTAATCATATCAAATGAATTAAAACAAAATAATTTTGAAAACTTTTAAATAATACTAATTTATGATATCCAGATTATGTAAAATGTTTTCATAATAATAAATTGAAGTATAAAATATTTATATTTCAATAAATATAATATATTATAATGAAATTCCATTTAATGGGTGTGGAGAAGTTCATATTAGAAATAAATGTAAAATTTCTACCTCAATATTTTTATGTAATGAATTATAAAATGATTTTAATAATTGTTTTATGATTTTTTCATAAATTTTTATCTCATGTTTAAATATTTTATGTGTTATTTTAATTAAAATTATTCTCTATTGGAATTGTAATTCCAAAACCGAATTCTATATACTTTATTATTATATGTAATCATTTTTTGAATTTTAACAAACTTCTTGTAACATCTTGATTTCTCTCCTATGTAAAATAGTATACGATAATTTCCTATGGGTAACTGTCACAATGAAAGCTCGGGGAAGTTCCCTACTATGATGAGAAACTCTATGTGGCACAAAAATATTCTTAAATATAGATCACATGTCTAGTTTATATATTTTTTGGGAAGAATGATACAACATATTAGGGGTCGATACATATAGGAAATTGATTCAGTTTCTCAAGGTGTATTCCCTAAGAAATTTCTCATGTAAAAAAGTATGAGTAGATGAACTACCCTTTTAAAATCCATATTTATAAAAGATTTTAGGGTGAGTGTCTTATTGTTCAAAAAAAACCTAGATAAAATTATCCCAAGGCCTAGAGGGAATCATCTTAATAATGCACTCAAGAACTGCAACACTCATCCTCTTCCTTTCTCTTAAGGCTTCAATAGAATTCAAAAAAACCATTAATACTTGAAGAGACTACTATAATAATAAATTAATAATTAAACATGAAATTTGGATCAACACTCCATGAACTCTATGATTATATGGGAACATTATGAGATTTTAGAGTGCATGTCTATCAATGCTAGAGTTATTCTACCCTTAAGTACTACGAAAAAAGAAAATTCGTATTATAGTGGTCAATAGAGTCATACATGAAGAAATAATTACAAACATTTTAATTATTAAACTATATTTAAACTAATTTAAATTACATGTGAACTTCCTGACTTCATGTTTTCAATGTTCTTAATGTCCATAATTCATTAATTTAATTTTAATAGATATTTTTTTCTCTTTCATGAATATATTTTATTATTAATAAATTATGAAAAAATATTAGTTGGATATTCCTAATAGGTTCTTTCATTATTCCAAAAACATCAAGTTGTATCAGAGTGGTAACATAATTAATTTAAAACCATTTATTAATCATTATTTTATAATATAGAATTATTTCTTGTTTTATTTGTTCATTATTATTTCATAAAATATAGACATTGAAATCAAATATTCCAATATTATTTCTCAATAATATTACCAATAAAAGGATGAAATATAAGTAACATATAAAGTCTATGTTAGGAGATGCGAACGGTTTTAATTGGATAAAACAAGATTATAGGGTTTGTACCATAAGGGTACCCACTATTTACCCATGTACAATACCCTATGGTGAATTAGATTAACAGATGTTCACTATGACTTAACTACGCAAGGAATGCAATTAATGAACTCCACATGTAGATCAGGCATGAAAAGCATTTGTTTCGACTGGTTTATACATTGTCTAATTAGCTTACAAATAATGATGTCCATGTGCTTTCCCTATAGAAAACCCGGTGGATCTAAGATGTTTCATGTATTTATTTCATGATATAGAGACTGGAAAACTATAAAATGTCGAGGATACAATACATTTTACTAGAAAAATCATCATATAACTCATACATAGCCATGATGAAAAAACACACCCAGTCCCTAGGCATGCATCATAGACATGGGCAGTGGGGTAGATTACACCCCATGATTCACAAGTACATGTAGTGTAATATTGTGTACCACATACAAAAAATTTAATGTGTATAGAAATATTAATTAAATAATTAACACTATTAATACGTGTTTCATGGGTCATTTAATAAAGCGTACATTCCATAAGATAAGATTTTAAATTATATATGAAATTATTTTCAATATCAAATTTCAAAAATACCATTTGAGTGTTTTATTTAGTTGTAGTGTATTCCGCGTGTGTTAAATTCATTAGATGATGTGTAATTTATATTTTATTATAAATCAATTATTAAAAAATATCATCTTTTAGATAAACCAACTATTAGATAAATCTCATGATCAAACCACTTTTTTTTTATTTTATAACAGTAACATGGTCAGTTATTTATTTTAATGGATTTTGTCAAAATGAGAAAAAATGATTATTAAATCAGGAATAGTATAATTATTTTATTTTATTGTGTGTTATTTTATCAAGAAATTGTTAATCACTTAGGTAAATCTACTTAATAATAAAAACAACGTAAAAAATATAAAATGGGTCATTTCCAGATAATGATAAAATCTATCAAATTAAATATTATCTTGGTATAACCTTCCACTACATGGGTTTAAATCAAACCTATGTTCAAATTTTATGTAAAAAATCCTTCAGGTTTTTTTTGGAATTTTCAACTAGAGTATATGGGTAACATAACCATGTTCTTATTAAGGGTTCATTGCTTCTGTAATACGTGGTGAAACTAGTAGGAATAGGTTGAAGAAATCCTTTACTAAAATTTCACGATTTAGGAGTCCACTAAATGGATGGTGGAGTTTCAAGTTAATATAGTTGTAAATATATTCCTACCTCAATACCTTCGAATATATTGGAAGACCAAATTCTAGGTTTTGAGAAGTTACATATATATCCTTCCTTCTAGAATATCAATTTGATTAGATTTTCAAAAAGTACTTGTGAGGAATATTTTTTTATAAAAAATTGGAACATTAATAAACAATGAAATAGATAAATATTTGTCTAATTTTATAATATAGAAAATTTAATTATTTTCATTCTTAATTATTAAAGAAATTTGAATCCATAAGTGATCAGTTATATCACTCTTATCTATACAAGATCAGGGTAAATTTCTTATTATCTTGAATATCAAAAAATGGTATAGGCTCTATCATGTTATATTACTTAAGGAATGAAAATTACATAGTATATAAACCCCACTTCCAATGTAACTTGATAATGAGTCAAATTTGGAAAAAGAATATATCTTCCTGAAAAATGTGGACATTTCTATGAATTTACAATGTTTTATGATATCCTCTATGTCCATTTGGTTTTTGAAGCAACATGAAGATATGATTACACAAATAATTATTTATCACATTCAAGATCATTATTAAGAGAAGACAAGAACTGAAATATATTAAAAATAATTCACTATTCATTTACATGCTTAGAAATTTTATGCCACATGGTACTTTTTAAGTCATGATGATGGGTACATTATGTTCATTAACCTCTTCAACTTTAATATCATTAATGAGATAAAAATATATTTCATTGTACCCCCAATACATAAAGAATTATATAGTTTCATTATGAACTATAATGTTTGAAATAGTGAGAATAATATTTTGGATCTTCTTACATTAATTATCCTTGTTGACAAGGGAATGGGGATTGAAAAACATATAATACATAGGCGAATAAGAAACATAAGAACAATGAAAATTTCACCAATAATCACACCTAGTCCAAGGCTCGTGATTTATATCCTTCTATGAAAATGAATATCCACCCACATGAAATGGAACAAAACAAAATATGTTTTTAGTATGGGATCATAGTTTAAAGGAAGGGGAACTATACCTAGAAGTAGAAAAAGGAAATATTATGTATGTTTTTGATGAAGTGAAATATTTTAATAACTATATGTTGGGTATTAGATACTGGTACTGGTTCTCACACATGTAATGAAATTTAGGAAATAATTATATTCCAAAACAATTCAGGGATAGGTGGATATTCAAGGAGCCAATAGAACATGAATTAATAGTTTTTATATAAAATATTACCACCATCTATTTCAAACGTCGATAATTTTAGTTTTAGAAAACAATTAATATGTATAAATTGTAACCAATAACATAATTTCTATGTCATATTTATAGATATATTGTTTTATATTCATGTTTGGAAAGAAGTGTTATTAATTTTACAAATAAAACATATGTTATGGTATGAAATATTTAAATAAAATGTATTTATGGATTAAATTATTAGAGCCATGTTTTATTTATTGATTATGAATTAAATTTTCACGACAGATTTAACACCCAGTCTTCGATTCACTCCCTTTCTAATATAAATAAGATGTGTCTAAAAAGGCCCTATCAATATGGTAATTTAGAATATTTTGTGTTAAAACTAATTGAATTATGTAATGATTTTTTATATGGAAATATTTAAGAACCACATTTTGGAAGGTATAGATAAAGGTCCACCAATATTCTATTATTAGTATACATGAATGTGTATATATGTTTTCTAGTATAATCTAGTGGTGAAAAGTATTACTTCCTATGTTCTATAGAAGACTTTTATAGATAATGATATATGTAATTGATGATGTATAATTATGAATCCTTTGGAAAATTTAATGAAATAAATAATGTAGTAGATAATCAAATTAGAAATAAAATAAATATGCATATATTTGATTTAGGTGGTGAATATCTTAAATATGAGTTTATTGGATTTCTTTTTGAGTGAGGAATTTTATCTCAACTCACACTACATTATAAACCAAAATGTAATGGTGTTATTGGATGAAGAAACCATACCTTTCTTGGCTTGGTATGGTTAATGGGGAGTCACACAAATATTTGTCTATCCTTTTAAGAATTTCCACAATATACAACAAAAAATTTTCTAAACAGGGATTCCACTAAGGTTGTATGTGTAATACGATAAAAATTAATATATGTAAATAATATTTTTTTATAATAATCAATGGGGATGTGAGGAATTATTTAAAAAAATTTCTACTATCCATACAATACTTCAAACAAGTAAGTGACCATCATATGATTGAACATTTTTCATTAAAGGGATCACATCCGCAATCTGGAAAGTGTGAGAGAGATTTATTTTGATAATGTGTATTATAAAGATACAAAGAGATGGTACATGAATATATTCCACATATTCACTTATAATATGTTTTTCTTTAAACACTTGTACTATATAGGATCATTATATATGTTAGAGAACTATAAAGATACAATTTTTTGGTCACATAGGTTGATGACTCATTATTGGTGAACCATAATGATCTTATTTACTATAAGAAGACAATAGATATCTTAGAAGCTAAAATATGTAAGTAAACCATGAATTATGAGAATGAATCCATCAATTAGAACCAATCATATGTTTTGATCGATCCTTAATTGGATGTAAAACCCATCAGATAAAATTGGGTATTAAATAAAAAATTAGACATGGAAGGTAAATTGAATACCTATAAAGCTTGTCTTGTCTGTAAAGGGAATGAAATCATCAAGTAATTGACTATGATGAAACCATTTCTCCTATAGAAATGATGAAATAATTCATAATTATACTTGACAAAACATCATTCCATGACTATGAGATTTATAATAAGGATGAAAAATCAACCTCCATCAATTATAATATTTATGTTTTTGTCTATAGGGCGCACTAGAATTTTTCATGACTCCAAGTAATTAAAAAGGGTATTCATGTTATTAGGATCCATTTATGGATTATGACAAGCATCCATGTCTTTAAACATTCAATTATATGAAGCTATAAATGAAATTGGTTTCAATAATAATCAATGATATTCATTATCCTAGTATTATGTGTTGATGGAATAATATTTTTTTGGAAACAAAAAACCAGTATTACAATTAGTTATGTACTGGTTTTACAAGGAATTCTCCACGACATAATTAGGTGAACCAACCTATATTCTAGGGACCAAGATAATTTGTGCCAGTTCCAGTAGGTTTCATAGACTGTGTCCAATTTTATAAAATTACTATATACTAATGAGGTTTAGTATTGAACAATATGAAAGGGGATTGTTTCCAATGTCACGTGGTATAAATATTTTAAAGACAATTTGATATAAGACATAATAAGAAAGATATATAACGAGTATGATCATATATAATTATTTGATTAAATTGATTTTTAATGTCTTGTTTAATATATGTCATGATATTTTCTATTGTTTGAGCATGGTGGGAAGATATCAAGTTATTCAAGATGAAAAAATTAGTCTGTTGTTATGGTTACACTTAATTATCTCAGAAAAACCAAGGATATGTTCCTAGTGTATATAGGTGATGTGGATCATGTCATTAGGGGTTATATATAGCAATTATTTAAAAAAAATAGAATGATCTAATTTCATAGTCAAGATATTTAATTATCCTCAACATAAGAGATGAAATCTAAAAGAGTTCAAAGAATCTTGTTGTAATCGATTCTGTAATTGATTTCCAGTATATATTGTCCTCGCATATTACTAAACATGATATTTTTTATGAATCATTGTCCAAGATCTTAAATTGGTTCATATATGTAAATAACCTATCCCATTACATTGATAAAATACTACAATGGTGGATCTTGCAAAGGAGTAAAGGTTATTCCAAAAGTTAATTCACATACATCGAATGTATCATGTCTTTAGGTATTTTTATAATAGGGGTGATGTTTATTTTCACATAGTTCAAATTAAGGGGAACAAGGTGGACTAATTTACTAAATTTCAAGGTTATCAAAATAATTATTATCATATGAGAGTTTTCTAAAAGAAGGTTTTTTTAAATGTACATACTGTATGTGGGGGCCTATTTGAGTTTGTTCCCTAGAACTATCTTCTATATATTTTATGATGACACGTATTAAATATTTTTAATATTAAGAAAAATATTATCTCGTTATGGTTATTTTTCAATGTGATATAGTGTCCGATAACATCTTAAGAGTAATCATTGCACTAAAAAGTCATACTAGTTCCCTACTATGATGAAAACCTATAAGTTTCATCAAAATATTAATAAATATATGTTCTGTAGTCAGATGATATCATTTCATGAGATTAAAGCGATACAAGTTATTGAATGTGGAGACTAATAAGAAGTCATGGAATATTATCTTTTTGTAATCCCTTTATAATTTTCATTATAGGAGATTATGAGAACACAGACCCCAACAACAGAAAATCCACATTAATATGTGTTAGTGGATTTTCCTATATATGGACATATTGTTGATCCTAATACATTTATATTATTATTAATTGATATAATTAGTAATTTTTTTATGTATTGATGAAACCCGTGACATAATATTTTTATGGTGACGTTGGAAACAATGGGTGCATCATGAATGATATGAAATTAATGAATAGTAAAAGAAAGGATTTTCACAATCTATTATTTAATATAATTTTATATCTCAGGCCCATTGATGGGAATAATAAAACCTAAATAAACCCATGGACATATTTTTCTATGGGAAGGTTCACTTTTAGAATGTAAAATAAAGAGTTATAATGTATATAGGTTGATGAAACAATCAATTAACATTATTGGTTAGAGATATTGGGATAAATGGATTATATAACATACCATGTGTTCATATTAGTTTTTTGTTGTTTTTTATTAATTACTACTTTCTATATTCATGGTCTAGCATATTTATAGACACTAACATTGGAATTTATCTGGTTCTTCTGAATGAAATACAAAAATAGTTATATAGGGTTATTCACAAAGTGTTACCATAATTTTAGTAAAATTCTATAATAAATTTACTAACATTGATTTAATATTATTTCGAATTTGTCTTTTAATAATTATTTATTATTGGTTTATCATTAAGATTTAATCATGAGTTCTTTGGACGAATAAAACAAGAATTAAATTACAATTTTTTTTTATTCACATGATTTAATTAATAAAATATTTATTAAATTTAATGATAAATAATGAAGTGATATGTATTTACTACATAAATAATAATTATTTAAAAAGAAAAAAATATTGTGGGGGTTTGTAGATTTAGATTAATGGTTTAAGTAGAAATTATATATTATATGTAATTTATATAAAGATTAACTATGTATCAAATGATATTTATTTACCCCTATGTGTTCCTCATGTCAATAAAATAATATTAATATTCATATTATCATTACATACAGTTTTCTTAAACAAATAAGTGATTATCTAAGAGATTTTGAGCACTTACATGCCCTATAATGACATTATATATATAGATTCATATCACATTCTATGGTAAGACTCTAGTTATGAACCGTAATCCTAGAGATAATTCTCTCAAACCTTAGACCAGATTTTCTCAATAATTGTCTCATGAAATAAAGAACTCATCATCTTCTTTAATATTAATAATTTTAGGGAACATAATGAACATCATCTCCATGAATATATTCCTATTGTGTTCAACAATGAATGACAGAAGGAATCTTGATCGACCGAGTTAGAATCTAATTACTCATTGATGTTGTTTCAAGATTTTGGAGCATTTTTGGATTTTTTTTATAGAGGGATTTTACCCCTAGACCCTATTAAACAATATTTTTATGATCAAAGTGATATATCAATTCATCAACGAAGAAAAAATTACAAAACCAGGATATTATCCAACCATCTTTAAGTTAATAATAAATTATATAAGATGATACCATCTTCTTGGTTTAGGTATTATTAAATTAAATTAAAATGTTACTTAATATTGTTTGTAATAATGTTCTTGTTAATGTTCATTTCATATCATTCATCCATTTTTAAAATATTCTGAGTTGGATAGGCCCAATATGTTCTTTTTTTTTGTAGTAGAAACATTCATTCCCTACTCTATTAATGTATATAAATTGTTTATTAATTGAACATATATATTACTTAGTTTAAATTTTTTAAATTTTTCATGTTAATTTTTTAGGTTTCACATTACATACTATCTAAATTCACACAATATTTAGTTTTATTATATTTTGAACTTAGATTAGAATAAAATATATAATCCTAAATATTATAGTTCAATATATATTATATAAATATAAGGTATTAGAGTTTTCATTAAATGTATTCACTATTCATTCAAGTCTCCATAAAAAGAGGGTCTTAGAGTTAATATTCACATTGGCCTGGAGGCTATTCTATTTTTCATGAATGTTCTGGGTTTTATAACAATCATTTTTTTCATAATTATGTGAGGAATGTAAATCTCATATAAATTGAAATCATTACATGAATTATTCATATACCATATTAATGAGATAATTTGGAATTTATATAAATATATTTGAATTTTATTTATGGGTGAGTAACACAAAAATTGAGTGGTGTAAATATTTTCACATCAATATGGTTTGAACATGTTGATTTAGTGGCTGATATTGAATTCTAAAACTAATTTTTTTTAAGAATGAATACATAAAAATAATAACATTATATAAGATGGTGAAATTAAACCCCATTAAAATAATAAGAAGTTTTATTCCTTCATAAATAGAAATTTTTAGGACCATGATAATTCAATGAGATAAATTTTGTTAAATAAAGGCGAATATGGATTATCTTTTTGAATGAAATAATGTAATGGGTGACATATTAATTTAATTTGGTAGGTCCTACATAATAGAATTCTATTATATTGTCACTGGTTTTTCAATTCTTATTATTTAATTTTAATGATACATAATTTAGAAACCCTAAGAGTTTTGATAGTGGAGGAATAGAGTTCGGTTTATTAAAATATTGCTTTATTTAATGAGATAGACGAACCTATATGATTTTTTTTAAATTGTTTTTTCATCTTTGCTAACTTCTAACCTTTTTTCATAAGAATATTTTTCTTATAAAGGATGTAGACATAGTCTATCACAATGAAATTTTTAGTAAAGTTAAAGGTAGTAAAAAGTCTGAATCCAAACATAAATTGGGATAAATGTTGTTTTTTCAGACTCATGATTTTGAAATCAGGCCTTCATATTGAGTTTCCCAAAACATAGAAGGAGTAATAATGATGGAATTATTGATCAGAAACATTAGAGTATTTAGAACTATTGGATTGAAAATGAATATCATCAGATTCCAGAGAACCAGAAGCATAAATTATTGATTGTTTTATGTTTTATTTATTCACAATCAGAGAAAAAAATAAGTTGTTGAGTAAAGAAGTTGTAACGATGATGAAGAGTATGTTGTTGAAGAATGTGAATTTAGGAGTTAGAATTTTTTCATAATTTCTCAACTAAATCAGATGATGTTTGATGATCAAAACATTCTCCCAAATAATTAAAAATATCATTAATTTTTTTTGTATAAATGGAGGAATAATAAAAATTATTTCTGTTCCAAAATTTCTAGACTCAGAATTTGAAAGATGTAAGAATGTTTAATGATGATAAATATGAACTATTTTAACGTTTCATGGTAAATAATTTCATTGTAATGAGATTATTGAGAAATATAAATCATAATGATACTTGAAATAAGTAGAAATCTTTATGAGTTGAGAAGGAAACATATTCACAATTAGATAAGAAGGAAACATATTTTTAATGATCTGATTATGAAGAAGACAGAAAAAGATGATTCTAGATGTTTTATGAGGAGTTGAATTGGTCAAAATATGAAATTAAAATTTTCATAAATCTTTTATAAATATGAAGAGGATTGAAGAAGTCAAAGTTGAAGTTTAAATGTGAGCGTTTTTAGATTTTTTGAATAATGAGGAAGTGGGTAAAATTTTCATGTTTTTCTCTATTTCTTTCCTGATTTACCTTTAAATAATTTCTCATATATTTCATCCATTTAAACTTTTTCATAATCAGAAAAGTTTTAGCTCTGAAAAATTAAAGTGAATGTTATTTAAAAACAATTATATCATGAGGAGGATCATAGAGCTGAAATATTGTCTACCAAATTGAGAAAGATACTATTGAATAAGGTAGTATTGATTTAATCAGAATGAGAAATATTATATTGAGAATTTGAGTAGAGTGTGAGTAAAAACTTTTACTAATGGGTTCACCATATAGATATCATCAGATCTAGCCTCACCATATTGAGAAAATAAGATCTAGACTAATTTTATTGATAAAATAAGATCCAGACTCATCATATTGATAAAATCACATCCAAACTCATAAAATTGAGATAATTGGATCTAAAAAAATTGAAACGTGGATTCTGACTAAGAAATTGTGGATCAGTTTGAAAAATGTCTTTATTATAATTTTGGATCAATTTTTTTAATAAAACATTTTAAAATGATGTGATTCAATATAATATTTCATATTGGGGGATAAAAGGTTTCTAATAGGAGTGGTAATATGTTTTATCCAATTCTTCCTAATAGTGGATTTCTATAGACCAATGAGAGTGTATATAGAAAAGATTCAGGTTCTCACATTGTGGTTGAACCTTTTAAATATTGTGTGCTTTACTTTCATTACTATATATTCATGCATGATATTTTACAAAATTTGATAAGGAAATAAATATTAAGAAGATGCAGGGGTTATGTTTTGAAATTTATTGAAACTTATAAAATTTATAACAATTGATCAACACCCCCTTATCATTTTTTATTCAATCATTTGGAACTACAACTAGTGTTAGAGATAAGGTTACCTTGTTGAATCTTTATCATGGATAATAACAATTCAATCAAAAATAGTGGAATTCCTACATTTGATGATCAAAATAATTAGGGATTGAAAAATATGATGATTTTGTCTCTTATCTCTTGCCGTGGATGTTTTGGGTGATGCTAGTTTTGGTTTTCCCCCTATTCAAAAATATACTCCTATGACATTTTTTGAAAAGATAAATAAAGATTTTGATGAGAAATGCCTGAAATGAAATCCTTATTTCCTTATTAGATAATTTTTATCATAAGATGATGGTGTGAATAAATAAAAAAGAACACAGGATATGCTCAAAAGTATTTTCAAGGGAAATACTAATGTGAAAGAAGTAAAGCTACAAACATGGAATAGTACATATAAAGATATAAAAATGAGATATGAAATAGAATATTTATGAATAATTCAATAGAGAAAATGAAATTATTTGCAACATCAGCGGATTTGGGTATGTCTTGGAATATTATACAATTTTGAAGAAACTTATGATAAAATTCTTGGGCACGATTGGTAATAAAATTTACTCTATTGAAGATAAGTATGATTTATCTCTTGATTAATTAAATACATTTTTTGTTTCTTATGAAATTATAACATATCAAATGTTTAAAAAAGAAGATGACATATTAAATGGATTTTGAAGCTATGAAAAAGTTTAAAATTAAATATATTGAAGATATTGATCCTTGTTTCTCGGATGGTAAAAAGGATGATGAGTTGAGTGATAAAAGCGTGTCTCTATATCCAAGAACTATCGAACTTGAAGGGGAATGAATGGAGGTAAATTTATTCTAAAATGTTATGAGTTTGGTAGAATTTTACACTATGATATGAATTTCTCTAAATGAAATGTTAGAGAATATCAATATTATCATGATAAAAACAACTCTATGGGAAAAGTAGAACAAAATTCATCCAAAAAATTAAAATTAAATAATGGAACAAATAGATGTTTATTAAATAAGAAAGATGAATCAAATTCAATTAAAAATAATTATTTAGAAAGTTAATGTTCTTAAAAAAATTTAACCTTGATTGAAAAATGTGATAATGTTTAATGATCCTCATATAGTGAAGGAGATAAAGAATATTATTGAGAGTTTCAAGTGAAAATAGAACATCCTACTTGTACTGAGAAACAAATAAATCAAGAAAGAAATCAAAAAAAATTAATGTATATGAAGAAGTGTTTTAGTAAGAAAATGGGTCATAAAATTGGATGATTAATACACTTAGTATATCATTAGTTAAAAAATAATAATTATGTATCCGTAAAAGATGATTAAATATATCAGTTAGAAGTTACAAGCTAAAGAATAATAAATTAATAAGTTTCTATAAAAAAATTTTGAGTACAAAAATACACCGTGGAAAATAAATAAAAAATTATATAAAGTCTTGGATATAAAATTTTAGACTTCTATAGTTCCTAATAAATATTAAATCCTGAATCAAGTGAAATCCTCATATAAGAAAAATAATGTTTCAGGTGATTTTCTTAACATTTTAGATTTTAAAAAAGGTATTGGGAAATATTGTGTTGAAATAGGGTGTGAGGAACCTATTTCATCTACAAATGAGGAAATACCACTTATAAGGAAAGATAGTCCACATCCATATATTTTTAAAGGATAATAAAGTTATAAACCTCAACAAAGTTTCTACAGAGAATGATAGTTATTAAATAGAAAATCATGATTTTAATGTTATTTCTGTTGTTGGGGAATAAATGGGAACACATATTTAAATTGTTGAAAAATACAATCTATATCAAGATTAATATTTGATAAATGTTTATGAAATAATGGAATTATAACGAGTAACTTTACTAAGTTAGAAAAGGTTTAAAAATATAATTCACGAGATGTTTAAAACACACCAACAAAAAAATCAATTTGAATGTATGGATGAAATTTGTGGAAGATGTGATAAGTCTGGTCATCATGTCAAAAAATGTATTAAAATATTAATGGAATAAGTTTCATACTATACTAAAAAAAGTAATTGAAAAAATGGAAAGTTGAAGAAATATATTTTTTTTTGTTGAGAGAGATTTAAAAACAAGTAAAAGGAAGAAACCATGGATAAATGAAAATGGTTTTTTATCACACATCATATGTGATATATTAATCATAAAGCATATTGAAATTCATATGGGAAGAATTGTTACTTTTGTTAATGATAGATAAAAAAAAATCAAAGGAATAAGAATGAATTATATTGAAGAAAAAACATTAAAAATCTAAATAAGTTTTATTTGCTGATGGGATAAAAAATTACTTACTTAGTGTAATTAAATATTATGATGATGGAGAAGAATTGATCTTCACAAATGATTCTTGAATTATCAAAAGTGTAAAATATAGAACATTTATTATAAAATTATAGGGAACCATGAGAATCTATTCCAAATAAGACAGTTTAATAAATTATTTAACTTGATTGTTGAACATTAAAATAAGTATTGGAATCGAAGACATGGGAACCTTGGGAAGAAGAATATGAAAACATTCTAATGTTGATATTCTATGGGATTTTTTGGAATTGGAATCAATAGATGATGATGTTTTTATTACCTTCTAGAAAGGAAATATAACTTACAAAAGTCATAAGATAATTGAGATTCAATCTATAAAACCTCTTGACCTTATTTTTCAAACTAATGTAGGATGATGAGACATCAATAAACAAAATAATATTTATATTTTAAGAACCATAATATGATTTCAATCTAGTGGAAAAATCAAGTTTATGAAACATAATTGAGAGGCTCTTGAAAGGATTATGTTTTGTAGTAAATAAATTGAGAAACAAATGAAGGATTAAGTAGTGATGTTGAAAAAAGATAATGGTACCAAATTCAAAATTAATAATTTTGAAGCCTATCTAAGAAAACAATGTATCAAACATCAGTATAGTACTCCATATAATTAATAATAAAATGGTGTTGAAAAAACTAAATAATAGAATCTTTCTAGAATTCGGAATAATTAAGGTACCATAATTAAAATATTCTATTTTTTCTAAAATGAGGTTGTTAGTACTACATTACAAGTTTATAATGGATATTTTTTGAGACCGGATTACAACATTACAACCTATAAAATTTTGTATAATAAAAAATCTTCATTGAATTATTTCAATGTTTTTGGAAGTCCATGTTTACATAAAATAAAAAAAATTATTTTTGAAAGCATGATGAGAAAGATAAAGAAAGAATTTAAAAGGATTATGTACAATATTTAAGAAGTTAAAAATGTTTGAACAAATGGTTAGAATTACTAGTTGAATAATATTATATTGATTTAATTTTAATTCAAAACACTTTAAAAAAATTTGTTGACAATACTAAGGAAAATATGATAGAGATTTCCAACAATAGTGGACTCAAAATGATCCTGGAGAATCGTGTGATGTGGAATGTTCAGCTAGAAATGAAACATTGAAATTTCACATATTACAAAAAAAAATTGAGTAAAAAAATATTATTGTAAATCTAAAGGCTTTAGTTTAGACCATAATAAATTTTATATTAGAAAATCAATCTTCAATTTTTTCAGAAGGTGAACAAGAATCAATTTCAGAAGTGATTCAATATATTTAATGGGAATATGCAGTAAATGAAGAATTGGATCAGATTTAAAAATATAAAATACGGGAAATTTCGTCCCAACCATAAAATTAAAATTTTATCGAAAAGAAGTGGATTTATAGAAAAATGTTAAATGAACATGGAGAAGTTTCATGAAAAAAAATCTAGGATTTTTTTAAAGACTATGCACAGTTTGAAGGTGTGGATTTTGAAGAATCTTTTCCCCTGTTCCACATTTAGAAACTATTATAATGTTTATATTGATTTCCAAACATCATAATTACAAATTTTATCACATATATGTAAAGTCATCTTTCATAAAAGGTCATATTGAGTCAAATGTTTACATTTAATGAACTTGTGGGTTCCTACTTGATGAGGATGAATGTAATGTTTGTAAACTAAAGAATTATTTGTATAGGATGAAACAAGCTCCACGTGCATGGTATTCAAAAAATTAAAATTGGTAAATAATGCTGAATTTTTTGGAAAGGAAAAGTGTATTGAAACTTTTATCTAAAGGATGATGTCTCTGTAACTGTAATTTTAAATTTTTATGTAAATGATACTTTTTTTATAAATAAAAATATTTTAATGAATTTTATGAGGAAATGAAGAAATTTTTTGTAATTTAATTTCCAGAATAATTAACTTTTTTCCATGTATTAAAAGTTCAATAAAATGAAAATTAAATTTTCTTACCTCAATAAAATTATGTCAGTGAATTATTAAAGAAGATTCAGGTAAAAGAATCCAAATATGCTTATTCTCCAATTGCAATGAGCATAAAGTTGAGTAATGATGAATTCAGAATAACTGTGAACTATAAATTATTTTGGAAGATGATAGGAAGTCTTCATTACCCTATAGCCTCAGGACCTGATATTTTTTATGTTGTGACTTTATGATCTAGGTATCAATGTATTCCAAAATAATCACATATGTTGGTTGAAAAATGAATTTTTAAATATTCCAAAGGAACAAATTCAAATCGGTTCTTAAAAAAAGAAACAGTGAGTTGAAGTTTCATGGTTATACTAGTTCCTATTAGGATTGGGATTGTAATGATAGAAAATAGACCTCAAGAGAAACATTTTTATTAAGAAATAGGTGTTTGTGATGATATAGTATGAAACAAGCTTCAATAAATTTTATAAGATCATAATCTAAATATGTTGTATCTACTAATTATTATACTAAAATATGTGGATTAATGTTCATCTAGAATATATAAATGTAAAATATCTTAAACCACTGAAAATCCTTTGTGATAATCAGAGTTTAATTGATATTTCAAAAAATAATGTTCAACATTCAAGATCAAAATACACTGATATAATGTTTTACTTTATTAAATATAATGTTGATGCTGGAGATTTTTTTTCTAGAATAAATATCAACAATTTCTCATATTTTTGATATCGTTGAAAATGAAATGAAAAAATATTAGTATATGGAATTCAGGCTACAACTAATGTTCAGCCTCCTCTAATAACTTCATAAATATAATATGGAATTCCCCCACAATTATTAAGGATATGTTATCAAATGGGGTGTTAATTTAATAACATTATTCATTATTAGAAGTTTTTTCTTATCTTTATTAAATGAATATGAAGTTACAGATATCATGAAATGGGTGTGGAAAAATAATAGTGAGAGGAAAATATAAAATCAAGGAGGATTTTATATTTACATGGATGAAAAATTTTATTTCAAAAAATGTATGAAATTACTTGAAAAACTTTATTTTATCCATTAGTGTGGTGTTAGGACACTATCATTTGTAAAAAAGTGATGTTTTGTTAAAAGTAAAAAAATATGTTTTTTTTATAGAAGATGTGTTTGAAAAATCTAGGAGTTGAAATATTAGTTAACAAGGGTTCTCAACAAATCCAATGGTAGAGAATGAATATCCTTTGTGAGAAAATAATTTAATAATGTTTTTGTATTTGTTTAAAACCAATATTTTTTATATAATAATATTTTTGTTATCTAGGAATCAATCTTATTTTATCGCAATAAGGTTTGTAAGAATATTAATGTTTGATAAAAAACTTAATCAAAACATAAAGGGGAGAAATTTTGTTTCTAGATTCAGGATTTTAGACTCTGGTATTCTGATTGAGTTGCAATGGACATATAAGCTTTCTGAAAGACGATTTTGTTGATAAAAAACATTATCGTATTTAGGTCCATCGACATGACAGTGAAGATCATCAGATCCAAAAGAATATGAGGTAGAAATTAATGACTGGTAGAAGATTCATTTTTCCCCAATCAGATAATGAATAATGTTATTGAGTGAGGAAGTCTTAATAATTCTGAAGAATATTTTATTGAATAATGTGACAATAGGAGTTATAAAGTTTTCATACTTTCTTACCTAAATCATACGATTATTTGGTGATAAAAAAGTTATAACAAATCACAGAAACAATATTTATAAAATCATTTGAAAAGATGGAGGAATCATAACGATTGTGTCAGTTACAGAAGTACCGAACTCGAAATTTAGAAGATGTAATAATGTTTATTGCTCATGAAGTATGAATAATTTTAAAGATATAGAGTAAAGAATTCCATTACAATAAGATGAGAGAGAAACAAAAATCGTAATGATTTGAGAAAGAAACAAAAAACATAATGAACTAAGAAATAAACAGAAATAATAATGATCTTAGATATAAATAGATCATAATGTTCTGAGAAGGAAACATATTTTCAATGAGATGGGAAAGAAAAAAATTCGTAATGAAATGACTATAAAGAAGAATCAAAAATAAAATTTCATGATGGTTTTTGAAGATTTGAATAGGTCAAAACATGAAATTAATTTTTTATATGTTTGGAAGAAATATGAGGAGAATTTAATAACTATAATTTGATCATTAAATGGTTGGTATTATTGGTTTTTTTGAAATATGAGGAAGTGGGGAGGGTTTTCAATTTTCCCATTCATTATTTTCATACTTTCTTATAAATACTTGCTCAAATAATTCGTTCCTCGTAACCTTTTCATAAGAAGAAATGGAAGAGATATGAAGAAATAATTTGAATGTTATTTATGTCCATAGATCTCATGAGGATAATGAGAAAAAAATGTTTTTTATTGGATTTACTAATAAAATGTTGAGAAAGTTCATTTTGAGTCAAACAGACAGAGAATGGTTATATTGAGAACCTGAGAAGAGTTTGAGTAATGAATATTTTTAATGGCTTAATTATACTGAGTTAAACATTTTCAACCACATCATAGTGAGAGAATCAGATCCAAATGCATCATATTGAGAGAATCAGATCCAGACTCATCATATTGAGATAATCTAATCTAGACTCATAAGATTGAGAAAATTTGATCAAGACAAATTGGAATGTGGAATTAGACTGAAAAATTGTGGAGCAGTTTCAAGAAAGTATTTATTCTTTTTATTGGCTCAATTTTTTTAAATAAAAACATTGTAAACTGACCATAGTCAGTATAGTATTTCTTATCAGCTGATAGAAAATGTTAAATGAGATTTGGAACAGGTTTTATGCACTTCTTCATAATATTGTATTTTTATAGACCCAAGGGAGTGGATATGGAAAGGATGTAGGTTCTCACACAAAGGATAAACCCTGCATATTTTGTAAGAATTACATTCTTTCCATATTTTCCATGAAAGATTCTTTCTAAAAGATGGTAAAGAAATAAATAATAACATGTGGCAGTTGTTATTTTGTGAAAAGTATTTACACTTATAAAAAGTATAACAACATATTCATCCCCCATATTAGTTTTTTTGATCCTATGGAACATTAGAGATCCCACTCTACTATATAGGAATCATATATGATTTTACAGGTATGGTTCTCTATTTAAACTGATAATTGGTTAGAGTAATTCTAATTCAAAATATTTTCTTTTTTAAATATAGTTGTTGACCTACTAATGAACGTGATGTACTCAAAAGGTGTCTTATTTTTGTGGGATCCTTTTTAACAGAATTCTATATCAAATGGTAATAAAAAAAGATATTCATTTAATAAAATAATCTAACATAAATATTAATATCATCACTATCAAACATAACGTTGATATGAATCCTTTGAAAGGAAAACATTATTGAACATAACTCCTAAAACTGGTCAGATAAGAATATTTTTTATGTAAAAATTAATTATACGTGTATAACTACCATTTCCTACATAACCGTGAATTGATTTTTTTCAATGAGTGAATCTAAATTCTAAAGGAATTATAGTATGATTCAATAAGGGTTTCAATGTTATTAAATAAAAAGTATCCCAATGAATCTTAGTCCTCCTCATATATATTATATATGGTTGGATATGCTAGTGACATAATGTGAATAATTGTTTTCAAAACGATTATTAAAGATAATGAATTTAGACTATTTTAATATATTTAAGTCTTTTTAAAATATTATTTAGTTCATCAATATATTTAGTAATATCCTTAAAAAGTTTAGATAGATGTTATGATCTTATGAACTATAATTATAAATTATATTTGGATATCCAAATAATGCTTTCACTGTGAGCCCAATCATTTTCATTGAAACTAAAAAGTAAAATTATTAAGATAGGGTAATGATTTTATTTGTTTGAATAATTCAGAATACCTAAAAGAGTTTGGGAATCTCAAGGGAATATTAATTTCATGTATCAATCTTATATAATATATTCTTCATTTTTGATGGTTATGTCATTTCGAATCTATATTTTCATTTTTTGTAAATTTAAAATGGATAAATAATTTAAATAATAGATTGATATTGTAGTTTTATTTCATGTGATAAAACAAAGTGTTTCCACATCATTTATTAAAATATAATATATGTTCATATGAATCTAAGAAGCATAATCTAACCTTTATCACATTTTCATATGTGAAATGATAATTAGTTAATTAAAAACGTTTTTTTGGCAAATAATGAGATGATTAATTATATTCATATGATTTATTATTTATTAGATTATCAAACATTTTTTTAGGAGGGAGATAGATAAAAATGTTTTAGCCCTGAAATATGTTTATCCAACTATTTTTAAAAATATAAGGGAATTTTTTAATGCCATCGACTAGTGGCATATTTTTATAAATTGTGTTCTTTTTAATGGAAAATACTCTATGAACATAGAATACCATATTTGATGTGGAAATAATATATTATTAGTAAAATATTCATACTAAATGTAAATATGAGTTATTTTCAACATAAAAGTGAGTAATCTAGAACAATATTCTGAGAATAAAATACAACCTAAATGGCTTACATGAGGATTCTTTAACCTAGATTAGTCCAATGTTAGAAAATAAAAGGTTATAATAGTATATAATTAATGTGATTACCACTTTTTATTTTAAACTTTTTTAGGATATGTTATGTTAAGGAAATTTTTTAACAGGTCCATTTAGTTACTACTAGAATGTTATTATCATATTTTTCTAAAGTATTACATCATACAAAATAAAAAGTGAATATTAGATTATTTGAATGGAGTTTAGGATTTAATGGTTAATTATAATGTAAAAATATTCAATAATGTTAAGGGAAAATTTTGATCAAAATGGTTTAAGGATGGTGATGTTAATCATAAAAAGTATTTTAAGTAAAAAAAAATTAACATCATAAAATTTGTAGTTATCGAGTTAAGGAGTTTGAATATGTGAATGGAATTGAACATTAGAAACAATATTAATAAATCAAACTAGTTTTAAGATATTCTCTCTTCGTTGATATAACTAACTAAAACATTAATGGGAAGGTTTTTATTAGATTGTCACATAGATATGTAGCATAAATTACATATAGATGTAATGAGTTAACAAGGCCTTAAAATTTTCAACATATGTATGATATGAGAATCTATTATATATGATATAAAATATGCAATTGTATTGGGTTTTATTAAGTATTCGTAATAGTATTATAACATAAAATTTATCATATTAGAATAAAATATTTATCGAATAATTATATTACATCTGTTTCATATTTTTATATATAGATATATATTTTATGAATTGTAATGGTAATTGAGCTAAAAAAATATGACCTTGAGAGTTACCACATTGATTATATTCATTTAATATTATTGTTTTTAAAGAAATGTAAATATTATCATGGTTAATATTCTTTTAGGATATACAAAATGTTTTTTGGAGGCATAACATGTTTTTTTTGTATACCAGATAAACCACTTAGTATACCACATAGTGTCATATATTGAGCCTTTGTTATACTAAGGGTTCATGATTTATATAGGAATCCTCATTACCCAAGGTTGAGTAGATACCTTTCTTGATAACCAACAAACATCGATAACTTTTTTATTCGTTCTATTATGGATTAGATAAGTTTGGGAAGAGATTTTTTTGACAATTTCATTTGTCCAAGATCATATAAGATAATATTTATCCTATTATATTACCGATATGTCATTTGGGAACTCAATTGATATAGAATTGGGAATGTGCAGCCACACCTAGATAATAAATATTATGTTTTTATATCCTTTTCAGAATTGAATACATTTTCCTCATTCATATAGATGAAAGAATTGTTATGTATTCATCGACTAAAATAATATATACTATGAGAATAAAAAACATTATGAGTTGACTACATGGGATTGATATTCTCCATATCCCTTGGACATTTTATTTATTATAAAAAGGGAATCTATGAGATATCTTACTAACATGAGGTATGATTTTTGGGCATAGGTATAGATAGACATATGTTTGATGAAGATCACACTTGATTATTTTTTAGATTAAGTATCATTGATGCCTCTCTAGGGTCTATTATATACATAAATTTATGGATTTGGTGAATCATATTTATTATAAATTTTATAAATTCCCATGGGGCTACACATTATCGTTGAGTGAATGGGGATATAGTTTGACACAAATTTTTCTCTAAAAGAATTTCAATGTAAATATAAAACTATTTTGGTTGGGTGTCCAAATAGTAATAATATTCTATAATGAAATGTTTTGTTTATAAACCCCCATTACTTCTTGAGTTTTGATATTGTTTAATTTTTATTCAAAATATTGTATATTTCTATAACGGACATGTGTTTGATGTTTTTATTGGGGATTTGAGTTGTATTGGAATCATTTTCTAGGTTAGAGGCCCACAAGTATAAAAAATAGAAGTTATAGGTTGGGTGAAACTATTATAACATGACTAATGGCGCGGAGGGGGAAATTCAGGGTTTATAGTTCCTCCTACCATGTGGATTGTTAGGGTAGATCCTTGAAAACATATAATAAATTGAATATGTGGTTCACCTGGTTAGATCAGGGTTTACCCAATCTAGTGGGCCAACCTTGTGAGGTATGGTTCCTAAAATAGTGAGAACCCCATGGTTGGGGCACAGTTTGGAAAATTGTTTGGCCAAACCTTAGGATATAGCCATATTCATAAAAGGTCTGAAATTACCAAAAAGTACATATCAATTTTCAAAGTATAAACACTATTATTTGATTCTAACATTTGACTAGACCCATCCCAGTGAATATTTCCTCCTTTTCCACTCCATTATTGGTGATTTATCTTTTCAAAATCATTGGAATAATGTTCAACTTGACCCTATAGTCAGTTTATGGTAAGACTGTCCTTTCATATTAAACCATTTCTAGTTTGTTTCCGTATATAGTAGTTCCATGTTGGTTTTATCTATTTTTGAAGTATTTTTGGGTTTCAATATTATATTGTGATTTATATCATATGTATTTGAATTAGTAGATGATATTGGATGATTATCCTTCTATGAGATTACTGTTGTTGGTCTTTATATTCTCCCTTCATTTCATTTTCATTTTCTTGGTGAGTATTCTATATATTTGTGTCAAATTATTGTTTGTTTAATTAATACCCTAAAAAATTAGTAAAATGGGTATATTATTGTGATAAATTATTTATCAAGTCTAGATTGTCCCATTTATTAGTGTCTAGATGACATCTTTATCCATCATTTGAGTCGTTCATGATTAGGAATATGTAATGGAATTAAAAATCTGGACATATAGGTATTTGAAATAAATTGGTAAATTAATAAAGGAATGTATATGATAAGTTTCACCATATGATCTTTTAGTAATACCTATCATGTATGGTAAATGATTTAATAGGAGATTTAAGGATGCCATTGATATTCTCCTTGGATCTGGATTTATTCTTATTAACATGAAATATCTTTTATATTTTAATGGGATTCTCTATTGTTCTTATATTTTTATCCTTAGATATGGTTCTACACTTAATAACATGGGATATCTTGTATGTTCTCCAAGGAGCATGCTTTATGTCTATTTGAGTTTCAATAGATATTCTCCTTGGATCAAGATTTACGCTTATGGAAAATTGATTCCATGGATCTTATCATTCATGTTGTTTTATGACTCGGTATATGATATTAATTTTATATTATCCTTTGACTTATATTTATTCCAAAAAATTTGAGATTACATGGATATTTTCCTTGGATCTATCATTTTACTATTTGGGATTCCATGGATATTTACCATGTTTATGGGATTATGCATATTGACATGGTATGCCTTGCTTGAACTCCTAGGATTATGCTTATTCCAATTAATATGCGATAAATAGGATCACATTATTGGATAAATAATTACACTTGATAACACATTATGTTTAGAGACCAACAAAATTGGCTTGAGTGAGTATGGTTAGTCCCAAGTGCATACTTTGGAACTGAGGACTGAGAGTGGAATATTTATTGTGGTTTATTTATTTTGTTATCTACATTTACATATACCATTTAATAAAACATTATATATTTATAAAACTCATTGGGGGATTCCAATAGAGTTGTATTCAAACCCTACATAGGTCATCATTAAAATTTGAGAGGACTTCAGGGTTGGACGGTAGGATAAGTGAAATCACCATATGGAGATGGTGAATTTTTTAGCAACTGCAGGGCATGGGAGACAAGATAGGTCTAGGACAAAAGGCCAATTTTTTAGTTTTCCAAGATTTTTCTAATTAATTATCTTTTCATTATGATGTATATGATCCACCCAGAGTGGATGAATTGGTATGTTTGAATTTATTAACAATCATATTCCGTCATTTTGATATCCCATGGTATATGCTGGTTAATTGGAACATGTCGTGATGAATATTTCCATTAGTTATCTAAGATATTATATTGTTTTCATAATTTCAAGAATTATTTAACTATGATTTAAGGGTACTTTATCCCAACAATACCAGTATATAATATTTCATCCAGTCAATAGTCTCTGGTATATGGGAAGCCACCCATAAGGTTTTATGACCCCCTTATACCCAATACTGACGAGTAGTCTTGGGTAACGGAAAAATAATAATGTTCTATCAGAGTGTATTTTATTTTAATATTTGGATACGGTGTATAGGAGATACAACGTTTTTTGATTTTGGTATTGAACATGTGTCTTTTTGTTTATAACTAATATATGAAAAATTTCCATGTTACCAGGGATGAAATTTACTTTCATGGTTCTCAATTTTATATTTGAGTTATTTCCCCTAGTGTGATTCGAATGATTTTGTGATTATGATTTATACTATTTTAACTCTTAATGCATACTTGAAAGAGGTTGTGTGCTTGTATGACTTGTACAAGGGAATTAGAGAGATATTACCCTATGAGGGGTGGGGGTGAATATAGCCATGCACTGTCATATTAAATTATAACACATACTACATTAATATGAAATTTTATTAAAGAGATAACAAAAACAATACAGGGAAAAAATAAAAACATGAAACATCAAACAAACATAATGTATGGTTATGGTAAAAAAGAACAAGAACCAAAGAAATAAGAAACACCCACCGAAATAGGGTGGTCTCTAGATGTCAATAAGAAGATTCTGCATAAAAAAGCCTGCAACAGAAGGCCTCATGTACTTAGAAACACCCTCAATATAAGCATGAGATCTGTGAGCAGTTAAAATAACATTAATCACAATGACATCCACTAGTGAAGCCAACACAATAGAAAGTCAACCTTCTTCAACAAATACTCAATAACACCAATCATTTAAGATGCCTACAAGCCCCCAAAAATGGCATCAAATGACTTCTTCGGATCGTGCACTGCTCCCATGAGACAATCAATCTCCTAAAAACATTAAAGTCAACTCCATGCCGAAACTCCATGAAAGATGCCCCGAAAAAAATAGCATCATGAAAAATAGTGCTAAAAATAATAGAGAAAAGAAGGCCTGCTAATTCATAATTGTAGAAGAAATATAAGAAAATCACTCCAAATAAGAATAAAGAATAAAACTAAGCAAACAAACCCCAAATAAATAAATCATAACACAATGATGTAAATAACCTTAAAAATACCCTTAAATAGATATATGAGATAGCTTACAGAAGCCTAAAAATGGGAGAGTTGTCACAATCTATTTTAAGAAAAAGAAAGAAATCCTCATGTACTTTATCATACCAAACAAAATCAACTCCATTAATACCTTTATTTTCTAGTCCATCAGCAATATAATTGGATTCCTTATAAATATGAGTGATAATATTATTCAAGGAAAATAGAGTCTCCAAACAATTAATCCAATGATTAGTTAGCTTCTAGAAAAAGTGAGAATGACCCATCATTATGGCAGAAATGACAATAGTAGAATCACTCTTGATCCATAAATTATCCCAAATACACATCACAGATTGATCCACATCAATGATAATGCCATGCATTTTAGCCTCAAGTCAAGTTTGAAATCCACATTGACCATTAAAACAACCATGGACATCCACTTTGGGATTTCTGAAAACAGCACCATAACTAAAAATCCCTGGATTACCCCTAGAAGCACCATCTGAATTAACATTTAACCAACCAAAAATATGTTTCCTTCCAAATAACATATATAGTACCTCGCAGAGGCCTGATGTTTCCCTTAACACCTATCTGATTTAGAACGAACAAATCATGAACCAAGTTGAAGTAAAAATGATTCCTTAGAATATTAACATTTTGTATAGCATCAAGAATAGCTGATAAAACCCCACTTACAGAGAAGGAAAATCTATCATGAATCACCTTATTCTAAGAAAACCATATAAAATAAAGGAGTTCAGTAGCAGCGACCCTAAAAAGATCCATCAATTGAGGAGAAAACAAAATTAAATGGCAGCCTTGAAGGAAATGATGATGTGAAGATATATCAGGCATACAGATTTCAAATATATCATAAATATCCTTCCACATTGAAGAGACATTAACACAACTAAGAAAAAAATGATCAATGTCTTCCCTATGTGGATGAAAAAACACACATGAATAACAGAGAGAGATTCCACATTATTGAAGGAAACAATCTGTAGGATCCTTCCCATGGGCCAGTCTCTAGGAAAATGTTGTCTGAGAAGGCCAAATAAAGTTCATATAAAGATACCTCGTCCACATACAACCTATATTGCATGAAAGAGGATAACTATAAAATTTTTAGAAGTCAGCGGGCCATTTATAGCAGGTTACCAAGCCCAAAAATCCTCTCTGTTAGAGAAGCAGTAACTATTGATAATAGTAACAATATGATTTAGGAGACCCCCCATATTATCATGCTGTTCTTTAATTATATCATACAAATAAACATTAAAATAATCATTCATAAAGGAATAATCTAGGGGAAATCTAGTCCAATTGTCCTTCCAAAATGATAAATAAGTTTTCCTTGAAACAAGCCATCTAGAATGAGAGTCAATAGAAGAAAAAAATGTATTTAAAAGCAGGACAAACAGAAGAATCAAGATGATTACAAACAACATTCTTGATCCTATCCCTAAATTTCTTACGGAGAAAGTCCAGAGAATAAGAATTACTATTGACAAACCTCCAAATGAATGAGTCATGTAAAGAATCATTAAACACATCATGATTTTTAATACCAAGACCCCCAACATCATAGGGTTTACAACAATTATTTCAAGAGACCGTAGCTTATTTCCTCTCCAAAATATTACCACTCCAAATAAAATTTTTAATAGAAACATTAATGATCATGATGAGAGAGATCATAAACTTATAGACCTTGACATAACAAACAAACATAGAAATGATCACAGTAATAACCAAGCAAACATGACTAGCCAGTGAGAGGGACTTACCCTTCAAGGTAGCAATATGCCTTTTGATTTCACAAAGAATATTAGAAAAATAACAAGCTTTAGGCCTCTCCCAAAACATAAGAACACCCAAATATGTTAAGGGAATGAACTCCTTCATGAATACCCAAATTCATGATAATTCCCATCTTCCTAGGAATAGGAAAATTCCTACCAAAATTATCAAAGGACTTATTACAACTAATCTCTTACCCAGAGTCTTTTTAAAAATGAAAAAGGGAATGCTTAATTTTTTTAATTTTTTTCTTATCCCTTTTATTGAATAGTATAATATCATTAGTAAACAACAAGTTAGTGGGAGAAACAAAACCTTTACCAGCACTAATAGACTTTAGTTTCCCATTTCCATCCATAATAGAAAGCTATCTACTAAGATAATCCTCCACAATGGAAAAAATAATGGCTGAGAGAGGGTCACCTTGTCTGACACCTCTAGAAAAAGAAGAGTATCCCTCAAGGGAACCGTTAACAAGTACATATATTTGAGATGACTAAAAAATGATTTTAACCCAATTAATGAAAACATCATCAAAAACAAAAAAAATGCATAACCTTATAACTGATATTCCAATTTATAGTATCAATAGAATTCCTGAAGTCCAACTTGAGAGAAATATTACCATCCCTTGTATATTTCATAAGAAGGTTAACACATTCGAAGGTAGTAATAAGAAAATCTTGAATACACATACCCCTAATAAAGCCAAACTGATTAGGGAAAACAATCTTACTCACAATAGAGGGCATCCTCATGGCCATGATATTGAAAATAATTTTAGAAATTTCATTGATCATGGAAACTGGTCTGAAAAAATGAATATCATTATCATTCTCCGTCTTTGGAATAAGGGAATGGAATTTAGCATTCATGCCCTGAGTAAGAGAACCTCCTTTAAAAAAATGAGTAACCAACCTGCAAAAATCATCCAGAATAATGTCCCAATACGTCTGAAAGAAAAAATTCCATAAACCATCTGGACCAGGGGAGCTGTTAGAATTTACAATAAAGGTTGCTTCCTTGATTTCAAAGCCCAAAGGGATATATGTATTGTTGGAATTATCCTCTTGATTAACAAGAGTTGGAATAATAATCTCCACTAGATCAGCAAGAGGGACATGATCGGTAAATAGATCCTTAAAATAAGTAACATCATGGTCAGAAAGAACTTTTATGTTGTCGAATACATTATTCCCATTTCTAACCAAAGAGAGAGGCCTTGAGACTTTCCTAATTATCTATAAAGGAGCGAAAACTTTATAATTTATAACCCAATATCTCAACCAATTAGCCTTAAAATTGTCTATTTGAAAATAATATTTGAGATTCAATATATAATTAATCTTTGAAACTAGCTGAGTCTCACCCAAAACATCATTACAGAATTCATTAGAATAATTCTCCTCTTGCATTTGTTATAGATATTCCTCAAGAGATGAAATTTAGGAATCAAGGGAACTGAAACGAAATTTACTCCAAAATTTCAAATTTTGTTTAAGGAGTTTGAGCATGATGACGCAAGAAAAATCATTGACCCAAACATTTAAAGAACTCCATGTTTTTTCATCAACAGTTCAACATTCAGGATGATTAACCCAAGATTTACTAAATCAAAAAGGAAAAGGAGGTTTGGGATCCTTACTCACATGCTCAACAAAAATAGGATGATGATCAGAGTTAATTCTGGAAAGACTCATACAAGAAATAGAACCCCAGAATTCAAGAAAAGCCTCATTGACAAAATCCATATCGATTCTACTAGAAACAAATCTATTCAAAACATTCTTGTACCAAGTATACTTAGCCCTAAAAAGATTAACTTCAATCAACCTAGTATCATCAATACAAGCTTTGAATTCTCTAGAAGAAATTACATTAGTCAGAAGTCCAATCTTCTCATCAAAATTCATGATGGCATTAAAATAACCAAGGATAGACCACGGACCAGAGATCGAAGAGTTGAGAGATCCAATATCCATCCATAAATTCCTATAACCCTGATAATACTAATGGGCATATATAAAAGAGTATAAATGTTGGAGCCCTGGAAAATTGAAGGAGCATGTGAAATGCTGATCAGTATTAACTTATAAGGAAATATGAGATAAATAACAATGATCCAAAATGTATAACCATTTAATATCTGATGAGGATCTATTATATTCCACAAAATGAAATCCAATATTTTCAAAATTAGAAATATTGGGAGAAAAAAAATCTTTTGGTTTCGGAAAATCCAATAATAAGGGTCTTATGTTTTAGAATGAAGAGCCTAGGGGACCTCATGGTATCAGGATTGGACAGTCGCTAACAATTCCAAAATAGAAGCTTCATTTAAATCTAATACTGGGAAGATTTCCCCCTTTTTTGACCCCCATAGTTACCGGTTTGGTATACATTGGAGGGCTTCCAGCCGTTTTCTTAGGACTAGAGGCCCCTTGTAAAATAAAACTTTTATCCAAATTACTGGTGGTTCCTTTTCCATTTTTATCACCAATAGTGAGGATGTCAACTGGACCTCTGGATGAATCAGGAACACCTCTATCCTTCAATTTCACATCACCTTTAGATGAAACATGAGCCCCAATTTCCTCAACCAGTGCAGCAATACCACCAAATGAAAAAGGGACCCCAATCACCCCTTCCAGAGAAGAAGAATATGCATTGAAATAAGAAGGTTCCACTCCCTTTATAGTATAATATTCATTAAGAGAAGCAGGAGCTCCAGCAACTTGAACTGGGGAAGTGATGGGTGCAATGGAGGGCATAACAGGATCAATAAAGACAAGGGAAATCCCAAAAATCTCACTATACAGAAAATAAATCATAGGTCCAAAAATATTATCCTCCAAATAATACCTAAATAAAAAATCATCAATATCTTTTTCTGAAAAAATTACCAGGTCATAAATCTCAGAGAGACATTATGATCCAAAATGTGATCCTATATGCATGTGAATCCACCATATTTATCCATTTCCTGACCAGTATTAGCCAGAGGACTATGAAGATCAGGAATCCTACCTTGTTCAACAACATTAGAGATATCTGACCAAGATTTATTAGAAGTAACTATAACTCTGAAAAGACATGGTATATCCTTTGAGGACACTTCCTTTTCCATAAATAACTTCTTATTTTTTTAATCCGACTAACCTCCTTCCAATCCTTCTCTTTGGGAAACTCATTAACTTTTTTTAAAGCATCATAAAATTAACTGTAAAATGACCAACAATCTTTAAAAACTCACAAAAATAATGAAAACATTCATATTCCACTTTGAAATCAATCTTATTACCATTATCAATCAAAGTGACATTATCCGGTATTTTATTTTCTATATTAACATCAACCATAATTATAGAAAAATATCCAAGTTCTCCATCAAATGTTTTCTGATCCATTACAATTGGTGTGCCAACACATGAGGCAAGGTCATTAAGTATCTTAGGATGCCAATACATCCAATTCAACCCATGAAGTCTAATCCAGATATAAGATTTTGTTTGCTCAAGGTTAAAGGGATTAAAATTAACATCCCATTCGAATAATATCAAAGCACCAGGTTTGAGATATATGTTTCTAAAATACCATACTCTATTAAAATCTTCCCCTGATTGAAAAATGAGATGAAAAAAACCATCCGAATAAGAATCAATTTCTAGTTACTAAAACCCCATCAATGAGATATTCTTTTTTTATGATCAAGGTAAAACCATGGTTTATCACCCTTGAAATAAATAACGTTACCAAGAATTGAAAACATACAAAGATCAATACATTGTTGCAAAGACTCCGAATCCATGACTACAGAAAAGAAACCATTCTTAAGTCCGGTAATGTTAGAGGAATGAGACATACCTCTTTTTCTCAGATCAGAGGAACCAAAAAGTACTTCAGCAAACAAAACACCTATCTTTCTCATCACAAAGAAATCTACAGGATCCAATGAAAAACCCAGACCCTTAGTTGAGAGTCGACCATCATTTATCATTCTTCATGCACAAAAATAAAGTAAATTTGAACATGTATATTTACTTTTTTCCCCACATAGTGCTAGTCTAGGGGAGTATGATAGCCGAATTATGTTTTTGTACCAAATTAACTATGTTTGATTCTTGTTGGATTATGATATGTCAATATTATTCCTAGGCTCACTAACTTATAATATTAGGGAAAAATCACTATATCCTAAGCATTAATCCCTCAAATGTTACTTATTTGGATCACCGAGAGTGGAAATGATCACATTTATCCTACATCTTTTTTCACTACATTATTAAGGATATACACGTAGTTTAAGAAAATGTAGGTCCATTAACAATCAATAAAATATTTTATTGCATATTTAGGCATGAATAGATGAAATATTGAAGTTATGTTGGTCTACTGCTTTACATCTTGTGAAAACACCCTGATACAATACCTTCTACATGCTAGAATACCTGGATCCAATCCAAATTGATATTTTAATAAAAAATATATATAATTATTTAGATATATCTTCAATGGTAGCCAATTATTAAATAAATACATCCCCTTATATGGAACAACACATTTTACTTCCTCTGAAAATTAGATCTTCAATATGTTCTCCTTTTAGATATCTATTCTCTATAACTGCTACATGAAGTTTTATTAAGAATTACACTATTTTAGGATTAGATATTAACTTCAATGGGATGAATTAAAGTTTCCTAGAAAATTAATGGTTATATCATAGATCGTTTAATTTATTTTAGAATACTTTAGTCAATGTAATAACTTCCCAGGTCCATAACTATCAGAGAGAGAAAACAACTTGGTTGTGGGATGGTCCGGGATTCTATGTTGTAGTATCCTCCTTTCTTTATTTACTATGGTGTGGTCATAGACACTATTGTCAATCCTTCAATTATATAGTCTTAAATATGGTTTTTAATGGAAACTCTCACGTGGAAACCTGTGGCTAAACAGATAATCAAAACTCACCCACTAGCTCCTGCATAACACCCACAAGATTTTGGGAACAATATCATAAAATGACATCAAAAAAATTATTAATTCAATATGGATACATCACTACAGTGTGTTCTCTTGTATAATTTTATATTCCGAATTATTTACTCTATTCAAATTTTGACCTTTTATATAGAAAAGATAATTTTTTCTGTGGAAATATTCTTCTACAAAGGAATAGTATCGTTTGTTTCTATTCCTTGGCATGGATTTTTCAAATATTTCAGATGCCCAGAAATAATCTAAAATCCCTTATATGCCATGGTCCTTATGAATATGGTGAAAAATATTAACATCAATTCATACATTTAATGTTTATTATGAATTTTCAAAATGTATAAATCATATTTTTCCTTTGAATGAGTAATTTCAAGAAACATGTTCCACTCCTAGCCTCCTCTATGTTGTCGCCATGGGGCATAGACTACTTCCTCGACACTAACACCCTCATGTGTGTGTCACCACTTCCATGTGTTATCATATACCTCCTTGGTTATATTTGGGATGGTTGGCCTCACTGGTTCCCCTGTGTGGTCATGTTTAAACTCACACATGCATGGTCAAGTAGGCTTGGTAGGCAACCAATTTCAACCTTTCTTATTCTACCCATTCCAAAATATATTTGGCACAAACATAAAAAAGTTGGGATAGTCAATAACACTTTGAAATGGACTTATTTTAAAGTTATCTTCCAACATCTCCTTTACAGTGTAATTGGATTCATTATAACATAATTCGATCTCTAATATCTCTTCTATGGTGTAGAGAATGATCTTTTCAATGTAGCTGCAATGATAATAAAATCATGAAAATGTGTTCAAGACCATTTCATATATATTTCAATCATTTGAAAAAAACACTATATGAGATTCATTTTTGAATGCCTTAGGAAATCTCTACATAGAAAATCATTACTTTGATGACGCTTAAATAAATATTTGTGTCAAAAACATACCTTGGAAATAATATTTAGGACTTATTAATCTCCAAATCAATACTTCAATGCTTTTTCCATATTCAACATATGTTTTAAAAAAATCGGATTTTGTTTTTTGTGAAACCAATACTCATATTATTATTATAAATCAATATTGACATTATCAACTACCTTAAACAACCGTATTTCTAGAAAATCCAACTTCAATCCTTTGGGGTTGCTAACAATATTAAACTGATCATCTACCTTCACCATGATAATTATTAATTAATATTTACCATCTTATCAGAAAAACCAATGAACAAACATATAATCAAAAAATCCAACTTCGATCCTTTTGGATTTCTTCCATTTTAACCATTATTATTTTATTATAATTAAATAGAATACATTTTGTCTCTTTTATTCAATGTATCTTTTGATGTATTATCTCCAACTTAATCATATATTCTCACTATATAGATTTATTCTCACCCAGCTTATTTTTAATTAATTAAAGAGGGATCTTCAAATTAAAAGTGTTTTTCCAAAATTACTTCTACATATGTAGGGATGTTTTTTCTTCTATATCCACCTTATTAGAGGTAACCTCATTTTTAAATCATCTCCACCTATATATTGGGTAATATTACAATATGTCTCAAAAAACTCTTTAAGGATATAGTATATACATATTAAAATAAATTCATTATTTGGCATCAAATTCATATTGATTATCCATAACATTTGAAAACATATATAACACGATCCAAAAACCATTATTACTATATTATATCAGGATACTCATAGATTAAATATACAAATATGCAATTGAGATATCAGTCAATCTTATAAACTGACTAATTAAATTTTTGTGTAAAAAATAATAGTTTTTATAGACAACAACAATGAAATCCATTTCAATAATGAATACGATTAGACACACAAAACAAATTTGGTTTTTAGACTTTCAAAATATAACTAGTGATGTCCATAAATTAAAACTAAACCATTAGTATGTAACCTTAATGTACATGGTTATAGAAAAAAACCATATGATGATGTAATTGATACCACTTTATAAACATTTGACACCACATTATTCAAGAGTGGTTCAAGTTGAAAAATGGATATCATTTCAACTCTATGAATTCCATATCATTAAAGGATTATAATACTTATTATAAGTAATAATGGAATTCACTATTCTTCTCAAGTCCCCATGATTTTTTAGCTTTTGAATCTATTTATTGATTTAAATTTTATGTGTAAAAAATATTGGTACCATCTATTGGAAAAACTCTACAAATTCAGTAGATTTTTTATATTAATAAAATAAAAAAGTTATATCAAATCCCAAGACACTTGTTAAAAAGGAAAATGTATGAATAAAAAATTATTTTTTTGTTGATTCTACTATTCAATATTTTGTTCTCTTCAATAGGACTTAAACTAAATGGTTTGAGGCTTTATCATACCTTAATATTATATCCCATTACATGTGTCTTTCAAGCCCAATTAACATATAGATCATATATCATTATTAATGTAACTTCTATTAGGAAGTAGTTAGAAAAGTTATAGAATATAGGAATCTAGTCACCTTGATGTTAGTTCAGTTAAAAATTGGTATCTTCAATATAAACTAACCCAAAATTATCCATATTTTATTTTCTCTAATAATTTTTTTGGTAATGTAATGTAATCACCTCTTCAGGTTCTATATCATCAATTATAGTCCTAAAAACCATATTTATTCGAAAGGATATTGTATAAATATTACCTCTTTTATACTTATTTTCATGTATATGATCATTCTTATTCTTTTTTATCTTTTTATATTCCAAATATTCTATTTTATCCCACTTGAAAAAGTATATAATTGGGTTATATCATTACATTATCTCACAAACAACTTTCTTTTCCACAGTGTATTCTTCTTTTTCCCAAAAGTGTTTTGTGAAGGGAAAATTTGGGAAACCAAACCTTTTATGTCCAAGTGTTTCATCTTATAAATAAAATTGATCCTGAGGAGCCACCTTTAAACTTCATTTCTCCTTAAAAACTGAAAAAGCGTTGTTTTTTTCTTCTAGATTTTTCATCTTTTCACCCAAGTGGGGGTTTTTTTTCTGAAAATTAGTTTTTGTGGCTTGATACACACTTAATTGAGGATCATTTTCATCCTCTAAAACATTCTATATATTTTCTAGTATAATATTAATTTTCTATTGATAATTAGTGTTATTGTATGTTATAAGGGTGGATTGTATATGTTTGGATTATTTTCCCCTACATAAATATTTTTACAATAACAATACTTTTAAATATTTTTAGGTTAGAAAAAATGAAACATTTATCATAAGAATCATACCTAATTGTTTCTCTAATTTAAGTAAATGTTCGTATGAATTGATTTATTCTCATTTATTTAGGTTTTTTGGCTTAGAATCATATACCCATGATGTTCCAAAATATTCAATAATAAAATAAATTTGGAACCTTATTCATTTTTGGAACCACACATCAATAGTTTTCATTAAATAAATATTTTATTTTTTATTCTAGATATATATATATTTTATTTTCTACATACTTTGTGATTTATTTTGAAGGGATATATACCTTATCTCTTAATGTTTTCTTCATATCATCAAGGTATCTTATCTTCTTATTATTTTATTACAAATATTTGTTCAACGTATTCAAGTCTAATACAAAACCTCTTAGAGACCATTTTGTTTTTAATATTATATTTTTAGTGAAATAAAACCTTCATTCAATTCCTTTTCCCTATAAATTTTTATTCTGATCTCTTGGGAAATCTCATCAGGCATATCTCTTTGATATTTTAAATTAATTACTATTAATTCATTATTGAAATATAATTCCACTTATTATCTTCTCAATCACTTTTTCCAAGGAAATATATTCTATCATTGTTTTGTGTACTCGTTGGATTTGATAGCATCGATCATTGTTTTCATTTCATGTGTATTTCTGGGAATAAAAACATGATGTTGGTTCTATTTTATCACCATAATCACCTTTATTTTTTGACATAAGATATGTTTTGAATTTTTACATCACTAATCCACTTGAGGTCTATAATTTGAATTATTAGGTTGGATGTTTAACAGAACTGGAGAAAAAATCATCTGGGATAACAACCTATTTCACTTCTTCTTCAATAATTTTTTCAAAAGGAAGTGGTCACTTCTCCCATCATTGTTTCAATGAAATATTCCATTTTCATCCAAATTACATTGAAGAACATTGAATAATTAATATTTATATTAAAATAGTCTTTAAGAGCCTCCTTTAATGAATATCTGACTAAAGCATCAATTATAATTTTTCATTTATCTGTTTCAATGATAATTCAATGTATACATAGAAGAAAAAATATATCATTGATCACTTCATAAGAATCTTCAAGAGAAAATTCCATGTATTGGATAAGTCATATTTCCATGTTTTAAAATTTTTTCCAACAAATAATTAAGAATTATATATTGTTTTTGAGCTTCTAAAAAATTACAGAATAGGTATTCTAGTGTTGGTGGTGTGCATAGAAGGTTTTATAAAAGTTATAAGGTAAAAAACTATGTGTTTGTTATAGAATTAATATGATAATGATTCTATGATGTGGAGTTTTAGGTTGTTTCACGGAGGAGATAAACTATGGACTGAAGAGGCTATATTTTGTTTATGGGATCCAAGGGGAAGTTTCATTCATTATATAATTTTTATCAAGGATATACCATGGAGTAGGGCTGTGACATAGGATTTTTATATAGAGGAGGTATCCAATATAATAATGAGAGATGATGTGGTGAGAAGAATTAGGTGTATTTTCTATGGTTTGAATAACTTATCTGAATATGGTATAGCCACTTGCCATTTTTGTGGATTCTCAAAGGGGTGGATTTTGTGTTCTTCCACTTTTTTCATGGATTCACTATGGGTTTGGGTTTTGATTTAGCATCCTTCTATGTTACTGGGGTCTATAGTGTGGTGTTTCCTCATATTCTATGGTCCATTAATTATCCTGATTAAATTAAGGAGTGGATCTATTCATGTTTCTCATATAGGGATTTAAATATTCTTAATAAAGTATGATTTCTTCAAATGCACCATGTCCCCTTCCCTTTTCAACATTAAATCACGGTGGTTCTATAGGCTATGTTGAGGACTTTTGTTTTTTAGGCTTTATATATAATACCATATCATCTAAATATCTATCATTATTTTATATTTTCTCCTATTTATTTGGAAAATCATGTGATTCCTTAGGTGTTCATTCATCCTCTATTAATTGAATTTCGATCCCTAACATATGTGATTGATCTGTTGTGGTTATAAGTGAGTACCTTCCATCCTCTTTGCCTTTTTTCTCCTTCTTCTTAATTGGGATAAGGTTTCTATCATGTGGATCATTGGATTTATGTCTATTTGGTAAGTTAATTACGGGGGATATTAATTCAATGTTGATCTTGGGTTTTAACTCAATTGTGGTATTAATTGGTTGTATTCTGTTACTTTCAATATTTTTAGCGGTTCGAATATATTCGTTTGAGGTAGGGATTCATTTATCTATCTTTTTTTTGTACATGTGGGGGTCATTATTGTTTTTATATTTTGAAAAATAATATGAAATTATTTAATTAATATAATGAATTATTTGAATTGAAATGCAAGGATAAGATGACTAAATTTTTTATTTTACATATTTAGAAGTTATTATTATTAAGATTATGAATGCTTAGTGTACAATAGAAAATCATAGATGTGTGGGGCCTTTTATGATGGGATTGATGTGTTTACAGAACCCCTATTGTGTGATTATTTAATATGACCTTAATTAAGATGATAATTACTTATGTGTAGATAAATAATTGGGCACCCCTTTGAATAATCATCTTCATGTGAATTACATTGAAAAGTAATGGAAAATGTGATGGAAAACCACTTTTTAATATTGAAATAAAATGTGTGAATTCATTGGACTGGTTATTATGTGTGGTTGTGGTGTGTATAGATTTTGGGATTTAGTGGTGATGATAGAAATGAAATGGTATCAATTTCGAGATTTCCGGCATGAGTAGGATGAGTTTTTTTGTGTTGTTGGGCGGTTTTATAGTTTTTGAATGGTAATGTAATCAAATTTGAAAATGATAAATTGAAATAGAATGGGTTGAAATGGTTAATGAATTCTTTAAATAATATGGAAAGTGTTATTAAATTTGGTTACTGATATATGAGAAATAAATGGGCAAGAATAATGAATTTGGTAATGGAAAAATATAAAAGTTGACTTAATTTGAAAAGAACTGGAGGAATGTGGCATAGTTCTTATTGTGTGGTGTTGTGAATTTAGTGGTGGGGATAAAGTGGTGGATGTTTTGATGTTTGTTCATTTTGATGTTGGTTGGTACTATTGTTGTGATCCCAAAGCCTGATATTATTTTTTACTATATTTATATACATTATATATTCCTTTTTATTTCAATATACACCCCACTTTTTCTGAGAACAACATACTAAATACTAAGTCTTTTTGGGTTGTTTTTTTAAATAAAAATGCTGTGGATAGAAATCTAGCTCGCTCCTTTCCCAATGTCACTTCTAGGTGAGTTTGATATGCACTTTCAATAATTTAATGAAGAAAAAATTGAACTAGTGGCGGTTGTTAGAGGATATGATGAGGTGAATATGGTTTGTGTCGTGCATGGTAGTAGGATGGACGTAGGTTGATTGAATTCCTGTTTACAATACAATAATATTATATTCATGGAAGTGTTCTTGATGTTATGGACCTGGTGTCTTTATATTAAATGTTATGTTATTTCTATTGTTCCTTCGGCTGAGATGTGATGTCATTGCATTGATGTCTTTGGGTGAGATATAATTTTATGGACCAGGTGTCTTCAAGATATATGTGTTGTACAAAATAGATAGTAGAGACTATATGTACTATATTAGGGTTCCAAAGTGGGAAACTATTGGAAAAGTAGTGAAAGATACCATTTTATTGATATGATTCTTATTAAAATATTATGCTTGGATTTAATATTTGGTGAGAGTTCCTTATTGATGATGGGCTCTCAAGTGCATTAGAATTCTATTTTCAGATTTGCATAAGAGACTATGGGTGTGATCCTAGTAATTATAATTGTGTAATCACCCAATGTATATAAAAGATATTTTTCATGTTTTTGGTGGACTGTGTGGACCGTGATGGATATTACCAGCTTTGACATTAGGATTGACACTACATCGCTGCCTTAGAATTTTCATTTGGGTATTTAATTGGATAATTTCTTATTTTTTATGTTATAAATTATTTTTTGGATGGTTTTGGTTTCTTTTATTTATTTTTATGTCCTAGACTTTCTAGAAGGTTGGTATTATATCTCATGGAACAATTTATAATATAGGAAAATTCCTCTCATATGTGAGATTTTATAACCTTGCTTATAGACTCTCACTCGAGCCCTACTAGAGGTGGGACTCTTGGGTCATTATCCTTATTACTTCATTACTAGACTAGGAGGGGTTCATTTGGATTGAGGGGATAATAAAAGGGGGATATAAAAGGTTTTTTTATGAGAGAGATGATGGATCAAGGAGTCAAGAAATATGAGGATTTCATGGGCTGGTAGGGAAAAAGTGTCAGTTAGCCATGGTATATGACATAGTCTACGTAATTCCTACAAGGACATAAAATTTTATCCCCACCCTGTGCTCTGATGTAAGGACTATAAACCCACGAAATGACCATTTGATGTTGTGCCACTTGTGGGGTAGGGACTTAAGGGTGGAAATATGTCATTATTTCTTAGGTTATTAATTAAATTTACTGTTATTGGGATATATAAAATGAATTAAATGATTCTTAATAAAATTTATACTTTCAAAAATATGATATATTTTTTTCATTTTTATATATGGGTAATAGATATAATCCACTTGTTTTTTCAGAGGTTGAGGTTAATAAGGCTGACCTGGTTGACTGTTGTATGGTCAACCAGATTTGGGAGGCTGATCAATGGTACAAGAAGTTTCATGCATTTCAGTGTTTGTATTTAGTATATTATGAGGTAAGAATTTCTGATATAGAGATACAGAGATTATTAGAGGTTCTAAAGATCACAATTAGTTTGACACATCCCTGATAGAGTACTAGTTTCCATTCATAGTTTGGCATATATGATGAGTTGCATGTTAATTGTGGTTGTTTTACCTAGGTGAGAGGAAGGGGGAAGATGTTTCTTGGGTTGAATTCCAGAATATGTTCTAAGAAGAGTTCATTTAATTAACCATGAAGGTTGTAAAGTGGAAGGATATGATCTCTCATCAACTAGAAGAATGTCCATGAAACGTATTGGCATCAAGTTCAATGGTCATTTTCATTTTCCATTGAATATTTCTAATGATTAAAAGATTCAGGTGTTGCATGATGAGGATGAACTCCACCATTTTATCTGGTATTAAATCACTCCTTTTAAGGATTTAATGTCATTATAGGTTCAAGATAAGGTAAAAGTGAATGAGAATAGGCACTATAGAGGGTGTTTATGTGAGAGGGGAACTAGTAAATATCTTCTAGGGGTATAATGGTCAATAGAAAATCTTCGGCATTATGGTTTTTGAGTGATAAAATACCAAGGTGTAAACATCACCATCTTACTTTTTTGACTTTGCGGGCTAGTTGTTCATTTTCTTTTCCTTGAAGATTTTGGAATGTTTTCACCATTTATGGTACAATTTCCATTGATAGAATCAATTCACAATGGTTCATGGAAATCAGTATCGTGGATTTGATATGTTTCAATGTCATCCTCCACAAAAACAAAAAGTGAATACATTTTTGTTGTAGGGGCGACAAGATTATTCCGCACTAAGAGGAGATGGGAAGATAGAGGATGGACTTTGGATTTCTCTCATATCTAGGGTCCTTGAACTATGTTTAGTAATGGATGTAGTAATATATAGTGAGAAAGGTGATTCAGGTGTGGGAAGTTACATGTAGTGGAGTTTCCACTACAAGAGGGTCCATATTTTGTTCGGGGTCAGAACTTCTTTTCCTCCACCCTTGTTTATTCCTTGTTTGATTTAGTGGATTCACGCAAATTTGTTTCAACCAATTTATTAAATGTAATGGGACTATATTCAGAGAGGATTTAAGTTCCCCTTTCATTGAATGTGCTAGTTGGTGGCCAGATTAGCATGTTTGATGTGTGTAGGGGGTGTAGACTGATTATGGGATGACATTAATGATGTGGGGATATTTTTTCTTGGTTGATGCAACTATTAATTTTCAATCTTATGTTTGACTGGTTATATTCAATTCAAGGTATTGTAAAATTATTTTTATGGGGAGTAATGTTCTTGGATGTGGATGGTCTGCATGCAATTTTCATTAGATAATTGATATGTTAGTTGGGTAGAAAATCTGTGGAGCCAATTATTTCCATGAGTGTTTAGGTATATATTGAATTAGTAGATTCAAATATGTTGTAGGTTCCAATGACAATTGGGAAGTTTACAGATGTTTTTTCAAGAGATTTTTGTGATGATACCCCATCAACATAATATGAGTTTGGGCATATTTTTAGCCAGAGTCCTCTATGATTTTGATGGATCACTATTCGATGACCCTCTAGATGTTGCGGGAGTGGAGGATTCAAATCGGTGATCTGATACATAAGGGTTTATTCTAAAAGATTGTGTCCACTAGGGGAGATCTAGTGTTATTATCAAAGAATGCAGATGGTAATCTAAGGTTGTGTATAAACAACCATAGGTTTAATATAGTGAATGTCAATAATTTTAACACCATTTCAAGGATTTATGATCTTTTAAACTAGATGAGAGTTTAATGTTGGTTCTCTAAAAATGATATTTGTTCTGGGTATCAGTAGTTGAGGGTGAAAAAGAATGATGTCACAAATACTACCTTTATATACAGGTATGGGAACCACATGTCTATAGTCCTTCCATTCGGTGTAATATTTTCACCAACAATGTTTATGTGGATCATAAAATTTGTGTTTGATATGTTTTTGGACCATTTCATAGTCATGTTCATCAATGAAATTTTGATATACTGAAATTTATAGGAGAAGCATAATGATCATAATATAACTACTTTTATGCTCCTTCTACATTGATAGATCAATGTAAAGTTCTCTAAGTGTGTATTTCAGATATAGGAGGTTCATTTCCTTGTGAATGTGGTGTCCCATTAGGGTATGATTGTGGTCCAATCAATGATCATGGATGTTTTTTTGGAAAGAAACTAGGATTCTTGTATATGTTCGTAGATTCAATGGTCTTGCATGATATTACTGAAGATTTATGTATGATTTATCATGTATTTAATCCCCATTTATATATATCACCAGGAGGGACTAGGATTTAATTTTTACTGATCATTTTCACGAAATGTTTGAATACCTAACTGCAAAATTGGTCATTTCTCTTGTGCTCGTCTTTCCAAAGGAAAGGGTGATGTTTTATGTGTTATATGAATCTTATTGTATGATAATACGATGATTCTTGATATATTATAATGTGTATATTTCTAATTGGTTTATTATGACCACCCTTATAAGCATAAATATTCTACCCATGAATCAAATCCCTCATCAGTTATGTTTGTGTAGAAGTTGTGGCTACACGAATACTCTGTAGTATTTATTATTCACAAGATCTTGAATTTTTTATTTTCTATTAATGACCTAATTATATTATAACATAGATGGATGGAATTTCATTAGGTCTATGACTGTGAGATATATTATACCTCAGGAAAAGGTATTTTTGTGCCTAGTGCACCAAATAGGAATTCATGAATGGGTTTTGAATATGATTCTTGATATTTCAAAAGGAGATATTCATGTTGGAAGCCTTGATCCTAGATGCAAGGGTGGATTGTGGAGGAGGTTGTTTTTTTAATATTAAAGCACAATATTATTTTACATAGTAAGTTGAGTATTCATATAAGGTATAATTAGAGATAGATATAATTAAAGGTAATAATAGACATGGTGATTCATCAAAGGGATTGTAATATGATACTCAGAAGTAGATGTTGTTTTAGGGAAGGTTTTTTGTTTCATGTGGTGATGGAAGATGGTTTCCTTTTTTAGTCTCAAAGCTCACATTTTGAGGTTCACCTATGAGTATCCAAGATATTCTATGTCATAAGGATGTAGTGACTGTTTCCGAAGATGAAACTGGTGGTGGAATATTTTGTGGATTGATGTCTATTGTGACAATATGTAAATGAAGATCACCATGTTCCTAATTGTTTTTCTCACTTGGATATTACCATGTGGAAGCGGGAAAAAATAATGATATAATTAATCATACGGTTACCCATATCATAGGGGGGATGTGATGTCATCTAGTAGACCTCAGATCAATTGAAAAAGGAAGATCACTTCCTCACGATCAAGGATTTGGGTGTTGTCGATGGTTTGGAAATGAGGTACACAGATGAAGTTCTGTGGATACATATATTTATGAGGTTCATTGTATCATATTAGGATGGTCATTTTACCTATTGAGTTTAAATGGAAACAGAACAATATTTTGGCACTAATTTCAACCCCAACACTACTTTCCACGCTCAAATGAAAAGAAAAAATTGTAAAAAATGCATACACTAGAGGATATTCTGTGGTCATGCATGTAGGACTTCAAAATATATTAGGTAAAATATTTTAATTTAGTTTAGTTGTATTATAAAAACTCCCACCACTCATAAAATATCCTAGAAAATTTTGAGGGTTTGTATGATCAATATTGTCATTCTTTGTTTTTCTTTACTAAGGTTGGGGAGTTTCTAGTTTTCTATCTCAATGTGGTGTAAAGAATTAAAAATATGGTTCTAGTTGTTTATGAGAGGATAATTGTGGAAAAAGATTAGAATAATTCTTATGATTATCATAGGGGGATGAAATTAGAGTTTGAGGTTGGGGAATACATGTTCATAATGATCTCTCTATGACATGGGAAGTTGTTGTTTAGTTGGGGATTAAACTTTCTCATTGGTTCATGGGACCATTCTAGGTGTCAAAGAGATTTTTTGATGTAAATAACCAATGATTCTATACATAAATAAAACATCTTAATAGACTATTATTCATTACACAATATAATGTTCCACACTGGGATCATTTATATCTCATGCCAATAGAAACCTGAAACATAAAAAAATTGTCTATAAGTTAGTTAAATGATCTCTTCCTATGTTCATCATAAAATGAAACCTTATTATACATATCATACATAATAAATTTAATTATTACATGTGAAAAAACATAAGAAGGTTTTTATCAGATGATTAGTAAGAGTGAACAAAAAAGATATCAAAATATCACAAAAATAAGGGTATGTGAACATGATAATTGCATTTGAAAGTTATACCCTTAATATAGTAAATCATAAAAATGATTCATGGACTAATAATTCATAGTTATTAAGGTTATAATCCTAATATAATCGAATAACATGAATAATTAAAACATAAAATTTGTATAAGGATTAGATTTTTGGCATACAAATAAATATTGAATATCATTTCCATAGTAGATCAAGGACCATTTATAATATTATCATAGTGGAATGGGTTCTATATCCAAACAATTTTAGTAGTCAGGGATCACTCCCAACACTATCATTATGAAAATATTCCCTTATAGAACTAGGTTCACTCCCAATTCCAATACTATTTGTCTCATGAGATATTAATCAGTACCCAATTCATTGGAGTGAGATATAAGTCCCACCATTCACATAATGAAAATGCAACATATGTGTTCTAAAATATCATAAAACATTAATCATATCACAAACCACAACATTAAATGGATTTCATAAATATTTCTTCAAAATATAACTAGTAAAATATGGGATTCATATTAATTTCTTTATTTTATCAACACATATCTTGGGGAAAAATTATTAGGTTCTATAATCATTTTATCATGGAATAACTCATGTAATAGAAAAAAAATTCATAAATTATTTTTCATAAAAAACATAAACCATCCAAAGAATGAATAATAATTTATTCCTAATATCATATTCCTAATAAAGAATAAGTAACAAAATATTATTTCATCATAAATGAAAAATGATTTTGATATATCACTTAAAACAAGTCATGAAGAAAATAACATTCCTTTTAAAATAATTTTTTTTAAAAATCATTTAATATTTTAGAAATCATTTCACTTGGAAATAAACTCAAAAAATTATAATGGGCTATTTGAAACATTGTGTGGTCATATATACTAGAAATTATGTACATTCCAATGTTGCTAAAATAAATATTCCTTTCACAATTTTTATAAAATCCTAATAGAAATTGTTAAAAAAAATACACAATTATTTATTTTTATTTTATTTTTTAAAAATTAAACATTGTTAAAAAAATTTAAAAATTGTTTTTGGATAATATTAAAAGTTTTCTTGAAATTTGTTTTAGAAAACATTATTTTGTAAGAAAAACGTTTTTCTCCCAAAGAGATAAGTAGATACGAGTTTTCTTAAAAACATTAATTTTAATTGTTGAGTGAATAAAGAGATGAAATTGAATGTAATAATATTATTTTCATGACTCAACTAGAGGATTGTAAAATTGATGAGTTTTTTGAGAGTTGGATTATAATATTTTAACATTGAATTAATAATCATAAAAAATCCTGATAAATGATGAAAGTGTATTATAATCATATATATGATATCAAATAATTTTTACTTATATACATTACTTACAAATTTAATAATAATTCCTTATTAAAATTAGGTTTGGGAAATAACTGTTTCATTTATCATGTATATTTTGAATTTTTATTTTTAGTCCTATTACATTGATCGTGGTTACATTATCTATCAAATTTTGACAATTATATAAATATATAATAAATTCATTATATATGTATTTATATTAAGACATAAAAATTGGAGATAAAAAATTAAATACATCATTCATGGAGATGGTAGGTTATACGTACACATGAAAATTGTTTCCATTTTATTTATTGATAAAGAGAAATAAATGTAAATAATATATAATATTATAATAATTATTTTAACTTTATATATAACACATAAGTTCCTTATAATCATACTTATTACCTTCATGTAAAGTGTGAATGAATTACATCATTTCATAAGGTGGTAGTTTTCCACTTACCATATCGACATTATTTTATCCCCAGTGGAATTTAATGTTGAAATGATTGTGTGATAATATATTTCCCAAGATATATTTATGTTATAAATACCATAAATATAGATTATATACATCATAATTCTCATTTGTGAGAGATTTTGATGGGAAACATGTGACATTAGTTCATGAGGCGGTCATCCGCTGTATACATTAGTGACATTCTCATTTTCCATTTTTGGGAAGAGGAGATTATTTTATGTCAGGCTGATATAATAATATTATCTAATTATATGTTATATTATTAATTTATTATATTATAATTATTTACTAAAATTTTATGGAGGTGGAGCATAAAATAAAATAAATACACTTGTTCAAGAATGATACCACTTCTTCAGGTAACCTCTATAGGTTTGTAAAAAACCAAACATGGTTGGGTTTATGACCAAAATAATGAATCTAGTATGATTTGATAGAATTATGGAAGGTATTAGGGTATTTAATTAGTGAAACATATTGTTTTGGAAGTCATAAGTGGGGTGCAGAGGGAGTATGATTTAATAAGTGGGGGAGAAGACACAGTTCATATTTTTGAAATGTAAAAAGTGTACCCACATTTTCCATATTCCAAAAACTTCCAAAACTAGTAATTACTTAATCATAGAGGGTATAAGGTCTAAATATGGACAGAAAATTTGTTTGAGATAATATTTGCACCATTTTTAACCTTTATAGTTTTATTTTAACCCTTGTTAAATCCATTTCAACCTTTAATGCTGAAAATAGTTTTTTTTTTCAATTTTTAGAATTTATTACTTTAAAAAAATATATATAACTTATTAGATACTATAAATTATTATGATTCCAATATGTAATTAATTTTTCAAAATTAAACACAGACAAGTGGTATAATTTAATTAAAAAATAAACTCGTAGATAAGATGAGTAAATGTTTTTCCAAAGAGAAAAATTTCAAAGGTTTAAAATGTTTTTATATAAAATATTTGTATTAAAATGATTACAATGACCTAATTTTTTTAATATATATAAAATCAAACTATTTTTATATGAAATCATTTTTAAAAATAACCTTATAAATTTCCTCAATGAAAAGGTATATTTCAATAAAAACCAATATTTTTAACTATTCATTGAAAATTTAATCGTTTTGAAAAAACCCCAAAAGTTCTCCATAAAATAATTTTTACTTTTTTATTTCAAAAATAATGTATATTTTATAAATTTAATTATACAAAATTGTAAAAAAATTTATTTTATTATTATTCAAAAAAGTAATAACAATCATTTGGTTGAGAAAATAGAATATTTAAATCCTGAAAAGACATTAAAGAAAATAAGGTTCATTTTTATCAATATATTTTCTTTATCTAAATCATTATAATTAATATTTTAATATTTCTTATTCATATTAAAAAGAAGATATTTAATGGAAATGTAATCATGGTTATGTTTAAATAATTATATTAATAATATATCATGGTTTGTTAGAACTCAAGGTTACGTGTGACAAAAGACACACTAAGTGTTATGTTTAATGAAATCTAAACATAGTGTTTTATGTAATGCATGGTATCAAAGAAAATAAATTTATTTGAAAAAAATAATTAATAAAAACTCAGTGTGTTACATTATACATCCATTAAAATTAATTTCTCCCTCTAAATTATTAACTCTGAAACAAAAAAATGGGGATACATTTGTCTCATCATTTCCTCTGGTTCCCACATATCATCTTCAGACAAGTGGGTTTGACACATAACATTGACATGGAGAGTGGATTGTTTTTTAACACATTCATACTATGATACAACATAACCATTTTTTGTATCACATGAGAGGGATAATGGTCCAGTTTTATTTCCTTTTGTTCAGTTCATATGAAGGATTAGTTATATAATTCCTCATGAGAGATATATGTTAAACATCATGAAATTGAGATAGGTTTGTTGGAAGAACCAACTGACATGTTATCATCTCGATTAAATCAAGATTTTTGAAGCGATAGATATAACTTGGTCTTATATTGTAATTATTTCTAAATATAAGTACCTTCTTCTGTGGAGAAATTCATAGAGACACCTTATGACCAACTTCAAAATCTATACCACACTAATGATTGTCTGTATAATTTTATATCTACATTGAACTACCATGATGTGTTTCTGAATGGCTATAACCCCATATTCCATTTCATAACCCTTCTCTTGCCATTATATATCTATTTCTCCAAATTCTTTCTAGAAAATTTTATTTCTATTTTTATTTCTATAGTGGGATTTTAAAATATTATTTTTGATGCTTAAGTGTAAGCTGTTTTTATATGCAAACATAGATAGAGGAAGGTGTTGTTTCCAAGAACCTTTGAAATACATATAACATAATCTCAACATATCCTATAGTGTTTTAGTTGTTCTATTAGATTAAACATCTATATGATGATGATATGTCATCCTTAATCTTTAATCCATATCCATAGCCTATTGAAAAATTTACTAGAACCTTGAGGAAAATCTCATATCCTAATTCCACAACATCGAATGTGGTACACTATACAACTTCACCAATTTACTAATATATATTATGTAAATTTTATTAATATAAAAGTATTATATTAATGTGATTATGTGTGCTAACAATGTAAAATGATAAAAATTATCCATATAGAATTATTCTTTTCAGAGGTTATGGGGAGTTCAATGAAAAAGTCAATGGTGTTGTTTTACCATTTTCATTCTAGTTTGGATATTGGACATAGCATCCCCTTCGAATTTTGATTACCATACTTATGTTATTTAATTACCAATAATCTATATACAACCTATGTGATATATATCTTAATTCCATCCTACTTTAAAAATTCTTTTGAATATATGTATCTTCATATGTCCAGGATTAATAGAGAGTAAATTACTACAAGAATACTCTAACAACTCAACATTCAAATCTAGTATAGATAAAACACATACAAGGTTCTGGAACCTTATCATTCCATCACGATTAAGGTAAAACCTAAGAACATTTCAAATCCTCCGTTATAGCTCTACATTGTCCTTCTGCGCCACTTTAAATATCATAGGAATAGATGGTTGAACATTCAATTGAGAAATATAATATTTCTATGTTTTCATAATTATTCCTATACCAATCCTTTGTAAATCCAGAAATATTGGATATTTATAATCCTCATCATGGATAAGCTAGAATTATTCTTTCAACTCAAATCATTTTCCATCTTGTTCTCTTTCTTAGGGTGGTAAGGTATTGAGAATTCAAAATATTTAATCAACTCTAACCATCTTCCCTAGTGCATATTTAACTCTTTCCATTAAAATATATATTAAAACATTATGATCAGTATATATATCAAAATTTTCCTGGTAAGGATAATTTTTCTTTATATATATATTTAAAATTTACTCCACCTAAATTAAAATGATGAGTTGGAAAAATTTATCATGAACCTTCAATTTTCATGAGGCATAACCTATAATAATTACATTTTATATAATAATTCCTACTAATAACTTCTTTGGAGAATTACTATAGATGAAATTGGAATATCTATTATAGGTTAATGTAAAATAGGTGCACTGAAAAATCTTTCTTTAATTCCTTGGAATAATCCTCACTATCATCTATCCAAAAATAACATATGCCTTTTCCTAGTTAACATTGTGATTATATTAGATAATAATGATTAAATATCCAAAGACCAACGATAATATCCATCTAAAGTAAGTAAACTATTGATCTCAGTCACCATGGTTGGTATGGTGCAACATTTAGTTACATCCTTATTTGATGGATCTATTGATATAACTTCTCTTGAGAGTATAAGACCCAAAAAAGAAACCTTTTGAAACCAAAATTAACACTTTTTAAATATCTCATATAATTTATCATTTTTTATATTATTTAGTAAAATTTTCAAGAGATATTCATTATCATTATTTCTATTGTAATAGGTAGGAATACTAATTATAAAGACTACTAAAAGATGATCTAGGTAACATCTAATGACATTGTACATTAAATCCTTAAAGATAGTGGGGGAATTAGTATGAGAAAATGGAATCACTATTTTTAGTTGTGTCAATATATTATATAGAATTTTATCTTATGGATATCCACCATCTTGATCCTCAATTGTTGATATCCAAAAATAATGTAAATCATGGAAAAGTATTGAGATCAATGTAGTTGATCAAATATTTTATCAGTACGGGGTAGATGATATATGTTTTTTATCATGATCTTGTTTAGATATTTATAATAAATACATTTTTTGCATCAATAAATCATTATATTTTACAAAAATAACTAGTTCACCCTATTTTGAAACACTTGGATGAATATATCTTTCATAAAGGTTCTCCTGGAGTACCTTTTTTAGTACTTACAACTCAATCAGGTCCTTTCTATAGGGAGTATTTGAAATAGTCATTGAACCAAGTATGCATTCTATTGAGAAATAATATTCACAATTTGGTGGAAGGATAATAAAATATATGAAAATACAATAAAAAATATGCACAATAGGCATATCATTGATATTGCGTTTCTCCCCAAACATTAGAGAAAAATTCCCCTCTAGAATAGGAATTGAAACTAATAAAATGGATGTGATGTCTATATGAAGTTCATATTTATCATTTCCTTTTTATATGATCAAATATTGATTTGTAATATCAAACATGACTTACCTTACTTCAAAATTAATACGTGAATTATATAGATAATTCCAACCCATTAATAAGACAGTATAAAAATCTACTTGAGGAATAATGACTTGATTTAATGGAAGGGAAATATCAATAATTTCAACCAAAAAGAAATAATATATTTTAGATGTAATAATCATTTTCGTAGAGGTTTTGAAAATAAATTATTCATCTAATAGGTTGGGTGGGATATTCACAACCTTGTAAAATTCCTCATATAAGAAATAAATGGTAGATGTAGAGTCAAATAAGATGTTAGTAGTTATAGTTTGGATGGTACGTGTACCTTTTCCCACATTATTATCATACCCCTTTTCATATATAGTGATCACATGATATTTTAGTTTATCCATTTTCTAAATAGATTACATAATTTTATGATCATCATCACCCATTAAATTTTTGTACTTGTTAGAAAAATTACAATACTCCATGCATTTGAAGCACTAGAGTGTGGGTTGTTTATTCTATGAGGATTTCTCTTCATTCACATCATTAGTTAACAAATTCACATCACTTCAACATCCAATTTCATGATGAAACTCCCTTATACGCTAAATTTTTTTTCTATCCCACCTAAGATAGTAACCTCAATGTTTTATTACATACTTTATGAATAAAAAAAAGATCATATTCTGGTCTCTATGGTTTTTAGAGTTTCTTTTGAACTCCATCTTTTATTTCATCTCAAACCCATGTGAAATTTGGGTTACATTGATATCAAATTTTATATTGGGACCACATCGAAAGATTTCATCCTCACTAATGAAGTGACATATGGATAACATCATTTAATGTCATGAAATACAAATAAATGACCTGATTATAGGGGTTATAACCCCATGTAATCACATTAGATGTAGTTCTGAGGAACCAGTACTAATGTCACCTCATACTATTGTTAGAGGTTGTTTCTAAAAACTGATGGTAATGTAGTGGCTAATTTAGAGGTGGATGTATTAGAGGGGGTTAAACCCCCTCTAATTTCACCACATAATCATAGTTTAGATTGAATTTTAACCCTATCAAATTTATTTATCAAAATAGAGATGGTTACAAACTGCTATTAATCGAGTTATATTCCACATATTAGGGGGTGGTTGGATACTACCTATAATTGATCCACGTATTAAAAGAGATTTTAAACGCCAAATAATTATTATTAAATATCTTGTGAGTCTACCGCTCCCATTTTTGCTTCCCGTACTCACCCAATGAAACCATTCCCCCTATTGTTCTCCATTCTCCTTCATTGTAAGACCTGCAACCTCCCATTCCTCGTCGATCCTTTTGATACCCACTCCTATTCCTAATGGATTCCCCCTAACTCCCCCAAATTATGAGTGGTTCCCTCCACCAAAGACCCTATCAACACCCCTACATCGCCCAACCTCCTCATAAAATTCTCATACCACTGGGTATTCAACTGGTGATCTCCATAATCCCTTACGCATGAATCTAACTCTATTGAAAATGAATTTATTTATCATAATTACTCATTTTTATATTTATATATGTTAGTAAGATAATCTAAATTAATATTATGAGAATAAATATTTAAATACATATAAATATATGATAAATATACATATTTATTAATATATAGTTTTATATTATGTATTTATGCATTTATGTTATAATACATTTATATTACATTCAATTTATACATTTATATAAACTACATATTTTCTATGTGTATTTACATACATTTGAGTGAATATATTTTATAATTCTATCTAAGTTATGTATATACACACATATTTATATAATTATGTATATTTATATACAAACTTAAATACATAGTTATACACTATGTACATGTCAATTTATAATGGATATAAGTATTTATTCAATATATTGATATAATTTCTTTAAAAATATATTTATATAATGTATTTAAATACATATATTTACTATTTTTTCATTTAATATATATATTTTTTAATAAATTGTATAATATTATGTAAAATTATTATATAATTAATATTATAGGATATAAAAATATACGAAATATAAATTATTTAAATATTAAATCTGAAATAAATTTTATACAAATATATATATAATGTTATACGAAATAAAATTTTATATTATATTTAATTAATATCTATATTATATATATTTAATATTATAGGAAATAAAATTTATACAAATCTATAATTAATATTACATGATCTAAAATTTATAAAAATATTTATGTAATGAATTGCAATACATATATTTAATAGTCTACATATTAATATATATGTATTTCAACATATATAATTGTATAATATTATGTATATTAAAATTTATGTAATTCAACAAATGTAATTGTATAATATTTTTTACATTAATATATATTTATTTTTATAAATTTTATATGATATAAAATTATTTATATATACGAAAAATCAAAAAAATATTATTTAAAAATATATTTATGGTTATTAAATAAATGATAAAAATTATAGGGTTGGGTTTTTATATGATATATTTTTTAAATAAATTAAATTTATGTATATATTTATATAATATGTTTATAATTTTATATTATATATAATTAATTTTATGTTAAATATAATTTATACAATTATATATTTATTAATGTACATACAATTATAAAATTATATTTATGTATATATATAAAAACAATTAAATACAATTTTATAAATATTATATATAATAAGTTCATATAATATATATAAATAGATTTATATATAGTGTTTAAATTATATATATATATATTGTGGAATTTTTTAATTTAATAGTTACAGTTCACAACCCCTGCTAATTTAAGACAATAGAGGGGGTTTTCAACACCCTGTAAATTGAGACATTAGTGGGGGGTTTTGAACCCATGCTAATTTAGGATATTATAGTGGGTATGTGAACCACCACTAATATCATTCTCTAGAAGTGGCTATGAAATCCTTTTATTTTCATAAATTAGATGGGGTTCAAAAGCCACTATAAATACAACAAGAAGTTAAAAAATTAATTTTCAAAAATTTGGAGGTGGTTCTAAACCCCTCTAAATTTTATATTTAGAGAGGGTCTCAGATATCCCACTATAATTTATACAAAAAACGAATTTAGTGGGGGGGTTATAAGCCCCTATAAATTCAATGATTATAGGTGTTCGTGTATAACCCCATCAAATTGTACAAAAAAAAGAATTTAGGGGTTATTGTGCATAACCACATCTAAATACCCACCTCTAATATGAAGTACATTTTTGTAGTGTGGGTTTGATGCCACATAAGAATCATTCAACATTACTTTCAAGTTGGGGTTTTTTTAGAAATAAACCCCACAAGTCTTGTAAAATTTACCTCTAAGGTATCTATAGATTTATAATCATTATAATTTATCTCAAGTAATTAATCCTCCATTTTTATATAATGAATTTGACTGAAGTACTTATTAAAAAATAATCTCATAAAATTATCCCACTCCATGGATTTAATTTCATAATGTTGTGTTGTTTTCTTGATGAGATTACACCATGGATATTATTTTCCTTCTAAACGATAGAAAACCAAAATTATTTTATTCATTTTATGAACATTAGAGAATGTAAAATATCTTCTCATTGGTGCTGATCAATTCCATAGAAACTAGAGGATGAACAAAACTTGTAAATAAGGGTGGATGTTTCCTCATGAAGGACACAATGTAACATTGTTCACTCCTTTTCTCATTTTGGTATTGACCATGATTTATTGATTGAGAATGTTGTGTACGCATTAAAACTAGATATTAAATTCCATATCACATTAATATTGTATACTTAGGAGGAAAATCATTTCTTTTTCATTCACACTAAAAATTAACCGGGTTTATTCAGTTTCCATCCATGGACTAAAACCGAAAAAGTATAGTGCAGGAAATAATAATCACAGTGGGGAGCGCATAATCACGAAAAATTACTTACTAGTTGTATTAATCATGACACAATAATTTTTATCTATTAAACCATTAGTTTATCATAGGTAACTCAGATTCACTATCTATTTTAATCCATCATTATTTTTCATTAAGAGTTTTTGAAGTTCCAAATCATATCCCCTGGGAGTGGAAAATAGGGTTTGCAACAATGTCCATTATCTTGGAAAAGGTGATGATCAAGTCTATCTCAATGTACCCTTTTCATGGTTATTTACCTTATGTACTTTTTATCCTAGATCCACATCCCCTTGTAAAATCCAGAGAGGGAGAATTTTTTTTAGAAACCACTCACTATATCCTTTACAAAAATTCTATTCCATTTTCCGAAAATTTACTCATCCTTAGATTATCATTAGATATATCACTAATTAATTCTCATCTAAGATTCCAAAGGTTACATTCACCATTCTTTGATTCAAACTATAAGGACCCAATCATCTCAAAAAAAATATTAAATCATAATATATGAATATTCCTTACATATCATAATGATCTATTCTATAATATTATAGATATAGTGCCACTGGAAACCTATAAAAATAAACAACTAGTTCATAGGTTAGTTGTGTCATATACTGTAATGTTCTTCACTCCTATAACACTTCTTATAAATATCAGATATAATAGATTTCATAAAAACATAGTGTAAGGAAACATATGAATGGCTTATCTTAGATGCACAATAAGTTTAGATAAGAGGGATATCAACATATTGTGATAATAAGTGTTTGAGAACTTAAAAATAACAATTTCAAAATAAACCCTCCATATCATATATCATAAACATGATTATTGGAAAAAATCGTGGGTTTTCATAAGACATGAATCAAATGATAATCAAATAAAATTATCCACAAGAACACAAAATTGGAATAAGTAATATGTATTTTTTCATACACATAATAATTGAACATAATTTCCATAGTATTTCAAGGACCATTTACAAGACTATCATATTGGAAGGAGTTAAATACCCAAACCATCATAGTAGTCAAGGTTCACTCCCATGATTATCACAGTGGACAGAGGTCCTTACTAAACTGATTTTACTCCCAATTATATTCCTTGTTATCTCATGATTTATCTATCCATAGTCAATCCATTGGATGATGATATAGGTCCCACATTCCAAACAATAAAAATCATATATATGTGTCCAAAAATGTCATAAAACATTAATTATATCTGAACCCATGAAAATAAATAGTTTCCATAAAAATTTTATCAAAATATAAACTATGTAAAATATTGTAGTTTCATAATTATTTCATCATTTCATTAAAGAATAACCAAGGGAAAATGTAGCTGGTTTTAGAAATATTTTTTCATGGTTTGAAATGTGGAAGATAAAAGATTTTCTCAAATATCATCTAATCATAATAATAAACCATATAGAGAAAGAACAACTATTTTACACTTTTATCGTATCTTTAATGAATAATAGATAATATCAAAATATTTCATGATATATAGATTTTTTGAAAGATCAATTAGAACAATTATTAAGGAAAATAAATTTTCATTAAAAATCAATATTTAAAATTAAAAATAACTAAAATATTTTGTAAGTACTTTTCACTCAAAATAAACATAAAAAAATACAATTAAATATTTAAAACACTGTGTGGATATGATGTTGTGAAATTTAGTACATGTTTTATATGTTAAAATAATGATTACCTTTATTTTTTGGTAAAAACCAAATGAGCCCTGTTTGGAAAATGAGATAAATATTCCGCTCAAAAAAACTAAAACATGTGTTAATATTCATTTAAATATTCATTTTAATAATTTTAAAACCATTTTTTAAAACATTTTTAGAACACATGGTTTTGGATGAAATAAGGATTCCGAATGAAAAGATAAATAAAGACTATTTTTCTTGAAAAGTAATTTTCAAATATTGAGTTCATAATGAGAGGGAAATGTTGGGGAAATATTTATTCAAATGAAATTACCAAATGGGAATAAAATTCATATGGTTACTGAGAGATGGATCAGATTATTTCAGTTTCAGTAACATAATAAAAAAAATCTTGGCACACAATGAGATTTTAATATAAAACCCTAAAAACATTGTCAACATTGAATAAAAAGAACCATGAAAAAATAATATGAAATTAAACATAAAATATAATTATAATAAATAAATTTTTGACATTAAATTTCTATGCCACTAAAAATAAACTTCAAGAAATTTGATAGAAGCACAATATAATATATGATATCAAGAAAGAAATATGAGAAAAAAAATTACCTCACAATTTGTTCATGTTGCTCCAAAAGTGCTATAGAATCAGGTATAATAAATATAAATTTATTATCAATTAATTATAGAAGCTTAATATTATATATTATATCATATATTATGTACTTATACCCATTTATTATACATTAATTAATATTTCCTCCTTAAAATTACGTTTCAGGTAATAACTGATTCGTTTTTCTTGTGTGTTGTGATTTTTTATTTTTGGTCCTCCTATATTGATTAAGGTTAAATAATATCAAATATTTTAATAATTATATAAATATAATATATATTCTATATATATATATATATTAAACCTTATATTATTGAGATAAAAATAAAAAATACCATTCATGCAGAGTGTATGACATACGTACACATGAATGATGTTACAATTTTCTAAATGAATGCAGAAAAATAAAGATAAAAAATATATTTAATTTATAAAATAATTTTTATTTCGTATATATAAAATATGTTCCTGAAAGTCATAATTATTACATTATTCATAAATCATGAATGAATCAAATCTCTTCACGAGGTGGTAGTCTTATGTACATGTGATCTACATTATCATATCTCACATCGAATGGAATGAAAAAAATGTCTATGTGATAATAAATTTATAATTTTTTTACGTAAATAATATCATATATATACATCACATCTTTCATCTTTACCAATCTTGAGAGGAGTTGATGGAAAATGTGACATCGGTTCACGAGGCGGTAGTCGACAGTACAAACAAGCAACCTGATCATTTCTATTTTGAGTGATGGGGATATTTTTGTAGGTCATGGTAATAAAAGAATAACATATAAGTATATGTAATATACTAATGTTATTATATTTTCGTTTTTTAATAGTATTTGAAGGTGGTGGAGGAAGAAATAATATAAAAACACTCATTGAAGAATGTTAATTCTTCTTCATGTAACTGCCTTAGGCATGCATGAAATGCCTTTCTAGATTTTATTTATGATCAAAATAAGGATTATAGGATTATATGATTGAATTATGGAATTTTATTGGTGTGTATTGGCTGAACCAAAGGGGTTTTTTATTTGTGATTAAGAGAGGAGTGGGGGAAGCCTTCTATAAATTGGTATGAGACACATTTAGTATTTTTGAAAAGAATAAAGTGTATCCACATTTTTTATATTAAATAACTTTTCAAAGTGTATAATTATAAAATCATATAAGTGATAAGGTATAATTATTTCCATAAAATGGGTTATGGACATGTTTTGGTTAATTTGTAACCATTATCATTTTAGTTTATACCCCAAAAAATCTATTTTTACCTTAACCATGATAACAATTGTTTTGTAGTTTTTAATATTAATTATGATAATTAATTAAGTTTAAATTGTTAAAAAAATTAAAATTTTGATGATTAAAAATATATAAACTATTTTTCCAAATTCAACTCACTAAATGGGAAGAATTTAATTTAAAATTAAACCATTAGATGTGATGAGAAATAAAATTTACAAATAGAAAATGTTTGAAAGTTAAAAAATGTATAGTAAAATTAAATATAAAAATAATTAAAATTAACTAAATCATATTAGCAGATAGATAATTTAAATTTTTTTAATTTTAAAAATATTTTTTAAAAAACTAACCTTATAAATTCATTAAATGAAAAAATAGTTTTCAATAAAAACATGTATTTCTCTATATTCCTCGAAAAAATACCCTTTTCTGGAAAAACCTTAACCCTATGATAATTTTGACATAATGATTTGAGAAGTATATTTTATTTTATAAATTTTATTTAGAAAAATGAAGATAATTTAATAAATATTATTCAAAAAATTAAGTTTTTTAAAAAATAGTACATTCGTAACATAAAAAGAAATTACAAAAAACATTAAGTACATTTTTCTATAAATATTTTTTCTTTATATAAAATAATTATATGTAATATTTAAAATATTTTTATTCCTATCAATTATAGTAAGGTGAATGGTTATGTAATAATGATTGTGGTAAAATTATAATAATTATAATAATAATTTCATGGTTTGTTAAATCCCAGTGTCATGTGTAACACAAGATAAAATCAGTGTTTCATGAAATGAATGTAAAACTAGATGTTTTTTGTAACATAAGATATCAATGAAATTTAATTTATTAAAAAAATTATTCAAAAAAATCATAGTGTTACAAGTGATATGACTTATCAGTTGTCACTCCTGTAATGTCCATGAAAGATCCTCGACTTCCTAGACATCTCTTTGGAATTATTACAATGAATCCCATGTCATTGAATGAGGAGAGTTGGATATCAAGTATGACATGATATTCATGGAATATCTAGTAGATATCTATGATTTTTAAGAGAAGGTTTTGTGTGCACAAACCATTACATTGATTCATTTTCAATGGAGACATCATGGATTAGTGGAGATTACTTGGGAGTTTTAGATATAGATTTTTTCCATGTTCCCACAATTGTCTTGAGTTTTCCTTATTATATTTTTCTTGGCAATGTGATGGTTGGATTTTTTTGTTTTGGGATATCTGCTTTTCTTTGACAATAAAATATGTGTTGAGATATGTGTTAAATAATCTAACATATGGATAAGGTAAAACCAGATTCATAATCTGTATGAGTTATACTACGATATGTTTTAAAAAAATATGGGTGATATAGTGCCACTCAAAGAGGATATTATATTTATTTGGAAGGTGTAATTATTTTAGTTGTATTTTTGGGCCCTTATTGTGTGATGTTTATGGTAATTTTTGACATGTGACTGGACTAAAAGGGATGAAGTGATGTAGTTGTGTGAGAAATGTGGCTTGAGGTAGCTGTGAGATGTAATGGTTGCATTGGGACTTAATTACATCTTTGAGTGGTATATCTTATTATGGTTTCTTGAGCCGCCTTCCTTTTTTTACTTTTCAATTTTGGTTTGATTATCGATATTGAGATTTTTCTATAGTTGCTGGATGTTATAGTCTAGATAATACAACCAATTACTTTGTTGTAATTATGGTGGTGTAACTATCCAAAGGATATTCCTAGGAAGTTGGACGGTAAAATAGTCTACTTAATTAAGGAATTCATCTGAGAAATAGTTTTGTGGTGTCAATAGGTTGGCTGTATCATAGAGTATAAATGATGAAGTATGGAGTGGTATAATGCATTTTAAAGGCTCAAAGGAAATTTTTTTATGGTGTCCCCTTTTTATGATGTCTATGCCATGAAGTATGGTTTCATTGTTAGCTTTCTATTAGTGGATGAGTTATGCAATGTGGGGAAGAGGATACAAAATGGATCCATGGGTGGATTTTTTATGAATTTGAAAAAACAATTAATGGCTCTGACTTGGTCTACAAGATACATCATAGAGTCTCAGAGGGTTGGGTTTTGTCATTCTTCAGTTTTTGAAATGGCTGTGATGTGGAACTGGGTTGTAGTGTAGCCTCGTTTTTTGTTATAGGGGTCTTTAGCATGGTGCTTCATATAATATCATGGACCTTTCCCAGATTTTTCAGATATTTGGTGTGGAGCTCACTATTTTTCATAGACATATATTTCACTAGCCTTACTACAGAATGTCCCCTTACCCTATTCCACTATCCCTTCGTTGTTAATTCGTTTTATACTTGTTTTTTACGACACTCTTTGGTATAAATTTTTTCAGACTTGATATAAAATACTAAATCTCCTTGAACACCATAATTCCCCTATATTTTCAATCAATTGATAGAGAACCCAACTATACAATTAATATTTCATTCATCCACTTTTCATTCGAATTAAATCCCTGCCTTGAGAGTCAATTTTGTGGAGGTTGTTTATGAGTTTCTATCTTGACGTTTCATATTGTACTCTTTTTTCACCATATGAAGAAAGATATTTTCTTGGTAATCAAAGGGTTTGATGTCTATTTTGTGAGGAAATTTAGTGGGATGTTTTTTCTTAGCTCATCTTAGTGTTTCACTTTATTGTGGTGCACATTATTTTCTTCCATATGATCCAACCTTTGGTAATGATTTGAAATCTTTGTTCGAGGTAGGGTATCCTTCATATAATTTATCATTGTACATATGGGAGGGGTAATTCATTTTTTTTCATTGGGAAGATATTATGAACCAAAAAAATAAATATAAATAACTAGATTAATTGAAATTTAATGTGAAGTGGAACAAATCAGCAATTTTATTATATTTTTATGATAAATTTGAATCAGATTATGCATGATTAATATACCACTAAAAATCAATACTATTGGTGGACATGTTTTCATTGGAATTTCTGTGTTTGTGGAACCCTTATTGTGTTATTGTTTGATATCACCTTAATTGACTTGCTAATCTCTTATATCTGACTAATAAAATTTATTCCCTTATAAATTATTGTTTGGGTGAGAATGGTCGTGAAATGTAAAGTGAAATGTGATGTGAATCCTAACATTTAAAAATGGAAAAACCATACGAATTGCATGAATTTATTGTGATGTGTGGTTATGGTGTGTATGGATTTTATTATGAGGAGGTGGATATGTATATTAAATTATGGTCATCTTTGTCCTATTGACATGTTGGGTGGGTTGATTGTATTTTTTTGTAATTGATTTTCGATATTAATGGAATAAAATTTGAAAATTATAAATTGAATGGAATTGGTTCCTTGGGTTAATAATTTCTTGAAATTATTTGGGATGTGTTGTCAAATTTGGTTTACCATTAATGTGAAAAAATGGGATAGAAGAAATATGTGGATTGGTAATGTAAAAATAATGATTTTTTAACTTGAAAAGAAATGGAGAAATTTTGATTGTGGTGTTCTATGTGGTCTTGTACATTAAGTTATTGTAGAGAAAGTAGTGGATGTAATGAGTTTTGTTAGTGATGTATAAAGTTGGTTGGTACAATTATTGTGAACCCATAGCTTGGGATTGTGAGGAGATATATACACACACACTTTGTATTATGATTTCTATTTACATCCACCCATTTTGAGTACCATGTGTTGAGAAATAAATGTTTTTGGGGTGTTTTCCCAATACGTCGATGGGGATGATGAATTTCTATCTTCGACAAATTTCTCACTCCCTCTTCTAGGGTTATTTTATATGCACATGATATGATTTTCATATGTAAAAATCTTCCTATTATAGTTTTTTGATGAGATGGTGATGTGGTTATGGTAGGGAATATTTTTTGTGGGAGAATGCTACATGGTTTATGCCCTTCATTTTCATGATACCATTCAATTCTAGATATATAAGTGGCTGTGATTTGATGACCTAGGTGTATTTGGGCTAGATGTCATCTGATGGCCTATGTAACCTCTAGTGATATCTGATGTAATTTTCTTGGTGTCTTTTAGTGAGATTTGAAGTGATGTCCCATGTTTCTTCAGGTGAGATGTGTTTAAAGAAATAGTTCGGAGCACTAAAATATATGATTTTGGGCAGAGAGTGGAAATCCCATTGGAAGGTTGTGTCAGGTACGCATTTATCATAATTCATCATATTATTTTATTATATGTGGTTGTTTTATTTTTTGAGTTTTCCTTTTTTTGGATGATATTGGTTAGTCCCCCAGTAATTTTGTTTTGATTTTCTATTTTTTTACAAGTTCATTAGTATTATATTTTCAAAACATCATGAGAGAATTTGTTTTTGATCCAACTAAGTATACTTGTATGATCACCCTATATATATAGAAACTGTTATTAAGGTTTCTATGCAGACTACATAGACCATGATGGACATTTCTAACCTGGATTTTGTGAATTTTTATGTTTCACTCGCTTATGATTTTCATTTGGTTATTTATTTTGGGACACTTTTTTTTCTTCATACTATTCATGAATTGTGGGATGATTTTAGTTTCCATTAATTCATATTATTTCATGGTGATTATTAATGGTGGATATTCAATATTCTATTAATATATATTATAGAGGGTAATGCCTTCCACTAGAGAGATTTTATACCAGTAGTTATACTATCTGACCTTGGGAATACTTGAGGTGGGGCTCATTAATCATTATCATTATTTTTTCATTTTGGACCTATGATGAGAACCTTTAGTGGTAGGGGGTCAGGGAACCTTCATTATTGAGGTCATATTTAACATAACTCTTGATCAAGTTAGAGAAATAAACAATTTAAATTTATACTCTCATTTTATACCACTTGTTAGAATTATATAAGGTAATCCAAGTGAGATTACCATGAGAGGGATGGGGTGAATTAGGGTATGTGCTGTTAAACCAAATTAAACCCATGTCTCCATTAAATGTCTCAATTTCCAAATATTATTTGATATATCTATCTTGAGAGTCATTATGATAAGCAGTATTTCTAGATATTCTCATTGTCTCTTGATCTCTTTTGGTGATCATGCATAATTTATACATGGATATTGTTATTTATTTTTTCAAAACAAAGGTATAGTGTAGGGACCATACCACTAATATTTTTTTGTGAACATGAATTACTAAGATCACTACTTGTTGGTTTAGGTTAAGTCACCTCTATTCCCATGGTTACATCCTAACAAGTTTATAGATAGGCATCATCTTCCAAAGGAATACTCCCTTTAACATTAATTATTTGGATTGGTTCAGTACATATTATAAAATCAATATGATACAACACCTTCTACGTTCCGAATTAGATAATTTACTCCACTTTACTATAATAATTGAAAAAAATATCCATATATTGCTATGTATTCAATGGTTTTTAATTCTTTAGGACATGGAACCCATTATCTTGAATAGAAACTTATTTTTTTCCTTTGAAAAGAAGATATTTTAATGATCCCATATTAGATATCTATTCTATAGAACAACTAATGACAGTTCTATTGAGAATTCATCTTGGTTGGGATATCCTTTTTAAGGCGATTAGTCATAGTGTCCCATATAATTAATGGGGTTTTCCGGGTCCCGTAAATTCAAGTTGGACACCATAGAGTCCATTAAAGGAAACCCTTGGTTCATAACTATCACAAACAGAAAACTACATGGTTGCGAATGGTCTTGGATTCTATGGGATAGTCTCCTTCCTATGGAATATATAGATACATGGACATACCAAACGTGGTGAAACTTTTAATTTTTATACTTCACTATGGAATGGTCATTAACATTGAAGCCTGGATACCTATGGTTGGGAGTATCCAAAAAACACTCCCAGTAACTCCTTTATAACACCGACATGATTTCCAACACAATCTCCTTAAACTACTTCTCACACCAAAATAAATGCAGTATGGTCACATCACTATGGCATGGTCTCCTATAGAATTGATGATTCTAAATTCATTAATCATGTTGATTTTTAACATTTTATTTCAAAAGGAGAAGCTGCAATGTGGACATATTCTTCTATAAATGATCAAAAAAATATATTCTCTTCCAAAATTTCCTTTATGGTGTAGCTGGATGCACTATGATGTAGTCTTATATCTGAAATATCTTCTATGATTTACAATATGATCTTTGTATCATAGATTTAAGGTTATGACCACAATTATGGCTTGATATTTTCCATTTTTTATATGTTTCAATATTGTGAAATAAAATTAATGACACGTAGTTATAAAATTCATGAGTACAAATCCACTTAGTCAGCATTACATAGATGAAACATACGTAATTCTTGATGATAAAAATATACATTTTCTACCATATTTCAGATCAATAAATCTCCCAATAAACAATTCAATAACATGGTCAAATTCAACTTCTATTTTTAAAAAATAATTTTTTCTTCACAAATATGTTAGAAACAACCTACTAATTACCAATCAACATATAAATTGTCAACAACCTTGAAAAATATTATTTTCACCAATCCAACTTCAATCCTTTAAAATTGATAAAAATATCATATTTGTCTCCAACCTTTACCATTTCTATTTTCAATCAATATTGACCATATTATTGTCAAAAACAAAGATCAAATTTGTTGTCAAAAAATCCAAAATTAAATCCTTCGGGATTGATAAGAGTGTTCATTCTACTTATTAGGCACATAAGATTCACATTTCATTATCATAATTACATGTGATTTGTTATATGTCTATAATACTTATATATGATATTTAAAGTATATTTATTATGTTATATTGGATTCTACCATATAATATAATGATGAATTATTATCTAATAAATAATTTTAAATTGTTGAAAATTTTAGTCATGGATATTTATTTCTATTATCTGATGATTTCATTTTTTGAAAATTGAAATTTTAACTTATAATAGGTTTCCCATTCTATCTTTTAATTTCCACTTTATTTAACTAATCCATAATTATGAAATTTATGAACGAAATGAAATGAATAGAAAATAGTCATAATATGGATCACATTATTATATATATATATATGTATCTCGATGTGTATTTGTGTGTGACATTGATCTTGAGTGTGGTTTTATGGGGCTAGAGAGAGATCATGAGTTATGATATTTCATTGATATAGGGTGTAGAGAGTAGAGGGATACAATGGAAATTTTTTATTTCCCTTGACCGTGATATTGGTAGTATTTATTGAGATGATTTTTGATGTGTGAAATTAGAATTGTAGCAATATAACAATATAGAGATTGTTTGTGGAGTTCCATGATGGAATGGGTGAGCATATCCCACTGGCTATAGCAGTGGATCCTCCTATAACAAGAGAGAATGTGATGAATGATTAGCACTAAGATAACCTCTTGTGAGTTTTACACTCAATTGAGTGTGAAAATCCTCATGCTACACCTACAATGATAGATTTTACTATATAGATTAAAATGTATCCTCCTCCATTATTTATGGTGGATGGAATTTCTCATATATCCTAGTTGTAGATACTGTCTATTTGGATAATCATTTATCATATCGAGACTTCCCCTAAGGTGGGGGTGAGGCTATCTATCATTATTTTATAAGGCACAATGAAGTAATAATGGGATAAATTTATCAAATTAGACCAACATGTGGGATTTAACTAGAATGATTTCCATTCTATTTTTTCTCATCCATCTTTTTGAGACCATGAGAGGAGACACCTCTACCAATTTTTACACCTTATACATGAATGTATTTCTGAGATATATTATGCTAATCATGTAATGGTCCTACAAAATGTTCTCCTAATACTACATAGTTATGTGATATCTAGGGAGATATCTTTTGATTATGGGATTAGGTAAGGGGTTCATGTGTATGTTAATGTAATTCTTTACCTATCATTTCCAAATATGTGAATGAGTACCTTACTACTAATAAGAATTCAGTAGAGGGAAGAGGGTATGGGAAGAAACTTCTTTTTGTTAGTATTGGTAGTGAGTATTTATGTATAAAGAAGATTCCCATTGATAGTTTATTTTAGAGTTGTTCTCAATAGATAATCAATGGTGACATAATACCTCTTCCTCCTCATGGATATAATTTAGTGAAATGCCCTAATTATAATAGGATAAGCCAAATTCATCTTTGGTTTACCATATTTTAATTGAGTAATGATTATGAACAATTATGGGACATCTATTGAGGTTTTCAAGAGTACATAGTTGACTTATAATGAGAGTGGATTAGGATTGGGTTATATCCTTAGACATGCAATGATGTTTTAAGACAGTAGTTATAGATCCATTGGTTTTTTCACATTATGTTGGAGGGCTTTATGCCCAAGGATAGAGGTAGCATTTCCAACTAGGTGGTGCTTCATATTGGACACATAGAGGATCAAAAATCTATATAATATTATAGATATAGGTCATTTATCTTGCCCCTTATCGCAAGGATATTAATCCATCTACTATTCGATGTAAAATTAAAGTGTAATATGCTTTATCCTTCTCTATATTTAGGGTAAAAGAATTAGAATCGTTTATGTTAGATCAAATAATAGAAGGATTAGGGTTATTCGTTGAGTATTTTTATATGGAGTGATATTAATTAAAAAACATAAAGGGATGTTTTCTAAGGGTATTTACTATTATAGGGAATGAACCCTTCTGTTAGTGGATACAAATTCATCTCGGATTTATTTATGCTAGAAAGGAATAGTTTTGATCTGATCCAAAAAAATCATTTTATTAGTACCATATCAAGTTCATATCTAATTATATTATTAATAGGTTTTTTTATATCTTCTATGCATAGTATTTATTCCCCTAATAGATAGTAGTGCTTATATGCAGTATGTATAAGACATTCCCTTCCATAGATGGAAAGGATATCAACCCATTTTTCAAATATTATGTCTGATGATGGGTGAATTGAGAAGAATGATTCCCATATTTTGGTAAACCAGTTCAGGGATGTCCAATCAGATGATTTATTAGGGTTTCCACCTGAGTGAGTGGTAGAGATTATTATCAAGCTCATTCCAATTTTAAATACTATTACAATTCCACCATTGATAAAAAACAATTTTTTAATATTTTATCGATGATAAATGAAAACATTTCCTCTCATTATGTCAAATATTTATAATTATAAAATATTTGGGATTAGTTCATTCATTTGACAATTTGATGAAAATTCACATTTTTCCCTTTAAAAATTCACTGTAGTATTTTGAAAATAATAATATTATTTTATTTATTTGATCTTAATATTTTTTTTAATATCTTCCAGACATAATTGGATAAAACTTTTATTCAGGAAATCTAAGCTAAATCATGAATTAGGTTGGAGAAAATGGGCCATCAATTCAATGTTGGGATAAACTCCTCAGATTGGACATCAGTTCAGTATTTGGGCAATAACATGAAAATTAGTGATTTGATTGGGTCCAAATTTGGAGAGGATCCCGATAAGAACATATAAAAAAACTCGTCATTCTAGAGGATTAACATGTTTGTAATGGCCAGGACCTCTCTAGTCCATTCCATTGTGAAAATCATGTGTACGACTTGTTTAGGGAGTTCAAGGTGACTTATTCCCAACACTTTCCCAAAATGCCATTTCCATGAACAGTTCCATCATTGAACAGTTCCAACCGTAGTCCATTGTGAACAGTGCATTGGTAACCTTCTGTGAATAGTTCAATAGTGACCTTATGCGAAAAGTGACATTGGTGACCTTATTTGAACTGTGTCATTGGTGACCTAATGTGAATAATGTTTCCAGAACGGTGAGTTTCCTATAGAAACCTTTATCTATGGCCAATTTTGATTTCATGAATAGAGTTCCATGAACTGTGTGGTTTTAACGGTGACTTTTTTGCCTTTGACAAATTTTGAGTTTATGAACAATGTTTCCAAAAATATGAGGTTCCAACGGTGACCTTTTTTCTTTAAAAATTTGGAGTTTTTGAACAGTACATCCAGAACGATGAGGTTCCAATGGTGACCTTTTTCCTTTTCCAAATTTTGTGTTCATGATCAATGTTTTCAGAATAGTGAGGTTCCAATGGGGACCATTTTCCTTTTTCAAATTATGAGTTCATGTATAGTGTTTCTAGAATGGTGAGGTTCCAATGGTGACCTGTTTCCTTTACCAGATTTTGAGTTTCATGAACAGTGTTTCCAAAATGGTGAGGATCCAACACTGACCTTTTACCTTTTCCAAATTTTGAGTTTATGAACAGTGTTTCCAGAATGGTGTGGTTCCAACGGTGAGGTTCATGAACAATGTTTTTCATTTTCCAAATTTCAAGTTTGTAAATAGTACTTCCAGATTCCTACAGTTCACCCCTTTAACATTTCCTTTAAACTAAAATTCATTTAAATCCTTGTTTTTAGGACTCTAAGGCTGATTCAAAGGTCGTAACTCCTATATTAATTTCTCCAAAGGCTCTGGATGATTTTACATGGTCAAACCACGTGGTTTAATGCAATCCTATTTTAATGTAAAACCCAACATATCTTAAACCATTGGTCCATTTAATCTTCTAAGGAGACGAGATATCTTCCTCCTTAGTACTTCCTCCTTGTTCTTGTGTGTGATATGCTTGAATGTCCAATTCCTTTTCATAGGAGTTATGCAATTAAACTTTCCCACTATGATTTTTCATCACTATTTTGATGAAACTAAGCAATATCGATCAATATCTGATATAATGTACGATCTATCTTCATTATTTTGGATTCATATCCTACTTTCTCCTTTCCCTTTTTATTTAATTTTATCCCATGTTCTTAATGTGATATTCTTGGGTGTTCACCGATGTGGTGGTGTCTCTACATCCTCAGGTGGATACAGTTATCACATGGGAGAAGATCGTAACCCATTATGGGGCCCATTATTGTATAAATAACATAAAAACCATTTAAGGTAGTGTATTCATTAATTACATTTTATGTTACGTGAAACTATAGAGTTAGAATTATTTATCCCACTATATCACAATGAAATCAGAATATTAAATATTTGAACCAGATAAATAAATTGAGATCGATAGTATGTTTTTGCCTATTTTATTCTAGATAGTGTGATATCTATGCATGATTGCTTAGTTTTTTCATTCTCGATGGATAATGGTAAAGAACGTAATGTCAGAAGTAATTGATAATCATTTGGCTAAAGATAAACAGACATGTAAATAAAACTGGTTCCTTTTTTTTGTAATATGATGTTAATCAAATTTGTGTAGAAGTAATTTTTAAGTATTTGTGATAGCTTACTTATTAGGTTTCCTGAATTTGGAACCTATGAATAATAAATTGGTTAATCCAAGATGGATTAAACAACTGTTTGTTTGATAAAAGATAGTTCATTGTAGGGTTCTGAGTTACCCATTTTTCTTGTTTAAGGTCTAAGAGCCCAATTGATATGATGTTTGTTTTCCTGCTTCTTATGTTGTGATGTGAGCCTAGATGGGTATTATGATATGTGGCGGTAGGGAGGCCTATTGGTTGTGGCAGCAGTTGACTCCAAGAGTGGCGATATGCATCATTTTATGCATGTGGGTGTCGGAGAGGACACCGGGGGTGATGGAACGAGTTGGATGTGAATGTTTCGATGCTTTTTATTTCATTTATTGGTTATCTGCTTTACTTTCCCCACTACTCAAGGTAGCTGGTCTTTATTACCCTTCTTCCGAAAGGGGCGAAGATGCATGGGGTATGCCATGTGCTTTTTGTGTCTAGCTTCTCAAGTGAGGATGGGTCTATGCTCGTGCTATAAGCAGCAAAGACTAGACGGGTAGTTATCTATTCACCATGTTGAGCCCCCTTGAATTTAGTAGAATAGAATTTTTTTATTGAATGCCCTAGAATATGGGAAAATAATGTTGTAAATATATAATTTACTAAATGATGTTAACCCATGGGATTGGAGCTTTCTGGGACATAATGTTGAGGACATTGGACTTTGGGTGTGTTCCTAATGAAATTGAATGTGGAACTGTAAATCGTTAATTAATGTTTAATGAATTAATTAATGTAAAGTGGAACTGATAAAAATGTAATTAATTAAGGAAATAATGCTCTTTAAAAGGTTGTGTTCTTATTGGATACCTAGTCTTAGAAGTGGTAGTCGAGAGTCCAACAGACGTTAGCTGCAGTTGAGTCTAAGACTAGGTTATGCCAATAGTGTTGTTGTGAGATATATTATATTATGTACTTTTTGTTTTTCAATATGCTACTCCATCTTTTCAGTTAGGGAAACTGTCACCCCAGGGATTCTGAGCCCTGGGGAGGGGGTGTTTTCCCCACCATTCTGGTAGGAACAGTGGTTAGATTTCCATATATATGTGTGTACAGGTCTATTATGGATTGTGGTTATTCACACACACATATTTTGGATATAGATTCATATGATCTACTATAGGTTTGAGAAGTATTGGCTATGATGTCTTAATGAACCTTACTCAGTGTATGGGCTATAATATATTGAGGTATAATACATGATGTATGATACACATTACACAAGCTGTGGTGGCTCCCAGAAACAACCTGGTTACTTTGCATACTTGGACGTAGTGGTTTTGTTGTAAGAGGTGCATATTTTGGTTCTATGCCCATGTGTCTGTGGGAAAGAAATTTTGGAGAGAGATTCTTAGGACGTGGGACGTCGGGGAAAAGTGGAAAACCGGTCATGAAGTAGTAGCAGCGTACCCTTGATATTCTTTATCACATTATATACTTAGTATGCCTTACTTAGTGAGATTAGCCATGGGGATGATGGGAACATAGTATACCTATTTAGGTTATGAGTTAGTTTCTCTTGTTGTTCACTGGGATTTAAGAAGCTTTCATTAATTTTGAACGAGAGGCTTCGGGGAGGATACTACTGAGTATGCTGCTATACTCACCCGATATATATATAAACTGTTTTTAAGGTCACTTGGAGAAGGTTCTAGAACTAGCTGGTTTTTACTAGCTTGGGGTTGCAGGAGCTGTTCGAGAATGTGGTTGCTGCTATTTTTACTTTCTTTTGGGTACTTGATGTTTTGTCCACCCATTTGTATTAGTTTTGCATGACATTACATTTGTGCACATGCATTTTACTTAATATTTCAGTTTGAGTTGGACGTGGTTGGTGTCTATCCGGTCTCTCTCTTTCACATACTTTCTCTTAGAGGGTAATGCCTCCCATATGTGTGTTTACTACACCCTTGGGGCAATTCACCCACCTAGGGCCTAATGGTGGTGGGACTCGGGGGGTCATTATCTCCTTTCTCACATTGCCGGCCTAGTAGGGGTACACCTTCTAGGGAGGAGGTCATGACTGAGTGGTATCAAAGGTCTAGTTGAGAGATAGGATGTTGTATGGTGTTATGCACAGGTGAGGTTTCCTAGGTTGGTCGGGAGAAAGTGTCATTAATGTTTAGCAAGTGATGTAAACACTAGAGACCATCTATGACATAGTTGTTTAGGGACCCCTTTGATATGAGTTATGGATCTATAAGTTTACAATGACTACTAAACAAGGTGATACAAGTTTTAGGGTAGAGACCTGGGTAATGATAATTCATCCTTTTTATTTGTGTCTATTTTTGAAGGGAAGACCTTGGGATAGGTTAACCTAAAATGAATAAAAAACCATCAATTAATTAATTAATGTTGAGACTTCCATATTCTAGGTTTAAGAGCTCTAACAGTTTTTTATTTTATAGGATTGTCTCTAGGTTGAAGTCCCCGTCGGGTTTTCATAGAAGATGTCCAGCAGGTTGAGCCAACAGATCACCGTAGGGAAAAAGATGATGACAAAAAAACATTGAGGAGGACACTATGATATTTTCAGCGCCAGAGTCTGCAGAAGTACGATGGTTCTATTTCAGATGTTGTCACGGAAGACTGGTTGGAGAAGGTCGTGATAGGCTTCTATTCGATTTATGCTTAGAAGAAGCATTGAATGTCCTTGGTTGTTACAATGTTTCATAGAGTAGCGAGGAAGTTGGGGTTCTTGTTCTTCGAGGAACGTGAGGAGTCAGCAATATCATGGGAGGTGTTATGACAGATGTTTTGAGTCGAGTTTATTTTATCGAACGTGAAGGCGGTAGTCGCCAGGAGGTTTTTACCAGTCAATCGGGGAGCTCCTACGTGTCAGTGTTTGGATTTCATTTCAGGAACCTTCTACGATATGCTTCGGACATGTTTCCAGATGAGGAGGCAAGGGAAAGGCAGTTCAAGGAGGATTTTCATCCAGAGATCCAGTACCAGGTCACCCCATTTATGTCGAAGACATATCTTGAGGTGCTGGCTTGGGCATAGTTTGTCAGGAGGACTTTGGCTATAAACATATCATCCCGAGAGGGGAGTCGTCATGTTTCCTCATGAAGACGAGTTGTGGTCCAGGCTTCCGGGTTTTCAGGGTAGAATAGTTTCCATTCTGCCGAGGGAAGGTCCCATCCCTCAGCATCTCATTTCTTCAGGGGAAGTGGTTCTCAAGGCTTTTCCAAGGGATCAAACGCTAGTTTTTATTGAAGTGGTCAAGGTCATCAGCAGAAAGAGTGTCATACCTTTCAGAGCATTCATCGTGCTCCAGGTGTTCCACTCCAGTTTCCTCCATTGAGGCAGTTCTAGCAGAGGAAGCAATAGCAGGTTGCACCAAGTTTAGATCAGTAGAGGGTAGATGGTGCAGGAAGTGGACAACCATGTGATACTCCCCGTCCTCAGAGAGAAGTGTTCAGCTATGGTGTTGGTCGTCATCAGGGTTAGATAGGATAGAGAGGAGGTCGTGGTCATGTTCATTCTTTAGCGTTGCCAGCACCAGGTGATCCAGACATCGTTCGGGGTACCCTTTCCATGTTTTCTACCTTGTTGAATGCCTTGTTTTATTCTGGATCAAAAAACTCCTTCATATCACCGACTCTTTTCCATGCTTTGGGATTTGAGGTAGAGATGCTTCCAGTGCCCCTGGAATTGACTATGCCAGTTGAAAGTAGAGCTGACTTGTTTGGTGTATGTAAGGGATATGATCTAGTGTTGGGGAAACATGGATCTTGTGGAGATATCCTATGTTTATGAATACATCCATATGATTTCATTCTCGACATGGATTGGTTGTATTAAATGGAGGATATCATGGATTGCTTCAGGAAGAAGGTCATTTTCTTCGATGCGGAAGGAGATATAGTGGTGTTTGTTGGAATGAAAGATCCTCATATTGGTCATAGGTGTGTTCCATCCTTATCATCCATGATGACTGAGATAATGTTGTGTTCTTCAAAGGTTCAATATCTAGAATTTCCTGGGGTCATAAAAGATTACCCTGATGTCTTTCTAGAAAAGGTTGTAGTATTAACCCCTCGACAAGAGATCAAGTTTGGGATCAAGCTACAACTAAGAGAGTATCCTCTATATATGTCTCCATATAGGATGACCCGTTCTGAGTTATGAGAGGTTCATATATAGCTTTATGGTCTGTTACAGTTTGTTTCTGTTCAGCCGAGTGTGTTATCGTGGGGTACACCAGTTTTGTTTGTGAAGAAGGCTGACAACAGTTTGCGGTTGTGTGTTAATTATCATCGCTTGAACAAAGGGATAATAAATAATAGCTATCCTCTTACACAGATTGATGATTTATTCAATCAACTAAAGGGTGCAAGTTGGTTCCCAATGATTTACTTGCGATCTTGATATCATCAAATGCGTGTGAAGGATGTGGATATCCTGAAGACTAGTTTCCATTATCGTCATGGGAATGATGAGTTCGTTGTAATGCCATTCAGTGTGACAAATTCTCCAGCTGTGTTCATGGGATTGTTGAACACTTTGTTTTGTGAGTTCCTAGACAAGTTCATGGTGGTTTTCATCGATGAAATCCTCCTGTACTCCCTGTCTAAAGAGGATTATATATAGCATCTACATGCCGTTTTGGGAGTTCTTTGTTAACATCAGCTATTTGGGAATTTGTCGAAGTGTGTGCTTTGTAGTCGATAAGTCTATTTCTTAGGGCATGTTGTGTCACAATATAGAGTAGCTATGGATCCATAGAAGATAGAAGCAGTTGTGTCTTGGGAAGCCCCCAAGATGGTGTCAGAGGTTTCAAGTTTCCATGGTCTCACATGCTACTACCAGAGGTTCGAAGCTGATTTATATCGAGTTGTGACTCCTCTAACAGCTTTGTCTTGGAAGGATCAGGCATTTATATAGACATAACAATGTTTGGTAGCTTTTCATTATCTAAAGGAGATGTTTGTAAGTGCTCCAGTTCATTTTCTTCCAGCAGAGGGAGTTTAGTTTGATGTTTTCTGTGATGATTCATTTATGGGGTTAGGTTGTTGTTGGATGGAGCTGAGATCAGTTGTTTCTTATAGGTCTCGACAGTTACATCCCTATGAACGTAACTATGACACCCATGATCTTGAGTTGGAATTTGTGGTTTTTTATCTGAATTTGTAGTGACATTACCTCACTAGTGAGAACTTATGGTTTTCACCGATCATAAGATCTTGATTTATGTTTTCTCCCAGTGTGACTTAAATTTACGACAGTGTCGGTGGATGAAGATCTTAAAGGAACACGATTTCAAAATATCTTATACACCTGGAAAGGGGAATGTTGTTGTTGTTGAATATAGTTGGAAGTCACGTAGTGATGCAATGTGTGAATATGGTGAATCCTAGAGAGTAATGGAAGAAATTGTAGAATTACATCTAGATATATGAGATATTGGGGGTAGAGGTTGCCTTTTTCAGATGAAGGTTCCGTCATCTCTGGGGCATAAGGTGGAAGAGTCCCAGTTGGGGGATCTAGAGGTGGAGGTCTGGAGAGACCGAGTAGTTTGTTGTGAGTCCCCTGATGGTTGGTCTAAGGATGAAAAACACTGAGTGTTGTATCATGAAATTATTTTTGTTCCTTTGACAATGTGCGAGACGGTTCTCAGAGAGTTCCATAGTTTTCCTTTAGCAGTGCATCCTAGCGTGACAAGGATGTACCAAGCCTTAAGGAGCCAGTTTTGGTTGTCTGGGCTCAATCATACAGTTGTGATGTTTGGTCTCAATTATTGGTCTACCAGAAGGTGAAGGCCGATCACCATGTTCTTGGTGGTCTGCACCAATCGTTATATGTTTCTCAGTGGAAGTGGGAGGATATCTCAATGGACATTGTTACTGGTTTACCAAGAGAACATGGAGTACGTAAATCTATTAGGGTGGTAGTGGATTGTTTAATAAAATAAGCCATCTTTATAGGAATCTAGGAGTCCAGATCAGTAGAAGTTTTGTCGAGGTAGTATCTGGAGGAGGTGGTGAGACTTCAAGGAGTCCCGAGGATGATCATTTCTGATCGAGATCCTTGTTTTACCTCTATGGCGTGGAGAGGTCTCCATCATTATTTTGGTTTTCAACTATGCCTTATCACTAATTTTCATCTTCAAATGGATGGTAAGATAGAGTGAACCATTAGGACTCTTGAAGACATGTTACACTCTGGTGTTCATGATATTTGAGGTTCGTAGATGAGGCACTAACCCTAGGTGGAGTTTTCATACAACAATATTTTTAAATCCACCATCGGTATGGTTCCATTTGTAGCCTTGTATGGCTGACCATGTCATTCTCTATTGTTCTAGAATCGGGTTGGAGAGTCAGAAATTCAAGGACCAGAACTAGTGGAGAATACAACAGAGATGGTTCATGAGATTTTCAAGAGGATTATGACAGCGCAAGATTGTCAAAAATCATATGCTGGTCAAAATATGAGACCCTTAGAGTTTGATGTTGGGGATCGAATGTTTCTGAAGGTGACTCCCCATCGTGGGTAGCGAAGGTTTTTTCATGGGAGTATTCTTTCTCCCCAATGTATTGGGCCTTTCAGGGTGTTAGCTCGTAATCTAGATCTGGCATATTGAGTGGCACTTCCTCCACAGATGAGTTGGATACATGATGTTTTCCATGTATCACAGTTTTTTCGTTATCTTTAGGATGTCTTCCACGTCATGGATTAGGGAGAGATAAATGTTTGTGATGATGCGACCTTTGAGGAGCAACATATGGAGATCCAAGACGACAAAGAGAAGGTGTTTCATGGGTATTATATCCCCTTGGTTCATGTCTTGTGGAGACACAATGGAATAGATGATATTAGCTGCGAACATGAGTCACAGATACATGCTCAGTACACAGAGTTTTTTGATGTTTAACACTTTTCATGTATCGATGTAGACTTTTTGGTTATAATCCTTTAATGTTTATAATATGTATTTCTTTTCTTGATTCTTGTGGATTTATCTATTTTGAAAGGTATATCCAGGGGAGGTTGTTTAGACCCATTTTCGTTTTCCATTTAGGTTGGTTTTGAATTCTAAAGGATGAGAAAGTTTTGAGAGGTATCTTATGTAATGGATCGGACCTCTCTGGTCCATTTATCTTAAAACATTAGGTGTATGAGGTGCTTTGGGAGGTCACGGTGACTTATCCCCCACACTTATCCAAATTTTCCTTTTTGTGAACCCTTTAATCGGTAAATAGTTCAAACGGTAGACTGTAGTGAAAAATGCATTAGTAACCTTCTATGAACAATGCAATGGTGACATTATGTGAATAGTGACATCAGTGACCTTATGTGAAAAGTGTCATCGATGACCTTATGTGAACAGTGTTTCCATAACGGTGATGTTCCAACAGTGACCTTTTTCCATAGCCAAATTTGGAGTTTATGAACAATATTTCTAGAATGGTGAGGTTACAACAGTGACCTTTTTCCTTTTCCAAATTTTTATTCCATGAACAGTGTTTCCAAAATGGTGACGTTCCAAAGGATACCTTTTTCCTTTGAAAAATTTTGAGTTCATGAAGTGTGTTTTTAGAATGGTGAGGTTCTAACGGCGACCGTTTTCCTTTGCCAAATTTTGATTTCATGAATAATGTTTCTAGAATAGTGATCGTCCAACAGTGACCTTTTTCTTTTGCCAAATTTTGAGTTCATGAATAGTGTTTCCAGAATGGTGAGGTTCCAATAGTGACCTTTTTCGTTTTCCAAATTTTGAGTTCATGAACTGTGTTTCCAGAATAGTGAGGTTCCAACGATGACCATTTTCCTTTACCAAATTTTGAGTTCCTGAAGAGTGTTTCTAGAATGGTGAGGCTCCAATGGTGAACTTCTCTCCTTTTACAAATTTTGAGTTCATGAATAGTTTTTCAAGAACGGTGTGGTTCTAACGGTGAGGTTCATGAATAGTGTTTTTCTTTTTCCAAATGTTGAGTTCATGAACACTATTTCTAGCTTCCAATAGTTTCACCCCTTTAACATTTCCTTTGACGTAAAATGAATTTTAATCCTTGTATTAAGGTCTCTAAGGGTGATTCAAAGGTCATATCTCCTATATTAATTTCTCCCAATGCTCAAGATGTTTTTACTTGGTCAAACCATGTGGTTTGATGTGATCCACTTTTAATGAAATACCCAACGTATCTGAAACCACTGATCCATTAAATATTCTAAAGGGATGAGATATCTTACTCCCTAGTTCTCCCTCCTTGTTCTTGAGTGTGAGATACTCAAACATCCCATTCCTTCCCATAGGATTTGTGCAATCAATCCTTCCTCCTAGGATTTGTTTAGATCTGTTTTGATGCAACCATGCAATATTGATAAGTGTTCTATATAAAGTTTGATCTATCTTCAATGTTTCAGGTTCATCTCCTTCTTTATCCTTTCCCATTTTATTGAATTTTACCCCCATGTTTCTAATGGGATTTTTTGGGTGTTCACTGATGTGGTGGTGTCTCTGTATCCTTGGGTGGATACAGTTGTCACAGGGGAGGAGATCATAACCTGTTGTGTGGATCTTTCTCGTATAAAGAACATGAAGAACCGTCTCAGGTAGGGGATTCATTCCTTATCTTTTATGTTACGTGAAACTATAGAGTTAGCATGTTTTATCCCACTGAATCATAATGAAATTGGAATAATAAATATTTGAATCAGATAAATAAATTGAGATCGATTCTATGATATTGCCTCTTGTTTTATAGATAGTGTGATATTTATTATTTCGTTCTTAGTTTTTTCGTTCTCGATGGAAATGGGTAAAGAACGTAAAGCTATAATTAATTCATAATTATTTTTATAAAGATAAAGAGGCATGTAAATAAATCTGGTTCCTCTTTTTGTAATTTGATGTTAATCAAATTGGTTAAGTAATCATGTTTAATTATTTTTGATAGCATACTGAATATATTTCCTGAAATTGGAATCTATGAATACTAAATTGGTTAATCGAAGATGGATTAAAAAACAAGTTTTTTGATAAAAGATAATTCCTTGTAGGGTTCTAAGTTACCATTTTTCTTGTTTAAGGTCTAAGAGCCTAGTTGATATAATGTTTGTTTTCCTACTTCTTGTGCAGTGATGTGAGCCTGGATGGATGTTGTGATATGTGGGGGTAGGGAGGCCTATTGGTTGTGGCATAAAATGGCACCTAGAGTGGCGAGATGCATATTTTTTTTCATGTGGGTTTTGGAGAGGACACCAGGGATGATGGAACGAGTTAGATGTGAATATTTGGATTCCTACAGTTTCATTGATTGGTTATCCTATTTACTTTCACCATTTTTAAAGCCAGCTGGTCTTTCTTACCCTTCTTTTGAAAGGGGAGAAGTTGTGAGAGGTATGCCACGTGATTTCTGTGTCAATTTTCTCAATGGAGGATGGGTCTACTATTGTGATATAATCGGAAAAAACATGCTGGGTAGTTATCTACTCACCGTGTTGAGCCCTCTTGTGTTTAGTAGCACAGAATGAATTTATATAATTCATGGGATTATGGGAAAGTAATGATGTAAATAAATAATTGAATAAATGATATTCACCCATGGGGTTGGAGCTTGCTGGGATGCAATGATGAGAACAATGGACTTTGGGTGTGATGTTAATGAAATTTAATGTGGAATTGTTAATGGTTAATTAATGATTAAAAAATTAATTGGCATAATGTGGAACTGATAAAAAGGGAATGAAGTAAGGAAATAAATATCTTTAGATGGTTTTGTGCTTATAGGATACTGAGTCTTAGAAGTGGCATCCAGGAGTCCATGAAATGTTAGCTACAATTTAGTCTAAGACTATGTTAAACCCATAGTGTTTTTGTGAGATATAGTTTATTCTGTACTTTTTCGTTTCTATGTAGTACTCCACCCCATCAGTTAGGGAAACATACACCATGGTTATTCTGAGCCCTAGGGGGTGTTTTCCCCAACATTTGTGTGGGAGGATGGATGGATGACTACCCCCTTTGGCCCCGCTCTCTTCTATTGGTAGTTACTTGTGCTGGTATGCACAATTGTTAGTTATCTCCATATATGTGTGTACATGGATTTAATGGATTGTGGTTATTCACAAAAATATATTCTAGATATAGTTTCTTATGAACTACTATAGGTGTGACGTGTATAGGTTGTAATGGAATGAGGATCCTTACTCGGTGTATGGGTTGTAATGGCTTGAGGTATAAAATCCGATGAATGATAAATGTTATGTGAGCTATTGTGGCTCCCAAAAACTACCTGGTTAGTTTTTTTATGTGGATGTGGTGGTTTTTTTGCATGAGGTACATATTGTGGTGCATCACCAAGGTGTTTGCCGGAAAGCCTTTTTAGAGAGAGATTATTAAGACCTGTAACATTGGGGAAAAGAAAAAAACTGATGGGGAAGTAGTATCGGGGTACCCATGATATTATTTATTACATTATATACTCTTGAATGAGTTACATTGTGAGATTATCCATGGTGAGACTGGGAACACAGTATACCTGTTTAGGTGACAAGTTTGTTTCACTTTTTGTTCACTGTGCTTTAGCATTCTTTCTTTACATTTGTATGGGAGGATTTGGGGAGGATCCTACTGAGTATACTTTTATACTCATCCTATGTATATATAAAATATTTTTTAGGTCACTTGGAGAAGGTTGGAGATCATGCTAGTTTTTAATAGCTTGGGGTTGTAGGAGGTGTTTGAGATGGTGGTTGCTACTCTTTTTACTTTATTTTGCATACTTTCTGTTTTCGCCTTCCAGTTGTAATTGTTTTGCATGAAATTACATATGTGAACTTGGTATTTCATTTATATTTTTTTTCTGAGTTTGAGTTCGTTGGTTTCAATCTTATATCTCACTTTTTCGTGTGTTCTCATAGAGGGTAATACCTCCCATTTATGTTTTTAATATAACCTCAGTGCTAGTCACCAACCTTGGGCCTGCTGGAGGTGGGACTCGGTGGGTCATTATCTCCCTTCTCAATTGCTGGAACAGGATGGGTACACCTTTTGGGGAGGGGTTCATGACATGGTTCATGCGTTTTGACGGTCAAATATAAGGTGAAACATGGAATAAAATATTTGGATGAATTTACCCATTCACACGTGAAACCACTAGAAACCTAGCCTCACCTCTAATAAATAAATTGATGTTTTTATCATTTGGAGTGGTTGGGACGTGAATTAGGATATTTAGAGCCAATAATAAGTGGTTATATACCATTTTAATTCAAAATTGGAGGAGGGAATCTATGGAGCGAGTATATTCTCCAAAATCCTCTTCTTTTCCTCCTCATTGTTGTAATATTATTGTACTTTCAATAAAATACTTGTACATTTTCTATTTATTCTATTATTGAAAATTTATTCTTCTTTTAATCGTATTATTTGGGCTAGAAATCAATTAGTAGAAAATATATTGGTTTATAGACATTATAAATCTCCGTAAATTCAATTCATTTATATAATGACTATGTCGCCCATGGAAGAGTAATTTTTTAGTAGTTGATCGACCTATTTCCTTATTAATATATATTTTTTAATTATTAAGTTACTATAATTAAAAATAATATGATCCATGAAATGTGTTTTAAAATTGGAATAAATTAAGAAATAAATTTAACAGCTAACACACAAAATGCAATGTTGAGATTTTTGTAAACTGTGACAGCGCAAACTTAATCGGTAAAACCAGACCACACATGATAAATTTGTAGAGATAAAATGTAATTTCTCAAATCAAATAATCCTTATTTCAAGAATGGATTTATTCCATATATTTACCACCATCCATAATCTTGTTTTGGAATGATAATCAATGCAGGGTGCTTCAATTGCATGTTCTGAAGCTGGCCTAGGTTTTAACTCTTTTCAACTTTGGGGTAATGTTAATTCCCAAAGGATACTATGATTAAAAAATTAGTGGATCATAATTAAGTGGATTTTAATTTAAATGGTAATGGTCAATAATTATGTGAAGAGGTAAGGTTATATCTATTAGGCATTTTAAAATATTTTCTAAAAAAATATTCTCATTGTGTCTTATTAATTGATATTTATTTCAAAAATAAAAACAAAAAATAAAATATTCATCAGACAGTGTTATTATTCTTTTATAAATGATTAAAAAACACCCCATACTTTTATGTGGTGGGTTTATATGATTTTATTTTATATCAAAATACCTTTAATAAGTTGATTCAATTACCGCTTCTTTGATAGATGACCTTGGTCAACCACTATACTGCACCTAAGTACCCAAAAACCATACATCATTTAAAAGAACCCACAAATATAACATTCAAATTGGTGACATTTTAATTGATTCAAGTACTTTCTTTAACCAATTAGATGTATTACTTTTTTATTTCATTATTTTCTTCCCCTCTTCTTTTTTCCCCTTTCTCATGTTTTTTTCTCTATTATTTTATTTTTATTAGACCAACTGAATATTTTTTTCTTTTTAATATGGTATAATTTTTCACTTTTCTTTTTAATTTTATTTATGCCACGAACTAATCTCGACGATCTCTTAGATCTTGAACCTGAGATTCAATATAGCCTTCACGATCGAATCAGTTAGTCTTAGTCTATGGAAGGTTCTAACATTCAACTAGTTGGAGAATTCCTTTATTCTGGTAACACTGAAATTGGAAATAATTATGAATTAAACCTAAAACCTGAAACAATTGATGAAAATAATATGAATTAAATTAGTATAACTATTTGATAATTTGAAGCACTAGATATTAACTATCAACCAAATTTTATAGCATACCCAAATCTCGAATCGGTCTTTGAACTAAAATCTGGGATAAATCACCTACTTCTAAATCTTCATGCCCTCTATGGTGAGGATCAAAATAAACATAAAAAAGAATTTAAGTTTCTTTGATAAACCATAATATTAATAAAGTTTTCTAAATAAAAAATAAAACTAAGATCATTCTAATTATCACATTATGGAACTGTAAATGATTCTGTGTATTACTTATAACCTGAAGATGTAAAATGTTGGAATGATTTGAAATGTCATTTCTTGTAGAGATTTTTTCTCGAATCAAGGAACACAAACATTCATAAAAAGATATCAAGAATCAACCAAGACTAAGGGGAGTCAATGTATGAGTAATGTGAGTGATTCAAAAAGTTGTGTGGAAAATGCCCACTTCCCTAAATAAGTGAGAAAATACTCATCCATTACTTCTATGAAGGACTCACTCCTATGGAGAGAAGCATGGTGTATGTCTTATCTATATGGTAATTGGTAGATAAAACACCAGCTACTACATGCGCATTGATCAACAAGATGGCATAAAACTCTTAACAATTTACAAATCGAGGGACACAACATGTTAGAGGAGTATATCAGGTATGTCCTTCTTCTCTTGAAAATCATTTGACAGATAATAAGTTGGAATAATTTACCACTATGGTGAGAAAAATTTATTTTTCTCAAAATACATCCCAACCCACCCATATGAGGCCATGTGGATTTCTCACTAAAAAAACAATGAAACTGACTGTTTCCCCAAATTACAAAAGTCAGAGGATTGTGCAGCTGTATTCCCTATAATACCATATCAGGAGTGACAATAGCCACATCCCCAAAAAAAGATTTATTTATTTGCACCAACATACAACTATGTGTGGAGGGATCAATCAGACATGAGGTATGACTCTAGACAACAACAAAGTCCCCCTTTTCAATAAAACAACCAGTAGCCTCTACCATACTAGCAGGGCTTCCAACAACCCCAAAGGATATTTGAAACCTAAGAATCAACAAGCCAGAAACTAGGAAATCTTACATCCAAGGTAAATTAAAATAATGATGAAATTTTGATACAAATTGATCTTAATCCAGAGGGTGAGATAAAGAGTCATGGTTTAGAGTTGAGAGAGTTGAAGACTCGAATGATCCATATTTCTACTACCCTCCAAGAACTAGTAGGTAAGAATTATAGAAATCTTCTTTCCCAACCTACTTAAAATCCCAATGGGAATATTAGTGCCATCACATTGATAATTTGAAAGAAAACTAATAATAAATCTACACCCGTCACTCCAAAATAATTCTCATAAACACTAGAGAGGCCCCATTCCATACGAACTGAAGGGAAACTAAAAGATAAGGGAAACAATAAGAAAAATATTGATGATATTCCTCAAAAACCCTTTCCCTTTCCAAATAAAGTTGTTCAAACAAAAAATATGGATGAAGCGGAAATTTAAAAAGTTTTTTTGGAAACATTCAAGTGTGCAGAGATCAAAATCCATCTACATGAAGATATCATGAAAATTCCAAGGTATGCGAAATTTTTAAAGGAACTTTGTACCAATCAAAGAGGGGTCAAGGGAAATGAGATGATAAATCTTGGAAGGAATGTTTTAGAACTCATTACAACAAATCTAGAAATACATAAAAAGTGAAATGATTCCAAGGAATTAAACATACCATGAACCATTATAGAGTTACACTTTTATGATGCTTTATGTGATTTAGGAGCATTCATAAATGTTATGCCTCCATTTGTTTTCAATTATTTATAGGCTGGTGTGTTGAATCTGAAGTGATTAGTGGTGAAGTTGGAAAACAGACCTACAACATATAAAAAGTAAGTCCTTGAGGATGTACTTTTTTTGGGTAGGAGACATGATCATTCCTTTAGATTTTAATATTCTTAACATGGAGGATGATCAGGTAAGTTCCCAATCTCCCATTATCTTAGGTTTTCCCTTCTTCAAAACTAAAAAAACAATCATAAATTTCCTTGTGGTTACACTTTCCATGGTGGTTGGGGATGAAGTTGTGATTTTTAGGGTTATGGAGTCAATGAAGTACCCCTCAAAGGACCATCTTTCTTTTTTTATCTCCCTTTTTGAAACACATAATAAAAACCCAATAGAATTTTATTTTCCTATTTTTATGGAGATTATGAATATTGGTTCTTGATTAATGTCTAAGTGAACTTCCACACCTATTTCTAAAGAACAAAATGGTCTTATATTTTATTTTCAAATGGATTTGTATTATTATTTTGATCATGTTCACTCAAATTATGGCATGTCGATTGAGTATGATGATGAATTTGGAGCTTTATTCTATGATTCTGATGATGTATATTTTGATACTAAGGTTCATTGTGACCATATTTAAATTATTTTCATTTCTTCATCCATGACTCCCCCCTAAATTGTAACTCAATCCATTTTAACCAAATATAAAATTCTCAGACTTTTTAAGTGGTGAGAGATTACCAGTTATAAATGCTAGCAATCTCTCTTTTAACCCTGAAGACAAAGATTTGAATATTTATTGGGAAAAAATTAGTGCAGTCAGTTGGAACTTGGATGATATATCATGTATTATCCCCTATATTTTCATACATAGTATACTTTAGAGGATGGGGTGAAACCAATGAGGTAGCAAAAAATGTGACTAAATCCAAATCTTAAGGATGTTGTTAAAAATAAGTTGAAAAATTTTCCAAGGGAAGAATAATATATCCCATTTTAAATTCTCAGTGGGTGAGTCCAATTTTGGTAGTTCATAAGAATAATGTTGTTACTGTTGTTAAAAATGATAAAAAGGAGTTAATTTAAATTAGGGTGAAAAATAGTTGACATGTGTGTATTGATTATAGTAAACTAAAGAAATCCATTGGCAAGAACTATTTCCCCCTCCCATTTATTGATAAAATGTTTGAGAGACTAGTTGGGAAAACACACTATTGTTTCTTTGAGGGATTTTATGGATATTTTTATGTTCCTCTTGCTTTGGAGGATCCAAAGAAGGCAATTTTCACTTTTTCATTTGGTACATTTACCTATCAAAGGATTCCATTTGGAATTTGCAATCCCCAGGTACCTTCCATAGATGCATGGTGAGTATTTTTTTCTAATTTTTTTAGACCTACAAAGAGGTATTTACTTATGATTTTATAGTGGATGGGTCTTCATTTGACTATTGTATCTCTAGTTTGGGAATGAGCTTGAATCGATGTATTGAAAATAATCTAGTATTAATCTTTTAAAACTGTCATTTCATGGTGGAGCATGGAATTGTATTAGGGCATGTATCATCCAGAAATTTTGTAACAGTAGATAAATCTAAGGTAGATATTATTTCATCCTTACCCAATAATTCATGTGTGAATGATGGTAGATCATTACTAGGTCATTTTGGTATTTATGGGATCATTATCAAAGATTTTAGAAATATTTCTTTACCTATGTCATGATTATTTCAAAAGAATCAGATTTTGTGTCTGATTATTATTACAGGACATCCATTGATGAGTTAAAGAAGTGTCTGACCACTCCATCGATCATATATCGCCCATAATGGGAGCTTCCTTTTGAGATTATGTGTGACGCCTCCATCTTAATGGTAATAGATGTATTATCTTAGAGGTTATATGTATTCTCAGATGTGATTGCCTATGCATCAAGGACATCATATTTTTCCCAATAAAACTACATATCTATGAAAAAAAATTCTCTTTGTAATATTTTTTTGTATAAATTTTGTTCTAATTTATTGGGTTCTAAAGTAGTTGTTTTCGATGACCATACAACTCTAAGGTACCTCTTGAAGAATCTAGATGTGAAACCCATGATTATCCAATGGATTCTTTTTCTTCAATAATTACATGTAGAGATAAATGATTAGAAGGGTTTAGAAAACCATGTGGAAGAATAAATGAGTACGATTAATCACACAAACTAGTGGATGACATCTTTGACCATGTACAACTTTGGGACACATTCCACAATGAGCATATTTATGCCATCTCAAGTACGCATCCTTAGTATGATAAGTTAGTTAACTACCATGTTGCCTCTAAAATCCCTACAAATTTAATGAATCATATATTCCAAAAATCAACGAGTGAGTCAAGATTATATATTTGGGATGATACATACATCTAGTATATATGTATTGACCTTGTTATTAGGAGTTGTGTTCTTAATCATGAGTTTGAGTCAGTTTTACTTTTTTTTTTCAAACACATGATTGTGGTAAACACATTGGACCCCCAAAAAATATCTATCAAAGTCTTATAATATGAATTAAATTGGAATATCTTATTCCACAATGCTCATTTGTTCTACATGTTGTGTTCACATCACCAACACACTGAGATCGTTTCTTGGAGACACAAGATTCCCCAATAATGCATATTATTAGGTGATATTTTTTGTGTTTAAGGAATTAATTTTATGGGTCAATTTACTAGTTAATTAATGTCTATATTTTTATTGTTGTTGATTATATGAGTAAATTGGTGTAGGCTAAGGTCACCAGGATAGATTATTCTCATGTTATAGTGGTATTTCTGAAGGCACATATTTTTTTGTAGGTTTGGAGTAACAATGGCCATCATCAGTGACCAATTAATGCACATTTTAAATTGAAAATTTTCTTTCCTCCTTCAAACTTATGCAGTGACACACAAAACATTATCGACATACCAACCCCAAAAAATATCTAGGATGAGGTTTCAAATCTGGAGTTGAAACAAATTTGGGAAAATTCATTCAACAATATATGATGGTTTGTAGAAAGAACATAGATGATGAAATATGATCTTATGGGATAGCATAGAAGACACCCTTCAGTATATACCTATTTCTGATTATTTTTTGGAAACCATTTCATCTCCACATAAAATTGGACAATCATAATTATTGGGCTATAAAGAAATGCATCAATGATTTGGCCCAAGATAGAATCAAAAGGAAGTTACAAGATTAAGAGTGTGAAGAAATTTTATTTTCATCATTTGAATAATAAATTATCTAAAATGAAATATGAAAATTAGCTCATGATATAATGATATTACAAAGGGAGTTTCATGTTTGAGATAAAGTCTTTCTCTACAGTTTACAGCTGATGCTGATGGTTGGGAAGTGGTGTTCTTGATGGTTAGGTCATGATGTTGTATCTAATATTTCTCTTTATGGTACAATGGAGATAACAATAGAGTAAAATAGAAAGAAATTAACATTCAATAGGAAAAACATCAAGAAATTCATTGATTGAAATCCTACCGATGGTGTTGATTTCATCACATTGCCTGACCCCATCATCACTTGAGAATGTCAAGCTATTCCTAACCCTTTATCTTTTGTATTTATTTTCCTATTTATAATTGTTAATTTCATGCCAACATATCCTTTAATAATTTCACATTGTGTAGAATTCAATATTTTAGGTGTGGGGGAGGGGAAAATATTTTGGGGTAGATATTTAGGATTTTCATTTGTGTGTTTTGTATGCATTTTTAATTAATATTTTTTTAAAAAAAATAAAAAATAAAAAATTTAAAAAACAAATAAATCATTTAACATTATCACATGGGATATATGGGAAATTCATGTTTTTAAAATTCATTGGTCTAATTATAATCTTTAGCAAGATTAAATCATCAAGGGATGATTTTTATAAAATTTAAGTCTTCAATGATATGATTGGTTGTATCATTATAAGAAGTTCTACATTTTGACATCATTATTTGTGATATTTTTTAGGGTAAATTGTGTCAATGATTTCACCACACATATTTTAAATAAACCAAGACTTGTGAAATTTTTCCTACTCAATTAAAGTTATTGTCAAGTTTGGAAAAAATCATTGGTTGATCCATATGCCCGTTTCTCTTCTGATCAGTTTCATTACTATACCAAATTTACCTATTCATGTGTAAATGTTATCTGACTGTTTTACTCCCTCAAAATCCAAAAAAATCAACAAAGATAAAAATGTTTGGGTTGTGTCTTGTAATGGTCAAAAACAAATCTTCCTCAACCTGTAATCATGTTATAACTATTACAATTAGTTTCGTCAATAGATTTAACATGAGTTGTGAGTTGAGTGTTAGATTTCATCCAAGTGAAAAATAAAAAAATAAATTAGGGGAGTGATGAAATTTACAATATATGGGGATATCTAGGTCAGGTTATTATGGTTTAAATTTCAGGAACGCTTTAGTGAGTGGGTCTTGAAATTCGATTTGAAAGGAAAATAGAAGATTTTTTTTTGAATTAAACCAGGTAAGATGAATTTTTTGACATTATCTAAATATACAGAATAATGGGTGGTGATATGAGCTTGAAATGGTTGGCACTCACACATGTGGAGATTTAGTGGCATGGTAAACCCATGACTTCTATCGTTATGATTAGTGTTATGAATCTCACTAGATTTTTTTGACACAATTTATGAGACAATTAATTTTAAATTTATTGTTATTGACTCTTGATGGGTTTATGACTTTGCCAATATTTCAATTCTGGTTTGGAAAATATGAAATATCATATCTTCTTACAAGTTTTTCGAATACAAGAAATGATGTTTTTTCATAGAGTAAAAAGTTATGTGTGGGTGATTAGATAAAACAATTTTTTCACAAATATTTTATTGATAATAAATGTAAAATTTTTCTCACATTTGGATAAATATGTGTATTTGAAAAATATTTTGGATTAGATAAGTCATTTGAAAATGTGATTAAAATTATAGTTTTACACTTTAAAAATTCACTGCAATATTTTAAAACAAAATAATTTTATTTGAATTATTTAACATTATTATTTTGTAAATGGGTTTCTATCTTAATTGGATAAAACATTTATTTAGGAAATCTATGTTAAAACAGGAATTTGTTTGGAGAAAATGGGCCATGATTTCAAAGTTGGGTTGGACTTTCCAGATGAGACATCAGTTCTGTATTTGGGCCATACCTCATACATCCGTTCTTTGATAGGGACCAAATTTTCCAAGGAGGTCGAGAAGAAATTTTACCCAAATAATCCTTCTATAAGGATATATACTTCATGCATTTCGAAGGTCCAAAATGGGGTGAAACTAGGAATAAAATCTTTGGTCAAATTTCCCCATTCACAATTGAAAAAACATGAATCCTAGCCTCCCCTACACTATATATATTTGTATTTTTCTTATTTGTAGGGGATGGAACGTGAATTAAGAGATTTAGAGCATTGAATAAGTGGTTCCATAACATTTAAATTCATAATAGAAGGTGGGTTTCCACCAATCTTGGATCTACTCCAAATAGTTATTATTTTCTTATCCTTTGTTGTAATATTATTTTACATTCAATAAACTCTTATATTATATTCAATTTATTCTATTATATTATATTTTTTCATTATCTTATTCTTCCTTACTAGTATGGATATCTAATAGTAGAATCTATATTGGGTTATACCCTTTCAAAATCTTTGCAAATGCAATTCGTTTCTACGATGACTACACCTCCAATTGAAAAATATATTTATTAGTAATCGATCAAACTCTTACATTATTAATTTATTTATATTGAATCATTAAGCTACTATAATTTAAAATATATGACCTATGATTTTATATTTAAAAATAAAAGAAAATAAGAAATCAATTGAACAAAAACACGTGAGGTCATGATTTATGTAAATTGTGAGAGTGAAAACATAATTAGTAAAAAACCCATATGGGATAAATGTGTAGAGATACAATATAATATCTAAAATAAATTCTTCTATATTTTCAAAATGGATTTATTCCTTAATTTACCACCAAACTATATGGTTTTCCTGGTATGACAATCAATACAGGGTGTTTAGATTTCATGCTCTGAAGTTTCCCAAGGGTTTAACTCTTTTCATATTTGTGGTAATGTTAATTATCATAGGGTATTATGATTTATAAATTAGGGGATCATAATTAATCATATTTTAATTTAAAATATAATTATCAATAATTAAGTGAATGGGTAGAGTTATATTGATTATTCATTTTTAAATATTTTCTATAAAAAGGATATTCTTTTTGTGTTTTTTAATAGAATTTGGCTTCATAAATATAAACAAAAAATGAAATATTCTTCTACAAAATACATATTCTTTTTTTATAAATTATAAAAAAACCACCCCATAGATTTATTTTTTTATAATATTTTATTTTATTTTAAAAATACCTTTAATAGGTTGTTTTAATTACCACAACTTTGATATATGAACTTGGTCTACTACTTTGTTGCACCTAATTACCCAAAAACCATACGTTGTTCGAAAGCACCCAAAACAACACCTTTGTACCATATTAAATGGATACTATAGGTAGATGAGATAAAGTCTCATTTTTAGGACTTCTAGAAAAAATGATTCAAGTAACTTAGTGCATCTCCTTAGGGTTCTCAAATATTATTTTCCAAAAAGGTGGATAACACCATGAAATTTTATTTTTATTATAAATGATTAAAAAAGATTCTATAAGGAACTGATATCCTATCCTACATATCAATGATTTTTTAAATAAATACAAGGGATCCTGTGTATTATCTAAAATTGATCAAGGATCAGGTTACCACTTTCTTAGTGTTTCCTTTCAATATAAATTGAATTGTATTCAAGAGAATGTGTGGAAAATTAAAACATCTAATGATATCATTAGGTATAAATAATACACTAACAATGTTTATGGAATTGATATATATGTTCTTCCAATCATATATATAAACCTTTATTGTAATTTTTAATGATATTATTATTTAATCCCAGTCAAAGAAGGAGCACATGTTCAATCCAAATAACATTTTATAAAATTTATGGATAATTTTCAATATATAAATCTATATGAATTCTATTTTTTTGATTGAATAAGTATACATTCTTGTGATATTATACAAATTCTAGGATGACTTTCGACCTTGATAAGTTCATAGTAGTGGTTTCTCAAGAGTTATTCAAGAATTTCTTTTGGTTCATATGTTTTTATGCATTTATTTCGAAAGGTTTATTCAAGACATATTTACATAAAATTTTATATAAAAGGCCTTCCTAAGAAAGATTTGAAGTTTATTTGGTCCAAAAATTATGGTGGTTCCATTCATAAATTTATTAGGATATTGAATATAGTCTCAATGTTGAATAGAAGGGAAAATGGTATGGATAATACTTTGTACCATTATTCATCTAGAGCTGATTTGGGAGCTTTTTTATGCAATGATATCATGTGGTAACATATGCATCCATGTTGCTAAAGAGAGATGATTGTAACTATCTAAAAATGAATTGGATCCTTTAGTAATAATATTTACCATGAAATGTGGTAATATTACCTATTATAATAGAGGGTTATATTGTATATGAGATATAAATTCTAAAGAATCTTATTATAAAAAATTTATCTTTACCTTCAAGAGTGTAGGTGTGTCAAATATTTTTTAACCATTGATATTGAGCTAGAATACAACCCAAAAAAGGGAAATATTGTTATAGGTTCATTGATCCAAAATACATAGGATATTATAGTAAAATATTCAAATAGTGATATATATGTAAATTCAATATTTATAGAGATGTGTATTGACATTAATGGTTACCAATTCAATGAAAACCTTGCTATTTTTCTATAATGTATTCACTCTTCATCTAGTTAAAGAGGATTATTTTGTTAGATTCATATGTTATGGTCATTATGGGAAACATTTATTAGGGGGAGACACCACCAGACTAGTCTCTTAATTCTGAAAAGATCCCTCATAACCAAGTTTGTTTCATGGTCACCAAAAACATACAATGGGAGCAGATGGTGGAATCTTACACTTCGGGATGGGTGGTTCCCCAAGGATCGGATAATTGGTTTCCTAAAAAAACAGGAGGTACTAGAATTCATGGCTGAAGTGGTACATATCATGCTTTGTCACATGGTTTTACAACTATGATATGAGTAATACTGAGAACTAATGACCAGTGGGTCTACTATAGTCACCAAATATTCCACTATGTATGTGTGATGATGTGGACATGGATTCCGTGATAGTATTTTTTATAAAAACCATAATGTAGTTTTGGAATGTGGGTGGTCATGGATCATTTTACTAAAGTGGATCACTTCATACGAATTCGAGAAATTATATGTAACACCCCGACCCCAGTTACCTAGAGCCGGTGCATTATTTTAATACATTGGCATGATTATAAGGAATCAAGTCCCAAAGGACCGATTGGTTTAGTAGTCTTGGAAAATAGATTACATACATGAATGTTACATTACACATTAAAAAATACCAAACAACATAAATAATCCTTTATGAATGCCATTATTCCCTGGGCATAACCCCGAATATCAATCAAAATACACTTCTTGGAATCCTAGGAAAAATAAAACATAGAAAGGGCTGAGCTCAAACGCTCAGTATGGGTAAGCAATAATGCCGATCTTTCATAAATAAGAATAGAAATTTAAGGCAATGTATAACTAAAAGAAAAGCCTTTTAAACATGAACATCAGCATAATATGGAAAAAATAAAATGAAATAGTTCCATTTACTTATTTACATGGATATTCTACTAGTCCGATAATCACATAAAATATCACTAAACACTTTCATAATGATGGAATGCATAATTCCAGACTATCGTAACCACATAGTCAAGGCCTTGTGCCAAGACTACAAATAAGATTTTGTCAAGGCCTTGTGCGAAGACACTAGTTTGTCTCATGAGACCTACCGATGTATCGAGGATCTATAGTGGTCTCCACCCTTCACTTACAAAGTCCAATGCATTCCTCATATGAACAGGTTTCAACATAACATAAACATTCTTATTAAAACTAGCATACGAATTATCAATACTTTAACCAGAAACCATGAATGGTATAAAAATAATACATCCACAGTCAAACATATCATAAAACCTTCAATAAAAAATGGAAGATTTTTATCATAATAAATCAACTTCAAAAGAAGATTAAAATCTATTAAAGGATTTTGACATAGATGAAAATGATTTGTAAAACTCTTTGAGAGAAAAATCACGTTTTCATGAAAACATTTAAAAGTCACCCAATTTTTAAAGGAAGGAATTTAAATACATATATGAATTAATGTGTCCCATACCACTTTGAAACTTTTTAATGTAATTAATATTTTAAAACATTCATGTCCATTTAAATAAATCCTTGTAATTATTTTGAAAACACGGACATTAATGAGAATGGTTTACAAGAATAAATCATTAAATCATTTAAAATGATGTTTTAGTAAAAATTCCCTTAAAATAATCCCTTTGAATACTATTTTATTAAAAATGGACATGGATAGTAAATATGTCCCAGTAGATACTTACGTAAAAGCAATCTCGGATAATAAAGAGATTGTGAAATTAACCGTTACCAAGTTGGTAACTTACTAAACATAAAACCCATGAAATAGGTATAATTAATATCTAAATACACATAAATTAAATTCTATTACACAAATAATACAATTATGTTCAGTACATACACCACACAAATGGTAATAGTGGCAATATGATACAAATCTCATGAGAATTAGGAGTGATATGAAAGCCCCTTACCTTGCACTTTCCGTTAGTCGAGGATATGTTTAACCTCTTGTATGAATACTATAGTATGTTATTAAAATATAACATAATCATATTAATATTTATAATATCATATATTTTTCATTTTTGACTTTATACTACCCATTTAATAATAATATCTATGTTATATTAATATTTTGGTTAATAATCGCTTTCTTAATCGTACGTGTTTTAACTTGTTACTCTTGATTGTATCACTTAGATAATGATTTAAATATTTCCAGAATATAAAACATGATTTATATATCATATATATTTAGAATAGAAATATTTATAATAGACATATATATGAAATGGAAAACAACGTTTATGGAGACGGTAGTCCATACGTACGCATAAACGCTGTTTCTGTTTTCATATAGTAATGAATGGAAGTAAGTGAATAAGATATATGTAAGTACATAAATACTTATATATATAAATATATTTCTCCAGTAGAATTATTATGTCATATATTACATACTTATTAGTAATATATATTTTTATAATCATCGATGAATGGTGAACTTTGAAATGAATCTCATCGCGTCGTGGAAATGGTAATCTGTACGTACGCACGAGCAAAAATATCATTCTTTTGATATTAAAATTATATATAATTGGAGGTTATATCCTATATATAAAATCCTTATCATGTTATATTTATTATTTACATCAAATACAAATCATTATTATACCCATCCAAATAACAATGTATCGAATAACAATTACACAATGACGTGGAGACGGAAAGCCGTACTTATGCACTTATGGTGACATGTCCTTACAAGGGTGGATAGAATAATGAATTTGGTTGTAACATAATTATAATAACATCCAATTATATATATGATACTTGATTTATTATTTTATAATGGAAACAACAAAGAAAAAGGAAGTGTAAGAAGAAAGGAACACGAAAGAGTGTGGTGAAATCATTACCTCTTCTTCGAGTTCATCCTTTTGATTTGATCAAAAGGGCTCATTAGGATGGTTTTCTGATCAAACTAATGCATCTAGGTTAAATTGAGGGATGTTTGGAGGATATTTGGGAAGGGGTTGTCCGAGAAAAATGGATTTGGAAGTGTGAATTTGATTGAAATAAGAGTACCCTTTTATAAGAGGCGTGAGGGGAACCTTAGGAAAAACATAAAAATATTATTTTATAATAAATTAATATTCTGTTTCTAATGGAACCAAAATGTATTATTTAAGGTCTATGGTGGGTATGGGTCGAAAACCACTCAACCAAAAGGTTTTAGAGAAGTTTAGGTTACCATTTTAACATTATCAGTTAGATTTAACTCTAAGTTAAATAATTTATCTTTTACCGTGTCTACTTGTATTCTTACACTATATGGTTAATAAAAATACTATATACTGCCAATAAAACCCCAATTATTTCATTAATGTCATATATATTACTATATAAGTCTTTTTTCCTGAATTTTATTTTTAGGACAATTATATCAATTAATAATATAATATTTGTTTTAAAAACTATTTTTTGTCAATTTTGACAATATTTGTTTTTTGTTTTTTGTTAATATAATAACAGCATGATAAATTCAAAAAAAACATTGAATCAATCATAACATGTCATATTCACCTAGAAAATTCGTGTATGTAATTAAAACTTTTAGATTATTTTTATTTTAATATTTATAATACCAATTATTTGATTCTTTCATTAATAAGGTAATAACTGCATCGTCATTGTTTCATTCATAAATTTAATTATTTATCTATAAAAATTATAAATAAAAAACTATTATGTAGGAAATAATTATATATTTCTAATTTATATTTATAGTCAAATTTATCCAATGTATAACCCTATATTAAAAATGTTTTAGTTATTAAACATTGATTTTAACTCTTTTAACTCTTCTTTGAATTAAACAATAATAAATGTCCTGATCTAATCCAAGAGGACCTAAATGATAATATTTTATTCCTAAGCTTTTTTTGGTCGAAATAAACTTGTCCAATAGAATAATGACATGTTTTAGGGTAATATTAATATCATTTTTACCCTTAATTGCCCAATTTACTTTTAATCGCGGTAAATAAAAGTAAAAAGATATTATTCACCAAAAATTATTTTCATCTCACTAAACAACATTTTACCGCTTGATATTAACCGCGTCTCTCTAATTTTTTAAATTTCACTCACAAAAGCGGTAAAATTACGGTTTATGTGAATTTCCAAATTTTTTTAGGAGGTGGGTAAAAGACGGATAAAAGTTCCATAAAATTTTTAAATATCTAAAATTATTCTAAACTAAATCCAATGAATTACATTGAAATTATATTGGTATTATGTATCCATTCTTACCTTATTTAAATCTAAATAAAATAATGAATTATATAAATAAAAATTTGGTTTTAAACTATAACTCATTGTTTTTTCACTATTCATCAAAAATTGAATGTTTTGAGAAAAATACAAAAAATTCACCATAAGATAATTTCGATATTACAAATCCAAAAATAAAGTCTATTTTACCAAATTAAAAAAATACAAGTTGTATTTATTAATTTAAAATTAATTTTCATTGTCAAAACAAATAGCGTGTTTTTATGAAACAATAACAATCAAAAGATTGTCACTTGTTTATGTATAATTTCAATGTGAAATTAATTCCAATGACCAACATTGGATTGAAGGGTAAAAATATAATCTAATTATACTTATAAAACATTAAAATGTATAATTAAACACTATAAATTATTTTGATTAAAAAAAGATGTCTTCGGTTAAAATATATAATTTTTCACTATTCACCAAAATATGAAAGTTATAAAAAAAACACCAAAAATATATTGAAACTAAATCATTATATCCTGATTTTATATAAGAGGTTTATTTTTTCAAATTGAATATATAAAGGTTTCAAATATTGGATTTACAAAGGGTTCTCCATTAAAAGGTGGTAAAATTGTATTATTTGAAAAATAATTCTTTTATCCAAAAAAATGAATTTGTTCTTACATTATGTCTAAGAAACTCATAATATGGAATCTAAAATTATTAGAATTATATAATGTTCAAAATTTAGTTAATACTATTTATAACATCTTTTCAACGACATGATTGGTAAGTCGTGATGCGCTTGAACTCAGGGATGCCTGTAGTGAAAGTTATTGCATTACATTGAAGAAATAACATACTATGAAATATTGGGGTGTTATATCATATTAGATGGTGTGGTTGAAAATAATTATATTCGGGAGAAAATGAACTTATATGATATTACATTGGGTAAATTTTTGGATAGGTGTTCTGATATTACATGGAATTTTTTAAAGTTATTAATAAATACACTACTACAAATGTTTATTTGAGTAATACTTATATTCCATAAGAATATGGGAATTCAAGGAATTCTATTCATATTTGGGAGGAGATGCTATGTGAATGTGTCTTGGAATTTGATGTTTCTTGGAAGAACCACTTGTACATTATAGAGTTATTTTACAATAATAGTTATAAAAAAACAATAATATAGATTGGTACTTTTTAGGAAAATATGTTATGTTTTTTCATTCACCATTATGATGGATTGAGGCTTGAGAGTCCTTGATTATTGGGCCAAGATTCATGCAGTATATTCCATACCATATTCAATTGATCAGGAAATGGTTTGACTCTTCTCAGTGTTGGTAGAGATTATATTTTAATTGGAAACACATGTTATTGAGTTTTAGGTAGGTGATAAATTATTTAAATTGGTGTTTTTCAATTGGTACATATACATGTTTGTAGATAGGTAGTGATAGATATCAAGTACATCAGGTCATTGAATGTTGTGGAGAGGATCAGTATGATGATACACCAATATGAAGTTTCATATAATTTAATTTATTTACTTGATGTATCTCATATATCACATTTTCAGGATAATTATTTATAACCTTCTCATGTTATCGATATCGATGACATTCATATTCATGATGACATATATTTTGAGAAGAATTCAATTCTTATAGTGAATTGGAGAATGAAAACTTTTTATGGGATGGAAGCTTCTCAGGTGAGAGTGTACGGGTATCAAATGCTTATCCATGTAAATGTGTGGGAGTGAGAATCATATATGAGGGGTCTATGTCCAGATTTATTCACTAATAGGACCCAGTGATGTTTGAGTGTATATTTCAGGGATTTACTATTATATAGTAGAGATGTTGCACAACCTTCATACATTCTAAGGTTATGTTTTTTACATAATATTTTCTGAATGGTGTATCTATACTCATTTGAAATTTTATTAAAGTGATTATGGTGAGTTTTTTAATGTATTTGTGGTGTTTCATGGGTCATATGACCGAAAGTATGAAAAATTGAAGTTGTTGGTTTTGGTAAATTGTTAGAACATGGTCAGTGATAATTATAAACCAAACCACATTTAGGGTAAATGGACTGGTTCATGATTCATTATAACACGTAGAACATCAGGGGTAAACATGTGAAACCTTAAATAAATTATATAGATGGTTCATAAGGTAAATTCACGGTTTACCCAAATGCTTAACTCAATCATGTGAAGTGTGAATCCTAAAACAGTGGGAACTACATAATTGTTGAATGAATTTGAAAAACATTTTTCCAATTAAAGTGTTTTACCCAACATCCTAAAAATTGAGAAATTACTAGAAATATATTCTCAATTTTAAAATCCAAAACACCCTATTTCTTTCTATAATTTGACCAGCCTCTCCCCAGCACACCTCTAATTCATCTTCACTCCATTCTTGTAAATTTCTATCTCAAGCACTATTGAAATCAATTATCACTTTTCCCAATGTGGCAATTTTATACATCAATATTCTTTCTTTTATTTTTTGATTCATTGTAATGAATTCTCACAATGGTTTTGTATATGTGTTCTATATTTTCAGATGTTCATCTTCATTTGTGATTTCTACTATTTGGGCTCAAATTAATAGATAATATTGGAGGAGTATACTTCTACAAAACTTAGGTAGGTGTTATTTAAATAATTCCTTAAGTTCATTAATTTTTTATTATTTTTTTATGTTTTTTCTCCCCAAAGTTGTTCATATTTACCCAAAACAATAATTACTCTTTTTAATGGGGTGATTGTTGTAATAAATTCAACATTGTGTTGGGAGTAGATATTTGATTAGTATCAAGATGTGAAATATGGCCCCCACCTAAGGTGTAATTTATTATGAATGAGTATTGGAATAAAATAGGCGATCTAAATAGTTTTATAAAAAAATTTGTGACTTAATAATGTATTATGGATTTTTAGGGAGATAATAAGATCAGTTAGTTTTACCTATCATGTATAGTAAATAAATTAAATGATTTTGTAAGGATGCCTAAGATATTTTTCCTACGATGGGATTTATAATTAAAGATGTGTGATTCCTTGGATGTCATATGCAGCCCTGGATTTATTCATTTATGGGATACCTTATATATATTTCATGGAACTGGTTAATGCCAATTTTCCTGGGATTCCTTTGATATTCTCCTCAAATCTAGCTTTTCCTTATATAGGATGCCCACTATATTGCCCATGGATATATCTTTGTAAATATAGTCATGTATTACTTGGATTTTATACTTATATCCATTTTTATACCTATTTATAGGGGATTTCTGGGTTATTCTTTTTAGATCCAGCATTATGCTTATGTTAGATTCCATAGATATTTTTCTTTCATCCAACATTATCCCTATTGATATGGTATTCTTTGGATACCCTCATTGGATTAATATTATTCCTACTTATATGGGATTTTAGATATTAACACAAAATATTTATTGTTATTCTTGATAATATATTATGTTTAAATACATACAGTATTGATTGAATCAGGTACGATAATCCTGAGGTGTCACTTTAGAACCTAAGGATTGATGACAGTTTATTTTTAGGGATTCTTTATTTTTATGAACATAAATATAATCTTATCAACAAAAGTAGATATTTTTGTAGACATCATTGGGAGTGTCTTACTTATTTTTACTCACACACATCTTGATCTGTCATTGTTACTCGAATATACATCATGGTTGCAATACAAGAAAAAAGTCAAGAGACTTATGGAAAATGAATGATTGTTTAGATGTAGTGGATCTTGGGAAATGATACTCAAGTTGAAGTAGGATAAGTTTTTTAGTTTTTATATTTTTTCAACCTTTTAATTCTATAGTATAATTTTTATGATCCACCAATAGGGAATCAATTTCTATATACGACTTTATTAACATTCATAGAGAATCAGTTAGATTTTACAAGGGTTGTGTTTGTTTAATGAAAATTATTGTTTTGAAAATGAATATTATTTTAATATTAAATAAATTTCACATCTTATTAAACTTCATCTATAAATTTTATAGATCCATATATTAGATAATAAATTTACATGATTTTCTAATCGAAAATGATATAGTCTTATTATAGATGAAATGTTTTTGATGAGATTTATGGTTTTATTTGAAAAATTAAATTTCTTAATTTTTTCACATTAAAATTGATAAAATATAATTTATTTTTTGGATTTATCATATTAAATCTAGCTAAAGATGATTTTTTTTGGAATTTTATAAAGCGATATATTTTTGAGAGAATTGTATAAAATATATATATTTTTAAAAACAATATTTTCATTGAAGTAAATCCCCATTAGGTATTTTATTTTTAATCTAAAATTAGTCTCACTTTAATAAAAATAATCCAATTAATTCTATATGAATCATAACAATACTTTAGTTTGGTATAAAATCATTTTTAGGATTAAAGACACTTTTTTTTCAAAAAATATATTTTTCATTGCATTTGGAAGTCTTATATTAAAATTATTTTCTCCCAATAATATAAATTTAATATTAAAAAATATATTTCATATTTTGAATCATCATATCCATATTTTCTTATAATTTGTATTGCTTTTTTTTCATAAATGTATTTATCTATGGTACAATTGAGTTACCATGATAAAAGGAAAATTATGTAAAATGTTAGATTTTTAATGGAAATGTAAACAAATACCTAAAAACCAATTAAATTGGTGTTCAAAATTTTTCATGAGCTTATATAAACTTTAAATCATTAATTCTCAAATAATTTTTTTAAATTAATTCCACCCAAAAGCGGTTAGCCTTATTAATAATGTATTCAATAAAATACTCCTCTCATCATGTATAAATACCCCTACCTATTACCATAATAAACCCACCTAACATCAACTTTATAAAAAAACCTTCCCAAATAACTACCCAATATCCATATACTTTTCCTATAGGGTTTTATCACACTAAAATTCCAACATAGATGGGTTAATGTTCCTAATGAGGATTTCTAGAGAAGAGGTATAAATCCCAAAAAAATATTCGTCATGATTATTTCTTCTTATATATTATTAAAAACTATCCTAATCATGTTTATATAATAACATAAATATCTAAAATATAATTAAATGTCTTTATGTTTTTGGTATAACCCATTTTCATATCCCTTTCCATCCCATGGGAAATGTAAACAATGCTTGGGAAAATGTCGGTAATACTGTCTCAACAAAGTTATATGAATCATTTTACATCCCCACTAAATATGGTTGGTTAAAATGATGGATCAATCTAATATATATTATATTTAATTAATAATTATGATTCATTTAATATACTTAAGTACCTACCATATTACCCTTTGATTCTTTGGCTGGTTTTAACGATGCTCATGTGTATGTGTGGACTACCACCTCCCCAAAGTGATGTGATTCATTTTGCATGTCCAAATTATAGGTATGGTTAAAAATTATTTTTAGTACATAAACATGATAATTATATCATGATTAATATTTTTATATGATCAAATTATGAACCCTTTGACCACAGTCAATCTATCAAATTCAATTTTGATTTATAAATCAATCGTTCTTAAAACATCCAATATAAACTTAGTCATTTTAGTAATTGAAATAAACAAATTGAAAATGAAATAAATTGAATAACGATACTATAATTAACCAGAAAAAGGTTATTAATAATGTATAAACCTAATTTAATTTTATTACTTAGGAGGGTTGATTTATGAATGAAACAAGTTGGGACCCGAGGTAAGGGACTCTCATTAAAAAACATATTTTAAAGTTTTTCTTAAAAGTCTCTTTCTTTCGAGAATTGGTTCTTTATAATTTTTAATGATGTTTTTATTTATTATTTAAATCATTATAAAGGATATTTTTGGATATTTGTTTCATTCCTTCATATTTTTAAAAATCAATCTTTTTATCAATTTTTGTTCGTGTTATTTTTTAATTCTTAAAAATATAAAAAAGAATTTTATTTAACATATATTGATTGATTACTCATTATCATCATCATATTAGTTATTAAATATCAATATATTTTGGAACTATTTAGTTAAGTGATTCTATTGTAACAGTTTTTCTTTTGGTGATTAAAGGATAAAGGCCAAATGTTCTAACATGGTATACATGCAATAATTTTAAATGGAAAAATCATATTTTAAAAAAGAAACGTATGGGAGATTATTATATTTAGTAATGTCTATGAAAATTTTAAAATTTTAAATATTTGTTTAATAATAAAAATTATTGATTAGTTTTCATGTTTATTTAAATAAACCCTCATAATTTTGATTTTTGAATTTTGAATTTTTATGAAATTTTTATATAAATCGTCGAGAAATTAAGACGTTTTCATGTATAAGTAAATGAAAGTTTGAAAAAAACTATTATTAGAAATTTATACATGATTTTGTATTTTTATGGTTTACGAAAGGATAAGTAGGGTTTATTTTATTTTATTTCCCTCACCATTCTTTTTCTCTTCCCACATTTTTAAATATTTTTTAGAAGGCCTAATAATGAGTAAAAATGTTAATAAAGACCGATTTATTTATATGGGAGGTACCTTAAATGAATCTAGTGTAATCATATAAAGAAAGTGTTTAGTAGGAAAATGGATATAGTGTGGAAGTGGGGATTTTTTAATTCAGAACATTACCTAATTATATAAATCTATAAACATACAAAGATACTTGAAATACAATAAAGTTAAATCCTTATTAAAAACATATATTTATTGTCTTATTACATTATAAGGTGTTATAGTATGTATCAAAATAAATTTTAGACACATTTAAAGGATATGATGTTAATAGAATTTACCATTAATTGATTCTAAATTATGCTTATATTATCATGATATATCTTTTGAGGATTTCTATACTAATTCATCTCATCTATTATTATTCAAAATGGTTTTCCACTAAAGAAATAAGGTAATTGGGGAAGAGATGCATTATGAGGATAATATCCTTCCAAACATTTAAACTAAAATTATCAGGATTGGGAAATATAAGTTTTTGGTAGTGTTGACATAGTTTACAAAGGCTATAAATGGTGGAACCTATGAAAGGTAGTGACAAAAGTCTTTATAGATGAATATCACTGTAGTGAAGAATATATTGAATCCTCAATATTGAAAATTTGGGGGATCTTTATACCTAGTAAAATCTAATGGGTTGAATAATTACTTCTAGAAGATATTTAATGTTCTGCCATGTTTGGAATATTAAAAGGAATCCCTTTATATTTATTATTTTTAATTTGATGGAAATAAATTTTTATTTTGATTAAGAATACTAAGGAAAAGAAAAAATTAAATGAATTTGAATGGATAATTTTTAAATTTAATTACCATGAAAAGTATGTTCCTTATGTTATTAGAAATAGAATTAAAAGAAAATTCCTGATTTTAAAGTAAAAAATTAAAGGAAATTATTAACTTATATGAAGCTAATTTTAATATATTTTCTTTGTTTGAACCAGATTCTATGTTGGAAAATGATAGTAAAATTGAATTGTTTTACATAGGATTGAATCCATGATTATAAAGGGCTCTGGTTAATTAAGAGTTATGATGTTATGAGGAAATTGTAAAATATGCGGAGAAAGGTGAGATTGAGTCTTTCTTCTTGTATATAAATAAGGATATGAATTGATCCATGAAGTAGGAAAAAGGGATGCATTCATCAAAGAAAGAAAATTTAATTACCCTATTTTGATAAGTGAGGTATGAAGTATTTTATGTAATGTGATATGAGATCTGGGAAGTGGTACAAAAATGGGAAGCCCAAAAAATTATCCCATGACTAAAAAGAAAAGGTAAATATTAATTTCCATATCTGTAATTACAATATTGTGGATAAATAAATTATTTTTAACAAGATAATCCATTAGTAAAATAATTTTCTAAAAAAGGTATGAAAGATAGTGATCACCAGGACCTTAAGTAGAATGGTGTGGAAAAGTAATTTTATTTTTTGGGCCTTAAAATGATGCGATGATAGGTACATTAATTTTTTACAATAATTATTCGAATCCCTTTTTTGGATTCAGGATCTACACATTATATTATTTATATTAATTTTTGTTAAAATAAGAAAATCACCTAAAAATAAAGGGTAATTTTTTGTTGTAGTAAGTTGGAGGAAGAATTATAGAAACATAGAATTATGGTTACCTTCATATCATTATATGTGGAATGGTTTTCCTTGAAGTTATTTTAGTTTAAAGGTAAGTATAGTTTGATGTAATTTTGGGATTATATAATATTTCAACATCATAATTAGAACTTTTTTATTTTAGAATGAGAAACAACTCGACCATACAATGTTTGGGAGGATAAAAATAATTCAATACAAGTAAATATTCTTTAACAAAACTTATAATTTTAGTAGGAAGGGAAGATAAGGTATAAAATGTAATAAAATTATTATCTTAGGAACTACACAATGAAATAAAAACTACAACATTGTTTCCTCCACGCTATGTTTGAAGCACTTCCACTCATTTGTTCATTAGGAATGTTGTTATCTATATATGTTAAATAACGAACCATGGAATAGAATCATGAATATGAATATAATATTGGATGATCAAGGAATTAGTTTCCACTGATTCAAGAATTGGGTAAATATCAAGGCAGAGCTGAATCCCATTTAGCATTATATAATCCTCTAGAAGGAGGGAGATTCCCCTTCAATAAGAAGTAAAGAATTCAACGATGGCCAAATCCCTAGATCCATAAACCATAAAACCTCCCAAAATGAGTCCATGAATGCATGATATGCCAGTAGCCAGTATTAGGCTATTATTGTGGGTTATTCATTTAACCCATCATTCCTATAGATATAGACCCTAAATAGCGGGAATGAAGTATCTACCAAACATAAATGTTTTCAGGGAATGTTCATTAAACCAATTATTTAAGAGGATCACCTGAACAATCACCAACCACCATGATATTTCTTGTTATTCCAATCATGAATTGAGAACAACCTCATGTTGAGCCTTTATCCTGGAATTCCAAATACACTATTACTAACCTCCCAAAAGACTATCCTCACAATCTTCTCCTACTTATTGTTCCTACCTCCATGAAACAAATTATGAAGAAAATCATTCGTAGTTCCAATATGGAATCCAAACTTACATAACTCCCTAAGCTACTCTAACACTAAAGTCAATCACTCACTTTATGAGAATTAGTGGGTTTATTTTTACTCCATGGAGTTCCTCCAATATGAATACTTAATGGCTAGGGAAATCCCATTACTCTTGATATCTTATTCCATAGAGATGGAATGAGATAAAATGTGTGGGACCATGAAATAATATTTTTCTAAGATCTCATAGAACTAAAGAATCCACCCGCTCACCCTGAATGACCTTGGATTATAGTAAACCTTTGTCGAGAATAATCTCCTTGAGGATATCATGGAAACCAGTTTGTCATGCTCATTATTCTATATGATGTTCTTAAAAATGTTGATCTTTTTATGATTCAAAATAGAATATATAGACATCAAGGATATAATAGCAAGAGAGAATGATATATATTTTTGTTGTGAACTATATAAAGCCATGTAGAGAACATAACTATTTATGGTTCAAGATGTTAATGTATCAATGGGTGATGATCAAACACAAGGGAATTTAATGTTATTAGAAATGTACACGAAGCATTTCCCAAATTTTTTGGAATTGTTAGGTTGGGTCTGTATTTGTAAAAAATGATCATAAACCAAATATATTGGCCTTCTAATTCATCCCATGTAATCATTTAATATATGTAGAGCATGTATTATTTTACCATCTTAGATTATTTCCCCCCCACCTTTGCCTCTTTCAACAACCTCTCCCATTATTCTAAATGGAAACCCATATCATGGTGGCCAGCCCAGATAAATGAATCCATGAGTTTTTTTTATGATCATAAAAACAACTAAGGAATCCATAATAATATAAGAAAATTGGTTAGGAATAGCCATAATAACAAAATCAATAAGTGAAATGCATCCCCCAAAATAAAGAAAATGTTTTTTCCAATAGAAAATTAATCAATCATCCCCTAAAAGTTGTGTATAGGAAATCTACCAAGAGGAAATTGGGGAAACTAATTATTACATAGGGAATTATTTTTGAGAAGTCCAAGAGAGTTCCCTTTCTTATAATCCCATCCCCCTAGACATCAGTAATGAAAAAACACTATTATTATCAATATTGATATTTTCTCTACCCCATGTGAGGTACTAATCCAAAAAAAAATTTATAAATAAAATATATTTTATATTACTATTAATAATTATAATACTTTAAATAGTGAATTGGAGATGATAAAAAACAATAAAATTAGACCTAAATCATAATGGAATAATGCTACTTTTGGTAATTATCCTAGTGTTATATTTTTTATGTATGTCGTGTATATGAAAGAAAATACTGGGCAATAAGGGATCACCCTATCTAAAGCCCCATACTGACATGAAGAACCCACATTTTTCCTATTAGAGTGGTATAGATACATGATGAATATAATTACCAAAATAACAAGTCAATTACCCATGTAAGGAAACACATTATACACATTACTTTGATAATGAAATCCTCTATAGTATATCAAATTATTTATCCATGTAAATTTGGATTGCAATGTTGGACACAAGGTTTTTCATGTCAAAATCATTAGTAATTTCATAATACAAACTAATAAAAGCTACGGGTGATATCCATGTGATGAAATAACACTTCTCATAGGAGAACCAATTGGGTAAATGAATTGAATGATTATTTTTAATTCTATATAGACCATGTTATTATAAATGTCACATGATTATGAATATTAGATATATGAGGGAAGATGGGTTTTTTTAATAGAAATGAGAAGCATGGTTGTATTAAACACAACCAATTAAAGGACACCACCCTGAAAAAAGCCTTTGGTAATATCCACCATCTCCATCTTAATTATGTCCCCTGATGCCACATCGAAGGAAATTATAAATCCATCAAGTCCCACTTATATTTAAGATTTGTGGGAACCCATGACCTCCAAAAATCTTCATTTACTAGTTCAATACTGTGAATATTTTTTATGGGATCTGACACCATAGTGGGAAAAGATTCAGAAATATCAAAATTGACCATTTTATATTCATCTAGCATGAATTGGCTAGCCTCTGCAAGAAGATATTTGTAGTCAGTCTCTAATATACCTCCCATAATTTTCATATCCTATGCGAATGAAACATATTAAATGATAATTTTTAGAATAAAATAAATATTCTAATATTTAATTCATAAAGGTAAAAAATTATGAATTTTGATCTCCTACCTTGTGCCCCAAGGCTTGGAACCATTCATGAGAAAATATTTCTTATTATAAGATCACTTTAGAAAGAATTTTTTTATAAATAAGATCATTGAATATCCCTTCATCTTAGAAATACTCAAGAATTTATTTTACATGAACTATTGCAAATATTAGAGACTCAAGATCCATTAACCCGAGGGATGGTTGCTGCTCTAAATTTGTGATTATGATTTTATTTTCCTGATAATATTATGGAATCCTACCCATAAATTATTCTACATGGGACTGATTTAGGGCGTATGAACTATAATGTGATATAAACAATCTGAATTCCATAGAAATAAGATAATGAAATAATTATTTCAAAATCACATGGACTCTTGATTGATAAGGATAAGGGAGTGGTCTCATAAAAACCAAATGACATTAAGAACACTTTCATTCTCAAAGGAGGTTATGGTATATAGTTCATAAAAAAACTATCAGTCATACTCTTGGTATGAGGACTACCATTTTAGTTACTTCACCTTGGGATTTTATCACTCCAAAATCCCATATCCAATAATCCATTACTGGATGAGAAAGAAGAAAATTTATGCCATGAATTATAAGGAAAGGACCCCCAGTGTTCTTCTACAATGGATCCAAAATTGTATTAAAATTACCCCCAATTAGACAGGTTGAGTCACTTTGATTGAAGGATACTAGAATGTTCCATAGATATTCCCTATATTTCATGTTTAATTTCACACACAATGGAGAAGAATAAAATATGGTTTCCATAAAAATAAATTCTCAGAAAGTTGTTGTCTCCTGATTTAATGATATCTCACATTGATCATGTATTTCCAATCAATATGAATATGTTTTTAAAAGGATCACTATTAATGTATTACGATAGTCCAAAAATCATATATTTTGGATTTTTACATCTTTGATTCGAGCACTACAACAATGGAGGCTAGAGTATGATGTAATTCAAAAACAAGGAATTTAGTTTTCACCCATGTTACAATTCCACAATGTGCTCTAGATAATGGGATAAATAATTTAACGAATTGATACATGTTTTTATCCATAAGAATTGATAGGAACCATTTAATCTAAGAGGAAGAATGATCCATCTATAATTTGGAATGGGATCTCTTGAAATACCACTGCCTGGTGAATAAGGAACAACCATATTGTGATTGATCCTCTAGATGATGAGTATATAGTGATGATTAGGTTTAATATATAATATCATTTTAAATGGGGATCAGATATGAATCTAAGGGTCTGTGATATTTGGAAAAGGGAGAAACTTATTATGGAAAGGGGATGTTTATTGCTTTACCACTACTAACATTCAATGGAGTTGATATAATTGATAATGTAGTTATAGGTTTTTCTTTATTACTGTTTCATACTCCCCAAATCTTCTCCTAGTGGTTCATATAATTAAAAAAAACTAATGATGGTTTGTTTAAATTTTTCATTGATTATAGAAAACTAAATAATATTTGTGTTAAAAAAATTATAATTTTCCATGTATCAATGACTTGTTTGATCTAATCCAGGGGTAATAGATTTTTTTAAGATTGATCTCAGTTTGAAGTACCATTAGATAAAATTAATGGTAGTGTGCATTCTGAGGATTATGTTCAATATTACATAATCCCATTTTGATTTTTTAGTCATGAATTTTTTGGTAAACAAACTCACCAACCTTATTTATAGATCCAATTAATGGATTTTACAATGATTATTTAGATACATTTTCAGTTTTTTATGAGATTATGGTATATTATAAAATAAAATAATATAATGATAAATATATATGTATTTTTTAAAAACATTAAAGTAAAATAATTTGTATGGATGTTTTAGTAAATGTGAATTTTGTTTATAATAAATTTCATTCATTAGAAATCTTATTTCTAAATTTTTAACAGTAGTTGATACTAATAAGTCAGAAGTGGGGTAGGAGTTTCAAAGACCCAATTATATCATGAACGTTCTAGTTTTTCTAGTAATAGTAGGTTCAAACTATCTATTTTTGAAACTTTTTATTAGTTATCTAGCCCACTGACCAAGTCAAATCGAAATGATGATCAATTCAAATGGATAAAGGGATGTGACGATAATTTCCATAAAATCAAAATAATATTGGTTAATTTTACCATTTATTACATTAAAACTAGAAATAAAACGTTTATAATATACAGTGAAACATCATTGAAGTGGATTCATTATGTCTTGATGAAATAATGTAAGAAAAGTTCTTAATATTCATTTCAATTGAAACTCTATTAGCTGAATTTCCCAACACGTGATCTTGAGAATGAAGTGGTGTTTATTTACATAAAAATTTGGATAAATATTATAAATGGGGTAAAATATGATGTATATATTCATTATTAAAATTAAACATATATATCCACTCAAAAAGTGTTTAGTATGAGGTATATAATATAGTTAGAACTAATGAAGGATTATTACTACACTATACACTACCATCCAAGTAATGTAAACAAGGTATCCAATGATTTGAGTAAAAAAAGATAACACATCATTAGAAATGATACATTAGGAACATGATACATTAGGTAATCATTTAATAAATTTTGTCCAAGAAAATTTTTATGCATAAAATCCTTAATTTTTCGGATTAGTAATATGTGTAGTTATAATTTAAGGAAATAATGAAAGAGGAAAAAATGAAGATCATGGTTTGAATGGTAGAGTATAATTGGACAAGAAGTGTATTTTTCATGAGATTAATTTTTATGGAGAAGTTGTTACCAAAATATGGAAATAGTTTATGAATGTTGAGTATTTCTTAGTTGAAGAAGTAATTTTGTAGTGAACTTCACAGCTCTCCAATATCCATTTTTCAAATAAGTAATAATAAATATAAATACTATTAGGAATATTTTTTGTGTGATGGTGTTAAGAAGGTTAGATGTTATTTTACTATGAAATATTTTAATTTTTTGTAGGTTAAAGCTGAATAAAAACTACGAATGGTGATGATTCAAGATTTTCCAGTTCTATAATAGAAATGGGGGAAATGAGATTCTATTTTTTAATATGATTTCAAAAAAAATATAGACATAACCTTGGTATTTGGGTCATAGTTGACTAATTTACTAAAAATATGAATTTCTATCTGTATAAGATACTATTTCATTAAAATTTCTATCTAGACCTTATGATTAAAAAAACAGTCTAGTAATATGGAGTCCCTAACTCTATATTGTCTGATTGTGATCCTATATTTACAAAACTTCTTTGTAAAGGAAATTATAATTAGTTTGTTACAATGTTAATGTTTAGTAGATCATTACATCTTTAGAATGATGGATTGTCATAGAAAACAATTCACAATAAATTGGATATGTTATTGTATTTCTTTTTTGATTACCCTAAAATTTGGGAGCTAAATCTTTTATTTTGGAAGTTTTTATATAATAATAGACATAATTATAGTATTTATATGGATCCTTTTGAGGAATTATATGGAAATTTTTGTTATATTCCATCATATTGGGATGATGTAGGTATGTGGAAATTTTTGGGACTTGAATTTCTAGAAGTAATGTTGGAAAAGAAAAGGAAAATTTAACAACACATGAGGATATCATGCCGTACGTAAAAATATCTATGCACATAACCATAGGAATAAAATATCATATATGGCAGTAACCATGTCTTTATTAAAATATATATTTTCAATGTTATTATTAATTTTGGAAAAAAAATAATGTTGATCCAATGGTTTATTAAACCCTATCAAATTTTGGATAATGTTGGATCAGCTGCTTATAGAGTATCCTTACCTCCTACATTATCTTAGGTATATTTTTTTCATGTTTATTTGCTAATAAAGTATAAACATGATGGATCTCATGTTTTTTATCCCTGTTATTGTTCAACTATAGGAAAATATTTCTTTGAGGAAAAAACAGTTTAAATTTTTGATCACAAAGAGATGATACTAAAGAATAATGTGAATCACCATGATATGATATTATGGAATAATCACATGATTAAGTAAAAAACATGGGATCCATCAAAATATATGAGGGGAATATAGGCTCACATTTTTATTGGATGAATAAAATCATGAGGATGGAATTTATAAAAGGCTAAAGAATGTCACAACAAAACTGTTGAAAATAAAATGTCAATTTATTCTCTTATTTACATTCATGAATACATTTTTGGATATATATATATATATAATATGATTTGTTTATATGATTTTTTATCATAAAATAATTGATTTTATCCCAGCTAATGTTTTTTCATGATATATATTGTTTTATGTAAAAAATAAAATCCTATTATTTAGAGTTTGAAATTGATTAAATGCATATTTTTTTAGTATATCAAAATTATATTACGGTGATGTTTTTGAGGTTTTTCTAAAAATATTTCTTTTTTTGTGAGTAGTTGAAAATACCAATTTTTATAAATTATTATTTCATTTAATTTAAATTCCCAAAAGTTTTTGGATTGGTTTTAAAATAAAATGAGTTCCCTTTTACTAAACATAATCTAATTAATTCCATGGGAATCCGAATTATATATATTTTGTATAAATTAATTTTAGCCATATAAATTATTTTTCTAAAAAAATAATATATTTATATGTTTCATTCTAATGTTAAAATTCATTACTATACTTAAATATGTTTAATATTATAAAATGGATTCTCTTTTTGGAATCAATATCTCTAAATTTGGTTATCATGTCAATTTCATTTTTTTAAAACCCTAATATTTTAAAAGAAGATTTAAGAAAAAATTAAATTGTATGATATGAAACTAAAAGTTGAGAAGAAATTATAACACTCGAGACTTTACGATGTATTTCTTTTTAAATAAATTAAATTTTCTTGATAGCTTGAAGAACACATAACCCCGAGTAGAAATGAACAATAATATAGTATACCTTAAAATCCAAGACATTACATTGGAGTGTATGAATAATAGTTACTAGATTACGAAAAATATGGTTTTATATTTATTTTAAATACAAGAATAATCATTTAAATGAAAAATAAATGTTTTTTTTAAACTGTATTTTTTTTTAAAAAATGTTGTTCAGTTAGGCATTCCATAAATAATTTAAAATTTATTTTTACCAAATATTTAAAATTTATCATAAAAATAAAATTATTTTTTGAAAACAAAATATTAAATTATCTTTTGGTTAATTTGTTTATTTTTCGAAAATATTTTATTTTTTGATGAATAGTGAAAAGTAATGCATTTTGATTGCAAAATGACTTTTTGTTTAAATCATTTATAAAGTTAAATTACAAATGGAATTTATTTTATAGTGAAATTATTAAAATATATAACTATTAACTCTATTTAAGTCATTTGAATCATTTTCATATTCAATTTTGATATAAAAGCTTTGTAAACTTGTAAAAAAGGTTCTATAAAAAACCTCTCCTCTACAGGGTTAATTTTAAATTTAAATTTCTTATTTTTGTGAATTTAATTTTTTTAAATGGATTCCGTATTTTTATTAATAAAGATTCATATTTTATAATAATTTTAACTTACTTTTGGAGAAAAATGAATAATGATATAAAAAAAAATTAATTACGGTGGTTATGATTAAAATGGGTTAAAATAGGACGAACGAAAAACATAAGGGTAAAATTGACATAAAAAATGTATAAAATAAATTTTAATGACATAAATATAGCACAATATATATATATATAATAATACAGTGGGAACCCATATGTAATGTGGAAAACGTGGGGGCACCTTTTTCCTTCCAAAAAATTACAACTATGCCACTCACATCACTTATAAAAGGAAAACAACTCTCCACTCTTATACACACCATGAACCCATTGTGTATCAACCAATAATTTTTTTAATCACTTTAGAAATACCCTTCCCCCATAATAGAATCCTATTTTTTGAAGAAATATATCATTGGAAGTGTTTTTTGAAAACATAAAGAGGTTGCTTGAAGAAAAGGTAACATTCTTCAATGAGAATTTTTGTTTTATTTGTTCCTCAAACTCATTAAATTATTATCAAAACATTATGATATAACAATATTAGTATATTAATTATATTTTTATGTTTTATATAAAATTTTAATATCCTAAAACTATCCCCACATCCATAAAAAGGGTTGCAAAATCTCTATTCAGGTGTATAACAGACTACCGCCATGCGAACCAATGTCATTGAATTTTTCCATTACCACCTCTCAGAGTTGGATATGATGATGGATATAAACAATATATATATGATAATTATAAAATAATTTTACCAATGGATTTATTATATCATATATAACATTTTTTTACTTTCCAATTTTTAAGGGATACAAAAATGTCGCACGTATTTATAAAGGACTACTACCTCATAAGCGATGTGATTTGCTTTTCACACACACTATAAATAGAAGGTAATAAGGGAAATTTTAAGGAATATAGATGATATAAATGAAAATATTATTATATTAATGACATATTTTTCTTCATTAAAAGATAATATATAATTTAAAATCTTACACTAAAAAATGACATCATTGTTCATGTACGAGTAGACTACATCCTTCACAAAGCAATGTTACTCCGTTTCATCATCACACCACATGCATGATATATATATTTATAATTAATTAAATAATGTGGTATATATGATATTATTATCATTGTTTAATTATAAAATATTTCTTTACTACTTTCTACAATGATCACTTAAAAATGGAATCTTTCTTCAACCAGACGTACGGCCTAACATATCTATGATTGTAATGTATTTATTTTTTATAACAATATTTCTAGATTAGATTTGAAAATATAATTAATGTATAAATATTATAATTATATCATTATTATTTTTATTTTAATGATGTAAATATATAATATGGTCAATAAAAAATCATTAATGACAAAAACCAAAAGGGAAAACATGACAATTAACACCTAAAAGAATGAGAATGATGAAATATTGTTAACGAACATGTGATAAGTTTTTTTAAAAGAATATTATATGATATTATTAATATTAATATTTTTCTATAATAATTTAATAACATTTTTAAAGCCAATATATTGGATTATAGTGTACATTTAAGCAAAAGTAATCGTGAGGTAATGGTTTTTCATCTTAGATTTTCTTCCTTGATTCATACGCCATATTCACCACTTATTTATTTTGTGTGGTATATATATTATTCTTTTTATGTGTTATATCATGAATTATTTTTCTTCATGGTTATTAAAGATTCGTTTTAAAATTATTTCCTTCATGGGAATTAGGATTCCAATGTTACCAATGTGTAAAATATTAATTTCACAATCACATCATTAATAAAGATTATTTTTCATAAGAATCACATGGGGGAGTTTATTTATATTTCTATTTTTAAATAAATATATTTTAATAACCTCTATTAATTGATGAAATTATTCTATTAATAGTACCACTTTACCTCTCTTTGGTACTTAACATTATTAAGAAAATGTTTTAAAGATAATATACTTTTATTTTTATCTTCAGTCTAAAATCCTTTATATTAAAAAATCATATATTCTAAAAATGAATTAAAAAATATTATATAATTATCTATATTACTTATTAAAATAATGTTTTACCTATTTTTTATTTAAAAATTTGTTTTTTGGAGGTAATCTTATTATAATTTTCACAACAAGTCAATTTTCAAAAAAAATTTACAGTAAAAAAAAAGTTATTTTAAACTTATATAGAATGCATAGATTTACCCACCATCATGACCATAATTTAAATGAACATTAATTTGAATGTTTAAAAGGTTATTTTTTAAAAATATTTTTACCTAATATTCTAGTAATTAATAATTATTATCAGTAATTTTCAATGTAAAGTATTCTAAAATTTTTTATGAATTTATTAGTTCTAAAATAAAAAGGATAATTTTCCAAGAATGGTTATTTTAATCAAGAAATGTTCGAAGATATGATAATAAATAATTTTAAATATAATAAAAAATTAATTGATGTTAATCATTCTTTAATGGAAAAATAATATAATAACAACAACATTCTTATTTTTTTAGATGGATTATGATCAATTTGTTTGGGGATGTACTATGTTGATACCATTTAGTTTACCCTAGATGGTTTATGATTATGTTGTTTAATAGTAAAAATTATCTATATTTTTAATGTTATTTCAATAGAATTTTTTTATTTTTATTATGTTTCAACCCTTTAATATAAGGAATGAATTAGACTTTACTAGTAATGGGTGGGGCCCGATATCACCCTATGATGCATCGGTAGGTCAAATAAGACAAACTTGATATGGTTCTGTATGAGGAACTATCCATTTACAGAGATTTATTTGAAAAAAAATGAATGGAATTATATTTCTTGCCACGATCCTTGACAATATGTTTTATATGTACAACATTATGCATTCTACCATTATGAATTCTGTTATTGATATTCCTGAGGATTATTAAATTATTTAGAATATACATGGTCATGTTTCAAGATCATGTGATTAATTATATGGAATTATTTGATCAGTATTATTATTTCCAATATATAATCATATTATTTATTAAATGTCTTGAGTTTTAGTTATTTACCATTCCATATTTACTGTGAATTATTTATTAATGGATTTTGTGGTATGCTTCCCATGAATAAGCATCTATGCTCACCCCTTTATTATGTTTTATTATAACCATGATACCGAGAAGAGTTTTTTGATGTATACTCATAGACATTCTAATGGGAATAATTTAATTTTCAAAGGCACTTATTTTTTATTTTATGTTTCAAAATTTAATGTGAATTACATGCATGTATCTAGTTTACCAATATTACTAAACTATTTAGACCCTCAGGATGTGATTCGTTCTATCTAATTCTAATTTTCTAAATAAAAAAGAAAATACATGATATTTGGATTATGGTATATAAATGTTTTATTATAAAAATAATCTACCATGATAAAAGTAGGTTACAACAGAAAATGGAAAATAAGGTTAAATATTAAAATTCAATAGTAAAGGTATAAAATACTAAATGAAAGCATTGTTAAATGGGTGTGAAAACTGTTTCACAAAAATATACCATCATATAATTATTAATTATAAATAATATTAATTTAATTTAACACAATATAGAATTGGTTTTCCATTTTATAAAAAAAATTAATAAAAACCCGTTTTTATCAAGTATAAATACACCCATCACTTTACCTATAAAAACTACCCAAATACCTAAACATCCATATACATATTTTAGAGTTTTTTATATATCCAAAATTCCAACCACTAAGGGTTAAATTATAAGTAGAGAGAGAATTCCCAAAGAATATGCAAAACGGTTAGAAAAGTTATTTCCTATTTGTATCTTCTCTTATATCCTTCACACTTATGCTTAACATGATTACATTATATTATAAATGTATCCAATATTCTTATATTTTATTATGTTTATTTTATAACCCTTTTTCAACCTCATTTTCATCCTATGGAAAATGAAAACATCTTTTATGTGCATGTGTGGACTACCATCTCCATGAAGCAATGTGTTTTTTTCATCACCGCCACATATGGTTGGTTAAAATGATTTATCAAATTAATATGTGTTATATATGTGATATAATAATTATTATTTAAAGATAAAATATAGCTTACCTTATAACCTTTATATCTATTGAAAAGTTTCAACATTTCTTATGCCTATATGGAGCGTACCACCTCTATTATGTGATGTGATTCATAAATCATGTCCACCTTATCGATATGGTTATAAATATTTATTTAATTTATAAACACAATAATTGTTCCATGATTAATATATTTATTATTATTGTAAAATGAACCCCTTTTCTATAGCCAACCAAACAAATTCATTTTCGACTTAGTAACCTAACATCGTCAAAATGTATAATCTAAACTTAGCCATTCTAGTAACAAAATAAAACATGAAAAAATTCATTTAATGGGAATAATGATTATTGAATGAAAATTAAAAAGGTTATAAATAAATTAATAAACAAATAAAATTTTATTTCTCAATAGGATAGGTATATGAATAAAAGAATTTGGGACTCGAGGTTAGGATCTCTCTTTTAAAATTATTATTTTTTATATTTCATTCAAACTATTTTTTCATCGCTGATGTGGTTCATTAAAATGATTAAATATCATTCTTATTTATTATTTAATGTTTTCAAGGATCTTTTTCATCTTTGTTTATAATTTTTTAAGAATAATTAAAATGAAACCAGTTCAAAGTTTTTTGTATGTGTTACTATCCCCTTTTAATAATGTATAGAAATATATTTTTTGGATATATAACAAGTAGTCCATTAATTTAAATTATATAAATTATTCATTTTCAATATCCATCTATAAGTTGTATTGTGTTCGCAAATAAAATTTTATTTTCTAAATTTTTGAAATTGTTTAGATTTAAAAAATAAATTTGAATTAAATGGATACTTCTTCTCATTTATATGAGAAAACTGTATGTGTTATTTTTTATGGAATTTAATTAAGATTAAATATATTTTTATGTTTAATGTGAAATATATTTGTTTTTTTCATGATTTTGTTATTTTTTATTTTATATGAAAGAAAAATAAGACTGATATAGCTCTAATAATTAGTGATTCGAATATATATATATATCTAATTTATTAGGTAAATGGACTAAGTTTATCAGTGATATGTTACTTTAAAGAGATATGGGAATGATACAAATAGGTGATTATATAATAAGGGTTACTAAAAAAAATTCAAGGTTCCTATACAATATTCTTAAAAATATTTTTAATGGAGATCATTTATTTTTTAACCAGTAAGAAAGTTAGGATTTGTTTATAAGATAAGTTTATGACCTTTTAAAAAGGAGAATGGATGGGTTTTACAAGGAACAATATTCATGATTTATCATGTTTTTTTAATAAATATTCATAATTGAACATTTTCATTTAGGAATTGATATGAAATTTTTATGAAACATAGTGATCAATTAAGTTATTTTTTATGGAAAACTGAAGAAAAAATTAAGATTAATGAATCTTATGAGAGAGGTAAACATTATTAAATATTTTTAATGATTACTAATAGACTAGTATTTTTATTTAATTTTAAGTACCTTATTGATATATTTTCTCACATTCCAAATTTTTAAAAAAAATTATAGGGATTTAGATGTGTTTGAATGATAATAAAATCAGAGTTCTAGTTATGGGAGTTACCTTGAATGAAGAAACTGGGTCTTTATAATGAACATTTTTTTTTAAAAAATAGACATTTTGTGGAAGTATATATCATGTAATTTAACATATTTTATAGATATATATTTATATATATAACTAAAATATCTTATAAATATAGTAAATTTTAACCCCTCTTATTAATCGTGTAATTGTGGGTTGATTGTGTTATGATGTTTTATAGTTGCGATGTCTGTTTCTACTATTTATCAAGGTATTGAGATATTTTTATAATATATGATATTATTGTACATTGATATGGTGTTATATTACCCACAAATTACTACTGTCGGCATTCATTTATAGTAAAAACAACTAATATACTTGGCGGATCACATGAGGTTTGTGAAACCACTGAACCAGACACTAACGATTGATCATAGTCTTGGAAAATTCCATAATGTTAGTTATATAATTTCAAAATATTTTTAGAATATTTAAGAATGGTTATTTGGATATGGTTTCCAAAGTTATTATGTACAGTAAAATATATGTTAAATTGGAAAAAAATATTTTTAAGGTTTATTTCTAGTGGGATTTTAAAAAAGACAACATTCCATAAATAATTTTTCATGAGATACATATGTTGTATTGTATTATATGATTAAAATGATATAATAAGAAATAATTATTCAAATTTTTTCATATAAATTCTCATAATTTAGTATTATTTAATATAGATCATCATACCGATTAGAACATTCAATGTTATCATATTGTACAATTTTTGATTAATAATGAATGCAAGAAAACAAGTTTTGATGACTCTACCCACTTCAGTTGTTTTTTATTATTGAAGGATTTTGAAAGAAACTACAAATTAATGTCAAAGGGTATGAATTTCATGATACTAAATTTGTTGAATTTGGAGTACGATATTGACACATAATGGATGTTATGTAAATATTGTTACATGTGATGTAATGTGAGGGAGATTGAATCCTGAATGAGATACATGATATGTATAATGAATTCAATCATGAACTATAATAAATGATTAAATGAGGATAAAATGAAAGAGTATCTTCAAATCACTATATATGGAGGAATAACCCATGTGATGGGTTATTCAATCTTATTCATGCCTAGTTGAAACTTCCTATCCCATGCAGATATTTCTTCTTCATCCTTAGAAAAATGATGTGTTAGAAATTCGTGGAGTTAGGGGGACCAAAACATAAGATGTGTGATCCAATAATCCCATGGATACTTTCAAAGGTGGTAATCCATTAAATTCCACTTCCTTGTTCATCAGTATGTAATGTAAAAGGTAATGAATGTTTTTTAGTGGAAAAAATAGTTCACATTATGATGGAATTTACAATTGGTATTGGTTTCCATTTTGGTTGTATTTCATTTTTATATTCATGTATATTCTTTGATATGTTTTTTATTTTTTTACTCTATTAATTTTTTTAAATTCCTCTAAAATTGAGTAAATTATCCTAATAAACGAAAATAATTATATAGAAAAGAAATATTTATTTATTTTTAAATTTTCTGCTAATATGAATAATCATCCATTTCTAGCCATAGTATGGTTAATAAAGATAAGAACCCACACAACATGATGTGATATACTAATCATGCATTCCTATAAAAAATATTATGGTGAATGTGACCTGATATCATAGGAGAAACTCAAGGGAGAAAGGAAAAAAATGTCTATAGTCTTACCTTGATAACGTAGACTTCTCATATAATTATTATAGCTATACATATTTATGGGTTACTTCCTGAGTCTTAAGTGACATGTTCTACTATATAACCTCATGTAACATACCCAATAACCCCTAAAGTGGGATATTATAGCTTTTTTCTATATTTGATCTGAGTTACTTTCAAAACACTCAAACCACACTAATATGAACGATTCCATTAATAGTTCTTGAATAGGGATTTATTAGTCATAAGAAAGTGTTGACTATTAGACCATTGATAAAATCCCTATAAATTTATCATCACTACGAATGTTCTTAAAATGGGTCCTTTCTGAGCACTTAAAATATATAAAATAAATCACCCCTCTATCAACATTTTTTTATTACTCCTAAAGTACCCTGTTTACAATTAATTTTTAGCACCATTAATGTACCCGTTTAACAACCCTCTTTTAGCGCTAACAATTGTCCCCTTAAAAAACATGAAAAAATCACTATTAATGGGTGTAAAATTAGTTTTCTAGGACAAATATGAGCCCTATCCCCTTATCTATGTTTCCTTGACCTCTTTAATAGTGCCCCGCCTCTCCCTATATCATCGCCTTCCCCCCCACCACGGCATATATCCGTGATTTTTAAATTTACAGCCTCATGCATGCTTGGATGGATTCAAACCCTACACATTTCCAAAGAAGATGGAATGCCTTTACCACTGCACTATGTCTTATTCTGGTATGTGTAATGATATTATATATATATATACATATATTTTTTTATTCAAATCCTTATAAAATTATTTTTAAATAAATTTAAAAAATATATGTGTCTGCGTGATATATATTTATATTTATTTATACTTATATTTATTTAAATATGTTATATATTATAATCGTTTACATATATTATAATATAATATAAATTTATATATTTTTAATAATTCAAACATATATATATATATAAACACTACAAATAAATTGGAATATTATAAATAATGGTTATTTTTTTTGAAATAAGTTTTTATAATATTTATCTTTTTTCATATATTTGAATATACATATACATATATATTTGTTAATTATAAAAACCCACATGTTTATATATAAATACTAATTTTATAGGTATATATATACACATGAATGCATTTTTTATAAGGTAACAAAATTGGATTATTTTTTACTTGAAAAATAATTAAAATTAAATATTTATTTAATTTATTTAAAAATACATTTATTCATAGATATATTGATGTATGAATGTATACAGTGATTTATTAGAAATAAATATAACAAAATATGAAAATATTTAATTATAAAAAAACTATATTGTGATAAATGAAAAAAACGTAAAACCGAAAGATCAATATGAATATAATTACTAGGAATAAATTCATTCCCCACTAAAAATGTGAAAAAGACCCCCTTAAATGTGGATGAAATCCCAATAAATGTTGAAAAGTTTGGGTATCCCAACTAAAACTTGCTTATAGTGGCCTTATGTGACTTTTTTGTCTCGATAATTAAGAAATGGGGTTCCACCATGTTATCAATTGTTGATATCATCACAGGTATCAATTTGATATGTGGTAGAGCCCAAACGAATGTTCATATCAAAATTTATGGTAATTGGATGAATAAGTTGCATTCTCAACCTCTTTTAGATATTTTATTATTTTTTAATTTTTTATATTTGAATTATTATTAAATTATAATTACATGACAATTATTAGAAAATTATTAATTTAAAAAATTATGTTTTATATAAGCGACATTCACTAAATGTCTTATAATGTAAAGGGATTTTTAGCCTTATTTAAATTATAATTAAAAAATATATATTATATTTCTATCAATATAAATATATTTATATAGTTATTTATTATTTATATTGAAAGTTTTTTGGAAATCTATCCATTATCAGGGCTAGTGAAAAATAACTTCATAAGGGGGGTCTTTATCCACTCTTTTAAAAATGCACTGATATGGACCCCCCTTTATCGGCATTTTTTTAGTAGCATTGATAAAGCCCCCCCCCCCCTATCTGTGCAGTTATACTAAAACTTATAAAGGGAACCCTTTAAGAGTAATTTTTTACTATGTATGTGAAATGGGGACATTATTTGTTCCTTTTTACAGTTCCCCTTTAACAGTGTTTTTTTGTAGCACTGTTAAAGTCAACCTTTAACAACACTAAAAGCACTCTTAAAGGGGGCCTTTTATTAGTTCTAGTAAATGTGCTAACAAAGGGGACCATTAATAGTGATTTTATCTAGAACTATTAAAACCACAAGATTATATAAACCTAGTTTTTTAGTATTTCCACATCATCACAATGCCTCAAGTGCACCTCCAAGTCACATGATGCCAATATAACCACCAATAGTCAACTATTATGCCCGTGGGGGGAATTTTTCACTCATAAATTTTGTAATTTATAGTTAAAGAGTGTAAATATACTTTTTATGACCAATATCAATCATGGTTAATAAAAGTTTATAACCATTCATCAATGGAAGCATGTAAAAATATATATCATAGATGATAGAGGATAGAAAAACATGGCATGAATCATAAGTCGCAGAGGGTCCAAATAAAACCAACTATATAAAAAGTAAGTGTGACTGAAAAAAAACACACAAAAACAAAAACAATTATATATATATATACTTTTTTTCCTAAAAGATTCTGAAGTTCCCAAAATATCTCTTTTAGTTGTGAATCCTCTCAAAAACGAAACTCGGGACACCCTATGTGCACCCAAACAATCTATATATTAAAACCTGAAAAAATGATAACCCATTATCTATTATCTATATGGATGAATATAACCATGTTTGGGTACATTTCCATTTATAAGGATCAGGAATAAGAAAGTACGAATGTGTCTTAAATGGGGACTATTCTGGGCATGGGAATAACAACTTAGTTGGTGTTTCCTACCCCAACCTTTACAACCTGTCATAAAATGAAGTGTATGTAGAATGCAATATCAAGGTATAAGAAAGATAATATAACAAGATTCATCATATAACAATAAATTATAAAGTCTTATTAGTATAATAATATTACTCCCTAACATTTGAGGATTTTTACATGCATACATACTTTAAGCCATAGACCAAGATCAAAGATGATGCCTCAAGGCCATCAACCTTGAGGAGGTAATACTTATACCTATGAATTTTCCACACATTTATATATATGAGAAGATAGATATATATAAAGGTGAGTAATAAATTTTAGAACCTTTTAACTCATCTCGTTAGAGGAGAAGGATTTGGGCATACCAAGTCAGTTCAATTATCTTTATCATCCCTTTAGTATTAGGGGAATGAATATAGGAAGTTAGATTGATGTGATCCAAATCTATACCAAGTTAAAACAATTTTTTCTTCCCATTATTTCAGTAATCTATATATCAAGACTGAAATACATTCTTACAATTCCAATAATAGAATATACATATAATCCAACCTTCCAATAATTAAAATCATGAAAATTAAAAGGTTGAAAAGTATAATGAAAATTACACCATGAATTAAAATGTAAAAATAAAAAAAACATTGATGTAATATAAAACATTATAAAAGTATATGTCCACATTTGGCTTATAAAAAAATAGTAAATAGTTATACATGATGAGGAATGAAACATGAAACATAATATATGAAATTTAGCTAACATATCATGTAAAACATGATATTAATAATCAATTGAAGCATATATAAATAACTTTTCATATAAAAACACTTGGAAGACATTTTTATCATTTAATATCATAATTATAGTTGGTTTCACACATACATATAATTATAAATGCCTAACATTTTATGATTATTGAGGATGAATGGGAAAACCAAATAATATATTTTTATAAAGTTGATTTTATCCTAAAAAAGGAGTGGATCCACCAATTACACCAATATAGAACTGTAATATATGTCTTTTAGTAATTTTTTAATAGCTATTTAAGAATAAAATATAGGAATAAAAACTATGGTGTTATGTTTGACTCATATTTGACAAGGGACCATCATTGTGATCTTAGAATGAATTAATTAAATTTGGAGTGTTTTAACATCCCTAGAGAGTGATAGTGGAAAATCACAGTTGGTACCATCCATGAAAGAGGAAGAAAAATAATTATTATTAGTAGTTGGGTCCATATCCTTCTAGAATCAGACCATCATGATCATTCAATGTCACTCGATACATGGGAAAGTAGAATATTCATTAAGAGATTTATTAGATATGTATGGATTTAGAGTGAATAGAATGGGGTAAAATAGAGTTGAAATTACCAAATATAATCATATTGAGATTTAATTTTTGGTATAAATTAATGTAAATAAAAATTATTCCAAAAATACATATTTGGTTTCCACTGCAACTCAAATAGAACACACCATAGTTCTGGTGGATGAGGCCTTTTCATATACCATCATCAATAACAATTCTAGGGGACCTCAATTACAGATTGAGTGGGATTTGTTTTCTTCAAATAACACTTGCACTTTCCCATTCCTTTGAAAAAGTATATTGATCCCTCTCAACATCTAATTTTTTACAAACCCATTTAAAATAAATCATGAAATGAATCAAGATGACTAATTAAATATAATACTAACCTATGTTGTTTAGGTCTATTACATGCCTCATATCATGTATCTTAAGGTACAATATATTTTAAAACATAAAAATAATTATAAAATTCCACTTTAAATATATCACTTAACCATAAACATATAAATTCCATCATAAAATTTTAATTTATTAAAAAACTTGAAAAAATGAATATGAAATTGAAAACCTTATGTTTTCACAAAATCAGTACCATAAGGATTCTTATCCTTGACAAATATCATTATGTTTATTTGGTGAACTACTTCAGTAACTGAGAACCTACATTCAAAAACCACTCCAATGTATCTACATAAACTCAATAATTATACCATATTTCAAGAAAAATTTAAAATGTATACCCCTATAAAATTTTAATTACATAATAAAATATAATAATCATAACCTTATAAAATATAATATTTACCTCAAACTCAACATATCATTGTGAAACATCTGTAATTTGTCAAAGTCATACCTCTTTAATTATGACAGATGTAATACATCGTGCATCCAATAATACTACACAGGTATATAAAATATTATGATATTTGGTATATTCATGAATACAAAACTCATATACTAATTGAGGGGTCATATTCCCCCATATTTCCAACCATTAATTCCCAAATCAGTGTGAGTTACATAGAAAACAGTAGCCCCCCATCAAAAAACACTACAGTTCATAGTCTCCTATAATTATATAAATTATTTTCACAAGAATTATTAGATATCATATTCTAAATCAAATAGAACAAATATGCGGTCTCTGACACTAATATAGGAATAATAAAATATTATTCAGTATCCAACATCCTGTCTAATGGGGATGAAAATGATGTCGTACATAATACCTCAAATAATTTTATATGAATTTATTCTTGGTAGATATGGTTATATGAAAACTCTACAAATGTTCTATGATATTAATATATATGTCTAAAATGAAGAATACATTTAAAAACATATCATTGATAATCTAGATAGTGAAATTAGACTACCAATTTGGTTAAGGATGACATAAGGTGTTTAGTTTCACCTCATTATCCAAATCCCTCCATAACCGGTTAAAAAAATCAAGAAGTGATCCATATATCTCTATTAGATGGAATTATATTTACCAACCCAAATTTTTTAATGATATCACGGGTATAATTATTTATTATATAAATTACAATTTCAGTCTCCATAAATTAAAAAAAATATAAACTTTAATCGGTAAATCAACTATCACCCAAAATGAATGCCTCCCTTTCAATGATAAAAAAAAGACTCATCATGAAATCCATCATGATCTTATCACATTTAAATACTATACTAGAAAAAAATATAAAATTACTTCAAACTATGACTATAAAACCATGACATTCTTTGATATATTTATCTTTAATACAATTTTTGTGTATGATAGGTTACATTACACACAACACCATGTTTTTAGAAACCGTGATATACTATAAAATTATTGTCATTTAATGAAACTATTATAAAATATCCATTATATTGTAACCTATGAATAAAAATATGTCAAATATAAAAATTATTATTTAAATTTTTTTAAAACAAATTCATTATGTTCTATGGGTTATGAATGACTATAATACTATTTGAATGTAAAAAATAGAAATGTTTATGAACACTCTATGTTTGTATCTAATAAATTTAATTAATATATATTAATAAATAAATTTAGTAAAATTATAATATATTATATTCTATAATATATTTTAAAATTGATATAATAGTTTTTATATCTTTTGTAAAAAAGGTAAACATAGGTTTATCACTAAATATGTATTGTTCTAAAATGATTTTGTAGCATTTTACACACTTATTTTAAAATGAATTTTTTCCACTTAAAGAAACTAAATATTATAAAATAAATCACTTAATTCTAATCATAATAATTAGTATTATTTCATAAGGTCTTTATAATTTTTTATCATTATGAATAACTATGGTAAAATTTCATTAATACTATAAATGTTAAAATGGGTTAATGAGAGGTTAAACAAAAAATATATTGTATAAAATAACCTAATACATTTTATAAATCCAAGTCGATGAATATATTTCGGTTCTAAGTCATCCTATCTTATAAATTTATCCAATTTTTGTCCTATTTACTTTTATATTAACTTTATTATATATTAATATTTTTAATATTTACAAGTGTCCCACTCCCCTCACATATAACATGCATATCGGCTCCCATCTCTTATCCATACCACTTTAAAAATTTATAATGAAAACCGCAATAAAAATATCTTCTAAATTTGTATATCCACATCTGATAGGTTTTTATCTTTCAAGAAAACCAACCTATATGCCCATTAGAAGGGATTTAAGAGAGGTTTCTCAAAGAAGATGTATATGTTTGTACATATATTTTCAATTTTCAATATATATTATAATAATAATATATATAAATTATCGATACAAAATTAGTGAATATTGTTCCATAATTATACTTATATGTTATTATGATTTTTTATTTCCCACTTTCTTCCTTCATTCCATCAAATTATAAGTGAATGTATTGCTCATTTGGACATGCGCAAATACCTCATCCACAAAATGATTAATATTCCATCATCAAAATTCACAATTGGTTATAATTATGTATTTAATGTTTATATATGATATTTATGAAATAATTAATTTATTATTATTATAATATCTTATCGACCTTCTTACCTTTCCATCCATTGGAAAACAAAAACGTTTCACGAGCATAGGTGAGGACTACCACCTCCAAATTTATATTAATAATTATAAAAGTGTTTATGATGAAAAATATAATAATTATTTTATGATTAATATTATTCATTTGTTTAAATCATGCCCATGGTGCATGTAAATGAACCATCGAACTGAAACATTGATGGAAAATGGACATGTTTTCACTGGGATCTTCATTTTAATGAATATGTTGTTAATAAAAGGATAATTACAAATTATAAAGTAATGATAAATAGAATGGTTTGTATGAATATGATTAATATATATATTTATAATAAATATATATTAATTGTACTATATATTTTATTTTTTATGTAGAATGATTGAAATTGGGGCAAGGGTTTATGTTACAATGTCCTTCCTTTTCAGGATGATCAAAGAAAAAATTAATATTGAGGGAACATATAGATATTATTCTATAAACCTCATATGTTTTATTACCATACAAATATTCTTGTAATTATTATTTATATGTTCCATTTTCCTCTCTATGGAACTTAAATGTTTTAAGAATATATTTTTAAGGGAAATTTGATAGTATAACCTCTTTAGTAATAAATGTTTTTCTTCAAAATCTAAAATCCTCATTAAAATTTTAATGGTTTTCATCTAAAATTGATATAAGTGAATATTTCACATTAATTACCATTTACTTTATTCAAAATGGTTTAAAAGGACTATTTTTAATGTTGTTTTTTCAGAATATGTTTTTTTACATATTGAAAAAGAATTAAAATAATGTTATATTTAAACATATATTATTTTAACATAATTTCTTACAATCATGACCATTATTAAATTTTGATCATACATTACATTATTTTATGGTTATTTTAACATAAAATTATTTGTAAATATTTTTGGGAATTTTTCGACAAAATGTTGTCAAAATAAAATGAAATATTTCTTATTGTTTGAAAAGAAAGGTCCAAACGTTCTTTTAAAGTACGTTTCATCTATATAAATATATTTTATGGAATATTATGATTCACTATAGATATGATATTATGATTCCATCCAATTTTTTGTATCATTATTAATGATTATAACGTTAGGATGATTATATGAAATCCATTTATTTCCCAAAAGTTAATTGAGATATGATGAGATCATTAATGCTATTATGATACCATAAAATTCATTCCACGAAAGGATTATGACAATGTGATGATTATATGTTCATGAAACATTTTTATGATACATTTATTATTCTAAGATGATATGATGGATGTTTTAGGATTTCTTGGATGACATATGTATTAGTTTCATTGTGTGATATGTAGGTTGAATAATATATATCTATCCAGTTAAATGGTTGATTATAAGAACCTGATTCTTATTCTCAAGGTACACGTTTCCTCTTTTCCTTTTTTCCTTATGTATTTTTGAGAAAACAAGTAAAATGGGGAAAAATCACGAATTTTCTAACTACACATCGTGCACTTTTTCACACGCCGTGTACTTTGGCTATGTGGGATGAGTACATAGGGCATGTAGGCCTGTCGGCAATGAAGGGTGTAAAAACTGACTACACGCCATGTATTGGGTATTTACACACCATGTATTTAGTTGGAAGGTAAATAGTAAGGAGGTGGAATCATCCACTAGCGGAGTGCCAGTACACGTTGTGTTATCAGGAACACATGCCGTGTACTCATGTCAACGAGTGAATAGTACAGTGGTGGAATGTAGTCGCCAAAGTAATAGTTAAATGTGAAAATCTCATGTTGTGTACTTAATAGTACACACCGTGTCATTTATTTTTCTTATTAAAATTGGAAGTATCATCCTCATTCGGTATAGGATGCTTTGGACTCATTTTGGAGCCGGGAGAGAAGGGAACACCTTTGAGGAGCTCCCGATCGCAAGCTGGGAATCCGTTTCTTCTTCCGCCGATCACGTTGGAATCGTACGAGTAAGCTCTCCCTTATCCTTGTGATGTTCATACCAATTCTTATTTTAATGGATTTTATTTATGTTTGAACGTGTTGGGATTATTCCCATATCTACTTTGTTCTTGGGTGTTTCTAGAAGTGTCGTTCACATATACTGATCTAAGGTGATCGAGGTAGTTGTTTGGGTGTTTAAATTCCAACTAGTGTGTGTTTTGTGTACCATTGTTCTACGCACCCATGTTTGGGGTGTCTTATGGCTGAGGACTTGTTTAATTAAATACCTAGTATTGCATTGGTAGTATAATAAATATGTATAACTGTTGTTTGGGGATCACTGCTTGGATTGAGGACCACCCTGAGGGTGCGTTCCTCTATTTAGCCATTTGACTAGGATACCCAAGGGTATGCCATGATTATGTTGTGAATTTATTTTTCCTATGAGTAAAATTATATAAATTCTTGCTATGTGATGGGATCTTCCCGATTAAAGATTATGTTTCTCCTGAGGGCAAGGACTGAGGGCAAGGTACTATTTCTCATGAGGGCAATGCCTAAGGGAAAGATTCTATTTCACTTGAGGGCAAGGAATGAGGGAAAGGAAATATTTCGCCTAAGGGAAAGACCTAAGGGAAAGATTATATTTCACCTAAGGTCAAGGCTTGAGGGAAAGGTATTATTCTCCAAAGGGAAAGTCCTGAGGGCATGATTATATTTCACTTGATGTAAAGGCCTGAGGGCAAGATTCTACATTTACTTTTTCACACTGTTTTTTCACATTCTCACTGATTGTTGGGCATGGGCCTTTTGTGGATGCCTAATAGGATTTTTTTCTCATACCATGTTTGGGTCATGTCTTCGGCCCAAACATATTACATTTATACAGGTATGGATATGGGCAAGGGTCCCTATACAAGTACCTGATTGTTGCAATGAATTGGGAGATCATGGGACCGAGCTTAGTCTTGCGATGTTGCAGTGTTATGATTACTCTACATGGATTTATTTGACTGTACCTTATACTTTGAGATGTATTGTATTGTATTTCAGTGTATCCTATTTTGGCTACGTTCATAGAATTAGTGACATGCTGCATCTTTATATATGTGACCGTTGGTTCTCTTATATTTCAGTTTTTCATTTTAGTTGTATATTGTTTACTTCTTCAGCTAATATATTTTATTTATCTTTTTTTCTGTGCTACACTTTGAAAAATGAGGTCATAGTTTTTCCCACTATCAGACGTGGGCCCTCGCTGCTAGTCAGCACCCTCTGGCATTTTGGGAAATGCGATTGAGGTCATGTGACCAACAAGGTTCGGGGCACCCGTTGAGTGGAACCTGGATCCGGGACGTTATAATGTGGTATCAAAGGAGTTATTTTCTTTTACATAAATCTTGGATCCTTAGTCTGGGATAGGATAGAAATGGTTGTTGTTAATAAGATGTCCCCGGGAGTAGCTAACCCGTGTACAAGGAAATTCCAGTCTACCTTGATAATTTCAATTTTTCTGATTTTGTAATTTTACAGTTGATTTAATTTTCACCGTTGGGTGACACACTTGTGGTGTGATGTTATTATTTTATACATGGGTTCTATTTAGTTGCAACCTGATGAGATGAGGGTATTCCATCTCATGCATCATTTAGGAACATGCTAGAAATCACATGTCATGGATTCTTCCATGCCATGTTGGTGTATTAGAAATTGCATGTTGTTGTGATAGTTAGTGTGCTAGAAAATCATGATGTTGTGATAGAAGCTTTGATAAATACCTGCTATTTTATAGGGTATTTTTGTGAGTGGTTTTGATAGAATGAATGCCAAACTTTGGTTTTTGGGGAGAATGGGCCCCCAATAAACAAAATTTGGTGGATTATAGGAAATTTTATTTTTTTTATTACATTAATAAGATGCCAAGATTTGATTTGCGGGGAGTATGGCCCCTCAAGGATTAGAATTTGGCACTTAGATGTGGGTTTCCATGTTTTTCTAGGTTCTAGAATAGTTTCTGAGACTTACTGTCTAGAAAACCCAAGATATACGCTGTGTAGTTCTATGGACACACGCCTTTGTTCTTCTGTTTGGGAAGAAATGAAGAAATTTTTAATTACAAACCGTGTACCCTTAGTACACACCATGTGTTCTCTTTCCATGTCATAGACCATGTGGTTGGGGACACGGGGTAGAGAATGGACTGAGAAAAACACACCGTGTACCAGTTATACATGGCGTGTAGTGTTGAACCGGTGTCTGCCGTGTAACTAACAACACAGACATAGGAAACCGTAAGACATACACACTGTGTCTACCTACAACACACCGTGTAGTCTGACTTGGGTACCTGGCCGTGTCACTAAAGACATGGTTCGGTGTTACCTCTTCTTGAACTCACAGTGTACCTCTGAGACATGTCGTGTAGTCTTGAATGGGGGAAGACCGTGTGGACTTGACCATTTGGTTGGGAAGATGGAGTTGTGTACACATCGTGTGCTGGTGTAACATGACGTGTAGTATCAACAGATTAGCCAGTCGTGACACTAATGACACAGGTGGTTGAAATTTAAATCGTACATTTCATGTCTCCCTAGAACACGCCGTGTAGTCTGAGCTGTGTACCCGGTCGTGTGAGGGACAACACGGGTCGGTGAAGCTCGTCTAGTACACACCGTGTAGATCTTATACATGCTTTCTAGTTTTGTTAATGGAGAGTCGTGTGGCTAAACCGTGTCGAGGGACTTAGGCATGGAGGAAAATTCAAGTACAGGCCATGTGTGTGGACAACATGCCATGTGATTTGGGGTGTTAACCGACCAGTTTTGGTAGAGTACACACCCATGTGAAAGACTTGAGGGAACATTCCGTGTAGTTGTTATACACATCATGTAGTCTGGTTTTGTAAAACATGAATGTTTTCTTCCTCTTGTTCCCTTCTTACAATCCTTGTTTTAGTCTTTGATAAATCATGATCTAAGTTGTGCGTTTGACCTTATAGAGTCATGCCACCGAGACGACCTCAAGTGGTTCGCCAAGATAGCGACAATGAGTATACTCCAGAGGTGGTAGGCCATAGGCTACCAATGGATCCTCTAGTAGAGCTAGATTCAGCTCTGACTGTTATACCAGACACAATCACTGATACATAGGTCCGTGAAGGCTTCATGTTGTTTATGCAGACCATCTTGGGAGCACCATGGTTTGCCAGATCTATGGAAGAACTAACTCGTATCTTCCAGCAGCAACATCTGCCTACGTTTTCAGGGGATGATAGACCACATGATTTGGAGTCTTGGATGGATCCTATGCAGATGATATTCACGCATCGAGAGACGCCTCTAGGGTGGAGGGTCAAGCTCGCTACTTACACGTTGTGTTATTCTACAAAGATGTGGTGGGATTTTACCACCTGGTCAGAGAATCACAGAGACATGGAATGGAAATATTTTCAGGAAATATTCTATGAATTTTTCATTCCTGAGACTATACGAGAAGATCGAGCTCGACAGTTTATGAATCTGCAGCAGGGCTCCATGTTGGTGATGGACTATTCTTCCCGCTTCACTGAGCTTCAGCGTTTTCCACCTATTCTAGTGGGAGATGAGACGTTGAGGGCTCGATGATTTTAGGATGGTCTTCTGTATTACATCTGAGCACTGGTGAACATTTTCAGGTTGCCTATAGTACATACTATTGTGAACTCGTCACTGATTACTAAGAGGAACTTGCGGGAAGCTATTGGTGCATGCCAGGGCGGTTCAACACCAGTTTTTGATAATATTTATACCAGTAAGAGGAAGTGGAAGACAAATTTCTCTCACAGTTGAAGTACTAGCCAGATTATTTCTAAAGGTGGTCTAGTGATGTGCTACCAATGTGGTAGAGAGGGGCACAAGAGACCTTAGTGTCCACGTAACCTTGTTGAGTGCCAAAATTGCGGCAATATGGGTCATCTGCAGTGTTTCTGTGTGGTGATCCTACTAGTGGATAGTGAGAGAGGTTCTGTGAAGACTCCACGTACAGGAGCTGGGCCAACAACTTCCTTCCAGTCAGGAAATTGGGATACGTCAGGACATACAGGTAGAGGTGGTGGTTGTGGCCATGGTAGCCAGACACCAAGATCTCAGAGACAGCCAGGAATGTCTGCTCAGGGTAGCAAAGCTGTGTCGCAGGGCCACGACGCTGGGCAGGCATATGCAGTGCAACAAACCCAACAGGAGCAGGATCCCGGACCTTCATCTATCAGAGGTACTACTCTAGTTGCTTCTGTTTTGTCTTCATAACTTTTTGATATAGGTGCTACACATAGCTTTATATCTGTGCTTGTTGTGGACAGTATTGAGCTCTGTGATTCATAGTCTTCTGATGTAAGATACTAGACACTTTAATGGGAACTAGAATGGCTGGTGTGAGTTAGTGAAGGGAGTGCCCCTAGAGGTTAGTGGGTGTCATTTTCTATGGGACCTCTTATCTTAGAAATGATGAGATATAATTTCATTATTTGGACGGACTGGTTGGTACCCTTTTGAGCCTTTATGGATTTCTATCGTCGCAGTGTGACTTTCATATCCCCAGAGGGCGGTGAGTTCCTATACAAGGGCGAATGGGATGTCCAGGAAAGCTGAGCTGGACCCGAGCATCATGTGTGAGGTGGAGTGATAGCCCAGATTAAGATTTTATATCTAGATGATCAGGGGATATGTCATCAAGATTTCCCTCCAGTAGATGATCTTTTCAGGGATGTCTTACCGGAGGATTTCTCAGGTCTTCCTACGGTGCAAGAGGTGTATTTCTCTATTGAACTTCAGCTCGGAGTGGCACCATTGTCCATTACTCCGTATAGGATGACTACACCTGAGTTGAAGGAGCTTAAGAGGCAGTTAAAGGATTTGAAAGAAAAGGGTTTATCTGACCCAGTACTTCTTTTGGGGTTCTTTGTTCATTTTTGTGAAGAAGGTAGACGGTACCCTCAGAATCTGTGTAAATTATCGGAAGCTAAACCAGTTTATGGTCAAGAACTGATATCCCATTCCAAGGATTGATGATCTTATTGATCAACTTCATGGAACACGAGTGTTCTCTATGATTGACATGAGATATAGATATCATCAGTTATGAGTTAGACCATCATACTTATCGCTTACAGCTTTTCGGAGAATATATGTTCTATACGAGTACTTGGTTATGCCGATTGGACTCACGAACGCGCCAACAATTTCCATGGCTCTAATGAATCATGTGTTCCACCCTTAGTTGGATTCTTTTGTGGTAGTATTCATGGACAATATCTAGGTGTAATCTCACAATCTACACGACCATTCCACCCATCTTGAGATCGTACTAAGTACACTAAGAGAGAATTAGTTATATGCTAAGCTCTCAAAGTGCCACTTTTTGATGGACGAGATACACTTCCTGGGTCATATCATCTCAGAGGTAGGAGTTTCCGTGGACCCAGATAATGTGAGAGGATTAGTTTCATGGGAGAATCCTAATAACATGATTGAGATACAGAGTTTCTTGGGGATGGATAGTTAATAAAGGTGTTTTATATAGGACTTCACCCACCTTGCAGCGCCGTTGATGGGTTTGACTAAGAAGGGTATGAAGTTATTTTGGTCAGAAGCTTGCAAGACATCCTTTCAGGATCTGAAGGAATGATTGACATCAACAAAAATCGTGATACTTCTAGAGAAAGGGAAGAGTTATACAGTTTATTGTGATGCATCAGGTATTGGGCTGGGAGATGTGTTGATGCAGGGTGATCGATTTGTTGCGTACGGGTCTCGGCAGTTGAGGCCACATGAGAGGAATTACCAGACACATGACCTCGAGTTGGCTGCAGTTGTTCATGCATTGTGCTGCTGGATACATTATCTATTGGGAGAGCATTTTGTGGTTTTCACCAACCACAAAAGTCTCATGTACATATTTACCCAGCCTGACATGAACCTGAGACAACGAAGGTGGGTTGAATAACTTTAGTCCTTCGATTTTGAGCTTTCCTATACCCATGGTAAGGGTAACACAGTTTCTGATGCACTGAGCTGGAAGACTCAGATATAGGCAGTTCATGAGGCCAGTGGTGAGTGGAAACTTATGGCTTTGTTCTCTGAGATGCATTTGGAGGTGCACGACAGTCAGGGGTAGACCTATATTTCTTCCTTAGATGTGACTTCTATTCTCCTGGATAGAGTGAGGATGAGACAACTATCAGATTTAGAGGGCCTAGTTCTATGAGAGTCAGTGGAAAGTGAGGACCCTTCTTCTGGTTAGACGATAAGAGATGACAAGGTCTTGTGTTTCCATGGATGAGTGTGGGTTCCAAGGGATATACACGAGGATCTGATGCGGGAGTTTCATGCTTCATCTTGGGATGTTCATCCAAGGATCACCAATATGTACCGTGAATTGATACATCAGTATTGGTGGCTGGCTATGAAGAGGAAAGTAGCTGGTTTTGTTTCGAGATGTTCCACTTATCAGTAGGTGAAGGTGGATCATCAGAGGCTAGTGGGACTATTACAGCGGTTACCCATTCCGTAATGGAAATGGAATAATGCCGCGATGGATTTTGTGACCAGGTTACCGAGGTTACCTCGAGGCAATGATGTCGTAAGGGTTGTTATGGAAATACTCACAAAGGTAGCTCACTTATTGCCGATAAAGGAGACCTTCACTGTTGACGAGATCGAGAATCTGTATATCCGAGAGGTCATACGTCTTCAAGGGGTTACTCATTATATCGTTCCAGAGAGGGACGCCTGCTTTACGTCTATTTTCTAGAAGAGTGTTCAGAGGGAACTTGGTACATAGGTGCTTCTGAGAACATCTAACCATCATCAGACCAATGGCCAGTTAGAGCATACGATACAAGTGCTTGAGGACATGCTGCGTGCATGTTTCCTAGAATTTGGGGGATCTTGGGAGAAGCACATAACCCTGATCTAGTTTTCCTAAAATAATAGTTTTCAGGAAACTATTCAGACGACACTTTACGAGGATTTTTATGGTAGGCCATGCCGATCACCCTTATGCTAGTTAGAGGTAGGTGAGGCAGCTTTGCTGGGACCATGACTTGTCAAGGAGACTTCAGAGCAGGTTCAGTTGATACAAAAGCAGAAGGCTACCACATAGTCTTGTCAGAAATCTTATGTTGATTGCCGTAGACGACCCATAGAGATCATGGTCGGGGATCATGTTTTCTTCCATGTTTCGCCGAGGTTGGGGCACAAACAGATCAGAAGACAGGGGAAACATTTACTGAGGCATGTGGGGCCATTTGAGACTCTGGAGAGAGTCGGTCCGATTACCTACCAGTTGTAGTTTCTACATAGGTACCGGGACACACACGACATATTTTATGTGTCTCAGCTACACCGTTATCATTCAGACCCGTCTCATGACTTTCAGCACGAGGAGGTTGAGCATCCGATCGATGTGTACTTTTAGGATCATCCGATTTGTATCGTTTATTGGAGCACAAAGGTTCTTTGAGGCATGTCAGTTCCTCTCATTTGGGTGTTATGGCAGTATGTCCGAGTGAAGGATGAAACCTAGGAGTGGGAGACCGATGTACGTGCTCAGTGGCCAGAGTTGTTCTGAGTTTTATCTTCACCACAATTGGAAGGGAAATTCGAGGATGAATTTATTTAAGGGGGTATGTTTTTAAAAACCCAGTTTTTATTCTCGAGGTATGAGTTTCTTTTTTACCTTTTTCCTTACGTATTTTTGAGAAAACAAGGAAAATGGGGGAAAATAACAAATATTTTGACTACATGTCGTGTACTTTTCCACAGGCCGTGTACTTTGGCAGCGTGGGATGAGTACACTGGGTGTGTTGGCCTGTCGGCATTGAACGGTGTAAAAACTGACTATATGCCTTGTATTGGGTATTTACACGCCGTGTATTTAATCGGTAGGTAAATAGTAAGGTGGTGGAGGCAGCCGCTAGCAGAGCGACAATACATGATGTTTAATCAGGAATACACTCCGTGTACTCATGTCGATAGGATAACAGTGCCGCGGTGGAATGTAGCCGCTAGAGGAATAGTTAAATGGAAAAATTAGACGATGTGTACTTGAGAGTACACATTGTGTAGTTTTTTTTTGCACTTAAAATGTGCACTAGCCTCCTCATTTTGTAGAGGAGGCTTTGGATTCTTTTTGGAGCTGGGAGAGAAGCCTGAGGCATTGAGGAGCTCCCAATCAAATGATAGGAACTCGTTTCCACTTCCACAAATCTTGTTGGGACTGTACGTGTAAGCTATCCCATATCCTTAAACTATTCTTACAAATTCTTACCCTAAGGGATGTTATTTGGGTTTGAACGTGTTGTTGTTATTCCCAGATTTACATCGTTATTGGGTGTTACCGGAAGTGTTGTTCATGTATACCAATCAGGGGTGATCGAGGTAGGTGGTCTGGTGTTTAAATCCCAAATGTTGCGTGTTTTGTGTACCATTGTGCTACGTGCCCATGTTTATGGTGTCATATGGATGAGGACTTGTTTAATTAAATACCTATAATTGTATAGTTATTCTAAGGAATATGTATAAATATTTTTTGGGGATCACTTCTTGGATCTAAGACCATGCCGGGGGTGCGTTCCGCTGTTTAGTCGTTTGGTCATGATACCTGAGGGTATGCTATGATTATGTTATGCATTGATTTTTCTAGTGAGAATTTTTTTAAATGCTTTCTATGTGTTGGGATTGGCCCGGTTACAAGATTCTGTTTCACCTGAGGGAAAAGTCGAAGGGACAGGTACTATTTTTCCTGAGGGCAAGGCTTGAGGGAAAGATTCTGTTTCTCCTGAGGGAAAAGACTAAGGGCAAGGTACTATTTTTCATGAGGGAATGGCCTGAGGGAATGATTCTGTTTCTCCTGAGGGAAATGCCTTAGTGCGAGGAACTGTTCTCCTAAGGGAAAGGCATGAGGGAAAGATTCTATTTTACCTGACGGCAAGGCCAGAAGGAAAGGTTCTGAATACCCTGAGGGCAAGTTTTTGTTACCCTAGGGGAAAGGTGAATTTTAATATAATTCAATTATATTGAATTGATAATTAATAATTTCAATTTCAATGAAACTGGTAGTTCTATTTACTTTTTAGTACATACTAGTTTACTTCATTTACTTTTGCACACTGTTATTGCACATTCTGACTAACAGTTGGGAATGAGCCTTTGGTGGATGCCTACTAGGATTTGTTTTCACACCCTGTTCGGGTCCTGTCATTGGCCTAAAAAGATTACATTTCTTCAGGTGTGGATATGTTCAAGGGTCCCTATACAGGTACTTGATTGTAGCAGAGAAGTGGGAGATCATGGGATCGAGCTAAGGCTTGTGATGCTGCAATGTTCTACTTACTTTGATTTGTTTTGTTTGACTATACCTTGTAGTTTGAGTTGTATTGTATTGTATTTTAATGTATCATGTTCTGTCTGCTTTCATAGAATTAGTTACATGATGCATCATTATATATGTGACTGTTGGTTCTCTTCTATTTTAGTTCTCCATTTCAGTTGTATATTGTTTACTGCTTCCGCTGTTGTATGTTATTTATCTTTTCCACTGCGCTACACTTTGACAAATGAGGGCATAGTTTCCCCACTATTAGAACTGGTACCTTGTTGCTAGTCGGCTTCCTATGGCATTTGGGGAAATGCACTTGAGGTCAAGTGACCAACCGGGTTTTGGGCACCCGTTGAGTGGCACCCGGATCCAGGACATTACATTGATGATGGATATATCTTCGAAGAAGAAGTACTATAATGTGTATTAAACCTAGTTTAGTAAGAATATCAATCTAATATGATAATCCTATTAGTGAACCTTAAGTAATAAAATGATCAAATAAATAGTGGACCCAATACACTATGATTTTCTTAGATGTGAGTTCTTCACTAAGGAATTGGTTTTAAATTCTTATTTGTATTATAAAAACATATATCACATTCTAATGATATTTTCATATGAATCGTGATTAATTATTGATGATTACTCATACTTAAAACTTTTTACTCTTATTATGAAAATATCTTATGACATGATTTATGATTAATGATCATTGACTGATTGGGTAAGATTTTCTTATGTTTTGTTCTTTTTCTCATAAAATTATGCTTTTCTTATACTAACTTATGATCATTGATTGGTATCTACTATGTTTTCCCTTACTTAGAATCTTAGCTCACACTTTACTATGTTTATATTCCCATGGGTTCCAAGAATGTTTTAGATTAGGGTATGTCCAAGAAGAGTACTATATGAGAATAACATTATTGGATAAGTTGAATATCTTTCATGGAAGAAGATGATCATATATACAGTCTCTAAAGAAACTAAACCATTAAGGTTCTAGGTCTTGTATTTTATTAGAATCATTTAATATTCATATAAAATAATGTAATATATATGTATTAAATACTTTTTTTCCACAAATAGTATCGGTGTAGGATTTTTATATTTTTTTTAAAATTAGAATTAGGGAATTATTTAGAGAACCCTGGGGAGAACTCTATATATAGGATAACATTGTGAAGCTTTGGTAAATTTGAGATTGTTTAGTTTTACTATAAAATTAATCCTTATAATAAAAACTAAAAAAGTGGTAGATTTGTTATTAACCAAGAAGTCACTAGTGTATGATGAGTGGGTATAATACTACATATATATCTAGTCATTCTCTGGGGATATGAATGAGAAAATTCACATTTTTATTATGGACCATTGTGATTTATTCTAAATGATAATGACCATTACCAACTACGGATAAAACCAAGTTGTCGTATATTTGAAATATGGTGTCATGATTTAGACACCCTATGAATGATTTTTCATGATTACAAAATTAATCACTATGATTATTGTTAATCACATAAATAATCACTATGATTATTGTTGATCACATCATGATATTTTTGTTTCATTCAATGGATTGAGAAAGGATGAATCATTTTAATGTTGATGTGATGGGAAATGAAAAAATATTACTTATTGGAAATAAAATTAAATGGAATATGGTACATGAAATATTTCAGCTATTCTCAACTGACTGCCTCATGTTATAAATGGTAACATCAATCGTATTAATCATATAAGTTACTAAAGGAATGAAAAACTCACTATTGAGTTTTTTTATATGGATCTTTCACCTTCCCCTAGTTGTTCCTATAATCCATTTTTATTAACCAATATATCATTCTAATAAAAAATATATTCTCTATTCCTCAATTCAGGAATCAGGAGAAGGTTATTTTGGCCATGTATTTTTTAGATGATGAATCTGATAAATGGTGAAATATTATTAGTAATACAAGGATAAAGGATGATATTGACCTCATGACATGAGAATAGTTTAGAATGGTATTTTTCAATATGTATTTTCCCTTAACTCTTAACATGAATATATAAATTGAATTATTACAAAAAAGTATAATGATTATGAATCTAATGGTACCTATCCGGAAATGATCAAAGTATATGCAAGGAACGAACTGGGTTTTATCTCCAACCTTGAAAGAAAAAATTATCAAATAATTAGTGTCTTGAGACCAAATCTTCGAATGGAATTGGCTGTTAGTGAATTTGATAACTCTGAAAAATATTTTTCTACAATCTCATGATAGAAATTAAAGTGAGTGAATTTTAGTGTTCTCATGGTCTTGGGGACTACCAAAAACAAAATAGAGTTAACCTCTAACCACTCACCCATGTCGGCCTACGACAAGGCCCAAGAAGCATTCCCAAACTTTATAGGAAGTCAACTAGTGATGGGAATCAAGGTAAAATTAATGAGAATGTTTTATAAAATAAAAAATAGACAATAAAATAAATAGAAATAGAACAAATAAAAATGAACTGAATATAGAAAATAAATAATCTAGATACACATCCATTTTACCTCATGAGTCCTGAACATCCACTAAACCAATGTCACTTTAGGAGGGAATGAGAGATAGGATATAGAAACTATAAAAAATGATTAATAATATAGTCACAAGCATTAATATCACAGTAAGAGATTCAAAATAGAATAGATCTATGTGTCGTACCTTTAAAAAGTAAATCTGGGCATGCTAGTTTGAAAATTATACATAAAAATATCGTCTTTTATACTCATTCAGGAAAAATGATTCAGACCTGTGTTTCTTACAAAAATACATTATTTTTATTTTTGAACCATTTTTCATCATACAAAAGTCATTTTGGATAAATTATTTATAAATGATAAATAACACAAAAATAATGTCAAGATAAATAAATATGACAACAAAGTGGATTTTAAAACTAAAACCATAGAAAACTTGAGTAAAATTAAGAAACCAACATAAGGAATACATAATTAAATTGTATTAGTGGGGTATTTAGATCATCATAATAATCTTGAACAAATCCATGATGTGAAGATCTATATATTTCATGAGCCAACCAATCCCCATCTTAAAAGTTGACTTACTGTTGTGACATAATTTTTTTTAGGGAGATCGATCCTTGACCCATATGGATCACCTAGAGTACTAGGCCTAGTATTCCCACTAGATATCAAGGATTACCACGTGATATATCATTCTAAATCATGGATGTTTCAATTTTTTAAACCAAACAAAAAATTACTATCATTAAAATCAAACTCTTTCATATCAAAGCACTAACTATCAATAAATAAATAGGGAAACGCATTTTACAAAAGTTTACCACACACCAAAACAAAATTGAAATTACCAATAACAAATTAAAAACCATTTAGATAAACAATTTGACTTTTAAAATATTTTATGTTATATTCAAAGTTGGAATATATTATTAATGAAGAATAATCTCTCTATATGTTTAGGAAAATCATATAAAATAATTGGAAACCCATTTATAAGACCCCAAATCAATTTTCATAGCATATACGTAATACATTATAATAAAAAATAACTTAAAAGTAATGAATAAGTCAAGGAGTTTTAAATTAATGGGTTGGACATTAGGAACCTACCTCAAAACACAATTCTTTTGATGTTGGTAATATGAACTCTCTCTATATTTACACACATATACAGCTTCACAAATATATATTCATACCCATTGACACAACATATATATTACTCACACTATGAGTAAATATTTACAAGGGATATATATATATATATATATATATATATATATATATATCTGTGTGTGTGTGTGTGTTATTACCTAGGTATACCCATTAAAGTAACCCTCAAAGTGTGAGATAAATTAAATAATAAAATGGAAATTATAAATTAATAATTCTATAGTAATACTTCTTCGATGAAATAATAATAATAATAATAATCCTCCCAAAACCAAAGGGTGAACTATATAACCTAGATGATTGTGGCTAGAACTTGTTCTAATAAGACCTAAGAGCCTTAAACATTATGTTATATTCAAGAGAAATAACCAAAAATCCTATTCGGATTGACCATGGAATGAGAAACTCAAATAGAAGAAAAAAACTAAGAAAATAGTGGCAAAAGAGGAGGAGGAAAAAGGGAAGTCTCATTGGAGATGATGACACTAAAAATTGGAAGAAGAATCAATGACCGAGGGGTATGAGAGGGGGAGCATGTGCATGCGAGGGATCACCCCTAGGTAGCAGATCATGTGAGAGAAGCAGGAGGGGATAAATCATTTTTGGGTTTAATAATAATAATATTATTATTATTAAAACATGTATTTGTTTTTCTTAATTTTTATAAGGGTTTTACACTATGCACATTTGGCTTCAAGGATTTCTAAACTGTGTGCCAAAAAATGCAACCCTCTCAAGGACTCTAGAAAATTGACATGCAAATGGTGAATAGTTAAAAAAAACATGCACTGACCATGCAATCAACTCTGCTAAATAATGTATACGACTTTCATGAGTTACAAAAAGTTTTCACAAATCAGGCGCCAACCATGAAACTATGCTAAATACCCAAAAAAATATTTAGACCAAGTTGGACCCAAAACTCAAAAGTGAAGATAAAATAATTAAATTATTAATATTATAGGGTTTGGGATTGATAATTCACCCAAAAGGACACTTTATTCCCAATTTTTTTAAAGAGTTTTTTTTCCACAACATTAGATGAATGAAAATGACTATATGTGCTGAGTTTGCCAAAAACCAATGATGACGAGTTAACCCTCACCATTCATGAGAGTCATTGGACCGCAAAATAGACTATAGAGGTCATCTTTAACAAAAACGATCTACACCAGAATAGAAAATGAGAAAGGATATATAAATTGAACCATCCAAAATGGACCCAATAGAAGAGAGTCCAACATCCAAATTTAATATTAAAACATGGAACAATCATCCCATTAACATTGAATGAACCAATAAAACTCATCATGGTCTATTCTAGATTTCCATGAGTGTCTATCACATGACCCATTATCCAATATTTATGAAATACTATGGTTGGAGTTTTGCAGGTTTGAATCAAGAGTCACACAAAAAACTAGAGTTAGAAATTCACCAGAGAAAAAGAACAATAACTTGTGAGATAATACCACCCCATGATCACCTAGGGTAGTCTTTCAACTATTTTAGAACCCTGTTTATGCTCCTGTTCCTCAAACCATAATAGGTTGAATGATCTAGAAAATAACTTCAATTATGATATGACATGTTATTTCATACATCACACCTGACCAGAACATGAGAAGACACCCATGAGATCCATAGTGGGTCAAAAAAACCTATTGGAACTAACTATAAATACGGTTTTACTAATAGAAACACTCAATGGAATACCTCCTAAGATAGAAATGACCCATCAAAAAACCCAAACCTGTTATTTAACCAGATCATGATTCAAAATTTCATAAGATATAGAATATCAAAAATCCACCTCTTAAATCCAAAATGACTGCAAAATAAGTATAAATATTCAGGAGTTGAGGGTCCAAAGAAAATACCCTGTAAATCTCATGAAAATGGGGCATCAAAATTTCAAAACTAGGAGCATCAAAAAAATAAAATACAATGTAATGAGAAAAAATAACAATTTACGCTCTGACATCCTAGACAACCGGTTGGATCAACATCCACCACACATGGATGCTCATTTACCTAAAGAAAATATTCACTCCAAGAACTATGGATAGATCCGTGATGTATTGAAGTATTTTCTACCATGAAATATATTGAAGAACATCTTCAACTAAAAAATATTTTTGTGGTGTGCCTTAAAGAACTCCCTTTCATTGACCCCATCAACCATGATTAGTTTAAAATATTATTATAAGTTTACTAAAATTGAGATATTATACTCTATGTCAACTAGATAACGTTAAAGAACATCTAAGTGGACCAAGATGTTCTCTTGTTTTAAAAAGGTCTTTGGCTACACCACTCGTTCAAGTTTTCAGGTAGAGTTATCAATTAAAATACCCATAGAAACACATATTAATAATTTTCCACAAAGACTCTAAACATCTTAATTTTTACAATATCAAACCTTAAAAAGATGTACACCACAACTTCCCACAACTGAAATTTTATGTATACCACTAGGGAAGAAACCTCAGAGACCAACCGTCCACTATTTATTGAGATTCATCTGAGTTCTACTCCAAAAACAAGAAGTAGGAACCCAAATCAAAACAAATCCCAAACTACACATCCTCACAATGATGAAAAATCAATGATCCATCCTCAAAATACCACTCTAATCACATTTACATCATAAAAAACTATAAATCCCATGAAAAGGACTCCTAATATAAAAACAAATCATTAAAAAACCACTCACTAACATTTAAAAAAATTGAAATCTACCCTTAAAATACCATTTTTAGAAAACATAACAATCCCTCAAAACCAAACACTATCTGTTACCATTTCATGAATCCCCCCACATATATATCCTTTTTCTAGCTCATGAAACCATCCACACATACAATTTACTATCTATTTCCCTCACACATTCATCCCTATATGTGATCATTCATACTAATACCAAATGAAAAATAAAAAAGATGGAAACATCAATTTCCAAACTTATTATTAGAATATCCCCCAACAAGTTTTCTAATTCCATATTTATTGTTCAATTAAAAAAATTTAGATCCATATTCAATTTCTACCCGAATCATTCACAAAACATTTTAAAATATAAATAAATTTCTATTTTGATTCATATTTTCTTTTTATAAAAACATTCAAAATCTCAAAAAGGATTCCTAAAAACATCCATTTTGAAAAAAAACCTGTGTCATATTTCAAAAATCCCAACGTGTTTATTTTGAAAATAATATATGGAAAACTAAAAATTGTTTCAAAATCCATGATAAACATTATAAAATAAACATATATCGTAAACAAGATTAAATGAAAGAAGATCAACTCAAGAAATTTCAATAATAATGAAAAAATATTAGAATACTTATTATATATAACTTGGTTGCACGGTTTTGAAGGCTGTGAGAAAACAATGTGAGCACAGTTGAGGACAACAGAGGTAGCTACATGGTATGTGCTTAGTTTTCTAGAATATGCACAGTGACCATACACCCCACAAATCTCTCCCAAAATCCAATCCAACCTCTAGAGTTTCTCAAATAAATTCAAAAATTCTCAATCCAAATAAAATTGTTAGTAAAAAACAAACACCCCCAAAAAATCCATGATCAATGATTATATTTAAAGAAAATACATTCTAGGCCACCATTGTAATTTAAACATCCTTAATAATACGTGATAATAAAGAAACTACCCATGAATAACTAGTTTAATTTTGAAAATCATGGTTCTTGAATATAGGACATCCCCAAATAACTAGGGATAAAATACATTTTATTAAATTTATTCAGAAACCAACTAGGGTTAAATTCAAACCTCTCACTCGAACTAGCTTGAAACATTTTTAGAGAGGTGTTCCCAATCCCCCAAGGCAAGAATGTATTTTTAGGCATCAATGTAACTTAAATTGGAATGTTTTATCAAATAAAAAAATATACAATTAAATAAAAAATAGATAAAATAAAACTAAGCAGGAAATTAAAAATAAATAATGTAGCCATAACTCAATATAACCTCACGAGTCACCCCATACACTATACCATAGTCATTCCATGTTAAAACTAGATATAGGAGATATAAACCAATAAAATTGAAAAAGAATATAGGTGTGGTAATTATGATTCCCAGTTAGAGTGCCTAATGAGGACAAATCCCTCAGAGTTACCGCTAAAAATAAATCTAGTCATTCTATTTTCAAAATAAGTCATATAAAAAAGCTGTTTGTACTCTTTGAGAAAAACAAGTTACAACACACCATTTCTCTAAAAAACAATTCTCTTCAATATTTTAAAAATATTTTTCAGTGTGTGAAATTATTTTCCTAAAAATTATTTATAAAATTTAAATAAACCAAAAATGTATGTCTTGGTAAAGAAACATAACCACAAAGTGAATTCTAAAAACACTACGATAGAATATATGAGTAAGAGTAAGAAAAACCATAGTAATTCCCTATGTAACTTGGGTAATTGGGGTCCAAGGATCCTCATACTCTTGGAGATAAAATCCTAGGCGAGAAGGTCTATCTCTTGGCCAATACAACCATTCCCCGTCATAAAAATTTACTTAGGGTCTAGACGTAATCCTGCTAGGGAGACCAAGCCTTGGACCTTCTATATTACATGGAGTACTAAACATAGTCTTCCCACCTAGATACCAATGATTCTTATGAAATATATATTTAAAAATAATGGATATATCTCCTTTTAAACCCACAAAAAACTCATTTTATTTCCCAACTGACTATCACATTTCAAGGAATAAACTTTCGATAAATACTTAAGGAAAATTAATACAAAAAAATTCAAAAGTAATAATGATCAATTAAAATTAAAAATTAAAATTTTTAAAACATTTATAGAACCATTGGTAAATTTAACATATTTTACATTGAATTCACAATTGAAACAAATGGTTGATGAAGAAGACCCATGCTAGAAGTTTAGTAAAATCATATAAAATTTTGAAAAAAAATTTCCATGACCCACAATAAATTTTCATAGCACATACTTATTACAAATTATTTTAAAATCACATCAAAAATTACAAAAAATTGAAGTATTTCATATTACAGGTTTGGGCGTACGTAACCGACCAAAAAACACACTTCTTTTATCACTGGAAATATGAAATCGCTTCACAATTAGACGAATATACACCTTCACAGATACACATGGATATATTTAGACACACACACACACACACACACAGACCTATTTTTCAAATGAAAATATCTTCATAATAATGATGGAATCTCTATGAGATGGATATATATATATGTGTGTGTGTGTGACATTACCTTATCATACACGTGAATGTTTCCTTCTAAGAGTCGCAAAATACCCTAAATAATAAAATGGAAAATAAAAATTATAATTTCCCCAATTAAACATGGTCCAAGAATCAAGAAACAAGATAAACCTACCTAAAACCCCTAGAAAACCAACTATTGTTGTTGGTTAGGACTGGAACTATGCTCAACAGGACCCAAGAGACCTAAACATTTAGTGTCAACCAAGATAAACACCCTAAAATTAGTTACGGTTCTTCCATGGAATTCCAAAAACTTATTGAAGAATAAAATGTATGAAAATATGAAAACATATGTGTATATGGAAATAGAACACCCATTAGGTCTGATGGGACTAGATATTAGAAATAGAATTAGTGACTAAAGGGAGTGGGAGGGATAGGTTGTGTGTGTATGGGAGCTCTCATAAGTGGCTGCTCGAGTGAGGGAAGGGGGGTTAATTGTTAATAGGGGTGGGGAGTGAGGGAAGTGGGGTTAATTGTTAATAGGGGTGGGGGACAACCCATTTAGAGGTATAATAATTATATTATTATAAAAAAAATTCTTAAATATATTTTTTATTTTTTAAGGGGAGAAATTTGTGCACGGTTTGGCCACACGAATTGAAAAATAGTGTTCCCAACATGTTACCGTATTAGGGCTTCTAGAAAAATCACATGAGAAGTAAAGAATGTTATGAAAATTGTGAACCACACCCGAGTTCAACCATACAAATAACTATATATGACATGCATGGGTTGCACATAGTTTCAAAAACCATGCCCCAACCATAGACCTTTAAAAAAAATTTAAAATTTAAACCATTCCAACAGAAAACTCAAACACGAGGTTAAAAACAATTAAATGAGTAAAAATATTTAATATTACTAGGTCATTTTGTGATAGTGACAAAATAATAATGAATTAATTTTTAGGAAATTCTAATACTATAATCCATAAAGGAATGAAAATTAATCTTCATTCATGTGAGAAGTATGTAAGGAAGCATGGTGGAAATTTACTTCTATGTTCTAGTAAATAGTTTAATAGTAGAAATAAGTCCATCAAGCAATCAAAATTTGATGTGACATAAAGAGTATAATCAACGAAAGGAATGGTGAAAATTATGAACATAATGTGTGACCCACACTTTAATTATATAATTGAATGGAGTGTTATAACTATTCCAATCAGATCATGAGTACGAGGGTTAATGATGATGATAGAAATCATCAACCACTTAATCTAATAGATAGATGGAAATATAAAATTTTCACAACTTCTAATGTTTGTACACTTACATCCACATTACAATTGAAAATATATTTTTTTAATAATGAATCTACCAACTCTTTTTTATCTGAAAAATTCTTTAAGGGTTTCATATCATTAAATCAATTATTAGATAATGAGTTATTAGAAAAAAAAATTCGTAATGGAATGATGGTTTCATATAAATTTTATATCTTATCTTTTCTAGATGTTTGTGAGAATTTTATTCAAATAAATCTTGTTCTTCACCATCTAGTTTAATTTTATTTGATTTTTGTCTAGTATTGTATCTCTCTATATTGACCCCATATCAATTATTGAGTTAGGGATGTCTCATTTGATACTCTAAATGATTATATGATCATATTTTACTGTGAGTATGAATATGATTTTATAATAGAATTTATATAAATGTTTTGGGTCTTTCAATCTATTCATGATGGATATTTATCTAAAATATTTTAGGAGACACTTTACATCAACTATGTTCCAATTGTTCATAATTACAATGATTTATTTCTGAAAGAAATTCATAGTATCCTCTTAAATTGTGAAGTTTATTTTTCAATAGAATATATAACGGGTTATATATCTACTTCAATGAATACATATAGAATAATCCCAATTGAGTTAGAATAATTGAAGGGAAAACTCCTAAAGAATATTGACAAGGGATTCTTACACTGTAGTGTGTCACCATTTGGTGCACTAATTATTTTATAATAAGAATGTTGGTTCAATGAATATTTTCATTTATTATTGGGTACATAACCAGATAAATGTCTAGAGATTGTAAGCAATACCCTATATTGATAATTTATTTTATCCTCTAAATAGAGATCAATGTTTTTCCATGATTTACTTTCATTATAGATATCATCAATTGAGTTTGAAAAGGATGATATTACACAAATATACTTTTTTAGGGGATTTAATTATTATTAATTTATAGTAAATCCATTTATAATTACAAATTACCACAATATCCTTATGGAAATAATGAATAGAGTATTTAGAGACTATATTGGTTTTTTTTGTTGTTTGTAGAGATTATATTATAATATATTCCAAGGGAGAGTAAGAGAATGAAGATAATTTAAGGATTATATTGAAGAAATTTAGGATAGAGAATTGGTGTTCCAGATTAAATAAGTGTGAATTATAGTAATAAATAGTTTCATTCCTTGGTCATATAATCATAAGGGAGGGTATATCACCAGATCCCTCAAAGATATATTTTATTTATTAAGGGCCTAGAACAACAATAGTCACCAAGATACATATTTTTCATATGTTTTTTGGATAATAGAAAATAATTTTTCATTAATTTCAATTGATATATAATTCAATGACCATGTTTAATTATAATGGATCCAAATTCCACTGGATAGATGAAAGTGAGAAACATTTCAATGATCTGAAAGGTGTTTCATTGATGAACCTATAATTACACTAGCCTAGAGTTGCAAATTGGTTTAGATAAATAGTGATACATCATAAAAGGGTCTAGGATGTGTCATTATAAAGAATTATATACTGATATCTTATGCCACACAGTACTTAAAAATTAACAATTAAATTTACCTGACAACTGATTTGGAGTTACATGTAGTAATTTTATATTGAGAATGGGGAGGGGGATAATTTATGGTGAAATATGTCAGATATATACAGATCATAAATCATTTTAGTTTTTATTATCAAAAAAGGGTTGAAAATGTTCCCAAGGATGTGGTTAGAGTTTATTAAAGAGTATGATTGCTCAATACATTACCACCATGGGAAGGAAAACAACGTGGACTATGCTTTAAGTTGGAAGGACCACGATATATTATCGTTAATGTGGACTAAATGTGATGAAATATTTATTTATTTATAGAATATAGACCTTTAAATCATAATTAAATTAGAAATATCTATATTTATCATTGGAATTTTCAATCATCCAACGTTGTGAGTATTAAAGAGGTGCGTAAGGAGGGTGAAAAACTATAAAATAATTTGAGAATTATTTATAAGTTTAGTAGTGGTTGTGATGGAATAATAAGGTTCAAGAACAATATATGTGTTCTATAAATATAAGACTTGAATAAAGAGAAATTGGTTGAGGATAATTGTTCATACTTCTATAGTCATCATGGATGTATGAAGAAGTATACAGATTTATAATTTTTTTTATGGTGAAATAACATAAAAAGGGACATAATATAATATGGTTCATGAAGGTTGGTATTTCATCATGTTATGGTTGAGAAACTAAAATATAAGGGGTTGATACAATCATTTACCAAACTAGAACATAAATCGATAAAAATTACAATGGTTTTCATCATTGAACCCCTCCAATAAAATATAAAAGGAATAATGTTTTTTGGGTTATAGTCAATCACCTTAGGAGATCAGTGCACTTAATTTCACTATATGAAGATTTATATATGTAAATACATGTTAGGATATATATTATGAAATTGGTAAGGTTTCATGGTGTACACCATTATATTATATCTGATCTAGAACCGGGGATTACCATGATGTTTTGTTGTAATATTCTTCTAAACTTGTATATAGAGTTAATCTTTAGCACACCATGTAATCATTAGGAATATGGATAGTCTGGGAAGATCACTCAATCCCCAAACGACATGTTTATAGAATGTGATGAGGATTTAAAATATGGTTAGTGCCAACACAATTATTTTTCTTGTTTTTTCTTACCATAATTTCTTCCACTATAAAATTCACATGACTCCTCGTGAATCTATCTATGTATGTAAGTGCAGAACTCCAATGTGTATGGATGAATTTAGGGAAATAAATATACTGGGATTTTATCTGGTTGAGAAAATGATATAGATGTATGGAACCATTCAGAAACACATTAGTGTAGCTTAGGATTGATAAAAAAAATTATGTTTCCAATCATCAACAAGATATAGTGTTTGATATTCATGATACAATATTCCTATGAATATATCCTTAAAATCAAATAATGTGATTAAAAAATAATATAAGGATATCATCTAGATATATTATCCTCTTTGATATTCTTGATCATATCATGATGATTTCTAATCATTAGATTCTTCCACCAAATCTCTCTCAAATTCATAATGCATTTCTTTTATATCTCCAAATGAAGTACATACCTGATCATTAATATGTAATGAAAATATAAATAATACCACTAAATAATGATGTATCTTATGTTGAAGAAATAGTGGAAATTATAGACTGGAGTCATAATGTTTTGTTAGACACGACCACTCACATGTTCAATGTTTTGTGTTGAACCCATAGATTTGAGGAAGCTATGTCTGGACACATAGATTTGATGAGGCTGAATTATCCTTATTTGTTTGTATCGTAGTGATAAAAGTTTAGGGTAATAATTACTATAAAGGATTATATTGTAAAAAATTAATAGTTTATTATATATTTCTCCATTATATTTTTGCAGTGTTCTATGGCTTAATTTACACGCAACACAAAATTTAAAAGAACAACGATATACTATTGAATTATCATCATCACCATTACTATTAATGTGATATTAATTTACAATAATATGGATTGGATAGTATTAATATGAGTAAATAGATTATAAAAATTATTGTTTAAATATTTATAAATTGAATTCACTGGTCATTTTGTTTAATAAAAATTAGAATAAACCATTTGAAGGTAAAAAATAGTATTTTATAAAAAATTATTTTTAGGTGTAATATCAGATTTTTTATTAATGAATTTATATATTATATGTCTAGGAATAATTTAAAATAAATTTTATGGGAAAATATTCCATAAAATAGTTTAGTATTGATATGATATTTTCAATGTGGCCTATAATTAAGGTAAAGAAAATGTTATTCTTAAAATTAATTTTTCTAAAAAATATTTATCATCATTTTGGGATCCTATTTTAAAAATAATGTATTTAATATAAATAATATAAATATTTTAATATTTATTCAATAATATAAATAATCATGTTTAATATTATGTAACATGGATTTTTATTTCCTTTTGAATTGTAACAGATGTAAAAAATTCATTAATATGGTAAATGTTTAAAGGGATTATGGGGGGGCGGGGGGTTAAAATAAATAGATATGTTTAAAATTGAAATAAAACATATCTAAATCATATTGGTTGAATATTTTTTTTACTTTAGAAAATCCGGATCCAATTTCCCATGAGAAGGACATTATAACATATTGATATTCTGATTAATTACAAATGTGCCACTGCCCGGAATTTTAAATAATGGAACCCCTTATCATGTCTTATGTACACAACATTATCACTTTTGTTAGAAGAACCCATATAAAAATAACTTCTTAAATTCCCAATATATTACAATGTGGGGTTTATATTTTTAAATATAAACCCAATTGTCCTTCAAAATAGAATGAAATGATATTTCTAAAATAAGAGTTATATGTTCTTACAGATCATTTCACGTTTCATTCATCCTCTACTTCTTATAAATCTATTTTATCCACCATAAAATAATTATTCCAATATCATAAATATAATTATATTTTATTATTATTATTGGGAAAACATTTTATTCCATAAATACATCAAATTATAAATGAATGTATCACTTTTGGGTACGTGTGGACTGTCGCCTTCATACAATGATAAGATTCATTTTCTATTAGAAGCATTAATAGTTTGTTATTATGATGAATTTATTGATTATATGTGATATTTATGAAATAGTTATACTTATTTAATCAATATATTATATATATATATATTATTGTCTTTCCAACCGTTTGAAAATAACAATTTTGATCATTCTAACGTGTGAACTACCACCTCAACAAAGCGATTTGATTCATTTTTAGTCACCAATTTAAATAAATAAATTCAATTGTGTGTATGATGAAAACTTTAGATAATAATTTTTTAAATTATAAAATTTATATGAAGGATACATAAACATGGTGAATTTACTATAACCATCAAATCAAAACCTACACGGAAAATGTTCTAGTTTTCAACGGAATGTTCATTTTTATAATGAAAATTTTAATCATAGGATAATTAAAAATTATAAACGAATGATATATCGTTATTTATTTTTTAACATGGCTCTATAATATATTTATAATAAATATATATTTATTATATGAGATGTTTTAAATTTTTTAATGAAATATGGAACTTGAAGTAAGGGTTTATGTTACCAAGTCATTCATTTTCAGGATTGTCTATGCTGAATTTATTTTGAAGGAAATAATATAAACATTACCCTTTAAACCCCATATAATTTCATAACATATGGTTATTCTTTTAATCTGAATGTATTTTTACCATTTTCCTCTCTTTGGCACTTCAAATTATAATGAAAATATTTTTTATAGAATTATCAACATTTCCCTTAGGTCATTAATCATTTTTTCCCATGTAAATACTCTTAAAAATTGTTTTATACAAGTTTTTATATATACATTAATTTTATTATAATATCATTTGACTACAATTTAACTTTATTTAAAAATCATTGAAATTATTCTTTTAAATAAAATGTTTTTCAAATAATTCATTTTTTACTTTTTAAAATTATTCGAAGAGAATGATAATGTTTGACATATACATCCGGAAAAGATTTCCCCACTATCATGAACATTATTTTAAGTGAATATTCCAATAAAATGTTCCATATTTATTTTAAAATAAAATATTTTTATATTTTTTTAAATTTCTAGTTAAAATGTTATAAAAAAAATATATTTCTCATGTTTTTAATGAAATGACCGAGTTATCTTTCAATGGTAAATTTCCTCCATTCCATAATCCTTTATAGATTGTTTGTTTCACTTAGGATATGATATTTTTATTCCTTCCAATTTTCTTGATGACTATTAATTATTGTTATCTTAAGATTTTTACATAAACCAATAGTCTTTCCATGATTTAATTAAGTTATCATGAGATAATAAAATTTCTCAGGATTTTGTTCACATTCTTTCCCATGGTGTCTTAAAAATATTAGATGATGAGATATATTTAAAACCCATTTAGTTTACATAGGTTTTTCTATGATGATATGATTTTTGTTTTCTGATCTTATAGAACACATATGAATCATTTTCCATAAGTAAAGGGCGTGCCCAAAATTATATATCCATCCAACATAATGTGTTAAGATAAACATCTCACAATGTATAATTATGAGAATGGGTAGTGTACCTAGTTCAGTAAGGGAATCCTTCTAATAAGATATTAATGGAATTGAACGTTGTCTAAGGAAATTAGGAAATAAGGAGTGAACTCAATCCACTATAATAGTCTTTTTAGTTTGCCTCAACTAGGTAACTGATGTTTTTACATATAAGTATGACCCAAATTTATATCTTATGCTTATGATATTTTATATTAGTTTGTTATTGATTATTCATAACACTGTAAATTTATGACTTATGTACATTGTTATGATAAATCAATATTACATGATTTATAATTAATGATATTTTAATTATTGGTTATGATTTTCACAATTTATATACAAATTCTCATACCCTTATTCTTATATTATACTCACTTAAGTTCATTAATTGATGTATCATATTGTTTCCTTTATTTATCATCATAGCTCACCCTTTCTCTGGTTCCTTTCACCAAGTTATGAATAATGGTTTTAATTTGGTTATGTATAAGAGTTGTACTATGTGAGAATAAAATTTTGGGATATATTGAAGGTATTTCAAGAAATAATATAATTATGTATCTAGTATCCAAACAAACTAATCATTTATTATTCCGGGACATGTATTATTATGAGATGTATTGATTATTCATCTAAAACGATGTAATATATATTTATAAACAACAAGGGTCTCCTAACTCATGGAATTTAATTTTATATTAATTAGTAAGTAATCTCAACGCAAACTATTTTCTACCCTAAACAGATAAATTTTGAACACCATGAATGACCTAAGTAGAATGTATCTGACTATTCAAAGGGAGAGGTAAATAAGATGTCAAAAAAATTATTTACCACAAACTTATTCCTCTTGGTTAAATCTTGGGTCAATGACTGAAGAAATGAAATGATAATAAGTGACAGAGAGTCTGAATGAAAACATATACCACAAGAGATTTATATAAGTTTCACATGATGTTCATATCTAGTGGTTACTATTCAATGTTTTTTGGTATCTTTCCAAATTGAACTTCATTCTGTTATTATTTATAAGAAAAAATTATTGTAGTATGACTGTTTCACTAAAAAATATACATATGTTAATGATAATAAAAGTAATGAAAACGACAGAAAGTTCCCAATAATGATGTTTTATATTCATCATTCTTCTACATGTCCATCCATGGTTGGATAAAGTGTCTGTAATTTTTTTACTTTCCTCATACCTAGAAAGAATCACTATAAAATTCATTTTAAAATTGGTTGTATTAAAATAAAAATGAATCATAAAAAATTTCTGATAAAACATATTATTTAAATAATGTTGTAAAACAACATTGGGATGGTAATGTTTCCTGGAATTAGTCATCTGTTCAATAAATGATCTAAAAAAAATTATTAAGGAAAGTAAATCAATGAAAAAATATTCTTAAATCATATATTAGAAATAAAATATTAAATATTAAAAATGAATGTTTTTTTCTATAAAATATTTTATTTTATAGTTCAACAAACCATGATGAGTAGAACATAGGTTTTGAAAACACCATGATATGTTTTTTTGTGAACCACGTTATATATAATCGTCATAGGAATCTTAAAAAATTCAACTTCTATTATACAAAACCATGGTCATTGGTTCATGAGTGAATCTATATTAGACCATGACTATTAATTATCATAATTTTCATGTTCCTATAATTTATAATATTATGTTGTTAATCATATATGAATTGACTTTAAAAGTTGATGTCAAATGAAGAGATGAGAAATTGTGTTTTTAGGAGTCTAAGTCATGGTCTTTTCATCACCACTATGTAGATGGTATGAGTTCACAAAGGTTTTATCCCTAGTCATGGTAGAGTATATATTTTTAAGGTTAAAATAGTCTATGTTAATTTTTTATTTTTGAAAATGATTATATCATGAGAGTAATCCAAGATATAGAGTTATTTATTTTTGATATCATGGTTTTGGAATAGTACTTGGTAAAATCATTTTGTTTTAAAGGGAGGAGAAAGAATAGATGGTTTTGCTTTTTGGTAAAAAATAATGTGGTTTGGTGGACACTGGATCATGGGTAAATCAAGGAATTTTAGTGATATTGGAGGAAAGATATTGTGGTTTATGCTACCCATGTCATGTTTATATTAATGATCATTCAAGGGAACTGAAATTAATTGGGATATTTAATGAAAATAATCTTTTTGAATGATATATATTTTTATCAGAGTTGATATAGCTATACCATGTAAAGGATAACACGTTACATAATATGGTATTTTCATCAGCGAGTTTAGTTTAGATTCTAAAATTAATCACCTCTAATTCAATTAAATAATTCTTCTTGAAAACCTACTATGTTTTGTGTGTTTTCATGGCAATTTTATATGACATAAATTGATTTATAAGACCATTAATTCCTAGGATTGATACATTATGGTGTGAGGTATCCTTCTCCCTCTTTAATATTTATCATGTTTTTCATTTTCAATAACTTATAAGAAATTGGGTTCACCATTTTCCTAGAGACATTATGGTTGCTTAAAAGAGTATTTATATGTTATATAGATTATATTAGACTATATAGGAATCATTAGTGTTTGATAGAAGAATTCTATTATTTTATTTATTATCTTATTAAGAATTGTTTAATGTAGATGATTTTAAAACCTCATATGTTAATACTAAAATTTTTATTAACAACTATCATGCATTAGTTTTCTTTTGGTAAATAGATGTAATTTTATATAATGAATATAAATGTTGTAATAGAATTATATTTGATGTGAGTTATAATTTATTTATATAATATATATTATTTTAGATTTTTTTCTAAGGTTATTACCACATAATTTATTATGTAATTATGATATTTATTATTTTATATATAAATTATGTTATAAATAAATTATAAATGTTGAAAAACCATAGCAGTAATGATTCATGTCCTTAATAGTTAGTAAATTTGGTAACATTTTTAAATTTTATGTGTTTGGAGTAGATAGATTATTATGGTGTGGATTTTGATTCTATTTTTGATTTTTGTGAAAATATATTTATGTATCACTAAATGTGTTCATGATTTTTATGTGTTAGATGAGGTTAGGAGTCTGGTGAATTTGTCACCAACAACAGCCCATAGATTTTTGTGTTCTTATTTTAATATTTGATTTCCATTTTTGATCAATATCGGTGAAATTTCAATTAATTAGGATCATGATTGGGAATATTGTTACTTTATAATCCATAAATGATGATTTTGTATATGTTTTAAGCCCATATGAGTTACTTGGGTGCTTCGTTAAGAAACAATGTTTTTTTGGGTGGCCCAGGTTCTAGAATTATGTAACCAATAGAAGGTCATGTTGCGACTCAAGAGGGGGTCTTTCAAGAAAAGTTGTATGTCAAGGAAAGTAACATTATTCAAGAGTAATTTTCATAATAAAGTTAATATATTGTGAACTTTTCGAGTATAATTTGGTGTTTTAGGGCCACATCACTTATAGATGGGTGATTTATGTTAGGAAACCCTATTTGTTCTATGATGTTTTCAAGAGAAGGTGTTTTTTATTCCATGAATTCATTATTTGTGGTTCAAATGAATCTTGGTTTTATTTATAGAATTAGGGATATAATATTATTTTTTAGGGTCAAACCCTTTTTTATTTTAGATTAAAGGAGGCACCTAGGGATGTATGTTTGGCCAGCTCTTACGCCACATTCTTCTTTTCTCAATTCCTCCTCTAAGATGAGAGGATAGTTGTTAAAAATGTAGCTATTATATTTAATTTTAATAATTAATTTTATGTGTTAATTATTATTTATTTGGGTAATTTGAAATGGGATAAGTTCTCAATATCATGAATTATCTTTGATGATGCTCATCGTATCTTAGTAAGGTGTTAATTCTTTCTTCAGGGTCGATATATCCTGTAATAAAAATTCAGAGGCATTTCTTTCCTTAGTGATAATTTCCCCATACTGAATGGGTTTATAAATAGTGTATAAGGAATGAGGTTTTCCTCTTTTGAGAATATGTTGTGGCATAATGCCCTATAAATTAGAGAAAGTTCTCTTAATAACTTTGAGTAAATTGGGATTGCTTGACAACTATGTCTCCAATGAGTGAGGGTGTCTAGTAAGAAAACATGAGGCCTTGGTTAGGTATATGGGAAATGATGAGAGATATGGTTTCCATGGTGAGTTCTTAGAGCTGGTGGTAAATCACGAGGATCATGAGGCCCATTTTTGATAAGAGATATATTTATATTACTCACATATCATGAGAAACTCCCTCGGGAATATTTAGGTGATTATTAGTTTGTTGATGGAGCGAGAGAAGTCCCTGGGGAATTTCCTATGGATGATGGTGATAATTTCTTTTTGTAACAGGTTGGGAGGAATACCATATTGGATATGATATGGGACCCAAGTGCATGTAATAGTGTTAGATTTTAGATTTTTTAATTTTATATTGTATTCAAGAGTGTCCAATACATTTAATACTGATCCAAAAATTTCTATTTCATATCAAATGGTCATTATTGAGAAATTATAATATGAATAAAATTTCGAGTAAATAAAAATATTGAAATCAATTATTTTTTTTGTTTATATGATAAATAAATTATATGGTTTAATATTTCCTTATCAAATAAATATTGATGTATTAATAAAATAAATTTACCACATTTATATTATTTTTATGACATTAAATGATATTAATATATATTAAATATTATATGAAAATTATTTTAACTAGAAATTTATATGAAATAATATTAAAAACACTTATATTTTTAATACCATAATTTCTAATAAAATATGTTTTCAATTATATTATGAGTATTCATTTAAAAGACAAATGTTTTTATTTTATATTTTTAATTTTATTAAATTTCAATTATTTTCTCTATTATAAATATTATCATAAGGGGAATTTTTTATACTTTTTGAAATTATATAATTTTAGTTGAATAGAGGAAAATAAACTTTGTAAAAATTCATAGCGTTCAAGACTATATAGAAAAGTAAATATATCATGAAAACATATAAACCATTTTTAATTATTCAAAAACTATTTAATGAGTAAAAATATACATTTTTAAATACAATTATGAACTTAAATATCCATTTTTTCAGTTATATACATAACTAATATTTTCCAGTAAAAGAAACTTTTTTTTGGTATTTCCTTTTAATTAGTTTCTTTTCATAAAATTGGATTTTTATTTAATTTAAAGAAGATTAAATAATATTTATTTTATAAGAAACCAATTTATAGCACTGAAATAAAATACAAAGATAAATTTTCCATAAACATACATTTTAATAATAATAATATGGTTTTTTTAAAAACTGGTTTTTACACATTTCATTTTCTAATAAAAATCATGATATTCATTAAAAATATAAGTTTTATCTGATAAAATGGATATAATAATTTGAATAAATTTGTCAAAATTAGGTAATAACATTCATTTTATTTTTTTGAGTTATTATTAAATTACACTGGTAAAAATTTATTACCAAAATAAAAAAATGGAAAGAGAAAAACTTATAAGATTAAAGGACATAGAAACCTATACAAAATATGATTGAAAATCATTTATTGGTATATTATTGACCTTATATAATCTTATACTCCATGTATTTCAAGTTTTGGATCCACTTTACTTGTCTAATAAGTTATTCCTTATTTTAAGTGGGTATGATAACTAGAATGTCATTATCACCCCCGTTCATGACCACCAAAGAAAGATGTTTCCTCCTTAAACTATTCACTTTTTTACTCTCAGTGTAATAATATTCCTTTTCCATTGACCCTAGAGTCATAGTAGATTATCTCAATACATTCAATTGCAAGGATTCTTCCAAGGGAGTTCTCATGTCCTCAATGTGAGTCATTTTTCACCCGCCTTCCTTTCTTTTCATTTTTTACTTTCCATAAACTAATTTTCTAATTTCATTATAATTAAATAATTATATTTTTATACTATTTTTTATAAACAATGAATAAATACTAACCATTTTCCCCTTTTATATTATGAAAAATAAAATTTCCATTTGTGTATTATGTGTACTACCACCTCCACGAAGTAATAAATTAAATATTTTTAAAACCTCGTATATTCACTAATAATATGGTTGAAATTGAGGTATAAGTATAAGTAATATAATATGAATATGATTATTAAAATGAAATTTATAATCCACATTCCTCCACTATTATTTCATTGGAAATGAAATCACTAATTGTTCGTTGTGAGGATTATCACGTCTATGAAGTAACATATTTTATTTTTCATCTAGTTTCATAATTATTTATTATACTCCAATAAAATTAAATTCAAAAGCATAAATGTATATAAATAATATAATTATGATTTTCTAATAATGATATTCTTAAAATATTATCCAATTTTTGTAATTATCATCATCCATTAATTATGTTATGTTCTTGTTTGTGTCGGTCTTACTTCCCACTTAAACAAAGCTATAAAATAATATCATCGATGACTATGAAAACTTAATTAATTATAAAATGTCATATAAATAATGTTTCAACCCTGACCCATGTAACCCAAACCTTGTGTCCTACATTATAATAAGATAAAATCAATTCCATCCCAATAGACCTGATATTTTAGTAGTCTACGTAAGTTGGATACATAAATGATTCCCATATTACATTTTAATATATAAAATAACAAAATTCTTATTAAGAATGTAACTTTTACCTATAGAATACCCATTATTATCATTCATAATATTCTTCCTAGAATACTTGGAAAGGAAACAATATACAGGTTATATAAAAAACTGAGTGACATTTATGTTAAGAAGAATCCATGATGTATAAATTACGAATACTCAATATCACATAATCAATACAGAAAGGTAAATATACGAACACACATGTCATTTTAACAGCATGGATATCTTCAATATATATGGAGTAATCTATACAAAATGGTAAATATCTACGAACACCATCCATTTAAATAACTAATCTATCATGGATGGATTAGGAATAATCAATATATAAATATAAATAAGTAATAACATAGTTTATTTAATCGATAAACAACGAATGAAAATGCATCAAGATATAATATCATTATGAAAATATCATGGATAATAATTATATAATTCATAATGATGTAAATGCATAATTATTGGATTTCATGATTTTATGCTCAATTGGACATATACCTTCAATATATTTCAAAAGGTGTTTTAAAACTAATGGGTATGTATAATCATGAAACCAATTTAACTAGGGTTAGATAATTACTTCATCTCATGATTCTACCAATGCATCAAGGGCTATCTATAACTGATCCCCACTCATTGTTTATTATCCCACACATTCCTCATGTATCACATTGTCTTCTTTATTCATGAACAATATTCTTTAAAACGAAATATCCAAATTGAGTAAATGATACCAATTCATCAATATTTTTCCAATTCCTCAAATTAACTTCAAAGAAAAAAATGTGCGTAGAAATAGTATATTTTCCATGAAATAAATATGTCCATTGTAGGGTAATATGTACATTAACGATAAATTTAATTTACTATAAAAAATAATTGATAGGAAGTGATTGTTTCAAATAAAAACGAAAATTATAAAATAATGTGCGATTGTACAATAAGTATTTCCTCTTTGGTAAGATTTAAATTGAATCCACAGGAAGAATAAACTATAAAAAAATTATTCATATTTGATAAATAGTTTTCAATTTTATATACCTCAAAGGGGAAGTATATAGACCACCTAAAAGTGAATAGGTGAATAGTAAAAATACATATAAATAAAATAGAGATTTTGACAAAATACCTTTCAATGATCATAACATTGATGTGAGAATTAATAAATAGATTGATTATGTGTATAAAATTTAAATCCACATAGAAAATGTAAATAGAAAAAATATATTCAAATTTATTTACACACATAATCTTATAATTTCAAAAACGATTTATAATTAGTATAAGCCAATGAAAAAATAGGGTTATGATATTCATCACAACTTATTAGTTTTCAAGTAAACTCACTTTAGATGAAATAATTCAAATTAAAACTTTTATTTCCTATAATTATGAATTAGTCATAATATTTTATGAGAATGGGAAGTATATATATCATATAAAAGGAATTAGGTTCCTAACATTACAATATGCCACAAATTAATAGAAATTGAGAAGAAGTCTCTTACCTCACACTTCCTTTTCAATGAAAATTATTTAAAATCATGTATAACTAATTTAATAATGTTATTAATTTATTTAGGAATCAAATTAACAATACTAGTATCACATATGATTTTTTTATAATATTTTCCAGCTGGTATTAATGATATTTCATTATTTTCATTGTTCTTGGTATTAATTGCCTTGTTGTCTCATGCATGTTAGGTCATTAATATTCTAGTTATTGTATTTATATTTTTTGTACCAGAATCTACAAAATTTTATTAATTTTATAAAAAAAATTCATAGAAACAATTTTATAATAATTATTTTAATTTTAACATGGATAGTGGATCACATCGACTCGTGGAGATAATATTCCATATGTACGAATTAGAAATGTTATCATTTCCTCAATGGCTGAAAGGGTTAAAATGTGGGTGATATATATTAAATTTTCAAAAAAAAAATAAATTTTAATATATATATCATATATTCAATAAATTATCCTTAATTTATTTTAATCTACTGAATATGTGAAAAACCAATTATATCACTTTGTGGGGCAGTAGTCTGTCGTACACATGAGTTATATTATCATATCATCCACATAATGGAATGTAAGAATGTGTCTATGATATTAAAATTACATAATTATAAAAATATATTCAATATAATATAAATGTTCAAATCTATACATATAATTATCGATTAATGGTGTTGATGAAAAACTAATTACATCGGTTCATGAGAGAGTTGTGCACCATACACATGATTGAGAGATTCATTTCCCATTTTGTGGTTGAGGAGATTAATATAGGTAATTATCTTAACATAATAACATATCAGTATATGGAAGATAATTTGGTTTCAAAAAAATCATATTTCATTATTATTTAAAGGAATTTTGAGAAGAAACAAAATAAAAATGATTGTTTAAGAATGATACTGATAATTCAGACAAATTCTTTAGGTTTGTAAAAATTATATTTCTAGTGATGTATTTACAGTCATAACAAGGTATATATGATGTTGTGAGGGTAGTAAAGATGTGATTTTGGAATGTATTTTATATCTTAATGTCTTTATAAGTGTGAATATAGGATGATAAGGGTGGCCTTTTATAAGTGGGGGAGATGAGACACATGGAATTTTTTAAAACAATCAATTACACCCACATTTTTATCTTGAAAAAATACAATAAAAAGTTTCTTTCTCAAAAACTGGATGTGATAGGGTCTAAATTTGGTCATGAAATTGGTTATGGAAAAGTTTTTTTTCATTTTAACACTTATCTTTTTAGATCTACCTCTATTAAATAAGTTTTTACCATAACTTCCATAATAAATTTTTTCTGCTTTTAATATTAATAGTTGTAAAAAAATTACATAAACATATTAGGTATTATTAATAATTATGATACCAAAAATTATATCTATTATTCCAAATTCAATTCACCAATGTACCTAAATCCAATTTAAATCTATACACACAGATTCAATGAAAAAAAGGATTCCAAAGAGAAAACTCTCCCAAGTATAGAATGTCGTAATACCAAAATTCAATAATAAATTTAATAAAATGAAATAAATTAGTAAAATATTAATAAAATATAACTAATTTACTTAAAATATATATTAATATTACTATTTTAATTGGAAAAATATTATAACAAAATGATAGTTTTCAATAAAAAACATTATTCTTCAAAATAAATCAAAAAATTACATATTTTAAAACATTCCAAAAAACTAAAACCAAAATAATTTTTATATTATGATATCAAATATGAATTTTATTTTTTCAAATATAGTTTCTAAACTGGTAAAAATTAATTTTATTTTATTTGAACAATGTGCAGCTAATCCATCTTTGAAAAAATATTGTGTTATTTAAATCATTTCCTTTTTGTTCTGCTAATTTTTATTTTATTCATAAAGAGTAGATAACCAATTATTATTTTTACATGTAGAAACTATATAATTTTCATTCTTTTTTATTACTATTTATTAACTCTAATTTAACTACTAGGTTTTAACATTATACTATAACACAGTTCTTTTTGGCTAAGGGTTTCTTTTTTCCAAAGCTATCAAAGATATCAAATTTATGTAAAATATATATATCATAAAGTCATAGGGTGTTAAAATATAATTTAATATTTTTTTCATATACTCTATTCAACCAAAATTTATTCTTTCACAATATCATTGTGTTTCATTCTCCCCACCTATAATAAATGGAATCCTCGCAATTTAGACTTTATCTTAGAAATCATGTGTTTTATATTTGGTCATACCATTGTAGAAAACCCCACATCGTAAAAGGTTTACTAAAACATACTCTAAATAAGAGAAAAAAGGGAATTAAAATAGTCATATAGAATAACATATAGGTTTTTAATTTTTATAACATTACTGTTAAGTGAAGATAACGATAGGGAAGAAAAGTGTAAATAATTATTGAGAGTGGTAGAGATCATTAAACACAATGAATTGAATTATCAATGTAATGTTAAGGATATACAACCATAAATAATAGTTTATTTAAAAGAACATTTGATTTATTTAATATGATAGTAATATAATAACAGTTTTTTATCAAGATCATTTTCCTAAAATAGAGGAATTATTTTACTATATATGAATATGAGTAAATATACAAACATGATATATTTTTATTTCAATAGAATAATTTCACATTTGGCTATTCCTTGATCAATTTCTAATTAATATCTTAATCTAATAAGTAAATATATAAAAATAAAATTTGTATTCTTGTAGCATTGAAATTCACTTTTAAAGGATCATAAGAAACATAAAATAGTGATATTTAATTCCAGATATCATTAACGATTTTCCAAAACCAATAACTTTAGTAAAAGTTAACTAATGTATTATATTAATCTCCAAACGTCAATATTAACTCTAATGGTTCAATATTAATATTTCTCCATGAATAATTTATCTAAAAACAATGACATAATAACAAAAACATCGCGTAATCATGTGGTAGGATCAGTTCACTTTTCCCCATTTGATTGAGTGTCCAAATCCCCCATCCTTGATGAATTTTAGGCTTATCACCCGACTTGTGGGTTATCTTATTTATAGAAATATATTAATTTATTCACTATAACATTCACATACTGTAATATCCCATAATTTACACAGTATCAAGAAAAGATAAAAATAATGGTTACCAATACCTTTAAAATAATTTGGAATAGATGTGATTTAATTATTCCTTTAATAAGTTTTTCACTGACATATATAATAATTCAATAGGTTTTGTTACCATAACTTTTACCCGCAATATATGTAATCTTGGTAGAATCCCATAATAAAGAACCTAAAATTTGATTTTAATAAATTACACATATAATAAATCGTGATATAATAAACCCAAGATGGTATTAGTAACTATTAAGTTAATGAATACATATATTGATATAAAATTAAAATAATTCATTGGTGTTTCATGATTCTTTTTACCAAAATATCCCTCATAAAAATATTTTGGCAATATAATTCTAGAATCCCGAAATAATATTCAACTATTCTGAATCAACATAGGTCCTTAATTGGAATAGGAGTTATCCATTAATATAGGGAATTGACTATTATATTTCCCATGTTCCACAAATTTAATACAAAAAATAGTAAATGAATCCCTATGATGATATTTATTTTCTTCCTTCATATCAATCATTATTCCCCCTGTAATAATTTTTTATTCTATTATATTATACACGTAATACAATTTTATGTTTTTTTGAGACACATTACTGGGTGTCCCTAGTCATGTTTTTTACCTGGAAAAAATTGATCCGTCTATATTCCATGATCTCCATCACTTGTGCACTTAGAAAACTCCTTTCTTTGAATCCTTAGTGAGTCTGAGATTTTTTTATAGTATATACTGATAATCATATTTCAGGATAACTGATTAGGAATAATCATGATATCATTATCTTTAGTCATCAATACATTTGGTTTCTATAGTCACCATATTATTTTTATTTCTAATGGAAACACAATTCCTTCGGGTTCTAGCAATTAACTAAAAAAACAATGTGATAAAAAATAATACTATTGGAAAAACCATATTTTACTTTATTTAATGTCTAAAGCATGAAACGACCTTTTCAATATTTCGAATCCTATGGTATAACCAAGTCCATTCATTATCATTGTCTATTCCAATCCTTCATTATATCTTGTAATGATTATTTTATTAATACAAGGTATACCATTGAATGTGTCAAACTAGGTGCATATCAAGGCCCATTATCATGGACCAAATTAAGACTATGTCAATCCCGACATTCCTTTTTGGAGTTATGACCCCTAGGTACATATTTTGGAACCTAAACTCATGCCTATGATGGACCAAGGATATCCAAACAGTTTAAGATAACATTTCCCAAGCATAAAAAAACAAAATCACCAAAGGGCCTACCTTGTAAAGACACATTGAAAAGACCTTCATCACCTCGAATTGTGTGAATTCGACAGATGAACTGCTACATGGCCACCACAAAGTATTCACGGTCACCTCTTTGAGTCTGATGAGCACCATTACTACCGTGAAATAGGTATAGGATCCCCCATGATTCGAATGGATCCCCCTCCTATTGTGAAGCACTATTTCCTTCACAGTGCACCCTCAGAGTCTCACGATATCTAATTCCAATAAATATATAGATCAACCCCACCCCAATGGATGTCTACCTTTACTATTCTTATTCTAAGCTATCATTGGGTGAAGCACCCCTTACATTGTGAACTAGTGAGATAATTCATCACGAATGTGTTGGAACCACTTTGTGTATAAGTTTGAATTTGTTGTCAATAGTTGTCAATGAAGATCAAAATGAAGGAAATCTTAAAGTACTCCAATGAAATGGTGGAATGTAAGATCAAATAACGGAGATCATGAAGTAGTCTGTTGAAGTATAGGAATGGTAATTCAGATGATTGTTGTACTGATCATCAGTTCAAGGAACATGTGTCAAAGGTGATACATTGCTTACAATAATGAAGAATGTGAGGTGTAATCCATCTGAGGATGATTAAAGAAGAATGTGATTTTTGGATGAAGTCTATGTAATTCCTCCTTATTGCATGAGAACCATGGGTTTTGATGAAGACCATGAAATTCCTCATTATTTCATGAGAACCATGGGATTTGATGAAGACCATGCAATTACTCATGATTTCATGAGAACCATGAAAGAGACTTCTTGATGAATTGAATCATATGGTTTGAATGAAGTATATCATGACAGTTGATGAAGAATACAATGTGAAAATTGTTGGAATTCTAAGATGGTCGTGTGGGGATTGGGATTCTGAGATAGCCATGCACATCACATGGCCATAGAAGATGATGATGCTAATGTTATTCCTTCAAAGAATACATATCACAATAGTGGAGTTTGTGATAAAAGCAGAAGAGTTGCTGAAGGATTCAAATCACCGAGAAGAAGTGTTTTTGAGGTGATTGTTCTTGTTGACAAAGAAAACAAACGACATACAAATTTTTTGACAAAAGGGATTTCATGATGGAATGTAGAGTTCAAGAGTTGTGGTCAAAGTTCTATGTTTGTTTCATGAACGTCGATAGAGGAACAGACGATCTGGAGGCGGTACAAAAAGATCAGATACAAGGTTGCGCTGTTTTGCAGCGTTTTCCAAATTTCAGGGCTTCAAAATCAACAAATGAAGAAAAGTGATTTTGTAAAAGGGACTTGCGCCTCGTACACTTGAAAGAGAAGAAACTTGCGCGCCACATTTATTTGAGGATCAGAACATCAAAATATGGCAGATGGATAAGGGTCGTGCAATTGTTGGTTAGGTCGCGCAAGTGGAATTGCGCACCGGTACCTAGGGGGATTGGAACTTGCGCACCTATTGTTTTCCAAGGATAGAACTTCAAAATATGGCTAAGGAAAGAATGCCGCAGAAGTATTGGTTGTGTCGCGAAAGTGAGTTATGTGACAGAGGCTAGGGGAGATGAGCTACGCGCCGAGACTTGCGCGCCAAGGAGTGACTTGTGAACCACCGTGCAGGGGGTCCCGTTTTCCTATAAATACAGGACCACCCCTCCTCATTTCCTATGGAGTTCCACACATAGAAAAATCAGATCTCCCGTCACGAAGGTTGGGAAGTCACACAAGTAATGTGTGTGGTCGTGCAGGTGGACTTGCGCACCAATATTAGAGGTTGCGCGCTGGTTGTTGGTTGCGTGCCCAAGGCGGTTTGGGAGAGAAAGGAACTGGGCGTGCAAGTTTGTAGTTGGGGAAGGAAGCGTCGTGCAGGTGCTTTGGTGACACCTGTGCGCCAGTTTGGACTTGCGCACCGTATTGGGACATGTGGGACGGGCTTGGAGTAAAGCGCCAGCTGCTGATGGAGTAGACCCATCCTTTTAGAGCTGAACGAAAGCTAAAAGATTGCTCTATACCTTCAGTGCAACAGATGATTCATTTGTTTGCAAAGACAGAAGAAAAATGAACAATCTGGTTTTATGAATAGAAGTGGTTCTGCACACACATGACTGGTGTTTAACATCCTCATTGTGCTTTGAGAAGAGAAGAAGAACAGTTCGTGGAACTAAACTCAGATCTACACAGAAAGAGGGGAATATATCAATACACTCAGGTGTTAGTATTGAGAATCAAAGGAAGAGAAGAAGAAGATACAGTGCATTCATTTAATGCACTAAAGTAGAAGGTTGAATACAAAAGTGCATCAACTCAGGGCTTTGATGCAAGCAAAGTCTCATGCTGAACAGGAGAAAAAGACTTCAATGCAAATCTATTGAAGAGACCTTCACGTCTATAAACTGTGTGGGACTTCACCAATGACAGTGAGCCAGGGGAGTCAACGGGAGTGACCTGAGGGATGCAATGAGCTATCCCTGATCCTTTTGTAAAGGCAGTGAGCCTGGGACAGAGTGACTGTTCCTGAACCATTGTAATCCACAACTAGTGAAGATTAGTGGAATTTGGTATGACTGACAACTTGTCGTTGTATGCTCCATGGACGTAACCCTTAGTGGTGAACAAAGTAAAATTGTTGTGTTATCTCTTTGCATGTGAATGTTTCATTGCTGATCATATCAATCATATAGGTTTAAGTAGTTCCTACCAACATGGGAACAAGATCCAAAAACTTAAGAAGAAAAAGTTGACACCCTGATTCACCCCTCCCCTCTCAGGGTGTCCCAGGGTCCTACAAGTGGTATCAGAGGCAGGTTGGCATATGATGGATATTATATAGTAATTCTATTTAGAAGAGGATTTGAGTTTCTTTCCTAAATTCAACGATGAAGAGTAGTCCTGATGAAGATTCAGTCATTTCTGAGCAGAAGTCTAAATCTATCAAGACCATGAAAAACATGAAAAAGAAAGAGAAGAAGCAACAAAAGAAGTCCCACATATCGAAAGAAGATTCAGTGTCTTGTTCTCCATGCCATTCCAATAATGAAGAAATATCGGGCATGGAAAGTATCGAGCAGGTGGATCAGAATTCTTCTAGAGGAAATGATGACATCCCTAATTAAAGATTTCAGGAAAAACACAAAACATATCTGCATGATATTCCTAAATAAAGGGTTTCTATTATTTGTAGCCTATTCAAATCTATGCAGGTTGAGATCACTCGATTAGAAAGGGAAGCATACAATATGGAAAAGGGGGTGGAATGAAAAGTTATGGAAGGTATGAAGCTCACTAAATAGGTGAAAGTCTTTGAAGAAAGAGAGGAAGTCAATAAGACTCTAAAAGAAAAGATCCATACACTTGAAGCTGAGTTGAAGAAGAGCAATGAAGTCAAGAGTTTTTGTTTGGAAGAAACTTCCATTAAATTTAGGGAACTTGACTTGTTGTTACAAAACAAAGTTAATATGAATAAATATGGGGTTGAAAGATTGAAGAAGGCTTGTGAAGAGAATATGATTATGATTGAAGATTAGAAGATCATCCTCAATATCGAGGGTCAAAAATTGGAAGCCCAGTTGACCGAGATTGAGAATACACATATTGAGACTTCAAAAAATAATGAAATGAGTGATTCTTGTACTCAATGTTTGTTGGAGGAATCTAAAGCTGAAATACCTCTAACATGTGACAAGATGATTATGACAACTCTTGATTATCCACATCAAGAATCAGTTGTTGCTAGTACTCAATGCTCACTGGAGGATTCTATTGTCTAAATACCTCTAAAATGTGATAAGAAGATCATGACATCACTCATTGATCTATCACAAGCAACTGAGAAAGTAAAGGTACCATTCAAACCATCTTGTACTCATGTTTCTAAATACGTTCCTATAATCAGTGCAGGTTGGAAGAATAGTTCTAAACAAGTATGGATGAGGAAAGAAGAGAAGAAGAAACCTTCCACCATGGCTAGGGTAGATGATAAGAAAAAGGAGGATGTTGGTTCCTCAAATAGAGAACAAAAGATTAAGAATGAGGCCCAACAACCTCATGCAGAAGATACAAAGAAGAAAATATTTGTGGGTCAATTTTGGTGATGCAACATATTTCGGCATTGTGCACTTGATTGCTGGTACACTCCCTTTAAGGTAAAATCACAATGAATGCATGTATCAAAGGGAAGAAATCCAGAGAAGAAGAAGCAACATCTGAATGTCCAGAAGCATCTGTTTATAGCAAATAGATTTGGAATTCTTGATAACATCTGTGATGTTTGCAACGGAAGTGGTCACAAGAATGGTGCATGCCTATGTCAACAGATATCCAGAGCTGATAAGGACAGAAGACCACACAAGCCATCTAAGAAGTTATAATATTCCTTGGGATGAAATCAGAAGAATAATGCGAACACACTTTTCCCCAAGAATATATCAAGTAGGGAAGCTGAGAGGACCCAGGATTTTAGATTCATGAAATTGAAGGGTCGTTCGTCCAAAAAAAAAACTAAGTGGGATGAAACTCAGATGAACCCATGTGGAAGATCCAAACCTTCCACAAAAGTTCCAAATGATATATTGATCATCTGACCACAAGGTTTGAAAAGAATGAGGAAACTTGAAGATGAAAAGGCCAAGGCTAGTGCTAAAGGAAAAGGAAAACATTCACGTGATGAAGACAGAGTGTAGGAGAGATTGCAATCCAAGAGAATCACACCTATCAAAGATGTTTTGTGTGAGAGATGCAAGAAATCTGGTCAAATTGCAAAAGGTTGCCTAACCTTAATACCAGAGCAAGAAGCATTCCTTAAGAGGAGTAAGAATGTATTATTCATGATTGTTGTTAAGCAGAACAATTCCCCACACAAAGTAGAAGAGAATGTGAAGAAATCCATGCCACACCGACAGATGTCAGAACATATGTTCAAATAAGCAGGCATGAAGACTGGAGTGAACAAAGGAACTTGGTTGAGAAAAGAACCTCAACCATTTAGGTCTTGTCGATGAATCAAGGAGGAACCACCTTATTACCTTATTCATTTGTGTATTGTATTTGTTCTAAAAATGCAGGGAGTTATAGGTGAAACATGCTCTCAGGGGGAGAACCTGAGAAGTAGTGAATGCTGTAAACTCTTGATAGCCAAGATAAAAAAGTTTCCATCATTAGTATATTCTTCAATTTATATTCAATGATTAAGATGATGAAGGATAACTCTTGATGAAGATGATGAGAAGTGTTTCCCTTGAGGGGGAGAAAAATGAAGAAGCTTCCAAAATCACTATTTCAATCAATATCAACTCCAGCTGGACTCAAATGTAGTTACTTCGTGAATTTCTTGAAGAACATGTCAATGGAGAAGGTATTCCATTTCTCAATCTCTATACATTGGTTACTCAGATCAAAGATCATTATACAAAGGGGGAGTAACTGAATTGATCAGTGACTTAAAAATAATGGAAGTTCCCCAAGGCCACTTATCCTGCCGATTGCACTTGAATGTTTTTGATCTGTTTTCGGATGTGAGTGCAGGAGTTTCAGGTTGATTATTCCCTATCAAATTTGATTTTATTATACCTGAAATAAAAGTGGTAAACCCTTGATGACAAAATACATGAGTTCTCATCTCATGTTGGTATCATGATCTGTGAATAAAGGTCAGCCTTGTTGGCTTAATCAAATCCTCTTGTTTTCTACATCGAGCATTGCTCAAGTAGACTTAGAGTGAAATGATTAATGAAACATTTCTTAACTACGTATTGATACCCTCCCTACCATTCAATTTGTATTTCTTGTCAATAAGTGGGAGAGAAAGTGATATGAATGTTTGAAATGAAAAGTTGATTGAAGAGAAGATTCTAATTTTGACATTGACGAATTCATTTCAGAAGATGTATATGGTATTGACAACTAAATAAAAAGGGGGAGATTATTGGAACCACTTTGTGTATAAGTTTTTATTTGTTGTCAATAGTTGTAAATGAAGATCAAAATAAAGGAATTAAAGAAGTACTCCAATGAAATGGAGGAATGGAAGATGAAAATGAAGGAGATCACGAAGTACTCCGATAAAGTAGAGGAATGGTAATTCAGACGATTGTTGTACTGATCATCAGTTCAAAGAACATGTGTCAAAGGTGATACATTGTTTACAATAATGAAGAATGTGAGGTGTAATCCATCTAAGGATGATTAATGAAGAATGTGATTTTTGGATGAAGTCCATGCAATTCCTCTTTATTGCATGAGAACCATGGGTTTGGATGAAGAACATGCAATTCCTCATTATTTCATGAGAACCATGGGATTTGATGAAGACCATGCAATTACCCATGATTGCATGAGAACCATGAAAGATAATTCTTGAACAATTGAATCATATGGTTTGCATGAAGTAGATCATGACGGTTGATGAAGAAGACAATGTGAAAATGATTGGAATTCTAAGATGGCCGTGCAGGGATTGGGATTATGAGATAGCCATTCACATCACATGGCCACAGAAGATGATGATGCTAAAGTTATTACTTCAAATAATTCATATCACAGTAGTAAAGTTTGTGATAAAAGCAGAAGAGTTGTTGAAGGATTAAAATCACCGAGAAGAAGTGTTTTTGAGGTGATTATTCTTGTTGACAATGCAAACAAACAACATACAAATTTGTTGACAAAAGGGATTTCATGATGGCATGTCGAGTTCAAGAGTTGTGGTCAATGATATATGTTTGTTTCAAGAACATCGACAGAGGAATGGATGATTTGGAGGTGGTACAAAATGATCAGATACAAGGTGGCGCCATTTTCCAGTGTTTGCTAAATTTCAAGGCTTCAAAATCAAAAAATGAAGAAAAGTGATTTTGGAAAAGGGACTTGCGCGCCGTACACTTGAAGGAGAGGAAACTAGCGCGCCACATGTTTTTGAGGATTAGAACATCAAAATATGGCAAAGGGATAAGGGTCACGCAAGTTTTGGTGAGGTCGCGCAAGTGGACTTGCGCGCCGGTACCTAGGAGGATTGGAACTTGTGCACCTATTGTTTTACAAGGATATAACCTCAAAATATGGATATGGAAAGAAGGTTGCACAAGTATTGGTTGTGTCACGAAATTGAGTTGTACAAGAGAGGCTAGGGGAGATGAGCTGCGCGCTGAGACTTGCACGCCAAGGAGAGACTTGCGCACCACCGCGCAGGGGGTCCAGTTTTCCTACAAATAGAGGACCACCCCTCCTCATTTCTTACGAAGTTCAACACTTAGAAAAATCAGAGCTCCCGTCGCGCAGGTGTGGAAGTCGCGCAAGTATTGCATGTGGTCGTGCAGGTGGACTTGCGCGCCAATATTAGAGGTTGTGCGCCGGTTTTTGGCTGCGCTCCCAAGGCGGTTGGGAGAGAAAGGAAGTGGGCCATGCCAGTTTGTAGTTGGGGAAGGAAGAGTCACACCGGTGCTTTGGTGAAACTTGCGTGCTAGTTTGGACTTGTGCGCCGTATTGGTACTTGTGCGCTGGGAATGGAGAAAAGTGCCAACTGCTGATGGAGTAGGCCCGTCCTTTTAAAGCTGAACGAAAGATGAAAGATTTCTCTATAACTTCAGTGCAACATATGATGCATTCGTTTGCAAAGACGGAAGAACAATGAACAATCTGGTTTTATGAATATATGTGGAACCGCACATAGATGACTGGTGTTTAACATCCTCATTGTGCTTTGCGAAGAGAAGAAGAATAGTTCTGCAACTAAACTCATATCTGCACAGAAAGAGGGGAATATATCAATACACTCAGGTGTTAGTATTGAGAATCAAAGGAATAGAAGAAGAAGATACAATGCATTCAGTTAATTCACTAAAGAAGAAGGTTGAATACAAACGTTCATCAACTCAGGGCTCTGATGAAAGCAAAGTCTCATGCTGAACAGGAGACAAAGACTTCAATGAAAATCTATTGAAGAGACCTTCACATCTATAAACTGAGTGGGACTTCACCAATGGCAGTGATCCAGGGGGAGTCAATGGGAGTTACCCGTGGGATGCAGTGAGCTATCCCTGAACCTTTTGTAAAGGCAGTGAGCTTGGGACAGAGTGACTGTTCCTCAACCATTGTAATCCACAACTAGTGAAGATTAGTGGAATTTGGTACGACCGAAAACTTGTCGGCGTATTCTCCTTGGACGTAGCCCTTAGTGGTGAACCATGTAAAATTTATGTGTTATCTCTTTGCATGTGAATGTTTCATTACTGATCATATCCATCATACCAGTTTATGTAGTTCCTACCAATGTGGGAACACGATCCACAAATTTATGAAGAAAAAGTTGACACCCTGATTCACCCCTCCCCTCTCAGGGTGTCCTAGTGTCCTACAGAATAGAAATTGAGCATCTTAAACAATATTTAAATTTATTCTTACTTACCTACACTTCAAGTGTGTAATCCCTTCATGAATCCTCAAGGGTATCACAAAGGTAGGATTCCATTTTTGTAAGTCCAAAATTTATTGGTCATTTTGCCTTCTTGAAGAACCCTCCAAACACATGTTGATCCCATGCCTCCACTGGGTCACCATGATTTACGAAAATCCATCTTTCAAGAAGTCCCTTTCACCAGGATACCTCTTTCACTAAGATTTATCTCTTTGCGATGCACCATATATTCATGAATCCACTCCTAGTGAGGCCTTCTGCTACATTATCCTCTCTACCGTGCGACACTCCTTTATTGTGTGTAGTGATTTTATGGTACCCCAAGCAGTTATCCATGTTTTGTTTCTCTTCTTTATGATTTTTTGTATAGTCACACTAATGTTTATTTTATCTTTTTCATATCCACGCTAATGTGGACACATCAATTGACCAATCCTTCACACAATTGTTCCCTAGCATTTCATATGCCTTCCTTCACCAATGAATGGGTGGGTATGAGTTATATAAGTCCAACACATGAGGGTTGATGTCTCCTCATCTAAGCAACATGAATTTCAACTACAAAGCATCCACATCCTCAGTACATGACATTAAACTCTAGCTTTCTGCATGCACGACAAGCCTTGGTGAGCCCGAGAGGGGCTGGGAATGAGGACCTTTAACTTCCTGCCTTTTTAATCCACCTTCTATCTCCCTTCAGGCTATGTCCCCATGTGCAACTTAAGGAGTATCCACGTACGCCCATACCCACTTCATGGGATTCCCTTCCATATTATGTCCTAGTCTTGATCTCCTTGGGATACTAACCATGTGTAAGCCCCATTCATCACCCCTCAAGGCCACACCTTTGGGAAACTACTGTCAGGTCCGCTATCATATCTTGTTTCTCACATCGAGCCTGAATCACGTGGGTATAGTGTAAGTAGAGACCATGACATACACATTGGTATTAGAACCACAAAAAATCCCCAACACAACTATGGGACTCTAAACATTCATAAGTCATATTCCCCTCATCTCATACAATGTTAAACTACATCTTCCAAAACTACAAGGAATTTGATCCCTATTTTCTATAAAAGATACCCAAGAAGCCTCTCCATGGTTCAAGCCCCCCACTCCCCATACCCCAACTGTTCTTGTGAATTTCATGTCAGTTCTAATTATTCCCATATGATGTTAAATTGTATTCCCCTTAGAACTACATGGGGTTTCCTCCCTGTATTATACACAATGTATGTAGGAATCTCCCCTGAGATCCAATACCATCCAATTGTAAAATTTAGTACTCTTTCTATGGATGTTCTATCCTAATGTGATACGTGCCCTTTTTTGGGGCATACCTACATGTTCTGCCTCCCTGAGGTGTTTTAGTCCCACAAGGAAGTTAACCATGCATATGCCTCACACGACTATAATCATCTAACTAATAGTTTCCCTCTTGCGATGGGATACTAACAATGTGCAAGACCAAACAGGTATTTAGGTTGATTTCATTTTTTTACAACATGATTCATTGCACATTCACTAAACTATTTGGAAATTGATCTATAACATTCACCTATGGTACGTAGGAAGCCTCTTTGTGGTTAAAGATCATCATTCATTCGCATCCTAGTCTTTCCTTTGGACCTTTGTGTCTGATGAAGATCTTTCCACAACCAAGAGGATCTATTTCCTTTAATTCCACATCCATGTGTTCATTATCAAGAGCCACCTCCATTGGTGACTCATCACCCCATTCCAAAACAATGTGGACATTGATTCCCTCCTTCAATGTGAAGTATGTTGGAAATCTCTATGAGGTTAAATACAAACACCATAATATCAACACCATTCCATTCCATTAATCTCATCCACATCATTAAATCATCCACCATCCATCCTAATCATACCCTGGCCGCCACATCCTAGTAGGATCACGACATTATTTTTTAGATAACCTTGTGTAAGTCCCACATAATTGACCCTCATCCAACCAAGTGTGTCCCTATTTTGATGGGAAGATAAACATCTATAATCCCTAGCATGTCTTCGAGCGAATTTCCTTTTCATACACCCTACTTATTTTTCCCAACCATCAAACATTGTGGGTTTTGATCCCTATCTTACACACAAGGTATTTAAAAAGCCTCCATGAGGTTTAATCTCAACCAATGGTAAGCCTTGGTGTCCCCTTTTCTAGGACCCACCTTCTTGGATCCACCCTTTGTGGTGTTCAGATCAGCCTTCATGATGTGAAGTCTTCCCCTTCATGGGACACTCCCTCAAGGGTTATTCTTCATATACTTCTTTATCCATCCATCAAGTAAACCATCAAGGTGATCCATACTTGGGATGTACACATTCGATCCACTCTCATCCGTGTTCTGATCAGTCTGATATGTCTCTTCTAGACGTTAAACTCGCAAAATATTCCATAAAAACATGGTAAGAAGAGGAAGACCTCAGAGATGTGCCTCTGACATTAGATTAGTCACATCCAACATGGGATTCCTTGGGATTTCGAACCCTCATGAATCCATCTAATAAGATTAAATTTGTGTGTACCAAGGATCAATCATCCAGACATGCCAGTGATTCCCAATATGACTACATCTCTGAAAGAAGGTTTCTTCCCTAACTTAACACTTTGCAATGTATGAAAAAAGCACTGTAATTAACCAGAGTCCACAAAGATATCACTGCATGAAGGGTTTCATGATCAACATCATATATATATATATATATATATATATATGTGTGTTTGGGAGTGTGCCAGTGCGCGAGTGTGATACACATACTAAGAGATGAATTTTGAGGAGGAATCCATGAAAGGAGAGACTAACATCTCCTCACCCATTTTGATCAAGGAGAACACATTTCCAAATTGGTGATGAGTACGATCGTCCTTCAAAAATTAGGAATATGAGGTACAATGTGTAGCCAAGAGAACATCAAACGTGATTAGGGAGTGTGCCTTGGGGGAAACATCAAAAAATAGAAATGGTGAACCCAACATGAATCATGTCTCCTTCGACCCTATAGATTGGTAACAATCAAGATATCATAATATTAAAATTCACTATATCTAATCATCGATCTCCAGGACCTACCAAGAAAATAGTGTGCATAACATGGAACTTAGTTGAATTTGGGGGAAATAAATTATCCTTCATTTCTGTTTAAGACATATTTATCATGGATTATTCATTCCATAAATGGAAGACTGAATGGAACTTGGTCATTGGGTAATAATTCCATACTCACTGTGCTAAGAGAATAATTTTCATACATTGTAGGGCTTAAGAAACATGACCCCAGTCGACTCCTTCCCGAAGACGTAGGGGAAGGGAAAATGCTAATGTGGAAATCCAACATAACTCCACCTCTTTTATGACATCATCCAAACAATGGCTACCGAGCACCCATGCCCCATATCACCCTTAATGTTTATATAGTGGATGGTGATTGATACAACAGTTCAACAATATGAATAGGAAGGGGTTATCACAATGAGGGATATGGATCACCAAGATATAAATGCTTCTGTGCCTCACCATCCATGCTACCCCCAAGGTCCGCGAAGGGATTATCTTCTCCCCATTCCAATATTTTACATTTTTAGGATTTTATACCCATAATACTTACATGATCCAATCCCTTATGATGACGAGGTAAGGGATATTTGAGTCATCCATACCTCCACTGTCAGATGAGAGATTCCATGGAGGGATCCCACTAGGCTATTTAAATATCTCTATATAGTCCCTTAGGCTAAGGAACAAGTGGTATCTACCCCAATATCAATGGCCCCAACTCAGAAAACCCAACATCAATGTCGGGCATAATATTTGGAAAACCACCCATCCGGGGGAATCATCTTCTAAAATTTCTGTGTCCTAGGACACAAATGATGTATACTATCATCTCTATATTATTACAGATTAGGAACCTCCATGTCAGATTGGGATAAAAACCATTCTTCCCAAAGGTGATGTTGGGATGACTCTTCCAGTTGTCAAGACAAGTAGTAGCCCTCGTGGTCTGTGTTGCGTTATCGAGATCCGGTACATAGGTTCTCCCCATACCATCACATGTATAAGAATAGGTCCTTCAAATTCCCATGATCACTATGATGGAGATTATTCCCATGTTTTAGATCATCAATGCGATGGTCCCCGTCGCACCATCACCCCCACAGAATAGAGGCCCACCCCATGTCTAGTTTTATTAGTACAATTGTCCTTCTCATGCCACCACAGTCAACCAATGTGGTGTTCCTTCACACACTATAGGTGGCTGACATGCAATCCCTCCCCATGTCCTTACAAGATTCAGTGGAGGCCCTCCCTACTCGTGTAGTAAAAAAATGCAGAGATCCTCCCTGTGTGTCCCACACTCAGTATGGATATCCTCTCCAAAACAAAGCTCTCCCAAACATAGGTTCTCCCTATGTTTCGTTAGACATCTTCTCAAGTTATCCTCACACACCAGAACACCCAAGATAAGGTAATCCCTACTCTGACCACACAAGGCATGGAGGTCCTCCCCTTATACCTATCAACTCTAGAAGAATCCCTCCCTACTATAATTCTAACCTACATGGAGGTGATCCCCATGTTGAAGACTAACCCTGCCCTGAGGAATCATCCTGGTGTATAAGAGAGAACTGTCACTGACAAAGAATAGAATGTGGCTACCTTCCATCCTACACCTTATTTTCTTCACCGACCAGTCCTCCACCACAACTGTCTATCTCAGTACCACTACTAGTTCGTCAGACACTCCCAGTTTATGAATGGGGAAACCAAGGTCTGGATCCTAATTCATAATAAGGAGTTTGTGGTAAATTATCACAACAGACCATCTTCTAGAGATTTTTTTCCCAATCACTAATTTGGACTACATCATTATAGAGCTGCTCACCCCAGAAGAAGTCATGTGTTTCTACTAAACCATGGGGATGACACATTTCTATATCCATCATCATCGACTGGCTTATCCAAAAAACCAATAAAAGTTTGACAACATAAGCTAGATGTTTCACCTCAATAAGTTAGCCACACATCCTATAGATTAGAACTATACATAACTCAGATATCATATGACTATTGAACAATGATGTGTTCAAAGCTTCACTATTATCCATAGACTTATTGAAGAGGTGTCTCGAGACGTCCAGATCTTTTGCTTGGGAAAGTATCCTGCTATTCATTTTAGTCATGTCCTATATGAACCTAATTTTTTGAGTGATATTGAGGATATCCCCCCCCCCCCAGCACAGTCGCAATAATCATGTATTACATTACATATAAGGAAACAGAGGTAGTACTCATTAAGGAAAACCTGAACCCTAGGGGCAATGCCACATATTTTGTATCCCCTTTTCATTTTCACTCTCCATAAAAGACACTTAATTTTCCTTGGAGACCCTGTCGAGACCTTGCACCTTGGTAGAGACCCCAACATGGGTAATGGACACACTATGACTGTTAATCCCTCATACCCATTTTTATCGACATGAAAGGAAGAGAGTGATGCTAAAAAGACACATTTCTATAACATCATGTGGAATAGGGGAATGTTATTGATGATATCCCTGCCAAGTACATATAGAAACACTGACGATATTATGGTGACCCCCAGTACGGTACCAAATTTACTCTACTATTATAGTATGGGTAGAAAGGGTTAGCACTGGTTCCCCCATGAAAGTTTCCCATGATGATATTGAAAACCCTACATATCCTAACCGGATAGTGGATGATGTTTATGGAAAGCGTCAGTGGAATGCATCACCAAATCTGGATAAGTTGTGTATGATTATTATTTAAGATCTAGCTCTATAAGCCCCTCCTCAAGTGTCCCCTCAAGATGCTCCTCATGTTATCCCTCTAGTAGCTCTTTGGATGATTCCTCTAGCCACTCCATGAGGTGTTGTTCTGGCCTATCATGTTGATGAACCCACCAATGGAATGGCATTCAGGGATCCAAACAATTAAAAGAACCCTTTTCCATGATGATCTGATGCCATGTCTCATCGCTCATCTCTAGGACTTTGAAACCTGATAGGAGGAGATCCCACCTATTGGAAAGTGATATTCGGCATTGGTGGATGACATTCACATGCCCCCAGTATTTAGAAATCCAAATTTCTCCCCATTGAATGGGACGGGAGACCCGCTACAGCATGAGGACCACATTATCTTAATGTGTCGACCCATTCTGAGAACTCATGCAAAATAAGAGGTTTCCAAGATTTTGTGCCTCGTACAAACCTGAGAAGGGACAATGTTCATCTGGTACAACCAGCTACCCATTGACTACATAACTGGTTGGGAGGATCTCCGTAGGATGTTTCTACATCATTTTAACTCCACCACGCGAATGAATATTTTAACTTTACATTTCATGTGAATGAAAATTCTAAATGAGTGCATCAATGTATATGTTTCTAGGTGGAAGGGCCTCACATATTCATCTGGCATGTCACTTTCACAAGAGTAGTTGTTGAAAATGTGTGTCGGGAATGTAAAGACGTTACTGGTACCCTCTCATATCACATAGAACATCCAAATTGGATTCCAGGATTGTTATGACAAGGATAAATACCTAGAGGAATCCTTTCAACAAGCTACGTAGACATGATTGATTCCATCCAAAACTCCTCGAATAAGAGAAGACAAGGAGGAGACCACTATTGTTGCATTGGTATAGGCCCCCATGCAACTAGAGTTGTTTTTGGTATAGACACCTCAACATCCTCATCGAGGGCCTCATCCTTTGTACCAATGTTAAGTTCAGCATCCCCTACCTTAGAATCAGTTGGAGCCACTATTTAATGCCCAACCACCACCTAGGAAAGATAATCAGGTTACCCTTCCACTTCAGGTTACACCTCCTCATTAAGTCTAGCCTCCTAGAGATCATTTTACGGACTTGAGAAACTAGGTCTAGTCATTTGACGAGGCTCAGGTTCCTTGGTATTTTTGGAGTGAATTGGGTTACATAATCCTACAATTTCCAGAATAATGGATAACAAAAGATGTTGATATCATTCATCACACCACTCACTACCTCTATCACTAGTTTCTTTGGATGACTCTGAAGAAGTGATATGTGTTAAAGGACTAGCTATAGGACCAGGTTAACAACAATATAGTTTGTTTGGGCCCATCCCTGTTATAGGTGGAACATGTCTCTATGAGATGTGATAACTACAATGAGGGTGAATGAAAAATTTTCACCAGCTATGGGACTCTGATGTATGATAACTAGATGTCTTTCAAGGCAGTCACTCATGCTCAATTTTTTGATTGTTCAAATACATGTTGATGACATTATATTTGGTTCAACTCAGAAATATTTAACTAATTCCTTTGAGGATCTAATGAAATTTGAGTTTGAAATGAGTATGATGGGTGAGTTAACATTTTCCTTGGTTTTCAGATTTCTCAAAAACCAGAAGGAATATACATATCCCAACATAAGTATATTCAAGATCTTCTTAAAAAGTATGGTTATGAAAACACTAAGAGTATAAGTACTCATATTGGTTCCTAAAACAGATTTGATCTTGATGATGCTGGGAAACCAGTAGATCAGACATCCTTTAGAGGTATGATAGGAAGTCTACATTACTGAATAGCTAGTCGATCGGACTTAATGTTTTCAGTATGATTATGTTCAAGATATCAATTGAATCCTAAGGAATCTCATTGAAAGGCAGTGAAAAGAATTTTTCGCTACTTAAAAGGAACCATGGATCTAGGATTATTTTATAATTCTGGAAATGATTTTATCATAAAATGATTTTTGGATGTTGTCTTTGGTGGATGTAGAATGGGTAGAAAGAGTACATCTAGAACTTGCCATTTCTTAGGAGTTTCATTAGTTTCTTGGTCATGCAAGAAGCAACACTCAGTAACACTCTCCACTACTGAAGATGAATATGTAGCTGCTGGAAGTTGTTGTGCACAAGTGTTGTGGATGCAACACACACTCACAGACTATGGCTTGAGTTTTACTAAGACTCAAATTTTGTGTGATAACTCAAGTGTCATTTCCATTAGTAAAAATCCTGCACATCACTCCTGTGTAAAGCACATAGATATCACACATCACTTTATTAGGGATCACACACAAAAAGGAGATATAATTCTTCAGTTTCTCAGAATACAAGATCAACATGATAACATTTTCACAAAATTGTTACCCTCTAATAGATTTGAATATATCAAACAAAATTTAGGAATGATAACTGTGAGGTAATCCTTCTCCATTAACTTCTTTTTGAACAATTCTCTTTACAGTAATAAATTATTTTTCATAGGGTAGTACATTTTCTTGTTGGCATATTAAAATTTTTCATAGTCATTTTTTTAAAAAAAATATTTTGTAATTAAAATTTTCGTAGTCAATTTTTCAAACTTTTGTAAAGAAAATTTACATAATGAAAATTTTTGGAACTGGAACTTTCGTACTGAGAATTTTCATAATGAGAATTTTCATAATGAGAATTTGTGTAAAGAGAATATTCGTAATGAGAATTTTTCTAATGATAATTTTCGTATTGAGGATTTTTGTACTGCAAATTTTCATAATGAGAATTATTGTAGTGAGGATTTTCGTACTGGACTTTTTGGTACTCAAAATAATTTCAACTTTATGTTTTTCATAATGAGGGTTTCATAGTGAAAATTTTTCATCATTAAGAATATCACCTATTACAAATAAACTTCCTCGCCAATTTGAAAGGTATGATTTCTTTACTTAAGTATTCATAGTCATATTTTTCTTACTGGTATTTTACTATGAGTTTTTAAAATTTCCCGGATTCTAGTTTTCTTAAATATGATTGTTTTTTCCTAAAACGTCAAAAGATCAGATTCATGATTTCCTTGCGGAAATTATTTCAACCGTTAGATCAGATCAAAGGGTTTTCCAACCATTTTATGGTTTTTGGAAGATCAAAGGTCAACTCCATCGGCTATATAAAGGGCACCCCGATTGGTTGTCCCACATAATTTTCAAGCTCTAGTGTGTCAAAGCTCTGCATCAGTTGATAAAGATCGTTTTGAATCCTTCAGAACTCTACATTCTGAAGGTCTGTTGATGCTACTTCCCAAGATATGTCTACCTCAAATCGAATATCAAAATGGCATGTGTATAGAGAAATACTGGTTCATCCGAACTTTTTCATGTACGATTCTATAATTTCAAAGAATATGAGGCTGAATGGTTGGGATGATGAATGTGTATCCAAGACAACTGATCAAGATCCTGTCTATCTAGAGTTACATGTAGAATTCTATGAATCAGAAAGTTTTTATGAGGAAGATGGAAGAGGAATGTTTTCTTTTAGGTCTTTTGGAAAGACTTAACAACATACTTACAACAAGACGACAAGCTTGGTAGGGCTAGCATATGAAGGAGAAGCTGAATTCTGTTCACACAAACTCCTAGATTCTTAAGGTAGTTTTGTTATGGTTAAGGCCTTATAATTTCCTGGACTTGCTGATGTCAAGATAGTAAAGGTAACTCAAATATCTCATAATAATCATATTATTCAGATTTGGGTACAAGGTTTCATTGTTCTGAGAATGGGTGATAAAGATACCCTGAAGAAAAGTTACATATATTTCACAAACTTGTTGGTGAATCTAAGAAAAATAAATCTGATGAGGCATGTCCTTGTGATGATCAAGAACATCAAGTAAGGAAACTTATGATCTAAAATCATCATGTACCCTACCTTACTATCAAAGATGATAGTTCTGTGTTTAGATACTTTCAATATTTCATGTATGTCTAATGTTCAGAATTTCAAGCTTATGCTTGTCAGTGATGGAAAATTGAAAAGAAAGAATATGGATTTTTCAAAAGAAATAGGAGAGTATTATAATTTTCCAGATGAAGAGGCTGAGACCATTCTAGAAAATTTGGAGAAGGCTGAACCAGTGAAGAAAGTTACTAAGAAGAGTAAGATTAAGTAAGTGGTTGCTGAAGACAAGACCCCCAAATCTAAGGAAACCAAATATGCTCCTCCCACGCCGAAGAAATAGAGAGCATATCCATATGAGGTAGCTACTATGTGGAGAGAAGATAAGGTGAAGAGAAAGGAAGGGAATCCATAGTTCGGATTGGACCCTTCTGAGGCTAAGGCCTTAAGAGAAAAAGCATATGATGAGTTAGAAAAACATGCAAAAGATAAAAAGACGTCTAAAGCTGATCTTGTACAATCTCTATTGGGAGATACTAAAATATCCTCTGAAAAGATTCCCATTCCAGAAACAGTTGATGTCCAACCATTACCAGAGATTCCTAGGAAGAAGTACTCCACTCCGAAAAAGTCTAAGGGTAAAGAGGTAGTTGAAGATATATTAAAAGAAGCTGGTGAGAAAATAGAGGAAGTGGTTGTTGAAGAAGAAGAAGAAGAAGGAAGTGATGATCTGGATGACTTGATCAAACAAGTAGAAGATTATCAAAAAAGGATGAATCCAAAAAATTAATTACTCTGGGAAAGGTATATGAGAATGAAGGTAACAAACATGATGGTAAGGATGAAGAATAGAAAGGTAATGAATTGTCTGAGGAAGAGATCCCTGAGAAGAATTTTCATGAAAAAGGAGAAGAAAAGGAGAAAATAGATGAAGACAAGATTGTTCAACTATCAGAGAGTGAGGAAGAATCTCCAGATGATCAATCCATTCCAAAAAATGATAATGGAAAGCAAGTGCTCATGGATACACCCAAAAAAGATATCATTATAAAGAAATAAGTTGGTGGTTCTTTTATAAGGAAGCTGGTGCAAACTCAAGAAGAAAAACACCTAGGCATGTTTTCAGATTCAGATTCATCATCACAGGGTCATGACTTTGTTGTTAAATCATTGAAAAGGTTTGTGGACACCTTTCCGATTTTTACAACTATTGACTTCAGATGCCAGATGATGCAACATAGCATGAATCAGAAGACAGAATCCTCATCCATGGTGATGGATAGGTGTGTGAAAATTGAAGCTGACAATAGAAATTTTATCATGAGTTATGATTTTCATAGAAGATCTTGCATCAAAATCACCCTCTGGTCAAATATGGCGGATGATGACATAGTTGAGATTGAAAATTTTCAGAATGAGGTAAAATATGCTTTTGACACCAAGGATAACAATATTAAGAATCTTCAAGATGAGATAATCATTGAGAAGAGTTCTCAGAGTCAACAAGTGAATGGATTTAATGACAAGGTTAACACTCTTGATCAAAATTTTATAAGGGATAGTGATCTCCGGATTGAGCTCGAAAAAAGACTTGTACAGAAAGATGAGTTATTGAAGATGCAAGAAGTATCCATGAAGCTTCAAGAAGAGGTTTTGAAAGGTCAATAGGAAACGATAAAATCTTTGGAGAGGCAAGCTGAGGAGGATCAAAAAGATTTGAAGAAGCTCAAAACCTTTTTGAAGAAGCTAATCCCGATATAAATAGAGGACAAATAGACAAATCCGATCTTTTGATGAATTTATCATTCCATGTAAATTTTTTTTCAACTCTAATGAATTTTTGGTTAGTTGTATTTTTTGTTACTATGTACTAATATTTCAGGTACATTATTTCTTTTCCATTCCCTTAAATTCTTTTTGAAAATCACAAAGGGGGAGAAGGAAAAAGAACTACTCAAAAGGGGAAAAGGAAATATTTAAAATGGAGAAGGAAACATTTATATGTGAAATAACCTTAAAGTAAGGGGGAGTTCTTCCTTAATAAGTTCTTCATTCCCATGACAATGAAAACTCCACTCTGTAAATTCAGAATACAATCCTTATTGTTTCAATGCCTATAGGGTAGTTAGTTGTATTCATCATCATCTATGAACAATGGGAGATAAGATTTAATTTCAAAGTAAAATGAAAATTTTCAAAGTACTTATATCCTTTTTCGTAAGGTTGTTTGTGATTTCCAAAAATGGAAAGATTGTTGAGTCAATAAGGTTTTCCTTATGAATTTTCCATTCCTTCTTGTTTTGAAAATCACAAACAACTTATACTTAAGAAAATCTATATTTTATTTTTATAAGGAAAATTTCCTTAAGGTAATTTACCCTAACATTGATTTCCTTATAAATATCAATATTTTTCTTCAGTATAAAATCAGATTCATACCTAAAACCTCCGAATCATATAATGCTTAGATATAAAGCATTCTGTTTTAGGATCTGAATTCTGGATGTGAACTGTAATGAAGTTCCACACTGAATTCTGGTTGTGAAATGTAATGAATTTCCACTCCGAATTATGGATGTGAACTGTAATGATGTTCCACTGTGAATTCTGGTTGTGAACTATAATTAAGTTCCACTCCGAATTCTAGATACGAACTCTAATAAAGTTCCACTGCGAATTCGGGATACGAACTCTGTGAATGTTCCACTCCGAATTCTGGACTCTGAACTTCAATGAGTTCGACTCCGAACGTTTACTAGTTGGACTCCGAACATCTATGAGTTCGACTCTAAACTTCTATGATTTTGACTTATAACTTCTACAAGTTCGACTCCGAACTCTGTAAGTTCATATTCTTAACTCTGATGAAACAAGACTCTGAATTTCCTTAGAAATTCACACTCTGGATTTCTATAGAATTCAGGTTCCGAATTCCTATAAAACAGAATTCGAATATCCTTTTATTATTGAATCCGAATGCCATTTTTGTTAGACTCCAAACATTTATTTTATTACATTCCAAACTTCAGTTATACTTGTACTTATACTTGTTTTATTACAAAACGATGTCATGCTTTCAGTTACACATGTTTTTTTTGTAAAACAATGGTGTTCATTCTGTTTCTAACTAACAGTTGGTTAACTGACACATATATAGGTCCCTCCAAAATTCAAGGAGAAATATAACCGTTGGAGGGGAGAGCCGACCGTTGAAGATTCGCTTATACATAGGAGCTCATGTGAAAAGAAGCGAAAACTTTTGTAATTTTAGTGATCTGAACTTCCTGAAGTGATTTCTAGAGAGATAGGTTGTTATCAACTCTCATGCTTCGTGAAGAATGTTTGAACGACTTGTTCAAACTTTGCCTTGTGCAGACATTCTTCGTGTGACTCTGATTTTTGGTGATTACAATCGAGGGCCTCCGGTGATAGGAAGACAGAGGTTCCAACTACCTTGAAGTTGTGGGCTTACGAGGATATCAAGACAGAGATTCCGATCTACGTATCAAGGGATTTCCCTGATGTGGGTAAGACAAACTTTCTTGAAAGTATAAATCAAGGGACCTTTATCCAAGGTTGTTGGATACCCTTCTCTTTGGGTTAAAAGATTTATATCTTGTTACTTGTAGTTTTACTACTTGTTTTTCCACTGAATTTTGTATTTTAAGGAATGTATAATCTTCTTATATTTCCTTACACTTGTACTCTGATTAATTTTGATTCTATACACTTTAAGGTAGAATCTCATATTGTAAACTCTGGTTAAGTTTCAATTTCCATATCCATATTTCTGGAACTAGTTTTTCAAAATCACGTTCTAGATTTAAGAAAGTGCATATAACTAGAAGTTTTTAACTTCATACTTTGTCCCAATATTTCAATTGGTTAGAGGTGTTGTGAATTTTCTTAGTTTAACTTTGTTAAACTTATATATTTTCTTGTTTAAGGTAATTTTTAAAGTGTACAATTCACCCCCTATTTTATATTGAGCATCTACATTGTTATTTTGATCCTACAGAATGTTGACCTAGTACGAATTCTAGAAACATAGATTCCTATTTCATAGTAATACACTCTCATGTGATGCAGAAATCCTAAATTCAAAACTTTTCCCCACACTGATCATGGTTTCTGTGGGATTATGAGTTTTATTTGGGTAATACCCACATGTAGGATTTTACTACCCAATGGTCCGTGCTCTATGACCTTAAACTAGGATCCATTTTTTCATGACAAATGACGTTAAATTATGCCACCTTGTTCCATATGAAATTAAACTATAACGTCCTTACTATACGATGCTAAAACGTGTGGACCAGTCTTGTCATACAGCCTTAAACTACGACACCATCATCCTGGATGTACGATGAAAAATGGCATCGCATTGTGATGTTCACACTTGATGGGTAATAGACATGAGAATGATTCATACACCGTGTCATTTTTCAAATCCAACATACGACTTGATTCCTTCAAGGGAACCAATAATTTTCATCCGGGAATGGACATTAAAAAAATATATGCTGACAAGAGAAAAAACAAGATATATTAAATCCCTCTTTTTTATAGTGCATGGGTTAGATGAGTATAACAGAATTTCCCCTGAGATCTATTTATGTCTTGATTCCCATACATATAGGATTAATAGGACTGACCAGATCATTCATCTTCAGGCCACCCTCAACATTATTTCCTCTTTTTGGCTTTTTGAGCCTAGGTTCCCCTTTGAGAATGTGTGATGTGGTGTGGACTTCCCCTTTCCTCACTGACGTTGGGTTATGTACCACACCGCACATTTCTCCTTTCGATAGCACATGTCCTAGAAATATTTTAGATAGGATTTCATTCAAAGGAACTGCCTAACAACCTTCTCCCTTTCCATTTTGGCTCAACTACTGTCCTAGGCTAATGTTCTAGAATACATTTGATGAAACATCGAGTTAGGCCCCATGTTTTTGAACTATGGTAGTAGTTGTAAGTAGTTTTCAATCAGCATTTCATGCTACATGATATTGATATTGTGTTTTGAATACAATCAATAGTTATCCCATATTTTCATGTGACCATCCCTACAATCTGAATTTTGGGTGTGGTGATTCACATTTCTCATTCCCTTTGTTCATATTTTTTATAACACCCCTGGTGTTATCCAATTTATGTATGAGAAATACATTAAAAAAAGGAATGTTGGATACTTGGAGAACCCTATTCTATAGACACATACACCTCTTTCTCAACCCAAATACATTGGCTGGTTAATCATCAAATAGTAGACCATGAGTACTCAATGATTGGATGGAGATCTCATATTCAAAGTGAATGATTATGTGGTCGTCTGTTGTTTCTCAATTCTAGTTAGACCCATGTGATCATAGGGATTGATTATTTGTTGTTTCATGGATATAATTAAAATGAAATTATTAAAGAAAGTGTTATTTCCAGGATCTTTGTCAAAATAATCATGCACGGAGGAAATATTATTGTGAGATCATCAAAACATAGTCCTTGTGGGTTTGACCCTTCAATGAAGCATCACAAATCAACCATTCATTGTCATGTGAAGTTTAGATATTTGTTTCATTGACTGACCACCCTTTATTCCATGATGTTTTGTAGGGGGTAGTTTATTAGACCTAATCTAGAGTGGATCTTTCTTATCCCATATGTTTTCCACTTCACGAGATGCTCGCCTCATCTCCTCTTTTAGTTCTGCTAACTAGACATGTAGTTGTGATATGAGTTCTGATTAGGTGTTGGTGAATGAGGATATATCTTTCAACCATGTTTATATCCATTTTATCTTATGTTCAGCCTCCTAAAGCATTTAAATGTCGTTATACTTATTACACTACCATGTAGCATTGAAGTTATTATCACTCTTCTATACCTTCTCAGTAAGGTAATCCCATATGAGAAAATGTGGACAATGCGAATCTACCCATCTGGCACATATCTCACATAGTGGGATGCAAAGTGATCCCATCCTGATTTTCAATTATGGTTATGGGATATTGTAAGTGATGTTCTTGGTTGTCCTCAACATTTTGGAAGAATTGAGACATTGGTGTTGACCTCCCAAGCTTCCCACCCCTCTGGGTAAATCGCATCTTAACGAATGTCTATAGTATGATTCCGCTTCTCAGGAGATGTGGTATGTATCCTAAAAAATCCTTTTTGTGCCCCCCTTCCTATCGGTTCTTCCTAGTTGAAACCGCTGGGTCTACTACTACTACACCTCTTTCATTGATGGTTGGAGTTGGCCTTAGAATTAGTGACCCTGCTCCCACTATAAACCGGCCACCACGACATGCTCTTTCCGTTGTCTGACCCCATCCTCATGGTTGAGGGGGAACCCTGTCATCATCTTCGGTGTTTCTTTTCTTCATCATCTCTCCATGGTAAAATTCCTCCCATAATTTTTTCTTTCTCTTTAATTATTCCATAAGTGGCACTAGGTAGAGTAAAGTCATTCTACATCTTCCCTTATTCTCGTGTACACACGAGTCACATTTTCCTCATCACACATGGGTGATCCTCAAGATGTACCCCCAAGAAAAATTTTGGGGTTAGCTTACACAGACACTGGAACAACCTCATGAAGAGATGTAGGGTTATATGGCTCAAAAATGGGCACACAACCAACCTATTATTATATAAATCATCCTCAAATGGATATGTGATATGATAAATGCTCATGAGTACCTCTACCATCATTGTTGAATACACCCATTCCCAATGGTAAAGGGTGGAAATTGAATTATTCCACTCTCTAGACATTGTTCATCACCGCTGGTGAGGTCAAATTGACTGGTAAAATCCCCACTGCAATTGGAATGTTTGGTAATATGTTTGAATCTACAATTGAAATAGGGTATGAATATTCATAGACCCTCATGTGCACTACTATCCAGCCATACAACAAGTGAAATGGTCTGTATACATGTTGTGGATCTTTCCCCTCACTAATGTTCCAAATCACATTGTAAAAATTTTCAAACACTACGACCCCAAGATTGAAGGGATTCCCCATACCCATCATTGATGACATAATTATTGTTCCTGACCTTTCACCCATGTACGCATCCCTGACTAAAAACATCCACATTCAAATGAGTTCGTAGATGAACCCATCCAACCGGACCACATGTTTGTTCTCAGTGTTGGTGTTGTTCCCATAACTTCCATTTTTTCTTCCATGATTTATCATTCAGAACATTCCTTGTTGTGATGATCCCCTATTGGGAAGGTATGCAACTTCACATGCATCTTCCTAGGTGCCTCCTCCCCCATAGTAGGATGTTCCATTGGGAAATTTAGGAAATGTGTGAACCACCTCTTGAAGTGGGCATCCCTCATTGAATGGTAATCTTAAGAAATAACTATGCCCATTAGTACCTTCTCTATCTATGGAATTTTATGAGAATTCTCCCATGTATTCTACATGGGGATAAATTCATCGTACACTACCCCCTAGAATGGAAATACTTGACATATGGTAGAGGTCAAAAAGGATGATGATGATGGAAAGTATTGGTCCTTAATTACCCACTACTAAAAATCTCTATAATAATGTATTTAGGTTGGTAAATGTGGGATTTATAATCCCATAATTCCTAATACAGGTCTAAATGCCTTATCTCTGCTCTGAATTCGTCGCATGATGTGTATTCCCTGTAGGAAAAGGCCCAATAATCCTTGTAATTTCCATTCTGGCACATGTTCCAATTATATGTCCACCCTTTCTCCTAGTTCCCTAATCCCACTTTGATAATAATGATGTATTTTGGTGGAGATACCTCTTGTTTTAAGGCCTTCCCATCAACATTGATGACATGTTTATAAAATAAGTTAGTGGTGAGAGGTGTATGTTTTTTCCAGGTATGGCCATTGGTAGCTACGAACCACTGATATTGACATGGAATTCCCCTGAACTATAATTTTGTCTCATCTCAACTTGCATTGGGGATAGAAACTTCATCACTCATGCTTAATCTGTAAGATGACAATCTCTTACAGTGGGGGTAATCTTTTTACCCTTATGTCGGCAACTTCTTCAAGGACTCATGGTCACAATGACTCAGCAGTCATTCCCCAAGCTCTATATTGTTCATCATGTCCTCCTTTGAGAATCATTTGTAAGGACCTCTTAAATAGATTCTTTATTAGAATTTTTCAGAGACATTGGTAGTTTTTTTCTCTCTTCTACTCACAGAGAATGTCCACTAAGTAACGTTCATGGGGATGGGATCCTTAGAACCTAAATCAGAAAAATAATTCACATGGGTGATGGAACATTACAATTCAATTGATTGAGGATAAAGATTGGGGAGATAGAATGTGGACAATGTGGTAAATGACACCGAATATATAGTCGGTGGCCTTGCAAGCTTCGTGGTACCACCAGGATTCCACGATCTTTATAATGACCTCACATCATGCTCTGCATGCCCTAATTTTGATGCTTCTTAACAATCCACATGTTTTCAGTGATCTGACCTTAGCTTATGACCCTCATTTATCTTTTGTCTCATATTATGTGGGGGTTATCTGCTGGTGATAATATATATGCCCAAGATTGACCAACAATCACCAAACTGTTTGCGACAATGTTTCCTCCACATAAACCCACAGAATTACCAAAGTTCCTACCTCTTAAAGCCCCACCACAAATACTTTCATCACTATAATTGGTAAGAAACCAGAAGACATAACAATCTATGGCCACCATGACGTAGTGATGGTCACCTTCATGAGTCTGACGAGCACTACAATTATGAATAAGTAGTAACAGAAGCCTACACGAGTTTAACAGAGCAGTCTTAATTTGCGAAGCACTGTTTTCTTGATGAGAAACCCTCGAAGAATCAAAGTACCTATTTCCTTTAAATATGAATCTCCACCCCAATCCAAAATATTTATACCCTGAACCTTCTCATTCCAATTTTCCATTTCATGAATAAACCCTTTCTCCACGAACAAGTGAGAAAATGGGTCACCCAAGGTATTTGAGCATCACTAACCAACATTCCCATTTTTCGGATTTACCTTCGCTTAATGTGGGGTTTCTATTTGTGAATAAACATGGGTATCACAAAGGTAGGGGTCCCATTCAAGCACTTGGGAATTCATGTAGAATTCATACTGTGCGAATCACACTCGAAACACATGTAGAATTCATGCATCAGCAGGGTCACCACGCTTTATGAAACTCCTTCCTTCATAGAGCCTATTTCCACCACGATTCACATAGTGAATTCCATCATGAAGTTACTTCTATTTTTTAATCAATAGAGATTCATGAAACCCATATTTAAGAGGCCTTCTACTTTGCAACCCCTCTCCCATGCTTCCTTCTAGGCTTGTGCACAATGATTTATTAGTCCCCGAGCAGCGATCCAATCTATGTTTCCCTACTTTATGATTATTAATGTACGAACACTAATTACTATTTCTTCTTCTGATAGCCATGAAAATGTGGAACCATCAATTAAACACTCCTCTATCCCATTTTTCTCAAAAATATTCCGAGCCTTCCTTCCCCCAAGTGTGGGTTGGTATGAGTTATGTAAGTCCAATGAGAGAGGGTTAAGTCCTCTAAATCAGAGCTACAAGATGTTAATGTACTATATATCCACATACTCAACACATGATTTTAAGATATATATTTCCACAAGAATATAATGTCTATGTGAGCCAGGGAGGGGATTAGATTATAACCCTTCACTTCCAATATTTTCAATCCTTCGTCATTCTCCCTTCGAGATTTACTCTCATGTGCACCTCGCACAGTCACCATGTAATCCCTGAATCACTTCTTGGGATTAACTTCTATAGTATGTCCCAATATCCATCTACTTATTCCACTAACTATGATTAATACCCATTCACCACCCTTTGTGGCCGCACCATCTCCTTGGGCCACTTACCACGCATAATACCCATTCATCACCCTTCGTGGCCGTACCTTAGTGTCATGACTGTCATGTTTTATATCATATCTTGTTTTTCATGTCGAGCATGACCCATGTGGTATTAGAGTAAGAAAAAACCATGAAATCCTCTTTAGGATGCTAACAATGCATAATCCACACGACGAATTGGGCCCCTAACCATTTGTAAGACCTATTCCCATCATATCGTACAACGTAAAACTAAATCTTCCTAAACCTTGTGGATTTTATCCCTTTATTCTAAACAGGGTATATAGGAAGCCTCTCTGGGGTTTAATCCCCTCACTCCCCACAATCCAACTATTCCATGCATTTCACATTGGATCACATTCTTCCAGCATTCTGTTATACTATATGCCCCATTAAACATCATGGATTTTGATCCTTATCATCTATACATGGAACGTAGGAAGCCTCCCTGAGGTCCAATCTATACCAATGTTAAAAATTGGTACTCCCTCATAGGTATGTTCCCTCTTGATGTGATACATGCCCTTTTTTGGTGATGCATCTCCCGAATCCGCATCTATGAGTTGTTCTGACCCCCCTAAGAATCTAACCACGCATAAGCTCCACCCGACCAAACCCATCCAACCTAGAGTGTACCTCGTGTGATGGGATTCTAACCATATGTAATCTCCATCATGTCTTTGGGTCACTGTCCATTGTGTGCACCTTGATTCTGTGTTCCGTTCTAGATCTATGTAGAATTTGATCCCTGCCTTTCACATAGTGTGTGTAAGAATCCCCCCTGGGGTTCAATCACATCACCAATTCGCATCATGGTCTTACTTTTGAGATTTTTGGTCTTGGGAAGATCATGCTGCAACATAGAGGTTCCATTTCTTATGAGTCCCTATACATGAACCCATTCTCTTGAGCTGCCTCCTTAGGTGACCCAACTTTCCATTCCAGAACTACATCGACTTTGAGCCCTGCCTTTAATGCAAGTTACAAAGGAAACCTCTCTAAGGGGAAAGCCCAATAGTTCCATCTCTATGTCGGTTCCATTCCATTCATCTCAACCATTTCATAAAATCATACACCATCAATCCTAATCATACCTAGGATGCCACATCCTGGTGGGATCATTACATTCATGGGATCCTAACCATGCATAATCCCAAAAAAATTACCTCATCCAACAAATATTATCCCTCTTTTGATGAGTATGTAATCATGCATATTCCCCAACATGTCTTCAGGTCACTGTCCTTTGGGTACACCTAGATTATATGCCCCACCCCCTGAACTATGTTGGTTTTGATCCCTATCTTCTATAAATGGTACATAAGAAGCCACCCTAAGGTTCAATAATAACCAACAGTAAACCTTGGTGTCCCATTTGTTGGGACCCACCATCTCTGATCCACCATTTGTGGTGCTCATATCATCCTTCAATGTGTGAATCCTCCCCATTTGTGGGACTTTCCATACATGGTTAATCCTCATCGACAACTTGATCTATCCACATGGTAAATCATTCAGGTGATCCCTCCTTCGTATATACCCATATGATCCATACTAATTAGTGTTTTAATCTGTCTGATTCATCTATACTGGATGCTAAACTCACGTTATACCCCATTACAAAAATGGAAAACTGGGGAAAGCCTTAGTGACGTGCCTCTAGCATAATATTCCTCACAACTAACATTGTATGCATCATGATTTCTTTCCCTTGAGAAGCCCTATAATAATGTAAATCTTTGGAGTACCAAGGTTCAAGCATCTAGACATTACAACGATTCCCAACAGGACTACTTCCCATATAGAAGGTTTCTTTACATACATGACCCTTTGTAATTTCCGGACCAAAGTAGTGTAATTTACCAGTGTCCACAAAGAGATGGCACTGAAAAGGGTTTCACAAAAAACATCTCAAATCTATAAGGTAGACCCAGAATATGTGAAAAATTACGAGGAATCCAAAAAATAGGGACTAATATCAATTCATCACATTTTGATCGAGGAAATGAAATCACCTAAGTGGTGATGAATACCACCCAACAATGTAATGTGGTAATGCAGGGTACAATGCATAGCTAAGTGAATGTCAAATGCGCTAGGGTGGCATACCCCAATGAAAGCATCAGAAACAATATCTATTTTGTAACCACATCCACTTATAGTATCCATACATCGATTTATTTCCTAGAAAACCCATACAATATATGAAATACTAAAAAAATAGTTTTTATTATATACTTATCCTCGAATCCTATCATAGTTTCATGTTCCATATTATATGTTTTCTTTTTCTAGATCCCTAGGTATCTACTAAAATTTATCTAATACCAAAAATAGATACCACTACCTGAGAAACCCATAGCTGATGTCAAAATTAATATATTGTAATAGTATACAAGGAATCATATCTCGAAGAACTGAATAGTGTAATAGTATTGGTAAACTAGATATAAAAATGATTCCTATATTAAATTAAATGCACAAATTAGAACATAATTTTTTTCACAAATATCGTTATTATCTTTATCATATCCTTTAATATCATTCATAATAATCTTCCTAGATTCATGGGAAAGGAAAAAATAAAGGGCGATATCAATTAATAAGTAAGAGTTACATAAGGTGGAAGCTATAATGAGTAAAAGAAGAAAAATCAACATGAACAGGTAAATATTTGAATGAAAATGAAATTTAAATAATATCACTATCATGAATAGATAAGGAATAATAAATATATAATGGTAAAAAAATGATCTTACATTCCATTTAAATAAATTTATTATCATGGAATGATAATCCATAATCAATATCGTAGTGTAAATAACTAAAACCACATGCCATTTAATTGATAAAATAAGAGTGAATGAGTATCCAATGATAATATCATTGATAAAATATCATGGATAAATGAAATTGAATTCTTAATGATGGAAATTCTAATTTATTAGATGTCATGATCCCCTTAATCATGAAACCTATCCCATCAATACCTAGCACATGATGATTTAAAACTGATGGATAGTTATACACAAGAAATCCATTTATCTAAGACAAGCCAACTGATTTGTCTCATGAGACTAATAATGCATTGAGATGCTATCTATAATTAGGAACCACCAATATATTCTTTTTTATTTCATTACTCAAATTTTGAATATTCTTTTTAATTTATGAACTATACTCCTTATTATCAAATATCTATATTGAGTGAATGACACATATTTATCAATGTCTCCCAGTTAATCAAAAAACACTCAAAGTAAATAATCTATGTAAAAAATATATATGGTTTAGAAAATAGACATATCAATCATAAAATAATGTGGATATTTAATATAAATGTATAATTCAGTGAAAAATGATCACTCGAATGTGATTGTTTCAATTGAATTTAAAAAATCACATAAGAATGTGAGATTGTTCTATGATTTTCTACATCTTCAATATCCTTTAAATATTAACCCCATAAAGAATAAAAATGAAACAAAACATCAATAAAAAATAATAAATAAGTATCAATTTTAAATACATTAAAGGATAAGTATATACACCACATTAAAGTTTACATGTTCATATTAACAAACATATCTCCATGAAATGGAAACTGAGATGACATCTCTTACAATGATCATAACGTTGAAGTGGGAATTAAAAAATGGATTTATTATGTGTATCAAATGATAAAACACATAAAATACAATGAATAGAAAATAATATATTAAAAATTATTTTTATACGTAATATTATAATTCCAAATACAATGAATTAGTAATGCTATCCAAGGAAAATAAATTGAGTTATAAAATTATTTAGTGCTTTGTAATTTTCAATTCAGATAGCGTTAGATGATATAATTATAATTAAGACAAAAAATACCATGAAGTATTTTTTATTCATGATATTACATGAAAATGAGAATTCTATACCCCATATAGAAGTAATTGGTTGTGTAACATTACAATATGGCTCAACAAATGGAAATTTTGACGAAGACCCTTTCCCCACGAATAATTTTAATTTGAAGTGATTAAAGCTCCTGTATAATGTTTTTATAAATATTTTTACATTATTCCAAAACCATATTATATAATAATATTTTCATATATAATTATTTTATATCATTTTACCATCTGGATGTTAAAAATATTTCAATATTTTCAAAGTTTCTAGTGTTAATTTCCAGGTTTCTCATATGTGTTTTGTCATGAATATTCATGATCATGAACATTTTATATTGTTACATAATATAAATAATGATATTAATGTTATATTTATTATTTTTTTTCATTATATAAATTTTTAGAATAATTATTTCATTTTCAACATAGAGAATGGTTTAAATCACGTCATGGCGATAATTGGTCACACATATGCATGAACGATGTTATAATTTCTATAATGGTTGAAAGGGTAGTTAATTAGGTGATATATTATTTTAATAGAATCATTATAATTCACATAAATCATGTATATTCACTGAATTTATCCTCATTACAGTCCATGTAAATATAAGTTATAAATGAATCACATTTCATTGTAAGGTGATAATATTCCATACACACGAGTGACATTGTCATATCTTAAACAGAATGAAAATTAAGAATATATATGTGATACTAAAATTAAATATGTTTAATAATATAATAAATATAACATACATGAGTTAAACCAATCATTAAATCAACCCTTAAATGTGGTGATAGAAAATTAATCACAACAGTTCATGAGGCTTTAGTCCGGCAGGCACACGATTGATAGTTTCGTTTCCCATTTGATGGAAGAAAAGATAGATACAGGTCATTACCTGAAAATAATTATATATTAGTATATGTGAGATAATGTTTTATTCTATAATAATTTTTTAATATTATTTTATGGATGTTTAGGAAGAGGAAAAATAAATATTCTCATTTTAGATCGTTACATCTTTGTTAGAATAATTTTTTATTTTTACCCCAAATGAATTACTAGGATTGTTTTATGATAAAAAGAGATATATAATTTTTTAAGGGGATTAAGGTTGTATTTTGGGTAGGGATTGATTAAACTAAAGGTCATTCAATGTTTGAAGAGGGGAGGAAATTGGTTAGCCTTTTATAACTAGGCTAGAATTCACACATGGGGTTTTTGAAAAGATTAAATTACAATGACGTATTTATAAAGAATGAAGCCTTCAAAAAGAGAAATTATCGTCCTTATATATTATATGGTCCAAATATGTATTGGAAATGGTTTTTGGACATGTTTTTAGATCATTTTAACCCTTAAAATTTCAATTTATCCCCCCAGATAAATCTGTTGTTACCTTAACGACTGTATTTACTCCTTTTACTATTAATAATGGTAAAAAATAATGTTGAAAATATTAGATAAAATACAGTATTATTATAAAACACATGTAATGAATTTTTTAAAATATATTTTACCATACCAGAAGAGTCGTTTTTAAAATTATACCACAAGACTAGAAGGAAAAGCTGGTTTCCAAAGAAAACATTCTCATAGGCAGAGTGTTTTAATATTAAAATTCAATATTAAATTTATTTAAATGACATAAATTATTGAAATTGTGAATAATTAATCTCATTTTACTTTAAAACCAATTTAAAATGTAATTTTATAATTTATATTATTTAAATGAAATGGTAGATACCAATATAAATTAATAATTTTCACTATTCCTCAAAAAACGAAACATTTCAGAAAAATCCCAAAAATATACTCTAAGGAAATTTTCATATGTTTTAAAACCAATTTAAAATGTAATTTTACAATTTAAATTATTTAAATGAAATGGTAGATACCAATATAAATTAATAATTTTCACTATTCCTCAAAAAACGAATCATTTCAGAAAAATCCCAAAAATATACTCTAAGGAAATTTTCATATGTTTATTTAAAAACATAATATTATATTATCAAATAAAAATTATATAAGTATTAAAAATTAATATTATATTATGTGTGAAATGAGTGACTAAACCATCTTTTAGAAATATATATTTTTTCAAAAATCATTTCATTTCCATTCACATGCCTTTTTTTTCAAATCAATAAATAACAAGTGAATTTATTTTTCCATATTTTATGAATATAATGTTAATAATTTATTTATTAATAATAATTAATTTTATTTTAATAGATTTTATATAATGTTATAATATAATATTGTTCTTTTTGGCTCACGTTTCGTGTTCCACAATCTATCAAAGATAAATAATTTATTTATTTACAAATATATCATAGAGTGTCTCGGTATTAAATTTTAATCTATTCCTAGTGTTTCATGTGAAATATGTTGTTGAACCTAATTTTGTTGTTTTAAAATTTTGTGGTTGTATATGTAGGTAAATAACGATTTGATTTTTTTGAAAGGAAAAATTAATAATAAACTCATTAATTAAGATACCAAATTCCATTCCTTAAAATAAAAACAGTTATTCCTATTACTGATTTTATATTTATATATTATGTATAATACACCCATATAATGTAATTTTAAAATTACAAATAATTAAAAAACCAATTTTTTTCTTGAATTATCTAATTATAATTTAATATTCGTGAATAATGAAGTATAACACCATTATTCCAAAACTAACTCAAAACAGTTAAGTTTAATCACACCTAATAATGAAAAAAGACAATGAATATGAAATATAAATATATATAATAATTATAAACTGAATTTCTAAGTGGTTTATTGATATGAATATTAATTCAAATAGGTGGTTAAAATAATTTTTTTAGTATATTGAATATTGAACCACATTAGTGTAATTCAGGAATTATGTTAAGGGGGTTATTGGCATAAAACTTAATTTTTTGTTAAGTATTTCTTATTCAGTATCATGAAATTATTCATAGGGTGTGATTAATTCTAGTTAAATTCATTTTACAAATTTATATAAATTTTTATGTTTTATGTTACATAACTTATTATTTCTTTACATGGTATTTTATTCAAGGAATACCAATGTTGTAATGTAATTTGTTTACTCTACTCCCCTCATTGAGTTAGAATAATAATTACGATCATTTTATCTTTAATATTTGGTTACATACACCCTAATATTTTATTTCACTGTAAATTATATTCACTTGTATGGAAAATGAAATTATTGATTCAAATATCCTTCCTTGATGAATTTCATCCAAATAGAAGACATGTAATTTTTTGAATAATTCCCATCCTCTTTAATGATGGTATCTTATAGTTATCCATGTTTACATTTATCTCTAATTTTATCATTTATATTGGGAAACATAATTTTCTATTATCTCATGTGAACTTTATATTTTCCTTATCCTTTTCTCAAAATGATGTTTTTTAGTCTTTAAAAAATATGGGGCATTAATAAAGTTATTCAATATTTTTCCCATCCTGTCAAAATGGTTTTTGTATATTTAACACTACATTTAATTTGATAAACCTTATTTTATTTTAAGGATATATTATTGATGTCTTTTTTAAAAAAAATATTTGAAAAAGACTTCCCTTCAAAATATGAAAACATTATATAATTTTGATGTCTTTTTTTATAACATTTCTTTTTCCAAATTAAATATATTTAAAATATATTCACCTCCCCCTTTATACAGAAATCTATGTATTATTAATGGATAATTTATTGTATATTCTATTTTAAAAGTCTATTTTTCAAAATTATATATGATTTATCATTAATAAACCATTAATTACATTCAATGCATCATTATTGATTATTTTTTATATTTATTTTTAAAATTACATACATTTAATTTATCTAAATGTGAACATTCCTAAAATGAATTTTCAATGTGACTGTAACATCAACATTTAAACCATTGAAAAAAAATTATAAATAAGTTTGTATGACTTTTCTACAATTTTCTAGTTGTATCAAATAGAATTATTTTCATAGAAATTTTATTAAGAAATAACCTTCAAAATGATAGTATAAAATTGAATTCTGGGTTAATTTAATTATGTATATCAACAGTTTAATTTCATGATTTTAATTTTGGTTACACCATATATAATTGTTTTGAAACCGATTTTTATTTCCATTGGTTCTTTCTAATGTGACGATTGAATCCAATTTTCTCTCATGGGTTTCTTGATAAGTTCAATGACAGATATCACATGGCACACATACATATGGGATTTTATTATGTGATATTTGAGAACGATATCACCCTCAAATGCATTGGTTAAAGATATATATCTCATGTGATAATGGGAAATGAGTTGTGATGACTCAATCCGTAATGGGAAATTGATTTGTGATGCTTAATACACAAAGGGAAATTGGTGTGTAAATCTTGATTCACCAAGGGAAATTGGTGAGTGAAGCCTGATCTTCTTAGGTAAAGATGTTTTGATGCATACAATAATATGTTATGATTCCAATGCTAATGTTTGTTCCATATTACTATTTTATAAAAAAATATTTTATACTTTCTCATGTATTCTACTCCAGTTTTTATCCATGTTTGTTTTACTAATGTTATGTTCATTTAAATTGATTATTCTCTCATAAACTTGTACTTATATTTTTTTTCAATTATCATTATCATTGGATATATCTTATGTTTCACTTAATAATAATATGATCTCACCCTTTCTTATTGACTCTTTCCCAAGGTAATGAATATGTGTGTAACCTATGATAATTCAAGAATGGAGTCTAAAATGGTTTGTTTATAGAAAAATTTTAAAATGTTTTTTAAAATAATTTCAACTGAAATGTTACTCAATGAATCTAAATTAAAAAGGATCTATAATTTTTATGAGATTTTTTTTGAGAATTAATATGAATTTAAAATTTTTGTAAGTTTTGATAGGAGAATATCACATGGTATTAATGTTAATTTGTAAAAGTGTATTTTTTTAACATCAGACCTAGTAGTGAGGATAAGAGGTGAACCAATGAGGGTTGTGGGAACTATTTTGGGTTTTGGAATTGGGATTACAATGATGTATTTTTTAAAATTGGACACCAATTGATATGGATATTGCTGGGATGATTAGTTGGCTTATGGTTTCATAGTTTAGTGACATGTGTGAGTTGGTATCAATTATTAGAGACTGATAAGGGTCTTGAGTACCCTGGTTTATTATTTTATGGGTGTGGTATGACACAATGTAACATTAGAGGCTACTATTAGTATTTTCTAGGGTGTGTTGAGATGATGATCTATTCAATATAAATCCAGTTTTCTATGTCCTTATATGCATGTTCTAGTTTATATACTCGTTTTTGTTGATGTAATTCAATATTGGTGTGGTTTTAAAAGGAGTATTCTTACTATGAGTGAGATTATGCATGCTACACTTCTAAGAGAGAGGTAGTTTTCCCATTATGTATGATTGCTGGGTGGACCAAGAGATAGATGGCGTGACATCAGATATATTAGTTTCATTGGGAGTGAGGCAGGACAATCGATCCCTACTATGACTATGATGATAGTGGTTGGTCTATATTCAGTCTGATGGGGTACAAGATGTGATATTACACCATTATATGATTAACTACCTTGAGTGAGATTAATTTAGGGATAAGATATGATATGTATTTGTATGATGATAATTCAATATGTGGGATGGGTTTTGTGTCATAATTATCTATTGGAAGAAATTTTGGTCCCTACCTTTAATGAAAATGAGAGTATTTTTTATTTTGTTAGGTTTCTCTGTGGGATTATCCTAGTGAGTGATGCATTAATTCTTTTATGATGGTTTGTATGTGTGTTTCATTATATTTTATAAAACATTGTGTTTTTTAATTATATATTTATTGTATGGTTTATATTTTTTTTACCATTTTGTGGGACTCTGATTCAATGTTTTATTCTCACCATATATTCCTTAGGACCTCTCCAGTGGTCGGTAGAATTTGTACTACGAGGATCCACACATAAGGTCACATGGAACACAATCATAGATGGATATTTGGATCTAGGGTGATAAAAAATTCTTTAAAATCCATTATTTTAAATTAATATTTTTAAATATGGTTTCTTGGTGGTCAAAGAATGCATCATATATTATGATGGACCACTGACCGGTTCATCATAGGCACCATTCTAGTTGAAATTTCTTATTTTCGGAGCTATGAGATTTCTATTTTTTGGTTCTCACTATTTTGAAAGTGATTTTTATAAAATATTATGAGTTTACAATAGGTTTATATTTTTAATTTTTATTCTTGTCATTTTGGAAAGTGACTTACATTTAATAATCATATTAAACACATAGGATTCATTATACATTCATGTTCTTTGATGTTATGGATTTTATTCATTAATTGTTCCTTATTTGGAATTTCAAGAAACAAATTCTATATATATTTTTCCAAATAAATTATTATGGAAATTATATTTTTTATTATTTTGATTTAACTAATGAGTGGTTTTTAATGACATATAATGTAGATCCTATGGATAGTCATTCTCTAGTGATGGATATACGGTCCCATTTGCAAGGGACATATAATGACCATTAATAAGTTAGAATAGAAATTTCATGTCTATGAAATAATCTTGGTATTGGAACAGATTTCCTAGAGGAAACAAAATTTTCTACTTAATTTGTCAATAACAACATTTATGGTGTTTTTTCATAGAGAATCTTTGTGGGACTGTATTAACTGCATTTGGTGGTTAAGAAAATGACTTCACAATTCATTGGGATTTGGGATGAAATTATCTCTAACAAATTATGTATTGATGTTGAGATTTAGAGGGCAGGATTGGGTGGATGCCCAACCCTAACATTCTTACACACACATTTAGTATTGTGGTTTGAGAATGAGAAAATGGTAATAGATTTAGAACAAAACTCATGTGTCATTATATTATTCAGTTAGACCTTGAATGATGTAGATTTCATTTACTATATAATTTTATTTACTTTTAAAAATATAATGATTGGGGGGTCTGACAATGGATCTTATGATAGAAGAGATACAACTCTTTAGATAATGTTTCTAGTAGTGTGACCGGATTACATAGGATCATGAGGGCGCTATGATTTGCTGGGACCAGGTATGTATTTGAGTGAAAAACTACAAAGTGTTTCTTGGTTTATCACTATTACTTTAGAGTAGTAGTGTGATATTTAGAATAGATTTTTTGAAATGTCTTGGTCTATGAAAGAATATTTGTGTAGGGTACACACAATGCCCGGCTGAGTATCATATCAGTGAGTGGTCCATGTATGGGTTAATTGATTTTCTTTATTTTTAATAAATTCAAATGATGATGCAATGTTAGTGTCGTGGAGAAATGTTCATGACAAAAGGATACCTCAGGATTACTTAGCTATGGGATGTCTATTAGTGGTATTAGGTGACCTTTGAATTAGGTTGGAATGTCGTTGATTGGTTGACTTGAGGGTATTCCATGACATGATCAACATGGGAGATATAATAATGTGACATGATTGGGTTGGTGATTAAAGGAAAACAGAAGAGAATCCATATATTGTAGAGAGAAACATTTGATTCTAGAGAATTTGATTCTTGTTATGTTAGGAAAAGAAAGTGTTTGGTGTTTTGTGCAGGTGCTCAGGTAAGATTCATAAGATCACATATGATCATTATGTGTAGTGATGGACCGATCATGGGTCACAGATTTATGTTTTTCGTTTATTAGGGAGAATAAAATGATACCATAATGGTGGGTAGAATCATTGAAGTTGTGTGTATACAAACCTCATGTCCGAAGGTCATTTAGAAGGTGATACTAATCAGTGTATGTCTAGGAAAACATTGGGATACTAGTGTGTGGTAAGACCAATTAGAATCATGATTCATATGTAATTATAAATTTGGGGTTTATATATTGTTTTTGGTGGAGTTGTTTCACTAACATTGTTATTATTATGGTAGTCATGTTCTCTAAGATTGAGTGAGATTGGCGGTTCACGTGTGCTCTGGGTGAGAGATTGATGGACTGAGTGGACATTTGGTGATTTGACTATGGAATTTCACTAAGAGTTTGGCTAAATAATTGGTGTTGGAATTAAATGACATTATTATACCTGTAGGAGGTACGGAATCATAGTATAGAGTTTTGATAGGTACTAATTTGTGAAACAATGTATTTATAAAATAATTTAAACAGAGGATGACTGATTGTTGTTGTGGTAAATAATGTGGTGTCACGATGTGGAAAATACTTCTAAATCATTGTCGGTAACATAGTTGTTTAGTTGGTGGATGAATGAAAAATAAATTTTGGTAAGAAATTCTTTATTTAAGATAACTATTGTTTATAATCAGCAATGGTTGGTAGAGCATTGTTGAAGGGAGTAACATAAGAAACAGAATAAATTTTGTTTTACCACTTTTATGTGTTTTCAAAGATTAGTGTGGGTGAGAGCTATCATAGAGTCAGAATTGGTGGTGAGAAGGAGCCTCATCCATTGGTGAATATAATTCCTCATAAATTTGATTTATACAGATCGATCACATTCAGAATTTCATAGTTGAAGATTTTGATTCAATGGGGAATTAATAGTCATGGTATTCCAGAGATTGGAAGCAAGAACATCATGTTTTTTTCTAGGACTTATGCTAATACCGAGGAGTTTGAAATGACCCAAATATTCTCCATTAATTATTTTGATAAGGAATTATAATTTATTAATTAGTGTAGGGTCTCCTACATGAATTTGGATATATATATTTTTTCCATATTTATTATGTATGATTAAATGATAATTTTGGTAGTGGTATTAGGATAATTTAGTTCCTTTGGTGCACAAGTGACCATTGGAGAGAGGATATGGGCTTTAGTGCTGCGATTCAACAACCTATAGTAGGACACTCTACAAACTAGGAGGGGTGATGCTACGAATGGTTATAGGACAATGAAAGGAAAAATTTATAACATGACATAATTCCATGAAGGTAGAAGAGCATGAGGTTTTTTACTATGAATCAGGCTCGAATGGCCAATTTCCCTATTATGGAGTGAGTGATTTCATGAAAAGAAATTTAAGAAATTATTTTTTTGGGTTAAGGGGTCATTATTTCTGTTAAACCTGCTTTATCACTACAAGAAATTTAATATAGAAAATTTATATAACTAAAATACTCACAATTTAGGGTTTAACACTTTCACATTTTAGATTATAGGAGGATCTTGGGGAGGTCCATTTAGTCTGTTCCTCCCCATCCATCTTCCTTTTTGAATTCATAAACTAATGGGATTGATTTTTTTTCAATTTTATAGGAAATTATATAATTTATTCCATCTATTTTACATAGGTTTTTTATTTTTATTCTTTATATAATTATTTGGATGAATTCAAGTTGGGTTTTATTATTTGATTTGATAGGGTCATGTTAAAATTAGGTGGCGAAGATGAACCTTTTAGGTGTGGTTGCTATAGGACATCCATAATGGTTGATTTCATGCCATTAGGATTGGTTTCAGTGTAGTGAAGATTCAAAATGATATTTTAAGAGAAATTTATTATTTAATTTAATTTTTAAAATTTATTTTATATGAGTATAATAAATTATTTTTTTGTGTGTCATGATATAGGGGACCAAGAGCATAAACCTGCTTAGATGAGGATCAGTGGATCTTGGTGAGGGATTAAATCTATGTTTGGGTAAGTAGCATGTTTGATACAAGTCCATATGAATTTTTATTATGATGATTTCATTTTCTATATACTGCATAGGTTTGGGAAGACAATATAAATATTGGGAGTGTCTTTCGATGAGAAGATGACGTGTAATAGGGACCTAGACTTAGATAATGATCCCTTTATCACATTGAATAAATTATAATTTCTTAATAACTTTTTATACAGGGTTATGGGGTATTAATTAAGTTTACATGTCTCCTTAGATAGAACTAATTGTATAATATGGGAGATGTGGTTTCCTAGTTTTGTTACAAGATATATTGGGAAATAATGAGGATATTCGTGTATAATTTTGAATGGAGAGACATTATTATGACTCGTGAATTGTAATAACCTCCCTCCCAAGGATGTAGGTGATCCATGGAATTAGAAATGGAGTTGTAGATTACCCTTGGTACTTTACATAGGATGAGGGATAATGTTTTCTATAGGACAAGTTTCAAGGTATTCCTTAAGGGATGTGATATGGGACACTAGTGTGGGTTGATGGAACTATATTGTTGGATTGAAATTTGGTTTCCAAAGGGTTTTTTGTTTGAAATTAGACTATACCTATTGATTCCATGTTCAAGATGATCCATTGGTTTTTCATGTTAGTAAGGGCTGATGGGTGTGATCTGGTACCACAAGAAGATTCCGAGAAGGGTTTAGAGGAAAGAAGTATTTGCATTGATGGGTGAGATGTGAATGGTTGCGATGTTGGAGGCTAATCATGGTCAATACCTGGTCATGTTGAGGTAGTGAACATTATGACATGCTATGTTCCCTTTTTTTGATACATGTGTGAGCTAGTTTGTGAACTCATGTTACGTGATGAAATTTTGTGTGGGTAAAGATTCCCAAGGACTTGGCCTGCTAAAAGTGAGATATAGGTAGTTGGGATTCCTTTCGGGACATGGATTACTCGTTTTGTGTTATTCATAGTCTACCGATGAGTGATAAGCTGTGTCTTGAGTCCTATTGGAATCATTGTGAGTTAGGCGGGATGGATAGACCCCACCATGACTGAGATAGTAGTGGTTGGGATATCATGATTGAGACGGTGTCTAAGATTTTACATGATATGATCCAAGTATAGATTATCATGAATAAGATAGAGTTTAGATTTAGTTGTGACATGGAGTTGGATTATGGGACTACCATGAGTGAGATAGGATTTTTGTTGGCATGATATATTGAATTCGGTTGATGGAACCTACCATGAGTTTGATGAAATTGGTTGAGAAGTGGATGTGCGACTGATGCATCAAAAGGGTACGATTGTGATGCTTTGTATGAGACCCTACTCCAAGGGTGTAGTGGTTGAGACATGGATGATTCCCCAAAAAAAGTATCCAGGTATGTGATGATATATGTGGTATCATATAAATACATTATGCAATGGTTCCAATGAATGTATTTCATGCCATTATAGTGTCTTGGTTTGCACATGACATCCCAACATACATGTGTATCTCGTTGGGTGTCATGGAAGCATGGTTAGTGCATGATGAATCAACATGAATTAAAATCTATGTATTTAATTTCCTTTTGTACGCAAACCATTATGATGGTATAAAATAGGAACGATTTACAATACAATACAAAGTCATATATTCATACCCTAGAAGTGTGTTGTAATGTTCATGATGGTTTTTGTGACTACTTTTAGGTCAAAGAACTTGTTTTCCAGCATATTGGGAAAAACCAGCTCAATGGGTGTCTGTTATTGGGATGATTCTTGGGGATGGTAGTAGGTCCAATGTTAATTTTTTGTTCATTAGATTATTTTTTAAGTGGTATCATCCCAGTGGGAGATCTATTTTTTTTATGACTATGAGTTTTGTCTATGCATTACATTTTTTATAGTATTGTGGTTTACTGAGTATATATTCACTAATAATATACTGTGTTTGTTTTGGTTATTTATTCCTTATTCGGTGACCTTTATTTTTATAGATATTCCTCATTTTCATGGATTAGGCCCCCATTGCTAGATAAAATACTCTAGAATTCAATTTCACTCACCCAGGGTCATGTAAAACCTTGAAACAAACTACTGTTCTAGAGAAAAGTGATATATCCATACTACAAAAATGATTATTAGAAATATAATTTTTTTGGATTATTTCATGTCCTTAGAAGGGTTTTAGGTCATATTACACAATGGAATGATGATAAATAATATATATAATGTGTATTCACTGTGAATTGGCAAGAGGATGTCGAAAAAGGAGGAACACCAGATGTGTCTTGTTATTTTAAAAGAGGTATTTTTTTCAATATGTTTTGTTTGATTTTTCAAACATCTATATTAATATTGGATGTTAATTAGGTATATATTAATTTTTTTTCTAGTAGAAGTTTCAATGTTCCATTTTCAAAAATAAAAATAAAAATACGACATTTGACTTGTGCCAGATATGCACGATGGTCGACCTAATCTCCCATTTTCAGTATTAGAGTTTATCAAAGATTCATCCCTCCATAGTCTAACTTTGTTCGCTCGATTTTTTATGAGAAGACCCTTAGTTGATCTATTTGATATATTTGTGTTCTGTTCTTAGGATTTGTAAGAAAGGGAAAATGTATCTTTTTTGGATAATAGGAATATTCTGATTCGATTTTCTTTGGAGGAAGACCAGATTATGGCCTAGTCGAGGGATCCCCACCACTATAAGGACTCGCATTTCTGCCTATATCAATGGTCGTTTGATTTTCATATGAAGACAGATTCATCCTCAATGACGATTTGGGTATGTTTTCCTAATCTCCCTTTACCATTTCAAAGTCCATCAATTGTTAAAATGATTGTAAATATCCTGGGAAGATACATATGCTCTAATTTCTAGTCCAATGATGTCTATTACCTAGTTAACCCATGAGTGCGTGTAGAGGTTGACACATCAAGGGTGCCTTTAGACATTGTTTGGGTCACCCTAGATGAATAGTTCAAGTGTAAACAACCTATTGTCTATGAGTCATTGTTCAAATTTTTTCCTAACTACATGCGTCTGGGTCACTCACTAGAGAACTGCAGGAAGGGGGAATGATTACAAACATTAAAAAGAATGTTATAAATGGTGATCATTGTATTCCAAAGGGAAAAATGGAGGATGATTTATCATATTAAGGGATGGTGGGGGTGGAGTCTAACCTGAAGGTATCAAAGGTGGTGCTAGATTATTCAGAAAATCATGATGATTGTTGTCATGTCCTGAAAGAAATCTTTAATGGCTCTTTAAAGGTAGCGATCTATGAGGCGCTACTTAGGTTGTCCAGAATATTGGTCTCATCCAGGATGTCCATGACTCTGGAATAAATGCAGATGGAAATAGTCTATTATACACATGTGTAGTCAACCAGGCGAGGAAGATACAACCTCTTGTTATGTCACCTGATCCGAAAGTCAAATATATCATTAGTAGATTGATAGGTGATCTCAATGAAGTGAGAATTCCAGTTACAATGGTTCCTAATGGTAATGTAGTTTTCATGCTTGGTCTGTATGGTCTTGCAGGTGATTCCCTATCAAAAATTAATGAGTATTGTCATATTTTTTATACTACATGTGCAATCTATGATGGGGTTGAAGAAGACACAAACAAGTAGCCTGAGTTCATGGGGAATAGCTTTTAGCAGGCTAGTTATTTTGATGAAACATACAATATGTCTCTAGATGGTGATGTTGTCTAGGGTACATAGCATGGTTCTATTTTGGGTTGATGTGGGCATATACCTAAATGGGTATCTCAAATGGTTGATGATGGATGGGGTTCAGACTTTATTCGGACCACATTCCATTGTGGAATAGGTTCGATGGCCTTCTAGCGGCTGATTTGAGTTCTTATTCAGTTATCCCAGGAGTGGGAGATAGAGGTAGTATTATGGTATCCAAAGGGATTGAACATTGATGCTCGGTGGATGAGTATTCAAGTCCAAAGATGATAAGGAAGGGGAATAAATACTATTCCTCACTACCTCCTTAGTTGGAGACTCGATCTATAAATTAGAATATCTACAAGAATATGGGAAGAGAGACTCTGAACCATCAATGGCATGGGGAACATGGTGATCATTCCTTGGTTCTCCTTTTATGTTCAGATGAATAAGTGATTGAGCATTTCTTGTTTCTCAACACAACTGAGGAGGAGGCTGCTAAAATTATGGGGAGGTATATAGAGGTGTCTCTCAATGCGGAACAATTTTCATGGATTGACAGTCATGACTCAATTCTGGTAGGCGGTTTTAAAAGAGGAAGAATCAGCATTGAGGAGTACATTCTGTCTTGGGACCAGCTTTCTTTTGAGTTTAAGAAGTCGATTTTAGAGGATGTATACATACCGATTAAATCATTATAATAAAAAAAATTAGAAAATATAGTCAGGTAATATCAAGTTTCTTTTTACTGACTATGTTTAAGTTGATAGTTTTGGTCGGTTGGTTTTAGAGGATTGTTTGTGTGTGATGCCCAATCATTTGGATCTTCTTGTTGTTTGGATTTTTTAGGAAGTTTGGTGCTTGTTTTCAAAACACTACTTGGGCCAGTATGGGAAGGGGATCCGAGAATGAATTCTTCATCAGTGCATGCATTATAGATTTTGATGCTTGAGAGGGGATGATTTTTCCATCGATACCATGCCCATGCACTTCTGCGTCGTATTGCTTTCTGAAGGGTCATGTGTTCCTGAAGGCTTGTCATAATAGAACATTTGATGGGGTGGGGAAGGTCCGGTAGTTTTCTTTGGTTTTTTATTATCATCTATTATTGTTATGGGATTTTTTATACAACTTTTGTGGTTTCTCACTTTTTCCATAAAAGTGCTTTGATAATAAAAATGTAATTTTCAGTCCAAGAGACAATACCTAAAAATTTTTTATATAAAAGATGCACATGATATGGAAGTATTAAATACCTAATATAGTTCATTTAAATATGAAATATCTTCAAAAATACATCAGCAAGATACCATACGACTTTATCGAATCCATATATCAAATTACCTAATAAGGATAACCAATTATCCTCATTTTATGGGTATCAATAACTCTAATGATTCAGATATTTCCTAATAAATTTATCATATGGAAGAGAGTCTATTCACATCTCAAAAGAGTATCATGTAGGTTCTGATAATCACAACTCATTATGTGGTCTCTACACAGATACAAACAATTTTTTATATGTTTGCGCATTTCTAGAAAAATTTATACAACAACCCTAAAATTACCCTCCTACGATTTCCTGATTTATAGAAGATATCTCATAACATAAATACATAATATATTTTAGGTTTATATTTTTATATAATAAATAAAATCCTGTATATAAAATATCCCATTATTTACACATAACATATATTTCATTTAATAAGAATTGATTATTAATCATTATTTATCCTTTGAGTATATACATGGACAAATAATATTTATATAAAATAAAATTTTGGAATTAAAATTTTATCTCCTACTGAGTCAAATAGATATTTGAAGATTATTGTGTTAATAAGAAATAATTCATGGAAAATATGAAGTGGATATAATAGTTGTATTTTTTTTACAACATAAAAAATAATATTTAAAACACAAGTGTTATTTAATGATTCATTTGAGATTAAGATTATTACAATATCTATAGAATGTCTGGTGTTGATTAAAATCAGTTATTTTAGAATTTAGATTAGTTCTTGAATTTTAAAGATATGGATAAAAATAACAAAGGCCTGCTATTTTTATAGGTATTTGGGTAACTCTATATGACTTAATGTGATCCCATATAAGTACTCCAGTGGGAACTATGCAGTATTGTAGAATGTACTGTAGCGGGAACAATAGCAGGCACTGTTTGGCACTGTAGCAGCCGAGAATTTGCCCCCGTTTGGATCTTTGGGCACCCGATTTGGTCCCTGAGTCCTTTAAGGCCTTCAGACCACCCAATAATTTAGGCCAGTAAGGCCTTAGGGCCACCTCAAGGCCTTCAGGCCACCTTAACTCTAGATGAAAACCGGAAAACCTACAAGGAACAAAGCTCTACTAGAGGATGAGCAAGGAGCTTTCACTAGAGGAGAAACTACATGGATAACAAGAATGAGAGGGTATGACACCTGCCATCAGGACAATCCTGTGCATGCATGGGATAGCCTAGCCAGAGAACCATACAAAGGTGGAGATATGATTTCATGATGAAGATGATGGGGGGGAGTAGTTCCAAGAAGGTAGTATGGGTTGTATGAAATTTTTTAATCCTACAGGAAATGAATGTCTCTATGGCCTACGTACCATGTAATAATTACACCTATGATCATTGTAAGGGTTCTGCCTCACCCCTTAAAAAGTGGATTATCAAAATCCATAAAAAAATTATGGTCTTTGGGACATTAGGTATGGATGTAAAATTTTCTAGATCTGATAAGATTTTATGAAATTATTCTTCATGTATGTCTTTCATGTGAGCTTGCATCATACATTGAAAGAATATAATACTTTTATAGGATTCATGTATAAATTTTTCTAAATATTTTTATAAACTGAATAAATATGTAATTTCCAACGTAAGACATCAATGAAGGGTGTATGACTTTTTCTAACACCGTATATGACTTTACTAAGCCTTATAGGAATTATATTGGTACGTTTATGATTTTTTTCTTTATCATTTAAGAATTTTGATATGAATATATGTTTAGACATAGAATGTTTCTAAGAATTTTTCAGATTGAAAACATAAATTTTCAAAATATTTTATACATTAACGAAATATTACAAAAGATGATACTAATTTTTTTTATCATTAACCAAATATCAAAAAATTGTTTTTAATTTCATCAATCTAAGTTTCAAAGGTTTCACTCGTCAAAAGGGTTATTTTTTATGTGTTATGTATACATTAATGAACATATATAGGATATATATAAATAGATTAAATATAATGGATTTTGAGGAATATTATGCATTATATTTCTGAAACATTTAAGGTATGAGGATCACGTGATATAATTGAAGGAATTTGAAAATAAATACTTAAAATTTAGAAATTTTTAAAACAGTTGTAAAATAATTTTAGAGTGTTTGACTTATGTTTTAATTATGGTAAGAGATTAATAGGAATTTCAAGGATTAATTTAAGGAAATAATATTAACTACTATTTATTGAAAATGAAAGCATAAAATAAATAAGAAGAAGGGTTTATAAAAATTTAGAAGAAAACTAATACACTATTGTGTAAAAAAAATATTTCATTAATGATATAGATAAGTGGTGAAGAAATAATAATATGATATTTATGATTCATTGCTATGAAATAAAGTGAATAGGTAAGTAATAGACTTATAGAATTGAATATGTGGAGAATCAAAGAATCATTATTATCATTTATTAATGAGTTTTTATGAATAAATCTCTTTTTATTTAAAAAATTTTAATCATCTTTTTAAATGTATTAGATGGACATGAATTAATAGGAGATTTAGTAGGAATTAATGTTTTTTGATAACCCCTTCCAATTACAACAAATATATTAATACTAGTGGGTTTTTAAGTATTTAAATAATCTATATGATACCACACATTATCTTGTAATTTTTAGTAGTCGACCTTATAAATATAAAATGATAATTTTTCTGTGATTTTTTTGTGTCTGAAAAACTGATTCATTTATATTTTACTGTAGTTTATGGTGGGTAGAATAATAAGATCAAATAATTATAGATCACAGATTCACCCACCCCATCGTATTTTTCTATGAGATCATGTGGGAGTAGTTTAAATTGGTATAAAATTGTATCTATTCATTTAATCAACAATGTTTTTGAGTTTGAGGAAAAAGAATCAGGAACTAATTATTCTTTTTAACATTTGATAACATGTATTTATTGAATATAAATGGGACTCCAAATCTCATTAGTAATAATTATTTTAACTGGATGGAGTGGAAGTATTTATACTTTCTTATTTATTAGCTTAGATATTTCAAAAATCGATATTTATGGTTTTATCTATCATGTTGAATGTGTTTCCATGTCAATAGTAGGAAAAAATAAATTTTAAAACTGCAAATGTGATGAAAATGATATTTTGACCTCTCCTTGAGAGACAACATTTCTAAAAGTTAAAGGAATGAAAAAGATTAAAGTCATTTTGAAACTCTGTAGATTATTTATGAATGGAAAACCAAAGTGAAGAGATAAAAATTAAATATTCTGGTGTTGAAATATAATTACCTAAAAATGAAATATGATGAATATTTAGATAGGTTCTTCAATGATGTTAATGAAATTATGAATATTATCATGATAATTTTTGACAAATTGGAGGAGTCATCTATATTTGAAAATATACAATCCATATCTCCAAAAAAAATTTACACTAAAGTAGTATAATTTGATGATATATATCTATAAAAACATCCTCTAGATGATATTTATAGTTTCTTTTTTCACATAATACTATAATATTCAAAGAAACCAAAAATAAGGGAAAAGCTAATAAATAATATTCCTTTATATATGTTATGAAATAAAAATGAATGAAGGACATTTAAATTATCAAATCCAAAAATTATGTGTCAAAAGAATATGGTAAAAATGCTGATGAAATTATGTCTATTTTTTCTAGATAATATAAATAATCATTGGATAATTTAAAGGGAATCAGGCAATAAATGTTTTATGTGGATATTTTGATAACATTGTAGATAAATATCCATGTTTTAATAAATAAAAATATATCGATAGAGAAAATGAATAAATAAGAATATATAATAGGAATAAATCTCAAAATTAAAAATTCTATTTAAATAATAAATCGTATGATGTTATGTGAATATTAAAATATAAAATTCCAATCTTAGTGTGAAGGAAGTGATCATAGTGAAGTTGAAGAGGAAGCCGAGACTTCTAGTATTAAATTTTTGAAGAAGTTACTCAATACTATGTTAAATTATAAATTATTTTATATTTATGAAATTATAAACTAACTATGTTAATAATAAGAAAACAATTTATCATATACATAACAGATTTGAAATAATTTCCCATATTCATGAAATAGAGAATGAGAAGTTGAAAAGGGATGATCAATTTGCAAATAATAAGGAATATAATAATGTTAAATAAACAAATTTGATAAAATATTTTAATGATTTGAAAATTATTATTGATGTTGAGATGATCATGAAAAACAAATAGTGATGAAAAGGTGAAAAATAAGGAGGAGGAGCAGTAGCTTGTTTTACAGAAGCTGTTAAGTGTAGAAAGTAGTAAGATAAGCACAAATTACACATTTAAGATTTAAATCAATCAATTCTAGGATGTACCAGTTATAATGATGGTCGTGAATATAATTATGGAAAAAAATAAATTATTTTAATTTATACTAAAAATGTTGGTGGATGTTTTGAGTTGAAGAAATAGGAAAAGAAGACCTAGTCTATGGAAAAACAAATTGTTTCTAAAAAACATTAAACCACTAGGAAATCTAGATTAAACTAAAACACTACTAAAAATTGTGAATTTATAAATTCATATAATATTCTTAAGTCAAATAATAATATTTCAATAGTCCAAATTAATTTTTATTTGACAATTGTTCACAAATTGATGCAAAAAAGAAGAATGGGAAAAAATGTGAACATTTGGAAAAAATATATAATTTTAGTGGTAAATATGATTTTTACGGATATTTTTCCCCTATAGAGGATTTATCTACATGTTAAGATTATTTTGATTTAATTGTTAACACTCATTTCAATCTAGAATATATTTTTGGAAGAATATTTACTAAATATTGAGAATAGAATAAAACCTTTTGAAAACATTTATAAATGATTTCATATTATATGTCACTATTATAATGGTTTATTTACCTTTATTTATTTATAAATAAGTAAAAAAAGAAAATACCTATAATTCTTGAGAGAATGAGGAGATAATAAAAGAAAAATATTTTTTGGTAGATTCTTATAATAATGATTCCAAAGGGGAATGTACATGGATTTTAGATATTGTATTTACTTCATGCATGATAAGAGATTTAATGATGTTCAAGATTGTGGAATATTGAAGACAAAACGTTTGATAATTTTTTTGAATGATTGGTCACTCAATATAAAACTATTTCATTTAACATTGATTGGAAAAGAAAAGATAGAATCTAAAGAACCCTGTATATTTCCAAGCTGAGATGCAACTTGTTGTGTATTTAAAAACTCTACGATAAAGGGAATGAGGTTATTTTTAAAAAATATGGTATCTTATTAAAAATTATTTAATATGGAATGATTATAATAAGAAGATAGTAACTAGTTTGACATAATTCAGGTAAAAAATTATTAGAATTTATATTACATCATTATAAAAGAATAAAATAAATCGTGGCTTTGAAAGTATGTTAATTTTGGACAAAATAATATGCATAAACATACCCAAATATAAAATTATATTGAAATTCCCAATATAATGATATAAATGAACTGGATGCACTCTACATGATAAAAGGTGAAGATTACTAATTCAACACACAATAAAATTCAAATTCACATATCACATCCCTTGGATCTTATAAATTTATATATTTGTGGTCCCATGAATTTTTTTTCAATAAATAGAGATATTTATTTTAATCCATTTATATATGAATTTACTCATATTAAATTCGTTTTTATGAAACATAAATCATAAAAACATAAAATTATTCAAATAAGTGGAAATAAATAATGAAGTTTCTATTGGAAGGAAATCTAGATAAAAAATTATACTACGTTCACAAATGGGATTTTTAATGATTATATTGATAATAATAAAATCATTCACATGATCAGTACACCATATTCACAAAAATATGGTTTTATTGAACATCATAATAATACTCTATTATAAAGGTTTCTAAAATTGTAAATAAATAATAATAACTATCGATATTTTTATAAATAAGTTACTGGATAAGAAGTTTATAAAAAAATCACTACTTACAGAAGCCTAATTCTAATATGTCAACAATATGAGATATATTATATGAATACCCCATGTTTTTAGTACTTACTAGTATTTAGAAGTCTACATATCATGAAATTTAATGATGTTAATCTTGGGATGTTTGATAAAGGAGATATTGAGAGTATTTTCCTTGGGAATCCTCTCAATTGAAGATGATACATGTTTTTAAAAAATGATACGAGTAAGATCATTGACACTAATGATGTTAAAGTAAAAAATATTAACATAAATAATACCCATATAAATAATCATGGTCATGAAATGGTGAAGATAAACCTGATTTTGTTAAACATTGGGATAATGTCTCTGAAATTGGTAAATAATATTACGAATATCATATTATGGGTGATGATTAAAACAATTATATTGATTAGTAGAAACCTCACTCATCCCATTAAATGATTTCAATATGATTGGAGTTCAAAAAAATCTTTTTAAATCAACTGTATCAATTTCAATCAAAGATAACTTTGAGTACAACAGAACAAACTACTTTTTTCATATGTTTTAATGTGAAATTTTGAAGCATATTTGTGTTATAAATAATGGGTTGATGCCAATAATTATTAATTAGACTAGATAATAATGAATGGAACTTTAGATTTCATACCCAAACCCAGTTAAAAGATCCTCACTATAATAAAATGAGTATTCCAACAATTATTAAATTAAAATAGGACATTTGTGAGAAATAAATCAAGACTTATGGGATTGGGTCATTTTGTGGTTGAATGTTTGTAATTTAATGACACATTTTGATATTAGTTTTTCAGTAATACGTGTTTAAATTTTTATTGATTAAAATTTGTAATTATTTATGCTTCCCGGGCTATTTATTTGTGTTTTTTTTGTAAATAGAAAAATACTATTTTTGGAAATCATATAGAAATTTAATTTCTTCCCTTTAAATCACACTATAGTATTTATAACATAAAAAATTCTATTTATAGTATATTAGTTTAAATTTTATCAAATAACTCTACATATATTTTTATGGAATTCTTCTAGCTAGATCAGAATATTTCACGAACATAGTGGCACACAATTCAATGATATAGTGGATTCATCAATTTGGATCTAACATCAATGATCATTGATTGACCTCCCAAAAGACATCATTAATTCCCGAGGGAGTGAGTCAAATTAGAAATTTATATGTGTCAAAAAACATACTAACTAGTAGTCTTAGTATAGAATAAGTTCTGGGGTGATGCCACGAGGAGTATGTTGTTCTTTGGGGAGAAGAAATATGATTCTGAATCCTTTATAGGAGTTCTTACTAGCTTCTATAATGTTTGGGAGGTGTTTAACTAATTTTTTGTTTGACTTTGAGGGATTAAAGAGGGGTCGGTATGAAGTCTGAGTATCTAGAAAAAAATTGATCCTAGTTATATTCTTGGATGGTCTTAAGTTCTTGGTTTGCAAAGAAATAAATATTCACCAGTCAACCTTGGTCATGTCTTCTAGTTCTACCTAGGATGTACCTATTCCCTGGTGAAATGGCTAGCTACAGTCATAGATTCATTATGTTCATATTTTATTGTAGAAAGTTCCCTATGATAATGGTAATAATCATAGTCTAATTCAATTAAGATAGGGTCATTTTCATTATTGTCTGATGGTCATGGTATAGTATCAAAAATAGGCTTTGATAGTTAATTTATATCTGAATTACTAATCAAATTATGTTTTCCATGTTTAGAACTAGAGATATAATTAAGTGAGAAGATGCATTGAACCTTGATCACTACCCTGATGCGTTTAGCTACTCATGGTGGTAATTAATTCAAAAAAATGGGTAAAAAATCATAATTATTCTAATGGAATTGAATAAATATGTGACGAACAAGAAAGAAAACATTAAATAAAAACATACATGAAATGAACGAAATGGTAGTGAAGCAATGCGAGAATTGAAGGTGTTCACGAAAAGGAATCAATGACTCTACTATGGAAATGTAAAATAATTACAAAGAACATATATGGTTAGATTGGGAAGAAAAAAGAAATATCAAAAGGAGTCTATGAGGGAGAGAGTGCTTGTCCAAGCAAGTTTCAATGTGTTGCCGAGATGCTCCTTATATTGGAGGAAATGGTCACGATGTGTACATAATTGTCACATTGTGAACCCTTAATCTGCATTATTTCTATTAGGATCTCCAGTGTGGCATGTAGATATTCAACCAATTAATGATTTTTGACCATGGTCACATCATGTACATGATATTCACAACATGTACCCCATGTCCAACTAGTGTTTTTTAATGGATCCTCACAACTTTCTTGTCGTCTGGTTTTACTTGAGATACGATGTGTTGGAGAAATTCATGACATGAACTAGAAATTTATTTAGTCATCATGGTTGGTCTTTTCTTGGCTTCATAGCTTGATGCAGGTTGTGATCATCTAGTACACAACATGATGTTTTCCATCATAATGTGTACCTAGCCATTTATTGCAGCTTTTCTACCTTTCTTCCTTGGAATCCTATGAAGCATCGTTTCCTACAAAATTGGACATATACCATGTCAATTATCTCATACAAAAATTAAAACAATGAAAAAGAATATATTTATATATATATATAACATTTAGGCTTATCAAATCCACAGACACTTGAATCATTGCTTTTCCTTATGAAAAATATCTCAATAACAATTTCAAAATGATAATAAATTTTCAATGTAATAAATGTATATTATGTCCATGTAATTAAATTTTGTGAAAGTAGAAATGTAGTGATGTTATAGTATTAATCTGACCTATTAAATTAGTCATTCAACATAGTTTATATTTTCAAAACAAATTCTATTATTTTAGTCATAATATATCAACTATTCCTTAAGCTATATGCCCAGTTGCAATTTACGTCACCATGATTTCCTATCATCACTGAGGGTAAAATGTATGTAAGGTATGATCGTAACCTGATTCCATGTTCATAGCCATAGGTTTGCATTGGATATATCATCCCCACTGTGTAAAGACAAGTATAAAATTAATCTTGAGGACTTTTACCTATAATGTTCTGATGATTCTAAGGCCATAGGTTGGTAGGTAGAATGTAAAAATCAAGCTTTAAAGGTGGGTAATATCTAATGTAAAATCACAATTAAATACGATTAGTGTGACAAAATTCCTCCATCTGGTGAGTCAGGTACATAATCCATCTTCATATGTTGGATCCATACGTATCATAAGTAAGAAGATAAATAAATGTTTCTGTTCCTTTCCTTTTCTTTTTGCATTTTTATTTTTCTAATGATATGCCTTGGATATATCACACATTCATCACCAAACCACACATAATCCTTTGAGGGATTAATCGGAAAGGAAAATGGTGATTTGTAACCTCTTAGTAAACAACCCAAATCAATTTTTTTTCTGTTTCTTTTATATTTTTCTATGGAACATTATATGAATACAATACAACAAAAAGGTATATGGATCACAACCTAGTATTTAGGTGATATCGCCGTACATCTCTAAAAGTGAAATCATCCCATGCAGTCTAATTGCCTCCCCCCCAGTTATTCAAAAATAATATTCAATAAATTTACAAAGAGCATGGTAAGAAGGGAAATAGGCTTGAAATATATTTTCATTTAATAGGTCATTCATGTAAACTAGGGGTTAAACCTAGGATAGATGCCAGGTGGGTCTCAGTTAAAATGGATATCAAAGGCTGCCTTAATCATTTTAATGTTACACTTGTTCAGTCATCATTTTTATTATATCTCAGTGAATTTTCTAGAAGGTTCCCATGTCCTAGGTAGCTCTTAATAAATATTCATAGAAAATAAAATGAGACTGAATATTTAAAATCCTATTGGGTAATTAGATTAAAATAAAAACTGGAAATTACAAAGGGCATAAATCCAAAGTAGTGAGTTAATTAATCATAATTTCTAATATTTTAAATTTTAATTAAACATATAAATGTAGAAATCATTCTAAAATTTGAAGTAGGGGTGAAACATGGTCCTCAAAATTTATCTTCTTTATCTTTATCATTAATTTAAAAGGGCACAATTTTTTTAAAATATGCAACATGCTTATACATATGGAAAATATCTCGTAAAACTGTGAGAACAAACACAAATTCAAATGCATATTTGTGAAAATATGACAAACCCCTGCCCCCCACAGAGACATAACAGCATATCGTTTCCCCACTATCTATGAAATAATGGATGGAAGTGGTGTGGTAGTGATTTTTTATAATTCAATTGACATGATGGTAACAAAAAAATTTAAAAGGAGGGAATCAAGATCTCTGTGAGATGAAGTGGTATTCCATGGGGGTATTTGAGCTACATTAAAATTGAATTTTTATGCCCCTATAAAATATTTTAGTAAAAAAAATCGTCCACTACGGAAGAAATGTTAATCCACAGGTTTAAACATTTTAATAGCTAAAAAATAGGTAGGTGAAAAAAGAAGGAATAACATTAACTATTTTATTTATTGAATGAATGTTTGTACAAAAGTAATCCAATAAAACAATAAAGAATCCAATACTAAAAAAACTAAAAAACAACTATGGTTTGCCTCCCATAAAGCGTTAACCTTAAATTTGTCATCCAGACTTCCGTAGAGTTTAGTCGAACATAAGGACGAGGACATAACCCTCATGGAATGGTTTTTGAGAAATCTTCAACTGTTGACCATTCACATTTAATGGAGTCTCTCTATATCAATGAATTTCAATCAATCCATATAGATAAAAATGGATAACATTATAAGGACCATACAATCATGATTTCATCTTTCCTTGGAAATGTTTCAATCTTGAGAAGAATATGAGAAACCTATTCCTTGAGATGAAGGTGCATCTTGAAATTCGTCAGTCTATCCATCGTTTTGTTTTTTCCTTGTAAATTCATGTGTTCTCATATGCATCTTTCCATAATTATTATGGTGTGGTTAATTGATATATCATCTTCTCTCCTACCTTGTCCAACTCCAATGTTTTTTTATAGCCCAAAATGATCTGTGCTCTAGCTCCACCAAAATATGACATGGTTTGAAATAAACCAGTTTAAATCAGGTGGTGTTTATGGGTGTTTTATAAGTCGTTCTATACGAAAATAATGCATCGTCCAGTTTCTGAACTGAATAATTTCTTCTTATACTGAATGGTTTTTTTAGGATCTGATTTACCTCCTTATTTGACAATTCGACTTTCCCACTCATTTATGGGTGATAGGGGTTATAATATTGTAGCAGAACACATATCTTTTAATAATTTTTCACTCTGGTTGATTGTAGAAATGTGTTCTGCAATCAGTAATGAATATTCGTGGAAATTAAAAATGTTGAAACACATTTTTCTGAAGGAATTTTATTACCACAGTGGAAGCGTCATGAGTCAGTGCTTCATCTTCGAACCATTTATACACGAAGTCCACAACACCCAGAATGTATTTCTTTACATGTGACTTGGGGAATGGTCCCATAATGTTGATGCCCCAGACATTGAAAAGATAAAATTCTATCATGTGGTTCTATGGAATTCCATTTATTTTGGTGATGTTCCCTTTCCTTTGGAATATTTCATAGTGGATGAACAATATCCCGGTGTCTTGATGTAATGAGGGCCATAAAAATACACCTTGTAAGATCCTAGTCATTGTGTGCTCATGCCCATGATGTTCGCTTGTTGGAAAAGTGTGGCACATTCAGATTATATTATATACCTCTTCTTCTACAATGAAACATCTTAAAAAGCCATCATCACATCGCTTTAAAAGTAGAGATTCATCCAAAAAGTAGAGATTGGAATCTGAAAGAACATTTTTTCATTTTTCATAAGATAACTCTTGAGGGGGGAATCCAGTTACAAGAAAATTGGCTATGTCGGAAAACCATGGTTGGGTATAGATATTAAATAGGGTCTTATCAAGAAAACCTACCTCAATACCTTCTATTTTGTCTTGGATGGTGGTAAGAGGTAGTCTAGAGTGGTGATCTGTAATGACATTTTCTGTTCCCTTAATATATTTGATTATTACATTGAATTCTTGCAACAAGAAAATCTATCATGTCAACCTTGGTTTTTCATCTTTCTTGGTCATCAAGTACTAAAGGGAAGCATAATCTGTATGAACAATAAATTTTAATAGAACAAGATAAGAATTGAATTTTTCAAAGGCTTACATGATGACAAGGAGATCCTTCTCCGTGATCATAAAATTAATTCAAGCTTCTTTAAGGTGTTACTTTCAAAAAAAATTGGACAGAAGATGTTATTTGTACATTATCCCAGAATAGATTCTAGAGCAAGTTTGCTGGCATCACACATAAGTTCAAAATATTTATTCCTAGTTTGGTGAAAAGTTGACTTGAGATATCATCATGATATTTTTCAATGTATCGAAAGCTTACCGGCATTGCAGAATGAATTATAAAGGAACAAATTTTGACAATAAATGTGTCAAAGGACGTGCGACTTTAGAAAAATCTTCTATTAAGCATCTGTAGAATCCAGCATTCCTATAGAAAATTCCGATACCACTAATATTGGATAGATCAGGTAGGTATCTAATATCATTGATCTATTATAGATCTAATTTTATGCCTTATTTGGAGATTTTGTGGCTGAGTACGATTCCTCCTTTCTCTATGAAGTGTAATTTTTTCCAATTCAGCACCAAGGATTGTTCTTCATAGCATTGAGGAAATTGTTCTAGTTAACTTAGACATATATCGAATAGCCATCCATAAAATGAGAAATCATCCAAGAATTTTTCTATAAATTATTTATCCATATCATGAAATATGTGTTCCATACATCTGTGGAAATTTTTTAGAGAATTATATATACTGAAGGTCATACGTCTATAGGAAAATGTACAAAAAGAACAAGTGAAGGTGGTTTTTGTCCAATCAGCAGGGTCGAATGCAATTTGATTATATCCTAAATAGACATCCATGAAACATTAAAAATCATTCCCCAGGAGTATTTATAACATTTTATCTATAAAATTTAAGGAAAATGTAATTTTCTTATGGCTGCATTTAAAAATTCATAATCCCTGGAAACTCTCTATCAACTGATGGTGCCTGTTGAAATAAGTTCATTGTCATCAATTATTATTACTCTGAGTCATCCCTTCTTGGGAAAGACATGGAGGGGGTCACCCATTCACTATTTGATATGGGAAATATTATTACCTCATCCATGATTTCTAACACCACTTTCATGAAAACTTCCTTCATGGGTTGTGTGAGCCACCTCTATGGTTTATATTTTTGGTTTTCATCATTTTCGTGTAAAATTTTGTTAGTGAATTTAGAGGGATTTAACCATTTAATGTATTCCACTACCCCAATGATTAACTTCTTATGTCGTTTGAGGATATCAACCAATTGTTATTCTTGATCACAAGAATGTTTGGAGTCGACTATAATGGGAAAGAAGGATGATTCCCCTAGAAATGTGTACTTTAATGTACTAGGGAGTGGTTTCTGGTATAATTGAGGAGGCCGGATGATGGATAGGGTAAATTATGGAATAAAATCTCTGGTGAGAGGTTCAATAAAGTTGAATTCCTCAAAGTCATTGTATTCTTATTATTCTATATGAGTGTGTCCACATTCTTCCTTGATAGTCATATATTCTTCTCTATTTCGGCTAGATAAATGGTGTGATTGTCCCCAGTTTCATATGAGTGTTTCACAACTATAATTAATATGAAGAAAAATAGCATCCCACAATTAATATGATACTTACTTGGTTCAAATCAATTAAGGCATTTCATATTGCAAGTAATGGTCTTACAAGAATAATGGGCATGTCACCTTCTTTTTCCCTGTGCAATAGCAGAAAATTATCTGGGAAAATGATCTTGCTAAATTTTACCTATACATCTTACTGAATGCCTCAGGGGTACATAACTGAGAAATATAATAATAACAAAGTCACCCTTGTTTATTTTAGCTCGTTGAGCCCTATATTTTAAAAATTAATCATTGGCATGTGGTTAATTCTATCTAAAAGATCACAGAGTACTCTTCAAAAGTTTCATGTCACTATCACACAAGGGATTGAGAAGATTCTATGGTCTCCCATCTTCAGGGGAATTTTTGACTATAAAACTGAAGAGAATTCATCATTTAAATAAATTACACCAAGTTCTTCTATTTTTATTTTTATTGATAAAATTTCTTTGTTGAATTTGGAATAAATGGATTCTTGTATTGTTCCCCATGATTAATTTGTCTCAGTCTCAACGTTTAGTGATGAAGTGGCTGTTATTGAGGTGGGGAAACATACAGAGGTTCCTTTTACTACTTAGGTATATGTTCCGTCTGAGTTTGTACTTCTTCGTGATTTAATGTGGGATTAGAAACTAGTTGTTTTCTTGACTCTTCTTCTTGTGGACATAATTCATTGGGTTTTTGGAAGTCTATAATCATTCCTCTCCTCATCACTACTTCCTTATCTTCCTCTTGTGGGTATATATCAGTGTTACCAGGTAGATTACCAGGTAATCTCTTTGATAAGGGCTTTGAGATTTGACCAATTTTCACTTCATGGTTCCTCAGAGCCGCTTTATGGTTTTTCATATCTATCACAATGGTCTTCATTATTTGATCAATATTTTCCACATATGATTACAACAGGTTTTCTAGATCTCTTTACATAGGATCTTACTGAGGTGCATTAAATATTTGTTCCCTTTGATGGAATGGATGCGGTTGATCTTGTGGTTTTGGTATAGGGTTTATCGGAGGGTATCCAGGCGGTCCTTGAGCACTGAATTTGTTATGTCCTCCTCTTCATTTAAAATAAAACTAATTGCTCTGAGGTTGATGCTAAGTAGACCTCTTTTGATAATACTATTATTGATGAAATGGATGGTTTGGTTGATTTTAATGTATGTAATTACTATCTTTTTGTGGTTATTAATATCCAGCTTTGTAATCATGATATAGATACATGCCACCACACATCATACATGATTGTAATTCCATTACAGGGGAAAAAGGGGGTTGAGTAGTTGGTATCTAAATTGCTTGTAAGTTTTTAGTGAGCACTTCAACTTGTGCTTCTATCCTTGTGGTGACATAAATTTTCTGGATTACACTCCATGTTTGTGTATGATCACTCTACCATAGACTCGCATTGTGAGAGACTTCAACTAGAATGGCTCTTCCGGCTCCATGAATCCTGAACATAAGACCTATATCAGTGGTGGCATTGAAAAAATTATGTGTCGTTGGCTGGAGTACTTGATAGAATGTTTGGAATTGTATCCACATATCATGTCCATGATGTGGACACTTCCTCATTAATTCTTTTAAAGTGGTCTAATACTTCCCAAGAGGACTCTCCATTAGTTTGGTTGAAATTTTGAATGCATATCTAGAGCTTCCTGGTCTGGATGGGTGGAAAGTACTTGTCAAAATATTTCATGGCCATTTCTTTCTAATTAATAATTTACTCCGGATTTTCATTCATTATCTAGTCCTTGGATTCGTATCTTAAGGAAAATGGAAATACATGTAGCCTTATTTCCTCAGACGGAACACCCTGGGTGTGAAAGGAATCACATACCTCCGGGAAGATGGAAATATGTTCATTTGGATCTTCACTCTATCGACTACTAAATTTACACATGGAATAGATCATATGAATGGGTCTAGGTTTTATCTTCAATGTGTGGGATTGCATACGGAGACGAACAATAATAGGTATCGTACCATGGATTGATGGAAATAAATAGTCCATGATCGTTTTCTCCTGTATCATTATTGGGTGCTCTCCCAGAATGATTTGATGGTTGAGGTTTAGTTGGATAGGTCCCATAGGGTGGTTGACGTGCTCATCCATTTCAGACTAGTGAAGAGAAGAGATATGCCTTTAGATATCAAGATCAAAGGCCATAAGTGATTGTGCTTCAATATTCTTTGAACGAGTCAAAGGACCATGGTATATGCACATGGAGAACAAAAAAATGAAAATACACAAGGGTGTCTTAAAAAATATGGGTGAGGGAAATGTAATCCTAGATCTAGATTGGATTCGTAATCATGAAGAAACAACATGGCTTCCCTGGAAACGACGCTAAAATTTGATCGGCCACCCAAAAGGTGTCGTTAATTCCTCAGGACGCGAGTAAAATTAGTAATTAATACGTGTCCCAAACATTACTAAGTACTAAAAGGTAGTATAGTAGATGTCTAGGGTCGATCCCACGAGGAGGATGCTATTCGGTGGGGGAGAAGAAATATGGTCTTGAATCCTTTGAAGGAGTCCTTAGTAACATGACTAATGTTTGGGCGGTGTTTAACTAATTTTGGGTTTCAATTAAACTATTTAAAGAGGTGTTGAGATCATGTCTGAGTATCTAAATAAAGGTGATCCTAGTTCTAATCTTAGAAAGGTCCTAAGTTCTTAGCCTGTGAAGCCAGTGGTAGTCACTAGTCAACCTTGGTGAAATATTCTAGTTCTACCTAGAATGTAATTATTCAACGGTCAAGAGGATATCTATATTCCTAGATTCCGTACATTCAGATTCTATTATATAATGATACATAAGCTAATGGTCATAGTCATAGTTCACTTCAATTAGGATAGGTTTGTTTTCTTGATTGTTCGACGATCATGATACAGTCGCACAAATAAGGTTTGAACATTAATTTAAATATTAATTACTAATCCAAATACGTTTCCCATTTTTATAACTAGAGATATAATTATACATATAAATACATTGAACCTTTATCTATACATCCACTGTGTTTAGATACCCATGGTGGTACGTAAACCAATGAAAGGGGTGGAGGAAATTATAACTATTCAAAAGGAATTGAATAAATATGCGATGAACATGCAAGATAGATTTACATAAAACCATACATGAAAGGAACAAATTGAAAATGAAGCAATGTGGGAATTTAAGGCATTGAAGAAAATGAATCCAAGGATCTTCGATAAAAAATGTTAAATAATTAAAAATAACTATGTTGTTTAGAGAGGTAAATTGAAAGAAATATCAAAAGGAGTATAATAGGGAGAGATAGATAATCAATGCATCTTTCAATGTGTTGCTGAGGAGATCTATATATAGGCCTAAAATATCATGACATGTACTTAATCATCACATCTGGAACCCTTAATCTATATTATTTAGACCAAGATCTCTAGCGTGGCATGAATATTTTCCATCTATTAATGACATTTGACCATGGTCACATCATGTACAGGTGGTTCAGAATGTGTAGCCCATGTATAGAAGGCTATTCATATTGAATCCTCAAGGCCTTCATGGATTCTTGTTTGAAAATGGTCACGAAGTGTAGGTAGAATTCATTATGTGATCTGAAAATTTCCTCAATCATCGTGGTTGGACACAGCTTGATGCAGGCTATGATCATCAAGTACATGATGTGAACATTAACATCATGATGTGCACATGGCCTTTTATGTAGATTTTTTTCTTTTCATCCTTGGAATCTTGTGATGCTTTGTTTCCAGAATAATTCGACATCTACCACATGAATTATCCATTATATGAATGAAAAATAGGGGATTAGTGATAGAAAAATATATATAACATTTAAGCTTATAAATCATACCTTAATTTCTCCATCTATTCTTATAATTGGATATATATTTTATATTGGATAGAATAATTAAGGAATACTATTTTATTCCACTAAATATTTTAATTTATTAATCATATTAATTTCACCCATAATGAAAATAAAGTAGTTATATTTGGAAAAAAAATCAATCATTCTAATTGGTAATATTTAACACAAGACTCCCCCATGAACAAAATAAATATATTAATATATATTTTGTATACACAATTTTATTTCATAAATTAATATATAGAGAGCATCAAGTACATCGAAATCATTGATATTAATGTAGTATGAGTGTAATTAAAAATTTATAGATATGTGATGAGATATAGGAGAAGATAATATATATTTTTTAAATAAAATACATGAGGAGAAGAAAATAGATGTGGAACTCATATATTGAATGACAATGGATTACAAAAACTAATAGTTTACCAATGGGAATTCAGATAGAGAAATAAGAGGAGGATAACTATAATAGATAAGGGGGGATACATGAGGTATATATTTGAGATCATTGTATATAAATTAATGGATGATACGAACATGTGATTGTAAGGGAATTATAGGAGGTCATATTTAACTAAAACCTCCAGAGGCTATCTTGGAGTTTATTTTTCTTTTTTATATTGTTTATATATTATTGTTGATCTCCAATAGATAAAATATGAGGAAAATTAGTTTTTGTTCATTTTTATTGTAATGTGTATCGAATAATAAATGTATAATTATTTTTATAGCTTTTAATGGGTTCTAATTATTATGCATTAATTTCATGTCCCATATATATTTAGTGTAGAACAATTAATATAGTGGTTTGGTAGTATGATATAATTTCTATCATATTAAATGAGAATGACTATTTATTTTGAGTGTTATAATAACTTTATATTTTGAGTTCTGAAGTAAGGATTACACTAGGACCGTTAGGTTAGTTATTTATCTATTTATAAATATTGTTTCTAGTCGTCAACCTTCTTAGTTCACTAAATCATATAAACATTAGAAAATTTGATATAGGGTAGTAGACAGTGTCTACCAAAACTAAGGGATTAACTAGGACATATTTATGAAAATATAATGATCATCATGACTTGTTTTTTACTTTTTTTATTTCAGGGATATGAACATGAAAATTACCAATAAAATCTCATATAATATTTTTTCTTATTGTTTATATAGTTAGAATTATTAAAAAATATATTTCTATTTTAATTTATCAAATTTAATTATCCTTTTATAATAATATTTAGATGATTGAACATATAATCACATGATCCTATACAAATTAATTATAAATTGATTGACTATTTGATTATGTACATTTTTAATTTAATATACTTGTAAATAAGGAGGATTTAATTATGCCTTCAAGGCCTTATAATTTTTGGTTTCATTGTTGAGGAAAGGTACATGATATAATTTATAATTTTTTAAGACTAGTATCACCTATTACTTTTTTTTGTTTTAGATTTTTTTTATTTTTATTCTATTTTACACATGGTTCTGTTTTATTGTGTTCTAAGGTTCAAAAAAATATTAATACTTTTATTTTAATTCTAATTAAACATTAAAATCTATCACATAAGAATGAATGTATAAAAAATTGACACAATTCTATTAATGTGATTAATGAATTTAAACATGGGTACCACAACCACACTTGAGTATAGAAAATAATATCCTCATTGAGATTTAATTAAATTCAAGGAGGGGTTGAATGACCAGGAATGAATGGAAAATTAAAATAATTAATAACAATAGGTGATCAAGCAGGAATACAAGTCCATAGTTGATCCTATTGCATCTATTAATGATGAAGTTGAGGAAAAAGTTTCAAAAAAAAACACCATCATATTAGTAGAATAGAGGAAGAATAAAATAAAGAAGAAACCTATACCAATGTAGAGAAATACTCGTCAATACATTAAAATGGGAGAAAAGAAGAAAAAGAAGATGAAAATGTTGTTTAAATCCTTTAAAATATGAAAGTACACCAAAAAAAGATCTGGAGAAAATGATTCATTCCAATTAGGGACATCCATGGAACTAATTCTCCATTGACTTCAGCTGTACACTACCAAGTTTTCTATTGAATAAAAATTTATATAAGTTTCAATGAGGTGGAATAAAGTATATAAACCATACACACAAAAATGATATAATTTGGTAAATCTAATTTTTTAGCTCCATATCATGCTCTAATAACATAGTACAATGTGGTAAATTTGGGATAAATATCTTTAATAAAAGAATTTTATTAGAGGAAACACAATTTTTTATTTCTTTTTTTGTTATTATAACGTTTAGGGACATAAATTTAAGATTTTTTTTAGGATATAGTCTACAATACCCTTAATGTCTTCGAGATTTAATCAGTATAAAATTTATCCTTCCACTAATTCACTTTTATAAGTACATTATGGGAAGAAGTAACAAGGTTGAATAGTTAGGGAAAAAATTTAGGAAAAGAAAGGGAATTAATATGGATGATTTTTTCCTTAAATTCATTTACTTTTACTTGCCCACTTTATTTCAAATCTTTTTTTGATATTTGGAAGGTAAACTGCATAGACTACCTTATATTTTTTTCATCCATTTGACCTAGAATTAAAATATGACATATGAATTCGTTGATTCCATTTTTTATATTTCAATTTTATTAATATTGAGTGATTAAAATTAGTTATGGAATGATTTTATATAAACATAAGAATATTTATTTAATGTATCATGAGTATTAATGGCTACTTAATTCATGCATCTGAAATTTTCCATCCATATTTTATTCTTTTAAGTTTATAAGATCATGTGGATTAGTTTTTTTAATCATTCTATGAGTTATTTACCAATATTATATATTTCTACCCCCATGAGGTTTATAGACATATTATTTCACTTACTTATTAAGTATGTTTCTTGGTAGAATCATGGTTCAGGTTATATTCTAACAATTTTATTTTATATCATCAATGGCGTGATTTTTCATATGCAAATTAAAAATGATTGAGTCATTTTTATTGAAAATCCCTCATTCTAGCGACCCAAATTGAAATTAAATTCAATTATTCTCTTAAAATCCACGAATAACCATTGATAAGAAAGAGCCACATTACATGAAATTATTATTCTTTTTTAACCTACTTTTAGTGTATTTCATTATCTTAAATTTAGAAGGTTTTGGGGACGGATTTTTTTTGTGTAAGAGGTGATTCATATTGAGTACATATATTAGTTATTTCCTTGAATTTTGGGGCATTTAGTTATTATGATTCATTTTACATGTTATTAAATCTCTTGAAATTATTAAAATAATTATAAAAAAGATGGTTTTGTCTTGGGTTCCTCAAAAACAAACATTAGTTTAACAATGAACTTATTATATCTATTTCATTTAGTTCCACAAGGATACTATGTTAAAATGGGTTATGGATGTGATATTTTTACCACGTGTAATATTTTAAAAAAAATTATATATATTGGAAGAAAATTAAAATAAAATGGTTAATATCGTACATTATGATTTCATTAATTCAAGAGATACATTGAGTTTGGTGAAGTGGGTAACAACATTCCATTTTTGGGAAGTAAATTCATTGAGGTTTACATCTAATTATAATTAAATTAACTTTAGATATTAATATCATTTTGATCATTAAATGTCTTTAAAAATCGTTACAACATACCTAAGACATCAATGTCATTAAAAACATAATTATAATTCATCATGATTATTTTTTATTTTTGTCTCTACGGGGTGCAGATTTAAGATGAAATGTAAACCTATAGTAAAGATTATGTACATGAGGTATTGGAATTTTTTTTAAATTATTACCTTGAGTAAAGAGTAAAAAAATGTATATGAGGTAAATAAAAACAGTGAATGTCTTGTAATAATAGATTATGATATTTAATTGGATATTAGGATAAATCCTAACAATTTATAAATGGAAAACTAATGTAAATAATTAATGAATTTGTGTTAAAAGCGGGGAACATGAGAAATATTTATAGGGGAATTGTGTAGGATTGATTCCCCATTAATAATTTTTTAATATCCATACTTTAAAATTGTAGATATTGGTAACATGGTTACACTTTGAGAATTATATGTATATTTATGCTTAAGTAAAACATTGGTTTATGTATATTGATATTTGATACTCTTATTTCATGAATAAATATTTTTAAATTTTTTATAATAAATTTTGTTAATTATTTATTTTTCAATGAATAATTATTCATGGTATTATTTATATTGTGGTATGAACTGTGAAAATAATTCTGTTGGAAACTATGTGGAAATTTAGGTAATAACTACTGAATAATACTATAAAATTATTACCATAAAATAATATATTCTTAATTTTGGTGTAAAAAATTCTATGAAATTACCAAAAATATCATGGGATATATATATATATTTTATTCTCTAATCTATATATAAGAAATTCATGGTGATAGTGGGACCTAAAATAAAATCTAGGCTATATTCATCAATCAAAAACATACTAAAATAATTTGACCATAACATCTTCATCCATGGAATGAATTTGATAAGCATTTGAAAAATATAGAAGACATTAATATAATTATTTTGTTTATCTAGGTACATCACCATATCTATAATATTATGGTTCAACCATGTGGAAAACTAATTGGGATATTTTTAAATAATTTTTAAAACAATCCAATTTTTAATCACTTTCCAAATCCTAACCCATGAATATGATTAAGATATGAAGATATAATATGGATATATAAATTTATATCAATATAGGATAGGTTAAAATACAAATTAATATGGATTTCAATGCTGTTAATGTTAGATGGGTTTTATTCAAATGTCATAGTTATGAGATGAGATTTGAAAGAGTTTATAGAAATATTATAATTGAGATACATGAGGAGATAACATTTATATGTTACTCATATAATCAATAATAATGAAATAGGAATAATTTTATTTTTTTAAGGGAACTAAAAGTAAGAACTATAAAGAGGATAAATATAAGATATAAGTATAGATACATGATATATATCTTGAAGATCATTTTCTATAAAAACATTAATGTTGTGTAGATGAAATGTTAAGGGAATTCGGGGATGTTATATTTAGTTATTTATTATGACGGTTTTTTTAGTTTCTTATACATTTTTATATTATTTGTATTTTTTTGCACCAGTCATGGCTAGAATGATAGGATGGTTGGTCTATGTAATATTTTTAATGAAAATCGGATTAAATAATAAAATTAGAATACATTTTTTGGTTTTTGTGACCAGTTCTCATTATTGTAGTTCAATTTAGTACCCGTTTTTAATTTACTGTTCACTACCATTATTATAGGTGTTTGGATGTGTGATAAAATATATTTAATCTTAATTTTGAATAACCATTTCCATTGAGTGTTAAAGTACTATTTATTTTGTGTTTCGGGGTGAGGATTCCACCTTGACTACTTGGATATGTATTTCTCTTTTTTTAAATATGGTTTTTCTTTAGCCGTTATCATAGGGACCAGAATCACATCAGCTTTGAAAGAGGTGATTTGAGAGAGTGGATAGTTTCTACCCGAATGAAATTATTCACTAGGTCCTAATTTCAACAACATCATGATCAATATATCAAGTTTTTTAATTTGTTATTTCTTGATCATAAGGATGAAAATACCCAATAAAAAATCATCTTATAAGGTTCATCTATTGTAAAATATTAATTTTTCATTCCAAATATATTATTGGTCTTAATTATTATGTTGATTTATTCATCTACTCTCAACTTTATGTTATCCACCTCTTGATTACAAGAACCCATAGAAAATAATTATATATTTGATTATTAGTTGTTCTTGGAAAATATAAATTCTAACTCCGTGTCAACCCGAAGAAACTAATGACAACATCAAGTAATATCAATTTTTATTAGTTCTAATGACTAATATTAAAATAAAATTTATTCCAATTATAATATAACGTTAATTATATATCATTCTGATGGATTTCATGTTTTTCATCCTAGTGAGTAGGAATATGAGGTCTATATTATGAAAAAATATTGTTTTATTATTTGATATTATTAAAAATCAATTTTCATGTTGAATAAGAAATTATGAGGGCTAAAAAATCCCTACGGTTCTGAAACACAATATATAATACAGATGATGTGGTTGAGGACCCAATTGGAATATCTCAAGGTTGATGTTATGTTTTTAGTTCTCTTGGGCTATGATAGTAAAAGTGCTATTAATTTTTAAATTAATATTATTAAAAATTAAAGGTATAACCACATATGTATCTAACAAAAAATCATAAAATATATTATATAGATAAATGAATAAATGATAGAATTTATTTATTCCATGAATAAAATTGATAGTTTTTTCACTAAGCTGTTACCATGTATTATTTTCAAATACTGTGGTTTGAGATGGGAGTTCAGCCTCATTCATATTGAGTCTAGGGTATGGTGTTGTTATCTTCAATATCATTCTGGAATTTTATATTGTTATAAATTAGTATAAAATGTCAACATAATTATCTTCATGTCTAATCCCTTAATATTTTCACAAAGGGGGAGGAAAACTAAAGGAGGAGTTTCCAAATACACATATTTATCCTATTTAAGGTAATCATGGATTTAATTGTTGTTTAAAGGTGATGTCTCTGAATTCACCCTATGGTATGGGTTTTTGAATTCATACCAAAATATTCTAAATATTTTTAGAGAAAAAAATGTAGGAATATTTTGAAAATAAGTTCAATGAATTTTAAGGAATAATGGAACATTCATTGGAAAAAATGAAAGTAGATATGCTCTCATAAACAAAGACAACATGATATTATTATGATGTTACAAGTGGAATTCTTAACTATGAATATTTTAATGTAAATCAATATTTTTATAGTAAACAAGGCCATATAATTCATTTATCATATTTACTGAACTGGCTTCAGTCAATTTGGATTCAAATTTTTGGATGATAATTTATTTATAATGGGTTTGAGTTTGAAATTGAATTATGTTATTCATCTTCCGAAATTAGAAAGGGGATATTGTTGAGGCCCATACCTATATGGAATATTACTTTGTTCTTGAAAGTAGAAACAAGGAGAAATTGAATTGGATATTATGGTTTCCTATTATATTTTTGTCAACACATAAATCACGTTCAAAATGACGTGGTCGATGATAGTAATTGGTCGGAGGGGAATCACAAGAGGGGGTGAATTGAGTTCCTACTTAAAGTTTTTGTTATAAAACTAATTTTAAAAGAATACCACAATTTAAAAACAGACCAGTTATGTAATGTAATTTAGTGTAGATGCAAATTTTTAGTTAGTCAATAGGTTTCACAATGGTTGATTAGTCCTCAGTTGAATTGGTTTAAAAACACTTCTTCAAATTTAGGAACAAGTTTACTGAATTCTACATATACACACACTATCCAAAATTAACTAACAATGAAAATGCCAAATAGTTTAATGTTTTAGAAAATACAAGAAGTGGAAAATAGATTATAACAAAATATAGTGCCCATTGATGTAAAATAAGAGGTTTAGTCTCAATCTAAGACTTAATACTCTCTATTTAGTAGTCACCTTCCATCAAGTAGTTTTTATTAGCAATAAACATGACACACATGTTGTATCTGGCTTTACTACAGTTTTCACAAACTATCCAGGGTTCACAATCTCGACCACTATTCTTCATGGGAAAGACAAAAAATATAGACCACACACGGTCTCTTCCACAGTTTTACATGGGCTCAAAATGTATGTGAGGTTCGATGTAGGGATATTCAATATCCTCCAGTTCTAGGACATGATAAGTGTGTAATGCAGAAAGACACACTTCTCAATAATGTAAAAAGAAGAAACAAAATAGAGAAATTATGATGATATAAAGATTATAAGGCTATCTTTTTTTGAAGTTTAGCTCTTGACTCATTTAAGTGAAGAAATTGAAGATTGAGTCTATCTATGGAAGTTCTCTCCAAAACAGAGTGTCGCGACTCCAGGTACAAGATTTCAAGAATTGTGTGTTCTACTTCTATAGTTAATTGAATGTTTATGAGACACAGAAGGAAGCCTCAAGTTGTTTTCCTGAAATGATATTTTTTAAGTAATTGGGACTCACCGTGAATGTCCTCGAATGTTTCATCCTTGTTCTTTAGTAATTTTTTCCTCGTGCATTTAACTTATGCACTTTTGTTTCTTAGTGCCTCTATATATCTTTCGTCCTTAGTATTTTTCATTCATATATGAGGTCTGATAATAGGAGTAAGTACAACACGTGAAATTTTTCTTGTACCTAGTACTATCATGATATGGTCTCCTGATATGTCTACAATAAGTATTAATTATGTCAGAAGCATTAATGTTAGCAAATATGCCCGTTAGAAAAATATCAATAATTTGAAAAAGTAAGGGTATTGGTAGAATTCTAATGGTAGCCTTTGCATTGAAATTATTTAATTGTAGGTGAACATTGGAAACCTCCAACTGTAACCTTCCATCGGAAACCATTAGTAGTAGGCTTACATTAGTGACCTTTGTATTGGGGACCATGTATCGATGACCGTGTATCAGTGAACTTGTATCGGTGACCCTGTATCAGTGACCTTGTATCAGCGACTGTGTATCAGTGACCTTGTATCGGTGACCCTGTATCAGTGACGGTGTATCGGTGACCTTGTATCAGTGACCTTGTATCGGTGACCTTGTATCGGTGACCTTGTATCGATGACCTTGTATCCATGACCTTGTATTGGTGGCCTTGTATCGGTGGCCTTGTTCTTAGATAAATTTTTCACTGTATGCTTAACTAATCAAGCAGTAAGATTGACAGTATATGAATATTACTCAATTGAAACAAGAAACATTAATGCAATATAATTAACATAGAATGAAAACATGGATATAACATAAATGAACCATGATTTGGGATTATCAAAATATGTGAGTCCAACAATCTACCCCTTTTATTAATCACAAATTATGTCATTGAATATTTTGGTTTAAGAGTTTTGAATCAATGTTAAACACATCTGCTCATTTTATCAATGATGTGAGCATTCTAAAATTATATGTTGAACACAACATTTAATCCAGGACATATATATACACATATAAACACTTCTCCCCATTTTTAATTCACAAAAAGGGATATATTACAAAAAGTGGAAAAAGAGTTCTTGAATTCATAAAATAGGTGTATAATAGACAAATAGTATAAACCAATCCCTATCTGTTATGCCATTCCACACTCAATCCACATAAGAGGTGTCAAATGGAGCTTTGTATTTGGAAGCTAAGGAAGCATGTTCTGAAGGGGGATGGATAGGTCAAGGGATGACAGTGAGTAGTGTAGGAGGACCATCCACTGAGGCATCAACAGACCTATAGTGAGTAGATATCTGAGTAATCATTGTGGTGATACTTCAGATTTCCAAGGCAGGAGTCATCAAAGGAGCACTACTGGTGGAACCTGAGGCAGCTAAAGGAGTAGGAAAATAAGGAGGAACAATTATGGTTGTGGAGTCCACATAGAAGAAAGGTAACAAAATATTCCGAAAGTCCATAATAATGCTTCCACCTCTTTCCATAGAAGAGATGAAGTCATATCTGTTTTCCATGAATCTCTCTAGGGCTGGAGTTGACTCTCTAAGTTTTCTCATTTGATCCGTAAATGCATAAGTGATAGGATGGATTCTTAGATTTTCCAAAATCACCATAAAGTGACCAGCCATCTGATTCTTAGTGTATAACACTTTTTAATAGAAGTCAACTTAATCCTTGATGGCCTTCTGATCTTGAGCAGCTATATTTAAATAATTTCCCACAAGGTTATGAATTTCCCTAGTAATGGAAATGACCTGAGAGTATGAGGTACTAGCACCAGATAACTTTTCCACTTCTTCTTCATCAACAGTCCTGAAGGATTCAATGTCAACTGGAGGAGAGTTTGAAGAAGAGGCAGATGCACCCAGAGGTTCCATAGAGAAAGCCACAGTCTCCTTAAATGATTTGGTTATCCCACTAATCAATCTTTTTACATCATCATATTGGCCTTTCATATGTGTTTCCATAGACTTCTTAAAATCCTCAAACACTATGACTATTTGCTAAACCACACTGTTAACATATCTATAGTCCCTATCCACCTAAGCTCTTGAATCCATATATGCATCTAAGCTGGGAATTGATTGTTTTAATGATTCCATAGACACTTGCAAATTTCTTACCTGATTCTGACATTCCTTGACCTCATGTAACACAGCTGAGTAAGAGGTAGAGACTATCCTTTTCACTACAGATGTCATGATTCCTTGATTGTGATATATTTTTCTTGCTATCTCAGTGGTTTGCTCATCAATATGCCTCTTCAAGTCTGATTTCAAAGAATCCAATTCATCCTTCTTTACATAATATTGAGGCAACAGAACCAATGGTTGCACAATGGTAGTTTTTGAGACAGTAGGAATTGGAGGACTTCTAATATGATGGTCATCTTATGAATCTACATAATCTACGCCTAAATCTACAAAACCAAGAGCTTATGTATAGTCCTCTATCTCAAGAGAAACATCAATTGACCTTGTAGATAAAGGTTCCTCCCACACACTTGGTGCAATCTCCTGATCAGCCACATCTATCTCCATCAAACCTACTTGATAAACTTCATTAACAGGTAGGTCAACTGTCACTTCCTCAATAGAATCTTCAATGACTTCCAAAACAAGTCCTGCTTCAAATGAATTAGAGACTTCTTGATATTTACATTCTACCCTTTTTGTATGTCATATTAACAGACGGAGACAAAAAATTTCCTCTTCAAATTCAGCAGTATCTATCTCAAAGTAATATTGACTTGAATCAATGTTTGCATCCTCATCTGAGGTATCACTGGTGTCTCTTAAGACATTTTCATCTCCTTTTTTTCACTTGTTTCATCATCATTGTACCTTAGGAAAGTATCCCTTCTAGGGAATATCTTTGGTGGGATAGGCTCACCAAAAGGATACAGTATTAACACGGGGATTTTAGGGAAGGTTAGGATCACTCCTATCATATATAAGAGAATCATCTCCTTCTTTCACAACAACAACCTCTTCTTCTTCATTTGAATAAGGTGGCTCTACTTCACAAAAAATAAGATCAGGTCCTTCCTTATTTTTAGGACTAGAAGGATTGGAAAAATGGTTAAACTATTCATACATCTTAGCATGATCATTCACCCATAACCTCAAACATCGATTTCAGTTGATCATCGTCATCTTGCAAATCACATTGATGATGAAATGGTAATTTTTCACAACAATAGTTTCCTCATTAGCTCCAGCAACTCCTTTCACTTTCAACATAAGAGATATCAACGTAGTGTAAAATAGGGTATTAGATTTAGAACTTGGTTTGGTCATATATTCTAGTTGAATCATCAACAGCCTACATAATTTTTCTTTTATTCATGCTTTAACAGACACTAGAGAAAGATATTTTGAAACATTAAAGTTGAAAACTCCCCACTCCTATGACCTAAAACTTGTTGGATAATCATGAAACACAATTTATCTTCTCCTACCATTTCAATAGAAATGACTTTCCAAGGAATTAAATTACCTGTAAATTCAGATAATGCTTCTTCATAGCTGAAGAACTCACTAGTGGGAGGTACTGCTTTGGAGTAATAATCACAAATCCCTTCATGTGGAACCCTCAATTAGTCAGTCCACTCATTAGAGGAGAAACTCAAACTTACTCCATTTACTCTAGAATCCATCCGGTGCTCATACACAGACTGCTCAAACATGAGATATTCATAAAATTACATCACTAGATTTGGGTAATAGGGTCCATTATTGATTTCAAAACACTCAACCCAACCCTGGGAATCATGTTCCTTCTATACTAAAGACCGACTCAATAGCAGCCACTCTAAAATTAACTCATTCTCAACCACTATTTCCTTCTTTGATAAATGTGGGTTAAGAACATTTTACACTGTCAGGAATCCACTACTCGACTCATCTCTTGGTATCATAGGATCCGACACATCTCCTTGATCAGTAACCGATGACCTTTTGAATCTTTCCATTAACCTGGAGTGGTTCAAGGTTTTAGTAGAGGATCAGGTTCTAAGATTGTGGAGAAAAAGGTTCGGGAGAGGGTTTGATGTGGACCGAAATATGATCTATCTTTTATTTTTATCATTTAGGGATCAAAAAATGAAACAGATAAAATAAATAATTAAAATGTTGAAAACGTTTCATATTCCAGCTGAGAACACAAAAGCGCAAAGTCTCAGACTCAAGTCACCTATTGGTTAGGAGGTGTCAGTATGGTCTAACGATCAGGTTCTATCGGTAAGGTCTAATGGAGAGGTCATGTCGGTAAGGTCTAATGGTGAGGTCCTGTTAGTAAGGTCTAACGGTGAGGTCCTATAATCAACATTTTATCATACCTTACTCATGTTTGATGTAATTTAACCTCTCAAGAATTAAAGGCTTTGTGAATATATCCTCTAATTGGTGTTCAATACCAATGAATTGAAGAGTGATATCACCTCTTTGAAAATGATCGCTCAAGAAGTGATGTATTATATCAATATTATTTTCCTAGATTGAGACACTGGATTTTTATATAGTTTAATAGAAATTATGTTTTCATAGTATATAAAGACATGTTTGAATTGATATCCATAGTCTAGTAAACTGTTTTTCATCCACAGAATGTGAGCACAACAACTACCTGAAGCTATATATTCAGCCTCTGCAGTAGATAATGCAACAGAATTCTATTTCATACAACACAATAATAATAATAATGACATTCCTAAAATGTGACATGTTCTAGAAGTGCTTTTTTTGTCTAACTTACAACTTCAAAGTCATCATCTGAATAACTTATTAAATATAACGATTTTCCTCTTGGATAAAATAGTCCCATATTTATAGTATACTTGGGATATTTAAAAATCCTATTAACAACATTTTAGTGAAACTCTTTAAGATTGGATTGTAAATGAGCACACATGCATACACTGAACATAATGTCAACTCTGCTTGTAGTAAGATAGAGCAGACTCTCAATCATACCTCGGTAATTGGATTGATCCACTGATTCACCATTTTCATCAGTATCCAACTTGCAAGTGGTACTCACAGGTGTATCACTACCTTTACTGTTATCCAAACCAAAACATTTCAAAAGATCCTCAGTATTTTTACTTTTATTTAAAATTATACCATTTTTATTTGGAAAATTTTGAAATCCAAGAAAATATTTTAGTTCCCCCATTAGACTCATTTCAAATTCATCTTGCTTTACTTTTGAAAAATCAGTACAGAGAGAGTTTTTTGAGGATCCAAAAATTATATCATCTACATAATTTTATACAATTAAAACATCATTGGAAATTCATTAAAAATAAGTAGTAGGATCCTATATTCCTTTAGTAAAACCTTTTAAAATAAGAAAGTTACTAAGTCTATCATACAAAGCTCTGGGAGCTTGTTTTATACCATATGAGACTTTTGACAGTTTAAAAACATGATTTGGAAAATGGGGATTTATAAATCTAGGTGGCTGTTCAACAAAAACATCCTCAACTATATACCCATTTAGAAAATCACTTTTAACATTCATTTGATAAAGGTTAATATATAGATGAGCTGCATAGGCAAGTAGTATCCTAATGGCCTCTAACCTTGCTATAGGTAAAAAGGTCTCCTCATAGTATATTCCTTCCTCTTGACTATACCCACTACTGGAAAATGGACATATCCCTATGGTTTTCTCCAAAACTGTGGGGATAGACCCCCCCCCCCATACCCACGGTTTTGGAAAACCGTGGGTATAGGTGTCTATTAAAGAACTATACCCATGGTTTTCAAAAACCGTGGGTATAGGGGGGGTCTATCCCCATGTTTTTCCCAAATCGTGGGGATCGGTCCTGAAAAGTGACCTATACCCACGGTTTCCCAAAACCGTGGGGATAGGTCTAGGATATAATTCCTATACCCATGGTTATGAAAAACCGTGGGTAAAAGTCTATCCCCATGGTTTTGAAACCGTGGGTAAAAGCCGTTGACACCGTGACAATTTGATATGTTTCGGTGACATGGTGACAGGACAACTATACCCACGGTTTTGGAAAACCGTGGGTATAGGATGGGGACCTATCCCGACGTCGTTCCAGCCCACGGTTCCCAAAACCGTGGGGATAGGCTATACCCACAGTTTTGGGGGCAATACCCACGGTTTTGAACCGTGGGTATAGGCCGTTTTTCCAGTAGTGACCCTTGTTCAACAAACCTAGATTTGTTTCTAACTATATTCCTAGATTCATCAACTTTATTTCTAAACACCCATTTAGTGCATATGGTCAAGGTGTCTTTAGGTCTGTCCACTAATTCCCAAACTTTGTTTCTTTCTGTTAGGTCCACAAGGCTGAATAACCTGAGAGGGGGGGGGGGGAATTAGGGCATGACTAATTTAAAATTAACGCCCGTTCTGATCTTTTTTCGCTGTTAAGAAAAACACTCTTCTCTCTCTTTTTTGTTGCACAAAGTAAATAGAAAGTAAAGCATGCACATGACACAACAATTTTAATTGGTTCACCGCAAAGGGATACTTCCAAGGAGCATACGCTGAAAAGTTTTCGTTTGTACCAAATTACACTAAACTTCACTAGCTGTGGATTACAAGGTTCGGGCTAGATCACTTCTAATCCAAGGCTCACTGCCTTTACAAGTTTAGGGTCAGCTCCCTGCTTTCCCAAGGGTCACTCCCTATTTCTCTCTCTCTGGCTCACTTCTAGTGGAGAGGATCACCTTCTTCTTCTTCCTTTGCTCACTACTCTAGAAAGGATCCACTCACGATTTATAGACCTGTAGTTCTCTTCATTTTCATTAAGGAATGCATCTTCGTATGTATGTAGATGCTCTGTTGAAGTCCAACTTTCACCCATAGATGAATATCTCTTTACACCGAAGGTATCGGGCAATCTTCTAGCTTCCACGCAGCCCATAAATCACTACTGGAAATAAACCTTACTTGGCGCGCAAGTCAATCTCGGCGTTCAAGTATCGATGCGCAATTCACAAAAGGCGCGCAAGTCCTCCTCAGACACATGCACGACTCATGCTTCCTCAACTCCAAACTAGCGCAACTCTCTTCCTTTTACACCCAAACCAATATTGGCGCACAACTGCCAACCGGCGCGCAACTTATCACACTGGCGCGCAACTTCACTTGCGTGACCCACACACCACTTGCGCGACCACCACACCTACATGATGAGAGCTCTGATTTCTCAATTTGTTGAACTCTGGTAAAGAATGAAGACGGGTGGTCCTATATTTATAGTTATTTGGTCACCCCTGCGCGACGGCGCAAAACTCTCCCATCGGCGCGCAAGTCTTAACTTGCAGGTCTCATCCCCTGCAAGTCACTTGCGCGACCCAATTCCAAACTTGCGCGAACCTCTTTCCTTTGCCATATTTTGATCTTCTGATCTTGAAAAACCATCGGCGCGCAAGTTCTCAAGCTTCCAATGTATTGGCGTGCAAGTATCTTTCTCGGCGCGCAAGTCACCTGCACGACCTCACCAAAACATGCGTGAACCTTATCCCTTTGTCATATTTTGATGATCTGATATTGAAAAACGTATGTTATGAAAGTTTCCAAGCCTTCAAGTACACGGTGCAAATGTTCCTTTGTATGTCATTGTTTTTCTTTGTCAACAATCACTACTCAGATGTCCACTTTGTTAACAAAAAAAATTACCTCAAAAATACTTCAATGATTACTTGAGGGATTTTTTCCCAACAATCTCCCCCTTTGGGTTTGTTGACAACTCTTCTATAAAAATATGCATCATTATTTATTCATCCACCATTTTCCTTTTGCGATTCTGATAGTGATCAAGGATTTACTCAACACATACCCTAACCCCACATGAGAAATGCTCGGCGTGAGAAACAAGAGTAAATGAAAAGATCATCAATGAATCACATCATATCTAACTCCCACTGTTGACAACAAACTGATACCAATTTGTACTAAACTAATACCAATTGTTAATGGGCTTGTTGGAAGACCAATGTTTGGTATGGAAAGATTTTCTTACCACTCTCAAACACCACTATTCTGCTTTTATCATGATCCTCAGCTGTCATGAAATCTATTCTTTGATCGATCACTTCTAGCATCGTCAGATTTAATATGCTCCCCCTTTCTCATTGCACCCCCCCTATCTGGCTGCTCCATCTGTCAGCTTCTCCCCATATCATTCGTGATTTATCAAATCTTCACACTATCTCCCCCTTTAACAAACACTATTTTATCCCTCTTTTTCAACGAACCCAAAGGCCACTCTTTTCTAGTCTGTAACAGAGCAGAGAACACATATCAGCACATTAGGAAAAACACATCATACCTCGGGGAGAGGGGGAGGGGGTTCCACATCCACATGCTTTTAAGTGCGGGGAGTCGACTGAACTCCCAGATCCAGACGATGCCTTTCAAATGCTTTCTTGGGTAATCCCTTTCTCAGAATATCTGCAACATGTAACTCTGTAAGAACATATTCCAACTTCACAAGACCTTACTCCACTTTCTCATTGATAAAATGATATTTGATCTCAATGTGCTTTGTCCTTGTGTGATGAACTGGATTTTTGCTAAGATTGATAGAACCTGAGATATCACACCGGATTCCGATCAGAGACTTAACTTCAACTCCCATATCGTCAAGTTGTTGCTTCATCCATAATAACTATGTGCATGTTTGAATGTCCGCAATATAATCAGCTTCTGCAGTGCTTAATGAAATGATATCCTCCTTCTTGGTTAACCAATAAATACATAGTATGCTAAGATAGAATGCACCCCCATATGTTGATTTCTTGTCATCCGATGAACCAGCCCATTCTGCATCAGTATATCCCCAATAACGCTGTCTGAGATTTGTCGTTATATGTCAAGCTGAATTCCATTGTTCCCTTGATATAGTGAAGTATTATTTTCACTACGAGCATGTGACTTTACTTGGGATTACTCTGATATCTCACTACTTGGCATGTGGAAAAAAACAATATCAGTCCTTGTCGCAGTCAAGTACAACAAAATTCCAATAATTTTCCTATATTCCGTAATATTAACGGCCTTGCCATCCTCATCTTTTGATAATTTCTTCAGGGTAGCAATCGAAGTCTTCATCTCCTTTGAATTGTCCATTCAAAACCTTCTTAGAACCTCCTTGGCATATTTGGACTGAGAAATCAAAGTTCCATTACTTCCTTGTGTCACCTGTAAACCAAGGAAAAATATTAGCTCTCCAATCATTGACATTTAAAACTCATCTTTCATGAATTCGGAGAACTGTCTGCATTGAGCATCATCTGCTCCGCCAAATATTATGTCGTCGGCATAGACCATTACCGTCATCCTTTGATTACTGTCATTGCTAAAATAAATATTGTAATCAACTACCCCACGCTGGAAACCAATCTTCTTCTAGTATTGATCAAGTATTGAGTACCATGCTCTTGGTGCTTGTTTCAGTCCATACAATGCCTTCTTTAGCCTAAAAACATTATTCTCATCCTCATGAATGAGAAAACCATATGGTTTTTCATTATACACCTCCTCTTCAAAAAAACCATTAAGAATGCAGATTTGACATCCATCTGGAACACATTGAACATTCTTTGCACTACTATAGCCAAAAATAATTTGATTGTCTCCAGCCTTGCAACCGGTTAAAATGTCTCATTAACATCTATACCCTCAATATAGGAGTATCCCTTGCAAACTAGCCGTGCTTTGTTCTGATTCACTATTCCATCTTCATTCATCTTATTGCGATAGACCCATTTAGTCCCAATGACATTCTTGTCTACTAGCCTCGAAACAATCTCTCATGTCTGGTTCTACTCAATCTAATCAAGCTCTTCATTCATAGCCTGAACCCAGTTTTCATCATTAGATGCATTGGAAAAACATCTCAGCTCCACCAAAGATAAAAACGATGTTTTCTGTAATGAATTCATTCTTCGAGTCTGAACTAGAGCTGTCTGATCACCAATGATATTATGCCTATCTATTTCAGCTCAAATCTTTGGCTTCCTTGCAAACACAGACTTGACACTTTCTTGTTCATCATCAGTATTTTCTTCTGATTCAGCCTCTGCCACTTCTCCATCCCCTGTGTTTCTTACCTCATCATCACTTTCATTCAGAAACTGTTCACTAGGTCGTTGAGAATTTCGTTCATTTTCAACTATAGTTACATCATTGCTCTCAACAATTTTTCCTAGCCTTTTTTTTGAAACATTTATATGCTTTGCTTTTCACTGAGAATCCAAGGAATATCCCCTCATCTCATCGTGCCTCAAACATCCTATGATTTTCTTTTTTGAGAATGAAACACTTACTTCCAAACATTTGAAAGTATTTCGTTTTTGGCTTCTTTTCGTACCACAGTTCATACAGAGTCTTCCCTTGATTCAGACACAACAGAGACCTGTTTGAAACATAGATTGATGTCAAAACTGCTTCCTTCCAAAAAAATTCTGGTAGTCCTTTATCAATAAGCATCATTCTGGCCATGTTGTTGATGATATGATTTCTTCTTTCAACCACTCCATTTTGTTGTGGATTTCTCACTGATGAAACTTGATGCCTTATCTCGTGTTTCTCGAGATAGTCTTCGACCCGACTGTTTGTGAATTCTGTACCATTATCAGTACGAAACATTTGAATTTTCTTCCCAAGAATCCTTTCTGATTCTCTCCTATACTGCTTTATGCAGCTGAAAACTTCTGTCTTATGGGTAATGACAAACACCCATGCCATTCTGCTAAAATCATCAATTAAAAAAACATAATACCTTTTCACATTTATAGCTCGTGGTGAAATAGGTCCACATACATCAACATGCACCAATTCGAGAACTCCAGTTGTTTTTTGTTCCTTTGGCATGTATGTATTTCTGATGATCCTCCCTTGCTGACAAGCATCACATGTATGAGTGAGATCACGTGATAGTTTGGGATGGTCTCTAGCAGCGTCACACTTTACCAGATCTTCCATGGATGGTTGGCATAGATGACTAAGTCGCTTATACCAGAGCTGGTTTTCTTCTTCTCTGGATAAAAATCACGAATCTTCTTCCCCACCTACCCGGTAAAGATTTCCCTTTGTTTGTTATCCCTATAGAATGACTATTCCATCTTTTCCTTTAACAATACACATCTTATTGGTAAACTGGATAGAGTTCCAAGAGTCACATAGTTGACTGACACTAAGAATGTTATGACTAAGACACTCTACTACCAAGACATCAGCACGTCTCATTTCTTTGCCCCCAAACTTGGCATTCCCCGAGCCAAAAAAATTCATGCCTTCATCGTTTAAAAATTTGGCAACTCCTTCTTTGTCATATTTTATGCCTGTAACAAGATCCTTATTACCCGTCATGTGAGATGTGAAACCACTATCAAGGATCCACACACCAGAGCGATCTGATGCTTTAAGGGAAATCTCTACCACCATGAACTTCTCAATTTTCTTCTTCTTGGTTCATAATTTTTCATTCATACTCAGCATGGATTGAGGATTCTGTTCTTTCTCAGAGTATGATGGACCAACTTCATCTTTAAAAGCCGCAAATCTATTCTGTATTTTTAACTCACTTGTCGGTTTTTCGACCTGATGCTTGCTAACATTTTGATTATTCTTTGGCACATTTCTCTGAATGATCGAAGTGCAGTACCTATCCTTGTGCCCAAAACCTCTGCACCAAAACAGTGTCCCTCGAAATATGTTCTGGAAAACCATTCTCTATTTGGCTACCATCTCTGTTCTTGTTTATTTCGATATCTTTTGGTTATGAAACACACATATTGTGAATATCTCATCTTTCCACAACAATAACACCTTATATAAGGTGCATTCATTTGTGTTACTTCAGCACTACGAGTTTCACCTTGGGATTTCTGAATATTATGATTCTGCTTTGTGCCCAAATCCAAATTCAATCCTGGGACGGGTGCTTGCGGTCTGACTTCAAGTGCCACAAATTTTTGTTTCTGATTGAGCCCTGAATCAACCTTAACTTCTGAGCTCAATTTCTGCTTCTTTCATGCTGAACTACTAGGCTCTTCTTTCTTATTTTCAGTCTTCATAATGACTTTCTTTGCCAATAATGTGTTGGGATTTAAAGGTTTTTCCTGGTCTTTAGCTTTTCTCCATAGACCGACAACTTCCTCTTCAAGCTCTTCTATACGCTTGACGCGATCTTTCACTTTTCTATTCAAGCAATCGATCTCCCTTTTCTGTTCTTCAATCTTGAGTGTATGCTCATCAACCTTTTTTGTGCGCTCTGGGCTAGAAGACTTAAGATTTTCAATTTCTTTCACTAGCTCAGAATTCTCTTCTTCTTTCTGTTTCATGTAGAGTTTGGCATCATATACCACCTTGTTGGATTTCTTTATTTTTTCTCTCCAAACATCTATCTCATGAAGAGATGATTCTAATTCATCTTCCATGTCAACTCTCCCTTCAATTTCTTCATCTTCCTCATCAGTTTTGGTTTCTTTATTTTCTTGAGCACTACTGACAACAGCCACCATTGTATTTTGTCCATGATCTTTGCAGTTTTCTATCTCTTCAATTTCATCACCCTCAGACTCATATGAACTGCCTATTTCTTGTGAAAGAAGATTCTTCTTCTTAAAGAAATTTCTCTTGAACTACTTCTTCCCTTTCACATAGGCTGACAATTTTTTCTTGGGAATTTCAACTTCATCATCATTGTTTTCTTCATGAAACTTTTTGGGGCTACCTTGCTGCAAGATGACCAACATTTCCACATCTAATGCAAGAAATTGGAAGATTACCTTTAAAAATTCCTTTTCCTCTTTGAAGATTTGAATAGAGGAATGACATTACCTCATATGTCTCTTCTTCTTCCTGAGAATATTTAATGGTAAGCTTCTTTATGGCCTTAAATTCCACCTCTTTGGACTTCCCCTTTTCCACATCCTCATCATCATCGTTCCTAATTTCATATGCAACCAAGGTTTTGTGCAAATTTTCCAGTGTCAACATTTTTGGATCTTTATCTTCTAGTACTAAAACATTCATATTGAACCGAGGTGGAAGATTCCTCAAGATACACATTACGATCTTTATGTCTTCAATGACTTCTCCAAGACCTCGCATATCTTCCACAACAATGTTTACCTAGTCAAAGAATGTATCAACAGACTCATTCGGGTTCATTTTCAGATCTTCATATTTGTTCCACAATACCTGCAGCTTTGCCTCTCTGATCGTTGTATCCCCATCATATATATTCAAAATCTTTTCCCACATGGAATGTGACGTTTTCCATGACATCACCTTTGTATAGATGGGATTGTAGAGGGCTCCCCCTAAGGCATTGATTTCTTTGGAATCAGCATCCAACTCTCTATGTTCAGCTTCTGAGAATGCACCACTATTAATATCATCTGTGATACCATGCATAGCTGCTTAAAACACATCCATTCCAAAAGATCAGAAATAGTGTTGAATTCGATTCTTCCATATCTGAAAATTATATCTGTCAAAGGTCAAAAACCCTTTATGATTAGTGACCTCCATTGAGTGAAGAACAACTGTCAACCTTTCCCTTGGATACCAATTGTTAGGTCCACAAGGATGAATATCCTGAGAGGGGGTTGAATAAAGGTATGACTAATTTAATAATAACGCCTGTTCTGATCTTGTTTTGCTGTTAAGCAAAACACTCTTCTGTCTCTTTCCTGTTGCACAATTTAAATAGAATGTAAAGCATGCACATGACACAAAAATTTTACTTGGTTCACCGCAAAGGGCTACGTCCAAGGAGCATACACCGACAAGTTTTCGGTCGTATCAAATTCCACTAAACTTCACTAGCTTTGGATTACATGGTTCGGGCTAGATCACTTCTAAGCCCAAGATCACTGCCTTTACAAGTTTAGGGTGAGCTCACTGTTTCCCCAAGGGTCACTCCCTATTTCTCTCTCTCTCTGGATCACTGTCGGTGGAGAGGATCACCTTATTCTTCTTATTTTGCTCACTGCTCTGGAAAGGATCCACTCACAGTTTATAGACCTGTAGGTCTCTTAAATTGCATAAAGGAATGCATCTTCCTCTGTATGTAGATGCTCTATTGAAGTCCAACTTTCACTCGTAGATGAATATCTCTTTGCACTGAAGGTATCGGGAAATCATCCAGCTTCCACGCAGCCTGAAAATCACATCATGAAATAAACCTTACTTGGCGTGCAAGTCAATCTCGGTGCGCATGTATCGACACGCAAGTCACAACGGGTGCAGAAGTCCTCCTCAGACAGTTGCTCGAATCAAGATTCCTCAACTCCAAACTTGTGCGACTCTCTTCCTTTTATGCCCAAACCAATATTGGCGCACAACAGCCAACCAGCGCTCAACTTCTCACACTGTTACACAACTTCACTTGCGCGACCAACACACCACTTGCTCGACCACCACACCTGCATGACGGGAGCTCAGATTTCTCAATGTGTTGAACTCCGATGAAGAATGAAGAGGGGTGGCCCAGTATTTATAGGTATTTGGTCACCCCTACGCGATGGGGTGCAACTCTCCCTTCGGCGCACAAGTCTTAACACGCAGGTCTCATCCCCTGCAAGTCACTTGCGCAACCCAATTCCAAAATTGCGCGAACCTCTTTCCTTTTCCATATTTTGATCTTTTGATCTTGAAATACGATCTGCGCGCATGTTCTCAAGCTTCCAAGGCATCGGCGCACAAGTATCTTTCTCGGCGCGCAAGTCACCTGCACGACCTCACAAAAACATGCGAAAACCTTATCCCTTTTCCATATTTTTATGATCTGATCTTGAAAAAAATATGGATTGAAAGTTTCCATTCCTTCAAGTACATGGCGTGCAGGTCCCTTTTCCAAGCCACCTTGTATCTATTCTTTTGTACCGCCTCCAGATCATCCAATCCTTTTGTCGACGTTCATGAATCAAACATGGATCGTTGACCTCAGATCTTGAACTTGACATTCCATCATGAAATCCACTTTGTCAACAAATTTGTATGTCACTGTTTTTCTTTGTCAACAAACACTACTCATATGTCCATTTTGTCAACTAACACAATCACCTCAAAAATAATTCAATGATGCCTCGAAGGATTTTTTTCCAACACTTTCAAACTGATTTAGTTCTTCTTGCATAGATTTAACCGAAAAATCGTCACTAATTGTATCATTGGTATTTTTATTTTCATGCTGTGAAAGAAAATATTGATGTTCAACTTGGTTTCTAAGAGAAGCTCTAGTTTTTGTACCTCAATTAAGATAACCTACTATAGAATCAAAGGGATGATTTTGGAGAGTTCTTATACCTCTAAAAGAGTTGAACTAGACTCCTCATGATTATCTGTAGGTTCAGATTCACCATGCACTGATTCTGTAAAGATTCTCGAGCTTCTTGTTTTCACTAAGGGTTTACTGTCTTTGTCATTTAGGTCCAGAATTGACATATCTTCCTCAAGATGTTCACGAGTGTATTTGGGTTCATATGGATCAGTCCCATCAAATTTGACATGAATTTATTGTTACACACATTCGGTTCTCTTATTAAATACTCTATAGGCTTTACTAGATATTGAGTAACCTAGAAAAATTCATTAATCACGTTTTGAAGCTAATTTTTCAAGATTATATTTAGTGATAATGATAAAGACATTACAACCAAATAAATTTATGTAATTAACCATAGTATTTTTTTTATTCCAAAATTCCTACATGGTCTTCTTATGAACAGGTCTAATTACGACTATATTGATCATATAACAAGCTATGTTAACAGCTTAATCCCAAAAATAAATAGGCAAATCATATTCATTGGGCATTGTCCTATAAATATCTTTAAGGGTTTTATTTATTCTTTCCACAACTCCATTCTGTTGAGGTGTTCTAGGATTAGAAAAATTGTGAGTATATCCATTTTTTTGAGAAAAAAGATTCAACATATTGATTCTCAAACTCACGACCATGATCACTACTAAAGGTCTTAATTCTATGTCAACTAAAATTTTCTACAGACTTGGAGTATTTGATAAAATAAGAACAAGATTCACTTTTGTGAGCCATAAAGTATACCCAAGTGTGCCATGAAAAATCATCTACCAGAACAAAAACATAGTGCAATCCCTTTATACATGAAACACTTGATGGTCCAAACAAGCCCATGTGAACCAACTAAAGCGGTTGAGAAATATAAACATCCTTATTTGGTTTGAAAGAATCTTTGTGTAGTTTTCCCTTTTGAAAAATATTACACACTTTGTTAAGAGGGAATTATTATTTAGGTAAGTCATTATCTAATCCTTTCCTAGTCAGTCTCCTAAGTGAGGGGATGTTGCAGTGTCCTTGTCTTCGGTGCCACAACTAAGATTCCTTATGAAACACATTTAAACCAAAAACATTTTTATTAACTAAAAAATCTATATCAACTGCATATACATTCTGATTTCTAAGAGAAATAACTATTAAATCATTTTTAGAATTAAAAACATTTCATGCATAATTTTAATATTTAATGTTGAATCTATCATATCAAAACTTATAAATACGTAGCAGATTTTATTTCAACCCATCAACAAAAATTACTTCTGAAATTAATACAGTATTAGGGTTTCCAATTTGGCCTATGTAGACGATCTTCCATTTTGAATATCACTGAATATGACATATCCACCATCAACATTAATAAGGATTTTCAAACATGAATAATATCCTGTCATATGTCTTGAACATCCACTGCGCAAGTACCACATAGTTTTACAGGAGCACTTTAGACAAATTTCCTGCAAAACAGATTAATTGTGGGGTAACATTGGTACCTAGATTTTCATCGGTCCATAGAGGTTAACAAGAAAAACTTTGGGAACCCATACTTGTCTCATAGGGTTTCTGTAATCAAAAGAAATATTTTGAGACCTAATTTTTTTTTGGTCCTTTAGAGAATTGTTTTTCAAAATATGGTCTAGAACATAAACTATTTGGGAACTATCTAGATTTTGGAACAATTTTAGGTTTAATTATCCTTATATATCCTGGTTGATATCCTATACCAGCTGGGTATTTTGGAGCAATTTGTTTCCCTATTAACTGAGTCAAGGTATCTTTACCAGAAGTAAACTTTTATCAATTCCTTTTTCATTGATCATTTGATAACTTGAGTTCGGTATTTTATTTTAGTAGTCAATCACATTTTTCATTTTCAGTATCTAGATCAGATTTTTAATTAGAACTTAAAGGATTTTTTCATTTCAATCATTTATATTTATCCTTGAGTTCATTAAAGGTATCCTTAAGCCTTCCACAATATTCGAATAGTTAATCCTTAGCCATATTTTCATCATTGTTTGATTCACTAAGATTCCTAGAATAATAATTATTAGGTATAGGGGAATTTGGTGTTACCTCTAATGCTTCTATCATGAAGCACATATTTTCATGATTATTCTTGTCACTATCAGAAGTTCCAGGTCTACATGAGTTGTCTTTTGAGGCACTCAAGGTGTCTTTCATATCCTTTTTATATTCTTTTCCCTTGTAATCATACTTGTTCTTAAATTTAATCTTGGGGAAATCAACCTTCACATGACCTTTTCATTTACACTCATAATAGACTATATAGGTTGTGTTGTCATTCCATTTTCTGTCCATTTTCCACTGTCCTTTATTATAATTCCTTCATTTTTATTTTTATTATCTAAAAAACTTTTTCATTTGGTAAAACTTCTTGTATCTACATGGAAGATGATTCATCTCATCATCTCTATTAGAGTCTGAGTCTTCACTAATGGAAGTATCTTCAGGAACTTGAACGTTTTCTTTATCATTGTTCTTTGAGGTAGTAGTCTTGAATGCTACAGATTTATTCCTTGGTTCTTCATCTACATATTGATTCACTTTATGTTCTTATTCATACATCATAAGATTTCCAATTAGTAACTTCATTGGTAGTTTGCCTATGTCACAAGATTATCAGATAGAAAAAGAAGTTCCTCTCCATCTGTCAGGTAGGCATTGAAGCAATCTCATAATCTAGACCATGAAATCCACTGGTTTCCCAAGAAGACTCATAGTATTCACGATTTCATTGAACCTGAGATATATTTGAGATATTATTACTCTAGGGTTCATTTTAACATTACCATATTTAATAGTATATGTATTTAATCCCATTTATTTAACATTGGCTATTCCCTCATGAGAAATAACTAAAGTATGAAAAATTTCATATGCAGTTTTATAAGTAGATATTAAATTGAATTCCTCATCAACTAGAGAATATTACAAAGAATTCATTTCTTTACAGTTATTATTATATGTGGCTTTAGTCATCTAAGATCTTGTGTCTCTAGTACTAGCATTCGATATATGTTTTTCTTCAATTGTATCCCAGATTTTAGGTCCCATAATCTCTATATACATTTTCATTTTTAATTTCCACTCAGTATTGTTATTACAATTAAAGAAATGTGTCATGTTAGTAGTGGCACCCTAAAAAATATTTTATATAGGTACTTAGAATTTAAAGAACTGAAAATTTAGATATGATAGAAATTTTATGATCTTTTAGATAAAAATAATATCATTGTTGAAATGAATTTGAACACTAGATAAACCTTCCTCTGATAACAAATGTTGGTCGAAGTGGAATCTCAAGAGTGAGGTGAATTGAGTTCCTACATAAAAATTCTATTAAAAACCAAATTTTAAAAGGATGCCCCAATTTTAAAATTTCCCAATTATTTATTGCAGTAGAGTTTTAAAAGTTTAGTTGGTCTATAATTTTCTCAATGTATGATTAGTCCTCAGTTTAATTTCTATGAAAACACGTCTTTAACATTTGAAACTCGTTTACTGAATTTAACGTATACACACACTAACCGAAATTAACTATCAATGAAAATGGAAAACTGTTTTATGTTTTAGAAAATTAAAGCAGTAGAAAATTGAAAAAATAGAGTATAACCAAATATATTTCCCAGTTAAGTAAACCCAGAGGTACAGTCTCAAGATAAGACTTAATCATCTCCACTTAGTGATCACCTACCACCAAGAAGTTTATATTAGAAAAACATGATACACAACCTCTATTGGGATTTGCAACAGTTTTCACAAACTGTCTAGGGTTCACACCTGCTACCACTATTCCTTAGGATAAAGACAGACAATACAGACCACAGATGGCCTCTTTGACAATTTTACATGGGAATAAAATGAATGTGAGGTTCGATGTAAGGATATTCAGGATCCTCCAATTCTATCACATGAGACAGTGTGTGAAGCAGACAGACACACATCTCAGAAATGTAAAAAGATGAAAAATAATAGATTAATTATAATGAGATATAGTTTAGAAGGACATATGTGTTTTCAGTTCACCTCTTGACTCCTTGAAGTGAAGAATTTGATGTTTGAGTCTATCTCTAGAAGTTGTCTCCAAAACTGAGTGTCACAACTCCAGGTACTAGCTTTCAGGAATTGAGTGTTATGCTTATTGAGTTGATTGAATGTTTTTGAGACAAATAGGGTAACTCAAGTTATTTTCCCGAAATGATCTTCTTGAAGTTATTGGGGTTCATAGTCAAGGTCCTCGAATGGATCTTCCTTGTTCTTCAGTAATTTCTTCCTCATCCGTTTAACTTATAGACTTATATTTTTTCTTGTTTCTTCTCTATGACTCTATATATCTTTCTTCCATGTTCATTTTCATTCATATTTGATATTTTACAATAGGAGTAAGTACATCATGTGCAATCTTTCTCATACCTCGTACTATCAAGATATGGTCTCTTAATATGTCTACAATAAGTATTAATTATTTTAGAAGCATCAAAGTTAGAAAATATGAACGTTTGAAAAATATCAACAATTTGACAATGTAAGGGTATCGGTAGACTAGTAACGGTAGCCTTCACATTGGTAAGCTTCAACAGGTGGTGCACATCGAAAACCTCCAACTGTAACATTCTAACGGTAACCTTATGTAGTAGGATTTCATCAGCGACCATTTTATTGGTGACCATGTATCTGTGACCTTGTATCGATGACATTGTATCTGTGACATTGTATCAGTGACCTTGTATCTATGACCCTATATTGGAAACCCTGTATCAGTGACCTTGTATCGGTGACCATGTATCAGTGACCTTCTATCAGTGACCTTGTATCAGTAACCTTATATCGGTGACCATGTACTTAGATTAATTCTACACTATATGCTTTACCAATCAAGTAATGAGATTGAGAGTATATAAATATTACTCTATATAAACAAGAAACATTAATAAAACATAATTAACATAGAATGAAAACAAGACTATCACATAAATGAAACATGATTTGGGAATATCAAAACAGGTGAGACCAACAATAGTTAGTTTGAGTTGAATTTCATAACGATAATTATGGATTCTTTGAAGCTAATTGGAATAGTTTTTTGATGCTTTTGGAAGAATTATGGAATTTAAGTGTTCTGAATAAAAATATAATGTTAATAGAGATATATTATGTATTTGGGGAATTCCATGATACATCATTTGATCATGTACGTTTTTTTCTTTAGAATATGAATTTATAATTTCCTAGATATGATATGTCTATATGAATTGATTCTTCTTGTATATATTTAAAACGAATATGACTTTTATTGGAGTCATGTACGACTCATTCTATAATACATTAGACAATGAAGCTTCTTGAGACCTCCAATGTAAATGGAATATGAATTTTTATTTTAACGAGTAGTATTTTTATTGATCCATGTATAAATTTTATTTTTTAACAAACAAATCTATCTTAACACCAAATATTTATGATCTATATTAAACATTAGACTTAGCATGATTTTAATAATCATATAGAATGTAAATATGATTTTTATATAATTTTTAAATTTTAATGGAATGTTAATTTATATTATTTTGAAACTATTTTATCATGTATTAAATATCAAAAATGAAATTTTATTAAAAAATTGATGCTGGATGATTCCGCGTTGTATGGGGGAGTGTTGTGATGAGCATTGATGATAAGCATGTACATATTATGGCTATTTTAGAATATTATGAATACAATATTCTCCATGGAATGTTGGGGTGAATTTTTTTTTGAGGTATTTTGGTGATACTATCATTTTAATTAATAGATTTAATTTTAAATTTAATATTTGAAATTAAAACATTTCAAAAAATATTTGTATAGAATACAGGAGTGGTAGAACTGAGTTAAAAATATGGATATGATTTTTGGTAATTTCAAAAACTCATTTATATAAATAATATTAACCAATCTTCAATGGATACAGAATGTGAAAATGAATAATAAGTATGGAGTTGATAAAATGAGAGGAGAACAAATAAATAGCAGTATAAAACACCACGTGTATCAAAGAGAGAGAGAGTAGAAGAATAAATAAGAATAATTTTTTTTGGATCAATATTTTGAATAAAATTGAAGTGGAATATGAATAATCTAATAGGTGTGAAATTTAAAGACTCCATTTTTCACATTTATGGATTATTGAATCATTTTGGTGAAGAACCCTTTTTTTTGTTTTGAAAGAAGAAATCAACATTGTAAATATATTGGATGCAAATGCACTATTGGGAAACTAATGTGAATGAAAATTGTTGAGATAAAATTCATGTAATATTAATAATAGTCGGATACTAGTGGGCCACATGGAATTGAAATAATCGAGATCATATAATGGATTAGGATTTTAAATTAGAGATGTGAACCTTATAAATCTATTTAGTTCTTTTTTGAGTCATTCTGTGTGTGGGGGGATAATGAATTCATTTATTTTTAAACAGATTCAAAGTATATTAAAATAAAAAACAAAAAAAGAATTGTACATAACTGATTTAACCATATATTAGTGATATAACAGATAATATAATTGGATTTTAAATATTCAAGGCCTCATCCAAAGTCATTGTACGTGACTCAAACCATCAAGGAATCATTAGAATACATAATAAATAAATGGACAAGAATACACCAAAATATCAATCTATTGTTTTCATGGGACCTACCGATGGATAAAAAGGATATATAATTCTCAGTTTAATAAATAACTAAATAAGTCCAATGTATACATAATATGGAGTAATGAATAAATAAAAAAACATATATTTAACATACCATAATAATTCAAAACAAATCTATACTAATAAAATGAATATATAGAATGTAAATATTTTCCCACGCAGAAAATCGAATGGCATTATTTGTAGGAACCCCCCAAATATACACACTATATATTAATGGATACATAGTTAAGTAAATACTATAAAAAATATAGAAATTTTATCGATAATATATAATATATCAATGAAATTGAAGAACATGGACCTGAAATAGAAAAATAATATAAAGTGAGAGATGAAGTGTTATAAAGAATAAAATCACAAGAAAGAGAATGTATAACAAAAAACTAAAAGAAAAATAAAATAATACTATGTAATATACATTTAAGATAATGAATTTAATATTACCAATTCATCATAAATAGACATAAAACATTATGGTAAACTGTAAAAAACATTAAATCATTCATAATTCCATCATTGATCAACTAACTCATGAGAAATAAATGGGTTTCAGGAAAACATACTTATAATTTTTTTTATAATTAATCCAATGATATATGATGGATGTTACAATTAAGGGATATCCCCATTGATATATAAAAAGTATTAATGGATGATGGCATAGTAAAAAAATTATAAAAGTAGTTAGAAGTCACAATAAAAGTTTCCATTACATTTTTATAATAATTATTTAAAAAAATATTTTGGTTTCAAAATCCTGAAAAACAAGAATTAATTTTGGGAAATCATGAAAACTTGGAAACAATTTGGATAAATATAAATTATTATAACTATGGAAAATATATCTTCATGTATAGAATATTTATAAATATATTCTTCAAAAATTGTAACAAAATAAAATGTCTGTTGTGTAGAAATTTAAGAAAAGATTATTTTAAATCCATTATTTATAAAGTGTTAGAAAATATAGAATTACTTAAATAAATAATTTTATTGTTCATATTAAAATTTATAAAACAATATAAATAATATTTACATGAAATAAATATATTTGTGACTAAAAGATGAAATATGGTTCGCTCCGCTTATTGGAAACCCTTCAGTTGAATTATAAGCCAAAGGGAAATAAAAATTTTGTAAGACATGTGTACCATTTAAATAATCATTGGATGAGAAAATATATGGGGTCACAAGGATAATTAATATATCATTTCATAGAATTTTTATATATACAAATATAATATAAATTTTAGTGTGATATTGTAAAATAAAATATTTCAAAGATCATATCAATTGTGGTAATAATATATCAAGAACTATATTTTGTGAAATACATTTGAGTAAACATTAAAAAAGATGTAATACTTCATAAAAACTTATAGGTTATGTTTCACATACTCAAAGAATAACATACTCAAAGAATAAGTTAAATATGCCAAAGAATGAAAATTTATGTAAGAATATCCTAACCTTGAGAACTGAGTGAACTTGTTTGTATGAAAAAATCAGAAATTTAAAAAATTATATTACTCAATTAATATTTCTATAACCTATAACATTTTTTTCTATATAATATTTTTTAACTCATTTATTATCATGTTTCATTTATTTACTAAATTTTTATTATTGACATCAGTCATTTTGAAATCATTTGATTCACATTATATAAAAATTATATACTATAATTATAATACTATAAGTTAATTGTAAAATGGTCTCATATTATATAAAAGTTTCATTTTATTATCTCCATATAATTATAATAGCAAAATATGTCTATAGGTCATGTAATAGTCACAATTTAGAGAATCATTTTTGGTTAACCTATTTTATGTCTAAAATGAATTTGATTTCTTATTTTTAATTTTATTATTATTATGGATAAATTAAAATTATAAAATAATAATTTCTAATTAATTAAATTATTAATTTAATTTTAAATCCTAAAATAAATTCTTTAGAAAACCAATGCTAGACTTATGTTTATGAAAACATCATCGTCAACTTTGGTTTGGTAAAACCATTACAATGAGTGATATCTTCCTTAAAAATAATTGAATGAAACCCCCAATAAATATTAAATATTTATAAAAAAATAATATTAAAAATAGGGTAATATTTTAGGGTAACTTTTAAATATTAATCAAATTATCCAAACTAGTAATAAAAGAATTGATATAAAATCAATATTTCTAAAAAACTCACATTTTGATGTAATAACAACTTATAAAAAGTATTCTAAGAGGGGAAATGGATTGTAATTAATCATCTAAAATTTTTAATTATACGAAATTCATAATAATAAAATTATAAAATAAAAAATTTGTTTTATAGAGTTTTAGGAAAAATAATCATAATTAAGAAAATACAAAGAAGCTTAGAAACTATAAACTAATTTTTTGATTTGCATCAGTTTGATTAAGATAAATGTCATTATTGGAGTGGATTTGGGCCACCCCAAAAACTTTTTTAAATGTTAAGGGAGGTTTTTAATTTTATATTTTGAAATTTTTTAAGATAAATTCTAATGTTATATGTGCTTTGAAAAGGGTGGAATGTATCAAATTTTATAGAAAAAATTCTATGATGTTTTTTAAAATATTAATTTCAAAAGGGTGAAGAATAACAGTATGAAAAGGTAAGTTACACACTAATGTAATATATATTATTTTATTGATCATTATACATTCTCAAATGACTTAATATAATGTTATGTAATTTATTATTAATTTAAGAAAAATTTAACATTAAATATATGTTAAAATCATTTTCAGGGTTATTTTCAAATGTTGATTTTAAAATAATAAAATAATAATTTAACTAAAATTTAAAAAATTTAATCATTATTTGATATTAATATTTGCACCTGAAATTTATGATCCATAATAATTCATCAAAATATAATAATTTTAATTATTTTTAAAACAACTTACATTTAATTTTACCCTTTTCTTAAAAGTGTTGGATCAACACTGTGTAAGCATTTGGGATAGTTATCTTGTTATTAAATATTAAAAAATAAATTAATATCATAAAAAGATTTTATTATTCTTATTTATCATCAAATATAATTCTTTATTGTACAATTTATTATAATTTAAATCTTGACAACAATTTTAGGATATGATTTTTGAATTTTCTTACCATGCACAATTGTTGGTTACACTTATGGAAAATTATATTGTTATTAAATATATAATTTATTAATACATATTAATATTATTAAATAATTATTATTTTTATCTATTAAGGTATATAAAATACTTACATATTCCTATAAACTATTTTATAAACATAAATTTTATTTTTCCAATGGTACATAGGAACTGCAACAACGCACATAAATGATTCCATATTTATCTTCTTATGAAAACATTTAATAAAAATAAATAATCTTAATTTTATATTTATAGAATATTATCATATAATAGATTCTAAATATGTTATATAAATTTTAATATGATATTTATTTCATGGTTTTGTCATAAAATATATTGTATTTACAAAACCAGTGTTTTTCCCAATCATTAGAAAAACCACATGTTTAGAAAAATCATAAAAATTAAACTGATTCTAATTTTGATGAGTTGGTATCTAAAATTAATTAAATGCTACCAAAATATAATTATATAATTTTTAAGTCTAATTTTTAAATTTATGTCCAATAATACAAGGAAAGAAGTTTATGTAGTATAAAAAGAATTTTATTTTCAAATTAGAAATCATATTTTTCACTCATACCTTAGTAAGATTAGTTCTAAGATTATAATAGAAATAAATAAAAATAATATTTTAAATAATTTAAATAAATACCTATTTAAAAAGTATTAATTAATTAATTATCTAGGAACATAAAAACTAATAAATTCTGTTAATCATGTTTATTTAACCTTTATATAAAATATCCCTTATAGGATGAAGTACACATGAAAATGTTTTCTGTATAGTATATAAATGATTACATAACATCCTTTGAGACATGATATAAACCTATATTCATTTTTAATTTAAAAATAATCAGGAATATTAATAACATATAAAAATAAAATATTGTTAAAAATACACAAGTTGTCACATTGTCCCCAAAAAATGAAATTACTTCCCCATAATTTCAAATAGTTCTCACCAAAATGAACATATATTAGAATATGAGTAATGACATATATATATATATATATATATATATTGTGAAATATAATTTATAGTTTAATAATTGGAAACTATTCAATTCTCAAATAATCATTTACTAAAAATGTTATATACTGTTATAATACACATACCTTCCAATGAATTTCCAAAGGAATACCTTGATAGTCAAGTGATGTTTTCCACATAAGTTACAATAAAACTATCTTCATGTTTATCTATTTTGAGGATTTATTTTACCATCATGATTGAGAGTTTATGAATGTATACTTACATTATTTCTATCAATTCCATATGTAAAATATCATCCTTTGGTTGAAGGTTAATTTCAGAGTCCAACATTTATTCACATCACATTCCCAAATGTGAATGAAAAAATTGTATTTTCATAATCGAAAGAAGAAGATTAAATTTAATGGATCATTGGTGTGAACGATTTTATAAAACCATGAATGTGGAGGGGTGAATTAGGGTTTCAATATAATTATTTTGAATATGATGAATCTTCTTCCAATTTTTGTATGAAACAGTCAAACCAGTCTAATAGAATCATGAAAGTACCCAACACTAAGACACATTAATAGAAACACAACACATCAGTTTTATATTGTCCACCAAAAAGGGATAGTCCAATAAGACTACACAAAAAGTTTTTCATTCATACAAAACTCTAATAAGTTTATCTACATTCTCTGGATCACAATTGTTCAAACATAGTAACTCTTTTCTAGGAAAACTTCCTTCGCATGAATTTTAGGAAAAAAAGCATCCCCTATCGTACCACTTTCATTGACTCCCCCTTGCTCACTACTATGGGAGAATTATTTCTAAGTTTATTGAAATGAATTTTATATTAATAGGATAAATATTTAAACAATTTTCCCTAATTGTAATGAGATCTAGTTGAACCATAGTCAATATTTTATTCAATCATAAGAACAATTTACTGAAAAAGATATTCAATAATACTATTTGTGACACTCCCAACATTCATGGACCCCACTTTAAGATCTAAGTAAATATTAATATTCATGAACTATCACACATTCAAAATGATTCCAACCTTCATAAAGGTCTTGAAATTCATTATTCTCTAAGACTTCATTAAACTCCCACACTTTTCAAAACACATGTTTCTATGATTCCATAGCATCACATAGTTCTAATCATGTATTTAGGAGTTTCTTATGCTCACGATTTGTTGTATATTAATTAATCTCATAACTTTCATGAATTCAGTGTGATTCCCCCTTTTCTCAAATTCCCACCTTTTCTAAAAATATTAATGGACATCAATTTATATATTTATTACTTTGGGATGATACGAAGCACATGACGTTTCTATAAACCTATCCAGTCATGCATGAAGATATACTTTTTTTAATATATCCAGTGAAATTTTAACATTTGTGAAGATTCTTATATTTTCTTAGATTACAATAATTACATTAAGAATCAGCATTTTTCTTCAATCCTTTTTTAACCTCCAAACTATCATAACCATAGTTTTTTTAGAATCTCCACATCTATGAAAATTCATTGGTTCTAGAAGGGATCCACTCTGGGGTAGTGTTATTTCTATTATTAATTATTTCATAAATTTTATTCCTCCAAATTTAATATGTTTACTCAAAACTAACCAAGTTCGTATCGATAAAGAAAATACACAAAGAATGTTTATAATAATTTAGTCATCAAACACATCATAAAAAACTATACCACTAGTTTAGATTATATTATTATGGGTTTATTTTTCAAATTTTTATAATAATTAAAATTAATTAAACACAAAAATTAATAAAACCCACATTTAATGTTATCTCAAAAAATAAACATAACAATTGTCCAAAATATAGTTCTCCCGAAATAATAAAAATATATATTTTCTGTTTCAAACACCCAAGATTGGATATTCCTTTCACAAAGTAACGTGAATTATCATGAAATCCAAAATTAAGAAAAATAAGATATGACATAATAAAAAATTTATTAAGACATGTATTACAAAGTAATTCTATGTATATACATTAATCATGAAATGTTTCAAAAAATTTGAGAAACTTCCTCTATGATAAATTTAATCTCCTTGCCATTAAATAAATTTTCAATCCCAGAATTTCTCCATATCACTCCTTTAATACTCTCAGAATAAAATAATATTTTTCTCAAGTACCTATAGAACGATCACCTTAAAATATTATAAAATAATTATTTCCAAAGAAATAAAATAAAATTCACACTAAATAGAATATTAAAGCTGGGGTTAAATTTACCTTAATATCATATTCCTCATAATTTCAAATTAATGCATCAAAACATATAATTAATAACTTTAATATATACTCATGTAAAACCTCAAAAGATATCTACACTCTTTAATTTATAACTTCCCTTAAAAATTTTATCCCATGATGATATTTACAATCATTAAATTATACATAATTTAGAGAATAATTACCTCTAATGTTATATAAACATTTCATTAATATGAACTTTAACAGATCAAACATAAACATTCCATAATTTCATGATTTAAATATAATATCAAATAATATAAATATCCAAGGCCTTTTAGTTTTAAAATTTTATAGAACTAGGAAAATCCTTTATGTAAAAATCCAACTATTTTCACTCAATGTATATTTTTTCCACAAGAATGGTTACATTAGAAATATTAATCCTTATTTTGTATCCTTAAATAATTCATATTACACTTCTTTCCTCCCTATGGAAAATAAAAATAAAACCAATGAGAGAGATAAAATGATCATTTAGGGTGATTATATTTAATAATCTTCCATATAATAACAAATGAATGATATTAAAGGAATAAAGAATAAATAAATAATTTAAAATAAAAAATATCAAGAGAACGAAACATATTCATATATAACATAAAAATTTTAACGAATCACATGTAAAATAATTAATACATGCATAGTGATTGAATATATAATTCTAAACATATAATTTGAACCTCTATGGCCATCATCTAAGTCATTATCGGTAATACAAAAAGATATGGCCTTCTACCAGGATATTATAAATCAATGTGTGGGAATAAAACATATACCTAAACCACTTATTATAACGAGTATTATCAATACATCAAGGGGTTATATTATTTTAGTCCCTAACCATTGTCTAATAATTATGATACATTCATAATATGAATGATATGTAAATATATAAACTACCTAATCAACATCCCTTACTAATTAAGAAATATTATCACTAAAATAAAAAATATTCAAAATTGCAATATCTTCCTGCCAATAAATTAAATAAAATTATTTCTATGAACCATTAAAAATTAAAATATATATAGTAATGTGTATATGTTTTGTTCAATACTATAAAATAAAAAATATTAATATTTGAAATAATATATATTTATTCCATATAATTAAATAATGTAGACATAATGGCTGAATATATTATCAGGAGAGAGATGATGTGTGGTGAAAAACAAAAGAAAAATGAAGAGAATGATAGTAAATAAACCATAAAAAATAAATTAATTTTGTACTATAAATTCATAATTTATAAAAGAAAATAATTAATTCAAGAGAAATTAGTTTAAAATATTATGGTAAACTACAACGGAATTGAAATATTTTGTAATTAAATTATATCTTATTTAACAAAAGGTAATAAAATGGGGTTTAAAAAAATTTCCAACAGATGTTATCATAAGACATCAAGAGGATGAACTTTGATGGTATAATTATATCATATCCCCACTAAAGAATAATGAAAATCAATAGAAATTGATATATATGAAAAAATCATTTTAAAAATTTGAACAATAATTTTAAACGTTTTTATAACATTTTTATAACATTTATTTTAAAGTAAATAGATTTTTTATAAACATTACATATAATAATTACTTTTGGAAAACCATGAAAACCAAGAAATAAATAATTATTAATGAAAAATATATAACTGTGGGAAAATTTCTTAATGTTGAAATTTCTTAAATAGATATTATGGCCAAGATTTTGTAATGAAAATTAATAATATTCTATGTGAAAATTGTTAAAAATATTATTTTCAATTCATTATAATTATTTTAAAATACAATAATTTTTCCCATAATAAATAATGGAATTATATATAATATAATGAATAAAATAATATAAATAATACGGATATGAATAGATAATATTCCCAAACTAATCAAGATAAAATGTCCACTAATCATATAAGAATCCTTTGTGTTAAATTGTGATGAAAACGAAGGTTAAATACGAAGAAAACATATAGAAATTTTAAAAAATAATATAATAATAAATTTTACAGTGTTTTATAGATAATGAATACATAATTTTCCCATATAGTATATTAGATGTAGAAAATTCAAATTTCATGGTGATATTGGAAAATATATAACATTAAATTATTATAATTTTTATTCTAGGAACCTATCACAAAACATAATATATGAAATTAATGTAAAGATCCAAAAATAAATTATAAATAAAAAAATCTATCTAATTTTGAAAAAAACACTTATACTAGTATTTTAAAATGAATAAAAAATATAACTCAATGAAAGGAAATTTATTTATGCAACCCCATTCCTCAAGTATAGAGTTTCATTGTACATCCATTAAACTCCAGGATAATAAAATAATATTAATAATTAAACTACAAAATAACATTTATCAGTATAATTTTCTTTTTATTATTAGTTTTAAATAATTTATTGTCATTATTTATTCATTTACTTAATTGGTTTTGTTCACATGAGTCATTTTTATGTCATTCGGTTAAGAATATATAAAACTATAATAGTATAATTGTAATTGTAAAAGTAACTTAACCAATAATTACATAATATAATGGTGTGTCAAATTTATTTTAACTATGTCATTATAGAGTCAAGTAATCTGAATATGTTATGAAATAGTTACCATTTTTTGAATCTTCGATGATAAGCCTAATTTTTATAGTAAAAAATATCTATGAATGTTTGCATTTTATTTCATTATTGTGTTTAATACATTAAAATGATAGAAAATTTAATATTGAAATTTAATAATTATTATCACTATATAAAATAATTTAATAAATTCTAAATAATATCCCTAAAATACCCATGTTTTTGAAAACATCAATGCTCACTGGGGTAGAATAAAACAGCCACAGTGAGTGATGTCTTAAAAAAGAGTTTTATAGAATATAAAATCCAATAAATAATTTATTTTCATATAAATATAAATGTATATGTGACATACTATGTTAGAGTTACTTTTATACATTATTAATGTCATTGAAATGGGTAAGATAATAATTCAAATGAAAAACATCAATATTGAACAACTCATATTTTAATATCATAAAAAATTTTGAAATGAGTTTGGTCAATGGTAATGGAATAAATCTCATTAGATAAGGATTATGATATTATAAATTTCATAATAGTGAAGTCATGTTAGAAAAATAACTGATTTTTAAAGGGTTTGAATATAAAAGGTAATAATTATGAAAATAGAAAGGGGATTAGAAATTCTAACCATGATCATTATGCTTCCTTCTTTTGGTTGATCTTAATACCTATGGAGGAGAGGATTATCGGAACACCTGTGGATTGAGGGTATAAAAAGATAATTTTATATATGTATTTTTTATTTTATTATTTCATAAAACCTAACTTTATTTGATTTTTTTGTAAAGGATAGAATGATCCCCTTTTATTGGAGAAATTAAATGCCATTTTTGAAAATATTATTTATAAATTATCATGAATGAATTATTTTAAAAAAACGGATCATACATAGAATATAATATATCTTGGTAACCATTATAATGTTTTATTTGGATCAATATAAATTAGATTATTTTTATTAATTTAAAAATAATTTTTTTCATTAATTACCCATGAATGTCATTTTTAGAGTTATTTTCCTCATTAAAATTTATAAATATATATATTAAAATACAATTAGTATTAAAAAATTTAAATAATTTGTTATGTATAATTTTTCAATACTAATCAAGAAACACCAAAATTCACCCTAATATAATCATTTTAAATATTTTGAAAATCATTCTTCTTTTTCTTTTCTCATTTTTGAACAAGCTCTACATCGACATTGAGTAAGAATCATTGATAATTATCAAATTGATAAATATTTAAAATAGTTTACCCAAAAAATTATTTTATTATTAATATTTATCATTATATAAAACAATTCAAAATATAATTTTCCTTATTAATATATTGACAACATTTTTTAGTTATGAAATTTTTATTTTATATCCTTGTACAAGCATTGATAAAACTTTTTAAAAATTATATTATTATTTAATCATAAAAATCATTAATACATGAAAATATCATTTATTAATAATAATTTTTATCTCTCATTATTATATATATATATATATTCCTACGTACTCTATTAATGGAACAAATTTTACATTCCCAATTCTACAAATGCATTACATCAACACCGATACATTTTTTTATTTATCTTGATATAACAACTAATTTGTTTTAATTCAATAATATTTTTTCTATAATTTATTCATATTAAAATTTAATATGGTTTACATAAGTTACATAAATTTTAATTTCATATTCGTATTACGATAATATCATATATGAAACAATATTGGAAAAAAACTATATTTTTTACCGTTCAACTGTAAATAACCAAGTTCAAATAAATTTGTAATATTAATTCAAATACAATATTTATGTGATGATACGAAAAAATTAATTCCATTTTTTAAATTTAAATTATGAAACATTTATATTTAACATTAAATAAAACCTTATAATGCATGGATGGCAACTTATTTAGTTGAAATATTATTCCTTTTTCTATTGAAAAGTCATATTCTATTTTCAAAGCACAAAAAAATTATATTTAGAACTATAAAAAAATAGAAATATTGTAACACCCGATGATTTCATAGTATGTTATCTCATTAATGTAATTCGATAACTTGCGCTATATGAAACACCGAGTTCGATTGGACCACGACATACCAAACTAGCCTTTCAAAAAGAGGTAATTAATAGTATTAACTGAATTTTTAATATTATCTACTCCATATAATTTTAGAATTTATATTATGTGTTTCTTAGACATAATATAAGAACAAATTCATTTTTTCAAATAAAACAAGTATTTTTCAAAAAATAAAATTTCACCACCTTTCAATAGAGAAGATATGTAAAAACCAATATTTGAAACTTTTATATATTCATTTTAATGAAATTAAATCCTTTTTTAGAATCAGGACATAAAAATGTAGTTTGGATAAATTTTTGGTACCTTTCTATTAACATTTATATTTTGACGAATATTGAAAAATACTATGTTTTAATTGTAAACAACTATTTTAATCAAAATAATTTATAGTGTAAAATTATTAATTTGAAAGGTTTTGAAGTATAATTAGATTATATTTTTGTCATTTAATATAATTTAGGTCATTATATGTAATTTCACATTTGAATTTGACATAAACACATGTCAATATTTTGATAGTTTTTACTTTTTAAAAACCCGCTTTCTATTTTCAACAACGAGAATTAATTTTAATTTAATAAATGAAACTTTTATGATATGAATTTGGTAAAATAATTTAAATTTTTGAATTCAGAATATCAAAATTATCTTTGGGTGAATTTTTGTTATTCTTCTGAAAGCATTCAATTTTTGATGAATAATGAAAAACAATGCATTGTTGTTTAAAACCGAATATTTATTTAAATAATTAATTATTTTATTTAAATTTATTTTATGTAAAAATAGATATATAATACCTATTAATTTTCAATATTATTCCTTGGAGTCATTTTATAATAAAATTTTATGTATAAATTTTTATTGAACTTTTTTTCGTCTTTTACCCACCTTCTAGGAGCATTTGCAAATTTGCATAAAACATAATTTACCACTTCTGTGAGTTGAATTTCAAAAATATGAGATACAAGATTTATATCAGTAAGTAAAATATGGTTCGATAAGATGTAAATAATTTTTTTTCGGGAATAGTATCTTTTGGCTTTTATTTACCACGGTTAAATGTAAATTGGGTAATTAATGGTAAAAATGAAAAAATAATTACACTAACACATGTCCTAAGTCTATTTGATAAGTGTAATTCAACCATAAGTAACATTAGGAATAATATATGATACCCTTTGGCCTACTCGGTTTAGATTAGGACATTTATTGTTATTTTATATATAGAGGAGTTAAAAGACTTAAATTCAAAGTTTAATAACTAAACTATTTTTAATATAGGGTTATACATATGATAAATTCGACTATAAATATTCATTAGAAATATAAAAATAGCTCACACCTAATTTTATTTTATTTATAAATTTTAGACATTATATAACTTAATTTATTTATGACATAATGATGATGCGGTAATTCCCTTATTAAGGAACAATTAAAATAATCGACATTATAAATCTTTAAATAAATGTAATTTGAGACTTTTGATGAATTCCACTAATTTTATTGGTAATATGACATGTTAGGGTTGATTAAATAATTTTTTTCGAAGTAATCATGTTGTTATAATTTTCAAAAAATCCAAATACTAAATAGTGTCAAAATTGACATAATTTAGTTTTTAAAACAAATAATATATTAGGAATTGATATAATATTCCTAAAAATCCAAAGTTCAGAAAATGGACTTATATAAGGTTATATATAGTAATAATGATTCACTTGGGGTTCTCTTGGCTTGTTATAGTATGTTTATTAACCATATAAAATAAAAATACAAAGTGACATTTTAAATGTCAAACTATTTAACTAAGAGTTAAAGTTAAAAGATATGGTTAATATGGTGACTAAAACTTGTCTAAAACCAATTTTTTTAGAGGGTTGCGACCCAAACCCACCTTAGCCTCGAAATAAATCATTTTGGAGCCATTATAATTCTAAAATTATTTTATTACAAATAACTATTTCAAGCTTTTCATAAAGTGACCATCACCACTCATATAAAAGGGTACTTCCTCTTCTCTTAATTTCACTCCCCCAAGGCCATTTGGATATGCCAATCCCTAACAACGAATCCTTAAAAAATTACGTCCTTTAATCCTATAGTCCTTCCTTTAGTCATAATTCCAACCTAAGGAGCCCTTTGATCAAATCAAATGGAAGAACCCTAAGAGGAGGTAAATATTTCAACACCTCTATCAAGTTCTTTTCTTCTTCAACTTCCACTTTATTTTTTGTTTCCATTATAAAATAATAAATCCATTATCTTATATATATTGTGATGTTTTTATAAAAATGGTACAACCATATTCATTATTTTATCCATCATATGAATGATAATGTCACCATACGTGTGTCCGTACGGCTTATCGTCTCCACGTCGTGGTGTAGTTTACTATTCAAACATTTCATTATTTTGATGGGTATAGTAATGAAAAAAACTTATGTAAATAATAAATATAACAAGTTAATGATTATTTATATATTATATACCATCCAATTATATAGTATTGCACCATAAATATAATTATATTGTCGCTCGTCCGTACGTATGAATTACCTTATCAATGAACACGATAGGATTCATTCCACATCGTAATCATTCAAGAATAATTTTCATTTTATGATTAAATATAATTTTTATGAACTTAATATCATTCTGGATATGAATAAAATACATCATATCCATAACAAACATGGCATACATAACTCATATTATAATGGAAAATAAATCAGTTAACACCCGAAATGATTATACTACTAAAATATTATTAACAAAGCAATATTAGACCAACATATATAATATCATATAGTTCTTGTAAAATTTAATAACAATGTTTTAACTATTATACATGATTTTAATATACCATGGAATAATAAATGTACAAGTTAAGTGTAAATTCCTCAATCTCATTATTATCCGAGATTAATTATGTGTATGTTTTTATTGGGACAAATTTATTATCCATGTCCATATTTCATAAAATATTTTTTAAAAGGATTATTTTAAGGAAATCATTAACTAAAACATCATTTTAAATTTTTTAAAGATTTAGACTTCTAAACCATTCCCATTAATTTCCATGTTTTCAAAATGGTTTTAAGGTTTTATATATATGGACATGAATATTTTAAAATGTTAATTCCTTTCAAAATATTCAAAGTGGTATGGGAAACATTGATTCAAATATATCATTTAAATTACATCATTTATAAATTATGTTACATTTAAATGATTTCATGAAAAAGGGATATTTCTCTCAATGATATTTAATGATCATTTTTTACTATGTCAACATCCTTTACCAGATATTATTCTGGATCGAGGTTGATTAATTATGATACTTATCTGCTATATTATACTGATGGTTTTGTGATATGTTTTTTCTGTGGATGTGTTATTTTAATACCATTCATGGTTTATGGATAAAGTATTAACATTTCAATGGTAGGTTTATTATGAATGTTTATATTATGTTTAATGTTTTTCATATGAAGAATGCATTTGACTTAGTAAGTGATGGGTGGAGGCCGCTATTTCTCCTCGATGCATCAGTAGGTCTCATGAGACAAACCAGTGTCTTGGCACAAGGCCTTGACAAAATTGTATTTTTAGTCTTGGCACAAGCCATTGACTATGTGGTTATAAAGTCTAACATTATGGATTTCACCATTATGAAATTAACTATTGATATTACATGTGATTATTCGACTAGTTTAATATCAATGTGAATAATAAAATTGAATTATTTGTTTTATATTTTCCATATTATGATGAATTTTACGATTAAAAGGCTATTGTTTTAGTTTTTTACATTTCCTGAAATGTTTATGCTTATTTATTAATGTTTCCACTATATAGTTATCCTTACTGAGCATCTAAGATCACCCATTTATTATGTTTTATTTTCCTAGGATTCCAAGAGGTGTATTATGATTGATAAGTGGGTTTTAATCCATGGGAATAATGACATTCTCAAAAGATCATTTATGTTGTGTTTTATTTTCTAATGTTTAATCTAATGTTCATGTATGTAATCTATTTTCCAAGACTGCTAAACTAATCAGTCTTTCAGAACATGATTCCTTGTAATCATGCCAATGTATTAAAATAATGAACCAACTATGGGATTCTAGGGTTGGGGCATTACAGTTGGTATTTGAGGAAGTTTAGTACAAAACATAGAAACTAGATTTAGATAAACTCTTACTAGAGCACATTACCCTAAGATAAACTTTGAAGATTAGAATAGAAGAAATTCCAAATATTTGGTAATGTACATATTTTGTGTATTTTTCAAGGAATACATCCATGTCTGGATATGTGTAAGTAGAGCTGGCTCTGGCTCAAATGTACCAATGAGTGAAAACTCTGACAAGGAATTTCCGGCTTGACCGAGGGTATCCTGGTACATGGAAATGAGCCTTACTGCACTCTTGGTTATGACACTTCCAAGGGATTTTATTAAGATAATTAACTTTATTATTACAAGCCATTATGAAGGATTTAGGATTAAATACTTCCTCTAATAAAACATTTTATGATTATAGATTATCTACATAATATTTTCAATTTATGTTATGTATTTTACATGTTCGGAGTTATGAATTGTGATTCATAAACTAACTTAGTGTATTCCATTGTTTTTAAATGTATCCTAGTATAAATGATTAGAATTCCAACAATACGTATGATCGAAATATTTAGCAGGATCATATCTTTCATGGTATTAAGTCAATATCTAAAAGTCAAATAGTCTCCCATGTATTCTCATAATATGATGAAATATTATCATATGTTAATAAAATAACTAAAAAATTATTTGAGTACTATGTCATCGAAGGGTAATAAGAGAAGAAAAGGATGGTAGAGGGAAAATGGATAATGGGAAGATGGGAAAGAAATATTCTCCCATATGTGATAATTGTTAAAATAATCACCTTGGTAAATGCTTGACTGGAAAGGGAGTTTGTTATAAGTGTGGAGAAAAAGTATGAAAAGTACGTGATTGAAAGGGTAATAAAATGGTTTCAAATGTACAATGATTCATCTACAAGGTGTTGGGACACTACGCGAATCAATGTCTAAATCATCAGATTATACCCCAAATGCTGCTATTGGATAATAATCAAGATATGATACTACCGAAGATGAAGAGGAATGATTATATTTATTATGTTGTTATTAAAGTATTGTTTCATTTGAGTTTTGTATTAATGATGTACATGTTATAAGAATTATATAGTACAAAATAATTGTATTGTAGTACTATTTTAATATGTACATGGGATTGTGTTGAACCATGAAATGTGACTAAATTTCATGTTAATTTTTTTGGAAAATATATGGTTGAGAGAAAGACAAACCATATTATGGTTCTGATACTGAGGTAGTAATTATTTAATAATATATGATTGATTTGGATAAATTATATTGGATATTATTCACTACCTTGAAACTGATTAATGATTTGTGTATTCCAACATTGTTGGAGTTTACAACCTTTTTGGATAGAAGGAGTATATCTAGTATTCTATAAGATATAAGGGAGCGTGGATTTGATAAATAATGTTTTATGGCTATTCAGGCTGTTACCATGTTTTAAAATAATACATGATGAAGGTATACATATGTCATTTCATGAAAAAAGAGATCTTCATTTTGTTTACCTTCGTTTCAAATTTCAGACTGTATGTTTGGACAGAAGTATTTGGGATAAGTCTAAAGGTTAGAATGAATTATGTTAGATGTTGGATACTAATGTTTATGGTCAAAAAATTTCATAAGATTGTTTTTGTATTGTTATAAAAACGACATCATGGAGGTTGTGAGACAACCTGTCGTGTCCGACAAGGTTATGAGACTTAAAACCCCGACCAAAGGATGACAAGCGTGCATCACCTACCACGGGCCAACGTGATGACTTGGTTGGTATAATGTAGTTTTTTAAAATATTCTGACAAATGAATTAAAAATTTATTATTTTTTGAACCCCATATGATTATGAAATGTAGAATATTTTTTAATTCTATTACCTTTTGGAGTGAAAGAATAATTTTTGGTAGGAATTTGATTAAGGATGAAACACTACATATTAAGTATATTTTTTTCATCTTAATATATGAATAAATTTATTCTAAAATTTTTGGGATTGGATCTTAAAAACAAAAATGTGTTATCCTAATATCGTATGCTTTGTTTAACCGATGATATTTTACATCATCTAAGATTTATTTCTTTGAGGCCCTTAATTTTAAAATTGTTTGTGATTGATTACCTCAATAACTCCCTATATATATTTAGGTTTTTTCTGCAATTATGTGTCTCTAATTTCCACCAATTTTCTCTTAATTGATATCATAATTTTGTGGTGACTTTTTCATTTCCCTTTCCCACTTATTAAGGCTAAATTTTATTAACCCAATTTCCGAAGTGGATTTTCTAAAAAGGTATTTTCCTGTTATTAACCATTTATTTTCGACAAAAATTTTCAAATTGCAATGATGAAATTTATTGATGGAGGGGAGATTGTAACACCCCATGATTTTATAATACACTTTCTCATTAATGTAATTTGATAACATGTGTTACAAACAACACCAAGTTCGAGCACACCCTGACTTATCAAAATAGCTATTCAAAAAGCGGTTATAAATAGTATTAACTGAATTTTGAATTTTAAATACTCCATATTATTTTATAATCCATAGTATGGGTTTCTTAGACATAATATAAGAACATATACATTTCTTACATTAAAATAAGTGTTTTTCAAAAAAATACCATTTTACCACCTTTTAATGGAGACCCTTTTTTAAAACCAATATTTGAGACTTTTATATATTCAATTTAATGAAATTAAATTCTTATTTTGAATCGGGACATAAAAATTTAGTTTGGATAAATTTTTGGTACTTTTCTATTAACAGTAATATTTTGATTAATAGTAATAATAATATGATTTAGTTAATAACAACATTTTTAATAGAAATAATTTATAGTGTTAAATTATGAATTTGACAGTTTTTTAAGTATAATTCGATTATATTTTTATCATTTCATAAAACTTAATTCATTATATGTAATTTCACTATTAAAGTTGACATAAACACATGTCAATCTTTTGATAGTTTTTACTTTTTAAAAACCTGTTTTTTGGTTTTAAAAACATGAACTAATTTTAAATTAACAATTGCAACTTCTATGTTTTGAATTTTGTAAAATAGATTTCATTTTGGAATTCATAATATCAAAATTAGATTAGGGGGGATTTTTGGTATTTTTATGAAAACATTGAATTTTTTATGAATAGTGAAAACATTAAGTTATTGTTTAAATTTTAAATTGTTTTTTAAGTGAAAATAGATATATAAAACCTATATAAGTTCAATATGATTCATTGGAGTCATTTTATAATAAAATTATATTTATAAATTTTTATTTAACTTTGTACTATCTTTTATCCACCATCTTGAAGCATTTTCAAATTTGCATAAACCATAATTTTCTTCTTCTGTGAGTTTAATTTCAAAAACTTGAGAGAGACAGCTTATATCGGTATTTAGAATGTGGTTCAATAATATGAAAATAATTTTCAGTGAATTCTAACTCTTGATATTTACTTACCATAGTTAAAAGTAAATATAGTATTTAAGGGTAAAACTCATATTCTAATTACCATAGCACACGTCCTAATTCTTTTGGATAAGTGTAATTCTACCAAAAACAACCATTGGAATAATATATGATCCTCTTTGTCCCACATGGATTATATTAGGACATTTATTATTATTTTATTAAAAGAATAGTTAAAAGAGTTAAATTCAAAGTTTAACAGCTAAAACATTTTTAATATAGTGTTACACATAAGATAAATTCTTCTATAAATATTAATTAGAAAGATAAAATGATGTCCTACCTAATGGTATTTTAGTTATAATTTTTAAACATTAAATAATATAATTTATTAATGACACAATTATGATGTACTAATTACCTTATTAATAAATGATTAAAATAATTGATATTATAAATATCCAAATAAATGTCATTTGAGCCTTTTGATGCATTCCACTAATTTTATTGGTTCATATGACATGTTAGGGCTAATTTAAAAAAATATTCTATGTAATCATGGTGTTATGATTTTCACAAAAACCGAATACTAAATAGTGTGAAAATTTACATAATTGTGTTTTTTAAACAAATACTATATTATTAATTGATATAATATAACATAAAATCTAAGTATCAGCAAAAGGAAATATATAAGGTTATATATATTAATAATGAACCACTTCTGGTTCACATGTCTTTAAATATTATGATTATTAACCATATAACATAAAAATAAAAAGTGACATGGTAAATGTGAAACTATTTAACTAAGAGTTAAATCTAAACGATTAGATTAATATGGTGACCTTAACCTATCACAATCATATTTTTTTGGAGGTATTCCAACCATCGAAAAATTATCCTCGAAATAAATCATTTCGGAGCCACTAAAAACCTAAAATGATTTTATTATAAAATTATATTTCAATTTTTTCCTAAAGTGGCCCTTACATCTCTTATAAAAGGGCACATCCCCATATCTTAATTTGACACCTCAAAAGCCATTTTTCTCCAGAAAATCCGGCCCAAATATCCTCCATACATTCCTCCCTTCATCTTAGAGGCCTTAATTTGGTCTGAAAGCCAATCTATGGAGCCATTTTGATCAAATAAAAAGGAAGAACCCGAAGAAGAGGTAAATATTTCATAACCTCTTTAATGTTCTTTTCATCTTCCACTTCGTATTTATTTTTTGTTTCTATTCTAAAATAATAAATCCAGTATCTTGTATATATATTGACGTTATGATAAAAATGGTACAACCATATTCATTATTTTATCCATCATATGAATGAAAAGTCACCATATGTGCATACGTACGGCTTACTATCTCCATGTCGTAGTGTAGTTTGTTATTCAAACACATCATTATTTGGATGGTTATAATAATGAGTATAACTAATTTAAATAATAAGTATAATGTGTCAATGATTCATTATATATGATATATCACCCAATTACAAACTATTTCACCATCAATATAATGATATTGTCACTCGTGTGTATATACATATTACCGTCTCCATGAACGCAATGAGATTCATTCCCCATCGTAATCATTCAAGAAAATTTTTCAATATATGAATAATAATAATGTTTAAGAACTTAATATCATTATGAATATAAATAAAATACATCCTATATATAAAAAACATGGATTACATAACAAAACATATAATTGAAAACGGAACAGTTAACGCACGAAACGATGACAATACTAAAATATTATTAACAAAGCAATATTAGAGGATCATATATGATACCATATAGTTCATGTATAATTTAATAACAATGTTTTAACTATTATATAGTAGGTTAACGTACCATGGACTAAAAAAAGTACAGGGTAAGGGTAAATTCCTCAATATCATTATTATCCAAGAATCTTATTGTGTAAGTTTTTACTGGGAAATATTTATTATCCACATCCATGTTTCATAAAAGAGTTTTAGAAAGGATTATTTTAGGGGACTCTTTAACTAAAAAATCATTTTCAATGTTTTGAAGATTAAATTTTTTTAATCCTTTTTCATTAATGTCCATGTTTTCAGAATGGTTTTAAGGATTTATTTATATGGACATGAATGTTTTAAAATGTTAATTCCTTTCAAAAGTTTCAAAGTTGTATGGGACACTTTGATTCAAAAACAATCTTTTAAATTACTTTGTTTATATATTTTGTTGCTTTTAAAAGATTTCATGAAAAAAGTATATTTCCCTCAATGATTTTAACACTACATTTTCAACTATGTCAAAATCCTTTACGGGATATTATTATTGATCGAGGTTGATTTATTATGATACTAATATTCTATATTGTATTGAATAATTTGTGATATGTTTTACTGTGAATGTGTTATTTTAATACTATTAATGGAATATAGAAAAAGTATTTTCATTTCATATGCTAATTTTAATATGAATGTAAATGTTTTTTTAATCCTTTTCATATGAGGATTTCATTGGAGTTATTAAGTGATGGGTGGATCCCTCATTAGCTCCTTGAGGAATCGGTAGGTCTCAAAAGACAAACTAGTGTCTTAGCCCAAGGCCTTGACAAAATATTATTTATAGTCTTGCTACAAGGCCTTTACTAAGTGGTTATTATGTCTGGTATTATGCATTCCATTATTATGAAATTCACTATTGATAGTACATATGATTACTTGACTAGTAGAATATCCATTTGAGTATGTAAATGGAATGATTTGTTTTATCATTACCATATTATGCTTAATTTTTAGTATAAAAGGCTTTTGTTTTAGTTTTATGAATTTAATTAAATGTTTATGCTTATTTATGAAAGTTTCAACTATATTTTGATCCTTACTGAGCACTTGAGCTCATCCCTTTCTGATGTATTATTTTTCCAAGATTCCCAGAAGTGTATTATGATTGATTAGTAGGGTTGAGCTTGGGGATTAATGGTGTTCACAATGGATCATTTATGTTGTGTTTTATTTTAAAATGTGTAATGTAAAGTTCATGTATGTGATCTATTTTCAAATACTGCTAAATGGACCGGTCATTCAGAACATGATTCCTTGTAATCATGCCAATGTATTAAAATAATGCACCAACTTTGGGATTCGGGGGTCGTGGCGTTATAGATGTGAATTAATGTATATATAATAAACATACATTAATAAAATATATAATGAGTTTCAATTTCATTAAATAGTTTAAAATAAGTTATTTTGTTTTGGATTTTTATTTATCCATTATATAAACCATCCCTTATAATATGAATTAAAAATAATAATTTTAAATTTACGATTAATATATAGTTGATTATATTACATCCATTGATACATGATATTAATATATATATATATATATGATTAGTGTAAATACAATCATTAAATTTAATAAATCATAAAAATGTTATATTATTAAAAATAGCTTGTTCGTGACAATAAAAGTATAGTGGAATAATAATAATATAAGAATATAGAATACAAAAGATCCCAGAGAAATTCTTTATATTTTAAATATAACTCCCTAGAAAGGGATGTCCCATACTTACATTATGACTTTCATCCTTATCTCATGATCTAAGATGATGTCTCTAGTTCATCACCTATAAGGTTAATACTAATACCAGTAGAAAGATCACATGTGTACCCATTTTTACCCCCACATATTTGAACATATGAGTAAAAATGAATTTTGAGTTTGAAAAACATATCACGTGTGAACGATAATTAGGTATAATTATCTTGGGTAATCTTGTGGCCCATCCCTGGGAATAAGAGATTTGTTAAATGGGATAGGGAATTATAAGTCTGTCTAAAACCGTAGAACCATATAATCAATTTTGGCTTAGCTTCATCCGATATTTACATCCTATGAGTCATCTTGTGTTTGCATGCGCAATATCATACACCAATATATACACAAACACACAGAAACAAACACAAAAACACACACCTATGTATAATTTCTACAAGTCTAACAAAATGAATAAATTTAATATCAACTACCACTTATAATATTAAAATGTTTGGTGAAAAATAAAAATATAAATGAATATTAAATAGATAAACTACAATAAAAAAATCAATTCACCCCTATTATTTTCCATTAACCAAAATTTAATACATAAGAATGCAATGAACGATATTAGATGGATATAAAACAAACAATTCTAATCATTACATAGTAACAATATAAATTCCACCAAGAGTGGAATAAAAATTCTCTTATACCATGCAAATATTTAAATGAAAAGTAATTTAATGTAAACAATTTTTAAAGTCCAATTAAAATCGAACAATTTCCATGTTAACTCTATATGATTAGTAAAATTAGAAGGGGGTACACTACCCAATTTGTTTTCTATATAGTCTCCCTAAAGTCCTAGGAATAATTTTAATTCTTCCTAACAATTAAATGAACCTTATAAAAAAATGTTGGGCTAGGTCATAAATAATTTCATTAGTGGGGAAATATTATGTGAACTGAAATAATGTGCTCACGTTGGAGTTTATTAGTAAAAATCTATGTATCCCCTAACCCAAGTGAAATCCACATTATATATAATATCATTCCATCCCTAAATTGAGGGAGTATATGTTTACACTTGCTAGAATCCATGAAAATGAATAAAAGTGTTTATTATATAAGTTAAGGCCTTTAGATTATGAAATATAGAATTTTCAATAAACCTGATCCACTTCGATTTTATAGGGATGATGGATTCCACCAGAGAGATTGAGTGGTGAGTAACAGTATAAAAAGGGATGAAAATGGAGTAAATTAAGATGATATCCATAACATAATTATTTTTATTTATTATTTTGATATTTAAATTAAAAAATATATTTTAAAATATAATTATTAACAAGAACATATCAGGTACGTAATACTAGCCATAGGGTACCCACGTATTCATGAAATTACCACCTATTCCGCCAGACAGTCATGCCCACATTTCACTGTTCTATTTAATTTAATATAATTTTTTTTTATTTTTTATAGATGGTAATTTTTTGGTTACTTATTTTATGAATTTTGGAGGCTTTATGTCTTTGACATGTTATATCCTTGAAAAAATATGGTCATTGTGATATATATATTGGGAAATGAGGATGTTTACTATAGGAGTGAGGCATTTTGATGGCTATTTTAGATAAGGGGTTCCTAATGGGAAATAGTCGAGAGGCTATGCCAAGGGGGGTGAAGTGGTTGTTTTGATAGGACCACGAAGATATCCATTCCATATTTCTTACTATAGTGAGCGAGACTATACACTTTTTCTGAAATGACGACCAGGGGGGTCCCATAACATGGTGGATGGGTATTTTCGGTTGCCAGGGTGCATGATGATTAATAGTTATCATGACCTTGTCGTGGTTAGTCTTTGTCTAGTATTTTAAGTAACAAAATACAATTTATACCTTTATTTCATTTAACTACATTTTTTCATCCATGTCCACATATTAGTTTGTGTAATGAGATGTGCAACGTAGCATACACCTCCTTATTTTGTATTTAACTTCATCTTCCTATCCTTATATTTCAAGTGAATTTTTAGGGAAAACCTTCTTTTCCTTTTCGGTATTATCTCTTTCATATCACAAATTTCATTTCCATGTAGTTTTCCTTACCTATAGAAACACTAATCCAAATTTTGGTAAAATGTATTGTTTTCGGTGATATTAACATTGGATTCTAGTTGATTTTGGTATGTAAAAGTTGTTTACTTTCTTTGTTCTGTGTTCACCAGGGAATGCGACACAATGTAATTCAATTTCACGTGGATGGAGGAATGTGATTTAATGTATTTACAGTAATTGAAATTCTATTAGATGTTTTATTGTTTATAATTCTTTTAGTTAAGAAATTATACCAATATTTGATTTCCATTTTGGTTTTAAAGGTCGTTTATTTGTTTGAATGACTTTTGGTAATGAGTGTTTTGATTTTTTTTCAATTTTTTAAAGTGAGATTTGAGTTACATGTTCTTATGGAAATCATTAAATGGTATGTATTTATAGTATTTTGATGATTAAAGGAATTTAAAATAATTTGGGTATTGAAATGGGTAAATGGTGATTTTTAAAAAATAAATTGGTGTCATGAATTTATAAATTGGTTAAATGAAAAAACAGAATATTTTATTTAATTGGTTTTTAGCGAATATTTATAGAATTTGTAAAAAAAGGTTATTTCAAATTGGATTTCATGTGCTATAGTGTATCATAGGAATCAGAGTTATTTTTTTATAAATGCTCATTTGGAACATTAGGAATGTTTTTTCACAAGGAGTATAAAACAATCTTGATCCCCTAATATTTTTATTTATTTATGTGGAATATGTAACATTGGGGTGGGTGATATGTTTATTTTTATGTTCAGTTGGATGTTGTGAAAGGGACTATTTCTTCATTGGGTATTATAGGTGATATCATATTTATCCTATACAATGAAAAATCATTGATTGATATATTTTTCCTTACATACAAATGAATTCTTTCATTGAAACCTTAACCACTAGAATATCAGTTTGAATTTATCCTACACTTGTTAAATAACATGAAAGAAGGTTTCCCTCAAATGTTATTCTAATCACTAGATAAGAGATTTCCCCCATGGAGGTTTGCATTAGTGAATCAAGTTCCGTGTGGTTTGTTTTATAAGTAATGTAGGTAGATAATTGGTTATCTGTTATTGTGCTCTCTTGGACAATGTAACTTTATAACCTTGTGGGTTTCACATGAAACTTAGTTGTCGACGATAATGTTGTGTACATGATAAAATCATTATTATTTATTTCATCCTCTTAACAAATTGAATTTTTTGACACCATTGAGTGGTTCTACTTGTTTTTTTACTTTCATTCCATTTTTTATATGGTTCCTTATTATATGATTCTTATACCTTGAATTATCCCTTATTTTTACAATTTTTATCCAAATTTGTTTCGAAATGGGAGATTATAATGGAAAGAATGCGTTTTTATTTTTTTGCTTGGTTTTTTTATAATACCATAAAATTTTTAATTTTTTGATTTCTAAATGGATATTTAAAAAGGGGGATGGTCTTGACTTGGTTTTCTTAAAAAGTAGTGGATGTTTCTTTATTGATATATAATTTTACATGTTACTTGTATTTTTATAAAAATATGAAAAAATTCATATTTTCCAATTATAGTTCCAAATATAATTATTGATTTTTTTAATGTAACTACACACACTACTTAGTGGGATCCTACATAGATTGGTTTTTATCACACCCTACAGACATCTAAAGTTTATAAAACTATTATATTTCTTTTTTAGGATCCTAGGATGTGTCAACTTCATTGATAAATTTTTAGATTATTCTAATGGGAGATGGTTTGGTATGTGGGGAGTGTCCATGGGATAGAGTTAGGTGTTCAATAGTTTTATTGGGATTGGTATTAAATTTATTATTTGGATTTTTGATATATCATACTTGTCATCTGAGATCATTAATTTAGATTTTTTTTTATTTAAAGGGTGATTTTTATTTCAGTATAATCATTTCCATTAGATGGTGCACTTAATATTTTTTCTATTTATTTCATCTATATTATATTCGTTTTTGGTTATTTTATATTTATTAAATCTATTCATTTATTTAAATGGTAATATCATAAATCGATGGTTTGTACGAGATTTCTGAGCTGAATTAATGGTATGATTATTATTATTTTAAAATGAAATATTCCCAATTTGATATCCTTGGTGTACTAAACTTAGCAATAACCTAGGGGATTCTGGAACACCATTCGTATTTTATGCTGAGTTAGGTTGAGTGATGTGTCAAGTCAAACCAAGTTTGTTTCTTACATAATAATATCAAAGAAACCTTTTGTAATTTTGGATTCATCATCGTATAATGGATATTAGAATCATCCTCATAAAATAAGTGATCAATCATGATAATGTAATTAACCACAACTTTTCATGGTGAACCTTGAGGTATTATGGGTTGTTGGGACATGAATAATAAATTTGTTTTTTTATTGATTACTATTTTTTTGACAAGGGATGCAAGTATTTGGGACACCGTTTTTTATTACAGAGATTTATGGATTCTATTTGGGAATTTTTGGTTAGTTTGAGGTTTAAATAGAGTTGTATAGTTAGATTTCACTCTCTAAAAGAAATTATGAAACCTTTATAGTTGGTTCTGTAATCCATTTTAGAGGAATTTATATGGTTATTTTTTAATTTTCCAACCAATTCAACCAAAACATACACAATTTTGTTCCCCCTAAAAATGATTTATTTAGTATCATTAATTTTTAATTGACACTATTAGTACTTAAAGTTGATGTGGATTTCATTATGGATTTTTCATTGTGAAATTGATATTTTCATATAATGTTTTTATCTTTTTATACCTTATTGATTGTATTTGTACATTAAATTTTGGGTTTATTTCTTTGGACGACTCATTTTATGTTGAATAAAGAATGATATTTAAGAAATATTTTAATTGTAAAACCCATTTTCATGATAATTTGAATGGAATTTTTGACCATCATAGTACATTTTTAAACTAATTTTAAATATTTTTTTAAATTAGTTTATTTTTAAGTGGATTTTTATGAGTTTCTAGATAATGTGAGATTTTATTTTAAGATAAATTTTCAGTTTTCAATGATGGTTTGGACTTTTATGAATTGGGAGCTTTATCAATGTTGTATTTTAATAAGTGGTGAATTATTTAAACAGAAATACCTAATTTTCTTAATGTATGTGAAATTTTTTAATTTATGGGATGATTTAAATTTAATATTATATAGAGAAAATAATTTTAATTTTTTTTCAATGTCATATAGATTGAATAAGAATATTTTTTTCTACACAGTTTAATATGGAATTTTTTTAGGGATACATGAACTAATTGAGGTCAATATTTTTGTTTTTTATAGTATACTTCATGTAAAATCTTAGAAAAATAATTTAAATTATACTCATAGGTATAATTCCAATGATTTATTATGGGTGATTTCTCTATTTTTTTCTCTTTCCACACTCATAACTGAGTGGTGGATCTTAGATCTTCATAGTTATAAGACCCCTTCCAGAACATTTTGAATCGTATTCCTTCTCACATCCATAGTGAAGAAATTTCCCTTTAAGAAATGGAATTGTTAGAGAAAATTGATGAGGACATCAATTCATTAAAAATAATGGAATCATTAAGGTTAAAGGTAGTTATTAACTCATTTTAAGGATCAATTTGATTTTTGTGGGATATTTTGTTTCCTTTCAATCTATATAATGTAATATTGTGGGAATTTTTCAATATTTTAATCATCTGGTGGTTCTATATCATACAAATTAAAGTATATAATTCTACTGAAATAACATAAATTCATCGGGTGAGTATATGGTGACTGGATATCGAAATTATTTATTTGAGTTTGTGTTATTTTCTCCCAATCTAGTCATTAATGAAACATATAATGGTTATTTTATAAGAATGAGCATTCCTTTACTACAATTAGTGGTTTTATTAAATTAGTAATTAATTTATGTTAATTTTTTTTGGCAAGATCCATATAAATGGAATTTGATCAGGTTGGAAATCCTTGGGTGTAGTTTGATTTTGCCTGATTATTTTTATTTAGATATATTAATTTGTGAGTTCTGAAATAGATATGCTTTTTGTATTCTACATGGAAGTTTTTGGTATATTTTAGGTAGTTTTTTATTAGATAAAATAGATATTTCATGTGATTAAGTGACTTTTATATTGGTTTTTATGTAAGGATTTATGTATTCGTGTTATTTGTTGTGTTAGATGAATTATTTATGTTTGGACTTAGGGAAAACCCTGGGTTAGCCAAAATTGGTGTTACATTATTGTAGTAAATCACTTTTTTGTGAGATATTTTAAAGATTCCATGTGATAAAATGTTTATGTTTTGAGGTCATAGGATACCCTATAGTGTTTTTAACCAACATAAGAACTCATTTTATTCTTTATGTAATGAATGTGGTTTATTTAATTATCTATTTGGGGTTTTTCTTATCGATGAATTCATTAATGGATTTATTATTTCTTTTATTTGGATTAACTTTTTGAATAGAATTTTATCATGGATTTAGATCCTATTTATTAGATAGATTTTCATAAATGGTTAAATGGTTGAATTTCATACTTTTTGGGTGATATCCTACTTGGTGTGTGCCATATATTTGTTTCACTATTTAAAAAATGAGATAAAGGGAGCACTATGATGGGTTTTTCCTCATTTATTGTAATATCTTATATCAAATGTTTTATAGTGGTGACTTTCATTTACATTTAATAATTATTCTAATGTTTCAATGTGGTTACATTTTATTTAATGATTTAAATACTTGGGTACTATCCAAATATTTCACCACTGACTGACTAATAATTTAAATATTTCTGTTATAAAATCTTTTCCAAGAGAAACAAAATAAGGATGAGGGAAAATACTGAAGTAGTAGAAGTGGCGGAGTCTGAGTTAATCACCATAGAAAATATTAATATAATATAGTGGTAAGTATTTAATAACCAAATACATAATCATATCCTTTTCCTAATTATCTTTTTAATTAAGAAGGCCAACCAAATTATTCCCACATGACAAGATTGCAGAACATTAACATTGTAATTAATGATAGTTCTGTATTATTTGATTATGAATGTAATAATCGTGTGGATGAGTGAGGAATATAAAAAATAATTTACTACCATGGATCAATCTGATTCAACTTTATTGATATTTATTTTATTTCAAGATGGAATATTGATTCATTTTTCTAACACAAGAGATTCTAATTGAATAGAGGTCACCTCCCCATGAGAGGATTAAAATTTAATGATGTTAGAGACCCATTTATCTCCAATGACACCTCTAGTATAAATTATAGCAGAACTACAAGACCCAATGGTATTGAGATTAACCCCTTAATACTGTGGTTTTTAAATTACATAGTGACCTAGTTCCTCATTTATATCCAATTTTTGGTTTTAGTGTGAGAAAGGTTTTTTGAATCAAGTGAGAATTTTTTTGAAGGAAAATTACTTGAAGTACAATTTTGAAATTTTTATGGAGACATAATACTAAAAAAATATCACATCAATAATTAAGGAAGTAGAAGGATTCTAGTATGTATCTAAATGGATTGAGTTTAATGGATCCATCATCTTCTCGAATAATCATGATATCAAGGACAACCGAATGAAGCTGGTAAGAGGAAAACTAAGTGAAAAAGTAGAATATTATCAATATAACTTAGTGGTAGTTCGGTGAAAGAAAAATTTAGTACACGTATTGAAAGAGACAACATGGGGGATCTTAGAGAAAATTGACAATATTCTAGTGGAATGAAGTGGAAAATTTAAAAATAAGATTTTTGATGATGAATGGAAGATCTGTAGATTTTATTGAAGTGTTATACAAAGGTTAGTATTCTTATATTAGACTGAATACAAATCACTAGAATCACTCCTTATAAGTTTTTATAATGAGATTTTAGGAAGAATCATCAGTGAAAATATCAGAAAGAGATATTGAAATTAAACTGGAAGTTGGCAGTTGAGGTGGTTATTGTTATAAAAGATTAGATGTAACTAGATCGAACTAATGGAGTCCAATAAATTTTTTATTGTGGTGATGAATCTATAATTCATTGGGGCCCTATATAATATGGTCATTATTCCACCTATGAAAACTATAAATCAAGTGGTGATAATGGGTACTAAAAAAGGTGGAGGTGATTCCCCTTCTCAGGAGTCCAACCTAATCACAAAGTAGTGGTTTATGTGCCTCATCCAAATGTGAAGGTTGATATTTATAAGGAATTATTCCTAACAATGTGTAAGTAAAAGAGTAAGAGTTTCATAAGGACGAGATGATGAGAATAATTTTCTAAATCAAATAGGATATATGTATTCCACATAATCAAATATTTATCCCTAATGACTGAAATATGTTTCATTTTAATATTTTGGTTTTATCATTCTAGTCTAAACCAAATTAATCCCCATTGTATACTATTCTTTTTTCTTACATGTTTGTTTAGGTATTTTGTGCATGTAAGATTTTTGGAAGGAATACCCTATGAGAACTAAAACCAGATGGTGTGATGACTCAGTGCAGTGGACAAAGTTCATGGACATACTAGTTCTAGGATCTAATTTCTTTGTGATATTTTATAATCTTGTTCATCAATTGTGATTCAGGGGGGTTAAAACTACTCCTAATGGATGTTTTAGAGTTATTTCCTTCCATTGGAATCTTAATTAGTTATATCATAAGAGGTTCTCATTTTGATATCGGATTAAAAAAAAATTTATCAGAAGGATATTGTTATATTATTTATTTTTTTTAAGTTTCTTAGTGAAAACTTTATCATATATTACAAATTAATTTACTCAAAATAAATGGTTATACTAGATTTTTCATGATATCAAAAATCACCTTGATTAGTTAGATGAAGATGGTGTGGTTTACTGATTAATTTTATTAATATTGGATGGAATAATGTGAGGTTACTATATCTAGGTTTTCTGTTACATTCTAAAAAATTTTCACTACAATATTTCATTAGTACCAGCTGTGATGATGGATATTGAAATTCCTTTGGTCACATGTGTTATTCGACATGTTCAATTCATTGGATTTAATTTGAGAAGATGGTGGAAGACTTAATTTTTTTATAGAAGTTATTGATGAACCAATGGTTTATATTATTAATCAAAGACCATTTTAATAATTCAAATACTACAGTACATTTAATTTACATTAGAAGTATAATTCATTTAGAAGCAATAGATTAGATAGGAGACCCTGATAATATCATGAGGATTATTTTGGATGTCACAATCAGATGTGGATGAATGTTCTTAGAAATATGAGTTAGGTCATGTCATTAGTTATTATCTCAAATCAATGGGGTTTTTTATGGTTCCACTATTATATATATTTCAATGTAATGTGATATTTCAGTAGGAATATTGGGGATAAATATATTAGTTCATAGAAGCACCCATTCTGAAAGTTCCCAAAACATGCATTTGAGGAAGGTGGTTGAAATATTTCCAAGTATTTCCTTGATCCCATATCATAGGAAGGTGTGGTGTGTCATTTAACTTTTTTTTAAATAGAATATGATCGTATGAAAAAATAGGGAATTTTAAAAACATTTGAATCATATAGAGGTGGGATTCATGTTTGTGGAAAATTTTTAATCCGTTTCAAATCACCAAAATCGGATGTAAAAGGATTGTTTGTCAACTAGAGATAAAATTGCAGGATACAGAAATATATGATATGATTTCAATTATTTCATTGAATTGATAGAGAAACAGAAGGATGTGAAACCTATTTGTTTCATGATTTGGATATAACTCAGTGGACTTGGGTGAAATCATCAGTGGTCATTGTTGAAGATTAATGTTCTAAAGGTTTATATCATAAGAATCCATAGTATTAAAATGTAAATTTCTGTTGGAAGACCAATGATTTATTTGGGTGAAAATATGGTCTTAAATATGAGAGTGTCCAGCATATGGATGTTTTAAATATTGGATAAATTGTTTTTCTCTCATTTGTAAATACATCAGTAGAAATCATCTACTACCATGTTAAAACCCTATGAAAGACTACCCCATGTCTATGGTATGTGTTTCATTGTATAATTGGGATAAATATTGTGGTTCACTTCATCTCTATAGAAATTATCATTTCAATATATTAAAAAAATGTAGGTGGGATCCTTGAAATAGTCAGTGCAAGGATGGTGAATTTGGAGGAATGGTCCAGAAATAATTACTGGGATGATTGAAATAAGTTTTATGGGGAGTTCTTCATGCTAATAAATCAATATTTTACAAATATGGAGTTCCACATGATTTAAAGATGTGTGATTATGGGTTTTTGTCCAATATATTGACATTATCTATTCTCAATTCCATTATATAATAATTTTTAAGAGACATTTCATAAGAGTGACATCCCATTACAGAGAAGTTTAACGTATTTTAAAAAATTCCATACCTTTTTCCCTTATTTAAGGCGAGCTCCTCTCATTAATTATTCTCACACAAAAACCCTTTTTTTATAAAAAATCTTCCAAACCTCTAATAAAAATTCTCATTTACCATTTATATGTTTGTGTTTTAATGTCTTTGATTTTCTGTGTATTATTTTTAAATATTATATTGAATTATTACAAGACCAAGATTGATGACAGCATGGGATTCTGAGGCCTAGAGTGCCTATAATAAATGTTTAAAATAATTTAATTTCTAAATAGAATGATCGAGTGGTTTTCTCAAAAAAGTGAAATAACTTTTAAATGGGTTCCTTGATCAGAAACATGTTGGCATCCTTGCGTTCAGAGCACAAATTTTACTTTAGTCAGGTCCTAACATCGACTGGTGTGGGTTAGCTGTAGGCATTCATTTTTTCATGTTTTAAAGGAAATAAAATAAATTAATAATTTTTTAATTTTAAAAATTTCCATAACATAGAGAGGTGTGGTTTTTTTAAAATGAGTAGAAGCCCACGGTTAGGCTCATAACCCTATAAAACTCCCAAAATCCTATAGTTCTTTGGAGGGGAGCCACCCATGGATAATTCTTGATAAATGATGACAAAAATTGACACATCGATAGTTTCATAAAGAGATTGAATCCTGACCGATGACTAATATATCTCTACATCGACGATCTGTGTAGGGGTTGTTATTTAGATTCTTATTTCCCCATTCTTGGACATGAAATAATGAATGCAGATAACCCGGTGAGAAAGTTGATCCATAGATTTTCCATTATTGTGGGAGGGTTTTTTTCCGGATTATTTATGGGGAATTGATCCATTTTTAACATGAAATAATTTTATTTTCCTCACTTGATCCTTCTAATTGTAATAGATCTACACCACGATGAATGAAATGAGAGTTCATTCCTCGAATTTGTTCTGTGGATTTCTTCTTCCCCATTATACATCATTTTATTTATGTTCTCGGTGGGGATATGAACAATGGATTGTTTCACATCCATTTTTTAATGCACTGATCCCAAATTTTATATACAACATCATGATGGCCTAATGGAGGTGCGACGATGATGGTGGCAGACCAATTGACATGGTTCAGATGAAATTGTTCTTCGAACGTTCTTCGTGTAGATGATAGAAAAGTGTTTATAGGCTGATAAAACCCAAAATACATCCCAAAATACTAATGGTATAGTGGGGTGACCTTGGATCATGAATTTCTAGGTCATTAGACGGCCAGATCAAAGACTAGAGGAGCACCTGGGGTACGGCGACAAAGAACAGTGTTTTTATGGAAATCCTCGATGAACACAACACGTATTAAGAAGAACACACAATTAGGTACTAGTGTGGTGGAGTCTAGGTTTTATGTGCTACACATAATAAATAACACTTCTTATCTCAAGAGGACCCGATGTGTGGGTTCCACCAAGTGGTGACTGGAGTTCTGGGTGACGGTAAGAACTAAAATAGCATGTGTCCATTGTCACATGGTGTGTGGGTCCTTAGGAAGACTCGTCATATATCTCGAGAGATATGAAGTCATAGGGTGGATTACACAGAATGTACTCCACCACACAGCCAGAACTGGCTAGATATGCGGACCACCCCATGTATTGGTACATGGTCATGGATACACGTGTTGAATCCATGGACGGGCATAGAGTATTCCCGGGATAATAGAACATGATGTGTCATATTCTTACATGTTGTGTATACCTCCTTCTAAATGACATTCCTTCGACATGGGTCATTGTACATGGGATGTACCTGAGTTCATAGGAAATGACATGTGAACTTTCTACACACTGTATACCTTTATGTACATGGCTTGATATTAATGTCCATCGGTCCTTAGACATATTACATTTGTCTTAGTCCCCATTTTCACATTCCCCAAATGGTTAGGTATTATTTATTCTATAGGAGTATAATCCCTTTCGCTGGACTTTTTGGGTAGAGTTGGAATCCCCCCGAGAGGCCCAGAGCAAGATAATCTACGCATTATCAACTCTAGGTGGAGCCTGGTATGGATTTGACCAAACCTACAAGACACCAATCCACTACTTATCAGGTGAATTAGGATGAGTCATGGTATCTTCCAAGGCTCTGGTAGTGATCCTCATCTGTGTATCATGATATTTTAAACTCAGGAGTGTGTTCTCTCAGAATGAGTGTATTTTTTCTCTCTCAAGATCATTGAGCGCATCTATCACACTCTTGGATTTTCCAGATGAATATTAATTCTCAAAACGATGTCATTAGTGTTATGAGACTCGTGGAGTGAGTTCTCCTGGATTACTGCTTCATGGAATCATCAAACTAAATCCCTAGTGTGGGTATGCAATAGTAGTGACTTACCTCTAGAGTATGAGTCTATGTTTAGAGTATATTCTAGATGTGATTCTCTTTCTGTATGTTTAGCAGACATATATTGTGTAGACATAAATTTAAATTTACATTGTGTATTACATTGTGGTTTTTGGGGTCCCCTATTGAGCATTTTCATACTCAACCCTGCATAGGCCTTACCCACACATGTCATGACTTTTGTAGACAAGCACCCTTTTAACGGATTCTAGGGGGAACTAGGAATGGACCAAGCATTCGGAGTTCCTTACTGGCCGAGGTGTTCCTACGGCTACAAGATGTAGTCCCAATACCACCTTTTTTATTAAAGATCAGACTTTTTAGTTTTCAGAAAATTTCTTTGGGGGGGGGGGATTTTATTCTGGACTATTTTACATTCCGCAAATACTTTCTGTTTCACTTTTTTACATAGAATTAGTTGTATGCCATCATTTTAGTTCCTTAGTGGATTTTACTTTTTATAATTTGTGGTCTTAGAGATCCGTGCTTGTGTAAATATACTTTGGCAATGCGTACAATATTTGTGATATACCTACTTAGTGCTAGTCACCTACCCTAGGACTATTGGAGGTGGACATGGGGAGTCGTGGAACGGGGCCCCCCTAGGACGGGTCATGATAGAGTGGTATCAGAGGGAGTCAGTTATTCCCTAGGAATAAGAGTGCGGGAGGTTGTTTTGAGGCAACAATGTCAATGATTTTGAGTTTGGATTTCTGGCCAGGGACTTGAGTGTTGGTGTGGGAAGACGACGTATCCATACACCCGAGCTTTGATAACTTGCCTTTCCAATCGGTACATGAAACCACTAGCCAGAGGGAAAAAAGATGGTAAAAGAATAATATAGGAATGATTTGTGTTTTCCATGTCCTTTTTTCATCTATCATGATATATTCTTGACAATGGTACATCTTGTCTCTTTATAAGATGCATCCATGACACATACCCGCTAGGATTCATCGACTCGATCGCGAGCATGATCCCCTCTGTATGAAGCTTCGATATAGGGACTGGTTCCCAAGGTGTTACCCTCAGGTGGGGCACCTACTATACAACAACTAGGGGAGTAGCACGTAGTATATGTAGTACAGAGAGTTGAGGAGCCTAGATTGAGCACGCTCCATGAGTTTCAGAGATAGAGGCACCTCATTTTATGAGGTGAGCCTAAACCTTGGGTGGATGAGGACTTGCTTGAGGTGGTGACCTGAGTTTTCTATCTAGTGAGGACATTAGCATACCAGTTGGTGGTCCTAGGAGCTAGCCTTATTTAGGGTTCAATGGGAGGATGGTGGAGTTTTACCACACATACTCACGGTGAGGAGACTCTGTTGTGGATGGAGTTTGAGTGACTCTTTATGGAGGTGTTATCTCTAGTTGCACTGAGACATGTATGTATCTTGGAGCTTCTTTATCTCTAGTAGGGAAGTTTGACAGCGGATAACTATTCATCGAGGTTTAGTAACCTCACCAGGTACTTGATGGACATGGTCCAATATCAGTACTTCAGCGGGCATACCTTCATGTGAGGTCTATGATGATACATACCATATAGTGTATTGCCTATATGAATTTTGAATTATACAGGAGTGATCAAGCGAGATTCAGTGGTTTTGAGTTTCTTCAGCAAGGATAGATAGCCAATGGAAATCATAAGTAGGAATGCATGTGGAGAGACCTCAGCAGCAGGGAGTAGACATCCGACACAGGATCAAGATGTGGGAGATGTCACAAGAGGACCCAAGGTAAGGGATTTTTAGTCCAGGGCTCTTAGGATGGATCCAGTCTTCCTAAAGAGAGGTGATGCTACTCGTGCGATGGTAGAGGATATCATGCTAGAGACTATCCAACCCATTGAGATACTAATAGGGAGGTGGTGGAGGGACCACCAAGGGAGAGGCAGAGACTGGCGTGGGCAGGCCCAGCAGGCGATGGACATGGAAGAGTAAATGTGATAGATACATGTGGTGGCAGACATTTTGATCTTCTTCCACCACCACCACTAGGAGGACTTCACCAGGATCAGGGAGCTGGAGGACATAGAAGGGATCAACTGCATGTGGTCGAGGTGAATGACCTAGGGACTCCCAGGATGATCTGAGGTATGATCTATGTCTTTTATATCTTAGTTTTCATACTTATAGACCCATGTTTCATTCATTCCTTGTAGAGGCCCGAAGCTTGATGTACAAGGACATTACATTACTTTTGAGGTATACTTAATACATAACAAAAACAGACAAACAAGGACCGTAATGGTTTAGTGTCTTTGGATACTTGGAACATAATCTTCTAATCGTGGTGAAATATCATCAACATCTTCCATAAATAACTTCTCCCTTTTTTTTCTTACCTAAAACCTTTCTTTATATCATGGGGAAAAGAAAACATAAAAAGGGTGAGCTCAAATTCTTATTAAGGGTAATAATGGATAAAATAAAACATACCATATACATTTAAACTTAAAAACAAGAACATAATGTTTAAACATCAAAATCTTGAGCAATGACATAAAACATGGAAGTATGTAAGGCATAGATCCTAAAGAAACATTAAGAATGATAAAATAGCATGGGAATAAGACATGTAATTGTGGCAATCATTAAGCACATGATATTATTTCCATAGTATCCAAGGAATTGTTCCCAAGACCATCTTAGTGGACAAAGTCCCTTTCTGAATCGAGATCACTCCTCATTCCAGTCCCGTATTACTGAACTGGTTTAACTTGTCGTTCCAGCCATGTCTATCTCATGAGATATAAATATTTACAAAATGCATTAGAGGGAGAAATAGGACCCACCCATCTCATAATGAAATCACTCTTACTTTTGCAACAAAATAAACATACATCATTCCTAAAAACCCAATAAATAAAATTGGTTTCATAAAAATCATCCCATCATCACATAATCCATATAAATGAAATGGATATAATTTTATAATAAGAAAACTGAAACCATGTAAATCATAGAGACATTATATTTGAAACATACACATATGAAATAATGTCATCTTATATGGAAAATGGTTTTGATAAAACACTTGAAATGAATTCTTGAGGAAACTATCCTTTCTTCTTTAAAATCATTTTCATTTCACAAAATGTCATGCATTTATAAAAGAAAGAGATTTTGTTGGAAATAGTCATGAAATATTTTGGAGGAAGTTTCATGAAAATAAGGCTTTATAAAACCGTAAAAATCCTTTCATGTCGTATAAGTTAAAAAACTTTCTCCTCGTACTTTTGTCGGAAAAGTCAAAAAGTACCTCGTATGTTAAAAAAAAGATATATTCCTACCATACGATGTGGTAAAAGTAAGAAAAGGGTAAAAATGTCTTAAATAGACATGGAAGTAAAGTAAACATTTTATGAAAACATTTTTAGAGCATATGGACATGGATAATAAACATAAACCCTAGTAAATACTTACGAGTAAACAATCTCGGATAAGAATGAGATTGGAATAATTATCCCTTACCTTATGTCCGATATGCTTTGTATTTATCTGAACTTCCTGTATAATGATTTAAATAATGTAATTTACTTATTAAAGAATCATATTCATTGTTATGACATCATATATGTTTTACTTATGACTTTATATTACCAGTTCTTTAGTAAATTCCATGTTAAAGTAGCATTTTGGGAAAAATCATTTCATTTATCGTATTTGTTTCGACTTGTAATTTCTTGATATTATTACTTATATCATGATTTACATAATTCCAGATTTTAAAACATGATTTATATATAATATATATTCATCATATATGTATATATTATAGATCGATAAAAGAAATGAAATACACTATTCATGGAGACGGTAGGTCGTACGTATGCATGAACATTGTTTTCATTTCGTTATTGAATTGAATAAAACTAAATAGATGATATATATATATAAATAAATCCAGTAGCACTATTATTTCATATATTTAATTATTATTCATTATATAAACTTTATTATCATTCATGTATGGTTAATCATGGAGAATGAATCTCATCGCGTCGTGGAGATGGTAGTCTGTACGTACGCACGAGCGATGATATCGTTCCCATAATTATAGAATTGGAGTGGATGGTATAATATATCAGAATCCGTATGATGCTATAATAACCATATATAGTTATTCTTTACACCATTATACCCATCCATGTATGGTTTTGGTGGAAAAAACAGATTACACCACGGCATGGAGACGGTATTTCGTACGTACGCACGCACGGTTATTTTGTTTTCTGTAGGATGGATAGAAAGTGAAATAAGGTTGTTTCATATGAATAATAAAATATCATTATATGAGGTATACTGATGTTATTACTTCATAATGAAACAACTAATGAATAAGAAGTTGAAGAAGAAAAAAAATTGAAAGAATCGGTAACGGATATTACCTCTTCTTTGACACGCCTTTTTGAATCATCCTCTTAGGATACTAAACTTGGTCTTTGAAGAAGAGCAGGACCTCTAGGATGTTTCTAGGGAAGTTGAGAAGGGAAATTTTCAGGGTTTGGCCGAGCTTAAAGGCTCAAATTTGTGTGAGGAAGAGAGGGAGGATGTGCCCTTTTATAAGGGAGGAGAGGGGCACCTTTGGAAATCTTAAAAATATTAATTTATAACAAATCTAACCCCACTTAATAAACTTCAAAAATTACTCATATTCAAATATTAGATGAGATAGGTTTTTAATCTCATCATCCAATAAAATTTAGACATGTTAGAAATTTACATTAAACATTATCAACTTGATTTATCCTTATTTAATCAATTTAATTTTATTTGTGGTAATAACATTCAAAATTTTATATTATAAAAAATAATTACTTATTTGTTGTGAATTGTCCATAATTTTATAATTTATAACATTTTCTAACATATAAATTTAAATTTATAATTTTTAAATATTTTTGTGATTTTTAAACAATTTTATAATATGTTATTTTTATAAAATAACAATAGTGTCAATTTCGAGACTATTCATTTATTTGAATTTAAATAAAATATATACAGAAGATATGTTCGAAATAAAAGCGTTAATAGATTCATAAAAGGCAAATTGTTTCTATAAAATTAGTGGAGAACATTAAATAGTTCATATAATATTTATTTTAGTATTGTTAAAACCATTTATTTGGTTTATCTCTTAATATAATAATTACTACATCATTTTTGTATAATTTTTTAATATACTTATTTGTTTCATAAAAATTAAAAATAAATTCCTATGATAAATATAAATATATTAAATTTCGCAATAATACTTTTACTCGAATTCTTAAAATCATAATATTTAAATTGTTATGTTTATTGAATTATGAAGGTGACAACATTGGCATCATTTAAAATAAAATAATATAAGTGTAATAATTGCTTTTATAAGGCTCCAAATGGTAAAATATTAGTCCATTGAAGGATTATTTTTTAAATTTACATGGAAAATAAGTTTTGGTCAAGGTTTTGTTCCTTTTATGATCACTTTTAGTTTAATGAGAAGTATATTCTAGATTTTTCACTAGATAATCAATTTCTGCATCACTATTGTGTCACAATTAATGATAATTATTTAATCCCAAAAAATTAGAAATAAATTAATATGATGTAGATAATTTCATTATATTTTTAGAGAGTATTCTTGTTTGATGTTTCATAAAGTTTGTCACTAAATTAAAATTAATAAACTTATATGATTTAAGAGAGTGCCATGTTGTCCCTTTCTTTAATTTTAATAATAATTAAGTTATTTTCATGGAAAAACGTCCTTTAAATGATTATAATCCGACCCTTAGGTGATATGGGTCTCCTTTTAGTCATCAAATATTATTTTATCAGGTGATAGGTTAATTTTATAATCTTATATTTACCCTTAATTACCCAATTTTCCTTTAACTAGGGTAAATAAAATTTACTGTAGGTACTATTTATAAAGCCCAAAAATAAAAAGTATATTATTAACATAATTTGGACCCACTGATTCCAAATATGGAATCCATTTTTCCAAATTCAATACACAAAAGTTTCATAAATTAAATTAAAATTAATCCCGTTGTCGAAAGAAAACGAGTTTTTGTTTAAAACATTGCAAAAGATTGAATTGATTTAACCTACGAATTCAATGTAAAATAAATGTTAATGGAATAAATTATATTAAATGGTAAAAATATTTTATATTTATACTTTAAAACCATTCAATATTATAATTTAACCACATAAATTATTACGATGAAAAAATTTGTTTTTAATTAAAATATACATTGTTTTTACTATTCATTAAAATATGAAAGTTATCTGAATAATATGAATATTTTATCCAAGGTATTTATATCCTTATTCCAAAGATTAATTTTATTTTGTAAAAATGAAATTATAAAAACGTCAAAAACTATATTTAAAGTGGGTGTGCCATCAAAAGGCGGCAAAACTGCATTTTTTGAAAAACACTTATTTTACCCGGAAAAATTATTTTGTTCTCTTAACATGTTCTAGAAAATGTATAAGATGAATAATAATGTTATAAAATTAAAAATGTAGTTCATAATATTCATAATGGATAGTCAATGATAATATAATAACAATATATCATTGTTAAATGAAACCCGATATTGCGTACAACACACGCTATCGAGAAAGGTCGTGATTGCGTGTAATGCAAGCCAAGTCAGGGTTGCGTGTAGTGAAAGACTCCTTTGTTGTTTTGTATAACATAATCCAACCATATTTCATTTATACATGAATATATATATATATACATATATATATATACACTCAATGTTGCGAACTTGAAATTGTGTGTAACAAGATCCAAGAATAGTGTTGTGTATACTGCAAGCTAATACGGTGTTTTGTATAGTACAAGATAATCTTTGTGTAGCATACAACAGATGATATGAATGAAATTAAAAATAATATATCTTATAAAATATTGGGTTGTTAAATTCTACACCCCTTAAAATGAATTTCCCCCTAGAAATTCATTGGGGTTATAAATCGTTTACTATTCATAGAAACCCACATCGTCAAAAGGAATACAAAAAAATAATTTTAAAAACTAAAGTATGAAACATAACGATTACCCAAAATTAACTAATAATTGGGCTTCCACATAGGAGAACATAGGTGAAAATATGGATATGGAAGAGAAATCTAACCATCATGTTCTGATGGAGAGTGTTAGAGAACATGGCTATGAAAAAGCCAACAATCACAATGCCATAAATTTGTGATGATCTAGGGTACCATCTGATTCATCGGATATAAGAAAACTAGGACAAAATTTTTGGTTTTCAAGATCATTTCACTATAGTTTAAGAGTCTTAAATTAGAAGAAATACTTTCTTGATTTTGGTATAGTCTCACTGTTGGTTGTTCCTTGGACATTTTACACTTCATCTCTTAAAGAAATAAAGTTGAATTTGTCATTCGCGAAGTGTTATCATATCATGTGATAGAAGAATGGGTCATTCCATCTGTCTCAAAAAAAAGGTTAGAAAAATTTAGCAAATATACATAAGTTCATATATGGTAAGGTTAATCATATACGATTCCAAAAATGAACTTATACTTCATATATCATACCACTTAATAAAATAAAACTATTTTCTACAAACCGGGGACTTTTTGTAGGACAGTGGTAGGTGATAAAGGTCAGTCGCACTTCGGTTGTGGTTTCGATTCCCACAGCCTTGTCCGACGCGATGGGCTGTCGCCCATCCTGCAGGTTTCCCTTTTTCTAAAACTGCATTACTATAACATCCCATCAATAATATCGAAAAAAGTTCTATCCTTAATCAATACTAACTTATGTCCAACATAATCCATTCCAATCTTTAGGCTTATCCATAATACTGTAGTCCACTCTCATATTATAGTGAAAATGATTAGCAGAGATTTCATACAACAAGCATGTTAATACCATCATTGATCCCCATATATCAAATTATATGTCTTGTGGGTCACATTCCAAACATTCTAAGGCCTTAACCATGTATTCTCTTGAAAAATGAATACCCATTGAATCTTAGTGAAAACATGAGTGCTGTCAAAAGTTAACTCTTTCCACATACCAAAACCCCAAAATTCTATATACTCAAACCATGATGTAACTATTTCCTTATATTAGTCATGAACTCATGAATACTATCAAACATTTCATTTTCTCCTTAACCCTTCATTATGCGCATATCATCTTATTTCCAAAGATATCTCAATCACTTTCCATGGTTACTGGTACCATAAAATTATTGAAAACCACAATAGATAAATACATAAATTTTCCAATATTCCACGATATTATATAAAACATTATTTTGGAATCCCATTACATAAAAACTTAATCATTCCACCACATCGTTTTCATATTCAACATCGCCAATGGTGATCGGATGTGACTTCCCTTTGTCCTTTGCCTTATGTGGTTGCTCATGTCGATCATCACTAACCCTTGGATTAGGAAATTTATTAGCATAATGCCCCATTTCCTTGAACTTGAGGCATTGAAGTGTTGGTGGTGCGTTCTCTGCACTCTTTTCTTTATTCACATCATTAGAAACCCTTTTTCCATTACTTCGACACTCAGATGCTTGATGACCTTCTTTTCCACACTTAATACATTTTCTTGTCCCTTTAAGACAATCTCCACCATGCTTCTTTCAACACTTTGAGCATAAGGAAACATTCATATTCTTTTCACAATTATTCTGAGATTTCTCCTTGAACTCCACCTTTCGTTTCATGTCAAAACTATGAGATTGATAAGTAACACCAACTTCCATTTCTACCTTGAAGTCACAACGCACAATTTCGTCATAGCTACTAAAGTCTCTTATAGCTACTTCCCTTTGAAGAATTGGTTTTAAGCCACTGAAGAATCGATCAACTTTACATTCAGGTTGGATGATAAATCCAAATGAATAACTTGCAAGCCTTGTAAAATTCGCTTCGTATACACCAACAGATTCATCATCCATTTTCTTTAGTTCAAGAAACTCCTTCTCCATCTTTGTTCAAAGAATACGAGGGAAGTACTTTTTGAAAAATATGTTCTTCACTCGTCCCCGTCCATGGACTCAATTTCATCTCTTGGCCTCATATCCTTGATAAGATTCCACCATTGATTAGCTTCACCTTCCAAACGATATACTGCTAATATGGCTTTATCATGTTCAGAACATTGAAGAACTGAAAATAACATTTAATTTGTACTGATCCATTATTCAGTAACAAGTGGATCATAAGACCCACTGAAAGACGGTGGACGTTGCCTTATGAAGGATTCAATAGAATATTGTTCCCTTCTCTGCTCATTTGGAAGTCCAGAATGATTCATATCTTGTGTAAGTATAGCAATAATATTTTTCACTCCATCTCCCATAACATTTGTTTGTTCATGAGGACAATCAGTGCATTGTCCATTGCATTAATCAACACGGTTCCTTCGGGTCCCATCCATCGTCTAAAACCCAAAAAGAATAGTGTGAGAGGCAAGAATAATGCTAGAGAAAACAACATGATAAAGGTGGATTACCCTCAATATCTAACATCTTAGGTTTAATTCTAATATCGTTACCGTAATTCTAGGACTATAACCAATACTTATACTTAACCTTAGGGACATCCCTAGACATACCTTAGAAATATCTCTAGGGATCTCACTAAAGTTCTCGCATCCTAGTTTCCAAATCTTGGCTAAAAATTTCCTCTGATACCAACTGTAGAGGCCCGAAGCTTGATGTACAAGGACATTACATTAATTTTGTGGAATACTTCATACATAACAAAAACAGACATACAAGGACCATAATAGTTTAGTGTCTTTTGAAACATGGAATGTAATCTTATAATTGTGGTGAATGATCTTCAACATCTCCCATAAAGATCTTGCCCCTTTTTTTCTTACCTGAAACCTTTTTTATATCATGGGGAAAAGAAAACATAAAAAGGGTGAGATCAAATTCTCAGTAAGGGTAATAATGGATAAAATAAAACATACCATATACATTTGAACATAAAAACATGATCATAATGTTTAAACATCAAAAGCTTGAGAAATGACATAAAACATGGAATTATGTAAGGCATGGATCATAAAGAAACATTAAGAATGGAAAAATAGCATGGGAGTAAAACATTTAATTATGGAAACAATTAAGCACATGATATGATTTCAATAGTAGCCAAGGCATTGCTTCCAAGACCATCTTAGTGGACAAAGTCCCGTTCTGAATCGAGTTCACTCCTTGTTCCAGTCCTCTATTACTGAACCGGTTTAACTTGCCATTCCATCCATGTCTATCTCATGAGATATAAATCTTTACCCAATGCATTGGAGGGAGATATAGGTCCCACCCATCTAATAATGAAATCACTCTTACTTGTTCCACAAAATAAACATACATCATTCATAAAAACCCAATAAATAAAATGGGTTTCAAAAACATCATCCCATCATCACATAATCCATATAAAAGAAATGGATATAATTTTATAATAAGAAAATTGAATCCATGTAAATCATAGAGACATTATATTTGAAACATTCACATATGAAATAATGTCATCTTATATGGAAAATGGATTTGATAAAACTCTTGAAATGAATTTTTAAGGAAACAATCCTTTCTTCTTTAAAATCATTTTCATTTCACAAAATGTCATGCATTTATAAAAGAAAGAGATTTTGTTGGAAATAGTCATGAAATATTTTGGAGGAATTTTCATGAAAATAAGGCTTTATAAAACCGTAAAAATCATTTCATTCCATATAAGTTAAAAAAACATTCTCCTCGTACTTTTGTCAGAAAAGTCAAAAAGTGCCTCGTATGGTAAACAAAAGAATGATTCCTTCCATACGATGTGGTAAAAGTAATAAAAGGGTAAAAATGTCAAACATACATGGAATTAAAGTAAAAATTTTTTGAAAACATTTTGAGATCATATGGTCATGTATAATAAACCTAACCCCCAGTAAATACTTACGAGTAAACAATCTCGGATAAGAATGAGATTGGAATAATTATCCCTTACCTTATGTATGATATGCTTCGTAAGTATCCGAAAATCCTGTATAATGATTTAAATAATGTCATTGACTTATTACAGGATCATATTCTTTGTTATGACATCATATATGTTTCACTAATGCTTTTATATTACCCGTTCTTTTGTATATTCTATGTTAAAGTAGCGTTTTGGGTAAAATCATTTCATTTATCGTATTCATTTTGACTTGTCGTTTCTTGATATTATTACTTATATTCAGATTTACATAATTCCAGAATGTAAAACATGATTTATATATAATATATATTTATCATATATGTATATATTATAGATCGATAAAAGGAATGAAATACACTATTCATGGAGACGGTAGGCCGTACGTATGCATGAATACTGTTTTCGTTTCCTTATTGAATTGAATGAAACTAAATAGATGATATAAATATATATACATAAATCCAGTATCACTATTATTTCATATATTTAATTATTATTCATTATATAAACTTTATGATCATTCATTTATGGTTAATCATGGAGAACGAATCTCATCGCGTCGTGGAGATGGTAGTCCGTACGTACGCACGAGCGATGATATCGTTCCCATAATTATAGAATTGGAGTGGATGGTATAATATATAAGAATCAGTATGATACTATAATAACCATATATAGTTATTATTTACGCCATTATACCCATCCATGTATGGTTTTGGTGGAAAAAAAAGATTACACCACGGCGTGGAGACGGTATTCCGTACATACGCACGCACAGTTATTTTGTTTTTCGTAGGATAGAAAGAAGGTGAAATGGGGTTGTTTCATATTTATAATAACATATCAATATATGAGGGATACTGATGTTATTACTTCATAATGAAAAAACTAAAGAATAAGAAGTTGAAGAAGAAAGAAAATTGAAAGAATCGGTAACGGATATAACCTCTTATTTGGCACGCCTCTTTGAATCCTCCTCTTAGGGTACAAAAATTGGTCTTTGAAGAAGACCAGGACCTCTAGGATGATTCTAGTAAAGTTAAGAAGGGAAATTTTCATGGTTTTTCTAGCTTATAGGCTCAAATTGGTGTGAGGAAGAGAGGGAGGAGGTGCCCTTTTATAAGGCAGGAGAGGGGAACCTTTGGAAATCTTAAAAATATTAAATTATAATAAATCTAACCCCACATAAAAACCTCCAAAAATGACTCATATTAGAATATTAGATGATATAGGGTTGTAATCTCTTCATACAATAAAATTTAGACATGTTAGGAATTTACATTAAACATTATCAACTTGATTTATCCTTATTTAATCAATTTAATTTTATTTGTGGTAATAATATTCTAAATTTTAAATTATAACAAATAATTACTTATTTGTTGTGAATTTTCCATAATTGGATACTTTATAACATTTTATACCATATAAATTTAAATTTATAATTTGTAAATATTTTTGTGATTTTTAAACAATTTTATAATATGTTGTTTTTATAAAATAACAATAGTGTCAATTTTGACACTATTCATTTTTTTGAATTTAAATAAAATATATACAGAAGATATGTTCAAACTAAAAACATTAATAGATTCATAAAAGGTCATATGTTTCTATAAAATTAGTGGATCACATTAAATAGTTCATATAATATTTATTTTATTATTTTTAAAACCGTTTATTTGGTTTATCTCTTAATATAATAATTTCTACATCATTTCTGTATAATTTTTTAATATACTTATTTTTGCATAAAAATTAAAAATAAAATTCTATTATGAAAAAAAATCTACTACCGTTCACAATAATACTTTTACTCGAATTTATCATCTTAAAATCACAATATTAAAATTGTTATATTTATTAAATTATAAAGGTGACAACTTTGGTATCATTTAAAATAAAATAATATAAGTGTAATAATCGCTTTTATAAGGCTCCAAATGGTAAAATATTAGACGATTGAATTATTATGGTTTAAATTTACATGATCAATAAGTTTTGGTCTGGGTTTTGTGCCTTTTATGGTCACTATTAGTTTATTGAAAACTATATTCTTGATGTTTCACTATATAAACAATTTCTGAATCACTATTGTGTCACAATTAATGATAATTATTTAATCCCTAAAAATTATAAATAAATTCATATGATGTAGATAATTTCATTATATTTCTCGAGACTATTCATGTTATATGTTTCATTAAGTTTATTACAAAATTAAAATTAATATACTTAAAAGATTTAAGAGAGTGACATGTTGTCACTTTCGTTGGTGTTAATAATAATTAAGTTATTTTCGTTGAAAAAAGTCCATTAAATGATTCTAATCCGACCCTTAGATGATATGGGTCGACTTTTATTCATCCAATTGGATTTTTTCAGGTTTTAGGTTAATTTTATAATTATATATTTACCCTTAATTACCCGATTTACCTTTAACTATGGTAAATAAAATTTATCGTAGTTCCTATTCATAAATCCCAAATATAAAAAGTATCATATTAACATAATTTGGACCCACTGATTCCAAATATGGAATCCATTTTTATAAACTCAATACACAAAATTTGCATAAATTAAATTAAAATTAATCCCGTTGTTGAAAGAAAACGGGCTTTTGTTTAAAACATTGTGAAAGAATGAATTTATTTAACCTACGAATTCAAGGTAAAATAAATTCTAATGGCATACATTATATTAAATTGTAAAAATAATTTATATTTATACTTTAATGCTAATAAATATTATAATTTAAGGTCAAAATTTATTATGATGAAAAAAGTTGTTTTTAATTAAAATATAGCGTGTTTTTATTATTAATTAAAATATGAAAGTTATCAGAATAATATGAAAATTTTATCCAAGGTAAAATTTTATATCATTATTTCAAAGAAAAATTTTATTTTGTAAAATTGAACTTATAAACATGTCAAAAACTAGATTTAAAGTGGGTTCGCCATCAAAAGGCGGCAAAACTGCATTTTTTGAAAAATACTTATTTTACCCGAAAAAATTATTTTGTTCTCTTAACATGTTCTAGAAAATGTATAAGATGAATAATAATTTTATAAAATTAAAAATTTAGTTAATACTATTCATAACGTCTAGTCAATGATAATATAATAACAATATATCATTGTTTAGTGTAACCCGGTATTGTGTACAACACACGCTATCAAGGAAGGTCGCGATTCTGTGTAATGCAAGCCAAGACAAGGTTGCGTGTAGTGAAAGACTCTTTTGTTGTATTTTATAACACAATCCAACCATATTTCATTTATACATGAATATATATATATATATATATACATATATATATATATAATCTCAATGTTGCGAACATGAAATTGTGTGTAACATGATCCAAGAATAGTGTTGCCTATACTGTAAGCTAAAACGATGTTGCGTATAGTACAAGATAATCTTTGTGTAGTGTACAACAGATGATATGAAAGAAATTAAAAAGAATATATCTTATAAAATCTCAGGTTGTTACATTCCTTCATCTCCACAAGACATGTGTGAAACCTTGAGATTCTGGTTGAGCCATTAAATTGACCCTTACTCATGGATAAAACTATGGGAGGAGACTTGATAATCAAGAATTTCTGAATAAAGAGTGATATTTCCAATGGAGGCAAGAGTTTTAGTAGGTTCCTCTGGTGTCAGCGTTGAGGCATTACAACATGATTCTCAGTATGGATTGGTTATCTCCAGTCAATTCCCTTATTGACTACTTTAAAAGAAGAGTGTGGTGTGTCCTCATGGATGGAATGAGATTTTCCTTTTTATATGAAAATAAAACCCATGAAACATATAATGGGATCATGTATAGGATGGTGTAGTTGATCACTCATGTGTTGGATATCATTACCCTTAGATCATCAGATATTGTGAGCTTCCAGTTTCTAGTAGTAGTGTAAGAGTACGGGGAAGTCTTTCTAGATGATGTTCCAGGATTACATCCCCACTTGGATATCGACTTCTACATTGAATTACACCCCGAGACGACACCTATATCCTCTCTAATGTATCATATGGATCTAACATAGAATCATGGGATTAGGGTTTTGCTGGAGGATTTTCAGTGTAATGGATTCGTAAAACCAAGTGTTCCACCATGTGTGGCACCAATTGTATTTTCCAACAAAGAGAATAATAGATTGAGGATGTTCATGGATTCTTGGAACCTGAATCAGGTAATAGTGAAGAATAAGTATCCACTACCGAGGATCTATGACCTCTTAGATTAGCTTAGAGAGGCACATTGGTTCTCAAAGGTTGACCTTCGATCGGGTTACCATTAGTTATGAGTAAAAGAGGATGATATACAGAATACAAATACTAGCTTCTACTATGGTCAATATGAGTACTTGGTTATTCCTTTCAATGTGAAAAACACTCATGTAGTGTTCATAGGACTTTTGAACGGTATCATCCAGCCATACATAGATGAATTCATAGTAGTATTCATCAATGACATTCTTGTGTACTCAGCATTAGAGGAGGAGCATGAGAGACACATGTGAATTGTTCTTGATATATTATTAGAGCCCTGTCCTTATGAGAAGCTCTTGAAGTTCCATTTCTGGATACAGGAGGTCCATATTATGGTACATGATATCACAAAAAAATGGAGTACATGTGGACCTAGCCAAGGTCGAGTTGGGTTAGCATGGGATCCACATTAGATTATAACTGAGTTGCATATATTCCTTGGGATGGAGAGATACTATTGGATATTTATCCCTGATTTCTCTTGGATATCAGAACTGATGATAGAATTTACTTGAAAATGGTATCCATTCATATGTACAGAGAAGTTCTAGTAGTTGAGGAAGATTTTAATGAGAACACTAATCTTGATATTTCTTGAAGACTGTTTCGAATATGTAGTTTTCTATGATACATCAGAGACCAGACTTGGATGTGTCCTGATACAAAGACAGAAAATGATTGCATATGGTTCATGACAGCTAAGGCCACATGAGCTGAACTATGCGAACCATGATCTTGAGTTTGTAGTGGTAGTCTTTGAATTGAATATGAGGAAACACTACCTGACGGGAGAACGGTTTATCATATTATATGACCATAATATCCTCAAGTACATCATATCACAAAAGGATTCGAATCCGAGGACGAAGTGATATCTAGAGTTCCTCCAAAATTATGACTTTAATATCATCTATACTTCTGGGAAAGGGAACATTATAGAAGATTCTCTCAGCATAAGATCATGTTCGCAGCTGATGATCGAGGCATCTGAGATGTTGGTCTCACTATATTTATCCTTTGTGGATCGAGATGATGCAACTTATCTTCTGTCTATGGTTTTCACCCCTGCACTCTTATAGCGAGAGAGAGAGAGAGGCACAACAAGGGGATTTCAACTGTGATACATTACATGATCAGTTATCCAAAAAACATGCTCTTGATGGATTTTCGCATGGTGGGGAGCATGCAGTCTTTTTTAGAAGATGCACTATTGTACCATTGTAATTAAGAGAGGTGGTTCTGAGGATGTTTCATGAATCCCACATATAAGTACATCTTGGAGTAGAAAAATATTACTACGATCTCTAGTGTCTGTTCTAGGGACTTATATGAATAAGGTAGTGGCAGAGTTCCTTTCTAAATGCCTTGCATTCCAGTAGGTGAAGGCTAAGTACCAGGCTCCCATAGGATTAGCTAAATCCTTGGATGGTCTGGAGTGAAAGTAGGATGGAATATCAGTGGACTTCGGTAAGGGTTTACCACCTATGTACAAGTGAAAAAATTCCATATGGGTGATCATTGAAATTCTCACAAAGTCATCCCACTTCATAGATATTAGTGAAAATGGTCTGTAGAGAGAATGTGATGCCTTTTTGTACAAGACATAGTATAGCTTCAAAGAGTCCCTTCGACGATAGTGTCATATCACGATGCTCATTTCACATCCTAGTTGTGGAAGGGATTGAAGGAGGTATTTGGGACCCAACTAAACATAAGCACATCATCTCATCCCGAGAGATATGTATATACAAAGAGAACAATTCATTTTTGTAGAATATGTTCTCGCCTAGTATCTCGGATTTTGGTCGTAGTTGGGAGGACCACATACCACTAGTGGAGTTCGTGTAGGGGAACACCTACCCAACCTCCATCAGTATGGCACTATTTGAGGATTTATATGGGGTACCCAACCAATAATCGCTTTGTTTTACTGACCACGAAGAGTCAGTAGTCATGGGTCCATAGTTGGTACGAGCTACCATCAATAAGGTGTAGATCATCCAAGAGAAAATGAACACTACATAGATCTGGAAGAAGTCTTATGTTGATAGATGACAGAGACCTATTGAGTTCAAGGATGGGAACCATGTCTTCCTTTGGGTATCTCTTCGATGAGGTTTGTAGAGATTTGGAATGGGAGGTATGTTTTCATTGAGGTTCATAAGACCTTATCATATACTTCACAGAGTTAGAGAGGTGGCGTAACACCTATATCTAACACTGCTGTTGCATCAGGTACATGATGTATTCCATATGTCATAGCTTAGGTGGAATGTGCATGAACCTTCACACATCATCGACTAGGGTGAGCTGGACATTGAGGATGGAGACAACTTCACAGAGTACCCATTGGATATTGAGGATCTAAAAAAGAGGATCCTTCATGTTCAAGAAATTCCCCTAGTGTGTGTTCGGTGGTAGCACAAAAATCATCAAAAGAGCACATTGGAGTGGAAGGCATTGATTCATTCATTCTACCCACATCTATTTGAGTAGCCATTTTTTTCCTTTTTGGGGACTAAAAGCCCTAATGTGGGGGGCAATGTAATATCTTATATTTTTTTCTTATTATTTTTAAATTTTATATGGAATTATTATGATACTAAGATTTACAAAGACTTATGATTCTGAGGAATAGGGTGCCCAAAATAAATGTTTGAAATAATTTAAACTCTAAATTGTGGGAGCAAACAGTTTTACCAAAAAAGTGAAATAAAATTTAAATAGGTTCCCAGATCAGAACTCTGAGGGAACCATTGCATTCTAAGTAGCGACTTTAATTTTGGTGGGGCCTAACACCGATCGGTATGGGTCAGCTGTAGGAGTTAATTTTTTGATGTTACAAAGGAAATAAAATATAATAATAATTTTTATTATTTTAAACATTTTCATCACTCTATGAATCTATTTTTTTAAATGAGATGGAGCCAACTGTTAGGCTAATAGCCATAGAAAACTAACTGGAATCCATTGGATCTTTGGAGAGGATCCACCCTTGGATAATTCATCTAGAACAACAACGAACGATGACACATGGATAGTTGTGCAGATGGATTCAATCCTGACCAACGACTGATCTCATTCTTCATCAAAAATTGATGTAGGTGTTGTCATTTTGATTCTTCTTTCCCCATTCTGGAATTACAAATGAAGAACACAGATCAACCCATGAATAGTTTGACCCATAGATCAATTGTTCGTGAAGGAGGGGTTTTATTGGGTTTATTTTTAGGGAATTGATCTTTGAGTGATTTGAATTAATTTGAATTTCCCTATTTGATCCTTCTAAAGGGAGCGTATTTATGCCATGACTAATGGTTGAAGAGGTTCATTCCTCAAATTTGTGGACCACCCCATGTACCAGAACACTATCTAGGATATAGGAGTTAAATTTATGTATGGGAATATGGCCATCATACACATAGTATTCAATGGATAATGGAACACATCAGGTCACACTCTTATTCTCCTTGTATACCTCCTTCTAAATTCCATGACTTCGACACGGTCTGTTGTGCACATGGTGTACCTAGGGTCATAGGACACGATGTGTGATCTTTCTAAATGCATTGTTCCTTTATGTACATGGCTTGATCATTTCTTCTATTCTTCCCTGGAAAAGTTATTGTGGGATATTTCTTATTTTCACATTCCTCTGAAGGCCAGGTATCGTTTCCATCCACCAGAGTATTATCCCTATGGCTAGACTTTATTGATAGAGTTGGAATCCATCCAAGAGGCCTAGAGCAAGAACATATACCCAATATCGACCACAGGTAGAGTCAGGCATCGTCATGAACAATACTATAGGATGTTGAACTTATACATAGTAGGTGAATCTAGATGATTCATTGTATCTGTCATGTCCCTGACTGTTATCCTCATCCGTGTATGGGGATATTTTACACTCATGAGTGTATTCTCCTAGAATGAGTTTATATGTTCTCTATTAATATTTACTAGTGTATATATCTATCTCATGGATTTTCCTGACGAACATTACTTCTTGGATGGATATCATCAGAGCTATCAGACCCATGGAGTGATTTCTCCCAGATGAGTTCTTCCTGGAATCATCGAGCTGAATCCCAAGTGTGGTTATGTGGTTGTTGTTACTTAACTCTAAACTATTGGTCTGGGTTTTTGAGTATATCCTAGATGTTTCTCTTTTTTTATATGTTGAGTAGACATATACTATATAGAGTTTACTATACATACTTTCTTTATTTCTTTGTGGTTTTCGAGGACCCCTACTGAGTATTTTTTTACTGACCTCTGCATGTTCTTTTTTCACATGCGTTGTGTCTTATACAGATGAGTGGACTTTTGACAAAGTCTACGGAAGACCAGGACCGGACAGAGCTTTCTCAGTTCCCTATAGGATGAGGTGTTCTTAATGCTACGAACAACAATCCCAATACCTATTTTTTCTTATAGGTTGGACATTGTAGTTTGAACACTCTTCTTTTTGGGAGATTGTATTATAGCGCACAATAATTTTTTAACATATATTCCATTGGACACTTTTGGTTGGGTTTAGTTGTTTGTCTTTATTTTGGTTCCTTAGTGGGTTATACATTTCAACATTATTATTTATGGAGGTGTGTGCATGTGTATAGTTACTTAGGAAATGACTCCAATGTTATTGATATGCCTACTCGGTGCAAGTCACCATTCCATGTCATATTAGAAGAGGGAATGAGGAGTCATTTAATGGGCCCCATTGGGATGGGTCATGACACGGGGCTTCCAAAAATAAAATACCTTATGGGTTTACCCCCTTTGCAAAGGAATAATTGAAGAAGTTATGTATAATTTATTATCACTCCTTTGTAATTTTAATTTATTTATGTTCACTTAATCGTACCCAAATTGTATTACACAACACGATAATTATAATATTATCTTAATTTTTATATAATAATGTTATTATATTGATGCTACAATCATTAACAATAATTCCCTTTTCTATTAATAAAAGTTAAATCCTCATTCATGTGTTGTTCAGACTATCACCACCATGATGCATTGTGTTTTTATTCATTAGCCACATTAAAAGGGCTATACTAATAGATAATTTAATATATATTTATGATATTTAAAAAATATTTTATTTTCTTAAATAATATGTTATATTACTCTATTTCTATATTTTATGAAAAACAAATTCATCATCAATGCATACTCGTGGACAACCATCTGTAGGGAATGATTGATTTCCATTTTCTTTTTACCACCATATTATATGGTTGGTTATGAGAATGGGTATAACTGATAAATATTATTTTTATGTAATTATTAAGGTACTGTAATGAAAAATTATACAACCTATTAAGAATTTTAGTAACTGACAACTTTGGTAAATTCCACCTTCCAAAATAGCACTCAGAGATAATAAAATAAATTCTTAGTACTATTAAATAATGTATTATAGGTTATATCCCATATCTAATTATTTAAAATTATGATATAATTCTCAAATAAACACTAAATAATATCATTATGAATCATGTATATTGATATTACAACTAAATAAATTTATAATCATACATTAATTATGGTATATTTTTTTGGTTAGTTTAACCGCATACATGAATAATTATATAAATTTATATCATTGATGATTATGGGAATTTAATTTCACATAACATATGATATAAATAAGTAAAATTTTATTTTTTCATTATGTAATGGTTATATAATAAATTCATCGCACTATTTATGAAAAAAACTCATTATCTAAGAATCATCGAAACATGATCATCAACAAATTCATGTTCATTGATAGTTAAAAAACACCAATTTAATGAATTTTTAAAATTATAAATAATTATAAACTATAAATTTTTTGTATCTTTAAAGATATTTGAATGATGAAATTTCGGAAAATAACGAATAACAACACTGCTACTGTGATTTTTTTTAAAACAATCATGTTTACTCACAACTTATTTATAAAATTTATGATAAATTTCTAATATAAATGTTGTGAAGAATTATATATTAATTTCATAATGGTCTATAGATATAAAATATTTTACCAAATGTGTGATTAAAACATTTTGTTTTGTTATGGGGATATTAGATCATATTTTGACTATAATGGAATTTAGGAAAGGGTTTCTTGTCTCAAATTTTCACATCTTGAGACATATTTCATATTATAAACCATCTTTTTTTGGAATTGTGTTTCTATGTCCTTGTGAACATACCTTACCATATTCATTGAGGTATTAATATCTATATCGGGTTCTGCTCAAAATATATTTCAATTCCAATTATACAATGGTTGAAATGGGTTTTTGATTAAAATTTCAATCATTTTTTTAGGGTTTCATTTAAAATATAATTTGAAAAAAACTTTATTTTTCAATGATAACCCATCTAGTAATTTTTTTAACTATAATACCAGAATAATTTTCCTTGGATATTCCTATCGTTTTATGAGTCTGCTCAAAATTTTATTTCTCATTGACTCATATCCTCCCTAATGGGTTTTTGTTAAGAAAAACTAACCATTTCTATTATCACAGACAATAACCACACATTATTTGTATCTTATTAATTATATTATTTTTCTAGTGGTATTATATATTATTTAATAATTTATTATGCAATTGTGTTACAACATGACCATCTTTACAAGTCTTAATGAAAATTTTAACATTTTTCCTGAAGTCCATTTTCATCAAAATGTGAAAAGAATATATATTTAATAGTTACATAAGGACACAAAAACTTGTCACATTATTAAAATTTTAAAATAAATTATAGAAATCTTCATGGTTTATAAAGTAATTTATTTTTCTCTTATAATTATAAAATATCAATTTTGAAATGATCTCAAAAGATCTAGGATATTTATTATCTCCAATGGTATTTTCCTAGAAATGATAAATAATTTTTATATAAATCAATTCCCTTTGATATATTTTATTATTAATAAAATATATTCAAAACAATTAACCCTAAACCATCTTTATCTTGATGGATTATATAATTTCATTCACATTTAGTGAAATGAATCATCATTTCCTTTGTCCCGCCTAATCATTTTTGGTGTATACATGTAATTTTTCATCTAATTACTTCATTTATGAATAACATATATATCATATCCATGAAAAAATAGTCTAGAATTTTATGTTTTATTTTACCAATTTTTTATTCTTTCCTTTATATTTTACCATTTTTATTCAAAATGGTTAAAATTGGAAAAAATAGAATCTATCACATGGTTGGAATATAGTTATTTCTAACTATTTGACAAGCCATGAAACAAAAATAATCTTTAATAAGTTACATTTTTCTTGCATGACACATCGTTTTCAAACAATTTATTAATACTATGAAACTTCATATGTGAAGTTTTAAAGTAAATTTTCTTTTATTGTTTGGAAACCTATGCGGCCTAGCATGGATTTAATAATATTTTAATTTTCCCTTTTCCCTTCTTGTTATAACCCTATTTCTCCCCTAACGCATTGCACTCAACATAATAATGCTCTCATATACCCAAAGCTCTATCTCTCTCCCTTATACCTGATTGTAAGTGATTATTATCCCAAATATTAATGATAAACCATTAAAAAGTATATAATATATTCTAATTTATGTTTTTCCCCACTCTTTCTTTGTTTTATCTTTTCCCTAATGCCTTAGAATCCTTGGGTTCTGTATATCCAATTTTTAAGGTAAGGGATTATGTGTTAAAAGTATTTCTTACTTCTATTGGTTCCTGATTGGTGTTTTTGGTGGTTTACCATAAAAGGTGATTGTTTTCAATCGGATTGGATTTATATTTTTAGGAGGTTCTATATGAATTAAATTTGTTGTTTTTCTAAATATGTTTTACATTCCTAAAATGATATTTTAGTAACAAATTATAGTAATATATGATGTTTTGTAGTAGAATTTATAGATATTTCATGAATGGTTTGTATCTTATGTTTTTACATATGAAATGTTATTTTTTATTGTAATATAGTGTATTTTATTATGAACTTATAATTTAAAGTCATAGTGACTAGTCATAGTGATTGAAATAAAACTCATGGGAACGTCAAAAATTGGGTAGGATAATCTAGGTTGGATTGGATACCCTGTAACAGAAAGTCTTGTTATGTATTTTATATATTCTAGTAGCCAATTATGTTATATTATTTCTATCTACATTACTTTAGAGAAGTTATAACAATGTGGATTAACATTGTTAACCATAGAGTAAATCCATTTAGAATGTTTTACATTAACATTATAATTTATTTATTCTATGTTCTTTAATTTTATATAATATTTTTTTTATTTTCAAAAAAAGAATCATTGTTAATATATATTTTATAATAAAAATTTAATGTTTAGATATTTTTTACACAATTTGGATATAGAACCCTATATTGGATCCTTCTAAGGACTTTTGTCACAACACGCATAGGCGTTTGGGTGTGTGAAGATCTTATTTTTTTCTAATCTAGGGAGAAACATGTCACCAATGGGAGGTGATGAGTGACCTGAATAGTTTTTTGGGTCATTATGGTGTCATGTTTGTGTGATGATTACACATTCCATATAGAGATAATGGATGACCCCTTTTGGACTTTTTTGTGTACTTCATTTTTTTGTTTTCATGTAATTTTTTTTAACCAAGATACTCTCTTCTAAATATTTTTATTTCTATTGTTAATGTTTTTAAACATACCCTATTATTTAAGTTATTCATCTTTTAAAAATATTCATTAATTTTTTTAGATTATTTTCTTTTTAAGTGGTTCTCGTATATTTCTTGGGAAAACCATTCCCAATTACTGTGGATTGAATATCATGAAACTTGTGCTAACCAATGGGGATTATGAATTCCCTTCACGATATCATGGGCTCACTCCCAAACCCAGTTCATGGGTGGATCAAAGATATATTATGATGATATTATTTATTCGATTAATAGAATTATTTTCACTTAAATTCCCAAAATCATGTGATTAGGGAAATTATTGTCTTAATGGTGTACAATTATATGTACATTGTAATAAAATATGATATATTATCTTCACCGAATTTTATTTTCTTATAAATTTAATAGATTTAATTGGATGAAAATTTCATTTATATGGGTTTATAATGCTTTGATTTATGATGAAATTATTTGTTTTTTCCTTACATGAATAAATTTGAAAATTATATGAAACTAAATTTCATTATATGATTTCATCATAATTTGTTTTATAAAACCCCTTTTATTTCCATGGGATCATTAATAAGTGAGAAGTAAATTATTTTAATGTGGCACACATATATATGGATAAATAATAGTTGGGGTTATATATCACTATAAAATTATCTAGTTAAACATTAATATATATTGAGTTAAGTGTTATTAATTACACTTTAGTTTCTTATGTGTTAGAACTTATAGTGCGGATCATGAATTCAATCTTCCCTATACAACTGTTTAAACCATATTGGAATGATGTTACAGTTTATTTCTTATAGTCATTCACATGTTATACTCTGATAGAACATGTTTTTAAAGACTTATTTATTTATTATGTTGTGCTAATACATAATCTATGTTGTATTATATATTATTTATTCAGTATAAGTTTATTTTTTTATTATGATTATTTCCAAATGTACATCTTATTCTCAGTATTGATATTTAATTCCTGTTGCTTATATTGAACCTTAATTAGCATATGTGATCACCCATTTTATATTTAATCATTTCCCAATGTTTTAATGAATATAAATTTACGAAATTTATAAAAGTTTTTCTTATGTGGAGAATTATTTGGAGTCCTTAAAGACTAATTATAAATTAAGTAGTTTCATTGGTAATGGTAAAATTATACAATTAATATAAATAACATCGGGTTTTTTAGTTAATATTTTTCAATAGTTCTTTAAAATTGATATCCAAATAGATATTTGCAATTAATTATATTGAAAATTTTGATTTATGATATCTGGATGAGATGGTCACATATATGGGATTCTATACTACATAGGATGAAACATTTATTAGCTTTCATGTTTTGATTGTGATATGCTTTACGTAAATAAAATATAGCCCAAAATATAATTTCCACTATGAAGAATTGGACCTAGGAGAAAATGTGCTTACCTATATAAACATTAAAATATGAATCCAGAATGAAGTCTATATATTTTTTCTATCTTCTTTCCTTTGGTAGGCTTGTAAGATAATTCTGGATATAATTTTCCCATTAACCACTGTGAAACAATATATACCATAGATTACAAATGGGAACTATCACAACATAATTATTTTAATAAAATTTCAATACCTTTCCTTTGGATCCTATAATTAATAGATATTTCATAATTCTTTATATTCTAGACAAAAATTATGATCAATTCTAGTATAAATTTTCTTCCAATTCTAATTTCTCTTTCATTATAAAAACGTTGAGTATTTATGACATTTTTGTATTTATAGATGTGGATGTAACACAATTAATTGGTAACAAAAACATAGAAGTTAGTTTCATTAGATAGTTGAATGTTATTGTACAAATATGTTTTGGCATCATTAAGAGCAACATCAACAGATGATGAATGTTCAGGTGACCATTTAATGCTAAAATCTGATACTAGACACCCTAGATAGTAGAGGTGTTTCCCACCCCACTATCTGTCTATAAATTATTGTCACATTTTCAAATGATCCGACGATAACTATAATCAAAAGCGTTAAATAAACTCTTTATGTTGCACTACATTTGTGAACTCTAATATCCTACAATACAGGTGATATGAGAGTTCATATATTTTTTTCTTAATGAAATTATCCAAATGTTATTACATTCAGATCACATCCACACCTAACTTATCTTCCATTCATTATATACATTCCTTAATACAATTTATATTGATTCCCCCATATTAATTAGCCCGAATGGACTGATGGCCTACTTTTATTATAGATTCCCCCATCTTCATTGATTTTAGAAATTTTAGGGCATTTGAAACAATGCCAGACATCTTGATGTGATTCCTTTTTGAAAATATAACAAATAAAATTAATTTTACTTATCACTAACTTATGAACCTTTCACAGTGATATCATATAAATTGGAATTGAGGAAATAACACAATTCACCAAAGTTAACCTTCCTCCAAAATAGTGAATGAAACATTTCCAATTGAGAATCCTACACATTATCCTTCAAGTAATACTATCAAAATTTTGGATATGAATTATTTTATTAAAAAGTATATAAATGAAATAGTCTATAATAATTATTCTTTTAGATATCTATCCTATCATAAATAATGTTTTACCTCCATCCCTTAGATTTGTTTGGGATGGAAGCACTATATTTTTCTACATTGATACACTAACCACTTTTGTCACTATAATCATTCAAAATCAATTTAAACATATAAATATCATAACTTCCACCATTAATAAAGAATAAAATTTCATCCAAAAAAATAAATGAAGGATTCCAATGATGTCATACCCACATCTAAAAGGTTATATAAACCCTCTTGTAAAATCTTTGTTAATGATTATGTTTAGTATATCCTAGGTTAGAATAAATAGGATGATAGATATGAGATCTGCTTTTCATAGACACATCAATGATTTAAGGAATCCAATAATCTTCTACATGAGTGAAACCTAGAACCATTGTTAGGAGAACGAATAGAAAATGTGGTCACAGACTCACACTGAGAAGCCACATATTCTAAAGACTCTTATTATAATACTATATTAGATATTGTTTTTTACATTTTCAATGTAATTTGTCTCCATAATATTATATCCAAATGAAAAATTTTAAGGGTATTCTATCAATAAATATTCTAGAAAAATAGATCATTGTGTGTTTATAAATTGAGGGAATATATTTATCAAATTTGAAATTTGTGTGATCATTTTAACAAAGTAATTTTAATTATGATGAACTGAAATCACTCCATCTGAAAAATTTCACAAGTTTTATGGGTAAAATTAATGGAAAAAAATTGGTTAAATAACGTTTGGGATGAGGATAATATAAGAACCCAACCTTATTACATTACATAATATTGAATTTATTCTAGAAATCACATCTTTTAACATTATGTATCTTTTCATGTCTAGATATTTACAGAAAATGGACATAACACATTTATGACATTATATATTAATGAGGAGTTGATACCATAAAAATAGTACACATTTCCTCCAAAATATAAAACTATTCAAATAAAACATGATTTATTTTACAGTTCATTAAACATTTAACATGGATTCTTTAATTGTCTTACAAATCCTTATTACCTGTTAAAATTAATGGGATTATCACAAAATATCAGTATGGGAAATGAAAAGAAGGAAAGAACACATTAGTTCAAGAATACTTATATAGTATGAAATCATTTTCAAAAGTCATACTTGTCAGCCCTACACACATACTTTATGAAATATGAGATTTCCACAAGATCCCCACAAAACAATATAAAATAAATATAACTATAAAGTAATCATTGGTCATTAATTAAATAATCTTGTAACCTTCTTTGCTACCTTATAATTTGTAAGCCTCGCGACTACATTAAAATTTGTGTAACCATCATAGTTACACATGGAAGAACCATATGTCCAAACACAAACATACACATACCCAATGCATTGGAGGGAGTTATAAGTCCCAACCATTATCATAAAAAATTCTCAAGAACCATAACACAATCATACAACATTAATAATTTCATAAAGATATTTCTTTAAAATTAATTAAAATAGAATTTTTAAAGAAGTTTTTAAAAGAAACTCCCCATACATAAATCATATAATTGAATAGAGAATTAATAAAGACTATAGAATATGTATATTAACTATATATACACATAATTAAACATAATATAAACTAAACCCATAACACGAACAATTTTAATACCACAAAAATAATGATGTAGGAGTTTAACCCAAAGGATGAAAATCAGGTTAAGAATTCCATTAACTTGGGTTATTATTACATTAAACTTGTTTAAACATAATTTATAATGGTTAAAAAAGTGTTATTAATATCATAAAAAACATATTAATCATTTTAATAACTTATATGATCATTTCATTAAATCATTTCACCCTTTAATTATTAGTATTGTGTTCTTTGCAATGCTTTGGGTGTGTTCTTTATATGATTTCCATGATCCATTCATGATGAATATTCATGTCAATTTTAGGTGAAAATATACAATTTTCAAGGAGAGGTATTTAAAAATTTCATGAACCATAAAATATACCATTTATCATTTTTAATTCTGACATGAGGATTATTCATAACTTAAAACATTATTGGTTTTTGTTGAGGTCATTTTGGTGATTCTTCAATAACAATGAATTTATCTATGTTATAAATTAATAACATGTGTATAAAATTACTCTAGAACCTTATATAAGTTATAATACATAATTTAAAATCTGTTTTAACCATAAAAATGGTTTCAGGACTACTATTGAAGGAAGCAAAAGATATTGAAATCACATCATCCAAGATATCAGAAATTCAACACATCACAGATGATGTTTTAATTTCTTGAATTAGTGGGACAGGAGAAAAAATATAATGTTGTGTCTTCCGTAAACATGATTAAATAAAAAATATGTAAGATAGTGGATCATTCACACCTCTTATTCAAGGGGATGAGAGGAAATAATAAGATGTGAAAAGAAAAAAACAAAGAAACAAAAGAGAATGTTTACCTCTTGATCTCTTCTCCTTGAGATCTTTCTTAAGGACTTTGGTTTTGGACATTTGGTGAGAAAATAATCTCTAGGAGATGGATAAGAGCCTCGGGAGGAGTATTGTAAATATCTTAGGTAAATATCAAGGATTCATAGGTGTAGGAGGAAAAGGTAATTGAGGGCGGTATTTATAGTGGAAGATAGGATGTATTTTTCATTATTTTTTTCATTATTATATTATTTTTGCTCGATACAATAAATGGTCTTAATTAATGTGACCCAAAATAGTAATAATAGAATTTAAGGTTTAACCAAGTGGTCCTACATCACTAATGATGTCAAAAATAGTGTATTTAAATGATAATTTGAATATACAGTATTTTACTATATTTCGCTATTCATAAAAAATTAATGAATTTCAAAAAAATTAAAAATATTAAGCCTACCCATTATCAATGTATATAATTCAAAATTGAACTCCTTTTTCTTAAAATATGTTTCCAAATATTATTAATTTAATTTTTAAATAAAATCATATATTATTAAAAAATTAACAATATTAATTCATTAACTGCTTTTATATCACATTGAAAAAACCAACACTTATTTATCATAAATCCTGAATGAAATAAAATGATAATAAAATTTACTGTTCCTTAGGGTTATATTAATATTCATAAGGGTATGTTACTATTCCCCAAAAATCAAGTTGGTTCCATTAGACTCTAATTAACTTATTGATCACAATGGTAGATGATAGTTTTCTGGAAATTCAAAAGTAGAAGAAGAAAATTTATGATTAAAGGATAGTTATAAATATCTAATAAAAACAATGTTTCATAAATAAAAATTTATTTTTGTTTTAATAAACTGTAATGTTACATTATTCCCACTTTTCAAAAAAAAATTCCTCGCAATTTTATTTACTTAATAAATAAGTGAGGGTGCCTTGATCTTGCACATAAGCCTTATCCCAGTTGGTGATGACTCGCTAGGTGCATCCAAGACACCCGAGATAAAATTTGGTTGGATGCATATTTTCGCGTTACTGCAGTAGGCATTGTTCAGCATTGTAAAATCCAAAACTATTCATCCATCTAGGCCTTTAGGCCACCGGTTTGGTCCTTGGGTCATGCAAGGCATTAGGGCCAACCAATTCCTTCAAGCCAGTAGATTCTCAAGGCCTTTGGGACACCTTAAGGCCTTAGTTCCACATGAATGTAGGCCCCAGACACACAAAAAAAGGAGCAGCCCCAGAAGAGGATTTAAAGTAGGTGCACTCACCAGAGAAGAGCCAATTGGATTTTCAGAATGAGAGGGTATGGATATGCCATTGGTACCAGCTTGTTCTTGCACAGGAAGCCTAGCTAGACGGTCATTCAAAGGTGGAGAGCTAATATCAGGATGCAGATGTTGGGGAGGGGCAGTTTCTTGTAGATAGTTTGGTTGAATTTCCTAAGACCTTTGGGTCATGTAATCTCCTAAGACTGTGGCCCTTGTAATCTATGAGAATACGGGCCTTGTAAGGGTTCCCCCTCATCCCTTGAAATGGGGAATATCGAAAATCAATAAAAATAAAGGCCTTCGGGCCATTCAAGAAGGGTACCTTGATCTAGGTTTCCACATAGTTTCATCACCATCTTCTCACATAAAAAGAAGGTCCATTCATTGAAATAATGATTTATATATCCTTCAAAAAAATCTTTCATTATCCAAATACACATTCTACAACATGGTTCATATGGGTGTTCACAGGAAAATAGTTTTGGAAAATAGTCTTGTGTGACATATAATTTCAAAACATCAGAATCAACATGATTTTTATAAAATTGTTAGAATGAGTTTGAGTTGAAACATTCAATAATGTTCCTTTTAAAATACCATAAGCATGTTCTAAATGAGTATATTTAAAAAGAAAATATAAATAATTTGCGCAAGGGTCTCCCTCTTTAGTACCTTTTTTAAAATCAAAATATGCTTTAAAATCTTGTGATAAGGTAATATATTTGAAAATCCCTTGATAATAGTTACCTTTCATGAAAATATGAGAATATTGAAAATATAGGATTTTATTAAATAAAACCCATTCTCGATGATGGTATCTAGGTATTTTGGAGGTGTTTGATATCTCAAAGAATTTCTTGCATGTGATTTGAATGTTAGAAAATGTTTCGGAATCATCTGGACATGACATTTCAATAATTATTGAAAGCAAATCATTAAGAAGAGATCAGAATGTCATTTGAGATCCCCCTCCTTCCATTTTATCTGATTTTCAATTATCTAAAATTCTATAAAACAAGGATTTAACCTAAATAATAGACACAGAGAGTAACCATAAGTTTAACGAAAACATGTAATCCCTAAAGTTATCTAAACCTTCCTCAGATACCAAATATAAGGACCCGACCATATTATATTAAATAATAAAAAATTTATGCAAAAAATCACATCCTTTAACAATTATGATATTTTTGTTTTTAGAGAATTCAAGAAAAGGGATATAACATGTTAATTAAATTACACATTAATATGGAGTGGAAACCATAAAAACTGTACTCATTTCTTCTAAAATATAAAACATTTAAAAGAAAACGTGATTTCAATGACGGTTCATAAAAAAATTATCCTGGATTCCTTTTTTGTCTTACACATCCTTATAAGCTATTAAAATAAATTAATAACATGGGATTGTCACAAAAATCATTGTAAGGTATATAAAAATAAAAAAATAACACTTTAGTCCAAGAATACTTGTAAAATCTGAAATTATTTTCTAAAGACTTGTCACACAAATGTACTTACATTGTAAGACATGAGATTTAAACCAGTTCTGAGAAAAACATAATGATATAAATATTACATTAAAGTCATATTGGGTGTTACTTGTATAATCTTGTAACCCTCTTGGCTACCTTATTATTTGTTACCCCCAAAGCTATATTATAATTGGTGTAACCATCATAGTTACACATGGAGTAACCATATGGCAGACCTGCAACATACACATACCCAAAGAATTGTAGGGAAATATTGGTCCCAATATTCATCATAAGCAATTAAAAATAACCATAACACAATCACAAAACAAGAATAATTTCATAAATACATTGCTTTTGAATTTTGTAAAATGGAATTTTAAAATAGGGTTTTAAAAGAATATCCTTTTACATAAATCATATAATTGAAGGGAGGTTTCATGGAGTGGATGGAATACTTATATTCATTGTAAATAAAACTTAATTCAACATAATATAATCAAAACCCATCAAACAGGCAATGTTAATACCACATAAATACCAAAATAAATGTTTATCCCAAAGGATGGAAATCGGGTTAAGAATTCCCTTACCTTAGGATTCTCTTACTTAAAGCTTGTTTAAAAATCCTGAATAATGATTAAAATAGTGTTTTTAATATCTTAGAGGAACATATTCTTCTTTTTAATTTCTTATATGATCATTTAATTACATAATTTCTCTTTTTAATTATTATTATTTTGTTCCATGCATTGTTCTGGAAGCACTCTTTTCATCATTTCCATGATCAGTTCACGATGGATAATCTTGTGGATTGGAAGTAAAATTATAGAAATGGAATGTAGTAGTATTTAAATATTTCCAGAACCATAAATTAAATCAATTATCATTTTGAATTATGATATTAGGATGATTTATAATTTTAAACATTCTTAATATTTGTTTAGGTCATTTTGGTGATTTTTCGCTCGTAATGAACACATTTGTTTTATAAATTAATAACATGGGAATAAAATGAATCCGGATCCTTATATAAGATATAATACAAAAATTATAATCTCGTTAAAACATAAAAATGGTTTCGTGACCATTTTTGAAGTAATTAAAAGAAATTTAAATCACACCGTCTACCATGTCGGTAATTCGACAAATCACGGACGATGCTTTAATTTTAGAATAAGTGGGAGAGGAGAAAAAATATAATAGTGAGTATTCCATAAACATGATGAAATCAGAAATATTTAAGATACTGCGTCATTCATGCATTTTTTTGGGGGGTTTGGAGTGAATAAGAATTTAAAATAAACATAAAATTAATGAAGGAAACATAGGAGAATGCATACCTCTTGATCTCTTCTCCTTGAGATCCTTCTTAAGGACTTTGGTTTTGGCATTTTGGGGAGACATGAAGCTCTAGGACGTGGGGAAGATCTTTGGGAGGATTATTAGGCTGATCATAGGTAAGGATTAAGGCATGATAGGTTTGGTAGGAATAAGAAAATGAGGGTGGTATTTATAGTTGAGGAGATGAGGTATTTTTCATTATTTTAATCATTATTATAATATTTTTTCCCAAGACTACGAATAGTATAATTTCATGTGACCCAAAATAGTAATAATGGAATTTTAGTTCAATAAAAGGGGTATTACATCACTTATGATGTCATAAATAGGGTACTTATCTTATGATTTGAATATATGGTACTTTACCGTATTTCAATATTCATTAAAAATTCATGAATTTAAAAAAAAACCAAAAAACATAGCCAAACCATTTTATGATTTCTGGAATTATAAAATGAAATAAATTTTTCAAAAATCTTTTTGAATATATTACTAATTTAATTTTCAATTAATATCATACTTTATTCAAAAATTGACAATTTTAATTTTATAACTGCCTTTATATGACATTGAAAATTTAACCAAGATGTCATTATGATAAAACCTTAATAAAATAAAATAATTATAAAACATACTATTCATTATGGTCATATTAATATTCATACTAATATTCACAAGTGTATGTTACTATTCACTAAAAATCATGTTTATTTCATTAGACTCCAAATAACATTCTGATCACAATTGTAGATGTCCATTTTTGGAAATTCAAAACATCGAAGTGGAAAATTATGTTTAATGTCTAGTTAAAAATATCTAATTAAACCAATGATTGATGAATTTCAAATTATGTTTTTTTAAAAAATTGGATATTATAGATAATGTAAATGGATGTGCTATCTTTAGAGTGGAAAAACTATTAATGTAATCTTGAAACACTTCAATGAATTATTTTTTAGATGAGATCCTGAGACTGTGTGAAATGAATCGATCAAGCCATTAGGTCTAGGGGTGAAATTGGTCTTCATATTTTCAATATATTTTTTAATTTATTCTTATTATAATATTTATTATATAATATTATTACCTTACTAACCAAAAATAGGTGGTATATTACTAAATAAAATATTATAATCTTCCTTATAAGGGGCCCCTTCTCACTTCTAAAAATGAGGACTACAAAGAAAACATGTGAAGAAATAAACAAAAAGGGTCAATTATATTTACATCACAAGAGTTACTTACATCCCCATGTTAAATATTTATATTCCCAAAAAACAAACTTCAATTATATTCTACTTTTTATGAATGAATTCATAGGGGTGGAAAGTGGAGTGGTGGGTATAATTTCTACAACCACATGTCATTGTTTCATTTAATTTAATATTAATTTTATTCTATTTTAAATTATTTTTATTTGTATTTATTTTTAACATATAATAGGTTATAAGACTGGATTTCCTCACCACCCCAAGTTCATACACCAATAAAGACAAGTTGACTCTTTGGGTTGTTAAATGTAGATGTTTTCCTTGAGATTTGTGTGTTTTAGTAAATATATTGGCCAAGGGGTTTCCATTTGGGAAACTATAGGGTTATATTATAATGATGTTCTTGAGGGGGGGATTTCATTGGACCATGAGGAGAACTATGATTTTGTTCTATTCTGATTAAATATAATATTCCACCTAATTGAAATAGTGAATAGGGGAGTGTAATGTGGTATTGGTCGTGCATTTTCAGATTCAAGGAATCACTCCATATCATGGTGATGGTGGTCATGTTTTAGTGAAATTGTGTCTAGTTTCTTTATAACTTGTGATATATTATTTATTTTTGTAGTTTTTTTCCTTCCTTTGTCCCTCTTACTACATGGATTCATTTAGATGATCACGAGGCCCAACCAATGGGGACTCCCCTTCCTTTATATATGATTTAAGGTTCCTCAATATGGATTTGAAGGACAGTTTCATGGTAAATCCTACATTCCATCCAATTATTCTATAAATCATCACCCTTCTTGTATTTCCGTTAAATTTTCATACTTCTATGATCTATAATCTATATTATGGTGAGATTTAGAGTTCGGGGTTACCTATCCTTAGGTTTTTTGTGTCTTAGATTTGGTATAAGGGTTTTCCCTTTATCTATGGTTGTTTCATATAGTAGGATACATATTGCATGACAATATTAGTTTTTCTTACACACATAAACATGATATTTTACATAAAATCTTCACTTGATACAACATGGATGATCTATAGGTCTAGTGTTGTTGGGTATTAAGAACATTACATAATGAATTAAAACATGAAACACATCCTCATTATTGAAAGCATCTTTTACATGACCACTATATTCCCTCATACATAGCATTGCATGGGATAACATGAGTACATGAATAAGAAAAAGGTGAGATATAATGCCCAATAAGGGAGTAAAAAAGGAATAACACGAAGTTTAAAACACGTGTTTGGTAATAGGTATATCAATGGAGCGCAAGATAAAGATTAACATGAAGGCATTATATAGAATTATTATAATAACAGGGAAATGAAGCAACAACACTTAACATGGAATTAACCTGATGCAATGATCACTGCACATGTATCATGATTAAACCCGCATTTCACTTTATTTAGCATGATTAAACCCTATTTTTAATTAATGCATCATTATAATAATCTTTACCCAATGCATTGAATCACTACCATGGCACACCCTTCTCAAACATTTCATTTCATGCATAAGTGTGTCACATGGATCATACATCATGGATTCATTCAACATCATAATTTATTCCACAATAATGGAAAGTGGAATACATACATGAAACTATATAAAAAATAAATAGATGTTCATAAAGGTGATTACCAATGATAGATAAATGGGCATGGTATTCAATACACATTGACTTTGGCTTGGATATTTATGGTGTAATTTCAGATGCATAATGGCGTGACATAACAATTCATAAAAATGGTTGATGGGGGATAAAGGGGTTTCTAATAATATGTAAATTAAATGGATAGTAAGGGGATCATATAGATAAATTTACCAACAATTTTAATGGAATTTATATTCTTGATACAAAATAATTGCTTGAATATAAATGAGGAGAGAGAAAAAGTTTATGGAATTTCATCATGGTAATGAGTGTACACATAAGGAATTAATAAGTGATAAAGGGTTCTTTCATCATTAAATATAAATAAGGAATTATGGGGGAGGTTCTAAATAATACACCAACATTTATAATGGAAAATAAAAGGGCATAACAATATTAAGAAACATTTATAAAATGAGAACTGATAGAATCTCTTAGTTGGATGTGTGATCCCAAAGGTCAGGGAGAGGCTTGCGAGAGGCTTCTTGGGATCTTGGGGTGACTTGGGAGGATCATAGAGAGTGAACGGAAGGGGTTGGATGAACTCAAAATACTTTGAGTGAAGAGGAAGTGGGATCTTGGGTGGGTTTATATAGGAAAGGAGAGGGAATTCATTATTATTTAGGTTTGGGACAGCACAAATTAAACTAATCAAAACCACAAACCCGCCCATCATTTTTTCCAATGGATTTTTCCCAAGGAAAGTGAACATCAATATTTTAAAATTAAAATAGCCTATATTTTTAAAATAATTGGGTTTCTTAGGTTATGGTGAGTCACAGTCTCAAGGAGATCTATTTAAAAAGAAAAAATGTTTTATAAATCATGGAGGGTCCACTAAAACTCATTAAAATAAATAAATAAAATATATAAAATCACATTATATTAATGTTAAAATATATATTGCACGAACATAATTTATATAGTATTTTATTACATCAATATTTGGTCATTATGATGTTATAAAACACCTTATATTTTTAAACGGTATTTAATTTTTACCCGAAAATTCAACTATCAGAAAATTATGGAAAAATAACTGTTGGATAATTATAACATCCTGATTCCAAAAATAATAATAATTTTATATAAATAATTTAAAAAATATATGAATTTTTACTTTTAAAATAATAATAGATATTTATCAGAAATTTATGTGTTTTGATAGAAATAGATTTCGAAACTTAATAAAAATTACCATTTTATTCATAAAAAATATCTGATAATTTATATTTAATGAAAAGTAAAATTAATATTATTTTATAAAAATAATATTTAATTAAGAAATATATTAATTTATCATAATACATTTTGTAGTTGAATATTAAATAAAAATACTATTTGCGATTTAAAAAACTGTTTAACAAGTAAAATAATAAAAGGAATGTATATTATTCATTAGATACAAAAATAATGCACATAATCATAGTTCTAGGGTCTTTTTATATAAACCCATAAATCACGCTCATAAGACCATAGGGTAAGGTGCGCGATGGTGACAAGACACTTGTGGTGTCTCATATAACATCGATCGAGTGGTAATATCTATCAATTTCCACTTATCCCATAGGCGGTTCTGCTCAAGCATAACATTTTCAAGCTCAGCTGGGTCTCGATAAAGAGCAAAGACCAATGATGCTACCTCTTTTTTAAGCACTGACAAATCGGCTTCGTATAGAGAAATTATACTGGATAAGGCCATCAGATCCTTCGTCTGAGTATATTTGATTTGTTAAAGACTTATATTTATTCTAATCTTGTGATCATTATTCATAGGATATATTAGTAAAGTTTACAATTCATAATTGTATTTGAAAATAAAAAAACATACAACCAAAGAAGTGAATATGTTATATTACTATTTCACATAAAAATACATTTAATTAGATCAAGATGAATTTTCATTAATAAAATTTTGGTTCGTTACAATCTTCCCTCCTTATAAAACTTCACCCTAAAAATGTTCTTTTAACACCCCAAAATAGATGTGGGTAACAATAATTCATCACTTCCAATGATTCCCACTCCGCTTCTTAAAACATGTGGTTTCACCACAACCCTTTAATGAGGGGAATTGTCTTATTTCGTAAAACATTTTCTCTTTGATCTAGGATCTTCACTGGTTTATCCTCTTAAGAAAGATAAACTTATAACTGTACTACCTCTAAGTAGAGTACATATGGAGGGTCTGGTTTGTACTTCTTTAAGCGGGATACATGAAAGACATCCTGTATTTTGGCCATTGAGGGTGGAAGTGCTAGTCGATAGGCCACATCTCCGACATGATCAAGAATATCGAATGTATATATGTACCAAAGAGTTATCTTCCCTTTCTTTTTAAACCTCTTGACCTTCTTCCATAGAGTTATTCATAGAAATACCATGTTTCCAACATTAAAATCAAAGTCTCATCGACAATTATCAACATAAATATTTTTCCCACTTTGGGATGCCTCGATATGATGCTGGATTATTTTCACATTCTCCACCATTTCTCTGACCATTTCATGTCCTAGAAGCTTACAATCACTGACTACATCTTAATACACAGGTGTTCTTCACCTTTTCCCATAAAGGTATTCACATGGTTCCATTATAATTCGAGAGTGGAAACTATTATTATAGGAGAATTCAACCAAGGGTATATGTTGGTCCCATCTTCTTTTGAAGTTCATAGAATAAGATCTTATCATATCTTCCTATGGCTGGATAGTTCGATTAGATTGGCTATCAGCTTGAATATGATAGGTCACACTGAAGTTATGTTCAGTGCTTAGAAAATGCTGGAGATTTTTTTAGAATATCTTGGTGAATCAGAGATCATCATCTGATACAATAGATAGTGGTACTCCATGCATCCTTACCACTTATTTGTTGTAAATCCATGAATGTTGATCAAATGATATGTCCCCTCTAGTCACAATAAAGTGATAGGTATTTATAAGGTGATCCACAACAACCCATATAGAATTGTTTCCTTTGGATATCCTTGGATGTCTAGTGACAACATTCGTGGTAATGTTATCCCACCTCCATGTTGGTATAGGTAGTGGTTGCATCATCCCCTTAGTCTTTTTTCCTCTCAACATTCCCTTATTGACATACTAGGAACATTTATGTATATTCAACAATATCCCTTTTCATATTGTACCACCAATTATTTTCTCAGAGATCTCAATACGTCTATGTACTTCTCAGGTGAATAGATAAGGTTGATCTATGTGTGTCATTAAGAAGATCCTTTTTATATGGATCTGATGGTACACATAATCATGACGTAAATCTCGCAATTCCATCCCTGTAAACCATGAACTCTGTGGATTTCCTATTTATGATAGCATCCATTTTTTTTCAAAATTTCCACATCTGTTCATTGAGAATCCATTATTTTCTCTATAAGGGATGGTTGAGAAATCATTTGATAAAGGATTAATTATGTTACTCCCTTAAAAATTCCCATGTCCATGTTCTATAGGTCTAAGAAGATTGGATCCTTTTATGTTATCATCATTGATTAAGATGTTGGATCATTTCTTCTTAGAGCATCCACCGCCTTGTTTTTCTTACTAGGATGGTAGTGTATTGAGTAGCCATAATCCTTGATGAGTTCTATGCATCTTATTTGGCGCATATTGAGATCTTTTTGTGTAAATATATATTTGAGGTTCTTGTGATCAGTATATATCTCACTCTTCTCCCCATAGAGATAAAAGTCACCATATTTTCAATACAAAGATCCTAGAAGCCTACTCCAGATCGTGAGTGGGATATTTTTTGGCATGTATTTTCAACTCCCTGGATGTGTTGGTTATCACTTTATCAATATTCATCAATACAAAACAAATGACATTCATTTAAGCATCACTAAATACCAAAAAACCATCTCCACTTGTGGGTTGTGTGAGTGCGTGTGTAGAGATAAGCCTCTATTTCGACTCCTTGAAGCTCTCTTTGCATTCATCACTCCATGAAATCCTTAATACCTTCCGAGTTATCCTGGTAAAAGGGTTGGAATATCATGAGAAATTTCTCACAAATCGGTGATAATATCCAGCTAACCCAAAGAATCTATGGATATCGATTACCAATGTTGGCCTGAGCCATTCCTCAATTTTGGTTTTCTCATAGGGATCCACATATATCTCATTGCTTGTGATGATATGACCCATGACTGAGACCTCCTTCAACCATAATTTACACTTGTGGTATTTTTAATAGATATTCTTCTTCTGCAAGGTCTCTAGTATAATTGTTAGATGCTCCTCATGATCCTCCTTGGTTTTGATGAATATTATAATATCATCTATAAAGACTACCACAAATTTATCGAGGTAATATCTATAGACTCTATTCATCATGTCCATGAAAATTACTGGAGCATTAGTGAGTCCTAAAGAAATTACTATGAATTAATAGTGCCCGTATCTTGTACAAAAATCAGTCCTGGGGATATCTTCCTTCTTCACCCTCACGAGATAATATCCTGACCGAAAATCTACCTTGGAGAAGTATTTTTCTCCACACAACTGATCAAAAAAGTTATCAATTCATGGAAGAGGATACTCTTTCTTTATCGTGATTTTGTTAATCTCTTGATAATTGATGCAAAGGAACATTTACTCATCCTTATTCTTTAAGAAGAAGACTGGTGCACCCCATGGTGAAGCATATAGTCATATAAACCCTTTATCTAGATTCTCTTGAAGTTGTTTCTTATGCTCCTCAAGCTTCACAAAACCCATTCTTTATGGAGTCTTGGATATTGGAAATTCCTTGAGTATATTTTTAATTGATAATTCAACATCTATTATTGGAGGAAGACCAAGAAATTTCTTGAGAAACACTTCAGAGAATTTCCTCACAATAGGCATGTCTTCATGGATGGTTGCCTCCTTGGACACAATCATCTAATCTAGATAATCAATTTCATAGGGTAGTAATGTCAATGCTTGAGAGGATGTTGCAAAACTAGATTCATCTTCCTCCTTGCACTTGTAAAGAATCATGGGTCTATTCGATATAGGAGGAGTGATTTACCTCTCATGACAATTTATGATGGATTTATATAGGGAAATGCAATCCATGCCATAATTTCATCAAATTCCACTAGAGGATGTGTGAAAAGTTTTTCTAGGAAGTTCAATCAACTAATTATTATAGGTGGAGTTATATTCATGGGATGCAATGATTTCCCCTTTTTTCGTACTCACAGACATCTTTACTTCCATGATTTGTGGTGGTGTTGACATTGTTCTACTAAAAATTCAGGATACAAAAGAATGTGTAAAATCAGAATCAAATATTAAATTCACTATTCATGAATGAATAACTACCATACCTATCAAAAATTGATTGTTAAGGAGCACTTGGGAAGTTGTGATGGAAGAAATCATTCCCTTGCTACATTAGAGGTTGTTGGTGGCCTCTAAAAACCCTTTCCATAGGGTAATGATTTCCATGGTTCCCTAGTTCTTTATAGTTGAAGCAACGAACAGTGAATTGAGAGTCGAGCAGAGCATTCCTCTCCTCTATTGTAGATGTGGTTTCTCTTATCAGCAGTTAATGGTTAGTATCCCTTACCTTCCACACCTCAAGAATTTCCTCATCACCTTCATGAAATTTCTTTGGTGGTTCCTTCTACACCTTTGGAAAGCAGGGTGTTGTATTTTACTAGAACTATTGGATATCTCCATCGGACTACCAGAATTAAAGTCCGCATTACACTTATTATCCCCATGATACCCCTGAGATTCTTCATTCTTCATTTCTACATTGAGGGAACATCAGAAAATTTCTTCATAGCTGTCAATGTCATGGATCACCGAGGATTTTTGTAGGCCAGGTATCAGCCTACCAAATAAGAGGTCAACCAGGAATTCGGGGTAACGACATATCTAGAGGTGTATCATGCCTGACTTCTGATGTCTTCCTCATACGATCTAATGTATTTTTCATATTTTTTCTTGAGGAAACGTAAGTCCCTTTCCATTTTCAGTTAGGGGGTGTGTGGAAAATATTTATTGAAAAACATATTCTTGAAATCCTTCCATTCCAATTCCTTGATCTCTTCCTTTAGATTCGTATGTTTGATCAATTTATACCAAATATTGCCTTCATTATACTTATGTTAATCATCCATATGAACCATCTCTTGTTCGTAACATTGAAGGATGGAGATGAACTTTTCAATGGAGTTGATCCATTGTTCGGAGATTAAGGGATCAAATGATCCATTAAATGTAGGAGGCATTTGTCTAATAATGTTCTCAATAGCGACTTGTTCATTCTTAGGGGAGGGGGGGGGGGGGTTGAACATTTCTCTTGACCCACGTATCTATTGAAATATTCAGTTAACATAGAGAGTATGATGAAAAATTTGGTGATTCCTTCTCCCATCAGATTGGGCATCTCATTAGAACAATCGTCACATTGATCTTCACATCGGTTGTTAACCTAATTCCTCCTATTACCGGCCACTGACTAGAATAAAAGGAATGTTAGGGGTAACAAATAAATGGTAATAAAAAATAACTTATAAATAACTTTTATTTCTTTAACTTATGAATCTATAGGATTCAATCTATATTATCCATGATCTACTTCCCAAAAAATATTTTTAAGGGAATTTTTATTCCCTTAAAAAGGTTCATACTAAGATTGTGAATTTACCAAAGCATATCCCCCAGGAGTTTCGTAACCAAAAGTTCCATACGGCCCATTTTCGTGTACCAGGATACCTCAGGTCAAGCCCTAAAGTCCTTGTTAGAGTTTTCAATCCAAGGTATATCTATTCAAGAGCCTCCTCTACCTACTCGTATCCAGAAATGAATGTATTAGATTGATAAACCACTTAATAAATACTTACCATAATTTAGGGATTTTTTTCTTATACTTATTCATATCTCTATGGATTTCACCATCGATTCCTAATCCAAATCCAAAAAATAACAAAACCTATCCTGTGAAACCAACTATAAAAACCCTACTTTTTATTACACGCTTAAACATGATTTATTACATAAAATCTACAAACGATACGAAGTCTTTGAGTGAAGAGGAGGTGGTATCATGGGTTGTTTTATATATGAAATGAGAGGGAATTCTTTATTATTTAGTTTTGGGAACCCAAAAATTAAACTAATCAAAACCAAAAACCCACCCATTGTTTTTGCCCATGGTCTTTTCCAAATGGGAGTTGAGAACAATATTTTAATTTTCCAATTACACAAATTTTTAAAATAATAGGGTTTCTTAGTTTAAGGTGAGTAACACTCTCAAGGAAGTAAATTTAAAAATTTAAAAGGTTTTATAAATCTTGGAGGGTCCACTAGAACTCTTAAAAAACAAATATAAAATTACATTATTTTAATGGTAAAACATATATTGGTTGAACTTATTGTTTATAGTATTTTATAACATCGCTATTGGGTCATTATCATATCATAAAAAACCTTATATTTTTAAATGATATTTAATGTTTAACCAAAATTTTGACTGTCTATGAAAATTAAGAAAATTTTATCTTTTGATAATTTTGACATTCTAATTCCAAAAAAAATAATCATTCTATCTAAATAATTTTCTAAATATTTTAATTTTCTCTTTTAAAATACAAATTTACATTTATTGAAAAATCATTGGGTTTGAAAAAAATAGCTTTATAACTTTAATAAAAATTACATTTGTATTCATAAGAAATTATAAAATCATTTATATATTTTAAAATTTGATAATAAGAAAATTTTATTAAATAAATACTTAATTCAAAAATCCTTTAATTCTCCAAAATATATATTTTTAGTTTAATATTATCTAAAATAACAATTTTTTCTTTAAAAAACTATTTAAAAATTAAAAGTAATAAAATGAATGTATATTCAATATTCTATAAATAAATAATGCACATAATCATAGTTCTAGGGTATTTTTATATAACCCCTTAAAACACCTGCATAAGACCCTACATTATGGTGTGGGATGGGTAAAGACTCTTGGGGTGACTCTGATAACATCACTTGTGTGGTAATCTCTATCAACTTCAACTTCTCTCATATGCGGTTTTAATCAACCATAATGTATTCAATCTTAGATTCGGCTTGGTCAAGAGAAAATTCCAATGATGCCACCTCCTTTTTGATCTCGACAAATGGGCTTCGTATAGAGAAATTCTACTGGTTGAGGGCATCGCTTCCTTTTACTAAGTAAATTGGATTTGTTAAAGCCCTATATTTATATTAATCATGTGATCACTCTTCAAAGGCTATATTTGTAATGTTTAAAATTCCTAACATTATTTTAAAATCCAAAAACATGCAACCAGATAAGATTTATATGTTATATAACCATTTCACAAAAAGAAAATTTAATTAGAACAAGATTAATTTTCATTAAACAAAGTTTGGGTCATTACATTTTGTGACTTGATTCCACTCAGTTTTTAGTAGTAAATTTTGTGAAATATCTTTATTTGAAATTTCATTGACTTTTTGATGCTTTTCAAGGCCATTAAGAAACAAATCACCTCTCTATATAATAATTGTTTTTAAACTTAAAAGTGTATTTTGTGTTTTCCAAAAAATGGGATAAATAGTTTTCTATTGTTTTTTATTATGTGGTCTTTTTTTATTAAGTTCATGTTAAAATTATTAAATGGGTTTTTAATTTATTTTTATTATTACTATCATTTGACCTTATTTGGGACTTTGAATGGGTATACGGTGGTTTTCAATGAATGAATTCACCAATGTAAATTTATAAAAGGATTGAATGAAAATTTAAATAGATTATTTAAATGGATTATAGGGTGGATTTACATGATTTAAAAAAAACTATATTTTAAAATGGGTTTCAAATGGTATAAAACATCTTTTAACTCCTTGAATTGTTTTCATAAAGGATCATTTGTAACTTCATAATGAATATTTTCATATACATTATGAAACCCTCTTAACCCACCCATTTATTTATTTTCATAGTGTTGAATTTTTCTCCATGTGGCATGTGATATATATATATATATCTATATATCTTGAGATGGATGTTATGAAAGTAGTTTTTGTTTATCAGGGTATTGGAGGTGAGGTGTTATGTATGCTTAGGTTTTTTCCATCAATTGATTTAAGTGTTATTTTCTCACCTCCTATTTATTACCACCATGGAAACCCTAGGGATTATGACAGAAGTCATATTTACGATTCAATAGTTTTCTCACACACTCAGTAGTTTCCTTGAGTTTTATGTATAGAGTACCATGATAAACATTAAATAAATTTTACAATAATATCCTTATTGAAATCATACATCTCAAAAACATCCACATAACCCATACACTAAATGTTTTAGTGTCTTGATGATTATCTATATAAACATATTATCTTACAAAACAAAAAAAATTTAATACATAATCATTCTCATATACACCCTTTCATGAAACATAACATGATATAATCATATTCATAACATAGTGATTTGATTCATATGAAATGGTTGAGATAAACTTTTCAGTAATAGAAAGTTAATATCATAAAGTCTAAGATCATAATCATGAAATAGAATATTAAGAAGATATAAATATCTTGATGAGAGATCTTAAGACCATATATGATAATAAAAATAGCTACTGGAGTAGCATATAATCAAAAAAATATCATTAGGATAGTATTAATGAGATGAAATAGCTCAAACATATATCAGTTATCATAAAACTTGTGTGAATGAAAAATTTTGTAGAATACAATAAATATAATTCCTTTCTTTGAAATCATGTCCTTCCATGGAAGAAAAATGCATTTTTTTTAAAAAATTTGAATAACTTAATAAAAAAATTTGGAATATGCTAAAATCATTTTTATATGAAAAACAGTGTGAGACATCCCATTATTCCCATTATTATGGAATCATATCATTATTTCCATTCCTGGAATGCGATAAAACTCAACATATAGATGCTTGTGTGAATAAACTAATTTTTTCAACTCCAGATTATCACATGTGATATGAACTGAAAACAATGTATTATAACAAAATATTAGAACCTATATTTTATATTCCATACATATATGTTGCACATAAAATCAACAATTATCATAACTTAACTAAACCATTGAAAATTGGTTTTTTTAAACTTATCATGTAACAAAAACTTTTGAAATCATAGGATATCAAAATATAATTTAATAAAAGGAATATTAACATACTAACATATATAGTGTGATCAAACCATCTCTTCTTTGGATATAAACACTAGGGGTATCATTGAAGTGAAAATAGAACATTTTATGAAAAACCTTTTTAAATATAGTTACTAAATATTATGTGTAAATTAATTGTAGAAAAACGTTTTTGATAATGAAAATCGATTAAGTTCTTGAAACCATATTATAAATACTTCTAAATAAAATAAACTTATAAATATATGATGTCTATGAATAAAGACGTAAAAATTATATGACACCTTTTCTATTTACATAATCTATAATATTTAATACATGAAAAGAAATAATATTTTTAAAATCGCGAAGAAATATACTTTAAAAAAATTTACTTCTAAAACGTATTCCTTAATTATAGAAACATTAAAAGGAAATAACTTTATTAAAATGTGGAAGTTAACATAAAATTATATAATTTAATTTTATAAAGAATATTCAATAATGTAATCATGAGAAAAATATAAATTTTAAAAAAAAAATTTAAAGATGTTGACATAACCTTTTATTTCTAAAAGATAGAAAAACCATTCGAACATTTTTAAATAAACTGGATGAAACCACACATCATTAAAAATATGAAAGAAACATTATTATAATATGTATATATTGTAATAAAATGATAAATTGAGATAAATATAATTTAATTTTATACTATATATATGATAAAATTGGTGGGATGTCAACAAAGGGATAGGGAAGAAAAATCCATTAAAATTAATTTGAATAATTTTTTAAAAAATATATTTTAATGAGAAAATAGTATCAAGGAAGAATAAATTGGTGTAGATCATAAATTTAGTATCAATATATGGTATAAATTGAAAATAATATATATATATATAGGTTGAAATAGGCTATTCAAGAAGAATATAGTCAAAGAAGAGTGATTCTGACTTAGTGAAGGTATTTGAGTCATGAAAAGACCTTACAAAAACTATAACATTTTTATAAAAGCCCCATGAGGTGTATAAATATTAAAAAATGTGTTATTATTAAATATAAGATAGTATTGAGAAAAAATTACATTCTTTTAATATTTACAAAATATAACATGAAACATGGAATGTTCATTAAACATGTTTGAAAGGATTCAAATTTGATGTAATGTAACCATACCATTTTTCAATAATTTTTCAAATGTAGTTAATCCTCACCTAAAAAACATAACAATATAAATATTATAATTCAAAATTATATTAATAACTAAAAATATTTATAATTTCTATTTATATTTATTTTCTATATGTTTGTTAGTAATCGTTTCATATTTTCCAACATTAGGAATTTATAGTTTTCGCATGTGTATAATTTTTGTAGAAGTGATGTCAATAATAAATATTATGAAAACATTTGTATTTAAATTTAAATTCATGTTAATTTAATAGGTTACTTATAATTATTTATTATTTGTAAATTTTCTTCCATGATCACTTTAATATTTCTCCTCGAAGATGAAATGGACAATGAATATTTTTTTTTTACGATTTTCAATCTATGAAGGGTGTATTGTTAATTAGTGAGAAAAATATTTTTATACGCATTAAGTATAAGAGAAATGATAATTATTTTTTATTTATATAATATCATTAAATAAATTATGTTTTCATCATCATCCACGATATAATTTTCTTATCACTATTCAAATAGGTTTTCAAACAAATTTAATTGCAAACATATCATTATTATTCATGATTACGAGGTGATAAAGTTATAATATGTTTTAAATAGTAAAATAATGATATTATATAGTGTTTATTAGTGTTTTATATAATAATTATAAAGTAATATTATCATTAAGTGATGTATATGAAAATGTTAGATAATTTTAATGACTAGTTTTCCTCTAAGCGTGTTTGTTTTTAATGCCATAATTTATCGTAACTGTTTTTTGATTATATTATTCATAGGATACCCAAATTAATTATCAAAAAACACAATTAAATAATAATGTCATATTTATCCTTTTAACCCATTATCATGAAATTCCATGTAATGTAGAGATAAAATGAATATGGAAATCAATAGCCCCATAGAGGTGGTAGTCTACTAGACCTCATAGTTGACTATATTATTTTACATAGAACAGAGAAATAGAGTAATATGGTTTATTATTCACGACTATAAAATATTTCATTGATATCATAAATATATAATAAAATCACTATTTGGACCATCCTTGTATAGTTATAAAAGTAACCAGAGAAATTGTTTTGTTGTGGAGGCGGTTGTCTGCACAACACAGTATAAACGATTTAGTTTTTATTAATGGAAAAAAAGAGGGTGTTAATTTTCATACCATAATTATAATAAATTATAATTATAATAAATAAATGTAATGGATCATTTTAGTATGGTAAAATTTAATTTCAGGATAAATAATCATGGATAAATATTTAGAAAAAGAAAGAGATATTTAGGAACTTATACCTCCCTTAATCGATTACTTCCATTACGAAAAGGATTAAGCAATTAAAGAGGGTTATTATGAGAATAAAAAAACGTCATTAAGGAGGATAAATTTTTTTTTTAAATATTTTTGGTCATATATTGGGAATAAGTTGAGGGTTTTTTTGTGAGGGTAAGTGAGGATAGTGTTCCCATTTTATAAGTGAAAACAAGTGGTATTATTTTTATATACTCAATACTATTCAATAATGGGAATTCACTATCATGAATATTGACTCCCATAATGATAAATATTAGATTAGAGGGGTGTTGAGGTCCATCCAATCCAAAAAATTATAGAAATAAACATAGTTCAAACATGTTAATTCATTTACTTCCAAGGTTAATCATTTTGTTTTTACTTTGATAACCAGTTCTTACAAAGTTTGGGTATCCTTTTAGCCTAAAAAATGAGCCATATTATATAAGTTTCACTCAACTAATATAAATATTAAAACATATTTATCAAATAAAATTAATATCTACATAGAAAATTAATTCTAACACAAAACTGAAACCTTAAAAAACTGTTAGAAAATGTTTATTTTTTAAGAAAAACGTTTTATTAATTGGGTAGAGTTATCAATATTTTTGATTTTATTGAATTTAAATTAATTAATATTATTTAAATATTATTTATTTAAAAATAATATAAATATTCATATTTATTTTATCATGTTATAATTAATTAATCTAAATAGTTGAGAAATAGTTTTCATTAAAAAGCTACATAAATTTTCAAAATGTTGCGAAAGGGTTTGCAATTCCAACATAATGTTTTAAAATCATTTTTTAATTTATAAATAATAAATTGACATTAAATAATGGGGAAAAATTAACATTTATTTATATAATAAAATTAATTTATAAAAGTTGAAATGTTAATAAAATCAATATTTTTACTTTTTAGTGGAAAATTAATTACATCTGAAAAATCCAAAAATATTCATCTAAATATTATATGATCATGATTAACCCAAAATTATATTAGTTTTCTTAAAAATAAACTCCTAAAATTTATAAATGTAACTATAAAATAAAATCATATATTATCATGAAATATTTATTTTATATATAGTTATTTTTTCATATTAACTATACTTTTAAAATAAGTGGTAATATTAAATATAACAAAATTGAAAAATATAAATTTTATAAAACATATTATACTCCTAATATTATATTTAATAATTTATTAAAAAGTACTAATTGTGAAAATATTTAAATTAATGTTGATTTTTTTATAAATATATGTCATGATATATATTTCAAAAATTCTATTATTATTTCTTATATGACATTATTTACAGATACCTAATAATTTTTTATATTTAATTGGTTTCAATCTTGAATCTTGAGAATTTAATCAAACAGAGTATGTATATTACATATATATATATATATATAGAAATATCTAGAAGTTGAATTCTCCCCCCCCCCACAAATAAAGTGCATAGTCATTATTTTTATTATCATTTAATAATTAAAATAGTTAAGGGTATCAAGAATATATTTATTATTTGAGAGTTAATTTTTAATTCGAAAAAAAAGATTGCAAATTTAGGTGATAATATAAAACACACACATTCCTTCCAAAGAGGTATATCAAAATACTGTGTTTCATTCTATCCATTTGAGCAAAACACTGTCATGAAACATTTCTCAAGAGATATAATAATCATACTTGAAGTGTAAGGTGATTATAGTTCGATTAGAGATATAAAATGTGATTTACATATATTAGAAATTAATATGGACTCTGTGTTGTAACAACCAATCCTTTTTGAAAAACTCAGTAAGCAAACATAATGGGATAATGAAAAAATTTAGGCTCCCATAAAGGTTATCTTAGGATATAAAAATCTTAAATATATAATTTATCTTTTATAATTAAGTCATCATGTTCCTAATTTAATTATCTAATAAATAATTATAGATATAAAAGAGCTCCTAGAATCAAATTCCAAAAAAAACACCCACAACTCTAAATTTTATGTAATGTGAGCAAAAAATATTAGGATTAACATTAGATATATTTCTTATATAGGAAATGTATTATCCTCTTGGTCATGGTTGTTGGTGGTTATTATAATATTGGTTAATCCTTGGATTAGGAAATTGACATAGATAATTCCCATGTTCACCATATGTAAGAAATTAAATTATTAATGGAATTTTGGATAAAATCTATTTCTTTTAGATGTTTTAAATGATCTATTTATTTTTCCTTGATGTTTTGATGCATAATGAATTCATCTTTCTAATATAAAGAATCATTCAGTCCCCTTAGGGAAATTACAGAAGTTATTATTTAAACTTTTTTGACATATTGGATGTTGCATATTTTTTCGATCATCGTCTTTATCAAATTATTTTCCATGAGACACAATGTTTCTCTTCATTGGTGTGTTTGTGAATTATAATAGTGTCACATTGTTCATAATATTTCATGATTATTGGTATTGTATAATATCACTATTTCTCATTCAATATCCAGTTTTTATGGGTCGTGTGTTGATGTAATTTACATGTTATCCCTCACACACATGGTTCATTGTAGCTATAACAATTACTAAAACAAAAAGGGTTTACATGAGTAAAAAAATGTTAATAATATAGTTTGGTTACCATGATCATAAAATTTATTCTTCCTTAGAATGTATATTTATTTTACATTATCCCATTTTCTTATAGTTACTTTAATACAACATATATCAATTTTATATTGAACTTGGATATTTTATTTTGGGTTGTATTACACTACTAAACATTATCTGTTAGTATAACTTGGAATCCATTCATATATGGTCCTTTGTAAAGGGTGTATGACCAATGAAATAGAATACCCCTAGGGTGTCTTTAATTTTGTATCTTTTTCATGAACCAAGTGACTATTGAATTAATATCCAATAAGAAAATTATTGGGTTATTACCCCTTTATAAAATTTTGCAAATTTTTTCATAAAATTATAGTAGCGTAATAGAGATGTATTAATTGTGAAAATAATCTCCTCAAGACAATACCAATATTTTAGGATAGTATCCTCTACTTATACTCACCTCAAGGATTTTCTCTAAGGTTGTATAAATATAAAACAAAATTTATATAATGTAATATCCATGATTATCTAATGTAATGTAAATAATAACTAAACCCATCTTCAGTACTGACTATTTCCACCCATTATAAACATAACATAAATGGTTTGATAATCATAGGATTTAAATGATACATCTCGCATATAGTCACATAACCCAGATATAAAAAGGATTACTTTTTTGAAGATTATATATGTAAACACATTATCATACAACATTTGAATTTTTATTACATAACCAGGATCATATAGACCCTTTCAAGAAATCTCATATGATACAATCATCTTCATAACCAAAGTATTGGGAATATAAAAAAGGCATGCCCACAAACTCTCAACAAGGTAAAATGAATATCGTAATGTTTTAGATCATGAGCGTAATGGATAATATGAAGAAGATATAAATACCTTGATAAAAGATCATAAGGAGATGTATTATAATTGTAACACTACAAGTTTATGTGAACTTATTTCTCTATTAAATTTAACTTCATTGATATCTTGTGTTATATGTTACACCATGTTACGATTTGTCTACACGCAATAACAACTTATCCTTCTTTACACTCAACACCATGTTTCTACGAAACAACTGTATTTATTATTATTTAGTTAAAATAAAAACCTATATGTTAAATTATCAGGTATTAATAGTAATAAAAAACTTGTTAAAATTTTAATTAATTGGTTACCAATTAAATACAAATGAAAATATATACCTATTAAATATAAATTAAGTAATTTTATACTCCCAGTGTGATTTTGTATTCATAAATTAAATTAATTACAATTATTAAATTATATTAATGAAATAGATATTTTATATATTCAATTAAATATTTCTTATATTTATAAAATAGATTTTATATATATATGATAATACTGAACTAAATTTTATGCATAAAATCTAATATTTTTTGAAAAAGACAATTTATCTACTTTTAATAGCTAACCCATTTTAAATCAACTTTTTTATAATTTTATATATTTTATTTGAATAAATTTTATTCATAATTTGAATAATAATATAAAAAGTTACATTGGTTCAATATTTCATATTTTTCTGATAGGTTTCATGTGTTGATAAATATTGAAAATAGTTAATTTTAATTGAAAACACTGTTTTTCATCAAAAATAATTTATAGTTTTAATTAAAATTTTGATTTGTTTCAAAGTATAATAATATTAATTTTTTATATTTTAACTCAATTTAGTTCATTGGAAACAATTTTATATTAAATTTAGATATTAAAATGTTTTAATATTTTTTAGTTTTAAACATTAATAACCCATTTTCTCCCACCATCAAAAGGAATAATTTTAATTTAATTTCTAAAACATTTTTGTTTTATATTTTGAAAAATTGATTATATATTTGGAATAAGTGTATCCATATAAAATAAATACCACTGTTTTAGTTTTTTGGAATTTGAATAGCAACTTTAGTAAATTTTTATGTATCATAGCCAAGGACAAATCAGGTAATTAAAGTTAAATATAATATTTTAATACTTTAAAATTACACTAAAAGATTTCCTAATATCATTAGATAAGTGTATTTAGACCAAAATCTACCTTTTTATGAAATTGTGATCATTTTTAAGTGACTTGTGTCAGATTATGATATTTATTATATTTTATTTATAGAATTGGTAATGATATTATACTCAAATTTTAGTAAATATACCATTTTAATGTAGGTTTATATATAATATAAATTTTACTATAAATTTTAATTTGACCTATAATAAATTTATCTTAATCGTGAAATTATTTCTAAATTTTTAGAGAATAAATAATTTAATTAAAGTCTTGATGAATAATTATGCAGTAATTCTATAATTATTGGGAATATCAAATAAAAGCTATTAAAAATATTAAAATAAATAAAATTTGGCATAATTAAGGATCTAAACTAATTTAATAGATAAATTATACATGTTAGTGATATATTATAAATCTTTTTTCAAGTTTATCTTATTGTTATGATATTTTTAAAATGACAGATAATGAATAGTATTAAAATGGAAATAAATGATATTTTAAAATAAATAACATTTTATTAAATGATATAAAATTAATAAAAAATTATAATTCTTCCAAAAACTATAATAATTTCAATAATGTCATTAAATATCCATTTAGAATTGTTTTAGAATTTTATAATAACTATATTAACTATAAGGAGTAAAAATAATCATTTTCATGGTAAGAGTTTAAGTGTTTTCCAAAGTGTTAAATTCCAAAGATAAGGATAATATTGTTACCTAAACATGTATAAAAATCATTAATTGGGAGTTTTTCTACCTATATTAATCTTATTTTCTTAATAGAACAATTTTCCTACATGATATCTAAAATAAATTTATAGTAATTTAATATTTTGAGAGTTTCCAAGAATGCCCCTCTCATCTCTTATAAAATATCACCTCCTCCCACACTTAATCACATAACCATGGACATTTTATATCATTAAAAACCAAAACATTTCTCATACTAACATCCTTATCCATAGTTTAGAGGTTCTATTCTTCTCAAAAGATGAACTCTAGTGAACTGAAAAGATGATATGGAGGGAGTTTGTCGAAGAAGAAGTAATATCCTTTACCAACTATCTCAAGAGTGTTTATACTTCTACTTCCTCTACATCTATTTTTTTCATTCTAAATTAATATATCCAATATCATATATAAACTGATATGTTATTATGATTATGTAACAACCATATTACACATTTTATCCATCCTACTAAAAAAGTAACCATCACGAATGCATACGTATGACATACTGCCTCTTGGGTGTTGTGTAATTTGTTTTTCATTAAAGAATTACTTCGATGGGTATATTGATTTAAATAAATAAAATAAATTATAATTATAATATGATATTGATTATAGACCAAAAAATATTCCATCTACTCCAAATTCCATTTCATAATTATGGGAATTGTATCGTCGCTCGTGCGTACATAAGACCTACAGTCTCTACGATGTCATGTGATTTATTCTCCTTGATCACTATTCAAAAATGATTATATATATATATATAATATGTATCTTTGGTATATATTAAATTAATATAATTCTATAAGTTATGTAACCATATCATATGCACAATAATTCAGACTTATATAACAATACATGTAAACGAAAAAGAAAGTAGTTAACACCCAAAAGAATAATACTAATGAAATATTATTAAAAAATGGTTGATTAGGAGATCATATATGATATCATAAAAAATATTATGTTTTCTCGAATATAAAAATAACATTATTTAAACCATTATACAAGAGGATAAAATTTGTATTATGAAATCAAACATAATGTATTGGTTGACTTAAAAATCTCATTATTATTTGGGATTGTTTATAAGTATTTGCTGGGACATATTTATCATCCATGTCCATTATTCAAAAAATGTATTTAAAAATATTCTTACTATTCTTGTATAATTTTTTGAAGTCATTTTCACCAAATAATTACATTTTGTTAAATGATTTGAAATGAATCTTTTGTCATTTTCCTAATAAGGTACAATTTACATTTTTTAGAAAATGTTGGAGAAGAATGTTTTCTAACATATACTGAAAAAACCTATTTTTATGCATTCATGAAGACATAATACCTTGATTATTCAATTAAAATTTTATAAGGTTATTTTAAAAGAAATGTTTTTCTTTTATAATTTTGTGACATTTAAATAAAAAAATATTTCAATGAAGAAAGGATATTTTCTTCGAGAAATGTTTTTAAAAGATCATTTAAAAGTATTTCCCATCTAAGATGAAATAAATTTTTATTAGACATTTATTTATTCTAAATAATCCAATTAATCCATTCATATTATTTCTCAGAATGGTTTATGTTTATTGGCATGATATTTAGGAAATTTTATTCTCTTTCATGATTTATATTATTATGAAACAAAATTCATTACATGGGATATGATTTTATGAAATGATTATGAAACATGTACTTTTTATATAGTTTAGGATATGAATATAATATTATGATACTCATTTCAATTCATGTGTTATGGTATGATTTATATGATCTTTTGACACATGTGTGTATGATTTATTATGATATGGGTGGGACCAATATCTCCTTTATTGCTTTTGGGAAATATTTATAACTCAAGAGATTGGCATAAGGGAATTTGTCCACTAAGATGGCCATTAGAGTGAATCATGACTACCAAGATGGTATGGGAAGTGAACCCATACAACCACGATGATTAAGAATTTTATTCCTTAACTAACATGGAAATAACTATTATATGATTATGTGGCTGCCACAATTCCTTGTTTTATTCCTGTTTAATACCTTGATGGATCATGATAATTATTATATTATGATTCATTTATTATGAACTATTAATCTTTGTGCCATGATTTTTTATGTTATTTGATATAAATAGTATGATATTATAATTTCAATATCATGTTCTCAAACACTTATTCTCATGATTATGTTTACATGTCTCCCTTGTTTACCCTTGTTGATCTTCTACGATCAGCTCTTTTTTATGTTTTCCCATCTCCCATGTAATGAAAATATGTATTGTGTTTGATGTGTTTAAGAAGTCTTATAGTCAAGAAGAACCTAGTAGGAGATAATGTATCTCACTTATGCACATGTGTTTATGTTTCCATGTTTCCAAATCCACTATACTAATACATGATTTTTGGACTTTTTTTATCTATAAAGTAATTAAACAATAGTAATGTAATTTAAATGTATGAAAATAATGGGTTTCTATAGTTGGTATAAAATAAAATGTTCAGTTAATATTAGAAAACTAGGATTAGAAAAAATTTATCAGAACCCTAAGGATATGTATCAAGCTAAGTATAAGGATAAGAAAATGTATAAGAAAATTTACATTAATTTTGGTAGAGGATAGACATAATGGTTTCCATGGAATTAATCACTATTTGGATACTAAAAGAAGAGGTCACTCTGTCACAGATGTACCTAGGGGTAATAATTCTATCATAGTGTATTAGGTCTAATTCGCTTTAACCTTGTACATGACAATGGGCCTTGTTGCACAGCTAGTTTGACACTATTGAGTTATATTATTTGGAAATTCATAAAGTCTTCATGAACCAGCATGAAGGATTAAATTATAAGTTGGATATGAACAACCTAGGATAAACCTAAGGTGACATAGATTTTGTAAGGTGTCCAAATTAAGGCATCCTATATATTTCTTTCCTGAGTATGTGGTTCTTCAATATTTAAAATGTTTCTTACTCTAATGGTTTGTTTTTAGTTAATGGATATAACCCAAAAAATCCACATTAATGAAAATTTCGATTGAAAATAAAATGATTTTACTCTTGAGAAACCAAATTCTCAGGGAGCTAGAATAAAAAATCTTTTTTCTACGGTCACAAATGTTTCTTCAGGTATGAATCATGCTATTCTTCTATATGAGAAATTAAGGGAACCACATTCTATTGAGTCATTCATGAGGTAATGTCCTCCTTCATTCAGTGGGTCTTCTAATCCACTTGTTTTTTAATAATGTATTGGTACTAATTAAAATATATTCTCCATTATATTGTGTTTTGATCATTTCAGTTTTATTATAGATGTTTATTGGTTAGAAGGACAATAGAACCTATGGCGGAATCTAATTAAGAATGCGCGACAATAATATGAACATGAATCCATGGATTGGGATGGGTTTAAGAACTAATTTTTTAATAAGAACATTCTATAATTTTTTTACCAATATAAAGCAATATTTCCTTGATTTTAATCTAAGAGATGATGAATCTATCGATAACTATGAGGCTAATTTCATGAGTCTTTTGAGGTATGCTTCAGTAATTATCATCCGAATTGAATGTAAATTTGATAGTTTCTTAAGTGGATTAAAGGCATGCCTCAGAAGGGTGTTGGGCATAATACACTTTAGTATAAATGAAGAGATTATGAAATGTTCAATCAGGGTTTAAATGAAGGCATGAGTCACATACCAATCTCATGGTTTTGACAAGATGAAGAAGATAGTGATTAAATGGATATAAAAAAACCATGAAGAGAAATTTATGACCTCTCTTTTGTGCTCTATGTGTGGGAAAACCAATGTGAAAATTTTATTAAGGTGTTTAATAAAATTTTAAGTGTGTATTTGAAGGTCATTGATAGGGGAAATATTTTCAATTATTTTCTTTTGAATTTCAGTGATTTTAATCCAAATAATGTGTTATTTTGAAGAACATTGTCACATTTTATGTTCCTGGATCATTTTTTAGCTTAACTAAAAAAATGGAATATTTTGGATTTTAACTTTTTTTCTTTATTTAGGTATTTCAGTTATAACATATTATAAAGTGATAATAATTGAAATATAATTAATCTATAGTTTACTATGTTTTATGCACTTCATTTAATTCTTTTTTAAACAAATATAAATCCACAATTTGAAGATGCAACCCCTACTCACAATTCTGGCCTAATACAATATTTCATGTATCTGATGATTATTGATTTTGGGATCCTATATCAAAAATAAAAATTAAATATAATCTGAAATTAAACATGTAGAAAGAATAAATCTTGGGAAATAACTTTTATTAATGACTTCACGCAAGACTCATTCGTTTTCAAGGAAATAAAGGCACATAAATTCAACTAAATTGAAATTAAATCAATAACTTACCCATAAAAATTTAATGTATTAAATACAATATATCTCTCTTCACACATTTCTAATTATTGTAAAAATTTTGGTATCATAGAAGAGACATATAATCACAACTTTAAATAAGTACACTATTAAAAAATTTCAGTCATTAAATTGGGATAATAGGTTAAATATTTAGGAATACTATTTAGAGAAAATATTTCAAATATTCTCCTTATAAAATATTATTTCTTCTTAATATTAAATTAGTGACAACATTGGGGTTTCCTTTTTTGACCATTTTATGAGGTTTTGTAGTTTATTAAATTTTTTAATAGTATTATTAATTATTAGTTTATATTAGTCTACTTATTCCTACCGCATTCTTCCATTTTTAACTTTTATGTGTTTCTCCCACCATATTATCTTCTTACTCCATGAGAATGGGGAACTGACCATGATATTTGTTCAAGGGATAGAATGGTGGCTGATTTGGTTTCACTGAACTTCAATTTAAATCTCATTATTTAATTATAATAATTTTGGTGGTAGATAATTATATTATGGTGTTTAATTTCCCCATTTTCTCTACCACCGAGTTCTTCTTATCATTCAACATCCATCATTCCATTCACTATCTAATTCATGCATATGATGGAGTATGGATTGGGTAGTGATAGTCGGTGAAGAGATCTTCTAGTCTAATTTAGGAAGAGTATTTCCCTTTATGTGGAGTTCTCAATGTTGGGGTAATAGTAATTCAAATGAGATATTGTAGTGTGACAGATATTGATTACTACATTGAAATGATATATAAAATATTTTAATAAACAATCATATCATCCATTATTATTTTATAAGAAAAAAATCTTTATTCTTTTTATCTAATATTATTTTTTTCTAATTTCACACACACACATATATATTAATATTTTAAGAATATTTTAAATTGATCTTTATATTATCTTGTTATATATTAGTTTAAGAATATATAATGAAAATATAATTTTGGTGTTGTTTGAGTAGCCTTCTAGAGATATAACCAAGGTGTTATGTATATTGAATTCTTATACCAATAATCTATTGACTAGAGGTTCATGAAAAATCCATCCAAATAAACCACCAGTCTATTGATTTTCAAAGTTACTGAAAAAATATAGCTAATAGTTATAATGGATAGATAGTGGCATAGAATGAAAATCCCATGCTTCAGTTCTATAAGTGAAAATGCCTAAACCTATGGGCTAGTGATGATGATTGACATCGGTAACCTATGAAGCTGAGGGAAAAGGGAAATGTAATGTGATAACTATTTTAGATTATTTATGTTATAAAATCATAGTGAATTGTACACTTATCATCCACTCTTGAACTAAAAATGTCTCCTTTTATTCTGGATCTACCCATTATTTCATATCTAGTGAATTTTCTATTTTTTTTATTATTCCAAAAAAATGATTAGATCGGTAATTATCAATGCAAACACCTATGAACAAGTCTATGATTCCTCACGGGTTGGTGTTAGTGGGAATGTGTTTCCTATAAATCCAATAATTCTTCCTCCATTTGAATTTGATGTCCTATTATGCATGGATTGAATTTATATATATGTAACGCACATCAATTTTAAAGGAAGTGATGTTATATTTGATGTTTCAAACCAACCTATGATCGTCTATCTATGCGGATAAAAGTATTAATTCCCTATAGAGATTATGTCCAGTTCATGTGTATTAATTCCCATTCAAAATGACCATTTATCTCAAATATTTGTATAGAAAATTGGAATCGATGATATTTATAGTGTTCCTAATTATGTTAATTCCATTCCAGAATACATTCATAGTGTTCCACCAAAACATGATGTGGAGTTCTTTATATTTCACATACCTAGTTCTACACCTACTTCAAAGACTCCATATAAAATGGAGCCAATTGATTTGCAGGAATTGAAGAAGAAACTTCAAGAAACCTTGATAATGTATTCATTCTTCCATGTGTGTCACCCTGGGGAGTGCTGATTCTTTTTGAGAAAAATAAATATGGATCAATGAGACTCTGCATTGATTATTGGGATTTGAACAAGATCACAATCAATAACAAGAATCCTCTTCATCATATTTATTTTTTGTTTGGTGAACTACACAGATCATAGTACATTTCCAACATTGAACTTCATTTTGAATATCATTCATTAAGGTACATGAATAAATATACACCCAAAACATAATTTCATACATATTATAGGAACTATGAATGTATAAAAATGTCTCTTGTTCTTACTAATGACCCTACTAGCATCATTTATTTAATGAAAATAGACTTTAGTGATTACCTGGAATAGGATACGATTGTATATATATATATATATGATATTCTTATCTATTCAGAGGGAATGGAAGAGCATGAGGATCACAAGGGACTTGTGTTGAAGACCCTATGGATGGATTAATTATATGATAACTTTACAAAGTGTGAATTTTTTATACAAAAGGTTTCATTTTTTGGTCAAATTAACTCATGATCGGGTATAGAAGTGGATCCATCAAATATAAGGGATATTAAATGTTGTCCTAGACTATCCATGGTGACTGAGAACCATATTTTTCTATATTTAGCTAGATATTATGAAATGTTATTTGGAGAATTTCTCATGAATATATTATATTTAGACCATGTTAAAATGGACGTGTTCAAGTTCCTCTTGACAAAATTTTAAGTAATTGGATATAACATTAGTTAGAACAAATATTCATACTTTAACTTATAGTGGTAATGTATTTTTGATCTACAAATATGTATATGGGAAATGATTGGGATGTGTTCTTACGCAGTACAACAATCGTATCTTTTAAGCTTCATGATTGTTGAACATTAATGTGAAAAGTTTCCCAACTTGTGATTTTTAATTAACTGTGTTAATTATTCCACTAAAGATATGGAGGCATTATCTTTATAGTGAAAAGGGGGATATATATACTGATCATCAATGTATAAAATATGTATTCAAATAGAAACTTTTGAACATGTTCCAGATAATATGGTTTGAGCTGATAAAGGATTATTATTGTTCAATAAATTACCACCCTTGGAATGAAAACAAGGGAGTCAATGCTTTGGGTTAAAGGGGTCATGATAAATTTTCCTTGAAGAGGATCAAAGATTATCCTAAATTTCATGATATCTTTTCCATGAATTTAAAAGGATGTAGTTAGAAATCCTAATGCAAGGGTAAAACCCATATCTTTCGCAATTTCATGTCCAACCCTCAATCATTGTGAAGATTAAAGCGGCATAAAAGGATGATTAAAAGCTATAAAAGAAGGTCAAAAATGTTATTGAGTGTATCCTTATTCAGGATGGAATAATAATCTTCCTAAATAGATCTTGTGTTCCTTATGTACCATATTTGAAGAGGGAGATATTAGTGGAAGCTCGGTGCTCTTCATTCCCTATTCATCTAGAATGTACAAAGATGTATAGTGACATAAAATAATACATCTAAAAAGACGACATGAATAGATTTATGGAAGTATTTTTATATTTGTTCTTGATATTTGAACAAGTTAAGGGTGAAAATATATATATACATATATTTGGATGTTTCATCCATTCCCCATACAAGAATGGATATGAGAGAACATTATGATAGACTTTTTTGTTGGACTCCCAAAAACCTCTAAAAGGTTTTAATGTTATATGGGTGGTAGTAGATTATCTTACTAAGTGAGAAGACTTAATTTCTATCATAGAATAATTGTATCTCGATAAAATTTCCTGGATATACAATAAGGATGTCATAAGAAATTATGGAGTATCATATTTAATTATATCTTATCAGGACCTGAGGATTAACTCAATATTCTAGGGACGTTTTTAGTAAGTACATGATATATAATTGTGTTTCATCACTAATTATCATCCTCATATATATTTTTAGTGTGATAGAACCAATTCAAATCCTAGTGGATATGTTTAGTTCATGGAATATGGATTTCAAAGGTGGTTGGAATAAACACCTTCTTCTAGGTGGTTTTCATACAATACTAAATTTTACTCATGATTTCAAATGACTACATATAAATCCCTATATGGGAAGAAATTTATATCTTCAAAGTGTTGGAATGAAGTTAGAAAAATTAAGTTATTAGGACCTAAAATCATTGACGATATGGATGAGAATGTGAGAACCATTCAGTAGCATATCAAGGTAGAACATAGTCGGAAGAAATGTTATGTTAATGACCAACATTAGGATATTGAATATGAATTTGGTGAGAAGGCATCTCTATGAATTTCTCTATGGAATAGGGTTATGATATTTGAGAAGAATGGGAAAATAAACACAATATATATCATTCCCTTTGAAATTTGTGAGTATTTTATGACAATAGCATATAACAAAAAATTTCCACCGAATCTCTCCCAAGTCCTTGATGTGTTCCATATATCTTTCTTGAGGAAGTACATACCTGAACCTTAATGTGTAATAAAGTCAGAAGTCATACATTTGGATCATGACCTATCTTATGGGAAAAAACTAGTAAAAATTATGTATCATATCGATAAATTTCTCCGAAACAACACCACTCACCTAGTAAAAGTTTTATGGAAAAATAACAAGTTAGAGGAAACTATTTCAGAAGTTGATCATATAATGAGGTAGAAGTATCTTCATTTGTTTGTTTTTAAATAATGAATTTTGAGGGTAAAAATCATTTTATGGGGGAAAACTGTTACCCCATGATTTTTTTTAACATTTATTTCCAAAAAATATTATATAATGTCATGTGTTATACGCTACACCAAGTTATGCATGTGATATGAGCCACACCGACATAACATGATTTTCGAAAAACAATAAGTTTCCCTAAAATGTGATTTTATTGGTTAACTATTAATTAGAAATGAATATATATACTAATTAAATAATAGGGAAATATTATTAACCTCCATAAGTCCATTTGTAATAATAAAATAAATAAATTAAAATTATTAAAAAATATTAATAAAATATATATGTTATATATTAAATTAAATGTTTATTATATTAATCAAATAATTTTTACAGGCATAAAATAATATGAAACCCAAATTTATGCATAAAACCTATATTTTTTAAAAACATAATTTTTTTCCTTTAAATGAAGAACCCATTTAAAATTCAATTTTTGCACATTTATATATTCTATTAAAAAAACATATTATGTAAAATTAGAATATAGAAATTTACTTTGTATTAATTGATTTTATTTTCCTAACAATATTTATGTTTTCTTGAATAATACAAAATACAAAATTTTAATTGAAAACACATTTTTTCATAAAAATAATTTTTAGTGTTAAATTATAATTTGGATTTATTTATAATTATAAAAATATTAGGTTTTAACCATTTAATCCAATTTATTTCATTGTCATCAAATTTATATTGAATTTAGATATAAAAAAATTTCAATCATTGGTGTGTTTAAATATTAAGAACATTTTTCTCACACCTTCAATGTGGTTAATTTTAAATTAATTTCTGAAACATATATATATTGAATTTTGAAAAAAGGAATCAATATTTTGAATAAGTGGTTCCAAATTATTTAAATAAAGTTATTTTATTTTTTTGAAATATGGATAGTAACATTGGTAAAAAAATTCACCATAGTCAAGGGTAAATCAAGTATTTAAGGGTAAAAATAATATTAAAGTATGATAAAATAATAAAATTAACCTAAAACATGTCTTTATTTCGATGGATAATGGGTATTCAACTAGAATAAATCTTATCCTGAAATTATGATCGTTTTTTAACCAATTGTGTTAAACGATGACATTTATTATACTCTTTTAAGAGAAGAGTTAAATATGTTTTACTAAAATTTTAATAACTATCATATTTTTAATATTGGGTTATACATATAATAAATTATAGTATAAATTTTAATTTTAATGATAATAAATTTATATTCATAATGATAATTTATTTTTAATTTTATAGAAATAATTATTTAATTAATGGATTTAATAATAATGATGGAGTAATTATTTAATTAATAGGAATATTGAATAAATGATATTAACAATACTAAAAAATAAAATTTGAAATAATTAAAGACATAAGAAATTTTATAGATAATTTAAACATGATATGGATATATTATAAGTGTATTTTTGAGGTTATCATATGGTTATGATATATTGAAAAAGGAAAATAATGAATAGAATCAACATTAACATAAATTATATTTTAAAATAAATAATATTTTATTAAAAGATATAAAATTAATAAAAATATAGAATTCATAAAACTACCTATAATATTGTTGTATATTTTTTATGTGATTCATCTAGGTTTTCATTGGATTTTTATAGTTCATATATTAATAATAAATTTTGGAAATCTAAATTTTCACAGTAAAAGTTATAGTGGTCAACTAAGGGTTAAATCCAAAAGATATGGTTAATAATATGACCTTAAAAAATAAAAAAACCCTTGGATGAGATTATTTAGACCTATAATTGTAGTATCATTGAAATATCTCACTTTGGAGATATTAGAAATCAAAAATCAATTAATCTTAATTTAATATTTTTTGATTTTCCAAGAGTCCCCCACCCATATATTTCAAAAACAAACCTCCACTCGTCACATACTCACAACCCCATATGCCTTATATCATGAGAAAATCAAATTTATCCTCCTGAAATCCTTATAGAAGATTTAGTGGATATATTATTCCCAAATTAATCACTCTATTATTCCTAAGAGAAGATCTAGAGGGGGTTCTCCGAAGATGAGGTAATCTCCTTTACAAACTCTCTCAAGAGTATTTTTCCTTATCCATCTTCTTAATGTGTCTATAATTTATAAATTTACAAATAAATTATCATCTATAAAAAGACATGTTATTATGATTAGGTAACACCGATATTAATCCTTTTATCCATCATATGAAAAATGAAATCACCACCCATGAGTATGTACGTCCCACTGTCTTCACACCATGGTGTAATCTATTTGTCATTACCACTTCACTTGGAAAGGAATAATGATGGAAATAGTTAAAATATATTTAATTATTACATGTTATTGATAATAGAATATAATTTATACCATCTAATCCCATACCATTTCACAATTAAGGTAATGATATCATCGCTCATGCGTACGTCCAACCTACCATCTCCACAACACGATGTGGTACATTCTCCATGATAACTATTAGAAAATTATTATATAAATGTATATAGTGAGTATATAATATATATTACCTAAATATAATTTTTTATTTTATTTAAATATATTTAATGCACAATAATTGAGACTTATATGAAAAAACATGCATAAGAAAAATAAAACAGTTAACACCCAATAGAAGAGTAATAATGAAATATTATTTACAAAAAGGGGATAGCTGGTCAAATATGATATCATAAAAATTAATATGGTGATGTAATATATTATTAACACTATTTTAAATAATATATAAGGCGATCAGATATGTGTGAAGGAAACCATACCTAAGGTAAGGGTTAACATCACAATCTCATTATTATTCAAAATTATTTATATGCAAGTATTTACTGAGATATATTTATCATCCAAGTAAATATTTCTTAAAAATATATTTCAAAATATTATTACAATTATTAAAAAATTGCATAAATTATTTTTTCCCCATTTTAGAATTTTTGATAAACTGTCTAAAAGGAATATTTTTTTCATTTTCCTAATAAGGTACTTTTTGACTTTTCCAGAAAAAGTATGAGAAAAATGTTTTTTAAACATATAGATAATGAATTTTTTTTTATGATTTCATGAATACTTAATAACATGAATCATCATTCACAATCTTAAAAGAATATTTTTAAATAATTTTTTTTAAAATTTTGTGGTATTTTAAGAAATAAAAACAATTTCAAAGAAGAAAGGATATTTTTCCCAAGAAATGTTTTTGAAAGATATTTTCTAATTATTTATCATCTAAGATGACATCCATTTTTGTTACTCATTAATTTTTTGGAAATAATAAAAATAATCTATTAATATAATTTCTTGCTATGGTTTATGTTTATTAGTATGATATTTATGAAATATTTTTCTCTTCCATGGGTTATATGCTAATGAAACATAGTACTTTTCACTAGAAATGAATTAATGAAATGATTATGAAACCTTACTCATTTTCACTGGTTATGATATGATTACTTTTTTATCATACCCATTTCATTACATGAGTTATGATATTATTTTTTATGATAGTGCGGTACATGTATCTATGATCCCATTAAGATATGGTTGGGACCTATATCTCCCTCCAATGAATTGGGTAATGACTTGTATCTCATGAGATAGACATAAGGTAATTTTTATACTAAGATGATCATTGGAGTGAACCATGACTACGTTATGGGGTGTAAGCTCATACTACAGAGACATCCTTGGTATTGATTACTTGAATACTATGGAAATCATTTTATATGATTATGTGTCTACCACATATTTCATGTCTTATTCCCATGTTGTATTTCATTGATTATATTATTAATTTCTATATGATTCCTATCTTATGAACTATCAGTATTTCTTACATGATTCCTATATATTATTCATTAATATGTATTGTATGATATTCTATTTTCATGATCATGTTCCCAAACCATTATTTTAATGATTGTGTTTAAATATCTTCCTTATTTATTCTTAATGACCTTCTGAGCTCACCCCTTTTTATGTTTTCAATTCACATAGGTTATTAAGATATGTATTATGTTTAATGTTTATAATAAGGGTTATAGTCAAGAAAATTCTAGTGGAAGATAATGTTTCTCACATATCTAAATGATTTAATGTTTCCATGTTTCCAAAGTAACTATACTAATAGGGTATTTAGGAGTTTTTTCTGTAATGTATTAATTAATTTCCCAAAATTAATGTAATTTTTAAGTATGAAAACGGAGGGTATCTATAATAATAATAAAACATGATAGAGTGACATAAGATCACAAAAATATTAAAAAGGATGCATTAATGATATGACGTGGCTCAAACATATATCATTAATTATACAAAATGTGAGCATCATATAAATGGGTGGAATAATTTTAAAATAATGTGTCATAATGAAATCATGGAATGTCATAGAAGAAAAATGAATCTTGTGAAATTGGTATAACATGATAAATAACCTGGGAATGTGGAACAACCATAATAATATGAAAATATATTTGATAAAATACATTATTCCCCAACCAATGTAAAAAACATGTTACATCCATATTTGAAAATGTGAGAAAATCAATAATTCCCACATGTTTTTAAAAAGTCTCTTTATAACATTCATAACTATTTGATAAGGCATAAATGTAAACAACTAAATTGGAGGGTGATATAGGGTACCACATGACATCATCCATAAATATGTTTTCCACTTAAAATAAATCATCATTGTGACTTAAATCCCCCAAGAATAAATAAACATAAGAAATAATAGGATATAAAATTATAATTTCTAAAAATGATTAATAACTTATAGCATTTCAAGGATAGCTCGAACTTCACTTATTTGGAGATAAACATTGTATAGAAAATTGAAGTGGAAATAAATAATTATTTACACAACCTTTTTAAATATATTTATAAAATATAAACTATAAATTACATTCCACAATAAATAATTTGTAATATGACAAATTAATTTTTGAAAACATTAATATACATAGTTATGAATAAAAGTTCCATTAAAATACATAAGTTATCAAAAAAGGGAAGTGAATATTATTTAAATACATTGTTTTTAAAATATTATAAAATAATTAAACTTGACGAGGAATAATGTTTTCAAAAATTGTGAGTGAAAATACTTTGAAATATTTTTATTTAAAAAAATATTTAATGACAGAAACCTGAAAAATAAATAATATTTCCAAAATTTGTATATTAAATTAGATTAAAAAAATTTTCTTTCTAAAATATTCTTGGAAACATAAAAAATTAAATCATTATTATAAAAATATATAGATCCAATTAAAAAACCATTTATGTTAAATGGATGAAAAATCCATTTGAGAATTTTGAAATAAACTTATTCAAAACCCACATCATTATAAAGATATAAAATCCATTGTTTTAAATTAAAAAAAGTGGTATAAAAATATCAATGTAAATAAACAATATTTATTTTAAACTAGGGAAAGGAGAATATTTTAGGTATGAAAAAACATGTAAATGGAAGAAAAATCCCATAAAAATCATAATTAATCTTAAAAATCCATTTTAATGAAACAATATAGTCATTAAGGAAGAAGAATTTTGTGTGAATAATGAATTACCTTGAAAATAATTTATAAATAATTTATTTCACTTTAATTAGCTATAATATATAAATATTTAATGATTATAGTCAAATAAGAGTGATTATGACCCAATGAAACAATTTGAGTAAAAACCCCCATTACAACCTTTGTATCATTTGAATAGAAACCCCAGAAGTGGTTTTACTTTAATCATATAATAGAATATTATAAAACATAATAGAATATTGATTCAAATTTTCATTGTTAAAATATCTACACCAATAAAAAAACATGGGATATATATCTAAAACTTCTCTCAAGAGATTGAAATTTGAGACAAAGAAACTCTCACATTATTTTCCAATTTTAGAAAATGTCCTCAAACCTCATATAAAACAAAAAAATAACCATATTAATTTACTATTTTAAAATTATATTCATACATAAAAATATTTATAAATTACCTTTATAGTCATTATATACATGTATATTAATAGGTTTTTTCTATTTTCCCAGATCATGTGTTTATAATATTGTTCATTTCTAGAAGCTTCAAAAGAACAGTGGTAGTATTACATCTTCTTAAAAATTTCATCCATTAATGTTTATTAATGCTACAATAGTGGATAAATTAAAATATTTATAAATTTTAATTTTATTCCATGAATAATTTAGTCTTTATCCTGGAATATGAAATCGAAAAAGAACATTTTTAATGAATTTTCAAACTATGAGTGATGATTTCATAATTAATGAGTTAAAATATTATTGTAACTTTTATAGAACCAATAAAAAATATTTATTAGTTATTTATTTTATATTATACCAGAATGTATATTTTGATCATCATCTATGATATAATTTCAAATCATTGTTCATGAGGGTGGTCAACCCGACCTAATCATGAACATAGCACAATTATTAATTATTATGAGGCGATTTAGTTTTAATATCATTAAACTAGTAGAATAATGATATAATTTACTATTTATTATATTAATATATAATAAAATAAGTTAAAAATAAAAATAAGTAATGAATATGAAAATATTAGATAATTCAAATAAATGATTCTTCTCTTGGTATACATGTTTTAAAGGATTGAATTTTTGATAATAATTTTTTGATCCTATCATTAATAGGATATCCATTTTTCATAAAAAATCCTTAATTATTTAATAAATTCCATATTTATCCTCCAAATCCAATTTTATCACCCTCCATATAAATATTTTTGAAATAAAAAATATAAATAAAGCTCTTTGTGGAAGTGATAGTCCATAGGTATGCATGTTTGCAAATTTTATTTTCCATAGAACAGGGAAATTAATTAATATGGTTTATCATTTAAGAATATAAAATATATAATTAATATCATAATTATGTATTAAATTCCATATTTTGACCACCCATGTAATGTGTTGATGGAAAATGAAAACCAACTTTGAATTTTAGAGGCGGTAGTCCACAAAACATATGATTCACGCTTTCATTTTTGCTAATGGAAAATGGTATGGTTTTTAATACCTATAAAATCCTTATAATTGTAAACCAATGTAATAATGATAATCAGGATATATTTTTATTATGGTGAAGTATAATTTTATGATTACTAAAAGCATATAAATAAATATAAAATGAAGGATAGGTGCTACGACTTATAACTCACACCTTGCATTATCACCTTTGTATGGGGGTTTAATCTTTTAGAGGTGGTATTTTTAGAAAACCAGATCATATATGCTACAGAAGGGTTTGTAGTATGATTTTGGGTGGAATTTGATCTGATTATTAGGGGTTTTTGTAGGAGGTAATGTGAAGAGAAGGGTTTAACTTTTATAAGTGAAAAGTAGTGGCATTGTTTCAAAAAATCATAACTATTCAAAAATGGGATGTCACTATCAAGAAAAGTTCTATAAAATTTTATAAATAGTTTTTTTTTTGTAAAATAAGTTCAAACAAAAATTACACCATTAAAACTCATTTTTTTAAAACATTTTATTACCTTTACCACTGAGGTTGATCATTTTATTTTTTACCCCAATCAATAGTTCACTCTGAGGGAATTTATCTGTTATGAAGAAAACTAAAACAAGAATTATTATATAATTTGAAACCATTAATTAAAAATATAAAATATAATTTGTAAAATAAAAATACTATGTTTACGAATAATTAATTATATTATAAATGCAAGTTATGTTCTAAAACCCCCATTTTTAAATACTTTTTTCATGAAAAATGCTTTATGTATTGGGTAGATTTATTAATTCCAGTAATATTAATGAATTTAAAATATATTTAAAATTATTTTCTATAGATTATAATATATAATTTCATTTTTAATAAGATTTCAAGAAAAAATTAATGTATTCGTATAAACAATATATTCATTAAAGTGACAACATTAATAAAATCATTATTTTTACTAATAACTTAAATATTATTTATATCATAAAAAAAATTATCATAAAAATATATTATCATGAGAAATCCAAAAATGGTGTTATCTTTTAAAAATATTCTTATTCTTAAATATATAATATTAACATTAAAATAAAATCATAATATGTCATTAAAACTACTTTTATTAGAAATCATTTCTTTTAATATTTACCATTCGTTTAAAATTAATATTAACAAAAAATATATAAAACCTTAAAAATATAAATTTTATAAAATATAATTTAATCCTAATAAAATATTTTTTATTATTAGATGTGCTAATGGATTCTATATTTTATGCGAATATTGTTTTTTTTATTTTTGAAAATATATTTAGTTATATATATTTAATATTTTTACTAAGGTTCATACCTTTTAATTTAAGTCTTCTATATAATAGTATATATTTATTGGGATTAGAAGTTTCATGTGGATAAAGTCATCATACAATGTATTTAATTTAGAAAAAAAATATATTTTAAATCCTTTGGTCATTACAGTATTCTACGCCCAAGATGAGGAGTGATCATATGGAGGATTTTATTAGAACATTTGGTATCTTGTTATTTTTAGTTTGAAACCATAATGGTCGGTAATTATACTAGTGTTATATTTATATTTATTACCACCTGTAATTATAAAATAGTGAGTTTTCTATGATACATAGTTTCAATTCCATATATCTGGTAGTGGATTCCATCAAAATTATTTTTTTCACCCCCAGATTAACTGATTTGTGTGGTGCCATTACATTGTAGTGATTATTTGTTTACATTAAGTGCATATTTTATATTCCACGATGTTTTATATTTTTATTTTTCATTGTTTTTTTTCACGTTTTTATAATTTTTTTTGTAAATGTTCATTTTAAATTGGTGAATTAAAATGAAAGAAAAGTGTTGTGTTTTATAGATTAGTTTTTTTAAAAATAGTACAAATTTATATTTTTGAAGTTATAAATATCTTTTTTATAAATGGGTTTGTTCCACCATGGATTTTTTAAATGGGTTCAAGGTCACTTTAATAAAATTATGTATGGAATATTAATTTTTATCTCTTTTTTTATTACATGGATCATGTTTCTTAATTATAGTAATAACTAATAATAGTGTAATGTGTTTTTATGTAACTGAAAAAAGTACTTGGTAGGATCCAAATGGGCTCAGTTTCACTCACTCATTGCATACACATTTGGGTGTATTATTCCTTTTGGTTACACTATTAGGTTCCCTAGTTGTGACATATTCCTTGACTAATAGTCATAATGGTCGGATGGGAAAGGATTATGGATTTGATGAGTGGTTAGGGATCATGGGTAGGTGATCAATAGTTGTTTGGGTTTGTTTTTTTTTATTATCTATAAATTGATGTATCCCCCTTATTCCATAAATTAGATTTATTTTTTATTTAGTGATGTTGTTTACTCCATTAATTTTACTTTTATATGGTTGTATAGTTATTAATTGGTCTATTTTTGTCAGTTGTGTTATAATATATTTATCTATTTCACTTTTATTGAAATTGTTTATTTATTTCCATAGGAATCAGACATATAGATTGCGCATGGAGATATATAAAATGATTTTTTTTTATGTTTATTGTTATTTTAGGGTTAAATATTTCCAAATTAGGTTTTTTTTGATAACCTGTTTCTTCTTTCAATCCTATATTAATCCAGAATTCACATAGATCTTTGTGGTGAGTCTAGTCGGGTTACATGTAAGGTCAAACCAAGTTGGTTCTCTAAATGAATCTCCACAGAGTGCCTTATACAAGACCCCTAATTAATTTTTAACGCCCCAATATTTCTTACTCTGTTATCTCTTTAATGTAATTCAATTGTTTTCACTACACGAATCACCGAGTTCAAGTGAATCACGACCTATCAAGCTAGCTTTTTAAAATGTGGTTATGAATAGTATTAACAATATTTTAAATTTTATATATATCGTATATAATTTTTACATTTATATTTGGTGTTTCTTAGACATAAAATAAGGACAATTTCAATTTTTTAGACAAAATAAGTATATTTCAAAAAAATGCATATTTTCCACTTTTTATTAGAGAACGCTTTTTTAAATAGAATATTTGAAAATTTTATATATTCAATTTAATGAAAATTAATTATTCTTTATAATAAAGTCATAAAATATTACTGTGGATAATTTTTTTTAACTTTTTGATAACTTTTATATTAGGATGAATAGTGAAAAATAATAAATTTTTATTAAAAACAACATTTTTAATCAAAATAATTTTTTGTGCTAAATTATATCTTCGAGTTGTTTTAAGTAATCATAAGATTATATTTTTATCTTTTAATATAATATATGTCATTGGATGTAATTTTACATTTAAATTGTACATAAACACGTGTCAATCTTTTGGTAGTTTTTATTTATTAAGACTTGATTTTTTGTTTTGAAAATGGAAAATAATTTTAAATTAATTAATGAAAATTAAATATTTTTAATTTGGTAAAATTGAAATCATTTTTAATTTGGAATATCATAATTTTCTTTTGGTTAATTTTTGGTATTTTCGAAAAACATTCAATTTTTTATTAATAGTGAAAGACATAGTGTTGTAGATAAAAACCAAATTTTTCATTTAAATAATTATTTTTAATTAAAAAATTTATCTTAAATTAAAAATAGATAATTAATAAATATATTCATATAATGTAATTCATTGGAGTCATTTTATAATAAGATTGAAAATGTAAAATATTATTGAACTTTTTTAACGTTATTTACCTACCATCTAAGAAAATTTGAAATTGTTTATAAAAAATAATTTAAACGCTTTTGTGGATTGAATTTAAAAAATCCAAGTGATAAGGTTGACATCAGAAAGACAAATTTGGGTCAATAGGATGAAAATAATTATTGTTGAATAGTAACTTCTGAATTTCATTTACTATGGTTAAAAGTAAATATGGTAATTAAAGGAAAAATTTATATTATAATTATAGTAACACATGTCCTAATTCTATTGGATAAGTTTATTTCAACCAAATCCTTTTTGATCAACTTGTATTAGATTAGGACATTTATTATAATTATTTTTAAGTAAGAGTTAAAAGTGTTAAATTTAAATTTTAATAGCCAAAACATTTTTAATATAGGGTTATACATAAGATGAATTAAACTATAAATATTAAGTAGAAATCCATAATTATTTCTTACATAATGGTAACTTATTTGTAGTTTTTAGACATTATATAATTAAATTTATTTATGTAACAACGATGACGTAGTAATTACCATATTAATGATTGATTAAAAAAATTGATATTATAAATATCCAAATAAATGTAAATTGATACTTTTGAGTCATTAGACTGATTTTATAGGTTTATATGACATTTTCTAATTAATTCAATGTATTTTATTGAAGTAATCGAGTTGTTATTAATTTCAAAAAAACCAAATACTAAATTATTAGATGATATAATATTCTTAAAAATCTAATTTTCGACCAATGAACATAGATAATGATATCCATGAAATTAATGAACCACTTGAGGTTCTCTTGAAATTTTATAGTATGTTTATTAACCATGTATTATAATAATACAAGAAGACATAGTAAAAGGTAAACTATTTAACTAAGGGTTAAATCTACAAGATAAGTCTAATATGGTGATCTAAACCTATCTAAACCCTATTATTTGATAGGATTTATACCCATACCAATCATATACTCTATATAAATCCTTTTGGAGTTATTATAAACCGCAAATGATTTTATAATAAATTAATATTTAGAGATTTTCCAAAAGTTTTCCTAACATCTCTTATAAAAGAGTACATCCCCTTCTCTTAATTTCAAACCTCCAAATCAATTTGGCATGGCCATACCATCCTCAAATATACTTTCAAATACCATTAATTCAACCTAGAGGCATTAATTTGATCATAAATCCAACATAATGATCCCTTTTGATCAAATCAAAAAAAAGCACCCGAAGAAGAGGTAATAATTTCATCACCTCTTCCAATGTTCTTTTCTTCTTCCACTTCCTCTTTCTTTGTTGTTTCCATACAAAAATAATAACTAGAAAACATTATAAATAATAAGATGTTATTATAAATATTTTACAACCATATTCATTATTCTATCCATCCTATGAATGAAAAAGTCACCATATGTGCGTACCTACAGCTTACTGTCTCCACGTCGTCATGTAGTTTGTTATTCAACACTTCATTATTTAGATAGGTATAATAATGAATATAATTGATTTAAATAATAAATATAACATGTTAATGATTATGTATATATAATATAATATCCAATTAAATACTATTTAACCATCAATATAATGATATCATCGCTCGTGTGTACGCACAGCTTACCGTTTCCATAATGCGATGGGATTCATTTCCATGTTCACCATTCAATGAAGATTATAAAATATATACTATTAATAATTATGTAAAATATGAAAAAATAATTCTACTATATATATATATATATATAAATTTTTGTGTGTGTTAATTTAGATATATCTCATTCACTTACTTCTGTTCCATATGCTATGAAAATGGAAATGTTGTTTATGCATATGTACGACCTACTGTCTATATAAAAAGTTTTTCCCATTTCATATATCTCTCTATAATACATATTTATATTATGAATATATATGATACATAAATAATTATTTGTATTCTGGAAGCAATTAAATTCTAATACATGTGATACGATCAAGAATAACTTGTTAAAACACATACAATAAAAGATAGATTATTTCCCAAAATGTTATTTTAATATATAAATTTTTATTAAATGGGTAGTATAAATCCCTAAATAAATTAGGTATGATATCATAAATATAATATTGTTCTTTTATAATTTATAAAGATAACATGGTCATTATATAGGGGGTTAAACGTACCCTTGACCAAAGGAATGTAAAAGTTAAAGGGTAATTCTTTAATATCATTTTTATCCGAGATTGATTATGTGTAAGTATTTAATGGGAAATATTTTTATCCATGTCCATGTTTCATAAAATAGTTTTCAAAAGGATTCTTTTTAAGGTACTATTTAACCAAAACACCATTTTAAATGGTTTAAATGAATTTTCTTCTAAATCATTCTCATTAATGTCCATGTTTTTTAAATAAAAATTTATTTATATGGACATGAATGTTTTAAAATGTCAAATCCTTTGAGATGTTTCAAAGTGGTATGAGACACTTTTATTATTAAATGTATTTTAAATTTTCTCCCTTATAATTTTTGTGTCTTTAAATGATATAATGAAAAATGTATATTTCTCTCAAAGAGTTTTATTGATCATTTTAAACTATGTCAACACCCCTTGCTGGATATTATTCATGATTGAGGTTCGTTTATTATAATACAATGTTCTATATTTTTTTTAATGGGTTATTATATGTTTGAATATGGATGTTAGATTTTTATACCATTCATGATTTACAGTTAATGTAATGAAATTTCCTATGCAAGTGTTCATATGAATGTTTATGTTTTGTTTCACCCTTTTCATACGTGGAATACATTGGAATTATTAAGTGAAGGGTGGAGCCTGCTATAGCTCCTCAATGCGTCGGTATGTCTTATGAGAGAAATTACTGTCTTGGGACAAGGCCTTGAAAAAAAAATTATTTTTAGTATTGGCACGAGTCCTTGACTATGTGGTTATGATGTCTGGCACTATAGATTCCCTCATTATGATATTAGTCATTACATGGGATTGTTTGACTAGTAGAATATCTATGTCCATGTTTATATTGTGATGCTTGATTTATTTTTACATATTATGTTCATGTTTATGTTTGAAAGATTATTGCTTTTATTACACATCTTTCTTTTAACGTTTATACCTTCTACTAAATTGTTTACCCTTACTGAGAATCTGAGCTCATCCCATTCTTATGTTTTGTGTTCCCAGGATTCCTAGAAGTGTATTATGATTGATATGAATGTCTAAAATAGGAAAATAATGGTGTTATAAAAGGATTATTTATGTTTTGTTTTATTTTTTAATGTGTAATGTAACATTCATGTATGTAGTCAATTTTCCACGACTGCTAAACTGATCAGTCCTTTGGGACTTGATTCCTTGTATTCAATCCAATGTATCAAAATAATTCACCGGCTCTGGGATTCTAGGGTTAGGGTGTTACAGTTGGTATCCAAGGAAGTTTATTACAAACCATGAAAAATATATTTATAAAATCTTTTATTAGAGAAAATTACCCTAAGATAGACTTTGAAGATTAGTATAAAAAGAACTTCCTATATTTTTGGTAATGTAGAGATTTTATGAATTTTCCAAAAAATAAATCCCTATCTGGATATTAGTAGGTAGAGGATGCTCTGGAACAGATGTATCTTGTGGTAAAAACCAAAAACAATGCTTTGAGCTTGACACGATTGGGAAATAGTGCACGACAATAGGCCTTTCAGCACTTTTGGTTACGACACTCCATAGGGATATACTTAGGATAATTTGTATTTTCATTAATAATCATTATAAAGGATTTATTAGTAAATATGATAGCAATGAAACCATTTAATGAGTATGAGACTATATGTGTGAAAATATTAAATTAATGTTGAGAATTTTTCTAGTTTTTTTATTCTACATTATGATATAATCTAAACTAGTGTATTTCATCATTTAAAAATGACACCAAATATAAGTAATTAGAACTCCATAAATACGCATGTCCTAAAGGCTCAGAAGGATTATCTATTTCATAGACATACACCAACATTTCGAAGATAAATATCCACCCATGCATTCTCATCATACGAGTAAATAGTATCATGTGTTAATAAGATAAGTAAAGAGTTATCTATTTCCTATGGATTAAAAGGAAAGCTAGAGAAGAAGAGGATGGAAGAGATAAATATGGATAATGGGAAGAAGGCAAAAAATATTTTCCCATATGTGATAACAATGGATATAATAAAACTAGAAAGTGCATGAAAGGAATGGCTATTTTTTTAAGTGTGGAGAAAAGGGATATCAAGAAAAATAATGAAAAGGGAACAAATACAATACTAATATTAAGTGTTTCAACTGTAGTGAAATGGGTTAATAAACAAATAAATGTCGTAAGCATCAAGGAAATATAGCTCATAAGAATCAAACTGATCATGGTCAAGCATAAGTTGTTACTACAATCGATGTGAAATAATTAGGGTGTTTGTGTTTCTAGATTGAAAAATTATGTCATTTGAGTATTGTATCAATTATTTATTAGTTATATAAATTATGTAAATAAATAATAATTGTACTATAGTACTATTTCATTGTGGATTTGAGAGTGTATAGTACTATAAAAAGTGACTCAATAGAAAATTCTATATTTAGAAAATACATGGCTGAGGGAATGATAATCCTTAATGTGGTCATGTTCCTGGTGTAGTGATTTTTGAATAAGATGATTGATTTGGGTAAATTATATGCGATATTCTTGATTATCTTGAAAAAAATCTTATTTTTTATTCCATCATTGTTGGAGGTTACAACATTTTTGGATATAAGGAGTATATTCATTATTTTATGTCTTACCATAGGAATATGAAAGTACATACATATTCAAATAAGGTTTTATGTTAATTTAAGGTGTTACCATGTTCTAAGAGAATACATGATTAAGGTATTAACATGTTATTACATAGAAAAATAGATCTTATTTATGTTTACCTTTCTTATAAATTTTTTACTGTGAGTTTGGACAGAAGTATTATGGATCAGTCTAATGGTTTGAATTGATTAAGTTGGACATTGGATACTATTGTTTAAGGTTATTAAATTTCTTAATATTATATTTTTATTGTTACAAAAATGACAACACGAAGATCAGGCAACAACCCGTCGCGTCCGGTAAGGCCGCGAGACATGAATCCGCAACTGAAGGGCAACAAGGTTGAATCGCCTACCATTGGCCTACATGATGTCCTCATTTGTATAATGTAGTTTTTTAAATGGTCTAACAGAATAATTATATATTAATTTTTTTAACCCTATATGATTAGGATAAAAATCCGACTTTTAAACTATTTCTAGATAGTAAACATAGCTTTCCACGATTTTCCATCCATTTAGAACGAAAAATTTACCTAGCTATCATTTTTTTAAAAATGTTTCACCTTTTACTAACCATTACAAAGGATGAACTCAAATAATAATCCAATATTTTTAATACACAATGTTGTGTAGAAAAAAAATGAAACCAAATGAATTGGAAAAACTAATAAAACCAATATCTTAAAAGATCAAAAATAAAAGTAATATGTTGATAGTGATTCATGATCAATTCCTAAATATCCCCATTGAAATCCCTAGACATGCTTAGTTTAAAATACACTTATGGCACATGGTGTAGCTCTATATTCAATAACTAATTGTCCACTCTAATTTGGATAATCCATTAAAATGTGCCACCAATCAGTATAAAGTCAAGGGGGTACAAACTGGTCTAATATAGGTTGGAAATAAACATTCACTCATCTCTCTATGTGATGCCCAATAATCCCATGATAATAGTATACAGTGAAATGTGGAGGCTCTCTCACTTGTGGCTCAGCTGACCTACCACCAACACACTTTCCCACCAAAAACATTGAAACCACATATGTGATACCCCTTATCTTTGGGTAATCCTCAATAGAGATTACCATATAACATAAAAGTCCAGTCTCTGTTTCTAAAAGGTCTATCACATCACTTGAGTTTCAAATCACATTCTCAAAATTTATAAAATACCAACCATGTGTTCGTTACACATAAAATAAAAAAAAACTTAAAAAACATAACAAATTTCCAACCACAACTTTATCACTTCCTGTCTTAATACATTAACAAAAATATTTCTCCACTTTATTGAAGCATGAAACTATATGAAAAGTTCCAAATGAGACTTTATGTCAATTATTCACCAAAAAACATCTCAAAAATTAAAATGGCATATTCTTTAAATAATCCATTTTAAGTCACATTTAATGTCACCTGAGGGACGAATGTTCCATTTAGAAACAAAGAAACATTTTTAGGAAAAAATAAATAAGGATGAGAGGATGAGCCTTTGAAAACTATGGTTCAAAGGAGAACCAATTTTATCAATGTGCCAAATGAGCCTTAAAAAACCATTAAAAGATCATTCATTACAAAAGGAATATAACATATCATTTGAATATCCAATCCAATAAGAAATCCATTTAATAAAAATAAAGTCAATATATGAAATCAACCAAAACCCTTTTCAAAAAAATATCACTTACATTGTAAACCAATGAAAGATGCCACACATAATTTTCACAACATAAAAGTCACTATTTTCCACATATAACTCCCAACTCACAACCTAAGGACATTTCAAAAACATAACCAAGGGAAACCATCACCTCAAATCACCCGTTCAATGTTTATGTGATCAAATGAAATTTTATCAAAAACTTCCTGTTCATTTAATTATATGATATTAAAATAAAACATTTGAAACCCATTTCACATCATTATCCTCATATAATATCAATAATAAATTTATATTATCTCATAATAAGGAATTTTATAACACTTTTGAAACATTAAGTGAAATATCAAGCATCAATTGATTGTGTCAGAAAGTAAATGGATGGAAACACCTCCTTCAGTAGTGTGAGAATTATACCAAAAATCGGGAGATTGGATATCCATGTACAAGAGATGAACCACACACCCTAACATATAATAAAATAACACACATATCAACCCCATCTTCTAGGGATTATCCTAGAGAAACCCCCACAAATAAAACACCATGATCCTATGATATATGGAACATAAGTGGAGAAATTCCATAAAAAATGAAGATAAATCTCCATATGAACCTTAAAGGGTCTTCAGAAATATATTTAATGAAAAGGAGGGGAGTTTGTAGATCCCCCTTGTGAACCATGTTCGAACAAGAAGAGGAAATCCCAATTTATAGTCAAAACATTAGATGAGAAAATTTAAAATTTAAAATTTAAAAATATATAGGAAACTCCAACATTTTGGTAAGCCATGTGAATTATAAAGGACAAGAGGGGAACCCAATATATTTTCCCTCCACGGTTTCACAAAATGTACACAAACCATTCGAAAATCCACTTCCCAAAATTGATAACCTCTCACGGTTTCCTCACAGTTTCCCAAACTGTGCAAAACCCATGAACATTACCTCTAGATCTCAAATAATACTACACGGTAACCTAGGAGAAGCTACATAGTTTTATTTGACTATGTAATAATCAGGATACCCTTGTTTTCAATCTTAAACACTTCCATACTTTCGAAAAAAATTCTAACTAGGACTCAACCCGACCCTCAACCAAATGATCCAAATCTGTGAAAACAAATAAATAAAATAATTTCCATGCCTAGGGTGTGACATAAAAAGAATATATAGATTATATATATTTAAAAATTAATTTTAATTAATTTAATAATAATTACATTATATATAATTTTTATAAGATCATCATATGCTTGAAAAGGTATTTCTTGAAAAAAAAATGTTATTTCGACATGTCTGTGGGTTTAATATTACATTTAATCAATCCACGTCAGTGTATTTAATTTGATTAAATGTATTGAAATTTTTAATCATCATAATTAATATTATATAATAACTTCAAAAAATTGATTCTTGATGAATAGTTAAAATAGTAAAATTCTATTACCACAATTATTGATAAAACTAGTTTATCAGGGATTAACCTAAATGGATAAATGAAATAACATTTTTTTAATGGTAGATATATTTATTAGCCTTTAATATTCTCCAAAAAATTATTATTACTTTTTTGAGGAACATTTTTTTAGATTTAATTTTTATTATTGAATATTTTAGGGTATTTTCAAAAATGTCACTCCTTGCTTATAAAAGTCCACTACATATCCTATCCATTACAGACATCCAAAACCCATGGGTTCATCAAATACATAAAAAAACTACCTTCCTTACATCCCCAATCATGTTATATATTCCTTGGTTTGAACATAAATATAATCTAGATAGGATTTAGGTGTAATACAAAAGAGGTGGTCTGAATAAGATGTATCATTCTTAATTGAGCATATTTGTCCTTTTCTTATTTCACATTATAAAATCCTATTTAGTCATTATCATATAATAAAATAAGTATATAACATCTAACTATATTTATTTATGTTATATTCATTACAAAAATCTATATCCACTTCTATCAAATGGGAATCGAATCAATCATTCATGTGTACAACAGACACTGCCTTGCAAACTGTGGTAAATCATTTTCCACCATCACCTCACATGTATATTTATGATGATAGATTTAATATTTATATTTAAAATTCATGACCTATTAAACAATATATAAATTTAATATATCACGTACTTTCATACCTTACAATCCATTGAAAATTAAAAATTTGTTCGTATGTACATCAGACTACCACCACACGAAGCGATGTTATCTGTCTTTTATTACCTCGTCACCTGGATGGTATTTGTAAGTGTATTTAAATAAATAATATGTTTTTATGTTTTAATAACCAATATGTATTGATAAAACAAATATTTCCTTATTTCCATTTGGAACATTCAATAATTAAAACATTACTCCTGAGTATGTATGGAATACCATCTCCATTAATGTTAAGTAGATTATTTTTCACAACCATCATTCCTGATTGTTTTAAAAAAATTGAATTAATATATATAATTGATAAAAAATTCGTAATTATTTTCTATATATGTGGTATTAATAATATATTAGAACTTATACATCTTTCTAATGTGATCTTGGACATATGATCTGGAGATCATCATAACATCCACCATGAACCTAAATGATTGAGTAATTGAAAATTTGAAGATATAAAATAAATGTAAATAAATAATTAATGATAAAATGTTCTTAATAATGTACATATTTCAAATTACGAAGACAAATGAAACATATTTAGAATTATTATTGAGGTAAGGGATCTTTCTAACCCACCATTTTTTCATGTTATGTCCATTCTCTCTCTAACTCACATTATCTCTCTCTTTATTGCTATAAAATTCATCCCAATTCTATTTGTATTTCTCTCACATGTATAGATACCTTATTATCTCTTCCTTTGATATGTTAATATATTCCTTATTTTTATCTTTCAAATTCAATTATTATGAATTTTCCATTGATTATGATATGAGTCAAGTTAATACCACCCATTGTTTCGTTGGGAAATTGTTTTGTTTATAACATATTATTGAAATCCTAATACGGAACAAATAATCATAAACATGTTATGATAGGTGTGCCAAAATAGTACACCCATAAATTTGTTTATTTTATATTCTCAATAGACATCATGTATTGGATTAGGCTATAAACCTAATCCCTTATGCGAGTTTGTCTACCATGTGATATTTTCTAGAAAGTTATCCTTGACTAATGTTTATGTCATGTTTTGGGTCACTCTAAAATTTCATAGGATCCCAAGGTCTTATGATACAATTATGTTTATATTATTATTCCATTTTATTACACATCATTCTTATCTTTTATTATATCATTATACAACTTTGACTCACATTTTATGTTTCATTATCAAATTTATTTAAATGTAATGATTTTTAGCTCACCCCCATCTTTATGTATTCCCTAGGTAATCCTATATAATTTTAGGGGATAAAATTGAATTAAGAGCTAAATATAAGGAATAAATTAAGGATTTATTGATTTTGTTTCTTTTGATGTTTTATTAACTCAGTCTTCCAAATATACAAGTCCATTGCGATATTAAAATTGGATTAATGGATATTTATGTTTAAAATCATTAAATAATATGTGCAAAAGGAATGGGTTGTTATAATAATATGTTTTGTTATGATTCTGATGCTTATATTTTATCTATATTCTTAAATTTTGAAAATATTTATGTTATGATTGGTTATGTATTATGCTACAAGATTTATCTAGTTATTTTTTCATAATTTTATGTTCGCTGATATTAAATATGATTGGACTCATCCGGATGAAGAATGTGAGGTTGTACAGACCCCTGTATATGAAGCTGTGGTGAAGCAAGTACTTCCTTCTTTGAATCCATCTATGAAGAAAGTTTTTTATCATCTGAAATCGGATCTTGGGGGCTATAAGTGGCATTTTCCAGATGTTACTATAAGTGGCTATTTGTAGATGGTTAATGTTTCCACTTATAATCAGTTCAGCGTACTAGAGACTGAATGGGATCCTCTTATAGAGGAAGGCTCACGATGGTATAAGCCCAAGAATATTCATATTGTTCCTTTTTCTCGGCCTTCAGTGAGTGAGGTTACACTTGGAAAGGAGTCCCATGATGCTTGTGGCATTGAGCTTCCCCCTCAATGCCTCAAGAATATTGACGTCAATATGCAATCACAATCGGTAGGAGGAGGATTTTTTTTCAATTTTAGAGGGTATGTTTATTAGAGGCTTTGATGGATGCCAAAAGATTGATTTCTTTCACATCACTGGAAAATAGAGTGACAAAGAAGATTCTAGTGATGTTTCCATACTATCTTATAGTGATATTGTTCAAAGTGAAAAAATTAAATTGTCTGCATGTGAAGGAGGTATGACTGATCCACCAAGAATACGGTTGAGAAAAGATTACTCCTAAATGCAGAACCCAATATCTACCAGATCATCCTTCAAGAGGGATAATTTTTCTATGGATGTAAATGTTTTTAAGAAGGGAATATAATCTTCTACATAGTTTCTCTTATTGGAAAAGCTAAATCTGAGAAGGAAGTATTCTAAGGTTCTGAAGCACTATAAAATCCCAGAGTGGAAATCAGCTAATGCATATGAAACTTTCTATCAGGAATTTGGTGATAGGATTTATTTATATGATATATAGTTTTCTCCCTAGATGTGCTTTAATTTCATGCTATACTTTAATTTTTTGTTAATTAATGTGAACAGGTCTTCCTCTGACTGATATTTCCGGGTATTATATTATCCATAATAAGAATATGAGTTCTCCCTTTTTTTATGTTTTATTTCCCAATGTTATGAATATTAGTGTAACCATTGATAATTCTATAAGGTATTTGTTTCTATTTTGATTATGGAGAAATTTTCACAAGTTTTATAATATAAATTGACTATGGGAATGGATAAAAACCCAAAACATAAGGTTCACTGAGTTTTGGTTGATTATTGTGCTATGTAACACTATTTTTAAATTCGTACAAGTGTAGCTTGGATATTATCACTTTTTATTAAATTTAATTGGTAAATGTTTTCATTTTTAGCATTGTATTAGGATGCATGGTTCAGATTTTACCATGCATTAGAGATATCATTTTGATAGGGCTAACTTTTACATATGATGTGATTTTTTATCTTTGAATTTTTTGGGGGGTAGAAATAATTCATTTCTATTTAACTCAAGGTGATGAAAATTAAAATTAAAAAAAATTATATATTACTTAATCACTCCCCCACCATACATAGTGATCTCTTTGATATTGTGGGTGTTATTTCAATTGGTATCAAAACCAATCTAGCTATTGACTAATGTATTTTTATCAGTTGAGTAAAAATTTATTTAGTTACTAATTCTCATTTTCATCAATTGATACTCTAAATTCAGTGTAATGAAATGGTATTCCTAATTTTGATGGTATGTTATCATATATAGAAATATAGTTTTTTTGTATTTATTATCTATCGTCACTAATATCTCAGAATATATTTTTTATGGTTTAATCCATCACAATAATGGTGTTTTTATGTTTATACCAAAAAAATGAATCTTTAGAATGATTTATGTGCTTGAAATTATGTAGAAAACTACAATTCACAGATATAAATTCTAAAATTTAAAGGAATCAAAATAGAAAAAGTAATTTGGGACAAGCTGGATAATAATAATGAAGGAAAAACCAAAGTGAATATAGAAGAAATATAGATATAGGGATTTACAGATGAAGATCTAAAAATGGAATATGAAGAATCTATATATTGGTTCTTCACAATGGTATATGAAATTGTGAGTACTATCAGTATCATTGTTGACATATTATAAAACTCAATAGTTGTTGAAAAGATACTATACACATTTCAAGAAAATTTTAATTCTAAAGTATCATCTTTTGAAGATTGATATCTTGATACACTTCATCTGTATTACATAAATATTATTTCCATTTCATATAATATGATGAGAAGAAATTATAAAAAAAGTAAGGCTATAACTAAGAAACAAAATTCTTTTCTATACTACAAGAAAAAAAAAATCAATAAATTTAATAAATAAAGCTAGCTACTATCTCTCAGAAAAAGTGGATATAAATTATTATGAACTTATGTAAATTTTATCTAGAAACGTAGAATAGGAACTATAATGTATAAGGGACAATATACAATAAAATTTATATTTTGATATATTTGAATCTTTTTCGAAAAAATTTCTTGTTTGAAAAGAAAAGAAAATGTAATGAGGAAGAATAAAAAGGACTAATAAGATCCTAGAAGAATTGGGATAAAAATTTAATGTCCATTTAAATAGTAAAGGGTATTAGGTTATGTAAATACTAAAAGATAAAAATAAAATGTATTTGTTAAAGAGGTGATAATAAAGAAGATGAAGAAGGATATACAACTTATAATAATAAATCCAGTGATAACATACACATTATTAACTTAAATAATGAAATGTTTTATATTTATGAAAGTAAAAATTGTCTAACGGAATGGGAACTAACAAATATGGAGATTATAATAGTGATATAGTTGAAATAATGAATCTAAATACATTAATAATGAAAGTGAGTGTAATAAGTTGAAAAGGGATGATCAATATACATATGATAAGAAATATGATCATGTTATGGAAAAAGAAAATTTTATAAAATTCATTAATGATTTAATGATGTTTCTTGATGATGAGAATATGAAAAAGAAAATTATAGAATAAAATGTGATGGAAATATAGGATGGACTTTAACATGTTCAACAAAAATTGGTTAGAGAAGAAAATGAGGTCGATTGAAAAAGATTTCAAAATCAAGAATTTATATCAAGAATATATAAAATGTTATAAGAATAACGATGTTCCTTAAGACTAGTAGGGATCATAATATGTTAATGTAAAAGATACTAACAATTATATTTGAGTTACTATAGTGATTAAATTAGTGAAAAATTCCATGTTTTTGGAAAAACTATGTGAACCTAAAAAAATTAAAACTCTGAGAACATTAACATAAACTGAAAAACTACAATTACTAGTGAATCTATAATGTTTGATGATAAGCCTATGTTAAATAATAATATTACATCAAACCATGCTAATTTAGGTATTCAAAAAGAATCTAAAGCTTATTGACAAGAGAATTATGGTAAAAATATTCCAAATTTTGGACACAAATATATTTTTACTAGTAAATATGGTTTTTATGGATATTATTGGAATTTTAGAGGCACTATACACATTCTAATAACGTGTCTTTAAATTTTTATATCCCATTTTAATCTAAAATATTTTTTAGGAAGAATATGAAGGGTATTTAACCCCCATAAGGATTAAAAATCTAGATACAACCTGAAAAATATTGACTATTGATTGAGAATATATTTAAACTTTTGAGGGAAGTTTATAAAAGAGTTTATAGGATATTTTTCCATTTAAATGGTTTAATTAAATTAATAGAAGATAATCTAATTAAATAAAACAAAACTTATAAATACTTATAAAATAAGATTATTTTCAAATAAACATCTCTTAATATATAATATTCACTTAAATAATCTAAATGTTTATATCAATGGATTTTGGATAATGGATATTATTAACACATGAAAATATAATTAATGTTTTTGAATAGATTTTATTATTTTAAAGAAGATTTAGTGTCTTTTTGACAATGACATGTCACCTAAAATAGAAATACTAGGTTTAGATATGATTGGAAAGAAAAATATGTAATCTAAGAAAAAATTATTTGTTGATGGTACAAGAAACAACTTATTATGTGTTTAAAAACTATGCAATGAAGGTAATGAGGAAATTTTTTAGACATATGGTTTCTTATTAACAATTCGTGAATATTAAAGGATTTCAATGAGAGTGAAAAAAACAAGGATAACTTATTTTAGGTATTACATTCTCAAAATTAAAACAATTTCAATGTAAATTAAGAAAATTAACTATGTAATATAAGTCCTTTCATGTCAGTCAAAAAAATATTATCATACCTAAAATAAGGGAAAATGTACATGATATTCTTAGATGAGGATATAATTCAACCATGTGAACTCTATATGATAAATGATAATTATTTTAAATTCTTCACATATGAATGTTTAAATTCACACATCTCATCCATTAGAACTTATACCTTCATATATAAGTGGTCTCAGGAGAATGTTGTAAAAATTAGAGATAAGTATTTTAAATCCTTCACTAATGAATATACTCATATTAATGTTTGTTTTATGAAAAAAAATTATATTATATTAAAATTTTGAAAAAAGTAAATAAGTGAAATCAAATAATGTAGTTTTTCATTGAACAATATATATACAGACAATTGTACTGAGTACACAAATGGTAGGTTTGAATCTTTTCTTGAGAATCGTGGTATATTTCATTATCTTAGTGCACCATATACACTAAAAAATTTAAACTAAATAAAGTAATATAATTTTGGAAGTGGTGGCTAAGAAAATGTTTATTATGCATGATACCCCTCAGTATTTTTAGAGATAGACTATTGGAATAAAAAATCACATATATAATCACTTCTTAAATAAGCCAAATTATAATATGTAATAATATGAGACATATTATAGTAATACCATGGGTTTTATGTACATTATAGTATTTGGTAGTCCCAAAATAATCAAAGTCAATGATGTGAATATTTGGATGTTTGATAAAGGAGGTATTGTGGAATTCTTCTAGGGTATCCTCCAAATGGACAAGGATAATGATATTAAAAAAAGGTGATATTTAAGATCAGTGATTCTTTTAATGATGAATTTATGGAACATTGAAATAATGAAGAACCATATATTCATGTAATCTAAAAAATTGATGAAGATGGGGGTGTTTTTATTAAGAAGTATAATGGTGTTTTATAAAATGGCGGACATTCTAAAGAATGTTGTATTGGTAATGATGATTCATCCAATTCTTGTGATTAGGATAAACCTTGATAATAACATATAGGTAATTTAAAAATATTCAAGGTCTATAAAATAAGAGATATAAATGGGTTCAATTTCAATTCAGGAGAACTTTGTGTAAAACATATCATAACTCATTTTATCATATATTATAGAAATAAATACTAAAGAAGATTTGCAGAATGAAGAGTGGTATGATGATAAGAATAATGAATCGGAGAAAATATTGAATTATGTGACTTGGGGTATGATACAAAAACAGAAATTCATGATCATCATGAAAATAAAATCATTATTCCAAAACAAGTTGAAAGAAGATGGATATGTTCTGATAAATAATACAGGACTTCTGTTCTTTGGTAATTATGAGGTTGAAGGAGTTTTCATTAATGAGATCATTTGATTTTATTATTCCATTAATAAATATATTAAAATAATAATTATTAAATTATAGTAATTATTTATTTTTTACTTTCCAAATTAGTTATTAATTTATTTATTTTTTTGTAATAACTATAAAAATAACCTTTTTGAAACTACATAGAAATTACATTTCATTCATTCCAATCACACTCTAGTATTATTTCAATAAAATGTTTTACACACCAAATTTCTATTTGAAATTTTATGTATGAACTCAATATATATATATATATATATATGTATGTATGTATGTATTTATGTATCTACATATTGAATTCCTCAATATGAGTCAAAAATTTTAATAGAGATAGTGAACCTATAATTCAATGTGGGACTCTATGTGTTAATCTGAACATTTCTTTTTTGACCGGACGATAAATTCTTTAACTATACATGGAATTGAAAAAACAAATTACATAATATATATACATAAATAATTATATTTCATTCCATTGAATCAATTAATATATCGATCATCAAAAGAGTAATCCATGCATCACAAAAATAGGGATAAATTTAGCTCGAATTTATCAAACATTTACATTTGTAATTTTTACCCAAGCCTCCCCCTTGAACATGACAATATATTAAATATAAGGTGTAGAGATAATTTTATGTCATAAAATTTTATATATATATATATATATATATATATATAGATGTGAACTTACTTCATGGATAGTAAAGGACTATGAGTCCAATTAAAAAAATATAGATATGAGATGAGATATCGGAGAATATAATTGAAATTTGATAAATAAGTTACATAAGGACATAACAATAGATATGGAAATATTATCTTTAAAGAGAATCATATGTAGATACATGGTTTTAATATAAGGTAATCCATATATATAATGATGATGATGATTGATATAATTTATTTTGTGATATACATGTTGTATATCTTGGAGACCATTGTCTATAAATACATGGATGTTACGTACATGTGAATTGAATAAAATTATGGGAGGTAATCCTTAGCTTCTAATTAGGGAGGATATTGTGGAGTTTATTTTAGGTTTTTATATTATTTAGATATTATTTTTTACCTCTCAGAGATTGAATGAGATAAAAATTAGCATGTTTTAGGTTTCTAATTTAAATTTGGTTGAATAATTAAAGAATCACGATTTTAATGATTTTGTGACGCGTTCTCAATATTGTGGTTAAAATTTTCAACACATAATTATTTATATATATTGACCATTATTCTAGGGAATTTATATATAGATAAAATATAATTCATTTAAATATATCCTGGTCATTTCCTTTGAGTGTTAGAGTAACTCTATAGTTTGATAATTCGAGTAAGGATTCAACTAGGACCATTGCGATAGTTCATTCTAGGTGTGTAAATATGGTTTATGGGTAGCCACATTATTAGAGACATGATGTTCATGAACATTAGAGAAGTTAATAATGGAGAGTGGAGAGTTCAAACCCAAACTAATGGATTCACTATGATCTAATTCTAACTACAACATGATCATTTTCATATGTTTTCTAAATTACTATTTCACGAACATGTACAAGAAAATTCCTAATAAAATATACTATTATCTAGTTTATCATTGATTATATAGTTATTATTACTCATATATAGATTATTGGTATCTTCTTTTAGGTTTAATTATTCTTCAAAGCTCATCATCATGGGATTTCCTTCATACTTTCATGATCCAATGCTATTTAATTGAAAATGTATTAATATGTGAATCATGTATATTTTTTAATTCTAAATCAGCATCTGTCAGGAGGATCAAATGATTAAATCAAGTAATTTCATTTTTTTTAGTTATTTTTTTGGTAAATTAATAGGAAATTATTTTATTTAGTGGTTAGTATTTGTTTTACCTCTTCTAATTTCAATCTTATTATTTTATTAAGATTTTTCTTTCATTTTCATTTTTATACCATTATAATTGTGTTCGGGTTTATTGTGATATCAATTTGAAAACAATATGAATCCCCAAATATTAATTCAAATTCATCATTCAAATATATCACCATATATTGACGTTAAAAAATTATCATTCAATGATAAGGATGATAGTGAAAAATTTAATAATGGGTTCCACAACAATACTCAATTCCCGACAAAAAAATCTTCTATGATTAGGATTTTACATTCAATTAGGGATTGGAGGACAGTGAATTGATCGATAATGAATTTTTGGAATCTTAATAGGTGATCATGGTGGATGGAAATGCCATTTTTGAAGATATGTTATAATTTAAGGATGAATCAGAGGCGAAACTTTCTAACGGAAACACCTTCACTATTGATAGACCAGAGGAAGAAGATAAAAAGGAAAAAGACTCTAAAAAAGAAGTGGAATATAGTAAAATCCTTGAATTAGTATTATAATAATAAAAATACAATTATGATGCTACTAAAATCACTGAATTATGGATGTAAATTCATAAAAGAAATTGGATAAAGATGAGGGGTACAAAATCTGGATAACCATGGAACTATTTTTCCAGTCACATGGGGTTTTCACTACATGGTTTTATCCTCAACAAATTTTGATAAATGTTTCTAGGATGGGAAATGAATTATTTACATCAGACACACAAAAAATTCAAAATTAGGATAACTCAATTTGATTAGATCTACATCATTCTCTAATTTCATTGTTTACCGTGGTAAGGTTGAGCTTACTAACTTTATTAAACCTTTATTTGGATATTATACCCATGTTTTTATTTATTTCCTTAGGAATTATATTATTAACATTAATTTAATATTTCATTTTGTATACAGACTAAAATATCCTTAAAATGATTGATCTTTACTGAGTAAGTACCATACCCTTTCACTATTGTTTTACTACTATAAGTCCATGATTAAAATAAGAAATGAGGAAACATGGTCAATGTTGGAAATAGAATCGAAAGATAATATATTCATATGGAAAGCTTAGTTTCACTAAATAAATTAAATTTTAATCACTATTTTTGTAAAAATATATTTTTGATGCTTAAAAGAAAAATTTCATGTCCCACAATTTTTGAAAATTTTTGATCCAGGATACAAATATTTCCTTAGAATCCCATGATTTAATTATTTATATTACAATTTTAATAACAAGTAATTAGTATAATATGATATTTAATTATTTTTGATAAACATTGGAATATTGATTTTATGAATCATAATTTGGGGTGTAAAGTGAATTCATATTGGGGAAATTTCCTTGTCATGTTCAATGCATTCAATTTTGTAGTTCAACTAGATTATTTTTTATTATAATTAATTCCATGAGTGATTGACCAATATTTTATGTTTTTATCCCATTTAAGATTATAGACCTAATTTTTACATCTTACTTGTGATGACTTCTTGAAGGAATTTTCATACATGTTACCTTCATAACCATCGTTTCATCTCATATTGGTTATGATTGCACAATGTTTCTTCAAAAATGATCCATTAATTTTTAATGATAAGCATGTATCCTATTGACATCAAATTACATTGAATCCAAATATACCGATAAAATTCCTGGAACACCTTTTATTAGGACCATCAACATTACATTACATTATTATCCTTTTCTACCCTACTTTCAGTTTTTTCATGTTATTTCATTGAATAAGTGTAGGGGATGGTTGTCTGTGGCAGAAGGAGATGATTCACATTGATGAGAGATATTGAATTATTCATGGTATTTGGGTAATTATCATGATTATACTTTATTGTAAATATTATTATCCCCTTGAATAAATAAAACTTCTCTTAAACAAATGGGTTCTGTCTTGAGTGGTACAAAAATCACCAATACATGAATAATGATATTGTTATAACCATTTCAATTAGTGTCATGATGAGATCATGTGGTGTTGGGTGATGAATATTATATATTTTCCATGGAAAATTTTCAGTAAAATAAGATTAAAATTATAATACACAATGAGAGGGTGAATATATTTCATTATTCTATCATTTATCCATGGGCTACTTTTAGTTTGTGGAAGTAGATGACCACATTCTATTTTTAGGAAGAAATTTCATTGAGATTAATTATAATTATCAAGAAATTAACTTAATATATTAATCTTTTTTTGAGATTTATATATTATTTAACATAATTCTTACCTACACAAATCCCATGTGTCATTAAAAACATAATTTTTATGTCCTTTTATTTTTTTTGTTATTTTTCACTAATCAATAGATATTTGAGATGTAATAAAATAATATGTCCAAGATCATGTACATGAGTTATGTGAAAACAATATTTACACTTTCACATTGAGAAAAGAGTGTAATAAATTCAATTTTAGTTAGATTAGAAAATGAAAGGTTTATTAGTAATTTGTTATGATTCTGAATGGGATTTAAGAGATGTTCCATCAATATTAAAATGAAAAAAGTACATAATTATTTAGATTCTATTAAATGTAAGGAATGAAATAAATATTTATATAGGAAGCATGAAACATTAATTAATAATTAATATTATTTTAATCTTTTTGTTTTAAAGGTTTAAATGTTGGTATCATGGGTTCCCTTTGAGAATAAAGTGTAGATTTATGAAAAGGAAAATAATGAGTTTATGTGTTGGAGTATTTGATAATATTAATTAATGAATACATATTTTCACAACTTAATTATTAATTTTTTTAATTATTTTGGTTTCCATGCTAAATTATTCAAGTTTTAATTTTTTAATGCCAGAAGTATAAAAGTTTAAATTACAGAAACATCTTGGAAATTTTAGTTTTACCTTTTAAATTATACTCTTGTATTCTTGTCATAAAATATTAAATTTATTGAATATATAATTGAAATTTTGTGACATAAATCTAAACATCCTTGAATAAATATTTTTTTGAGCCTCTTAAGTTGGATCAAAATTTTCCACAATTTTAGTTGATCAAAAATTTAAATCTAGATAGTTTTCTTTAATCCCAACCCTACTCTAATGATCAGGAAATATCATATTAATCATTTCTATAAATTTGATAATTTTTTTAAAATATATATATTAATTAAATAAAATTATCCATTGTAATGGTTCCAATGATATATCTATCAGATTAAGGTTAAACCTTGTAGCAAGATAATAGGGATATATTTTGACCTAATTTTTAAAACTTTTCAAACTATAATATTTGACCCATGACTTCCCCATGAATGTGATCAACATATAGAGGTCTAATATTGATAAAAAAAAATTATATCATAAAAGGATATATTTATAGAATCATAAAAATAGTATTAATTTCTGTTAGAAAATTAGGAAGCATATTTGAAAGATATAGATAAGATCTGAGATATGGGAGAAGATTATGGAAATATTAGATATGAGATACAAGAGGAAATAAAATAGATACATAACTCGTATCATGAAGTATGATGGCATGTGGATACCTTTATTTTATCTATGTTAATTCAATGATTGAACTGTGGGGAGGATAAATGTATGAGATAAGGGGAAATACATGTGATATATCTCGGAGATCATTGTATATAAATACATAATTTTTTCACATTTTTCAAAGGATGTGAATTTTTGGAGGACATATTCAGTTAAATATTTGGGTGGATTTAATGGAGTTAAATCTACGTTAGCCTATTGTTTTATTTTATTTTTATCCTCTCATGGATTTCAAGATAAGCTGGTTACTTTGTTTTTTTCTTTTGAAATTAATGGGGATTTAATAATGATGATGGAATTTTTTTAGTTTTTTTATTAGTCCACTATCTTGTGATTTATTTTAAAGACCTTTTTTATTTCTTGAACATCACCACTATTCTAGGGATTTTTGAGTGTGATAATATATCATTCATATTAATTGATAATGACCATTTCCTTTGAGTGTTGTAGTACATTTATAGTTTGAGTTCTAAGGTGAGGCTTCCACCATGACCATGGGGCTATATTTTCACTATGTTTAAATTCAGTTTAATATTAGTTATTTTCGTGGTGACCCAAAGTACATGATAATTTGGAAATATGATTTGGGAGACAATATAGTTTCTAATTATAATAATGGATTTACTTGGACCCAATTTTGACAATGTCAATATCATTGTCACATGTTTTATACATTGTAATTTCATGATCCTAGACATGATAATTCATTGTGAAATCCAATATCTTCTATTTTCTCATAATTTAGTAAGTTATTTTTAATGTAAAATAAATTTTTTCTCTTAATTAATAAGTCGGATTATTATTTTACCCTCTTCACTATGAGATTCACCTCATTGTCATATGATTATATAATAATTAATTTTTGATTTGGTGGTTAGTTGGTCATATAGGTAATAAATTATAAATTAGTAATTATTTATTAGAATTATGTATTCCTTTTATGGGTATCATATTTTTACCACTTTCAAGGATTTAAACAATAAAAAATTTCTTTCTATTATAGAAAAAAAGGTAAAATAAGAATATTCATATAGATTTCAAGTCCATCTTCCAAATTGTTGAGTTTTAAGGGGAGATCTATATTGATAAAACATGTGGTTTCTTTCATGGAGAATTTAGGATTTGGATTTTCATGATGTAAATGGAATCATATTTCCAAAAAAAATCCTAAGGGATTGTTATTCTCTTATGGACACCATATTGATGATGATAAAATTCATAAAGGAAGATAGGAAAATAATATCTATATTAATGTTGAAAAATGTGTACCTCTCATTGTGAATATTTATATATATTACATCATTATTTCAAGAAATTATAAATATATTTTAGAATAATTTGAAAAGGCGGTGAAGGAGAAATTTGAAATATCTATACTTTGTGAAAATAGATACTTTCTTGGCTTATAAATTTCTCAATAGATGGATCACATTATTATTTATCTATAAAATTATGCTAAAATGTCCTAAATAGTTTTTCATGGAAGATTCAAATTTGGTTTTTACTCCCATATCAAAGGGAAATAAATTTTAAATAGATAGGAATGGAAAATATATTGAATCAAAAGTGTTCATCATATTTATTGGATGTTTGTTGCCCATAATATGATTTAGAAAATATATTGTATGTGTTTTAACCTTTTTTCTAGATTATAAAGGGATCCAAGTATGTCACATCTTATCCATACAAAAAGGATTCATATATACATAATGGGAGCTATTGAATATGGGTTTATGTATGATATTAAGGAAGATCTCTAACTATTTGGTTATGCAGATATAGATTGAGTTGGATATCTGAATTAATTAAGGTCCACACCTAGTAGAGTTTTGTTCTATGGTAAAAGAGATGTTAATTATAAAAACATATAGAATAGGTCCATTATATTGGGAACTATTAAAAATACTATATTTAACAAACTCAATCCACCAAATAGGTTATTTTTATAATGACTCAATTGAATGATTTTAAAGTGGAAGTGTTGTTGTCACCTCACCTTGGTTATGATAATTAATGTCATATTCATTTATAAAATAATAATATAAAACATTAATGGTCTAAGAAGATTGATATCAAATATCACATAATCAATGATTTTTTTAATAAATTGATTTGATTCTATAATTTATTCATACCATGAATAGAATAGAAAATGGGTTCACCAATCCATTATCAAAACATGATTCTCAGTGACTAAGTATGGTGATGAGAGTTAATCAGCCTTCCACTTAAGGCTATTTTATGGTGTTATTATCCGCACTATAATTATAGTCATTAGAAATTACTATAAATAGGGGTAAAACATAACATAAATATGTTAATTTTAAATCCGTTTATATTTTATCAAAGTGGTAGGATAACTATAGGAGGAGTTACAAATGCGTTCCTACCACGATTCACTGTTTTATTTCACCCTTATACAAATGTATTACAATGATTTTGTATTGAAAATTACAAGTAAAATAACAGATTTTACTCCATTTTTGATTCAATTATATTGTGTTTAACACTGTTAAAAAGGTAAATGTTACTTTTTTTATAATTATATTGTAGGTGGAGGTGATTTGGAGGACCTATGATGAAGTCCAAGAAAAATGGGCCAATCTTCACATGATCCAAGAACACTAGTAGACTAAAATGTATACTCCTACTAAACGGTGAATTAAAATTGGTTGAAACATTGTGGGCTGGTCATAAATTCAATGAGTGCCATTTCATCTGAAGCAACTGAATCCAAATTCGTTCATTAAGAGTCCCATACAAACTGAGCTGTTCAATAAAGTGGATCTACACGGGGTCAGAACATTGCCTCTTTATTTTGGAAATATTTCTTATTATATTTCTTATATGGCTGCGAGATTTTATTTGGATGTAGAAAATGTGTTTTTCAACAACTCTATAGTTTAGTCCAATGATATTTAAAACTTTTTACAGGCCAAAACCATGGACCAAGGGGATTAGTAAAATCAGGTTGCACAAAACCACTTCTCACTTGCCTATTAATTGGCACCATGGGCACCCCATTTGAGAGTTCGAACCAGAGGAAATGTTTTGCCATTTTGGTGTCCCAAAGTAGTCCTCCCACCAATATTTTATGTTATAGATTCTATGGGAAGTGAAACTTCAACATAATTATCTTCCTCCACTCCCATGGGTTTCTAAACCCGTTGTGATCACTTGGGGAAGAACATGTTGTAAATCCCGAGCATAATGTTGTAATATTTGAATAGTATTTTTAATTCTAGGATTGTAGGTGGTTTTTATTAATCCTCTATTTTTATTTAATTTTGTTATATACAGGTTCTTTATAATCAAACTCAAATGATCGTGTTTCGGGGTACCCTTTCATGTGATGTTTTTCACATCGTTCATCCCTTTTTCTTCTATCATTCAATTGCGGCTTTTGTGTGGTTCATATTGGTCAATTGAACTCACATAAGCACTGTCAAGGCCTTGTAAATTTATTTCATGGTATATCAAATAAATAACAGCCAAACCTATACAACACATCGAGTACTTCAGGTTTTTCCTTGCTGAGTTTCAGTTATGAAGTCGAACACAAATCACCCAATCATCAGAGGTGTACGGTGAATCATTGTGTGTTTTCGACTGAACCCTAAGAGGTATATTAGTATAAAATCAATAAAATTATGGTTATAGGTGTTACAAACCAGGTATTAAAAGATCGTATCACTATCTTCTTGAAGTAGTGAAGGATGAGTATCTTGAGAGTACCTCGTGTTGATCACATTTAATTAATCTTGTTTACTTCTACTTTGTATTATCGCTTTCAGTTTCTATTGTCATCTTTAATCTTGAAACCCTTGTATTATAACACCACATTTAAATTTTTAATTTCACAATTAAAACCACATTTTTGTATTAATGATCTAAGGATTTTTGGAGAGATGGCCAAGTGTTGCTGCTATACTGCAGAAATCCCGGTTAAAAATACACAACTAATTTGACGCGCTCGACAACGCGTTATAATTTTGGTGTCATTTCTGGGGAGCCAATACTATTTTATTTTTTTATTTCCTTTTATTTATTTCTTTTACTTCTAAATTAGTATTCTTTAAAATACCCCACCCTCATTTTAATGTTTTTTTTGGTTTTCGGTTTCTATTTTTTTGTTTTTTTTTGTTCTTCCTCTCTCTCTCTCTCTATTCTTCTTCTTCTCCATATCTCTCTCCAATTTTGTATTATAACATTATATTTTATTTTATCCTCTCATTTCATTAGTATTTTTATTTCAATCATCTTCTATAAAAAATTATTAATGTGAATAAAGAAACAACAATCAATCAATCGATCAAAATGGACATCATTGTTGCATGACAAGATATGGTAAAGAAACACTACATGAATTTGACATAGAAATTGAAAAATCACTCCATTCACAAATAAAGGAATCTAGAGAAGGTAAATAAATTAATAATTAGGAAACCCTTTTGGATTCTCATTTCTCCATAAACCAAAAAAAATTGAACCCAATAAAACCCAAGAAACCATTGCTGAAAATAATCGAACCTTAAAAGAACTGACCACCCCGGATGTGGAGTTCCAACCTACGTACATCCAATATCCCGAGAAAGAAGAAAACCATGAGATATGATCAGCCCTCACCCACCTTATTCTTAAATTCAATGTTCTTCGCAGTGAGGACCCTCATAAATACCTTAAGGAGTTTCACATAGTTTGCTCCACCATGAAACCCAAAAATGTATATGAGGACCCAATTAAGTTTAGGTCCTTCCCATTCTCCCTTGATGGTGTATAAAGATATTGGATATAAAATTATCATACCACAATTGGGGGATGGAATGACCTTAAAATACTATTTTTAGAGAAGTTCTCCTTTGCCTCCCAAACTGCATCAATTAAGAATGAAATCTGTGGAATTTGGAAGTCATAAGGAGAGACCATTCATGAACACTGGGAGAGATTCAAAAGACTTTTGTCAAGCTGACATCACCACTAGATTTGTGAAAAAATATTAATCCAATATTTCTATGATGGACTTATACCCATGGGTCATGGATTTATTTATGTAGAAAATGTTGGTGCCCTAGTTTATAAAACCCCTTCTGCTGCTCGAGACTTAATAGCCAACATGGCTCAAAATGCCCAATAATTTGGTACACGAGCTATTGAACCAACCTGAGGAGTATAGGAGGTAATTCATCCATCTTTTAAAAAAAGGTAGATAAAAATCTTGATGAGATGCATAACTTTCTATGTCAATTAGCTCAAGCACAAGGTAACTCACAATCTCCTCCAGTTCCATTACATTGTGGTATTTGTTCTGAAAATTCACTTTTTCAGACCAGTGCCCAAAACATGAAGATTCACCTGAGTCTTGTGAAGTCATGTTCCTAGGGATTCCATTCCAAGAAGCACCTTTCTTAAAGATAAAAAAATTCAGGCCAAATTCAAACACCAGGTGACAAGCACAACACCAGTACCGACAAAGAGAAAACTAAAGCTACCCCAAGCAGAATTGGTATCCACAAGGCCACGGTATGCAACTTGATTATCTTTTAACTTCTCAAAAAAATCATACTCCTCCTCCAAAATGTTAACCAAACCTCAGGGACATGGTGAAGAAAATGGGATCCCAACACCTCCAGTTCCAACTAACCACACAATCAGCTATTCAAGAACTACAAACTCAAGTTGTGCAATTAGAAAACACAATCGGTGAGATTAATATGCAAGGTGCTAGACAACTAAAACCCCAACCCATATTCAATAAAAAGGAAAAATGTAATGTATGTGCCGCTACACATCATATTGGTAAATAATTCTTTCCATCTACTAATTCTATACAACAGTTATGTCCCCCTCAGAAAAACTCTCTTTACCAACCCTCAAACATTTCATATAATGAAAAATAATAAAAAAAGAGTAATCAAAATATCATTGATGATTCAAATGTACAATCCATTCCTCTACCTTTTCCCCAAATACTCTCTAAATCTATGAAAAATTCTAATAATGAGATTGATATTGAAATAATGGAAACATTTATAAAGGTTCAAGAAAATATTCCTTTACTGGATACAGTGAAGAAAATTCCCTGTTATGTAAAATTTCTCAAAGAGCAATGCACCCATAGAAGGAGGATGAAAGAGAATGAGAGAGTCCACATGGGAAAGAATGTCTCCTTTTTTATTCAACCAGTAATACCGACCAAATGCAAGAATCCGGGCACATTCACAATATTGTGTACCAAAGGGGATACATTCTTTTAATATGATATGTTAGATTTAGGTGCATCCATTAATGTAATGCCTTAATCTGTGCATACTTCTCTACATGTTGGAGAGCTTGAAGAAATAGGCATTTTCGTGCAACTTGCCGATTGGAGTACGATGCTTCCAACATGAGTCATTGAGGATATCCTTGTTAGAGTGAATAATCTCATCTTCCCTATAGATTTCTTCATTCTTGAGATAGAAGATACCCAAACCGAAGGACATGACCCTCCCATAATTGGGAGGTCGTTCATCAAAACAACAAGGATGGTCATTAATGTTCACAATGGTACGTTTTCCGTGGGGTTTGGTGTAGAAAAGGTAATTTTTAATATAGTTGAGGCTATGGAACACACTGTTGAAGAGAACTCAACTCTTTCGGTCTATTTGATGGAAGTTCTCTCATATAATGCACACACACGAAATTATTTCCTCAACCCATACTTTGATTCAGTTCCCTCTTCTTCACCCATGTATGATTTGAGTTTTGAGTCATATTTTGAGTGTTGTGTGGGTTCTTAAAAGTATAAATTTTGTGCTCTAATTTATGAGTGTTTTCATTCAGAGGTAACCATAACAGTCGATGATTCTTCAAATATCATTTCAATAGATTCTCTATCTTTAGAGAATAAACATGGGTAGATAGATATTTTAATGGACCTCACTCCCCCTAAATACCCTCCCTCAATCCAGAAACCACCGATGTTAGAACATAAAAAACATCTAATTTAAAATATGCATATCTGGAGTGTATTGACCAATTTTCCGTTATTATTGCCAATAACCTCTCTGGAATATGAATCGAAACTGAACAACCTTTTAAGAGATTCTAAAAAGTCTATAGGATAGGCATTGGCTGATATTCCTAGGATTATCACATCAATTTTTATGCACCATTTACTTTCGAATAATTAGGGAATGCCCATAAGAAAATATCAACGCTGGTTGAGTCCCACTCTCCTTGAAGTGGTAAAATTGGAAGTTAGTAAATGTCTTTTTTCATGGATCATTTATCCAATATTTTATAGTAAATGGGTTAGACCAGTGCAAATTATGCCTTAAAGAATAGGAATAATAGTTGTGTCAAATGAAAGGAATGAATTGGTTCCAACGTGTGTGCAAAATAGTTGGCAAGTCTGTATTGACTACTGTTGACCGAATCAAGACACATGAAACGACCACTTTCCTATACCTTTCATTGACCAAATGTTTGAACAATTGGTTGGTAAGTATCACTATTGTTTCCATTAATGAAATTCAGGATATTTTCAAATCCATATATCCCTTAAGGATCAAGAAAATACAACATTTACCTATCCATTTGGCACATTTTCATACAGAAGGATGCCTTTTGTTCTCTGTAATGCTCCTGGTACCTTTCAGCGTTGTATGATGATTATTTTTTCTGAGTACCTAGATAATTTAATCGATGTTTTTATGGATGATTTCATAGTTTATGGAACTTCATTCGATAACTATTTGTCTCACCTTGGTTCTATCCTCCATCATTGCATAGAAAAAGTTCTTGTATTAAATTGCGAGAAATTCCATTTCATGGTTGAACGAGGGATAGTTCTTGGGAATTTTATTTCAAAAGAAGGAATTCTTGTATATAAATAAAAAAATCAATTAATTTCAATCCATCCATATCCAAATTGTGTTCGTGATGAGCAATCATTCTTAGGTCTTGCTGGTTTTTACCGCCAATTCGTTAAAGACTTCAGTAAGATCGCACATCCCTTGTCTCGATTATTACGAATGGATTATGAGTTTGTGTTTGATAAAAATTTTAAGGATACATTCAATTCACTAAAAAGGAGTCACACATCACCTCCTGTCATCCAACCACCAAGGTGGGATCTCCCCATCGATCTCATGTGTGATGCCACTAACTTTGTCGTTGGGTCAATATTATCACAATGGGTTGAGAAGGTTTATCATGTCATTGTGTATTCCTCATGGACCCTTGAACCTGACCAGTTAAACTACACAACCAATGAAAAATAACTCCTTTCTATTGTGTTTGAAATGGAAAATTTTCAATCATATCTTCATGGTTAAAAAGTGATTGTGTTTTCTGACCATGCTTCCCTTTGATTCCTCTTAAAGAAACCTGTAGCTAAACCTAGACATATATGGTGGATAATCCTCCTCCAAGAGTTTGACATTTAGATTAGAGATAAGATGGGTTGTTAAATGTGGTAGTGACCACATAAGTAGTATTTACCCACCATTGGACCATCATATTGACTAACAACTCTTCATTCAAGAGTTCTTCCCTCATTAGAATTGTTGTGATATTATGGACCTCACCCCAATGTATGCCGACATTGTGAATATTCTAGTAACATCTAGGGTCCCCACTGATTTTAGAATTTCACAATCTTAAATAGTTTTTCATGATTCTCGGTTGTAAATTTGGGATAAAACATATTTGTGGATATTTTGTGGTGACCATGTTGTTCATCGGTGTGTCCCTGACCGTGATTTCACCTCAGTTTTTACCTTATACCACACATTGGCCTATGGGGGCCACTTTGGATCTCAACATACTACTCGAATGGTCTTTGATTTATGATTTTATTGGACAACATTGTATTGGTATGCCCATATATTTTTCAAGTCATGTATTTGTTGTCAATTCACAAGGAATATATCTAAGAGGAATGAAATTCCCCAAAAACACTTGTTATTCTGTGAAATATTTGACCCATAGGGAATTGAAATCATGGGGCCTTTTCCAAATTCATTTGGATTCATGAAAATCATGTTAGTTGTGGAATACAGGTCTAAATGGGTAGAATAAAAGGCCCCTAGGACCGATTATTATTGAGTGGTTTTTGATTTTGTGAGGTCCCAAATTTGTAGACGGTTTGGTTTGTCGAGATTCATCATTAGTGATCTAGGTTCCCATTTTAACAATCGCAACATGACAGATTTTCTTCATAATTATGGGGTTGATCATAATGTCTCTACAACATACCACCCCCAAACTATCGAACAAGAAAAAATATCAAATCGGGAGGTTAAGAGAATCTTGGAAGAAATGGTATAACCCAACAGGGAAGATTGGATTTTGTGCATGGATTATGCACTTTGGGAATACTGTATAGATTTTAAAACCCCAATCGGAATTTCACCATATAGGATTTTGTTTGGAAAGTCATGTCACCTCTTGGTGGAGGTATAACACTCTGAATATTGGGCTGTTAAACAATATAATATGAATCATTCAAATGTACATGAGCATAAGAAGCTGTAGATTCAAGAGTAGGATGAAATTCAATATGATTAATATGAGAACTAACAAATCTATAAAGAAAATAAAAAGGCTATGCATGATAGCATGATTCATTTTCGAAACTTCCATATTTGTGAAAAGGTACTTCTGTAAAATTCTTGTCTAAAGCTCCACCCAGGGAAGATTCATTCCTGATGGCTCAGTCCTTAAACAGTTAATAATGTTTACCCTTTGGATGCCATACTAGTTTTATATGAGAAGAGTGGACAAGGGATTACTGTAAATGGGAAGAGGCTCAAACACTTCTATAAGTATTTTCCAAAGAATCTCGGGGAAGAAATCAAACTGATAAATGCCACATATGACACCACTTAGCAGACTGTGCCTTCTCCATATATTTATTTACTTCTATATTTTTTTAAAATATATTCATTGTTGATAATGTAACTTTTAGGTGTGGGGGATGGTGACATGTCATAGATTGGATTAAAACTAAAAAAAATTGTTTTCATTTTTTTCATTATTTTGTGTTTTTAGATAATAAGTGATCATAAAATGAATATCCAGAATCATTTTTCATGCTTGAGTTGATTTTGTGTAAAATTCCATTGTTTTTGGAAAACATTATTTCAAATGAATGTTGATTTTGAATATTTTTCTATAATTCTAATTTTTATATCATTCTAATGTGTTTTATGAATTTTCGAATCACATGCCTCATTGTCATGGACCAATATTTTAATCTATTACACGACAGACATTATAAGCCATTTAATTCATATTCTTCATTTTAATCACTTTTTTGGGAGTCTCGCTTCATGTAGAGAAACTTTAACTTTACTTGATTCCGTTTGCGGACATAATATTCAAGTATGCAACATTTACGATAGAGGCCATCATTCATTGAAAATACCTTTGCGTAGTTATCATCTATTTTTGGCAACCTTCATATTTTATCCTTATTAAGCCTTATAGACCATGAAATGATGGTTATATAACAACATTACAAGATAATTTATCCCTACATACCCATCTTGAGTGTATATTATTGTTTATTTTCAACAAGTGTGGGAGAGACGACGTTTCCATGAGAATTCTGGGGAGAGAATCATTGTTATGGGTTGATATAATGAGTGTCAACATTTTCCCTAGGCAATGGGTTGAAAAGACATATTACATCATTGTTTTACACATGTTTCCCACTTTATCTCCAAAATAAAATTACAAAATGTAAATTTGTTCTGTACATTTAAAAAAATAGAACAAATGAAAAAAATAAATTAAAGAGGATATTTACTCATTATTATTCGCTTCTTGGTTGTGACCCACAAAAATAGACAACTGGGAGAGTGAGTTATAGGTGATACACTTTGTGAGGGGTTGAGTGTGTACATTCATTGTGAACACTTGATTAATTTTGACATAATTTGTACATAATAGATTATACACTCCTCTTCTTCCATGGATTTTTTAACATTAAATCCTACCAACCCTTGAACCTCAGAACAACTTATTGGAAGTCCATTTGATTATCACACTAGTTTTAGCTGATAGAGAAATGAGAATCATGGAAATCATATTGTAAGATCATGTGAACTCTGGTTAAAGAGAATAAATCCACCTTCATATGTTCGTTTAAGGAAGAGGGTAAAATTTTAGGTGAGGTTGGTTGTGACATTTTTCATGGGTGAACAAATGAAGTTCAAGAAATTTGAATGTGAGAAAAGAAAAATGATATGAACATTTATTCCATAAAAGATACTTGATTAATTTCATTACAAAAAATTCATGGATGGTTTCACACATTTTATTTTGGAATGGGAAATGATTAGAATATTATACTTTTCCCAGTAGTGAAAATGATTAGTTGTGGAGGTGTGATCGTACTACGATTCCCTATTTTATATAACCCTTATACCTATTTATTAAACAAGTTTTTTTACCGAAAATTCCAAGTAGAATAACAATTTTAACATCATTTTTGATTCAATTAAATTTATTTTAACACTTTTAAACAAGTAAATGTTACTTTTTGGATAATTATATTGTAGGTGGAGGTGATTTGGAGGACCATTGATGAAGTCCAAGAAAAATGGGCCAATCTGCACATGATCCAAGCACACTAGTAGACTAAAATTCAAACTTCAATAACACCATGTGTTAAAATGGGATGAAAATTTTTGAGCTGGTCCTAAATTGAATTATCTTAATTTAATCTAAAGGAATAGAATCCCAATTTGTTAATTATGAGGCCCATATAGACTGATCTATTCCATAAAGTGGATCTGTACAGGGTCAAAACGTTTCCTCTATATTTTGATAAAATCTCCTATTATATTCCTTATCCGGCCACCAAAGTTGACATGGAGGTAGAAACTGTGTCTTCCAACAACTCTATAGTTTTTTACAAAGTTACTTAAGAATTTATGACCGGCCAAAACTATTGAAGAAACTGATTAGGGAAATCAGGGGTCCCAAAACCACTTCCCACTTTGCCTATAAATTGGTACCTTGAGCACCCCATTTAAGAGTTTGAACCAGAAGAATGTTGCTACCATTTTGGGGACCCAAACGAGTCCTCCCACCATTATTTAACATTCTGGAGGTTATGGGAAGTGCTAATTCAACATCATCTTCTTCCTCCGCTCCCAGGGGTTTCTAAACACTTTGTGAGCACCCGGGGTGGAACATGTTGCAAATACCGAGATTAATGTCGTAATATTTGAATAGTATTTTTAATTCCAGGTTTGTATTTTATTTTTATTGATCCCCATTTTTTATTTAATTGATTTATATACTGGTATTTTATACTCAAATGAAAATGATCGTGTTTGGGGGTACCTTTCATGTGATGTTTTGCGCACCATTCATCCCTTTTTCTTCCATCATTCAACTGTGGTGTTTGTGTGGTTCATATTGGTCAATTGAACTCAAATAATCACTGTCAATCCCATGTAAATTTATGTCATGGTTTCAAAACGAAATAATATAAAGACATGGAAAACACATCGTGTTCTTATTGTGTTTCCTTGTTGAGTTTTGGTTATGAAATCAAACACAAATCTCCCAATCATTGGCGGCGTACGATAAATCATTGTGTGTTTTCGACTGAATCCTAGGAGGTATCCTAGTATAAACTCAGTAACATTCTGGTCCTAGGTGTTACAAACCAAATATTATGAGATCCTAAATATATCTCATGACATGATAAAGGATGAGCATCATTAGAGTTCCCTGGGTTGATCACGTTTAATTAATCTTGTCTAATTATACTTTGTTTTATCGCTTTAATTTTCTATTTTCATATTTAATCATCAAAACCATGTATTATAAAACCCCATTTCCCTTTTTAATTTCATAATCAGAACCACATTTTGGAATTAATGATCTAAGGCTCTTTAAATAGACGACCTAGGGTTGCTTCTATACTTCAGATACTCTAAATAAAACCAAACAACTAATTTGACGCTCTCGAAAATGCAATAAAAATGGTAAGTGTTTATCTTATTCATGGGGGTTATACCTTTAAGGGGGTTTAAAAGGAGTAATGTAATATTTCACCCAATTTTTTGTTTTTTTAATTCTTCATATCCTGTTCTAACTATTTTTAGAGAATGAATATATGAATCTATAAATAAAAGGTTCGATGAAAAATCTTGAACAACGGAAGATACATTGGATGAAGTGAAACATGAGCTTGTTCAAAAAACTATGGAAAGTTGATATTTTTATGTGGATGAAATTATAATTATTATATATGAGTAATATAATATAAATAATTTTTTTTATGGAAAACATGTCATTATTATTAGTTTTTCTTGTTTCCTACGTTGATTTCTCTTGTACATGCTTAAAACGATTAGATGATGATTTATTACATAGATGGTTGAGTATTAAAGTGATTTATTTACTTCGACCCACCAAAAAAACATGAAGATGAGTATTCATGGGTCCAATATCTATTGGGTTGATTACTATGTTCATGTGAAATCTGGACAAAAAATGGTTTTTTGGGCTTATAGAATGTTCAAATTTTCAACGCTACAACGGGAAGTTTTGTGTCATGTTTGTTAAACAATCATGCACATATGGGGACAGTATTAATATAGATTAAATATAGATGTATTAATTTAATGTGTAAGGAATTATTTGCGTAGGTGATAATTTAAGAAGGAAAAAAAATATTTTAGTTATAATTTTAAATGAAATATTTTTAAATTCAAACAATTTGAATGAAATTGAAAGTGAATTTATGAGTGGTTGACCCGATTTCTATATATTTTCATGATTTTTGGGAACTTCCTTAATTAATTTATTTATAAAATATTCAACCATATTTATATAATATTAAAGTTGAAAATAAATAATAATAAGGGTGTTGTAAAATCAGGAAGATAAATAATACACAGGAATATAAAAAAATATTTTATCAAAGAGGTAGACAAAAAATAATAAATACGAATATGTTTTCCATTATCTATATTGTGAAATAAATTGAAGAGTTAGAATAATAGATTTATAAGAGTGGATTATGGGGAAAACAGATGGAGAACAGTGAATCCATCTTGAATATCTTTGTTCTAGTACTCTCTAATTATTTATAAAATGTTATTTGTCATTGTAACTATGCAGGATACGAATTAAAAATCGTGAAATTTATGTGTCATGCATGTTCAAGGATATAATATATTTATCATAACTCATAGGTTTATACAAGTTGTCTATATGGTTTTGATGAATCAAGATAATACAAAGAATTATCCATCTCATTTTGAGAGGTAAACCTTGAAAATATGTTGTATTATTTTCGGTGTGTCCGAACAATGATGTAATTTATCTGTGAGTGAGAATTCATTTTTTTAAAAACAATTTTATGATATGTGAGAACCAAACAAGAAAAAAAAGATGAGGAAGTGAGTCTAAGGGGATCCACCATTGTAGAAACTAGAAAGAAAAACCCAATAAAAAACAAACAAAAAACACACAGCATGCATAAGTTGATCAACATAGGATCCTTTGAAGGAGAATTACTGATAGTGAGGGATTTATTGATAGAACTCTAGAATGAGGCACAATGAGAATTTTGATCCACGATGTATAGTTCATCCAGATTTAATCACGTGAAAATATCTACCTTCAAAGCCACTAACACCATCCAAAACATCATGGAATCTATTGAGCATGACCAAATTTGAGTCATGAGTGAAGGAACATTACATAATGGATGAGGAAACCAAGAACATATAAAACAATCCATGCAAAGAAACCATGTCAACAGCCAGCACCACAAACTGATCTAGGTCGAACAACTGTCATCCATGTATGCATATGCCAGTGATCAACATTTCATATTCCCACGAATGAAAGGTGTTAATATTTTGAAACATAGGATGCCTAAATGACTCCGAAACAATAAAAAAGTGTGGAAGAGCACACCATAGTGAAGGAGCCGAAGCACATCAGAGAGAGATGTGGGTGTATGGTAGGTCATCACCACTAGAGAGTGAGAGGCCTTGAGGACACTTCCTTCAGGTGACTTCATTCTAGCCATCGACGTCAGCAGACTTATATAGACAAGAGCTAGGGGAGACATCATTTTTCTGGTCCTACAGATAACAAAGATGCAGATTCATTGGAATCTTGTTGGGCGACTCGTGTAGGGGGTTCAAGATGGTGATGCGACGTCGGACCCGGGGGGGGACTCGTAGCAGTGGGATCCATGACTTCATCACAAAATGGAGGGGCACCTCATGGATGTGGGATATGGGATGGAGACATAGAATCTGATCTAGGAGGGCGACACACATTGGAATGCAATATCACAGTGGCCGATCCAAAAGTTTTATGGTTATTCCGTGGATTAGAGGAACAGGGTCAGAGAGAAGCAGGTATTAGAGGCAGCGTTGGAGCGGAAGGAGGTGCTAGGGTTGGAGGCGGAATCACTAGGTTGTGGCTCCCAAGCGCTAGATCAGATGAAAATTATAATAAAATAAATAGCTAAAAATGAATTATATATCCCTATTTTCCCTAACCCTACATTATTTCCTATTTATAAATAGTGAATTTCAATTATATTCCCATTTAAAATACATTATTGGTAATAAAATCAATAAGGTATTTATTCTAAAAAGTATAGATAAATGGGCAGGCATAAACCTAATAACCAAACTATTATGATTCATGAGATATTCCAATTGTAACACCCCAATCAAAGAATCTCATTGTTAGTTTATTAATATATCACATTTTAATGATTATAATTAATCAAATCTTGAAGGAACTATCATTTTAGCAGTTTTGTATGTCTATATTACATTCATGAAACCCATAATACATTGGGAAAATAAATTAAAACATTATATAGAATAATAGGAAATTAATTTCATCCTTAAAATCTTATTAAATGTTTTTATCTTCATAAACTATAAAATGGAAACATAATACTAGGGTGAGATCATATGCTTAGTAAGAGTATGTAATACAACAAATGTAATCAAAAACCTAAACACTAGGCATGATGAAAAAATAAAAGCCTATGCCTTTAAAAATATGATTGATCATAATATGTCATGAATGAATGTGGATTAAATAATTCCATATTAAAACATAACCATTGATAGTATACTAGTCAAAAAATCACATGTAATATCAATTAAAAGTTAAATAATGAGGGAATGCGTAATACAATACATCGTAAACCAATCATCAAGGTCTCGACCAAGACTTATGAAAATACTTGGGTAATGCCTCAATGAATACCAAATTTTGTTCTGTCTCGTGAGACCTACCAATGCATCAAGGGGATATAGTGGGGAACACCCATCACGTACAAAGTCCAATACATTATCCATATGAAAATAGAGAAACAGATACTACATAACCATTTTTATTTAAAAATATGTATATGAAATTTATATTATTTGACTATAACCCGTGAATGGTATCCAATTAGCACATCAATAGTCAAAATTATCATAATCCCTACAACAACATATGCTATATGATATAATAATAGATAAACAATGATGAATTACACTATTCAATAATGACTTTAACATAGATAAAGATACTTTTATATGATACCATTGAACATTTCTTGATCAAATATTCTTTAAACATTCCAAAGTGTCTCATAACACATTGAAAAATTGAAATAACAATCCCTTAGAATATGATGAAAATAATGAGACTATTGATATGATATATAAAAGGGAATTACATGAACCACAGACAAATAATAATTATACATTGAGTTATATATCTAACTGAAATAAAAGTGTGACGAGATAAATCTTTTTTTTACTTTTTAAAGAAGAGTTCATTTGGAAAACATTTATATTTTTTATTACATAAGATTGTAAAAATTTATATCCTATAAAAGAAGATTTAAGTACATTGAAATTATATTTGAGTCATAAATGAAATCCCACTAATGTGAAATCATTTAACAAAACAGTTTTAACAATTCTGTAGAAATAAAACATTTTACTACGTTATAAGAAAAATATTAAAGTGAATTTAAAGATGAAAGGAATTGTTAGTTTTACTAAAACCACAAATGAACCAAGATAATTTTTTCATGATAAAATTTTTCAATTTAGAAAAACAATTTTGGATTAAAACAGATTACATAGTTCAATTGAAAATGTTTAAGAATTCGGGAAGGTCCTTTGAATCAGGCATGTTTATCAGGAAGAATTTAGAAGGGAACCATTTTCAAACATGTATATCCCAATAAAATATGGATGATCTGATCTGGATATATGAGTCTGATACATATAAAAATAATATGGAGTAAATATAAAAATAAATAATCACTTCATTTGGGTAATGGTAGAGAAAGAGTAACATGAAAGAAAAATAGACGGTTCGGGGAGAATCCTTTACTAGTTTGTAATCAATCGAATCATATGCCCCAAAATTAATAATCAAAAAATGATAAATTTAATACCATGAAAATAAATATATTCATGATATTCTACATATATGGATAATATAATTACACCATACACAATGAATATTGGTGAATAAGTAATTTCTCACAAAAATGGCGGTGAGCTGAGAAAAACCTCACCTTATGTCTGAATCGGTTCTACACATTACCCTAAGGATATAGAATATGAAATTAGACTCATTAATAATTTAAATAAGAAACTTTTAGACAAATATTTAGTTTATTATATATTAATTATATTCATTTGGGTCCTTTTTATGAGTTATAAGATACAATTTTATCACTTGAGTGCATTCGTTTCTTTTGTTTTGACAATCAGTGTACTTGTATACGAGTATGGAAGTTCATGTGGAACGGGTATAATTACCCAGAATTTAATTTATATTATATTTATTAAAAATAAGAATTTAAATTTATAATATTTATTATTTTTTCTATATATGAGGATGAATCATTAGATAAAATGTTAATGATAATAGTTTATCTTAAATTTTTCAGTTTTAGATCGTAATGAATAGGTTTTGTTATATGGTTTAATATCATTAATATAGAATCAATAAAGAAAATTACATAAGATAAAATAAAAATTTAATATTCATGTTTAACCATAATAATTATTTCATGATCTGTATTGGAGGATAAATTGAAAAAAAATGTTTGTTTTCCACGAAGGTTGTAAATCAACACCTCTTGTACGATGATTTAATTTTAATATAAAAGAGATGGTGTAATGAGATTTATAATGGTAATTAAATTAACATTATATAATTCTAGAATATAAATGATATTGGTCTTATGATGATTGTTTTTATAGAGGAGCTGAAGTGAGAATAGTAAAATAAATATCAGGGAAAAAATAATAATAGGAAAATGAAGTGGATTTTACCTCTTGATTACTTCTCCTTGAGAATATATTTAAGGGGATTTATTTTTTACATTTCATGAGACCAAGAGAATATAGAAGTCTGAGAGGAGATCGGTAAAATTATTGGTAAAAATTTTGACAAATAAAAAATCCTAGAAGGTGTGTGGAGAACATGGAGTGAAGGGTTGTTTTTATAGTGGATAAGAGGGGTAATTTATCATTATTTTATTCATTATGTTTTTATTTTTATCAATTAAACAAATTGTATTGATTCTTATGGATACATGGAGTTGAGAGATCATGTTAGTTTTAAATAATTCAGGATTACATTATTCATGACTCATGTAATGGTGTATTTATCTTATAATGTATTTATACCGTAAATTACTGTATTTTAAAATTCATCAAAAAATTCAAGTATTTTATAAAATACAAATATTTTCAGCCTAACCATTTTTGGATTTGTAGAATCAAAAAATTAACTACATTATATCGAATTTTTATAAATATGAGAAATTTATTTTTTAAATAAAAACATTATTTAGTCAGTAAATACAGATTTTAAATTTGAATCTAATATTATAACATTAGGAAAAATTAAACAATGTCTCATAAAATTAACATATTATTATAAGCCAACAAGATATAAAAATATTTATATATTATATGAAAATAAAATCTACTTTAAAATAAAAAATTAATTAAAAATTTATAATTAAACATTTATGTTTTAGAAAATTACTAATACTGAATTATTAATTTCTAAAATATTTACTTACATATATTATAATATATTTAATTCAAAATTTCATTTATAAGAAGCCTAAATTTTATTTATACACTCACGGGTTAGGTTACTATTAATTTGGCTGATTTACTATTCATTAGGTTACATTAATATTTATAAGGGTTCAATACTTCTCTTAAGGGTTGTGTTACTATTCACCCAAAATTTTAGTTATTCATATAAGACTCTAAATATTTTATTGATCACAACCATGTATTTATTTTTTTTAAAATTCAATTCACAAAATTGGCCAAATTATGTTTAATTATAACCCTCTAAGTGTGGTATGAAGGAAGGTACAAAAAAAGTTCAAAAGCTCAATATGTTTTCATATCTAATTTTAATATTAAAGAATGATTCCAATGATCTAAGTTGGATTAATATATGTATAATTTATATATTAATACATTAATAATAAATTTAAAATATAATAATTATTTAAACTAATAGCATAGTTTTAACTATATTGCAGTAGTTTTTACTATTCATCAAAAATGAAACTTTGCAGAAAAATACTAAAAATTAATCCCAAATTAATTTGGTCATTATAAATTCAATAATGTATTTTATTTCATCCAAAAAAATATATTTCCTTATAAAAATGTTTCATCTATGTAAAACCATTTATAATAAAATTTAACAGTAGTTATTGTTATTCAAATTACTGTGTTTAATAGCTATGTTACAAATATCTTGATTAAATAATTATAATAAAGTCATGTTTCATAAAGAGTCTGTGTTGCATGAATTAAATTATATATTAAATATATTTTTAAATCGTTAGGGTGTTACATTTTCTCCACAGTCAAAAAATTGTTTCCTCGAAATTGAAAATCACACTTTGAATGATAAAGGTTAATACATGAAAATTACTATTACTCCCAGAACAAGTCTACTTCTTATGAATCACCACTTCCAGACAGTTTCTATCAGATTCATTTATTGAACAATAAACATCCAAATGTTCTGTATCCAATGGGACCTACTTTCCAAAGGCGGGCATTCATTTGCTTTGGACCTACGTTACATAAGAACTCGCATTGGTCGATGGGAGAGGAAGTCAGGCTCATCACACCCTTTTAGGGGAATTATTGCCTACATCGTTGTTCTCTTAGATATTTACGATATGTTCATGAATCCCTATTAATTTTCCATTTATAATTTAGGTTTTCCTTAAAATTTTTAATCAATTATTAGCATGTATAGAATTTAGAATCATCGGTTTATATTTGAGGTTCTTCATTATTTGATATATCCGTATATATTTGAGGTTCTCTATCAATGGTATCCAATTATATAATACTTAGAGATCCTTTAGTCCTTGTTATGATGATTCTAGTTTTTAAGCCACTCAATGGGGTAATCTAGAGTTTATGGTCATCCAAGTAGAAAATATTTGTTTCGACATTGGGATTGTACCCATAATTAGGCTATGTACGTGTATTTTTGAAAGGAATTAGAACCCCTGTAGTTCGGTGATTCTTAATGGGACACATCATACCTTTTAATATTTTCTGATAATGACCTTACAAAAGAATTTAATGTCATGTGGTAAGGACATCAAAGTGGAAGGTGCATAGTCAGAGCTTGGTATGGGACTTATGCCTAAGCAGCCTAAGGAACCTTGAAAGATACGGGTTTCCATGTTGGATTAGACGATGTTGGGAATATGGCCAAGGAAGGTCAGGGTTGTTTAGGATTGTGGGGTTTGAACCTTAGAGAGGCTTCCTACATATCCCACTCTGATGGGAATCAATGCCCATGTCGTTCTCCAATTCTAATAGGGGTGTGTGGACCTTTTAAAGAAATATGAGGGGGCTTACTCTTACATAGTATGACCTTGTAACAAGGATTATGAGAGATGTCTTAACTCATGAGGATTTAAGGGGGATTAATTCGGGCCACACTCCTTAAGAGGTTTCTTGGATTAATGGAATTATGGTTGGATTATTCAAGAGGATATCCATGGATCTCGGGCACTTGGTGAAGGCTTCCTACCTATCCCAATTGTAGTGGGAATAAAAGTTCTCATAGTTTTAGATATGATGTGGATTGAAGCCCATGTGATTCATAATTGGTGTAAGAAAAAAGAGGATGTGAGAGATTCAATAAACCACACACTTTCTCTTTCGTTGATGGACAAGGTTGGGGCTACGTCGAAAGAAGCTGAGGCGACTATGGGGTGAGGGAATGGAGCAATGAACTCTTCAATATGAAATTAAAGTGAAGGTAATTGGTTCTATCTTTAATGGGATGTCCATGGTTGATCCCAAGAGGGGAGGGAGACATTTCTTTTGGACCCTCACTCTACCTATTGGGAACCAGAGGCTCCGGATTATAGAGGGGAAAAGGGGAGGACAAAGTCCCATCCTAGGAATCCATGACTGGGAAATTACCGACGTTATCTCTAGGGTAAGGACCCATGTTACTCTAGTTATACAATCCTAAAAACATCATAAGGATCCTGACTCCCTTAAGAGATGAATGTGGGAAATCACATATATTATATATACAAAACCAAATGAGAGACACACTGATATTTCTTTCCCAATGTTTTGATAAGTCAAGAGGTTTTGGTGGAGACTTTAACTTATTCACTTTTATATAAGGCAACCAAGGAAAGAGACACCCTACCATGAGTGGCTCCAAAGTGGGTTTCCAATGCGATATTCATATATCATGGCCGCATCTTGTAAGAGTTAGTGTCCTGGAACCAGCTTTTTTTTACTTTTATTGAATTAATATTTAATATATATAAATATTAAACATATTATTACATATTGTTCATTTTTATGCATGAAAATAGTGTTATAATGTCCTGGAGTATTTGTCGCATTGAAAAGGTCATAGTAGATCCCCACTATGATGGGAACCTGGATGTTCTTTGACAATATTCTTAAATATAGTTTTGCAGTTGGATGACATATTATAATGGTAAAAATAGTATAGAGATTGTTATGTGTGAGTAATCATAATAAATGAGACTTATTATCAATAATTTCACACTTTGTAATCTCCAAGATGAGAGATTATGAGAACAGACCCACCAGTAGGATTGATGCATGTTTTGGTGTCATCAGATATTCTTATCTGTGAGCATGTGTAATGATACATAGATATTAAAATTATCATTAATACGTGTCATGTCGTACACACTTTGATTTGTGGATGAAAACCATAACACAAATATTTTGTTGGAAGTAGGGTACATTGGGTGTATCATGAATGATATTTTATTAATGGATAAGTTGAGGAAGGATTTAGCCCTTTAATTTATGGAAGTTGATATCTCTAACCTTTGATTGAAATAGAACTCTTGCACAAAATTCCCTGGCCATGGTGTAACGATGATTTTATTTCAGGTATTCAAAGAATGAAAAATAAAGCATAAAGGTTGATGAAACTATTATGAAACCATATTGATGAGATATATAGATATAGGGATTATATTACAAAGTGATAATTTATATGTCGATGTCATTGTTGCAACTTTAAGATATTTTTCTTGTGTCCCTTGACCCATTTCTAGACTGTACCCTTTGAATTTAGGCAATCCCTCAAAATTACGACAAGAATGAATCATATAGGGTCACACACTATGAGTTTTTTGTGGTATCAGTTAAATTATATTTGAATTTAATAAATGGAATAAATATTATTCCCAAGAGAGTGGAATAATTGTATTCAAGTTAAAATTTTGGATAAATTAAATAAATATTTTTTCATCGGATTATTGTAAAAATATATTTATTATTTTATAGAAAATTTATTAAATACTTATTTACAAGTTTTTAAATTAAATATTATTTTAAAAGTATAAATATATTATTTATTTATTTAGCTGTTCACCAAATGGAAGTCGAGTTCAAGAGGACCACGAACATTCTGGTAGTAAAATAATTAGCTGAAAGATGGTAAATAATTATTTACCTAGTTGGTAGAAGTTGAAATAATAATAAAAATGATATTATTTTGTGATGTGGAATTTTATATATAATTCTATTTCTCACAATTTTGTGCACCATAAATAATGATGAGCAATTTTTATTAAAATCATGGGTTTTCTGTAAGGTTATGAATGTATTTAATTTTTGATATGAAATTAAATATTAAAACTGAAGCCCCATGTCGATAAATAGACACGTACGTCTATTTTTTAATTTACCAAACTGCAGGCGCAAAGAATTGAAATTGTTCAAAAAAAACGATTTCTCACTCAAATTTAGTTCCCACCTCTCACAATAAAGAGATTTTCTCTTCAAGACCAAAGAAAAACCGATCAAGAATGACCTATAAAAGGCACTCGCCTCACCGAGCTAGCACCCAGAGAACGAGTAATGTAAATCGGAGGCCATCGGAGCCAGTGTGGATCACCACTATAGGGATTCTTGTTTGGATCCTCGTAAGCATAATGAAACAATCTGAAAGGGTTATTATGGATGTTCAACATCACCAATGAAGAACATATTAAAGATCCTGGTATTATTTTCTTTATGAAATTAAATAAATTAATTAAAAAACATATGTTAAAGATCCCATCTATAGGTTTTGGTCCTCTTATTTCATTATCTAAAGCATTGATTCTTTTCCCGGGAGACTGTAATTAATCTTCATATTGATCATGTAATAATCATTGACCATGGTAAAAATCAAAGCTAGGAACTTTCCTAACCATGAATTTGATGCATACAACACCTTGAAGTAGTATCAGAGCAGTTACATCCCTGTTTATATTTATATGAATAATTTGGTGATGATTTAAGGTTTGATAATTTAGTTTGTCAATTTAATGTTTATTGTTCTCATAATATGGATTTTGAGATATGTTCCCCCTCTTTTTGTTTCAAGTAGATTTCATAGAAACAAAATATTTTTTAATTAAAATTAAAATGGAGAACTCATCAGGAGGTGCCAAAGATTCTTCCCAGGTGACATGAAAGTACACACTCTGTGTTTTGACTTGCATGTTGAGTTCTCTACCATAAACACTGTGTAATATGGACTACATGCAGTGTAGTTGGGTTCAATACATTGGAAGTAATTTGGAAATTACTAAAGTTGTTTGAATTTATTACACACAGTGTAGTTAATTATACACCTCGTGTTGATCATGAAATATAGGCACACGCTTACCATATTACACACCATGTCGACCACTACACATGGCGTGTAGTCCCATAAGGTCAGGGGGACAAACCCTATATCCCATACATGGCTAAGCTAACATGTGAACATGTGATGTGGAGACAACACAACATTTATCCTACTATACACACCATGTACTCCAAAATTTCTAAATTAGGCTTCACACACCGAGTCCCCGGGCATGTACTTTGGGACAGACAGTGACGTTAGTACCCACCATGTAGTCGGACATATACATCGTGTACTATACCAGATTACACAAATATAAAACTTAAATGTTTGTGTAATTTTTACAAAAATACACAATGTATAAATAGTACTACAGGTTGTTACTCTATTCGTTGAAACATTCTGTATGACATATATCATAAGAGTAAGACAATATTTGAATATAATAATTGATGGGAAGATTCCAATGGGTATTCAATAGGATACCCCCATGGTGCATTTATGTAAAGAGATTAGAATATAATGAAAATTCAAGAAAATGATTTATATAAAATTATTGATTATTTAAATATCAAAATTAATCGATTCAATCACATTTTATCTTAAAAGGAATGATTAAAGAATTAAATGCTAGTTTTATTAAATGAATAAATCATTGCATGTATGTGGGTAATCATGAACAAGACCAAGACCATTGTATATGATTGGATTCCTATTAATTTATTTATTAAATTAATTTTCAGCATGTGATCCATCTCTCCTCATTAATATGTAGGGTACGCATTCCCATAGTTCCTTTTCTGTAACCCCTCCCCTTTCCCCTCAACTGCATGTCAGTTAATAAAACTATGTAATAGATGAAACTCTAAATATAGTGGAGGTGGTTCAAGATGGAGTCAAGAAAAATCCAATCCCAGGAGACATAGAGGAGGACATGTGGAAAGAATTAAACATGAGACCAAAAGGTTCAATGTGTTTCTCCCCTAGTTCAGGGTTATATTATCAACCACTAGATAAACTAACCATTAGAAATCCTCATGATCATGCACTTTATTTTATTTCTGTCAGTTTTAGGGTTTTCCATTATGGATGTGTTGTCACCATCAATAATTAATAAACTAACAAGAATGCAAGATCGAACTAAAATAAATCAAGATTTTGCATAAATATTATGAAGAGACGGTTAATCACTTAAGTAACTTACACTAAATATTAACAAGCATGTGATAAATATAATAATCAATTGATTCATAAGAAATAAAAGTCATTCAATAAAATATAATGTTAGAGCAAGCCTTTTGTTTCTTAATTAATGGAAATACCCAATTAAACTATTTTTTTGACCAGCCCTTTTTGGGACAATAACGTTTATACATGAATCCCTTATGAAAGGTTTCAGGTTGACTTAGATATATTAAATAAAGATAAGTATACCTTTGTAGACATGGTGTAATTTTGGAGGCATGTTTTGAGGAAGTCCAAGTCAGGATATCAAGATTGGGGATTCCACTCAACGGATCAAGGAGCTGCAAGCCCACAGTTGGCAAAGTCTTACCTACCTAAAAACCTTCAAATTGCATGAACAAACCTTTTTGGGGTTATTTGAAGGGCAATATATATGCTTTTCACTAGAATGACATGAAAAAAATGAAATATTGAGTTCATTGGTGGGGGCTATTGGTACATGATAAAATAGTGGGAGACATTAAAAATAAATTTATTATTTCTCATAAAATGTAATTGAGAAAGTTCTAATCATATTCTATTTTAATGGTAGAATAAAATTAAAAATTGTTCAACCATACTATCCCTTTGATCAATTTAGGATAAATGTGACATCCTCACTAGTAGTAACTTACAAGAATGGTTTAGATTCCTTTAGGTGATTTTATGCCATGAACACAAGTATTTTGTGTTGGAGTTAGAATTACCTGATCCTACTGCGCAAGACCCAAGTGATGAAGAGTTCTGGGTTTACAAGAACAATTTGAATGACATGGTCGATGTTCAATTTTTCATTCTATCATCAATGTCTGTTGAGCTCAATAATACTTAGAAAAAAATGGATGTCATGAATGTTTACATGAAAAAATAACCTAAGTCCCATTTAGTTGTAATGGATATATGGGTAAATAGCTTCTTGAATAGGTTTATACCAATGTGTGTGGACCATTTGCAGTTGAAGAAATGGGAGGGTAGTCATTGTTAATAGCAATTACTGATGATTTTAGTCGATATGGATATATCTACTTAATGATTTATATTTAAGAATCTTTTTATAAGTTCAATGAATACAAGAGTAAAGTTTAGAGCCAAAATGGTAAGAAGATTATGAAACTCCACTCAGATTGAGGTGGATAATATCTCATTAAAGAGTTCATTGATTATATACAAGTGATTGGGATCCTATCCCAAATCACTCCTCCTTACATTCCCTAGTAGAATAGTGTGAGAGAAAGGAGGGAGTCCACCATGTTGGACATGGTGATATCAATGATGTGTCATATAAGTCTTCCATTATACTTTTGGGGATATGCGGTATAAAAATCTGTGCACGTACTAAACTAAGTACCATAAAAATTGATAAATGGTATTCTATACAAGTTTTGTAGTGGAAAAAAAGCAACGTTATCAAATATACATGTGTGGCGAAGTGAATCATTTTTGAATGCCTATTTAGGTAACAAACGTTAACCATAGGGCACAAAGTGTACCTTTATAGGATATCCCAGTGAAACAAGGGGATATTACCTATACAACTCCTCAAGAAAAAGGTTATAGTAGAAATACATGACATTTTTCTTGAGAGGGAGAATAACTCTAAAAGAGATAGTGGGAGGGAGATAGACTTTGAGGAATTCAAGGCTCAAGGGACACAAGAGTTGGTATAGTAATAGATTCAACAAATTACTATATAAGAAAGAACTATTAAATATATACAAGAACTACATACGAGTACAAGAGAGGATACAGAACCAGGATTATATGGTTTTCTAGTTACAAAGGATGGAGACTAATTATTAGTGGATAATAATGATCCTATAACCTACAAGGAAGTACTAAGTGGCATTAATGATTCCATAAGGAAAGAAGCCTTGAATTATGAATTGGATTCCATGTATCAAAACCATTTCTAGATTTTGGTAGATCCTCCAATTAATGTAAATCCTATTTGTTACAAATGGGTATTGAAGAATAAACTGTACATGGAAGGACAAGTTAGTACCAATAAGGCATGAATGGTTTCAAAAGGGATCAAGAAGCGTGAAGGCATTGAATATGATAAAAACTTTTCATGAATTGAAATGGTGAAATACATTAGAAATATATTGTCCATTTCCCCTTACCATGTCTATGATATTTGGAAAATGGATTTCAAAACAACCTTCCTTGATGAGAACCTTTAGGAAGATGTCTACATGACACAACCTAAAGGGTTTATGACTCCAAAAGATTACAATAAGGTATGAAAGTTACATAAATCCATTTATGGATTAAAGAAAGCATACATGTCATGAAACATTCATTTTTATGAAGCCATAATGAAATTTCATTTTATCAATAACGAATGTGAACCATATGCCTAAAAATGGTTTAGTGGGAGTGATTTTTTTTCATAATATTATATGTTGATGACATATTACTCGTTGGAAACAAGATACCTATATTACATTATGTTAAGGCATTGTTGAATCAATGCTTCTCCATAAAGATCTTGGGAGAGGTAGTTTATATTCTAAGGATCAAGATCCATCATGATAGATCCAGGAGATTGCTAGGGCTAAATCAAAGTACATACATTGATAAGGCATTGAAGAGATTCAGTATGGAACAATCCATGAGGGGGTTGTTTCCAGCATTACATGGCTTTCATCTTTCCATGAAAATGTTTCCTCAGACACATGAAGAAATAATGATAATGGGAAGGACTCTATACACATCAGCAATTGGGACATTCATGTATTCCATGCTATGTACTACATATTGAGTTTGGTAGGAAGATATCATGATGACCAAGGTGACCACCATTAGATAAAACTAAAGTATATCCTAATTGATCTAAGGAATATAAAGGATATGTTACTAATTTAGGGAGAAGATGAGGAAATAGTCATCATAGGATATATAGATTCTTGTTTATAGGATGATCAACATGAAATGAAGTCACAAACAGGATACATATTCACATTGAATAGAGGTTCAATGAGCTAAAAGAGATCAATGAAGAGTGTGGTTTTAGATTCTGCAATAGAGTCTGAGTATATCGTAGATTCTGAGAAATTTAAAGAAGAATTTTGGATATGAAGCTTCATCTAAGAGCTGGATGTGGTACATGACAATAAAGATCCCATCACACAGTACTGTGATAATACTGCAGTAGTGGATCTCGCAAATGAGGAAATGTTACATAAAATGACAAAGCACATACTTCTGATGTATCATATCTTGATGAGTTTTTAATAAATCGGTGAATTTGTAGTGAGAAGTATTTTCACAGAAGATGATATAAAAGACCAATTGGTTAAAGACTTAACTCAGTAGAAACATGATCATCATGTGAGGTCTAGAAAATTAAAATTCATGGGTATTAGGCACTAGTCCAAGCGGGAGTTTGTAAAATTTGGTCTATTTAAACCAACTGTTTTTACCTTGATTACTTGAATATTTAATATATTTAAATATTAAACATCTTATTACATATTTTTCATTGGTCTTCATGATAATAGAATAATAATTTACTACAGTATTTTTCCCCATTGACAAGGTTATACGAGTTCCCTGTGATTATGAGAACCTTGAAGTGCAAGGAAAATATTAAATAATATAGTTCTCTGTTTAGATGAGACACTATAATGGGACACATAGTATACAGACCGACAAGTGTGGGTATTCATAAGTAGATGAGACTTCTTCCCATTAAGTTTTCACTTGGTAATTTCCATGTTAGGAGATTATGAAAACAAACATACCAGTAGGAATTCATCAAGTTTTGGTGCCATTATATATTCCTACTATTAGTGTGTTTAATGATCATTAGACATTGATATTATCAGTAATATGTGTCATGAATCACACATGTTGATTTGTTTATAAAAACCATCATGCATACAGTTGGAGAGATATAGGGTACATTGGGTGTGTCATGAATGTTATGTTATTAATGGATAAGTCAAGAAAGTATTTCCCCCTCCCTTTATAGAAGTTTGATATCATCACACTTTCATTTAAATAGAACTGTCACAAAATATTCCATGACCATAGTGTAACGATGAGTTTCTTTCAGTTTGTCAAAGAACAAAATATCAAACATAAAGGTTGATGATACTATCATTAAACCAGATTGATGAGATATCGAGATAATGGGATTATATTACACAGTGAGAATTTGTATGTGGATGTAGTAGTTACGACTTTGTGTTCATTATATTGGGTTCCAAGATCATTTTTCTAGACATCACTCTTGGGCTATAGGAAAGCACATCTACTGCCAACAAGAAAGAATCCTAGAGGGTCGCATAGTATGTGTTTCTATTGGTCTTAGTTAAATTATATTTGAATTTAATTATTGGAAGAAATAATTTTCCCATGACAGTGGAATAGTTTTATTCAAGTTATAATGATTTCATAAGTTATATAAATATTTATTCATCTGATTGTCGGTAAAATTTATTTATTTATTTTATTGAGCATTTAACAAATATTTATTTACATGTTTCTAAATATAATATTTATTTAAAAGAACAAATTATTTATTTATTTATTTGGGTGTTCAATAAATGGAAGTGGATTTCGAGGGCAATAAGGCATTTCTGGTAGTAAAATAATTATTTTCAATACCATAAATAATTATTTAACTAGTTAAAACAAGTTAGAATAATAATAATGCTGCTATTATTTTGTGATGTGTAATTTTATTTATAGTTTTGTTTTGCACAGGTTATCACACCATAAATAATGACGTGGTGTTATAATAAAAATCATGGTTTATCTATCAGGTTATGAATGTATTTAATTTCTATTACCCAATTAAATATTTTAACTCAAACCCCATTTCAATAAATAGACATGTATGTCTATAGTTCAATGTACCGAACTTCATTCTCAGTGAATTGAGAACTGTTGAGAAAAATGATTCCTCTCTTAAATCCTCTTCCCACCACTCTAATTAATGAGAGTTGTTCTACATGATTGAGGAACAATCAATCAAGAAAGACTAATGCAAGACACTCGTTTCACCGTGCTAGCACCCGGAAAATGAGTTTTGTAGATCAGGGGCCATCAGTTCATGTGTGAATCACTGCTAGAGGGATATCATTTTGGATCCTTATAAGCGCAATGAGACAATATGAAAGGGTCATTTTAGATGACCATCATTATCAACGAAGAATTTAGAGAAGAACCATGTATTCTTTTCCTTATGAAATTAATTAAATTAATTATAAACATTATGGGACATATCCTCTCTAATGGTTTTGGGCCTCTTCCTTCTTTTTCTAAATCTTTGATTCTATTATGTGGAGACTAATTTTCAATTCCATATTGATCATGGAAAAATCATTGATCATAGTAAAAAATAAAATTGTGCACTAGCCCAACCACACTTCTACTGCGCCTGAAACCTACACAACTATGCAACGTAGCTCTACTTCGTAGGTACATCAAATAGGTGTGTTGGGAAGGTCCTATACATGAATGAAAAATGATTAACATATGATTAGATATCCTATAAAATATTAAAGATGGACTAAGAAGAAGACAACACTTGGGTGTGATATAAATCTAAACACCCCGGGTCAACTTTGGTGTCTTTGGAAGGGCCCTGTGTAGGACCTTAAGGAATAGGCATTGCATAAGTAGCTTTTTATTTAGGTATGAAGGGTCCTCAATATGAAGTTTTGTGTTTCAAACTCTGAATGTATTTCAAACTATCTTATCCCATCTAATTCTCTCTTCTCCTATGTTTTATAGATATACCTATCACTTTTTGGGGGATCTGGGTGAAGGAGCTATGATGTGTGAGCTTCAAGTGTTCTTCCAGCCATTTTTAATGCTCAAATATGAAGCACAGGGGTCCTATTTATAAGAAAGGAGGGGGTTGGTTGAATGGAATTTGTTTTCATAGGTCATCCACATAGTTCTTCAATGTAGCTCAACCATGTTGGGTATATAAAATATATAACTATATATTTACTCTACCTAGCTCTTCATCATAGGGGTTGTAGAAATTATAGTTCCACATATTCCTTCAACATATCTCTACAACATAGGGGCTATATAATTGGGGCTCATAGTGGGCTGTATGAGTAGACCATGTGCTGTTTTTTTTATGTGGAAGTATGCTACATAGGTCCCTGGCATAGGTATCCCACGAAAGTCCCATGCACTTCATGTCATTTATTTCATTTAGATTATTTTTTATACATTAAAACATCAAAATAACATCTTCATATTATTTTTTCATTTCTAAGGAGTGTGAATAAAATCTCCCCCCCCCCCTCAGGATTGGATCTGATTGAAAAGATGGTCGAGTCTTGAGGCATGATTAAAGGGAAAAGACTATAGAGAGTTAATTCAAAAATTCACACGTCTGCAGCGTAACTCTATCATATAGCTCTACGGTATACCCATTATGTGATGGTCTACCACATAGGTTAGTGATGTCTTTAAATATCCATGTTCCTTTGTGATTTTATTTAACTAAAATCTCAGGTTTTCCCTCTCGTTGCGTAGCATGCTCATCAATATTTACCGCATTGTGCTCTCATGTTGGTCCCTTAAAAGTTTCTCAAGGTAATACCATTTTATTGATGGATCTATACAGATGGACTTCATCAATGGACTTTCACATGGATCCTTCTCGAAGGACCTGTGATGATGATCTCATCAAAGGATCTGTGCGGAGAGTTTCCATTTCATAAACCAAAAATTTTGTTAAGTTAAGATTTGAACATTATTAAGTAAAATATTCCCACTTAATGGGGAAAATTTGTTAATTCTACTATAGGAAATGGATCTCGTTATTGCTACAACTGAGGATGGTAATGTTTTTCAAAACAAGATAATGATACTTGTTAGACCAGACTATTATGACGGTATTGAGAGTACCTTCATTGGGTTACTGAATGAATTTATTTTATACCAATGTGAATATCCATGAATCTACTATCCACCTTGGAATGGACATGGTATTTTTCAATATTCTATCATTACATCTTATAATAGATAACTCTTAAATACTTGGTTTTTCCAACACTCTAACTATCAGTACATGAATATCACCGTGAAGGGTAAGCCTATTTATGAGGGAGCAGTCCCTATTCAATACATCCTACACAATATTGGTTGTACCAATTATATGAAATATCATGCTATATATCCAAGGCCACATTGTTAGGATTAAACATTTTTTAATTAAAAAAGACTCATCCAATGGTTGGAAGGATGATTGGGATCTTATTTCTAGAGGTGAAGTTAAACCTGAGTGGATGTAGTCATTTTGGGTACATCGGACTTGTGTAGAATTGAGTAAAGAACTAATGAATGTTCACATTTATAAAGTTGTCTGGATTGGACATGCTTATATTTTAAAAAATGACTTCCTTATTGAATTGTTGAGCTGATGGACTCTGAAATCATATTATTTTCACTTAATTCATGGTGAGGTTGGAATCAGTCAATCAGATATCTACCAAATATATTGGATTCCTATTCTCAGGGAGATGTATGATGAATTCATTCCATAGTATCAAAATGAGGTTATATTACTAGGATGGAACCATTGGCTCATTAATTATTCAAAATTCCATGGAAATTGGAGAAATGAAATAAGGATATTCACTATAGAGATGATATTCCTGAAAGAGTGTCGATGGAATCCTTTTTTAGAACCAACAAAATAATAATTTCCCAACTATGAATGTCCTACAATTTTCCCAACTATAGATAATTTGGGTATTTTAGGAAAATACTAGCCCACATTGGAGAGAGGTGACTACAAGGATAAAAGATATAAATTCAAGCATGATAGTGAGGGAAATGCATGATTAGTCAGATTTCTACCATGTGTTTAAGAATTTACCTACTTCTAGTTCACGAGTCTGGTAGTAGTGTAAGGTAAGGGAATTTTTTTATTACAACAAAACTGGCATATGGGAAATATATTTAGTTGTAAAACCATATATTAGCCAGAATCTATTAGTAACTACTACATTTGTAAATTGGGAAGGGTCCATTTAGACTTTCAAGACCATTTCAAGTGTTTTGGGGAAAGATTGTGGCACACTATTGATCATATTCAGTGTTAAATTTAGTTAGAGTCCCCAATGGTTGAATTAGCCCATTTTTATAGAAAGTATTAGTGATTTAGCCTTTGACCCTAAAACCCAATTTATTGATGAGGGCCTTGAATGCATTGTGATAATTCGTCCTCTTTACTTTTGGAAACCCATCGACTGTAACATTTGATGCTGATGGTATCGAAGAAAATTTCAAGCTAAGAGACAATATTATTGAATTCAGGGATAATGTGTTATCAACCAGGATGGATAGTCAAATCATCCATGGGGATTATTTACCTTATAGTTTTTCTCTAGATCAAATGTTTTCAATAATCCTGCACTTTTCCTCCCATGTAAATTATGCATGAAAAACATCCAATGGTATACCGACAATTGTGGATTCTGATGACTTTAGAGACATCCAAATTTTTAATTATGTTACTTCAATCAGATGCATTAATTGAATTTGAGGATGGATACTCTAGATATTGGGATTCTTCATACCCTCATGAGGCTTCAACTAAAGGAATATATTAGGCAGCATCCATGAAAACTTTTGTTCATAGAAACCAGTGTAAAAGATCTAAATCCAATGATGTTCCAGAGGCTTCATAATCTTTATAACCTTTAAAACATATCCGTAGAAGATCCACCAAGAAGACTAAGACTAAGGAAACAATACATCCAGAACCAAGGTGATATAGCCACCATCATCCAAAAGAGATTATTATACCATACAATGATTCATTTAAAGAACAAGAGAGTCCTAAAAAGGAATTATGATCAGAGGGTGTTGAGTTATCCCCACAAAAAACCACATCAAAATTGTATTATGTGGGTTATATTAATGAAACTCATGATTGTCATCCAGATAGTAATCTGGATGATGTATGAGAGAATATTGTGAATCAGGAGGCCTTTATATATGCAACTGATGAACAAACCTTGGCCTCAAAAAGAGTATATGATATGATGGATCAAGGGTTATATGAAGGGGTATTTGTTCACCCTAAAAAGGAAGGGGAATTTTATGTTAATACTGAGAATGTACATCCCTTTTCTTTTGTTTCAATTCTTCTTCATCATTCAACTTCATTAGTCTTGATAAGGTCTCATTTTATAGCTTCAAATTAGGGAAGGATCCTTTTGAAATGTTCTCGACTCACAAAAATATAGACCCACAGGCACCCCTATTGATACACTAGATGAAACCCTCAGGTCTCCATGATTTTATATAGGGGGTAAAATAATGATGGAGGTGATGGAGACAGAAAATCCTCAGTTTCTACCATATGTTTCTACTGTTAATTGGTGTATTTTAATTTCTCTATTGTCTTATGAAAAGAAAAAATATATATCATTGAAATTGATCTGATGTGTACATCAAAATATTTCTATATTCAAGATTTCCTCTGTTATTATGACTTGGTAGATAATCCTTGGAGGCCATTTTCATCTTTTCACATGATCTGCATCTTTTTTCTCACTTAATGGATTATAAAATGGTTCTTTAATGACTAATAAAGAAACTCTGGGAGGAGTAAAAATTCTCTCTAATGAATCTATTACCTTAAGAGATTAATTATTATGGGATATGGTTATATCTGATTATATTTATATAGTGAGAGAAAAGTGGCATGTTATTATCAAACTCATTTCTTCTAGGTATCACATATTGTTTCTAACATTCTTTTGTCTACAATATCTCAGATCATTTTCCCATGATAAGGGATAATAAGGTAATCAATGCTGATTTTCCTATTTCTCCAGAAGTAAGGAATGAGGATCTTGGGAAATCAGAAGTAGTTGTTGATGTGGATCCCAAAAATGGAAAGCCCTAATGACATTGCACCAATTGATGAATTAATGGAACAAAAGGTCATAAAATTTTATTTTGGCATCAACCAACAATTTTTGGATAACATAAATAGTGAGGAAGCTATATTATATAAATCCATATACAATGAAATAATGTACGCCCTTAATAAAAATAATGATATTCCCGGTTCCATCAAGGATTATGGGGACTTCCATGAGGAAATTAAAGGTCTTATGTTCTCATTATATAATTTGTCATGTGTAATCATTCTTTTATCTGATACTTATTATTAAAACTCAATTTATGCATATTTATATATAGATATCATTGTGATGGCCCTGAAAAATGCATCCCACTATATTCTTCTTCTGCTAACATTGAAGAGACACCAACTAAAAATTCTACGTCGATAGATGCTCTAGAGACTATGGTTGTGAAGACTAAGCAAGGTGAGTAGATTGGTCCTCCCAAATCCGTACTTATATAAACTACCAAAACTGGGAATACTGTGAAGGAATCTAGTCACACAGTCAACTTATTAACAGGAAAATTTCATTGACTATCTAGATCATGCTCCATTTCATGCATTATTTTGAAACTAATAATTATTATAATTCACTATTGAGTTATATCATCTCCCACAACTGGATGTGAAGGTGAAACCTATATATTGTCTCATGCATCAATAGAAGGAGAAGTATCCACAATTCTGAAAGAAGAAGAGAAAATCACATACCTTTGTGATTTGATTCCAGAGTACATTTTCACAGTAGTATTGACTTATATTTAGATTTATAGATGTATGTTTATATTTGAAAGTAACACAAAAAGGTATGACAAAAAAATTGAAAGATAATTGCTGGGAAGACTTTGGATGTGCTACCCTCCCATTTTGGAAAACTCTGAACACTATTTTTCATATTCGGATTTAGTGGATTTAATTATCGCCCAGTCAACAATGCAATAAAAGAGACCACTCACCGATAAGAGCAATAACCTATTATGCGGAAAGATCTTGAAAATACAAAAATAATTTTTAATGTTGAGATTTTACAAGCTGCAGTAGTTGAGGCAGAGGCCAACCATCGCTTGATCTCGAGAGAAATAGACCAACAAATTAAGGATGAAATAAAGTAGATGATACATATTCAATAGATTATGAATGCCGTTCACAAAAAGCTTGATAAATTGAACCAGACATTGGTACAAACCTAGTTGAAAGTGATAACATCAATTTCAACTGCCAAATAAGCACTTCGTCAAGCTGTGGAGGCTAATGTTTCTCAACAATCTCAACTTTAGTGAGAGGCTGATAAAGATCATGATGTTGTTCAATAGATTAATATTCATTCTAAGAGTCTCATTAAATACAACAAATAGAGGCTCCATTATGTGGATGTTACTCTAATTCTATCATATGAATGAAAATAATTTTGTCTCCAATCATATATGTCTTCATTGTTGATTTACCTCTACAATTTCAATATCAAAGGTGATATTAATAAGATCAATCCATTATTTCATATAATCATAATTACAATAAAAATATTGGGGGTGTTAAAATTTTTACCTAAGCCAATTGGTCTAGTGACTGTAGTTTTATTTTTACTAGGGTTATATATACAACCCCACAAACATTGTATCTTTTGACTTTTTATTTCTCAATATTTCCTAAACCATACCCAATGTAGGTCTTGCAAGCTCAAACTCTAATTTTTTATAGTGTTCACTTTGAGCATTTTCAACCTGGTGACTACATTAACTCTTTTTATTTTAATTTTAATATCATACATGTCAGACAAATAATGATTGTTTTTTAGGTTGAGTAGATTTGACCCTGAGTTTTTAGATTATAACCCATATAAGGCTTTGACGGTTCGGATGGTTTCGAAAATTTTCAGATACATCCATGGGGAATCTTGAGTCATAATTTTTATGTTCACAAAATCTAAAATTTTATGTGTAGAAATTGAGTAGGTCTCTTACAAGAAAAAGTTACAATTTCTTGTAAAAACAATTATGGGGGATGTATTATGTAGTGATAACTAGGACATGTGCTGCATATCCAACAATTTGTATCCTTTGACCGAGAGTCCCATTATATAATATACTTTTATGCAAGGCCCACTAGGGCATGTTCTACATAGTCAGGTAAAGGAGCTCCTAATAATTTTTACATTATAATGCTAATAGACAAAGGGATTTGGTATTTGTATGTATCAAGTCCACAATGGATGCTTATCCATGTAAAGAAACCAAAAAAATAAAGGGGCCATATTTTCCAACATAGGTTATGAATGGGGAAAATCATTCTTACATTAATTTGATATATATGAATAATGATTAATATTATTCATAAATTTGGATTTCTAATATTGTGTTGTGTAGTTTAAATTTATGAAGAAAGGAAATTAGAGGGGGTGTGTAGTTTAGATTCATGCATTAAGGACATTACACTATGAAATTTCAAGTCATGAAAAAAGGACATTAATGGATTTTCTTTTAAACTGGTTTTTATGAAGATTTGAGTCATACAACAGGGACATTATGGGACTTTAATTTAGGGTCCTTAGCTCTGACCCAATATTTTTGAATCTACAATTTCATGGTATCTTTTTTAGAAACATGCTACCATATTTAGGTATGGAATAAGAAAAAATGTAAACGAGAATCTGGGAATTTTAGGATTCAAAGAATGACATGGGAAAATTACTTCTTGCATAAAAAATAGGTCGCATCCAAAATGATGTTTCCAATGGTTGAAAACTCCATTATGGGGGCTTTATAATGTCGTGCCATCAAGGGAATGTTCTCTATATCTAGGAAATAGTGTCCTTAAACGTACATTCCCATTATGTACGTGATTTTTATCTAAGGCCACAGGGGGCACGTACTACATAGTTAGGTAATGAAGCTCTTATGAATTTGACATTTTATTACTAAATGTTGATGAATGTTTATGGAGATTCATATTTTTCTAAGAATAGAGTTTGGTTTATAGAGAAAAGTATCTGATTACAGAAAGATTATTTACAATCATGATTTACAAAAAATCAGTGGAATATGATTTCTTTGAAGGTCAGAACCAAACGTAGGAAGTATAGTGTTTTTATTTTTAGTTCATATGATTAGGACCAAAATATTATGGAAAAAAGGATAATATGGGGTCAAATGATACAAGGTAATTTCATGATGCTATGAACATATAGATAGGGGAAATGAATATACCATGGTCTTGGAATCATTAAGGTCAGGAAAAAAAGAATATGAGACAAATATAAGAAGGATGAATGCTTTAAATTATTGGTTCTTCTATACCATCATCATGTTTTGAAGGGATAAAAGAGGAATCTCTTAAGAATGAAGTTACCTAAATTTGAAAAACATGTTATAGTGGATTTATTATGCATGGATTATAGGGGAATGTGCTTCATATCCAAATAGTGGCAACCTTTGATGGACAAGATCATTATGTAGGGGAATTTTATGCAAGGTTATCTAAGGGAACATACTACATAGTCAGGGAAAAGCGCTCTAAGATATAAGACATTCTATCATAAGAAACTGATTTATGATTATGAAGGTATGAATATATTCAAGATTAGTTGTATGAAATACAATAGGGTTAATTTTCAATACACAAGTGAATTATTTCGATCGATATTGGCCACAATTTCTGAGTCCCCTACATAGATCAGACTCATATGTAAAATGGGGACATTTATTGTTTCCTTTGTGGGATCTCTAAGGAGAGGACCCCAAATGAAGACTCATGCATAGACTGTTAATTATATGTGGAGGAGAGGTAATAATTTTTTTATCCCATTGATGGGACTTGTAAACAAGGCCTTGTAATCACTGGATATCTAATGAGAATCATTCCATACAATCTTATTTGGGTTCTTTTCAATTTAATGTCATGCAGCAAGAATATTATGTTGTGTAGTTTAGAGTCATGTATCAAGGACATTAGAGTCTTTGATATGGATATCACATGAATATCCTTATCTAGATCAGAATCATACAAGGGAGAGAAGAGGCTTTTTTATATTATGTTACATTTGGGTTCATAATTGAAAATTTCACCATCATTACATATCTCATATAGATGAGAATAAAGCCACACATAGTTCTTGAAAGACCATTCAGTTTATTATCATGTGGTGAGGATGTGATGTGATTCAGATGTGAAATGAAATATTTCATCTAGACTAGGGGATAAGACCCAAGCATCAATATGCATATTACAAGAGAAAGAATCAATCCACATGTAGTTATTGAGATTGTTCCCCATATCAATAACGTTTTGATGTGGGGAAGAGGGTCTTCTCTGTTATGGTTGGGCCCAAGATGAGAAATCTTGGAATCTATACATATCCCATTGTTATGAGAATCAATCCAAATGTAGTTCTTTAGATAAAATAATTCCCCACACTAATATAGATTTATGTGAGAGATAGTGGATTTTAACACATTCCAGAATAATGGTTAAACTTAAGAACCAAGTTAGTATGAAGATCAATACATGTATCCTAAAATAGTACACCATACAGATTTGCTTCATATACATGTGAAAAAAGGGAAATTGTTTTTTGTATGGTTACGGATTGGCCCAATATTGGATAACCAAGTGTTCTTACATATTACATTAGAATGACAATCAAGCCACACGTAGTTCTTGAAACGAGCAATAAATTCATATCTGATTCAAAAAAAGGGAGAAGTGGAACTCATGTGCAACTAAGGAGTAGAAATTATGTGATAATGAGTTCCCATGGAAGCTACTAATTTTTTAAATAACCACAAGGAATGAAAATTTGTAGTATCTTAGGGGATTTCCTAATGTCAAATGAATAATAAGTTAACCATAATGTTTAATTTCATGTTGAGAGAAAAAATGATTTCATGTATTTTAACGTCATGCTAGAAGGACGAAGTTGCTATGTCTTATAACATCTTGTAGTACAGATGCATATGGATGTTATGTAGTTTAATTTTGTGGAAAAAGGACATTAGTCTGTTTGACTTCACAATGTACTTTTTCATGAATCTTACATTGGTTGGAGTTGTAATAAGTACTATATCCATTGAGATAACGGGATAAGCTCCATTAGATACGAACTTATATATTTAATAAGGTCTTTCCCAATTTTCTTCAATCATTGGAGGATTCATTCATGGAATCATTGTAGTCCTGAGGACTAATACCGATTCTCCGTGAATAAATGAGCGGATGCGATCTTTCTTGAATTTGTTTTTTGTTATTATGTTCTAATAGACTTCTAAATGATGCAATGTATACAATCACTTTTTTCTAATCATTCAAGATCATCAAATCTCTTCTTATACTGCTCATATATAGATAACTGTTCACAAATGGTAACTTGGAGGGAAGGAAATTAAATTTAAATAGGAAAAAAGGATTTCATTATGTACACTAAAAAAGCATGCAGTTTCCCAAGTTGTAGTATAGGTAGTAGGCTAGGGAGCCCATAAAGTATGAAAATTTTTATCAAGCCAAGGTTTCTTATCTTTATCCACCATTTTCTGGAGTCTATTTTATAGGGTATTATAGAAAACCTCTATCTGTCTGTTGGCCACTGCATGATAGCAATATGAATGGTTGGATTGTTTATTAGGCTCCAGATATAACCTATATACCTCAACTGAACATAAATTTGTGTCATTTTCTGTCAATATGGTTTGAGGAACACAAAATCTGGAAATGGTATTGGCTTTGAAAAAAGATATGAATTCTTTTGGCCCCATATTCTTTGAGGGGTATTGCCTCATCCCATTTGGAGAATAATTCAGTAGTAGTAAGAATATACATTAATTGCTCATCCATATCTAGAGGATAAGGACTTACTACATCCATTCCCCATGTAGAAAATAGAAAATTGTATTTAGTTGTATGCAGAAACTCTAGGGTGGATGAAGCAATATGGGATGTACTTGTAATAGATGAAACATCTTATTGAAATCTGTGAAATTATGTGTCATTGAAGGAAAAAAGTATCCAAGCCTTCTGATTTGATCAGAAAGACTATACACAAACCGGTGAACCCCACAATCTCTTACATGAACTCCTTCCATGAAAATTATAGTTCTATCCCCATCAATTATTCTAAAAATAATACTATCAAAGCCTCATCTATAAAGGATCTTCTCATAATCTGGACCATTATAGAATGTAAAATTAATTTATCACCAGTGGATCTAGCCTCATATAATAATTTTTTGAAGATGTACACCATATTTTATATATTCCCTAATGGGAATCATCTATCATTTTATATGACCATATGGCTCATAAATGGGACTGATTTCATTTATTCCCCATATTATTGTTTGAATAAAAGGTGAAAATACTCAACGATGAGCAATAATAATGTTTGTTTCATCCTTATTTGGATCTTCTAAGGTGGTGGTTGTATTTTCCAATACATCATCTTGGGCATTTTCTAACCATGGGATGTAATAAAATTTTGGATTTGAGGGAAACTCCACCATTAACCCTCGAACATAAGAACATAGGGTAATTAGTTGTCATTATTGATGGTATAATCCCAATTTATTTGTTTGATTATAAATTCTTAATAACCTTTCACCTCCATGTAGTCCAATGGTACATGGTGTTTTAATTCCATGCCTACAATGAAAGCTTAATATTGTACTTCATTGTCAGTACCACCTTCTATTAATAGAAATTAATCTGGAAATAATACCTTCTACGGGGAGATAAGAACAATTCCTAATCCAACATTGTTGATTTTAGGGTCTTCTATTGTCTTCCCTGTTAGACTTTTGCAAGAAACATAAGAGTAAATTTCCCATATTAAAAGATATTATTGAATATAAAAGATTTATTTATCAGGATATTCAGTATTCAACACACAATTTTCTAAAAACAGGTGCTCAATAAGAAAATCTACTAAATCCGTACCTTTTATTACTTTACATGGTACAAACTAGATATCAAACTATTGTAGAATAATCGTGCACTATGCCAGACGATCTATAAACATCGAATGAATTATGATAAATTTTAGTGGGTTATTACAAGATAAAAAGTGGACCTCATTATTCTGAAAATAGTGTCTCAATTTATGAATTGAAAATATTATTGCTAGGTAGATTTTCCCAATATATGAATGTTGAGTCAATTCATAAAGAATGGTTAGACTAAGAGATTAAAGGCTATTTTCATTCCCAGAATCAATATTTGTTTCAAGTAAGGCACCTAGTGATCACTAAAAGTATATCAAACAAAGAATGGGAGACTTCCCTTCAACAGGTTGCACCTATATTGGTGGGCTTAAGTGGCATTTCTTGAGGATATTAAATTATCCTTTGTAGTCATTAGTCCAATGATATGTGACCCCTTTCTTTATCAATTCCATGAAGGGAAGACACTTGTCTACCAAATTGGATATGAAGCATCAGATGTAGGCCATGTTTCCTTGAGTTCCTCTCAACTCATTCTTGTTTCAAGGAGCTGACATACCAAGGATGGCCTTACACTTATTATGTTTAACTTCAATACCATGATGGCATATAGAAAACCCGATAAAGTTTCCCAAGGTGATGCCAAAAAAACATTTGAAGGGGTTTATCTTGAAAATATATTGTCGATGCTTTCTTAATATGTTATCTAGAAGATACTAGTGATCCGAACATTGTATGACCCTTACCACTAGATCATCCACATATCATTCAATGAATTTCCCCAAGAAGGGTTTGAAAATATGGTGCATTGCACATTATTATGTCGTATAAGAGTTTCTCAAGACAAATAGAATTACACGATAGAAAAATATTCCTTTAGGGGCTCTAAAAGATGCAGATTTTGAATCTTTTAGGGCCATTCGAATTTGGTTATACCTATAGTAGCCATCCTTGAAGGAGAGATATTTTTAGAATGTTATTGCATCAATCAAAAGTTATATAACTGGAACTGAAATGTCAACATTTGGACAATGCTAGTTAAGATCTTTGAAATCAATTGAATCTCTGATTTTCCAATTCCTATTTTTCACTAGGCCAATGTTTGCCAGCCATTTAGGATATTTAACTTCCTAGATAATGTTATTTTTGATTTGATTGTCGACTTTATATTCAATTGTAGATGTGTGAGTTGGGTGTGTTCTTCTTGCTTCCAGCTTAAATCCTCAATTCTATTCTGATGAAAGAAAATAATGGGTAAATATGTCATCGTCATAGCCTAGAATCTATATAATGTTCAAAGAAAATTACTCTCAGATTTTTTTTATAAACGAATTATACATCTATTTATCTTTAGAAGTCATGACCGCATTAATTAGAGTGTACCATGTATTTTCTTCTATAACAAGATTTATTTCCCAAAGCTCATCCAAAATGGTGAAGAAGCCTTCCTCAAATACTGGAGGGGAATCCTTGATATCTTCTTCTTATTATTCCTCACATGTTACCCCTTCTGTTTATACATGATGGGTAGGTGATGAAGCAAGACTTTTAGAGATAGGGGATGAGTTAGTATTTGGAAACCCAGAAGAAGAGGCAACCATTTCTGACCCTAATGATAATGAAGGTTCTTCCTAGAGCATTAAATACAAAATGATGGTTTGGGAATCAACATACTTTTCTTCCTCTTCTAGTGAGATAAGTTATTCTATCCTGATTAATAATGAAATGACTTTCTGAAGTTCCATGGATGATATGTAGACATATCCATTTAAACATTCACTACTAATTGATATATAAAAAACTTCTCCAATAATATCAGGATCTATTTCCATAGTTGAAATTCTGGAAGCCACTAAATGAGTGCATGTATTTTGGTCTATATATTAAATTTTATTAATAGGAAACACATAATCTACACTGATATGTTTAAATGTGTTAGTTGGGATCTTTTCTAGACCATTCGGACCATTGATTCTTGGTATATCTGTTTTCATGGACCTTGTTCCCTTTATATAATATAATTATGCCTCAATATACTAAGAATCATATGTTTTAAATAGAGTCTTATTCCCATGAAATGTCCCAATTTTTCCATTTAAGAAATCGGTTAGACAATGGTGGTATGAAAAAGGAATGGACACATGTGGATTGAGCCAAAGCCTTCCAAGAAGAATGTTGGATGTTGTGTCCTATCGGGTAGCCAAGAAATATGAATTAGATATAAGATCCCCAAATTGAGTTCTGAGGGTAATATCTTCGAATGGTTTTTGTTAATTCTTGTAACAACCTTGCAACGTCATAGTACTAAGAGATAATCCATATTTTGGGAGACCCAATCATTGAATTGAATGGATGTGAATGAGGTTGAATCTTGAACCATTCTCAATGACGGTGCATCTGCTGATTGTATCGTTAACCATTCTAGATAAATACAAGGGTATTATGTGTCCATGTACAACATCATCCCCATCTTAATCTATGAAGTAATTAATTGCATGAAAATATACAGGATCATTCTCTACAAGGTAAACCTCAATAACAGAAACCTCAGTTTCAAACACTTGAGAACATGACAACGCATCAATAAGTGCTTCTCAAAAACTTTTGATAGATTCAAATCATCCATGATTAATAATTTGGAATGTATTTGGGAATGTTTTTTAAAAAAGAAATACTTTTTGTTTAGAGGACTACGTTTTCCAGCATAGAGATGTATTTTTGTAGGTGATTTGAATGTTGATGGTTTTGATGTAGATGTACCATGTGTCAGGAAAGAAGCCAGAAATACATATTTTGTTTGTATATTAGACATACTAGGTCTATCTACATGCTAAAATAGTGGTGGTATATACACGAATAGGTCATCCAAGATGATCATGTCGGGGCTGATCCTGTCATATTTGGAAGAGTTCCCATGTTCTTGCTGAGCCCGTTGAAGGGCTCTCCCCTGTTTTTCTGCCTTATAAACAGTTCGAGTAGGGGTGTAGTTAATATAGTAGCATCTAACCTATCCACATATTCAACTATATCGCCAACTTTGACTTATTCCCCTTGTTTCTGAATCATGTATATAGAATTTAGCTTCACAACCTGAATCATCATTTACATAAGAGTCTATTAACTGAATCACTTTAACAGAACTGAAGATCAATTCGTCATATTATGATTATTTTTATTAGTATATAGGTTTTTTTGTGCCATTTAGTGGGGTGGTTCCCATGATTTTGAGATAGATTTCATCAAATCATTCGAAGTCAAAGACAACGTGGTCCTTGACAGAAGCTCATATTCTTCCAATTTATCTTTATCCTTATGAATGGGTAGCTTCATTGAGGATTGGCCTTTGGAGGAATGATCTTTTGATGGATATGGATTTTTTTATCTGAATTTGAAGTAGGAATAGTTAGTTATTTCAACTATGTTCGTAGAATGACATGAGTTTCATTGATCAGTTTTCTGACCATCCAATCATCATACTTATGTGAGTTTTTTTATTTTCACTTCTTTCCATCAACCATCTTCCTTTGGATCAGTAGTAGTAACACATGCTATTTGGGCTGATGAACGTTTCAGTTTCACTTGTCCAGAGACTACCATTAATTTAAAGAGATATTTGAAAACCAAACACTCCTGAATGGGATGACCCAAAATTTTATGAAGGAGGAAATAATTTTCGAGATCATAATACCCTTCATTATTTGGTTTTTTAGGGCATGAAAACATAACTAAATTTTTTTATAATGATGAAATTATGTAACCATGAAACTATTCATTCCCAAAAGAATATAATTTTTTCTTTATTTATTCAAACTATCTCCACTTTTGATATTTTTTACTGTATTTACAAGTTGGTTGTTGTTTCTAATGCTCGGGAGGTGGATCCTTCCAGTATGATCAAGGTTTTTAAGTAGAACCAGGTATAGGTTCCTAATTTAGTGTAACTAGAGTATCATCTTCTTTTATTCTTCTCATTCCCGAATCTGGTGGTGTTACATGATATTTTGCTTTGGTTTCTATAATGGAATTCCCCACTTGTTTGGAAATTGAATCAAGGTCCCGAAACCCTCCTACGTACATCACATGGATTAGTGGTCAATGTAACTCATCATGAAAATTTTCCACATATATTGGCAGAAACTCTTCTTGAGAGATTGGTAGATTTAAGAAATATGTTAATCATTTCCACCGAGCAATGAAATTTTCCACAATTTCATTCTGCCTTTTTTCCTTTTTTAAGATAAACAATTTTATCCTTCTACAATGTTGAGCGAAATTTGAAAAGGAATTTCTGAAAGGTGTCTTCCCATCTAGTAATTTATCAAGACTACACACTTACTGTAGACACCGGAAAACGCGTCCCCAAAATTTTGCAAATGCTTCCATACATGATCCAGGAGCGTAGTCCATTTCGCAAGCTTCGATTTGGTAGGTCGTAGGGCCCGAACGGAGTTACGGATTAGGAGTTATGGACGTTTGAAGTTGGGCTGGAAATCTGGTTCGCAAAGCCCATTCGCGAAGCCCCCCTCCGTGATCGCGGAGCGCCGCCGCGAAGCAATGAGGCGAGAGGCTCCGCAAACCCGTTTGACATTTGCGATGCGCCGCGAAGACCCCTCGCGAAGCACTAACGCGAAGCACCGATGCGAAGCACCCGTGCAGCGCGGTCCCGCGAAGCCCCACCGCGAAGCGTTCCGACCATCACGGCCTCGCGAAGCTCCAGAGGCGGTGATGCTCTGCGAACGCATTTGACGTTCGCGAGCCGCCGCGAAGCTCCAGAGGCGGTGATGCTCCGCGAACGCATTTGACGTTCGCGAGCGCGCCGCGAAGCTCTTGTGGCGGCGCGAAAGTTCTGCTTCGCGGAGCCCCTGCCTATAAATACCCAGATCACCCCCCTTCTTGAGGAGGACGGCCACGGCCACTTCGCCCCTTGGGCGGCCGAGCGGGGCTCCGCATTGCGGCTCCGCGAAGCCATGCTCCGCGAGCAGCTTCCTTCGCGTTGCTGCTCCGCGAGCCGAGACTCCAGGAGTCCATGCTCCGTGAGCCTATGCTCCGCGATGCTGCTCCGCGAGACCAAGCTCCGCGAGAGCCCTTTTCTCCGCGAGCCCTTGCTCCGCGATGCTGCTCCGCGATGCTGCTCCGCGAGACCATGCTCCGCGATGCTGCTCCGCGAGACCATGCTCCGCGATGCTGCTCCGCGAGACGAAGCTCCGCGAGACCCCTTTGCTCCGCGAGAGACCATTTCTCCGCGAGGCCATGCTTCGCGAAGCTACTTCGCGAAGACCTATCCTTCGCGAGGATCCCACCTTTGCGCCCACCGGGCCGGTCCCTTCGCAACCGTCACAGACCCCCATGAAAAATGGAGAGTCGCACCGCGAACTTTTCGGGCCGGGATGCCGGGATTTTCCATTGCGCCCTTATGCGCTCCCACCTTCCACCTATGGAACACCATGATTTGAGATACTTCTCCACACACCATGAAACACCTTGAGTTGACATATCCTCTTGGTTTCATTCTATGTCGTGAGTTGAGGTTCTCATCATCAATTCCCCTAGTGCCTTGAGTCGAACCATTCCTCAGGAAACTCCTCCAAACATGATCACTTGGCTCCTATGCCAGGTTGAACCAGAAAGGGCTGCTTTGCGTAAGTCCCAACACCAACCATTTCTAGGCACCTAATGCCTAATAGTCCTTTCTACATGACTCTAAACTGTAGTTCTCTCTATCTAACAAATGATAGGATACCTCTCGCTTCTAACGAGAGATGCCTCATGCTCCTAGCATGAGATGCCAATAGTCCTCTCTACATGAATATAAACTGTAGTACTCCCTATCTAACAAATGATAGGATGCCTCTCGCTTCTAAAGAGAGATGCCTCATGCTCCTAGCATGAGATGCTAATAGTTCTACCTACAAGACTATAAACTGTAGTATTCTCCCTATGTTCCAAACATAGGATGCCTCTTGCACTATACGAGAGATGCCTTATGCTCCTAGCATGAGATTCCAATAGTCCCATCTACATGACTATAGACTGTAGTACACCCTATCTAACAAATGATAGGATGCCTCTTGCACTATACGAGAGATGCCTTATGCTCCAAGCATGAGATGCTAACAGTCCTACCTACATGACTCTAAACTGTAGTAATCCTTATGTGCCAAACATAGGATGCCTCTTTCCCTATACAAGATATGCCTTATGCCCCTAGTATGAGATGCCAATAGTCCTACCTACATGACTCTAAACTGTAGTAATCCCTATGTTCCAAGCATAGGATGCCTCTTCCATTAAACAAGAGACGCCTTGTGCGCCAAGCATAAGATGCCTAACACGATGATCACAGTGGCGTAACATCAAGATCGTTGGAATCCATTCAAACATTCCATCACTCCACCTCACGCTTTGCGTGTCCTTCGTCTGGATCGTCATTCACTTCCAAGTCTGGAGGGACCCCCTAACAGTATGGATTCTCGACCTATGGTCCGCCTTCTGTCCTGGGCCAACGCCCCGGAAGACTGATCACGTCTGGAGGGACCCCCTAACAGTATGGATGCTCGACCCATGGTCCGCCTGCTGTCCCGGGCCAACGTCCCGAAGGATCGATCGACAACACTTGTGACATGGTTCCGTGTTTCGAACATGGTCAACTGTCGACCCTCATTTGTTGTCCTCATTTCTGGCTAACGTGATATGGATGCTGCGTTGCGAACATGGTCAGCAGTAATCCTCCATCACCACGCCAATCTCACGACGTTCTGAATATTGTTCATGTGATTCACACTTTTCTTGTCCCTTTGTTTGGATAGATTCCAATGCCCTTGGCATTATCCCGCTTGTGCACTTGCGCATAGGCACATACCTCAACCCAGCATTGAGTTGGGATGCCCCCATGGCCAGACATGAGGAAGACATTATGGGCAGCTTCCTAGCGTAAGCCCCATTCACCAGTACCGCTCCATAGCGGCACCCGGGCAGCTTCCTAGCGTAAGCCCCATTCACCAGTGCCGCTCCATAGCGGCACCCGGGCAGCTTCCTAGCGTAAGCCCCATTCACCAGTGCCACTCCATAGCGGCACCCGGGAAGCTTCCTAGCGTAAGCCCCATTCACCATTGCCGCTCCTTAGCGGCACTCGGGCAGCTTCCTAGCGTAAGCCCCATTCACCATTGCCGCTCCATAGCGGCACACGGGCATCTTCCTAGCGTAAGCCCCATTCACCAGTGCCGCTCCTTAGCGGAACACCCTGGAAGCTTCCTAGCGTATGCCCCATCCACCATTGTCGCTCCTTAGCGGCACACCCGAGCAGCTTCCTAGCGTATGCATCATCCACCATTGCCTCTCCTTAGCGGCACACCCGGGCAGCTTCCTAGCGTAAGCCCCATCCACCATTTCCGCTCCTTAGCGGCACACCCGGGCAGCTTCCCAGCGTAAGCCCCATTCACCAGTGCTACTCCTTAGTGGCACTCGGGCAGCTTCTTGCGTAAGCCCCATTCACTGTTGTGATCCTATTCAGCGGTAAGCCATTGACATCCTCATCCAGCGGTAAGCCGTTGTGACCCAATCCAGCGGTAAGCCGTTGTGACCCCATTCAGCGGTAAGCCGTTGACATCCCTATCCAGCGGTAAGCCGTTCTGACCCAATCCAGAGGTAAGCTATAGTGACCACATTCAGCGGTAAGCCGTTGACATCCCTATCCAGCGGTAAGCCGTTGTGACCCAATCCAGTGGTAAGCCGCTGTGACCCCATTCAGCGGTAAGCCGTTGACATCCCTATCCAGCGGTAAGCCGTTGTGACCCAATCCAGCGGTAAGCCGTTGTGACCCCATGCAGCGGTAAGCCGTTGACATCCCTATCCAGCGGTAAGCCATTGTGACCCAATCCAGCGGTAAGCCGTTGTGACCCCATTCAGCGGTAAGCCGTTGACATCCCTATCCAGCGGTAATCCGTTGTGACCCAATCCAGCGGTAAGCCGTTGTGACCCCATTCAGCGGTAAGCCGTTTTGGGCCTCCATCCTGGAGTAAGTCCCAACACCATGGGCCTCCCAACACGTAAGCCCCTCTTCGCTTCTCACGGACGCACCCTTCGCGACGTGATCATCAGGTCCGTGCAACCTCTTGTTTCTCACACCGAGCATGACTCACGTGGGCTTAGAGTGAGCACCGACCCTGACAACCCCATTTGAACTACGGGGACTTTGATCCATGTCAAGGCATGGTACGTAGGAAGCCTCCACGAGGTTCAAGCCCACCCGTCACTCATTCACGTCGGGTCCCATTCCAGTCCAGTGGTAATCTGTTGTGACCCTTTGAACTACGAGGTCTTTGATCCATATCAAGGCATGATACGTAGGAAGCCTCCATGAGGTTCAAGCCCACCCGTCGCTCCTTCACGTCGGGTCCCATTCCGGTCCAGTGGTAAGCCATTGCGACCCACCATTTGAACTACGAGGTCTTTGATCCATGTCAAGGCATGGTACGTAGGAAGCCTCCATGAGGTTCAAGCCACATTGCTCGGTCGTTCATTCACGTCGAGTTTCAACCACGTCCAACACGACGCTAAAGTGCAATTCCCGTCCGACGGAAAGCCGTTGTGACCTTCTGAACTACGAGGACTTTGATCCATGTCAAGGCATGGTACGTAGGAAGCCTCCACGAGGTTCAATCCCACCCGTCGCTCATTCACGTCGGGTCCCATTCCGGTCCAGTGGTAAGCCATTGCGACAAACCCATCTTCTGAACTACGAGGACTTTGATCCATGTCAAGGCATGGTACGTAGGAAGCCTCCACGAGGTTCAAGCCCACCCGTCGCTCATTCACGTCGGGTCCAATTTTCGGTCCAGTGGTAAGCCATTGCGACCCACCCATCTTCTGAACTACGAGGACTTTGATCCATGTCAAGGAATAGTACGTAGGAAGCCTCCACGAGGTTCAAGCCCACCCATCGCTCATTCACGTCGGGTCCCATTCCGGTCCAGTGGTAAGCCATTGCGACCAACCCATCTTCTGAACTACGAGGACTTTGATCCATGTCAAGGCATGGTACGTAGGAAGCCTCCACGAGGTTCAAGCCCACTCGTCGCTCATTCACGTCGGGTCCAATTCCGGTCCAGGGGTAAGCCATTGCGACCCACCCATCTTCCGAACTACGAGGACTTTGAACCATGTCAAGGCATGGTACGTAGGAAGCCTCCACGAGGTTCAAGCCCACCCGTCGCTCATTCACGTCGGGTCCCATTCCAGTCCAGTGGTAAGCCATTGCGACCAAGCCCCATTTGAACTACGAGGTCTTTGATCCATGTCAAGGCATGGTACGTAGGAAGCCTCCACGAGGTTCAATCCCACCATTAGTGGACCCACGGGTCTACTTTCACGTCGATACGCTGACGATTCCCATCGGACCAAGGTCCACCTTCACGTCGGTACGCGGACGATTCCCATCGGACCATGGTCCACCTTCACATTGGTTCGCCGACGACATTCATCAGGGAAAGGTCCAGCTTCACGTCGGTTTACCGGCACCATCCCGAACTACGCGGACTTTGATTCCCTGCCACAGGGATACGTAGGAAGCCTCCTCAAGGCTCAAGCCCAACTTCACTGTCGCCCCTCCGGTGGTCCCATTACATCCTCCTCCACTTCACTCATCCATCCATCACCCATCCTGATTCTCACCCGGGCCGCCACATCCCGGTGGAATCATGCCATCCACCTCCCCGCTGCTCCTAGCGGTGCATGGGCCGCTTTCCATGTGTAAGCCCCATCATATCTCCGGGTCGCTGTCCTCTGTGTACACCCCGATTCATCACCCTTTTCCCCTATAGGGAGTGCACCACCTCGGATCTGTCCTCATTGGGCGTTCTGATCCGTCTCTATGGGACCAGAGCCGTCTCTATGCGATATACCAATCTGATCCGTCTCTATGGGACGTTATGATCACCCTCATTCCGTCTCTGTAAGACATTAAACTCACGGCCTACCTTGTGATAAACATGAGATGCCTGAGGAAAACCTCGGATGGAACGCCTTTGGTGTAACCGTCTCTGCTAGACGTTAATCTTGCAACATACCCTGTGTTAAACACAGGAAGCTGAGGAAAACCTCAGATGTATGCCTCGGGTTCTGCACCCTTGAGATGCCCTCTTATGAGGAAGAATACAGGTTTCCATATGTCCACGCACCCAGAGATTCCCCGACATTCCTGATGTTTCCGTCTACTCCGAACGAAGGTTGCTTCCCTGACTGGACCCTTTGGAATGTCCCGACAGAAGCAGTGTAATTAACCGGCGTCCATGGAAACATGGTACTGGGAAGAGTTTCACGAACTACGTATTAAATCTATAAGGGAGACCCGGGCTAGGTGACGAGTTCTGAGGAGGAATCCACAGAAGGAAGAACCGACATCCCATCATCCCGTTTCGATCAAGGAGCAGACGTACCTGAACAAGGAACGAATGCCGCCCGCCTTTGGAAAGCGGGAATGCGGGGCAACAAAGCCGCGCGTCCCCCCCCCCTGACGGACGGATGCGCGCGCGCCCCGGCGAAAGCGTCGAAAACACTTACATATAAGACAAAGGATGGTCCCGATAACGATTTCACAAAACATCTGATCTTTTCAGCTTCTTTTTTTTTGAGGGGTACCCATCATGGGATCATAGTGAGAAACACAATGTGTTATGTTCTTCTCTGAATCACCCAAACCATTATAGTTTAAAAATGTTGTATATAAAAAGTGTGGTGTGGGATGGATCGATTATAGCCATTCAGGGTAAGATTTGTTTTCTGGTTGTACTGGTGTGCGCCACTCTTCTATATCTTCAAATCAAGTTGTTAGCACCTCAATTGTATTCATAAGTATTTTGGGAATATCTGGAAGAGTTGGGACCTGTATTGATAAAGCAGTTGGAGCATGAACTGGCACGACAACTGGAAAAACAACTAGTGGTGCCACTGTTGGTATTTATCATGGATAGGCCATAAAAACAAGAATATAAGGATATGTCTTATCCTATTCTAGATGAGTTCCCAATGGAGGGAATTCGTTATCCACATATGTATTTGTAAAAACCCATCTTTTTTGAGGAGTTCCTATAGGATGTGCATATTTTGGATCTTCTTGTGGAGCATGTCTTGATGGAATGCTGCTTCGGAGTAACACTACATTGATTATTTTTTCAAATCCTTCTTCTCTTCCTATTGATGGGAAATTTTTTTCAAGTGAATTATATTTAATTCACTTGTGGAAATGTGAGGCATGGTCTAAAATTTACCTTTACCCTTGTTAGATTCCTTTTGAAGCTGTGGGAGTTTGTTACTTAAGGGAATATCAAGATTATGGCTAAGCCTTTGATTTTGGGTATGAACACATCCTTCATTTTCATTGGTGTGTACCTTATTATTAATAAGAACATCATCCCCTGATTAAGGTAAACTAGACTCATTTTCTAAATGATCTTCCACAATGGAATTAATGAAATTCTTCGACGCATAATACATTGATGACATTATGTCTGTATCTCTGTAAGACCGTTTCCTTTTTATGTGCCCTCCACGAGACTTTGTTCTCTGATATGCTGATTTCATAGGGATTTTTTGATGGATAGTAATCTGAAGGAAATCCATGGATAGTTCAGTTTTGCATTCATTTTGGGTTTATTCCCTAATCATGAGAAATATGACATCCACTAAGGAGGGGATTTGGGATGTGAAAAAATTACCATCCTTGTAGGTTGGGGCTATTCATGTTCTTCTTCATCAAACATTCAATATCTGTTTGTTGAATTAGATGGATGAGTTAAAAGGCCCCCAACCCTGTGGTCTGGGGTGGTTCTTGAAATTTTATGGATGATATTATCAAAGCTACTCTTTTGATTTTTTTAATTATTCTCTGAACATTGGTTGGGTTCATTATTCAACAACCACTTAAATTGCATGTTTTGGAAGACCGTTGTTCAATTTCAGACATTTTCCCAATATGATAGATGACATCCTCTAAGGATAAGGCCTATATAATGTTCATAAATTCTTGATGAAAAATTATTTTTATAGTTTTCTCTCTTTGGGACAGAATTTTATGGAAACCGATCAAGGCATGTTCTTGGTGATCATTTCTTCAGTTATGAAAAAAATTTCATTGTTGTAGCTTGTATAGGGAAACAACATTGCATCAAACCACTTTCAATGGGTTTTTCTGATATTGAAGTGTAGTTAAATGAAATGATCTATGTGCATCTAATCCTATCATAGGAAAATGAAATTGGGTTTCTATAATCAATTATCTCAACTTCATTAATGCATTACGGCATGCACATTCAAAAGCTACTTTTTGATTCTCGAACATTGGATATCAGGAAACCTTGATAGATTCCAAGTCAATTTGGCAATGTAACCATTCAATTACCTTGATATTACTTTTATATTCATCATATGATAATACTTTTTATTTCAGACGAAGAAGTGTCTTCCATATTATGAGGCGGATATCATGAATGCAATCCTCTTCCATCAATTCTGGAATGTTGTATTGAGAAATTTCCAAAGGTGAAAACATGACTTGTATTTCACCCTTGGACTGTTCTTTTATCATATTCAACATATCCTACTCATATTTTTCTAGAGCTTTCTCAACATGTTCTGACAAAATTTGACACTTCTCAATTGTTTTAACACCACAAATATGATCATTTGTTTTTTCCTCTACTAAATTAGAAGGAAAATGACCCACGTGAGGTTCAGAGAATGACCGTATACTTGGGATATCTTTTGGTTGAGAATGTATTTCACCTGTTAGTAACAATTAATCATACATCATTAGAGTTATGATGTAAAGTTCCTCAAGATGAGAGGGATTTCTCATCACTGCTTTATCAATTTGAGAATTATCTTGACAATGGAAAACACTGATGTGGAGAGAACCTTCACAGTGAATGCCATCATGGGGAGGACCACCATGGTGGATTATAGTAAGGGATAAATCCTCTTTATCCATGTCCTTCTAGCCGTAGGGAGGAAAGTCGCAACATTCTTCCAGAGATGAATTCCCATGATTGACTGAATTTTCATGAAGTATGATTTCATGAAGAATTTATGATGGGGATCTTCATAATTGAAAATACTACTCCCATAATTTTGTAATGGAATGGTATGATCTTGAGTTGCACGAAATTAATATTTTAGGGAATTAAGAACTCAAGCATTAATATGATCAAGATCGTAGATTGAATCTTGATTTTCCACCTGTGCATGGATATAATTCTTCTTATATGCTCCCTTACACATAATTGGGGAAACATTCTTGATTAAGTGGTTATCTTGGGAAGAATTATGTGCTTACCTTTGAGTGTTCATTAGAATATATTGATTGTATCCAATTAAAGAGGGTGTATGTTCCAGATCTGGTTGATTTTATGTTATGGGAGAGTATTCCTCATAACCCTCCTACACTAGAACAAAATTATGTATCTACTATAGGATGGATTGCTGACGATCCATCTCAGGTGTCGGTACAAAATTTTGTGTCCATCCTTATGGTACTATTGATGTTGACATTATGATGTTCTAGAAAGCTTCCAGAACATAGGCAGGAATTTGTGTCTTCCCTTTCATTATTGCTAAAATGTGTTTGGTGACATCAGTGTATAAAATGGGAATATATGTCAATTATATATTTGGAGTAGGTTTATATACCAACTATTATCCTCCCATTCTTGTCAATGGATAATGAAATTACTCGTTTATTGGGGTATATAATTGAGTCTTCCCCATGTTTGTGATAAAGGATTTATGAATGAATTCTTTGGGTTCTTGAGAACAAGACTATTGGCATTGTTGATGGATGATGGAAGGTGTATGTGCATGTTGGATATTTTCCACCAATAATGGTCGAAAAAATTCCTTCTATACTAATAGATGAGACTGCTGGCAGGATTAGTTAGTATAGGTTAGTGTATGTTCCTTCTCACAAGTTGTGACCATATCTGACGAGCTTTCTGCCTTGAATACATCCAGACGAGTCTTTTGACTGGCTAATAGTTTGTAAAAATGTGTATGTTCCTGCTTACATTACTCCATTATATTTTAATAGATGTATTTGTTGGGCGCCTTCAGATGAGTCTACCAGCTGAAAAAAATAATGCAGATTGGTGTTTGTGCCCATCCATTGTTTTCCACAATGTTGGGTTAGACATCTCTAGATGGGGAAAGGTATGAAAATGCTCCTTGTTGGATGGTTATTCTTCTCAGTGGTTCAGGCATGCCTGAGTCTGAGGGACCTTTGCCGAATAACCAATGATAACACCCTCATCATGGTGATGGTTTTCTACTGCGTGATGTTGGCAGAGGTGATTGTTGGAAACATTCCTCAAAATAAATAAATTTGTATTTGAGAAAAGGAAATAGGTGGCCTCTTGGTCAACCTCCCTATAATAGGGGCTGGATTGGTGATTTCATTCTGGGGATAAAATCCCAAAATAGTTAAAGATTGTGGTTGGAATTTTCTACTTCTGAACCACCAGTCACCATTGATATGATGATTGATGGTTATTCTTGATTTAGAGGGCTTGCCAGGAAGACTCTATGTTCGGGATGGTACCGTGTTGATAGTACTCTCAGACCAATGCATTGGAGACCCAACATTCAAGACGCTGGGTTGGTGATGATGTCTTTTGAGTGAGTGAGGATCCAACATGTGCAGTAGCTGGGGAATTCATGGGTTCAAACATGAAGGGAGATATTTAGAAAGAAGGGAGTTCTGATATAATTTTACAAATAGAAGAAATGATATCTATTAAAGAGAAATCTTTTAGATAAACACATGTGTGATTGATTCCCTTATATGTCCCTACTTTATGAATTGACAGGGGCCTGATAGGTCGGTAACATTATCAACATGGTTATGCATTCATGTCGAGTTCCACATTTTTTTGTTTCTCCTGGAATGTGTGTACTAGTAAAGAAGCACTACGTATGTACAATTTCTAATAGAATTAATTATGGAATCAGAAACATTCAATGGTTCTATATCCAAAAGGACCTTCTTTCTAATGGAAGATGTTTGATAGGTTTGGTCCTACGATACGTAAGAGATCAAATTGGTCGATATAATGGGAAGTTGGGCTCATCACATGATTTTGGGATAATTATTGCCTACTCTAGCACTCTCTTATATATTTAACAAAATTTCATGAATAATTGTTAATTTAGCATGTATAATGTTGATTTCCCATGAAATTTACAATCAATTATTAGAATTTATGGAATTTATAAACATCCGTACATATTCAATGTTCTTCATTAATGGAGATTTTTTTATGTATTTGAGGTTATCCATCAATAGTATCCTATTATATACCTTTTAGAGATCATTTAGTCAATGTTATGATTATTCTAGTTTTTAAGACACTCAGTGGGGCAGTCAAGAGTTTAGGGTCATCCAGGTAGACAAAAGTTGTTTTGATGTGAGGATCATACCGATAAATGGGCTACCTAAGTATCATTGTTAAAGGAATCAAAACCCTTGTAGTTTAGTAATGCTTAATTGGATACATCATAACTTTTATGGACATCCGATAGGGACATAACCGTACAGTTTAATGTAATGTGGTGAGGAAATCTAAGTAGAAGATTCTGAGTCCAACATTGATGAGGGACTTATTCTGAAGAAGCGTAAGGAATATGGAAATGATCTGATTTTACAAGTTGTATTAGACCCTGTTTTGGATTATAGACTAGGAAGAATATGTTTTATTTGGTGTATTTAATTTTAACCTTAGGATGGCCTCCTACATTTCCCACTCATATGGGAATCAATTCCCACATAATTCTGTAAGTCTCACCGGGGTGTATAACCCTTTGAGTGAAATAGGTTGGGGTTTACTCCAAAATAGGATGCCCTTGTAACAAGGTCCACGAGAAATGTACTAACTCACAGATATTTAGGGGGATTAATTTGAGTCTTACTTCTATGGAGGATGCTTAGATTAAATGAATTAGGTTTGGATTCTTTAAGAGGATATCCGTTGATCTTGGGCCCTAGGTGAATAATCACTTCATATCCAAATTATGGTGGTAAAAATAGTTCTCATATTTCAAGATATGAGGTGGATTTTGTGGATGTTATAGTAATCACAAATCTCTATAACCACATGAGTCATAATAAGTGTGAGAAAAAAGAGGACGTGTGAGATTCAACAAACCAAAAACTCTAGCCTCTGCTGATGGAAGAGGTCAGGCCTACAGTGAAAGAATCCATGGCTATAGTGGGTGAGGGAACAAATAACTTATACCACATATGTGAAATTAATGTGATGGTCATTGGGTCCTTCACAATTAAGATTCTTTTGGTGGTTCCTAGTAGATGAGGGAGAAATTTCTTATAGACCCTCATTCTCCCTATTGGGAATAGGAGGCTGTGGATCATAGAGATAAAAAGGGGAGGACATGGTCTCATCCCCAGAATCCAAGACTAGAAAATTTCAAACACAATCCCTAGGGTAAGGGTCCATGTGACTGTAGATATACAAAACTAGAATAATCCCAATGATCATGACTCCCATAGAAGATTAATATGGGTAACCTATGACTGTAGATATACGAACCCAAATGGGAGACACATTGATGTTCCTTTCTTAATGGTTTGATAAGTCAGTGGGATTTTTTGGAGGATTCAACTTAGTATCTTTTAGATAAGGGATACAAGGAAGGAGATACCCTACCATGAGTGGATTTGAAGAGGGTTTACAAGGTGATATGTTTGGGTCCTTGGCGTAGTTATGACGCATAACTCTACCATTTATGTATGTCACAGAGGTGTTCTGTGATGTCTTCACAGTGACTGATAAATTCTTAACATAGGATAAATAATCCTATGAAAGCATAAAAATGACCACCAAGAAGACAAAACATGGGTGATATTTAAATCTAAACACCCTAGGTCTCCTTTGGTGTATATGGATGAGTCTCGCATAGGTCCTTAATGAATAAGACTTTCATAGGCAATTTATTCTTTATGAATGAAGGGTCATTGATTAGATGTTTTGTGTTTCATACTCTGATAGTATTTATTACATTATTATACAATATAATTCTCTCTTATATCATATTTTAGATCTATAACTGAGAATATTTGCGGGATCTGTGAAAAATAGCTATGTAATGGGAGCTTAAATATTTCTTCTAACTTTTATTAGTGCTCAAATGGGGAGCCCAAGGGTCCTATTTGTAGGAATGGTGGGGGATGGTCAAAAGGAGTTTATTGGCATTGGTTAGCTGAATAGATCTTAATCATATATCCTCTACATAAGGTACAATAATTATGTTGTCGTGTAGTTCCTCTATATAGATCTATAATGTAGAGGCTATAAAAATCATAGTGTTGTGTAGTTCTTCTGCGTAGCTCAACAACATGGGGGTTGCACACTAGGATGTATGATAGGAATGTGTACTAGTTTTTTGGATAAAGAGGTGTGATGTGTAGGTCCTTGTTGTAGGTATCCCATAAAGGTCCCTTAAACTATATTTCTTCAACTTCCATTAGATACTATTTGATACTTTTAAATATACAAATCACTTATTCATAATCAGTTTTCCTTCCAAAGGAGTGTCAAAAATTTTCTTATGGTAAACCCACCTTGGAAATAGTGTTAATAAAATATTTTCTTAATAAAAAGTTATGTTAAATGAATAGGTTACCACAAAACTATCCATTTTAATAGGATAACATTGGTGAGAAGTAAAAATATGTACATTTAAAAATAATCTAACTATCATATTCAGATGGTGAGTGATAGAGGATAAGGTTATTAGAAGCTTAATCATCACAAAACCTTTAATCTGGTGATTGGTCAAAAGACCACTGATCTCTTAGTATGTATAATTAACAGATAACATTTTGGTTTCAATATTCCTTCCCTAAAGTTGATAAATTTAAATAATTTAAATAAATATGTTAACTTGATACAACTCTATAAACAAAATCTTAACAACCAGTTCTTCCTTTAACTACTCAAACATTATTTTATGGAACAAGTTGTATCGTAGGGTTAAATAGTCTCAAAAACCTTTTCCAAATATCATATTCACCATTTAATAAATGGTTATCTTTACCAACATATCATGATCAAAGAATTTAGAAATAATGTCACCTAATTTCAATATTGAACTTAATAAACAACATAAAGTGGCTTTTAACCATCACATAGAAACATGGGAGTACATTTTACTTGTATACTATTGAGGGATGGTAATAACATGAATTAAGATAAGGATTGGTCGAATACAATCGTTCTTCCTTATTCTTTATTTTAAAAACATGAATTTGGATATAACCATTATGTTCAAAATATTGTTGGCTCTACCAAATTTATTTATAGTACATTATTTAGATCCAAGATAGTAATTACTATCCAAGTTACATTATCCAAATCAATCATCTTGTTATTCTGAAATTGATATCTTAGTATTAGAAACATGTTAAGGGCAGTCTTTCCCTCGACCATATTTTTTTCCAAAAGATAATAATTCTACTGAGTCATTTTCCTTGGTACAATTAAATATACAACCTCAAATCCATAATGAAATTGTACTGTAGTAAAATCCTTATATATCTCATAATTATCATAATAAGAATGTCCTAACATAGTTCTTGAATCCATGAAACCAAATACATTAACTATTCTAATTTGACCATAGTAACAACAAAAGATTAAACCTGATCCCTTTACTTTTTTTGAGATATATTTCCTTAATGCTTGGTATATTCACTTGAATATTCCCCTGTATCCATATAGTTATATTAATGAATATTGTGAAATTATTTCCTTCTCTTGAAATTATGGCCATGGTGGCATTTTTCTCCACACTTGAATAGAAATAGTTTTCCTCTTAAGAATATAAAAAGGTGTTTCATTCCCCAATTATCACATCTGGGAAAATAATTCTTTCTTCTCTTCCAATTATCTATCTTTTTCTCAGTTATCTTATTCTTATCTTACATCATTCTGAATCCATTATATCAGGAAATATCCTTCTCTTATTTATTAGGATGTGATACTATATTCTCATATGATGAGAATGTTTTAGAGACTATTTCCCTTCAGAAGACTAGCCAAAACCCATCAATGAAATGAATGTTCTAACTCTTTAGATTATGTGCATTGACACATTTCCCATTCCATTCAGTAGGAACAAATTCTAAATAATTTTTACACTATAATAAATCAGAACATTATGAAACATAGTGTATAATCCTAATAATAGTTAAATAATTCACATAAATTGAAAAATTCATGCACCTCTAATTTCAAAATCATAAACATGGTTTCATTGAGGACGTGTTTAATTTTAAATCCTTCATAGTGGTTTTTAAAGCACATGTGAATTATCATAAGTTTATCCCCTGGGAGTGTCAAACTTGGTGCGCAGTATGGCCCATTGTTGTGTACCATGTTACCATGATTCAGTCATGAGACACCTTGTTAGAGTTGTTACCCCCGATACATGTGTTCCAGAACCACAATCACATGTATTATCCAAACATGGATGTATTTCTATGAATAATCGCATAATCTATACCTTACCAATATTCATGGAAATTCTCTTATACTTATCCTCAAATTCAATCTCAGGGTTAGGTTCCCTAATTTTAGTTTTCTAAATCTTTTTTCCAAGGTTTCTTCTAATCTAACATTCATACCAAATGTAACACCCCAGCCCCAGAATTCCTGATTCAGTGCATTATTTTATTTCATTTTCATTATTATAATGAATAAGATCTAAAACGACCAATCAGTTTAGCAGTCTTGGAAGAATAAATTACATTCCTGATACCCATAATACATTTTGGAAATGAAATTAATACATGATACATAATAAAATTAAATAAAATGAATCCTTGAAAGCTTATTCAAAATTTCCTTCTTCATAACCTATAGAAAGGAAACATAAAAAAGATGTGATATCAGATGCTAAATAGGGGTATGGAATACAATAGATGTTGTAAAAAACATAAACACTGTGAATGGTGATTAACTAATAACACATGCCTTTAAAATATACTTGATTATAATATGGATAGAACAAAATATGATTAAATAATTAAATAATAAAACATAACCATTGATATTATTCTAGTTGAATAATCACATGGAATATCAATTACTAGTTTCATAATGAGGGATTGCATTATTTAAAACATCATAAACCTGTCATTGAGGTCTCTACTAAGACTTTTGAAAATACTAGGGTATGGCCTCGACCAATAACAAATTTTGTTTTGTCTCATGAGAAAAACCGATGCATCGAGGGGATATAAGAGGTCCCACCTATCACTTACTAACTTCGATATATTCTAAATATAGAAAATTTGATTCATAGACAACATAAATATTCTTATTAAGATCTAGCATACAAAAGTTGAATACTTTGACTATAACCCAAGAATAGTATCAAATTACTACATCTACAGTAAAACTAATCATTAAACCTACAAAAAAATATTGTAGATGATATCAATAAATATAAACCCTTTTAAATTATAATATTAAATAAGGATCTTGATATAGATAAATATTCTTCTAAATGATACAATTGAAAATTTCATGAGGAAATATTATTTAAAATTCCAAAGTGTCCCATACCACATTGAATCATTCAAATCATAATACCATGGAATATCATGGAAATAAGGAGACTCTTGATATGATATATCAAATGGTAATGTGTACACCATATACAAGGAATAATGTTTGATCAATTAATATATCTCATACAAGTAAAAGTGATACCAAAAAATCCTGTTTTCTTTGAGAAGAAGAGTTCTTTTGGAAAAACATTTGTATTTGAAATAAAGTAAAATTTTAAATATATATATCCTATAAATGAAAATTTATGGAAATTTAAATTATATTTTAGGAATAAATTAAGTCCCTATAAAGTGAAATTGTTTTAAAAATTGTTTTTAAGATGCTTTAGAAAAAAACATTAGTGTGGTATAAGGAAAATATTAATGTGATTTTAAAGATGAAATGATTTTTTTTTCATAGAACCAGAAATGACCTAATATAATTTTTCATAGTAAATTTTTTTATTTTAGAATAATAATTATATATTCAAATATACTACAAATTTTACTGGAAAATGGTTAAGAATTCGAGAAGTACCTTTGAATCAGGCTTGTTTATCAGGAAGAATTGAGAATAGAACCATGTTAAAACATGTGTATACCAATCAAAGAAGGATGATATGATCTGGATATATGGATTTGATATAAGTACACTATATTTATAAGAAATATAAAGAAAATACGCATTACATTTTAGTAATGGTAGTGAAAGAGTATCCCAAAGGAAAAAATTGGGGTTCGGGTAGAATCCTTAACTAGTTTAATCTATCGAATCATTTCACCCAAAATCATTAAAAATACAATTATGCACTAAATAACATGAAAATAAATATATTCATGATATGTTACATAAATGGGAATAATACATACACCATACACAAGTAATAGTGGTGAGTAGGGAATATCTCCTAAAATGGAAGTGAGATGATAAAAACCTTCCCTTATTTTTATATGTGTTATGCACAAGACCGTAAGGTGATGAAATATTAAATTAGACTCATTACTAATTAATATTAGAAACCTGTTATACATGTATTTAGTTTAATATAAATGTATTAAGTTCATTTTTTTCATTTTAATTGAGTTTTAATATACTATTTTTTAACTCTGGAGCATTCATTTCCTTATTTTTCACAATCGTTATACTTGTATATGAGTATGGAAGTTCATGTGGAATGGGGATAATTAAAATGAATTGAATTTATATAATATTAATTAACAAAAATAATTTTAATTGGTATTATGTATTGTTTTTTCATACATGGGGATATATCATTAGATAACATATTAATGATAATCATTTAGCTTAAATTTAGTGATTTTCGATCAAAATGAACTAGTTTTGTTATATAATTTAATATCAAGTATATGAAATAGCTCCAGAAACATAGATAAGACATATTTCTTAAAATATTTCAGCCTTAAAAATTGTTTCATGACTATACTTGAAGGATAAATTGATGAACCAATGTTCATCATCTATGAATGTTGTAATTCGGTACCTCCCAGGCGATGATTTCGATTTTTTTAAAAAGAGGGGTAGTATGGATATTGATGATGGTTATACCATTAAACAGATATAATTAATGTATATAAATGATAACAGATTTATAATGATCATTTTGATAGAGGAAGTATGAATATAATAATAAAATAAAGAACTTCAAAAGAAAAATAAAAGCAAAAGGAGAAGGATTTTACCTCTTTAATACTCATCCTTGAGAATATCTTTAAGGTGATTGATTTTGGTCTTTTGATGAGTAAAATATCTTATTGAAATGGGGGAGGATTTTGGTAAGAGTATTCGGTATAAATTTGAAGAGGAAAAAATCATGGAAGTTCTGAGTAGAAGAGGGAGTGAGGGGTGGCTTATATAGTGGAGATGAGGTGTAATTTCTCATTATTTTGTTAATTATATATTGGAGGATAGGTGTATAATTTCTCATTATTTTAGAATCCCCTGTGTTTGGAATGTGGGGAAAGACTGTCCCTTTTGGAGAATTGATTTCTCTGAATCATATACGGTGAAGTCAGGGTACATGTTTTCTCTCGATACTCAAATCAAGAAATGGGGAGGTATTTGGAAAACCTTTTGGCATCTTAAGGTCCCCCCAAAAATCCGTTTTTTTTTTGGTGGCAGGTTTGGACAGGTATTTTTTCCACCATGGACATCCTCTCCTTCTGAAATGTCACGAATGACAACAAATGTCCCATCTTCTCGGGTGTTCTTGAATCTTCTCTGAATGCGATCACCCAGTGCCCATGGGTGGAAGAAATCTAGACATTTTGGGACTCTAATGTAGATCTTTTACTCGATACGGCACTAGACCTTCCGACACTGCTGATGTTGTGGTCAACTTCTTTCACTACGAACAAAGTTTCTTCATTATGAATCGTGGAATGGATCGTCTTGGTACGACGCGATGACATCATCTTTAACCACACTACAAAGCCCCCCATGATCTGGATTTAACGGGCTACATCCGAGATTGAGGAGTGGAATCAAGACACTAACTGTCATAGGCTCTCTGGAACTCACATAGTTGCTTCAATACGGTACCCTCCCCCAGAAGGGATCCTCAAGATTAATGTTGATGCATCTCTCTCCATGGATGGAATTATCAGAATTGGACTTGTGGCATGGGATATTCAGGGTCAAATCACTAATGACAAACATGAATCAAACCATGCTCTCTGGGAGCTCATTTTTGTTGAAGCCTTCATTGTCCTTGCCGGGATGATGTTCGCAAAAGATCATGGATGGGATGATTTTTAAATTGAATCTGATTGCCTAACCATCATCAGCGCTATCAGGCTTAATGATGGCGGCCTTCATTCTTTTGGCCCCATTATCAAGAACATCCAGTCTCTCAATAAAAGCTTCACAACCTCATACTTCTCCTTCATTAAAAGGAACAAAAATGAATCATTGCATCACCTTGCATCATTCATCACGTCTGGCATGAATCATATCCAGCTTGATCACATCCCTTCCTGGTTGCATGACTTTGTAACTACTGATCTTCGTGATTAATATATCATCTTCCTTTTTTTAAAAAAGTTACTATTCAACATAAACATTAAATTTCTCCTATAAGACTCTAAATACCTTAATATTCACAACAGTTTATGCCTATTTTTCCAAAATCATTTCACAAAAGCCGCCAAATTATGTTTAATGGTAATCCCACAATTGTGGTAAGAAGGTAGGTAAAAAACATTCAACAGTTCAATATGTTTTTATATATAATTTTAATATATAAGAATAATTCAAATGATCTACATTGGATTATTATATGTATAATTTATATATTGTGACCTTTATAATCAATTTTGAGTTATAATAATTATTCAAACTAAAAAATAGTTTTTTAACTACAATTTAGTAATTTTCACCATTCATAAAAAAATAAAACTTCTCAGAAAAATACAAAAAATTCACCCTAAATTAATTTTGACATTACTTGTTCAAAAAAGATATATATTTTACCCAAAAAAATATATTTTTCAATAAATATGTTTCATTTATAGGAAACCATTGATACTAAAATTTAATATTAGTTATTACTATTCATATTACTGTGTTTAACAACTCGGTTTTAACAATCTTTTTTAAATAATTATAAAAAAATTTGTTTCGTAGAGAATGTGTGTTTAATGGATTGAATTATATATTAAATTTATTTGTAAATCCTTGGGGTTTTTTATAAATACATAAAATAGATATATACTTTTTAGACCCATCCATCACTAAATAATTCTAACGTATCCATCACATGATGTAATGAATAATAAAACAATTTACAATCATTATTCTAAATTAATCACTAAATATCTATAATCAAGTAATAAATATACATAATATAAATTTTTTAAAAGTCACATATGGGATAACTTTATCAGTAAGAAACCTTCAAAATAACAACATATATAATAATGGGTATGTGACAAAGTCAATACTAAAAAAAATTAAATTAATGTTAATAATATAGACTATATCCATGAAATTAAAGGAAATTGATTTGAAAGAGGAATATAATTTCAAGAGAGATATGAGGAGTAATAGAGAACATAATCATGACAATGATAATGAATGGGAAACCCCAACTAGAAAAAAAATATGAACTATAAATTTAAAAAGTTAAAATGATTACTATCAATTCCCCATAAATATAAGTAAACCATTTTGGTCAACTCCAAAAAACATTTGAACATTCATAATTTTCACATAAATTAACTAAATCATGGGAATGAAAAGGGTTTCATGAATAATTATTTAAAATATTATTAGAAGACATCCATAGAATGATTTCATATGGTATCGATATAGAATATCCCTAGTAAATTATAATGCACATTAAAGGATGTTGAAGTAATATAAAAAACATTATAAAATAAGTTGAAAGTCAGTGTAAAAAGTTATCCATTAAAATTTAAAAACATTTATTTATAGAAAAAAATTTGATTTTGAAAACGTGGTAAAAACTATTTACTTTTGTAAATTCATGAAAACAAAGAAGATATAGAGACCCAAACATGACGTACATATACATAACATTACTTTTGAGGAATACTTAATACATGACAGAAGAAGACTCCCAAAGACCGTATTAGTTTAGTGTCTTTGGAAACTCGGAACTAATCAGGGTGAAAGATCTTCAACATCTCCCATAAATATCTTCCACTTTTGTTTTCTTACCAAAAACCTTTATTTATATCCTGGGGAAAAGAAAAAATAAAAATAGTGAGCTCAAATTCTCCGTAAGGATAAACATGGAGAACATAAAAACAATCCATAAACATTTGAATATAAAAACATGAATATAAAACATCAGAATCTTGAGCAATGACATAAATCATGGCATTACATAAGACATAGATCATAAAAGAACATTAGTAATGATAAAATAGCATGGGAATAAAACATGTAATTGTAGAAAACCATTAAGAACGTGTTTTAATTTCTATAGTAGGCAAGACATTTTTTCCAAGACCATCATATTGGACAAAATCCATTACTGAACTGGGTTTACTATCCATTCTAGTCCTGTATTACTAAACCTAAATCACTTTCCGTTCCAGCCATGTCTGTCTCATGAGATATAAATCATTACCCAATGCATTATAGGGAAATATAGATCCCACCCATCTCATAATTAAATCATTCTTACTTGTTCATGAAAATTAACATACATCATTCATCATAAACCAAAGAATAAAATGGGTTACATAAACATCATCCCATCATAACAGAAACCATATAAAACAAATGCATATCATTTAATCATAAGAAAAATCCGAATATGTAAATAATAGTTAAATTATAATTGATACATAATAATACTAAATAATTTCATCTTATATGGAAAATAGTTTTGACAAAACACTTGAAATTAATTCAAGATGAAAATACCCTTTCTTCTTCAAAATCATTTTCTTTTCACAAAATACAACTCAATTTTAAAAGAAAATGATTTTTTTGAAAATAATCATGAAATCTTGTAGAGTAATCTTCATGAAAATTAGGCATTACAAATCCATAAAAATCCGTTCATGATGAATAATTTAAAAAAACATTCTCCTCATACTTTTTCCGGAAGAGTCAAAATGTTCCTTGTGTGGTAAAAAAAGTATTATTGCTTCCATAACATAATTTAAAAGTCAAATAGGGTTAAAATGACTTTAGTTATACATTTTAGAATATTAAACACTTTATGAAAAATAGTTTTATTGTCATGGATGAAAAATATAACACCTGTAAATACTTATGTATAAGAAATCTCGAATAATAATGAGATTGCAAAATTATCTTTTACCTTAAGTCCAATTTCTTCTATATGTGTCCGAGAATCCTGTATAGTGGGTTTAAAAATATTACTAACTTTCAACAACAACCATAATAATATTTATTATATCATATATGATTCACTTATGACATTATATTACCCGTTCATTTGTCAATTCCATGTTAAAGCAGCATTTTGGGTAAAATCGTTTCATTTATCATCTGTGTTTTGACTTGTAATTATTCATATGATTACATAGATCATGATTACTTACATATAAAATTTAAAACATGATTTATATATAATATATATTCATAATATACATATATAAAATATATCGATAAATGGAAAGAAATACACTGTTCATGGAGACGGTTGGTCGTACGTACGCATGAACGCTGTTTTCGTTTCATTATTAAATTTAATGGTTTTATGTAAATAAAATTTTAAAAAATCCAGTATCATTAATATGTAATATATTTCATGATTATTTATTTTATATACTTTATAATCGTTCTATAATGGTTAACTTGGAAAATGAATCTCATCGCGTCGTGGAGACGGTAATCCGTACCTACGCACGAGCGATGATATCGTTCCCATAATTATTGAATGGAATTATAGTGGATGATATAATATCTCAGAATTAGTATCATGTTAGAATAACCATATATAGTTATTATTTTCACCATTATACCCATCCAAATATGGTGGTGGTGGAAAAACACATTACACCATGGTGTGCAGACGATATTCCGTATGTACGCACGCGTGGTGATTTTGTTTTCCGTAGGATTGATAGAAGGTTAAATAGGTTTGGTTCATATTTATAATAACATATAATTATATGAGTGAAACTAAATTTATTACATTATTATGAAACAACAAAATAAGAGGATGTAGAATAAGAAATGATCTTGAATGAATCGTTAAGGATATTACCTCTTCTTCGACGCGCCTCTTCTAAACCTCTTCTTAGAGCACTAAAGATAGTCTTTGATGAAAACCAAGACCTCGAGTATGTTCCTAGAAAAGTGGATAATTGAAAGGGTCTGGGTGTGGGTGAGCTTGAAGGCACAATGTGGTGTGAGGAGGAGAGGGAGGAGGTGTCATTTTATAAGAGAGGATAAGGGCACTTTTGGAAACTTCTAAAATATTAATTTATAATAAACTCAAACTCCACATGAAAACCTCCAAAAATGACACACATACAAAGACGAGATGATATATGGTTGTAATATCATCAAACAATAAGATTTATCCATGTTGGTAATTTATTTTAAACCTTATGAACTTGATTTATCCTTATTTAATCTATTTAATTTTATTTGTGGTAATACTATTCTAAATTTTAAATTGTAATAAATAATTACTTATGTGTTGTGAATTTTCCATAAATGGATACTTTATGAAATTTTAGACCATATAAATTTCAATTTATAATTTTTAAATATTTTTTGATTTTTAATAAAATTTATAATATGTTATTTTTATAAAATAACAATAGTGTCAATTTTGACACTATTCATTTATTTGAATTTAAATAAAATACACACAGAGGATATATGCGAACCAAAATATTAAATAGACTCTTAACATGTCATATTCATCTAGAAAAGTTGTGGAGAACATTTATTAGTTCATATAATAATTATTTTAATATTTTTAAAACCATTTATTTGATATTTTAATCAATAAAATAATTTCTACATCACTATTGTGTCTACATTAATGATAATTATTTAATCCCTTAAATTTTTTAATACATTATCATGATGTAGATAATTTTATTAGATTTCTAGATACTATTTATATTCAAAGTCTTATGTGGTTTATCACTAAATTAAAATTATTACTCTTATAAGATATAAGAGAGTGACATGTTGTCACTTTCATTGGTTTTAATAATGATTATATCATTTTCATAGTCAAAAGTCCATGAAATGAATCTATTCGGACCCTTAAATGATATGGGTCATCTTTTATTCATCAAATTGAATTTTGGCAGGTCTTAGGGTAATTTTATAATCTTTTTTTACCATTTATTACCAGATTTACCTTTAACTGTATTAAATAAAAATTATCATAGTTACTATTCATAATATCAAAAAAAAAGTAACCTATTATCATAATTTGGACTCACTGAATCAAAATATAGAATCCATATTTGAAAATTAAGAACCTTGAAAATGCAGTAATTAATTTAAAATGAATCCCATTCTTAAGAAAATGGGTTTAATAAGTTAAAATATTATCAAAGATTGAAATCTTTTTACTTATTAATTCAAAGTAAAATTAATTCTAATGATGTAAATTATATTAAATGGTAAAAATATATTCTATTTAGATTTTAAAAAAATTAACTATTATAATTTAACCATATAAATTATCTCGATGAAAAAGTTGTTTTTAAGTAAAAATTTTCATGTTTTTACTATTCATCAAAATAATAACGCTTTCAGAAAAATATCAAGACATTATCCAATGTAAATTTTTATATCTTGATTCAAAATAAGAAGTTTATTTTTTAAAATTGAACTTATAAACTTGTCAAAAATTATATTTAAAATGGATGCGCGGTCAAAAGGCGACAAAACTGCATTTTTTAAAAAAAACTTCTTTTATACGAAAAATTTATTTTGTTCTCATACCTCATTCTAGAAAATGTGTAAGATGAATTATAATTTTATAAAATTAAAAATAAGGTTAATATTATTCATAACGGCTAGTTCATAATAATAATATACAATAGATCATTGTTTAGTGAAACTCAGTATTGCGTACAACACACGCTATTGTGGAAGGTCGCTCTTGCGTGAAATGCAAGCCAAGTCAAGGTTTCATGTAGTAAAATATGCCTTTGGTGTTGAGTATAACATACTCAAAATGTAGTTCAGTTATACATTGATAAAAATCTATACATGGTGTTATGTAAAATTAATTTTATTCAAAAGAACTTAAAATATTGTGCATCACAAGCCATGAATTTTGTTGTGTATACTATAAGCTAATACGGTGTTTCTTACAGAACAATATAATCTTGGTGAAGCATACAAAAAAATACATCAATGAAATTAAGAATAATAATTCTCCTAAAATCTCGAGGTGTTACAATCTACCCCCCTTAAAATGAATTTCTCCCTCGAAATTCATCAGGGTTATAAATTGTTTTCCACATGAAAGTATCTTTCTTAGAAACCCACATTGTAAAAAGAATACAAAATCATCATTTTAAAAAGGAACATTAGAAACATAACATATACCCAAATTATCTCATCACTGGGTTTCCACATAGGATAATATATGTGAAAACATTGATATGGAATAGAAATATAACCATCATGTTTGAATGAAGAGTGGTAGGGAAAATGGCTATGAAAAAGACAACAATCACAAAGCCATAAATTTGTGATGATCTAATGAACCGTTTGATTCATCAGATATGAGGGCACTAGGAAAACATTTTTGGTATTCAATATCATTTCCCTAATGTTGAAGAATTTTTGAATTAAAATAATTATTTTCTTGATTTTGGTACAATCTCACTAGTGTTTTTGCCTTGAACAATTTCCACTTCATCTCTTAAAGAAATGAAGTTGAATTTTTCTTCCGTGAAGTTTTACTAGATCATGCGATAGAATGATAGGTCATTCCATCTGTCTCAAACATAAGGTTAGAAAAATATATATACATAACTCCATCTTATGGTGAGATTAATCTTATATGTTTCCAAAAAAATGTAATTATACCTCATATATCATACCTATTAATAAAATCAAACAAGTTTCTACTAACCAGAGACTTTCTTTAGGCTTGTGGTAGGCGATAAATGCCTATCGCATTTTGGTTTTGGGTTCGATTCCTGCAACCTTGTCTGAGGCGATGGGTTGTCTCCCAGCCTGCAGGTTGTCCTTTTTCTAAAAATACACTATTATAAAATTCCATAAATAATATATAAAAAAGGTTATATCCTTAAAGAATATTATCTTATGGACAACATAATCCATTTCAAATCTTTAGTCTTATTCAAAATACTTTTATAAATGATCATAGTATAAAGAAAATGATTACTAGAAATGTCATCAACCATGCATGTGAATACCATCATTTATCCCCCATAAATCATAAGATATATCTTCTTGGTCACATTCCAAACATTTGAATACATTAATCATATATTATATTTAAAAAATAAATACCCACTGAATATAAGTGAATACATGAATCCTATCAAAAGTTAACTCTTTCTACATACCAAAATCCCAAAAAATTTATATACTCAACCCGTGATATAACTTTTTCATATATCAATAACGCTCTCATTAGTACTTTCAATATTTTTATTTTCTCCTTATCCCTTCATTATGCATATATCATCTAATTTCAAAAAATATGTCAATCAGTTTTCATGGTTATTGGTACCATACAATTATTGAAAACCAATACATATATCTTCCAAAATTCCACGATACTATAAATGAGATTCCATGATACTATTTTGAAATCCCATTACATAAACACATAATCATTCCACAACATCATTCCCATACTCAACTTCACAAATAATGATCACATGTGACTTCCATTTGTCCTTTTCCTTAAGAGGTTTCTCACGTAGATCATCATTTAACCTTCAATTTGGGCATTGATTAGTGTAATTGCCCATTTCTTTGTACTTAAATCATTGAAGTGTTGCTGGAGCGTTATTTGTAGTCTTTTCTCTATTCACGTCAGTAGAAAACTTTTTACCATTAATTTGGCACTCATCGGCTCGATAAACTTCTTTTCCACATGTGAAACATTTTCTAGTACCTTTTATACATTCTCCACCATGCTTCTTTCCACACATTGAGTATAAAGAAACATTCACCTTCTTTTCACCACTATTCTAAGATTTATCCTTGAACTCCATCTTTCATTTTTTGTCAAAAAAATGAGATGGATATGTAACAAAAACATCCAGTTCTACCTTGGTAGCACACCACACAATTTCTATATATCTACTAAACTATATTATATCTAATTCCCTTCAAAAACTTGGTTTAAAGCCACTGAAGAATTAATCAACTTTACTTTTTTGTTAGATGATAAATCCAGATGCATACCTTGTAAGCATTGTAAAATTCTCCTCGTATATACCATCAAATTCATTATCCTTTTTCTTAAGCTCAAGGAACTCCTTTTCCATATTTTTTTGAAGAATACGAGCGTAGTACTTGTTGAAAAATAAGTTCTTGAACTCATCCCATTCCATGGATTCAATTCCATCTTGGGTCCTCATATTCTTAATCAGAGTCCACCACTATCTGCTTCACCATCTAAACGATAAATAGCTAGGATGAATTTTTCATGTTCCGATCATTTAAGTATGTAAAATATCTTTTCAATGGTATTGATCCATTGTTCAGCAACAAGTGAATCATAAGACCCAGTAAAAGAAGGTGGATGTTGCCTCGTGAAGGACTCAATAGAATATTGTTCTCTTATCTGCTAATTTGGATGTCTAGAATGATTCATATCTTGTGTAAGTATAGCAATAAGATTTTTAACTCCATGTCCCATGACATCTATTTGTTCAAGAGGTTCCCTTTTATAAGAGAGGAGAGGGGCACTTTTGGAAACCTCTAAAATATTAATTTATAAGAAACTCAAACCCCACTTAAAGACCTCCAAAAATGATTCAAATCTAAAGATTAAATGATATATGGTTGTAATATCATCAAAAAAATAAGATTTAGACATTTTGGTAATTTATTTTAAACCTTATCAACTTGATTTATCCTTATTTAATCTATTTAGTTTTATTTGGGGTAATAATATTCTACATTTTAAATTGTTGTAAATAATTACTTATGTGTTGTGAAATTTACACAATTGTATAATTTATGTCATTTTAGACCATATAAATTTCAATTTATAATTTTTAAATATTTTGTGATTTTTAAACAATTTTATAATATGTTATTTTTATAAAATAACAATAGTGTCAATTTTGAAAATATTTATTTATTTGAATTATAATAAAATCCACATTGAGGATATATTCGATAAAAAATATTTAATAGACTCATAACATGTCATATTCATCTAGAAAATTTTAAGAGAACATTAATTTGTTCATATAATATTTATTTTAATATTTTTAAAACCACTTATTTGAAATTTCAATCAATAAATTCATTTCTATATCAATATTGTGTCATTATTAATGATAATTTTTTAATCCCTAAAAATTATAAATAAATTCTAATTATTTATATAAATTTTTTATCTTTTTGGATACTATTTATATTCTATGTTTAATGTGGTTTATCCCTAAATAAAAATTATTAGACTTATAAGATATAAGAGAGTGTCATGTTGTCACTTTCTTTGGTGTTAATAATAATTATATTATTTTCATGGCCAGAAGTCCATGAAATGAATCTATTCTGACCCTTAAATGATATGTGTTGACTTTTTTTATCCAATAGAATTTTGTCATGTCTTAGGGTAATTTTATAATCTTATTTTTACCCTTAATTACCCGATTTACCTTTAACTATAATAAATAAAAATTACCATAGTTACTATTAATAATATAAAAAAGTAACCTAACATAATTTGTACCCAATTAATCCAAATATGGAATCCATTTTTCAAAATTCAAAACATAGAAGTTGTTGTAATTAATTTAATATTAATCCTATTGTTAATAAAACGGGTTTTAAAAGGTAAAACATTGTCAAAGATTGAAATGTTTTTACCTATGAATTCAAGGTAAAATTAATTCCAATGACATACATTATATTAAATTGTAAAAATATATTCTATTTATACTTTTAAAAAATTACTATTGTAATTTAATCATATAAATTATTTCAAAGAAAAAAGTTGTTTTTATGTAAACTTTTGCGTGTTTTTACTATTCATCAAAATAAGAACGTTGTCAAAAAATATCAAAACATTATCCAATGTAAATTTTTATATCTTTATTCAAAAGAAGATGTTTATTTTGTCAAATTGAACTTATAAAATTTTCAAAAATAAGATTTAAAATGGGTGTGCCAAAAAAGGCGGCAAAACTGCATTTTTTTGAAAAATAATTCTTTTATTCGAAAAATTGATTTCGTTCTCATACCTCATTCTAGAAAATGTGTATGATGAATTATAATTTTATAAAATTCAAAATTCGGTTAATAATATTCATAACATCTAGTTAATAATAATATTATAATAATATATTTTTGTTTAATGAAACTCAGTATTGCGTACAACACACGCTATTGAGGAAGGTCTCTCTTACGTGGAATGCAAGCCTAGTCGGAGTTCCATGTAGAGAAAGCTTCCTTCAGTGTTGTGTATAACATAATCAATTTATAGTTTAGTTATACATTGATTAAAATCTATACGTGGTGTTGTGTAAAATGAACTTTATTTGAAACTACTTTAAATTGTGTGCATCACAATCTAAGAATAGTGTTTCGTACACTACAAGCTAATACGGTGTTGCATATAATGAAAGCTAATCCTGGGGAAGCTTACAAAAAAAGCTATCAACGAAATTAAAAAGAATAATTCTCATAAAATCTTGGGCTATTTCAGAAGAAATATTAATTAATATAAATGGATAAATTTTTTGAAAAAATTTGTTAATGAAGAAAATATATAAAAAAATTCTTTTTTCAATTTTGTAAAAAAAAAATTGAATGCGTAGTGTTGAAATCATTGAAATTATAATTTTTAATACATTGAAAAGAAAGGAAAATATAATATAGAATTTCCTTAAGAAATAATTTAAGTATCGATAAGAAAATCTAAAAAATAATATAACGAATATGTATATGAATGAAAAATATTCTCTACTAAAAGAAGAAATATGGTCAACACCACTTATAGGAATACATTTAGATTAATTACAATTCTAAAGGATAAGAAATGTTGTGAATAAATTTGTATCCTATAAATAATCATAGTCTATGGGAATATATGGTGTTATAAAAAATATTAACATATAATTTCCCAAAATTGGAATATAGATTAAAATAATATTGATTTCAAAGTGAGATGAAAAAAGAATAAAATTCAACGATCATAACATTTCAGGTAGTAATCTACCATGAAACATATTCTGTGAAATAAATTAAATTCCATATAAAAAATGAAATACATGATAATACCATTATAGGTTATGTTCCAAAAATTCATAGAATATCATGGTTAATGAAAAAATTATATAACTCAATGGATGGAAACTAACATAAGAATCCCCTTACCGCAAGAACTATGTTTATTTATATTTCTTATTCCTCTTAGATAATAAAATTATATTAATTTCAGGATTCTATGTAATCTTTATTAGGTTTGGTTTTTGATTATTTTTTCATTTTAATACATTTATTATCATGTTTCATTGATTTAATAAATTGATATTATTCACATTAGTCATTTTGAGATCATTCAGTTTACAATATTCAAAATTGATATGGTATAATTAGAATGGTCATATTTCATTGTCAAATGCCTAAATAATCTTTGGAAGTGTCTAGCTATTTTTTTCTTGCAATCACCCTTAAACAATAAATAATCAAGATAATTAAAGTAAAATTATCTTTTATAAATTCCCAAGGATAATTTGGTATTATATTTTTAGATTATATTGTCATAACCAAATGAATATAAACTCTTATATTACAGAGTAGACTCTTCTAATCAATATCCATTTTTCAACAAAATGAATCAGCTTGTAGGAAACTTGATTTATTTCCATAACAATTCATTAAAACAATAAACATTAATTCTCATATTCCCTAACCAATCAATATACCGTGATAAAAAATTTAAAACATGGGATGAAAACAATAATATAATTAAGGTATATTGTAATTAAAATATAAATAATTAGTCCATGAATGAAAACCTTTTCATAGAGTTAAAACTTTTATACATAAAACATAATCTCTTTAGCATTAATTATGAAATCCTAAGTTACATATAAAACCATAGAAAGGATTCATAAATCATAAAAGTTATCTTTTTGAGTCATTTTCATATCACCCTCACATATAAATTAGTTTTCCCAACTACACAGGGATTAACCATCCAGGTTACACTTAAAATAACCATCACAGTACATTCCCATAATATCTTAGGAGAAATCGAACTAGGTAACTTTGTCCCTTTAACTAATGCATTGGTGAAATATAAAGGGTTTACCCAAACATAGTTTATCACAGAACCACCCATCATTATAACAATTACCAATCAACATAACATGATCATAACAAAAAAAATATTTCATAAAAGAAAAATTCTTTATGAAAATAAATTTTCCACTATGAAAAACTTCACATTATTAAGAAGTTACACACTTATAAATGAAAAAAAAATTATTTGAAAATAAACTTGTAAACATGCAATGGAAATATAAAATCACTAATAAATCATTAAATACTAAAAATATTCTTATTAAATATACATAAAAAATCATTTTGTTAATAAAATGAGTTGTAACATGAAAATACAATTTCTAAAAAGAAGGTCCCTTACCTTATATCTGAAAGAATTCTACACTTGTACTCAATATCCTGGATATTAAAATAATATTCATTAATTACTTAATTAAGAACCTTTTTCATATATATTTTATTTATTAGTATTTTTCAATTTCATTTATAGATATTTCTATGAGTTATAGTCCTCTAATTCATCATTTATGGTCGGTTCCCTAGAGTATAGTTATGGGGGTTCTTTTTCAAATGGAAGGAAACCCCTAATAGATGAATAAAATGGAATTAATATGTTTCCATAATTTTAAATGATATTATATATAGTTTTTTTATATATTATAGTTATTATTAATTAGATAAAGCATTGATGATAATTGTTTGTTTTTTTGGTGGTTTTTTTAACCATCACAAACAAGATTCATTGTATTTTATTATTATATCTATAAATTACATCCAAAACATTAAAAAATAAAAAATATAAATATTAAACTTTTATTTAATCATAATATTGGTTTTATGATTATAATTAATGGTTGTAAAGGAAAATTATTTATCAAAATCCATAAAGTTGTTGAATTGACATGTGACTGATGATGTTTTCATTTTTTAGAATAAAAAGAGAAGAGAGGTAGATTGATGATGGATATTACATTAGCACAATAAAAGTGTATTATATGTTTTATACTAGAGTTATAATTATATCTTGGATATGGTTTTTGAGTATAAGATTCAAATAAATTTAGAAAGAGATAATTTAATAGAGAAGGAATAGAGGATTTTTCCACTTGAGGGTAGTCTCATTGAGAACCTCTTTAAGGCACGTGGTTTTGATATTTTGGTGAGAAAAACAGATCTTGGACATGGGAAAGAGTATTTTTAATATAATTGAGAATAATTTAGATAATATAATTGTATTTAGAGGTGTGAGAAGATGGGATGGTGAGGGTGGTGTTTATATGTAGAGAAAATTGGTGTTTTCTGTACTTTATTCAATTTTTTGTTATTTTGGTGTATGACTATCAATAGTGTTGATTATTGTGGATATTTATAGTAACTAGTTCATGGGAGTTCAATCTAATGGGTATGTACCTCATTAATAAATCACCCATGACTCAATAATTCATTTATTTAATTATATCAAAAATTGCAAAATTTTACTATTCACCAAAAAATCTACTTTTTTATAAAAAACTCCAAAAATTCATGAAAAACATCTTTTGACATGTAAAATTAAACAATGGACCAAATTTTTTTGAATAAAAATTCTAAATATGATAAAATTAAATTTTAATTGAAATCATTATTTATTCAAAACATATGGATTTTAATATTATACCAGATTTTATGACCCTTCGAAAAAATAAATAGGGTATCATAAAATCCTCTTAAAATTAAAATAAACTAAAATATTAATTTATGAATCAATTTTATTTAAAATATATTTAATTTTAAATCATTATATTAAGGATTATATTATAAATAAATATTTACGTTTTACAAAAATAATAACACTTAATCTATCATTTCAAAAACATTTATTTAGTTATACCTTGATACAAATATATGATAATTTCTTTTAGAAGACACATAGATTTTATTAATACTTTTATAGTTTAAGTTACTATTTTATTAGTATATATTCTTTAATTTATTTAAATACGCCTTATTTCATTTTACATTTTTAATGATTTTTAATATTTTATGCTAGAATGAAAAAAATTATTATATAAGTACATGTATTGTTATATCCCCCCTTGAAAATTTCATCCTTGAAATTTCATTGACATATTAGACATGTTAGGATATGTTTACCTCATATAATTTTTTATTTCCAATGTTTCTTCATCAACCATGTGGTTTCTTCAAAAATACCTAACATATATAATTATATTGTTCCAAAAAACATGCTATTTATGGCGAAAAATCTGTACAGGTTTCTCCTCATAAGAAAAATTCTATTCCAAATGAACTACATAAGGTCCCAAAACATGATATGAATATAGAATATGACTTCATATCATCGAAACATGAAAAATATTATGTACCTAGGAACAACCCAAAGGAAAAGATACTCAGTAGGAAACTGATCTAACTCTCTCTACGATTTCATAGAGTCTAATAGACCACAAACATAACATTACCTTCATACCAAAATGCATCACACTTTTCCAAAGAGAAAATTTTAGAAAGGAATGATCACCAACCTTGAAATAAATATCCTTTATCCTGCTATCCACATATTTTATCTCCCTGATCTGAGTTGTCCTATAGTTTCACTAAATCAACTAACCTCTCTCTTCCATTTCTTCTTCCAATTATTTCCCCATAAACATTATTCCACCCACATCATCCCAAAATTTTGGAGTTTAAAAAATATTTTTTTATAATTATTCAATGGATAAATCTCTATACTAGAATAATATATTTTAATATAAAAAAATAAACCAAATAAATATATTGACCCCAAATTCCAAGTAATACATTGAATAAGCCCGAAGAATACCCAATGATGTATGTATTTTTTTCTCTGACAGTGCATTATATTGGGGATGAAGATAAATACTGAAATTTAATTTAGTTCTCAATGACGTATGAATTCATTTCAAAAACATTTAAGTGAACCTTGGATACAGATTAAATATAATGATGAGATAAATTCATGTCACTGGATTATCTCTTTGAGGTACAGTCAAGAATGATGATCTAAACAACTATTATATCGAATGTGAAGAACATTTGAAGAACTAGTCATTGAATAATAAATAAAAAAATTCACAGTTTTACGTCAACTTTTTTTGGAAATCTCACATCAAAATATATGGATATATTTTCACATTTACACTCTGGAACTGGAAAAGTTTGAAGAATGTTCTTCTGGTAAGTGAAATTCTACATTAACTTATCAATAGGTCAAATATATTATGGTATAGTCAAAAATATATCTTTTTCATTCCATCCCACCAATAATACTCTCAATGGTATCTATACGTCTTAGTGCTTCTAGGATTAACTGAAAATGGTGAACTATGTGCATTACATAATAACCCATTCTTGAACTATAAATCACAAGTCACATATAATCTCTTCCCAAATCTCAAAACACAATCATTATAAATGTTAAATTCTAGAAACATATTATTTTAACCAATTATATCCTTTTATATAACTCTTGGTCTTCATTTTTCAATTTCATAATTATGTTTGATAGAGAAAATTACACTGACACCTAAAAAAAAATAGAGAAATTTCCAGAAAAAGAAACTTCCAAAAAAAATTAATCAAATCATTAACCAATTAGTCATGTTCCAAAGGAAACATTGCAATTGTATCATGACGTTTTTTATTCAATGCATCCACCACTTTGTTTTCTTTTTTAGGATAGTAAATTATCATGAAATGGTAATCCTTAATTAGTTCCATCCATCTTCTCTACCTCATTTCAAATTCCTTAAGAGTGAATATATTCTTAAAACATTTATAATCATTAATATTTTCATACATTTCACAATATAGATGATTCTAAAATGTTTTTAAATAGAAAAAATAGTAGGTAATTCCAAATCATATGTGTGGATAATTTATCTATTGTGGTTTTATGTTTTGTGAAGCATAATTGATTACCTAGTCATATTGTATCTGATCGCAACCAAGTCATTTAAAAGAAGAATCACTATAGATATCAATCTCTTCATTTTTTGAAGGTATTTAAAAAAAAGAGAATTAAAAATTCTTTATTTAAGCTCTTGAAAACAAACATAACATTCATTTGTCCAAATAAATTTAACCCTTTTTCATGTTAACATAGATATTGGGATAGATAACTGTGAAACGTTTTTAACAAATTTTTGGTAAAATCCTACTAATCCAGAAATACAATGAATTTTAGTAACATTTATAGGTCTTCACCATTCATTAAACACTTTTTTTGTTAATAGAATTTGTTAGGCCATCCGTATTTACAATTTTCCCAAGAAAATAAATCAGTTTTATCCATAAATCATATTTTATAAATTTACTATGTAACATTATTTTTTTGGGTTTGACGAACAATTATTTAAGGTTTTTAATAATACTCATAATTTTTTTAACAAACCAAAATATCATCAACAAAAAAACAAAAAAAACAAAACTAAATAGTCTCGAAATATTATATTTATGAGATCCATAAATACAGTATATACATTATTCAAAACAAATGGCATAATAAAAAACAAATTATTCCCATATTTGGTACAAACATCATCTTTTGGACTATCATCATGTTTCAACTTTATCTAATGGTACCTGAATCTCAATTCAATCTTTTAAAAATACAATGATCTTAGGAGATGATCAAAAAATTCATTGATATGAGTCAAAGGATGCTTATTCTTAATAGTGATGTTATTCAATGCTCTATAATCAATATAAATACTTATGGAACCATATTGTTTTCTAAAAAACATAACAGGAGAAGTTGATTATATAGTACCTGAATAAATAAAACCATTTTCTAGAAACTAATGTATCTATTTTTCCAATTGTATAATTTAGAATTGAGCAATTTGATAATGGGGTTATAAAATAGTATTAGAATCATGCACTAAATAAACAATTAAATAGACAACTTGATTGGTTATATTACCAGAAAACTCCTTAGAAAATATATATCAATACTCATTTACCATCAAAAATTCAGCAATTTTAATAGTTCCCATATTTTTCAATAATATATTAAAGAAAAAATTCATTTCTATATGTTAGTAGTCACTCATCTTCATGATTTTTTATAAATGGTATGGTTTCATTATTGTTTGAAAACTAAAACTCTTATTAAAAAATAACCTCTTTCTATTAATATCAATCTATGTATGTTTCACTAAAAGTAAATACATACCTTGAGTAACATCAAATTCTACAAGGGTAATGGCTATAACTTTTCCAAGTTAATTCATTCCACAGACATCAACATGATTATTTTTTTATATTTTTTTCTTACTATTTCCCCTATGTGGTTTTATCATATGTTATGACCAAATTTCTTAATGTGAAATATATAACTTACTATAAAGTTACTCAGATATGGAGGAATGTGTAGACCAAAAACAAGAAAATACATTAGTAAAATGTGAATAAAAAACAATATTCTTGATACCACTTCATCAGATATCCCAACATGTACTTTATTAGTAGTTGAGGATTTCGTCGCAGCATTCATCTCATAGTATTGTTTTGTCCCATCATTTTTGTTCCACTTGTGACATTATTTTTTCTTAATGACTCATTTCATTATATTTCAAAAAAAATACTATTTGTAAACCATATTATTGTTACCAATTCCATGATACTTTTCATGGGAGTTATGATCCATATTTCAAAAATTACCACATGAAAAACACTTACCATACTTGAAAAGGCTTCTCCCATCATTTTTTACCACACATATCGAACTCTGAAAATAAAAGTTTATTACCTTGAAAAATATTTTAATCTTTATTCTCCTTTACTACCACCATGACCTTTTTATTGGTTCTCAATGCACACATGATCATTACAATCTCTATTTCCACTTCTCTACACAAAGAACGAGTTTTCCATAACTTTTAAATTCCTCCGAATCCAATTCCCTTTCATATTTTCACTTCAATTATGATTAAAAATGATTTATATTACTATCAATATCTTACATAAAATTTGGAGCATAAATTTTGAATCAAGTGTTGTTTTCTTCATAAGTAACCAATAAATCCTCCTCTTTTCACAAGTTCAAGAATTGTTTTCCATCCTATGTAGTGTCTCCTTAGGAGAACATTTCTCAATTACAATAAATTTTAATTAATCCCATTCAAAATCATAAATCCCCTTACTATACCTGATATTCATTTCCATTAACCATTAACAATAATCTTTACCTTCAACATGATTAATATAAAGACTAAAATTTTGATGGTTTGAACAACCCATGACATCAAAAATCATTTCTAGGGATTTAATCCACCCAATAACTACCATTGGGTCAGAAGATCCCCTAAATGTAGAAGGGTTTCCCTCATAAAATGTTCAACCACTAACATTTTCTTCTAGGTTTGATCTAGCTAGTCACATTTATGGATGTTTCCACCCTTTTTATCTTTCATCAAATGATCCATTTCTATCAGAAACTACTTAGTTCCAATTCCTACCCTTCCAGGTTAAGTATTCTGAAAAAAAAATTCTTCTTGGTACCTTCATACTACAAATTCTATGTTTCATCTACAGAAAACCATTCAAAAGATACATATGTTAGATTATGAAACATGGTAATATTTAAATTATATATTATTTCAATATAAGAAAAAATTTTAAAAATAATTTATGGTTATTCAATTACAATTTTTCTAATCCTTAAACATATCATAACTTTTGTCCAATACAAAAAGTAATAACCCGGGCTTAAACATTAAATAATCTAGTTAATTTAACTATAATTTACTTTTGTACATTCCAAATGATCATTAAGATTTATATATTTATATAATAATCTCATAACCTCATAAAGAAATACAAATAAATTACATATTAGACACTTCTACTCAATGTCTATTTTTTAAAAATATGAAACTTTTAGAACAAAACATGATTTCATTCCATAATAAAACTTCAAAACATTAAACATGAAATCTAATCTTCCTTTACCCATCAATAAATCCTATTAAAAAACATTTGAAACTTAGTATGATCACAAATACGTCAATAAGGGAAAAAATGAAGAAGGAAACCATTAGTACCAGAATAAAAACATTTTCAAAATGTTATTACTTTTACAGAAAAAACATATTTTCTTTAGCTAAATGTATGAAATCGTATATTTCTTATAAAATATATAGATATTTTATATAAAACATATAAGGTAAAATTTGGGATTAATTTCATATCAATCTTAAATAAAAATATTCTCTCTCGGCTATACAGGGAGTAACCGTCCTGGTTACGCTTTGAATAACAATCATAGTATATTCTAATAATATTTTAGGAGAAACCTAAGTAGTTAACCCAATCCCTTTACCCAATGCATTGGAGAGATATAACAGGATCACCTTCCCTTAGTTTATCAAGAAAACACCCTTAATCAAAAAAATTCAAAATAACTATAACATTATCACAAAATGGAAATCTTTCATAAAAAACAATTTTGAGGAAGATAAATTTTGCATTTTGAAACATCCTTTTATTTTTAAGAATCCACACACTTATAAATGAAAACCCATTATTTGAAAATGAACATGTAAAATTTTAATGGAAACAGAAAATCAATAACGTTTCATGAAATTTCCAATATACTCTTATGATGCATAAGAAAAAAATCACTTCTTTAAGAACCTGTGTTGTATCTTGAAAAGAATATTTCTAAAAAGAAAGTCTCAAACATTATTTCTGAAAGAGTTCTACACCTGTATCTAATTTATTTTATAATAAAATTATATTTCTAAATTAATTTATATATAATATTTTCCAAATATATTTTATTGATTACCATTTTATTTAGTTAAGTTTTATCCATTTTTATAAGTTATAGTGTTTGATCTGGTTGTTTCATGAGAGTTTGTTTCATGTTTTGTTTTCGAATCCCGTGAGCATAGTTATGGTATTTAATTTTAAAATTTATCAATAAATACATAAGTGGAAAGAAATGGTATTAATATATTTCCATAAATATAAATTATCCTATGTCTTTTTATTTTTGATATGAGTAATATTCATTAGATAAAAGATTAATTATAATTATTTTTTGGCAGTTTTTCAGACCGTCACAAACAAGTTTCATTTTATTTAATTATTATGTCGAAACTCATTAAAGAATATTTTAAATATTATAATATAAATATAAAAATTTGTTTTATCCATTATAATTATTTTATGACCAACCTTGAAGGTGATAAATGAAAATTAAAACTCTTTATCTATGAAGGTGGTGAATCGACACGTCATAGACGATGTTTTCATTTTATATTATAAGAGTCAGAGAGGAGTGGTTCCATGATATATGTTACATTAACATAGTAAAATTATACTATATATATATATGATATTGGATTAATCATGACATATTGGATAGAGGTGAGGATATGGTAAATCTAAATAAAGAAATAAATAATAAAATGAAAAATAATGGAGGATTTTACCTCTTGAATATTGTTTCCTAGATAACTACATTACGAAACATAGTTTTGGTCTTTTGGTGAGACCAGTATGTCTAGAACATCGATAATAGGGTTGGTACAAATATTCATTGAAAAATTAGACATTCAACCAATGTTTATTTGTGTGAGGAGAAGGTGTGGTGAGGGGTGGAATTTATAAGGAGAGGAGAGGGGTGTTTTGGACTATTTTATTCATTTGATTATTATTTTGGCTCAAGAATATCAATTGTGTGCATTATTGTGAATAATTATAGTAACTAGTGAATGTAATTTCGTAATAATGGGTTATTTCCCCATCAATACATCATCCATGACTCAACAATTCATTTAGTTAATTACACCGTAAATTAGTGTATATCACAATTCCCCGAAAAATCAAATATTTTATAAAATTTAAAAAAAATAACCCTAATAATTTTTTGAATTGTTTAATTAAAAAATGAAATCAATTTTTTTTTAAAAAAAATCAATTTTATTTTTTTATTTAAATCAAGATTTATCTGAAAATATTGATTTTAATATTATAACACATTTTATAACACTTGTAAATATTAAATAAGTTCTCATATAATTACATTATAGATAAAATAAAACAAAATATTTGCTTGTTAATATATATTATGTATATAAATTATCTTTTAAATCATTGTATTTATTATAAATTTGTAAATAAGGATTTATGTTTTATAAAAATACCCAAACATAATTTATCATATTTAAATCATCAATTTACTTATACATGATATAAATATATAATATTTTCATTTATAAGATTCATCATTTTTATATAAACTTTCATAGGAGATGTTGTAATTCTATTAATATAGATTTCTAAATTATTATAAATACCAGTTATTTCATTATACATTTATAATGAATTTGACTATTTTATTGTAGTATGAATAAAAATTATTCTATAAGTACCTAGGTTTTTACGTTCTCCCCCCTTCTAGAAGTATTTTCCTCACAATTGTTTTCACTTATTAAACCAGTTTGGATTCCTTTACCTCATAATATTTTTATTCCCATATTTCTTCTTCAACCATGTGGTTTCTCAAAAATAAACCCTAAATTAGAGATTTATATTATTCTACCATACAATATCTCTATAGTATAGAATTTAAACATGTTTGTTATCATAAGAAAGGTTTTTTCAAGCTAAACCACTTCAGGGCTCAAAACATGAGATGAATCCAGCACATACACTCTTAACATCAAAACATGAAAAACATTGTGTACAATGGATAAACATGGAGGAAAAGCCTTTTGGTAGGAAATAGAACAAAATTTCTCTAGGATTTCATAAATTTGATTGAACTGTGGATTCATCTTTCCCTTAATACCAAAACACATCACACATTTCCATTGAGAAAATTATGAAAAAAGTCATTGACCTCAAAATAATTATCCTTCCTTCTGTTATCCACATATATTTTCTACCTTCTCTAAGCTATCCTGAAGTGTTAATGAATCAATTTAATCATCTCCAAAATTTCCTCTACCAATTCTGTTCCTATTAACATTATTTCAATGAATTCTGAACGAAATGATGAAGTCAAACATGACTTTTCATATAATTCTTAAAAAGTGATATTTATACTATAATGAAAACTATTATTATAAATAAATCAATCCAATGAATGATTTTGATCCCAACTTCTATGGTAATCCATTGATCAATCTCGATGCATATCCTCTGGTGTTTGAATTATTTACTCTAATTGTACATCAAATTGAGGATGATAATCACTAATAAAATATTATTTTGTTCTCAACAACTTATGAAGTCCTTTTAAAATGTTAGAAATAATCCTAGGATCATGAGAAAATATAATGGAGAGGAACTTAATGTAACATGACTATCACATTGAGGTATATTTGAGAAAAATGATCTAAAAATAGTATCTTGAATAGGTAAAAAATGTACATATTTAGATATATAATAAAAAATAACCCAAATCACATTATTACACTGACTTTTTTTGGTAGTTCCTTATGAATTCCATATATATAATTTCCAATTTCCATATTGGCACTGTAAAAGGATGAAGTATCCCATTTCGGTAATTTTATTTATTTTTTTACATATATACAAGTCAACCATATTATTGTAAAATTAATCAAATATTAACTAAGGAGTCATATTCTAAATGTAACATGGTTAATGTTGAAATATGTTTTTGGCTCAAGGAATCTTCCACATTGTTTTATTTTCTAGGATGATATTTGTTCAGGCAATAAAAATCATTATTCATTTCATTCCATATTCTCTTCCTCAGGTTCAATTCCTTCTAAGGGAATATATACTTCGAACTTTTATGACCAGTATATATATATAAATCTTCTAAACATGGAATTTTTTTTGCCAATGTGTCACCATGCGGTGCAGCCACGCCTCCACCGTGGTAATATTCACTAAAACCTACCTCTAATTTTCTCGACGCCCTATCCTGACCCTCCAGCATACGCTCTCCTCGATGACAAGGGTTTCAGCGACTCCAGGTATATCCTTTGCTCTACCTCTTCGGTTTCAACTCTACCATAACCCATCGATTTTGATCCTCTTCTTCTCCGACTAATCAAGATCCCAGCGAACGACTGCGCGGTAATATTCCCTACAACCTACCTCCATTTTCCTCGACACCCTACCATGACCCTCCCCCGTACGCTCTCCTCGATGACTAGGTTTTCTGTGACCCTAGGTATCGAATTTCCTCTACCTATTTGGTTTAAGCTATACTGTATTCCATCGTTTTCGATCCCCCAATTCTCCGACTAATCTAGATCCCAGTGAACGACAGTCAACAGATCCTCCATATCTCGACTGTCCCCTCAAGATTTGACTTCGAATACGGTACATCGGGCATCGAATTTTGTTTCCAGATCCCCAAAGACAACATTTTTTCCACCTAATGTTACCCAACAAACAAATTTCTTAGACTAATCGCAGGTATAAAACTATGTAATGATCATGCATGTTGTTTATTTATGCCGAATATAATTTCCTTTTGCAAGCATGCATTATCATACATTCTCATATGTGAGTTTGGCTGGTACTCTTGATTTTTTTATATCCAGTGATTAATATTTTTTCTTCAATATATACAGTTGCTTCCATGGTATTTATTTTTACTCCTAGAAACCAAGTCAATGTAGCACAACCCATGGTTTGGTTATTTACTTAAAACATGTGTTTCATTATATTTTTGAATAACATATAGAAATTAATTACATCAATGTTTTTCACCGAATGTTTTTTAACAGAGTCATTTTGATGGATTATATAATGTGGCTCTTCATGCTTTATTTATGCAGTGTCTCATTTGATGGAAATATTAGGTTACTACAATGGGTGTGACTCCAACAATATCAGGGAGTAATTTTTAACCAATAAAGCTTCATTAATAATATTGGTGGAGATGATATTCGATTATGTTTTTATTTTTATGTTGATGTGGTGCATCATGTCGAGCTTCTACAACTCATTGATGGTGGGTTTTGTGTGAATGGATCTCAATATTCTCATTATACGTGTTTTCAAACATTCACTAATATCGAAATTCACACACATATATTAATTTGAGATTATTGTAACACGTATTTCTCCTCGTATTGAGATAGTATACTTTTAAATTTCATATTACAAGACTGTTTTGAAAATATGGTTATCTTAATCAGTAACATTGCCATTTGAGTTTCCAAACAGTTGCAACGCTCTCTGCAGATTCCAGATTTCAGGACATGCGTTACCCATTGTATATTACAAGGGATCATCATTTTTTCCAGCACATCCACAATTATCAGAATCCACTGACCTTTTAGTTGGATGTTATTGTAATAGGTTTCTCTTCCTACATTGAAGTAGTGTACTTTTAAATCCCCCATTAGTCTGCATAATAACCCAATTTTCTTAGAAAATTCATAATTTACTAATGTTCATGTATAGGTGTCTCAATATAATACTCATAAATCTGCTACTGTATTTTCAATACAGATACTTCGGCGACAACAGTGACCTACTTTTGGTTCAATAGCAGAATTGACAACTTTCTATTGCACCACATCAGATTGTATGAAATCGGTGTGCCTATCTTATTTTATTCAATACATAGAATTCAATGTTTCTATATTAGTGAAATACTTTACTATAATGAATCCATTTGTGACCCATTAGGACAAGGGATCCTCTAAAACCTATATTTTCATTACTCTATTAATTTTGATCCACTTCATTAACACATTACATGATTGTCTGGACTTACATGGATTCTACAGGTGATTCAGCATGGACATATTTTGAGTTCTTGAAGGTGGATGGAAACCATTATTGGTAGGGTTATTTTTCATCAACCAGTATGTCTTATAATTTATTTGTTTCATCATATTCTCATTGTTTTAGATGAATGTATACATGGAAATCAATATGTGATTTTCATCATCAATTAATACATCTTATGATTCAATATGCATTGTTTTTTTTTCAAAACAGGTTCATCTATTCATATGTATAATATGTTGGAGCACATGATTATTATTTTATGTGTTGCTATTGAAAAAAGGTGTTGTTATGGTATGACCATTGTGAAATGATTAAGACTATAGTTAATATGCACAGTTTAATTTTTCAAAACAGGATTTGTTATTCAAAACAGGTGTTGATGAACATTTCATTCCCTACTCCTAGAAAGGTTGGCCTTCTGGTTCGGGTTTATATCAACAGGACAATGTAGTTGAATGGGATTGGGTAGTGATATGGTTATATTATGAATTAGTTGGTCATGGATCAGGTTGGAGGTAACAAATAGTTAAGATATAGGGTTTAGATAATATAATATTTATCTAGGTTTGGGATTGAGAATTTGAAATTAAATAGGTACCCTACTCATTTCCATCAGCAGTGATTATTAAAAGAACAAAGTAATGAAAAATAACCGATTTAAACCGTATATCCTCAATTTAAAATTTAACTAGACTAATAGAAATGGGTGTAATGATTGGTGGTTTTTAATAACCATGATAGTGTGAAATTGTCAATCAATATCTTAATATGGATAAATAATGCAATTTCTGCCATTAAATAAAAAAGATAATCATTTTCTCTTCTGGGAAATTAAACAATTTCTTATTAATAATTTAAAAGAATCATGGTGATTTTGAAGCGATAAAGGAGTGAATACTCCCTAAAATATGTATGTCATAAAGGAATAATATATGTTATCTGTTTCCTCCCACCTATCCCAAATCATTATGATCCCTATATGATGTTTGTTGTGTTCTACTCAACTGTGTCACTGCATGTTTATGTTGTCACTGCCTCTAAATTTTAAGTGGATACAGATGCACAACATAATTCTTATTTTAATTTTCTATTACTTCATATATATTATTTCATATGTACATTGTTCCTATTTCAATGTTCATAAATATTAATTCTTATTTGATTTTTCTGTTACTTCATATATATTATTTCTCAATGGTACAAATAATTTTGTATTCTATTCCATATACATTTTCCGTTTACTACTATTATGATGAAGTCTTAAAAACTTCTAAAAATATTAGTTATAATTTTAATAGTTTGTTACTTCATTTATAGGTTATATGTTTTGATTCAAATTTAGAATTTCCACATATGATGTGAGCTATAAAAATAATGTAGAATGAGAGATTGGGTGATAAATCATTAGTAAACATTACCAGTGTTGGGATATTCTTGTTCATACATACTAGGTCACATGGTGGGGTTGGACTACAATTTGGAGAAATACCCTATCATGGCAAGGGGAGTAGAAAAGAATTTTGGAGGTATGGATCTTAACGAATTAGTTGCAGCCCTAACATTGGCATAGTTTTTATTATTTGATCATGTTGCATGAATTGGATGTCAAATATAAACTGTACAAAAAAATCTTAACAATGCACATATCTGGAACGACATGTTTACTTGTATGGGTGTGTTTTTTATCATTATACAACATATATGTAGACTTTCCAACCACATTTCACTTAATTTTGTTTTATTATGTAGATGTACTTAATGGTACAAGAAACAAAATAGAACATTATGTTAACAAACACACCCCAATGTTATCAAAGATAATGAATGATAAATTTTGGTAAATTGGATGTTATATATAGGGTACTATGTTGTAGATTACATGTATGGGTGTGTTTGTTATTAGTTTTTAGCATATAGACAGATTATCCAACATCATTTCAAATTACTTTTATTATTACTTGTAGGTACTTCGAGGTAATCATAGCACATGCAACCAAATAGAGCCTTATGTTAACAAACTCAACCCAATGTTAGAAAATCCAATCAATGAAAAATATAGGTAAACTAGCTGTTAAAATATAGTTCTTTTTGGTAGATTACATGTATCAGTATTTTATATATCATTTTCCAGCATATAAATAGATTTCCCAACACCATTTGACTTCATTTTTTTATTCTATATAGGTACATCTGTGCAAACATGGTGCATGCAATCAAACAAAACCTTCTTTTAACAAACACACCACAATATTAGAAAAGGCAATGAATTTTAAATAAAGGTAAACCAGCAGTTAAAATATAGTTTTTTTGTTGCAGGTTAGCTGTATGGGTGTTTTTTTTCATTTTTCAGCATATAGGTAAACTTTGGTTGCAAGTTAAGTGTTTGGTTTTATTGCTGATTTATCATTTATTTGTGAGATCTGAGACACTATAAATTTAGAGGAAGGAGTGGAGGAATAAATTTGAATATTCAGTTTCATGAAACAGTAAATGACAATCCATTTTCAGCACTGAAGTTTGATGGGGTGATGGTTTATGAGATAATAGTTAAATCCATAGAGCAATTTGATTCAAAATACTATGTTAGAATTGTGGAAATTGATTCATTTTCATTGTTTTTTGATTCATTTTTATTGTTTTTTGATTCATATAAAAATGAGTCATGATAAGAGAAATATGATATTGGATAAAATATGTTCTACTGGAATAGTCCAATACTGATTCCACTTCAAATATGGGACAAGACATCTCTATACTTATAAATTAAGAAACGGCAGACCCCTGTCTATAAAAAAGGTCGTTTTCTTACAATATTTTGTTTTAATGATAAACTAAAACAATTATTTTTATTTTTATTTATGTATCCATTGTTGACTAAAAAACATCACACTCTTTTGCTATTATCTTATTTTATTTTGTAATTACATATATGTTATCTTGTATGTTCAATAAGAGTGTTCAAAATGGAGGTTCCCTTTTTAAAACATCACAATCTGTTACCATTTTTTAACCGAATTTATATTCCATTACATATATAACAACTACAATCTGTAGGAGTGTCCTTGAACATTAGTAAATTGAGTCTGTGTTATTGTAGAATATCATGGCTCATGTGCTGCTGTATTCATGAACCACTGAAGCACTGAACCATAACCGAAGTATATTATTTTCATCCCAATGGGTGTAGGGGCCATGGCATCAGTTCCAAACTTCCATGCCTCACCTTGCTTTGCTTTCAATTCAGACTCCAATCATTTTGAAGCCATGGTTAGGCCTTCATATGTTGGGAATTTAGAGGCTTTTCCTTTTTTTCACCTACAGTTAATGGTACCAGAAATGTTAGAGACTATACAAAAATTGAACTACAGAGCATGCCCAGGGCTCAACTGCAGGGGGGTCAATGTCCTGGATAATGTCGTGGTGTCAAAAAACATGAAGGTTATCTGGGATGATGGTTATGGTACAAAGATCTTGAAGAACTGCCTTGATGATGCCAGGGAGATAATTAAGCCCGATGGAGGATCACCCTGGTGGTTTTGCCCGGTTGAATGTGGGTGGCTGCTGGAAGGATCTCCTGTCCTCCCGTTTTTTCCAGGTAAGCGATTCGTGTGGGGTCAACATCATATACTTCCCAAACAATTCTAAGAATTTGAAGGGTCTGTTAAACAGTACCTATCAGGTTTTTCTAATTTATAGGCAGTTTAAGTGCTGGATGTTTTGTACTGTACTTGTGTAGGAATGGATGGTGTTGGATTAGGCCTACTTTTGCATCATAAAGCTCTCAACAAGTAAGATTTTTATCTTTTCTTTCAATGATCCCTTTTACGTAAGTTGGGTGGTTGAATAAGTATCTTATTATTACCAGTATCCCCATCCTTTGGAGGTTTAATGTTTATTTCTTTCGAATGGAGCTTTTGCGGTATAATAATTGATTTGATGATGCCAAAAATTATTCTTTTTTTCATCTATCTTCGGTAGTCATGCATCACAGTCTACATGGTCGTGCATGATGATCTTGGCGCACATGATCTGCCTCATGAAGCAGTTTTAGAGGACTCGTCCGTTGAAGCATCACATGTACAAATTATATAATGGACAAGAGGGCGTCATCCAACTTGGGGGGGGGGATCTCGAGTTCGGGGTCGACATAGGAAGAGGTGATCATCACTGTATACACTTAGTGTGGTTTTTTTCTTTCCTTAGGTATGATGGTGTTGCACTTAAACATTTTTCCCTTCATTTATTTTGGTTTCTAATTAATTTTTTTATGTTAACATTCATTTTTTATTCTATAAATTCAAGTATTCTTTTTGTAAACATTTTTTTCTATGCAGAAAAATCTATTAGGCATTTGATGTTGGATATTTGTACTGTAACATAATCGATTGGTGACATTAATACTTATAATGTATGTTTTGAAATTTAAATGTCCATTTGAATGTTATTTTCATTCAAGTCCAATGGAATTTTATGTTGTTTATACTAATGTTTTATAAGAAATATTTCATGTTCTTTTCATAATATCTCACCGACATTAATATTTATGTTATTTAATTCATGTTCATTTTTAATGTACTTTTCTAGTTATTTTCCATTTTTTCTTTTTATTTACTTATTTGAAGTTGGATATGTATGTTGTTTTCTATATCATGACCTTTTTTCTTTTCATTATTCTTGTATGCTTTCATTCATGTTTATTTCATTTTTTTTTTCAAAAATGTTCCTTTTGTTTCTAATTGAATGTTTTCTACAATATTCAAATGTCATTTATAATGTATGATTTCTTTTCCATTTTTAATCTCTAATATGTTTTCTATGTTTTCAAATGATTTTATTTTCCTTAGATATTCTCTTATATGTTTTCCTCATATTCTCCATCATGAATTTGTATGGTTTATTTTGTAGAGTGATGGCACACTTATGTTTTTCTTATATATTCTCATATATTCTCCTACATATTCTCCCATTTTATTTTATGTTACTTATTTTCCAATATTATCAATTTTCTATATTTTGTCCAATTATAGTTCAATATTAATTATCACTTTTTTTCAATATATTCAATATTCATGTTCTTTATGAACATTGAAATATAGATTTGTCTTCTTAAAAATAAGCATTGAACTTATTGTCGTGCGGATGCACAGGTAAGTATTAGTTCCACTAATTTCACAATAATGATGATTTCTCAAAACTTTTAAAGCAAAAACTACAAAATTTAATAATAAATCATGTGTGGGATTATTTATCTCATGACGTTTGTGTTTTTGTGATGAATAAGAAATTTTCTAATCATTATGCATCATAATTCAAACAATTCCATTTAAATAAGTATCATTATAGATATAAAGCTATCCATTTTAAGATTGTAGGGAAAATACTAGAGCATTCATATATCTCATTTTAATTTCTTAAAAAACATCAAATTATTCTATATAAATAAATTTAACCCCTTTTTATTAACTTATTTAGTGGGCTAGATAATCATGATGTTTTTTTCAAAACACGTTTGTAATATCCTGGTAATACAATAAAACTATTAATATCATTATCATATGTAGGTCTTATCCATTAATTATCTACTTATGTTTTGGAATGATCAACTATTATTCCATCCTTATTTACAATATTCCCAATAAAATAAATCTGTTGTATCCAAAAAAATCATATTTGATAAATTTACAATATAAATACATTTCTTTTAGGGTTTTCTAATCAAATCTAATATTTTTTTTGATGATCATAATAAATTTTTGATGAAACCAAAATATCATCAATAAAAACAACAAAAAATTTATCTAAATATTCCCAAAATATTCTATTCATTAGATTAATAAATTAAATAAAGTATTTTATTAAAAAAAATTATAACAATAAACTCAAAATTCCTATATTTATTTATAAAAAACTGTATTATGAATATCATCATATTTCATTTTCGACAGATGGTACTCTGATCTCAAGCTATTCTTGGAAAAATGCTGAGCTGCATAGAGCTGATTAATAATGTTATATATATATGTTTAAAAGGATACTTATTATTAATTGTGATTTTATTTAATTATCTATAATCAATTCAAAGGCTCCTAGAATAATCATTTGTTTAACCAAAAAAATAGGAGTACCCTAAGGTGGAGTAATTAGATAAATAAAACCTTTATCTAGAAACTCTTTTAACTGTGTTTTCAATTTTTGATGTTTTACATGAGGCATTTGACAAGGGAGTTTCAAAATTGATTTAGTATTAGGTAATAAATCAATAGTAATCTCAACCTACAAATTTGGTATAATACTAGGATACTCAATATGAAAAACATCAAGATGCTCTTTTACCACAAAAAAATTATTGTTATGAACATATCCCTTTTTTCAACAATATGTCGGAGAAAAAATTCACTTATATCTTTTAATAGTTTCTCAGTATCTATATATATTATAAATGGTATGGGATAGTTCCTATATACCCAGAAAAACTATTTTTTACAAACAACTTCTTTATCTCTATAATCCATCGTAGAATAGATGACAAAAATCAAATCTATAACCAGAATAACATATAATTCTATGGGGGGAAAGATATCATGTATTATTGGTAAATTATTTCCACAAAAATTGACACGAATATTCTTAGAATTCATATTTTTCTTAATATTTCTCTCATGAGTTATTAAAATATGTTCTGGCATAATTTCATTATGATAAATTTCAAATTTACCAAAAAAATAATAGATATGAAATAATATTTATAACATGAATCCATAAAGAATTTATAAAAATCTGAGTAAACAAACAATTTCACTGATACCAATTCATTGGATGGCCCAGTATATAATGAACTAGTTGTAAAGGATTTCATCACATGTTTTTATTTATAGTCTGCATACTTCCCATCAATCATGTTCTTCTTTGGGAACTTGTTTTCATAATGACCCATCTCATTACATTTAAATCATTTTACTGTCTATATATAAAAATTGTTCCTACCACTACCATAATATTTTTCATTGAAATGATGAGTCATATTCTCAAACATACAACATCAAAAACACATAATAGACTTCAAAATGAATTACATGTGGCTTTTTACCATAATTATCACATACTAAAAACATAATTTTCTTATCATAAAACATATTTGATGCATTATGTATTTTTTCTTGTCACGATGACCTATTTTTATGTTGGTTTTCAAACATGATCATCGAAAAATTCTATTTACACCTTCTCCACACATCAAAAAACTTTTCTAAAATTTTTGAATCCATGAGAAGCCAATTCCCATTCATATTCTAGTTATAATCCTGATTACAAAATTGAATTATTTTACTATCACTATCTTAGATGAAATTCCAATCAAACCTTTCCAATCGAGTGAATCTTTCTTCAAAAGGATCCATTGAATCATCCAATAACTCAATTCCTATAATTTTTTATCCATACTATGCAGACTCACCTTAGGAAAATATTTATAAAGGAAATGTTTTTTGAATTCATCAAATTCCAAGGATTAAATATCCTAATGATCCCAAATATTCATGACTACTGACCACTAGTGGCCTGCTTAAACATTAAAAAAATAAATATAAATACAAATATTATGATGGTTTGAATACCCCATGACATTTAGAATCTTTTCCAGGGATTTAATTCATTATTAAACTACCACTAAGATAGAATTTTTACTAAGTCTAGGATGGTGTCTCTCCATAAAATGTTCCCCATTTACATATCTCTCTGAGTTTTATCTAGAATACCTCATGCATGGATGTTTACACCATTTATATCATGTTTAAACTAATCCATTTCGGTTACAAACTTCTTGATTCAAATAACCATCATTTTCGGATCCAGATATGAAACGATATCATCCTCTCAGTTCCTTTTTATTTTAGATTCTTGGATTCTTCAACAGAAAAAAATTCAAAAAAGTATATATTGAATAAAGGAACATGATAATATTGAAAAGATATATAATTTAAACTTAACAATAATCTATATACAATCTTGGGTTATTCTATAAAAAATATCCAATCCAATAAATTTATCAAAATATTTCTCTGATGCTAAATGTGTGGACTCGACCTTAATCATTACATAATCTAATTAATTCAATTAGAATTTAGTTTTTTACATTATCAACTGTATTTTTGGTTTAAATTTTTAGATAATTAAATCATAAAATAATATATAAAAACTTATTTATTAAAAAGTATATTGTTCTACTAAATATCAATTTTTTCATAATATGAATCTTTTAGAAAAATGCATGATGTATTTCAGAATAAAAATTTCACAACATTACACAAGAATTATCCTATTATTTTACCCATCCATAAAACATTAAAAAACATTTTAAATCATGGTATACGAACAAAAATATCAGTAATGGGTATAAAAATGATTAAATAAACGATTATTCTATGAATGAAAACATTTTAAAAGAGATATAACTTTTACACAAAAAACATAATCTCTTTAGCTTACCGTACAAAATCATATGTTTCACGTAAAACCATATAAAGAATACATAAATAATTAAATTTAACTTCTATTATCATTTTGATATCTCTCTTAAAAATAAATTATCTATCCTATATATATAGGGAGTAACCATCCTGGTTACGATTGGAATAACCATAACAATATATTCCCATGATCTCTTAGGGGAGACCTAAATTGTTAACTTTTTTACTTTATCCAATGCATTGAAGAGCTATAATATGCTCACTCCCCTCATGTTATTAAAAAACCTCCCATCATTCTAATATTTATGAAGAACCATAACATGAAATGAACACATAAATCATTAATAAAAGAAGCATTAATTAAGAAAATAAATTTGTTATTTTGAAAAGAACTTTTATTTTTTAAGATGTCATGCAGATATAAATGGATTTTTTTGAAAATAAACTTATAATCATTTAATGGAAACAAAAAATAAATAATTAATACAAAAAATAGTAAAATAATCTTATGTCATATTGATAAAAAACATTTCTTTAATAAAAATAGTCATAACATGAAAATATAACTTTTAAAACGAAAGTCCCTTAGATAATATCTAAAAGCATTATGAACTCGTACTTAATGTCCGAGATAATAAAATTTGATTAATTAACTCAGAACCTTTCCCAAATATATTTTATTTATTACCATTTTATTAAGTTCATTTTTAGCCATTCGATGATTTATAATGATAAATGTCTTCATTTCGGGGTGTTCGCTTCATGGTTTACAGTCAGTTCCCTTCAGTATAATTATGGGAGTACTTTTTGAAATTTAAGAAAAACGATAAAAGTTGAAATAAATGGTATTAATATTTTTCAATAATTTTAAATGATCCTATATATCATCTTTTTTCCTTATATTAGTATTACTTATTGGATAAAACATTTTTGACAAATTGTTGTTTTTTTTTTGTGTTTTTTTCGATAATCATGAGCTACTAAGATTTTATTTAATTTTTAGGGCTATAAATTTGTTAAATATACTTAAAAATGTTATAATATACATATTACAATATATTTTAACCATAATAATGGTTTATTTCCATCATTGAAGGCGATAATGTAAAAGAAAACTCACCGTCCACCAAAGCGGTGAATTAACAGGTCATGGATAATGTTATCGTATTTTAGAATAATTAGAGAAGAGGATATGTTTCTCTATGTATATTTCATTAAAAAATAACTTTATAGTATATATTTATATGATACATTATTTATCATTCCATTTTGGATAGGGAAGGTGAGGATAAGGTTGACAGAAAGAATTTAAATGAGAAAGAATTGAGGATTTTACCTCTCGAATCTTGTCTCCTTGATAACTTCCTTAAGGAACATCGTTTTGGTATTTTGGTGGGACTAAAATGTCACAATCATGTTAAAGAGGAATGGGGAGGTAATTGGGAAGAATTTAGACAAGCTACATGGATTTGATGGTGTGAGAATAAGGGTTGGTGAGGGGGGGTATTTAAAGGTAGAGGATTGGGGTGTTTTTGATTATTTTATTCATTAGATTATTATTTTTCCTCAAGACTATCAATAGTGTTGATGATTATAACTTCCTATATAACAAGTTAATGTCAGTTTGAAATAATTATTGCTTACCTCATCAATACATCATACATGACTCAATAATCTATTTATTTACTTATACCATTAATTAACGTATTTCATTACTCTCTATAATTTAACTATTTTATAAAAATCACAAAAAAAATAAAAAAAATAATATTTCAATGTTTAGAATTCAAAAATTAGAACCATTTTTTAAAAAAATAAAAATATTTAAATTAAAGTTTTAAATAAAATAATAATTTATTGAAATTTTTTTTATTTTTATACTGTAACAAATTTTATCACATTTTGAAAAAATAAATAATGTCCAATAAAATTATCTTACAATTAAAATAAAACATAATATAAATTTATTCTTATATTTTATTAAAAAAATATTTTAAATCATAAGATTAATTATAAAATAGTAAATAAACATTTTCATTTTGCATAAATACAAACATTTAATTTCTCAATTTTAAAACATTTATTTACTTATAAAATGATATAAATATATCATATTCTCATTTATAATATACACAAATTTATTTTATACTTATATATGTGAGGTTACTATTCTATTTTTATAGATTCATTAATTTATATAAATACTATATATTTCATTATAAATTTATAATGAATTTGACAATTTAATTCCAGAATGAAAACAAATTATTCTACAAGTACTAGATTTGTTTCAATTTTCTCTAACTCATTATAGGAGAAAAAAATTTCTTTAATTCATTAAATAGATACCATTCGAAAAAAGAAATTACATGCCTATTTTTTAGGGTTAAAAATAATTATGATTGTTTACTATTGATTTTATTCTTAAAATGGATAATTTAAAATTATTTATGAATTATAATTCAATTAATTTATTATTATATAATTGTTCAATAATAATATAAATTATGAATATTATCCATTCAAGACCTAATTTATTGAAAGCATCATTTTTCACATAGATTTCGTAAAACCACTACTGCGAGTGATATTTTTGAAACATGTGCAAATGAAGGGAAAACAAAATAAATAATTTATCATTGTAAAAGAAAAATATTATAAATAGGATACTATTTTAGGGTTACCTTTATTTATTATTCATCATATTGATAGGATGAATATGAGAACATAAACAAAAAAGTATCATTTTTGAGAAAAACAAATTAGAACTAAATAATAGACTATGAAAAGCACTCTAAGATATGATATGGTTGATATTTAACAAAATAAAAAAAGTATTCAAATATAATTAGATAAAAATAATAGAACAAAAAAATAGAGTTGTAAGATAGTTTTATAACTAAGAAAAGAGACATGGTGTTTAAAACCATTATTGTGTTCTTTAACATCATCATTTTGATTGAGAATAAGGACATTGAATGAGAGAAACAATGTTTTAAAAGAGATATAAGTACTTAGTAAGGGAATATTTTAGTTTTATTTGTTAAATTTTGTGAGAGAAACTTATTTTTATGAGTGCTTTTAAAAAGGGTAAAATGAGTCTTGTTTTGTAAGAAAAAAATTAATTATGTTCTCACAAATATTATGTTTTTAAGGGTCAAGAATGAAATTTTAAAATGTAAAGTGACTCATAAATGGAACATAAGTGATATCCCTGATCGTTATCCACTCACAATTAACTAAATATATAGCTTTTTTAATTTATGAAAAATTAACATTAAATAATCATTACTCTAATTTTCAAGGATATTTTAATACGTTAAATATAAATTTCAAAAAATAAATATTTAATGAAAATTTAAAAATTTAAATTATTAATTAACTACCATTTTTTACATAAAAATTATTAAATTCAATAATTAATCCCAAAATTTTCATTTCAAATATTTTAAAAATGGTTTACACTTACTTTTCTACTGTTTACACAAGCATTACATCAACACTACAAAAGTGTGTTGGATATTTATCTAGTTATTAAATATTATAAACAAATTAACAACATAGATATATTTTATTATTCATCATTATAATCATATAAATAGTTTTTATAACTATTTATTTTAATATTTATCATGGTATAATTTTAAAGATAATAATTTTTTGTATTTTATTACCTTACATAAGTGCTGGTTAGGATTTTGGATAATTATCTAATTATTAAATTTATTAATTAATTAATATATATAAATATAATTTATTAATCATCATTATTATAATTTAATGTAAATAAATTAATTATACCTTCATAAAAATTATTTTAATGAATATAATTTTATTTATAAATCATTGCATATGCACTAATTCAAAGCACATAAATGTTTTCATATATTTATTTATATATAATCAAATTTATCTTATTTACAAAAAAATTATTATATTTTTAGTATATTATCATTGAATATATGTTCCATTGTTTATAAAAAATTGAATTTGATATTTATTTCATGATTATTTCAAAAATATATGGTATTCAAAAAACATGTTGTTTTTACTACTCAATGAAAAATAATATTCTTCAAAAAATTGGAAAAATTAACCCTAATATAATTTAAGAAAGCTTATTAAAAATGAATTAAATTTCATAAATTAAAATTAAATATTATAAAATTTTAATTTTAAATAAAATCATATGATTCATGGAAAAAAAAATTTACTTAGAATAAAAACAATTTCTTTTCCAACTAATAAATCATATTCTTGATTCATACCATAGTAAAATAATTTCTAAGATATTAATAGTAATAAATTTATATTTATATTTAAATGATTTAAAAAAATATAAAGTTATAAAATATCTTATAATTAAATAATTCTTTAACCAATTCCAAATAATAAATTAGGTTAATGAAATTTATTTAACCTTTTAATAAAACATCCCTTTTAATAATGAAGTATAAATAATAATTTTAAAATAATAATGAAAATATAATTGATTATATGAAATAATTTGAGACATGAAAAATAAATATATACACATTTAATATATATATTATCAAGAATATTAATACATAAAAAAAGTATTATATTATTAAAAATAGCTAGGATTTCATATTCACTCTTTAAAGAAATTATATCCTCGATATTTCAAATTGTTCTCACCAAAATGAATATATCATAGAATAAGAATAATTTAATATATATATTTTATTTGGATCTATAATTTATATTTTAAAACTAGGATATATTTCATTTCTTAAATAAAAATTTCATGAACATGTTTTATACATTTATAAGACACATATCAATGTATGAGTTTCCAGTAGAATAACATGATAGTTATGTGATGTTTTACATATAAGCTTCAATATATTTATATTTATCTCACTTGATTTTTAGGGATTATATTACCATCAAGATAGATAGTATAAAAAAATATACTTACGTTATTTCTATCCATTCTATAGATGCAATTTTATCCATTTGTTTGGTGTGTATATTAGTGTCCATTACTAATTCGAATTAAATATCAATGTTTAAATGCGAAAAATGAAATTTTTATGCTTGAAGTAGAAAAATGAACATTTGATGGATCCAAAGATCTAATAAGGGATGGTGTTATTAATTTTATAATATATTTCATGAAATGATCATATCTCATCTTTTATACATCTACTAAATACCAAAATGGTTAGTATGGATAAACACATTAACCATAAAAATGTTCAACTTATTTAACATTAAAAACATTTATAAAAACCCCATGTTCAACCGTGTTTTTTGGTTTCATATAATAATATTCTTAATCATAAAAAATAATAAAACACAAGAATTAGGAAACTCTAGTTCGCATATTATCTCTAAAAGAAAACATAACCCTTATCATAAAAATAGTTGAACCTAAAATATATAAAATATTTTTTTTCTATTTTCTAAACTGAAAAATGGTTATTATTTTCACTAAATAACTGGAACTATCTTCGTATAAACCCTTAATAAAAATAACTCATTACTTAATCCACAGTTTATGAAATCACATATTCTCCAATAATTTTTTATACATACCCTAATTTGGTAATTTTCTAAAAAATACGTCAAAATTATTCTAAGATAAAATTAATCTCCATAACACCAAAAGGATTTTCAATCTACAAACATTTCAATATCACTTAACATATACTCCCAACTTCAAATAAAAAAATTATCAAAGAAAAATAATCAGATCAATATAGGATAATATAATATCGTTCTTCACAAATAAATAAGATAACCATTACACTAAAGAAAAAAATTATTCCTAATATTTATATATACCTAAATAATCTATTACCAATAAACCCCAATTAATGTATCCAAAAATTTTATTTATCACTATAAAATATAGCACAGAAATGCCTCAAAAATGTATTTATTCCCTTTAATTTATAACCACTCTTAAATATATCAACCCATAGTGATATTTATAAGCATTAAATTATACTTAATTAAAAAATTATTACTTCTAATGTTATCCAAACCTTTCTCGAGCAGAAATTATAATAGCTTAAACATAAAAATTACATAATTAGATGATTTATTGAATATATCATATAACGTACATACCCAGTACCTTTTATGTTTTTATTGGGTGAGAAATAGGAAAATTATTTACATAAAAGAACATTATTTTTTTACTTAGTGTAACGTTATTCTATAAGAATGAATTATTTAACCTTCATAATAATCATATTATAATATTAAATCTTTTATAGTACACTTCTTATTTAAAAGTGTAAAAAATAAAGGGGATACCTCATATTATTAGTAGGGTGTAGAATAAATATTTATCTACCATAGAAAAAAAGGCTTGAATAATATTGAATGAATAAATAATAACAAAATATCTTTATAAAACAAATATTATGATCATGAAATATATACATGGACAACATAAAATATAAATATTCACATATAAACAATAATTTATTTTAAATTGATTTAATACATAATTTGGAGAATGTAATTTAAATATCCAAGACCATGTCATATGATATTTTAGGTAATTAAAATTGTTTAAGCATCGTGCCTAGACATCTTAAATAAATGGACATGCATACTTCAAATCACTAAACTAGTTTGTCAAAAGTGAACTACAAATGCATTTATGGGCTATTTAATTCTAAGTCCCACCAGTAACAAAATAACTTCATTAAATTCATCATATGATAAAATGAATAAAAAACACAACACATAATCAACAAGCCTTAGAAATCAATAAATATTTTAACTAAAATAACTAATATATGAAACCCAAATATTTATCCAGTAAACAAAGGGAATAAAATTATTAGTATGAACACTTTAAAATTATGTTGTATATTATAATGATAATATAGTTAATTCAATAATAGAAAACAAAAAATATAAATAGAGATGAATAGTGTTAAGGAGCATAATGGAAATAAATTGAATGAATGAAAGTAACCCTTAAAAAATTGAATTATAAGTTTATGAAGGAAAATATAACACCATTAATTCACCAAAAATTAGTGTAAAATATTATGTTAAACTACTGATAATATAAAATATATCTTGATTCCATTATATTTTATCAAAAAATTTTGAATGAAAAGGGTTTTATGAAAAACAATTAAGATATTTTCATAATCGATCCATAGAAATTAGATGGATGGTATCATTATATACTATCCTTAGTGATGTATAATAAACAATAAAAAATTATATATATATATATATGAAATAAATCTATAAAACCATTTGATAATTACGTTATAAAATTTTAATAAATTATTAACATCATTTATTTACAAGTAAATATTTTTTATAAACATTCACAATAATAATTTCATTATTTAATAAATAAAATATTGAAAATATTCTTCAATAATATAAATGGATATAAAATTCATTCTTGTAAAAAATGTCTACAAATAGATTATTCTCAAAATCTGTAATGGAAATAAAAATTGACCTCTATAAAATCAATAAGATGATTCTTTTTAAAAATAAATTAAATGGAAATAATAATTAACATATAAATCCTTTATGTATAGATAATAATATCAATAAAACAATATAAATAATATGTATATGGATGTATGTTATTCCAGACCGAATGAAGAAATAAGGCATGCTTCGCTTATAGGAATACTTTTGGATCAATTATGAAGAAAATAGAAGTGAAATTATATTAAATTGTGTGGACCCAAAAAATAAATATATAATAATAAATAATATAGTTTTTAGCCAAAATTTACACATAATTTCTAAAAATGGAGTTTTATATACTGAAAATATTGATTTGAAAGTGAGACTAGAATGGAAACTCTTTCAATGATCATAATTGTTGAACTAGGAATCTATTAGAGAAAATATTGTGTGAAATAAATATAACTCTATAAAAATAAAATGTAAATAAAATTTAAAATAATTATAGGTTATGATTAAATGAATCATGTAATAAAATAGTCAATGAAAAAATAATAAAACTTAATGAATGGAAATTGATTAAATGACCCACTTACGTCTAGTCATGAGGTACCTATTACATCCTACAACATCCTGAAAACAGAAATTATATTAATTATTTTAAAAATACCATATCCTTTATCATGTTAATTTATTTCCTATTATATATTTTAATTATTAGTATCCTAGTTCATTCATTTACAAATTTAATAATGCTCAGGTTAGTCATTTTGAGGTTCTTTGGTTCACAATCTCCGAAAACCACTATTACATAATTGTAATGGTAAAATTTAATTATACATTGTAAAAATAGTATCAAAAATTTTAAAGATAATTTATATATATAATTATAGTGTAAAAATAGTTCAATAGGATATTAAATAGGTATCATTTGGATAATCTTCCTTGATAATCCCATTTCTTATGTTTAAAAAATGATTATGATTGTTTACTTTTATATTCATTATTATGATGGATACTTTACAATTACATAATTGTAATGATGAAATTAAATATAAGTCATTATATATTATACCATAAAATAAAATCTAAAAATTCTTCATGAAAGACCAACATTTCAGAAAAATATCATCATTCCCTTCGGTTGTGTAAAAAATGACGGTGAGTGATGTTTTTCAAAATAGTTAAAATGAAGGAAAACCCTAATAAATATTTTGATTTTATAAAAAAAATTATAAAATAAATAAACTATTTTACAGGTTTAATTTTATATATTACTCGTTTTATTGAAATGTGTATGATGACAATTTAAAAAAATCATTATTGATAACCCCATATTTAAATATTACAACGTCTTATGAAAAGAGTTTTCTGAGAGGTGATGAATTATATAAAAATATTTAATTTTAAAAATGGATTAAATTACATAGTAATAAAATAATTGTAGATAAATAAATTTTTATTTAAAGGGTTTTATGATAAAGAATAATAATTAAGAAAACAGAAAGTGGCTTGGAAACCGTTACATTAATCTTTGAGTAACCTCATTTCGATATATTGTCTGGCCTTTTAGGAGATAATTTTTCTAACACTATGGCCATAAACATGTAGGAATATAATTTTATAGAGTTATTTTTTATATAAAACCAATCTTTATATGATTTTTTAAAAGAGATGAATGAAACCCCTTTTATTGGAAAAATTCAATGGAATTTCCGTAGATATTTAGGATTAATGGATCAAAAATAACATTTTAAAAAAAGAATTAACTAAAAAATGTAAAAATAATGTTATTATTTACCATAATAAATTTTAATTTTAATTAATTTAATTATATATCATTTTTAATTATTTTATATATCATTTTTATCATTAAATATCATGTAAAGTTATTTTATGGGTAATTTTCAAATTTTAAATTTAAAAATATGTTGATAACTATGTGATGTTTATTTAAAAGTTTAAATCACTCATTAACAATAATTTGTATACCTAAAAATTAAATACCATAATTTACCACAATAATATAAATTTAAATATTTTTAAAACCATTTTATTTGACTTTTATTTTTTTTGAACAAGCATTGCATCAATACTGTGTAAGAATTTGGGATAATTATAATATTATTAAATATTAAAAATAATTTTATAATATAAATAAGTTTTATTATTATAGATTATTATCCTATAAAACAATTTAAAATACTTCATATTCTCATTCATATCATGATAATATTTTTATGATATAAATTCTGACATCTCATACTTTTTATAAGAACTCGAAAAGAATTTAGATCAATATATTGTAATTAAATTCCAAAATCCATTAATACTTGTGAATATATTTGACTAATATTAATGTATAAAGGAAAATTTATACATTTTTATGTTCTATCTAAAATACACAAATTTGACTTCTCCAATATTGTGTAGGTTATGTGTATGCACTAATACATGTTTTCTTATTTATCATAACATAAAAACCAATTTTTATTTAATGAATAATATTTATTTGATATTTTGATTATATTATAATTTTATTTAATATTACATTTGGTAAAATGATTAATGACATATTTATGTCATTATAATGTCATAAAATCTACACTATTTTCAAACAAAATATTTATTATTACTTACCAATAAATCAAAATATTAAAAAATGAACAAAAATCAACCTATAATGAGTTTTATATCATAATAAAAAAGTTACTCTTTGTAAGGGGAGTTTCCATATCTACCTACCTCCTTCTATACTCATCTTAGGATTTGATAAAATATTTTAGGGTTATCTCATACATGAGGTAATACTAATTATAGTAAAAAAACTCACAAATATTCTAATATAAACCCAAACAAGAGTGTATGGGTAAAAAATATTTTTGGTTCTGAGAAACCCATCTCCTAGGAAATTTTATCATGTATATTTAGTTAGGATAATAATACATCCCATCCTAGGGAATTAGGGATTGGGTAAAATGATTCAAGGAATTTTGATCTCGTCAGAGACCACTAACATATATAATTTGTATGGACCCAGCACCCATCCCTTATGTGCATCCTATACACAATATTGTGGGTAACTTCTTAAGATCATACACCATAATATATGTACAATTCCTATAATCCCAACATTGAAAAATAAATTTAATAGAAACCAGCACTAATAATTTAGAAAGTTTGGGGATATATACAATAATGAGTGAACATTAAAAAACAATTTAAAATTTAAAAAAACAAAATTCACCCCTATGAGGTTCCATTATCAATAATTAAAGAAATGGTAAGATAATAAAAGCATAATATGGATTAAAAAATATATAAGTTCTATTGTGACATAATAAAAAAATAAATAGAATCAGGATTTTCATAAAAAGTCTCATATTCCATATAATGATTTAGTGAAAATGTTTTTCAATTTACACTCTTAGTTTTTGTTATGTTCGATATACCCCAAACCATTACCAAGATAACTATTTGTGAATGGAAATAGATATTTGGTGCATATTTTAATTTAGTGTTTATATAGTCTCCTCACATCTTAAGAAGAAGTGTAATAAAAACCAATGATTAAATAGACAACATAAAATAATTTACGGTAGGGTCATAATAGATTCCATTAGATAAGAAAGATTATGGAAAGTCACACCATGTACACTTATTAGACTTCGTACTAAAAATCAATTGTTTCTTCTAACCTAGAATAAAACCCATAGATATAGAATATTAAAATATCCCAAAATTGAGTTATAGTAAGTTTGAAACTATGAAAATCCAAGAAAACTGATGAAATGGTAGATTATAGGAGTTAAGGACTTTCCATGATAAAAGAGATCTTATAAAACCTCCAAGATTGACCTAGATTATTGGAGGATAATGGGTTTTCTTAGATATATTGAGAGTAGAGGGAGAGAATAAGATGGGGTGAAAAGGGAGTAAATGGTGATGAAGTCCATAAAAACATTATTTTTTTTCAATTTTAGATTTAAATTGAAAAAAAATATCTTTTAAAATCGAATTATTCACAAGAACCTTTCAGGAAGCTAATCCTAGAAAACGAGTACCTATTGGTTCAAAAAACAACCCCGTAAACCCCTGGAGTGTCATAGTAACATGATATTATTGAATTTAATTTAATATCAATTTTTATGTTTTTAAATTTTTTGATATTTTTTGGTCCCTTTTTTTAGGAGTTTTGGATGCTAGATGTCCTCAACATGCCATGTCCATATGCCAAAATATATTTTTTTCAACTATAGTTTCTGAAATAAGGGTTCGTACTCTAAGTGTTGGAAATTTTAGGGAAATTTTATCTAATGGGTTACCCTAAGAAAAAAGAGGGGTGAATGTGTAATTAGTGGGGAAAAGTATGTGTTTTTATTGGACCATAGGGAGTTCCATTAAATAGTTCTTATGGTGTGTGAGAGACTCTTTTTTCCGAAATAATGAGAAATAGAGTCACATACCATGGTGTCTGGAAGTTTTTGGTTTCCTAAGAAACATTTTATGAGATGATGAGGATGTCCATGTGCTGGTGACTTTATTTCAATTATTTTTTATGTGATGAAACACCATTTATTACACTGTTTATTTTATGTTCATTTGTACCTCTTCCTCCCTCATTGTATTTGTTTTATTGAGAGGCATAGCCTTGGGGGAATACCTCTTCCTTTAACTTAAATTTTATCTTCCTCTCATAATATTTCAAGTGGATTCTCAAGGTAAACCCCACATTAATTTTAGTTCTTCTCTCTTTTCTCTCCCATATTCCCTTTACCTATGGTTTTTCTTCCCTCTATAAACCCCAATTATAGTGTTTTTTTGATTTCGGGTTTGTATTGAACTATCAAAAGTGGTTTTGTTTGTATATACTTAATAAAAGGTGCTTCTTTTCCTTTTTTATGTATTCATCATGAAATAAAATTCATTTTTACTTGTTTCTTCATAGTTTTAGGTAGTTAATTTTTTACATTTCCTTTAATTGACCTATCATTAGTTTCCTAATGATTTCCAAATCCATTAATTGAAAAATTATAAATATATGTGAAAAACATGGTGGATTTTAAAGGTGTTTTTTAAATTATACATAGTATTGATAAAGGTTTCTTAGATTGTTTTTTAATTTCTAAAATGATTTTTTTGTGAAAAATAATTATTGAAATTCACAAATGGTTTTTGATGGATTTTGATGATCAAAGGAATTTTAACCCATTTGGGTCATAGAATTGGTATAGTGTACTTTTCAGAAAAGGGGGTGTTTTAAATAGATATATAATTTGAATAAAAAATAGAACAAATTTTTTAAATTTTTTTAAGGGTGGATATAAATGAATTATTTTAATAAGGTTATTTCAAAATAGGTATCATGTTTTATAAAATATATTGGGAATCATATCATATTTTTTATAAAGGACTATTTGATACTCTAGAAATGATTTTTTATGAGGATAACAGAACCCTTTTAATCTCGTTTAATTTATTTTCTTGACATGGATTGTGACTACAAGGGTCATGTGATATATTTATATTTTCCTTGGTATTTAAATTATAAAATAGATTTTTTCTTTTGATGTTTTTATAGGTTAGGTGAGATATATGAATATACTTTTACCAAAAAATTATTGATGGATTATTGCTTTAATTCCAATTGATTACTTTCATGGGAACCATAAAAAATATGATATATGTTTGAATTTATTCTACATTATTTATTTAACAGACTATTTAGTGTCTCCTAGTTTTATTCTATAACCAGGATAAAGGAAACTCCACATAGGATTTTGTGAGAGAATCATGTGTCCAATTGTTTATTTTGGATATAATGTAGTCAGACAGTTGGTTATGTTTTATTGTTTTGTCTTGAAATATCACACATTTGAACTTAGTAGGATTCCCTCGATACATAGTTTTAATTGGTGATATTTTATCGGGGATACAATCAATTTTTATTATTCTAACCACTTGCTTTATTGACTTATATAGAACTATTTTGTGGCCATTCTTCTTTGATTAATTTTATTTCATTGTTTATATAGTTCCTTATTGTATGATGTTTTTCTCTAAATTCCTGGCCTATTCTCACAAAGTTCATCCAAAATCACATTTCGAACAAGTGATTTTAAAGGAAAGATAATGGTTTGGTTTTATAAGATGGTTTTGTGTTATAAAACCTTACAGACATTAAATTTTTTAGTTCTAAACAGTTATTTTAAGATGTGGTTGGTTCCACCATGGTTTTTATAAAATTTAAGGGGGGTTTATTTTGTGAAATAAAATATTACACATTACATATTTGTTCCTGATTATATAAGTAAAATGATTTTCTAATTATAATAAAAAATAGTATCAATGAAATGTATTTTAAAAGTAACTACACAAAATCGGTAGTAGGATCCAAGTAAGATCCAAGTGGGATCGGTTTTTCTCACTCCCTACAAACATATTTAGTTTTACACATCTCTTATATTTCTCTTTAAGGTTCAAAGTCTTTGGTATCTTTCTTTATTAATTTTCGAATTTGTATGATAGGAGACATTTAAAGACAAGTAGGTTCTTGATAACCACTTTTCAAGGTAAAACTTGAGTTACATCGATAGTTGGGACTTCACACATGATTTTGAGTTTTTTATTAATTAATATTTACCTGATTTTGATATGTGATAATTTTATTTTTACCACCATTGACTGTAGCAGTGATTTTGGGGGTCTATGTGATTTTTTAGTGAAAGAGAGGAAGAACCTAAGTTTCACTGTTAGATTTCAGGATATGAAGAATAGTGAGGATCATATGTAGTTGGTCATACAATACATTTTATAGGCTATTTTATGGTTAGTGTGAAATTTTCCATCTTATATGGACAAAACATACACATCCCCCCATGTGTTTTCTTCTCTTTATTTATTTTCGAATTCAATATAGTGGTTCTAATCCATAATGTAGAGAAATTGAGGAATTTTTTATTATAAAATTGATATTAATTGTGAAATTGAAATTTTTAAGTAGGATAAAATGAGTTTTAAGATATATATAATTTATAGACCCCATTTTAATATTAACTATAAAGGATTTTTTAACCTTGATAGGATACATAAATAAATTATATCATTATTCATATGTAAATGAATTTAAAGTATAATATTTTTTTAGATAAAGAATGTTTTTTATTTTAATAAAAGTTTACAATTTTCAATTAAAGTGTTACTGTTTTGTCTTCTCAAAATTGGGACATTAATAAAGTTATGTTTTAATCAGTGGTGAATTTTTAAGATAGAATTACTTGATTTTAAAAATGGAAGTTACATTTTTAGGGGATCAATTTTTTTGAATTGAATAGTCATTAAATATAATATTTTTGAATTTTAATTGAACTCTTCTAGTTTGAAATAAATTTATGTATGGTGTGTATTTTTATATTGGATTGATTTTGTTATTTATAGAGAAATGAACTATTGGAGTTCATTTTTCATTTATTTACACTATTTCTCATGTAATTTATTAGAAGAATAGTATAAGTATTATTCCTAGGGGTGATTAATATAATTTATTAGGATTGATTCTTCAGTTTGGTTACTCAACGCTAACTTACAAATGAGTGCTGGATCTAGGATATTTCGAGTTATTAGACCCCATTTTGGTATTTCTGGATCATCATTAATCTCAATTCTATGGTGATGTAATCCCTCTTGATGAAATGGAGTGGTTAGAGAATATTAATGAGAAATTAAATTCTCTTAAACACTAGAATATTTAAGGATGAGGGTTTTCATTAACCTATCTAAAGTATCCAACTGAGTGTGGTGGGCTATTTTGGTTCCCTTCAAGCTACATGGTGAAATGTTTTTCTATTTTTTAAAGATGGAGTTCATATAGTTATTTTATCCCAATGAAATAAAAGTGGAGAAGGATATGGAACTCATGATACTACAATAGGGGGAGTGTATGGTGATGGTAAATACCAACCATTTATTGGTTATAGTTTTATTTTGTCCTGGTCTAGTCTGTAATGATAGCTTAATGGACACTTATTTAGAATGCGAATTTATAAAAAAACAGAGACAAGTTGTGATCAAATTTTCCATGGATTATGTGAGAAATTTTAGGAAAGATCCAAATCGATAGAAGTTAATCAGGATGAGAAGCCTATGGAATTGGATTTATTATAGGTGATTTTTTTGTGATTTATTATTTAATAGAAGGTGAGTTAGATAATAATTAAGGATTTTGGATGTTATTTTAGTGAGATTATTTGGGTTTTTATTTTATATATTGAATTAATAAATTTTTTGTTGATGATTCTTTATTTTTGGTCATGTTTTATTTAGGGATAAAGTATTCATGTTTTTTGTTATGTTTGATGGATTCTATATGGTTAGACATATGAAAAAACCTATAGTTAGTAATTGAGTGACTATGATGGGTGTTTCATTCATATAGCTGATTACATGTTAGTGGTATTTTTTGGGGACTCTACATGAGAAAATGTTTTGGGTTTCATGTGTTAGTATACAATCTAGTGCTATGACCTGAGGTCAGAACCCATGTCATTCTTTATGGAATGTATGTAGTTTTTTATGTTTTTATTTTGGGTTGGTATTGTTTATTGATTCATGCATGTTTTTAATTATATATACCTTTGAATATATGTATGTATGTTCATTTTAACTAGTATTTAGATCCCATTGCCAAGAAAGTGTTTCCTAATTGGTTAAACAGTGTCAATTATTCCGATCATTGGGTGATATCAATCTTAACGATGTGTAATTTATTTGCTTTACTATTTTATATAATTTTAAAATGCTATCATACCTATGAGAGGTATTTTTTCACTATTTTATGGGTTCATTAAGACATCCTCCTTGTCGATAACCTCTGACAGACTGATAATTTAAATATTTCTATTATGACATCAAAACAAAGAGAGAGAAAACCATGAAAAGATTAAACAAAATCAATGGGACATGTAGTGGTGAAGTTTGAGGGAATCCCCTTAAAAAATTTCAATATAATATAATTTCAAATAGTTAATTATTGATTAGATAATCATATATTCCTCCTTAACACCTTCAGATGTCATGAGATCAATCAAATTATTCCCCTCATTGTATGTGTGTAAAACCTTTATATTCTTATAGCCCATAGTTCTTCAGGAATTGATTATGTAAGTAATAATCCTAAGGCAGTGTGAGGAACCCAATGAATATTAGACCCAAATAGAATAGTATGATTCAAATTTAGAGATTATGATTTTATATAAATTTAAAATAATTATTACAGTTTCTATTGTGTGATACTCCACTTGAATATAGATCCCCTCCCCATATAAGATTTAAAAATTAAATATGGTAGAGCACCAATTATATCTGATAATGCTACAGGTGTGCATGAAATAGTGAATACAAAATCCACTTTTATTGAGCATGAGGAAATTATATAGTGGTTTATATTCCACCAATTGACCAAATTACCCATTTCTTCTCACATATGTATTGTCTTTAGTGTGAAAAATGTTTTCTAGATCAAGTGTGGAAGCTCTAAAATGTCAATTTCTAAAATTAATATTTTCAAATATTGATTGAGACAGTGAACAAGAACCATGGAACATCAATAAGGATTCTGAAGTAATTTTTCAGCATAAAAATATTAATGGATTAATTTTTGTAGATATAATGTCTTCTAAAATAATCCATAAATATAGGATTAGTAAAATGAGGCTATGTAGAGTCACTTTGAGTACCAAAAGGGGTTGATTTTGAAAGGATATTAGTTAATGTTTAGTGGAAACATAGTAGAGTCAGAGTAATAAAATGGATAGATTCTATAAGGATCTTGAAGGAATATAATTGTGTTCTGGATGAATGGAGTAGGGAAAATGGAAGAGGAAAAATCTAATACTAGAACCAATGTTTTTCAGGTTTTGGTGAAAGGTTGTGTGGAAGTAATTCTTATGATAGGACCCAAAATATGAATCACTATAAGCACTCCTTATTGATTTTTAGATGGAGATATTGTCGATAATTATTTATTAATAGATATAAAGGTGAACTTCACACTCAACTGAAAGTTATTGGTTAAGGTGGTGATTGTCAAAGGAAATTATAATTCACCTAAGAGAATGGATGGAGGCATATACATTTCAGTTGATGTTGCTATAACGACATAAAATTTTTCTATATATTACCCAGAGATAAATATTATATTTATAAATATCCCCACATAATACTAAAATTAAAATGAAAACCCTTTCCTCTTTTGAATATTAAATATGAACACAAAAAATTAGTCATTAAAATATCTTTCGAAAATTAAAGTAACCATACAATAAGATCAATGAATAAATTCGGAAGAAATGGAATCTAAAAGTCAAAGTCTTCCTTATAAATCCAAATTATTTGTACTCATAAGGGAGGTATATTTACTGGGGTTTCATTTTGATCAAGACCAATGTGTAGTAACACAATTCTAGGTTGATAATAATTGTATATGGGAGAAGTTCAGGCTCATAGGGATTGGAAAAACTTCCATGATAGTTGAACAACCAATTAAATCAATAACCACAACTTATATGATTCTTAGGACTTATAAATAGATCATACATTGCACGTTGATATTTTAAATGAAATTTATATAAAATAAATTTAATCTCTTCGATATATTTCAGTACTCTCTAAACCATGATGTTTAAAATATAGCATTGTGTTTGATGGTGTATATGATATCCAACACTGATACACAGCAGTCATTGAGATACAATCTAAATATGATATTTAAAACAAAGTATTTTAATTGAAGAGTATGGATTGGATTGAAAAAATTATGAAATATATATAAAGAGGCCCCAATCAATAAAAATTTATTGATATATTATTAGTAAATAATCACTCAATTCTTTTGAAAAGTAATTTTATGCTTCAAAATACATATTCTTTAAAAGTGGGTTTATTTGAGATTTTATGTTGGGAATTATAATAAATTTACACCATATTTATAAAATTTATTTTATAAATATAATATCATTTTTCAAATCATCATATAAAAATTATCTTAGGGTGAAATTTTGTGTTTTTCTCAAAAAGATGATTTTTTAATGAATAGTTAAAATTATCTATTTTTAAAATACTATTATGTATTTCCATTAAATTAAAAAAAATTAAAGTCCAATTAATATTTGAATTTGATTTTAAATTAACAAAGTTATTATTTACTAATATTTAATGGAATCAATTAATTTTTATTAATCTTTATTCTTTATTTTTGTATAATTTTATTTTTACGCTGAGAAACAAAATTTTTTGAAAACTATTTTAAATTCATAGTTTTCTTTCATTATAATTAATTTAAATAATTTTTAACAATAAATGATTTAAATGAAAAGTTTACACTTTATATATGAATATATAAATTTATATCCATATTATGATGATTACAAGTCATACAGTTAACATAAGCTTATTATATTCTGGAAAAATTCATTTCAGGAAAACCCATTTTTCAACACGATATTAAGGTTTAATTTTAAATTTAATTATACCATTTAACTAAATTGAATTTTAAAAAATCATTATATATTATTAATCTATATAAATAATATTATATAATAATTTCAACTTAATATTTCTCAAAATGGAATGTAAAGAATGTAAAATGTATTTATCACGATTAAATTTAAAACATAGTTTTGTGCGCAACATGATCTTATGATAAAATTAATATTCCACAAATATATAAATTTTATTTTTAAATATTGTATCATAGTATGAATTATTGGGTCAAATGTATCTAATAATTATCAATTTAGTTTATACTTAATGAATTAATTACCTTCGTTAAAATCAGTTTAGTATGGTTAAAACTAAAAACATAACAGTAAATAAACTTATATGATAAAGTAATAACTTGTTTAAAATATTAATTATTTTCTATTGTGAAGGTGTGTATTTACAAAAAATTCCATTCACTCCATTATTTTTGAATTTTGTAGGCAATGGGGTTGAGAGAGACATCCCGTTATTTAATTTTTTTGGGTATTTAAAAAATGCCACTCCTCCTCGATTATAAAAGTGTGCTCCCTCCACTCACTTATTCCAACCTAGAAAGACATTTTTATAAACATATTCATTCAAAAATAGCTCCAAAATACCCTTATACAGATTATGGAGCATATATTACTCAAAAAAACACCAACCTTATTGTCTATCAGAGGAGTACAGAATGAGTCTTCACTAAAACAAGGAAATTATGTCAACAAATCTCTTTATTTTTATTTCTACTTTTACAAAAATCAATTATGAGAAAAAAACTATAATAAAATAACATAATTATATTTTATATAATGGGATTTTATAAATTTAATGTAAAAATATATATCCATATTATCACCTCTCAAACGGGAAACAAAGACAACGCTCATGCGTACGGTGAACTACGACCTCTGGTACTGATATAAATCCTGTCTATAACTGACTCACGTGAGAATTAATGATGATAGAAATAGTGAGTGAATATATTATATATTACATGATATTAATTTTTAAAAACTATAACATCTAATTCCTTACACTTTCACCTTTTAAGGGAATGATATTGTCGCTTTTGTGTATGTACAACTTACTATCTCCAAAAAGCAATGAAAATAATTTTCATTTAACAAAATTAATGAATGGTTTTAAAATGGATCTAAAAAGTACATACAATATTTATAACATTATTATCATTTTATATGAGATGAAAAAATATCCTATACATAAGAACTAGAACATTTATGACTAACCATGCATTATAAAAAAAGGTAATTAACACCAAAAATAATAGTAATAATAAATTATTATTAACAAATGAGTGGTAAAATATTATCATATGATATTAGATATTGTCGTAATCATTAATATTTTTTTGGAGTAAATTAATGAAAAATTTCAATCCATTATACATGATGTTGATTCACATTGAAATAAAGATAAGCATGTTGTAAGGGATTTTATCTCAATTTTATTTCATTGAGGGGTATTGTAATATTATGGGCACAATTTATTTATATGGTGAATATAATTCCCATAATACAGGTAATATAAATAATCCTTCATTATTCAGAGTATTTTATGTTTCAATATGACTTATTTCATCCAAGTGGATCTAACATGAAAATTACCATGTGGTAAAGAATTTCCTAACTATTTTTTCATTTCTTTATATTATAACTTCATTTTATTTGATATTAAAAGATTATGTGAAATTAATTTTAATTATATTATGTGGGATTTACACTACTTTTATCTATATTTACCTTTGATACAAAAAATATATTCATTGATTGATTGTTACTTCATCATTATGATCGTTGTAAGGGTTTCTCATATGAAATTGCCTTATTTAAAACATTTGTCACGTTATACACCTATCATAATTTGTGACATGTATTTTCTAATTCATTAAAATTTTATATCATGAATTCCATTATATTTATTTAATTTAATTATACATTTTATTTTATTCTAATCGTGGGGCTTATAATTCAAATGTTTCCATTGTGGTAACAAATTTATTTTTTAATATCATTTTAAGAGGTATTATTTATACTCATATTTCAATTAAGGAAAATTATTGGATAATTTTTTATAAATATAATTTAATTTTTATTATCTTCTTGTTATTCTTGAATATTTCAAGAAATAGTTACATTTTCATCGATTTGGACTTCAAATTTATTGAAAATATATTTCAATAAAATCTGACATTATTTCTCTCATAGATCAAAAACAATTTTTCTTCGAAATTGTTGTTTTCTAATAAAATATTTATCTTTTTTATAGTCATTTTTACACATAATTGGATTTTCAAAAAAACATATACTTTTCGAAACAAGTTACTTTTGACTTCGCCTATAGAAATTTTAAATAAATATTTGTTTCTAATATACTTGGTAATAATGGAACCTTTTCTCCCTCATGACCACCCATTACATTGTAAATTACCTTATAATATTATAAGGATATTTGTTATCATAATCGTTTGTGAATATTTTGTAAATTTTTATTTTTAAAAAGTTATTTTTGAATTTTAAAGGGTGTTTTCCTCAAAAAAAAATTAATGGTAGTTTCATGGTATTTATATTTATCAACTCCAACAACCATATATTTTAATTATACTATAATAGGTATGTCATCCAAAGATACCTTCCTTATCGTTTTAATGAATGTTTTGTGATTATTTTGACGTGGTAACATATTGAAATCTACTTTCATGATTAGTTTTTTATTCATTAACACTCCCTTGAAATATTCACTTTCTTATGATCCTTGGAAATTACATTTCCACTAAATATCCATTTTTTGATCATGGATGGGATTATTACATAAAAAATATATAATTTAATCATATGGAATTTTACTTTGAAATATATTTGATAGATTAGGGAAATGTTGATATTCTTTATTCTATATTAAATAAAGATATTTATTGAAAAGCAATACTGTTTGTGAATTAAATCAATCAATTTTTATTTGTGAAGTGTGTGGGACATTCATTTTTCAGTGGGGACCAAAATTATATGGCACCTTGATGAAGCGGTAGGACTCAATGGAAAACTAAATTGGCCAAATGAAATTATTCTTTAACCATAGTATTAAAATTTCTTATAAAATGTCATGAATGAATAGATATCATCATGTGTAATATCCTGACATCTAAAATTAATAGTTTCCCTCATTTTTAATTCAGTTATTATTATCCATGATATTATTTCATTGATATAATCCATAGATGGATTTTTGGATCGAGTTTTTTATTAATTGGCATCTGGTTTTAGTTATTTTTCTTTCCATATAGATTATTCCATGTCTAATTATGATAGTCTTGTTATTGATTAAATGAAATTTGTATTTAGGTATTTACCTTCCCATATTGATTATAACTTTTTTATTATGAATTATTTATTTATTATGACATCCTCTTTACGTAACTCTTACAAAGTATATGAGCTCACCATTTTCTTATTTCCTTTCCAAGGGATACGAAGAGTGATTCTTTAAATGAGTTTGGGATATATAATTTTTACATTCACTATGTTTTATTTCATGTTTTTAAATTTAATGAAAGACTAATGTATTTATCTAGTTTACAAAGACTACTAAACTATTCAATACTTTGGGATGATATTTATTATATCAAGAACCCATTTTATAATGTAAAAACTGATTCTAGGATAATAGAGTAAGGGTATTTATAGTTTTTATTAATGAAATAATAGTAGAAATCCTGGGAATAATATTCATAGAAACATACAATAGGAAACATAACCTTGTTATATACATTGAGGATAAGTAATGATGAGAATCCTAAAGTTTTAGTATGGAATAATTTATGCGGTTTTTCCCTATAAATGCATCCTTAAATTGATACTAAAAGTGTACACGGTTCTATCATATATGTACCTCTGGGTAATAACTATGAAAATGGAACATTTGTGTTTTACTTGATTGTCCCATAGGGCATGACAACAAGTCTTACTAAATAACTAGTTTTACAATCCTATGGGATATGCTTTGGGTAATTCCCATTTTATTTAAGAACAATTGTGAAGGAATTGAAAATATGGTAAAAATGAATGAATTAGGATAAAACTATTATATTGTGATGGTATTTATAAGGGTAATCATAATTTTTAAGGCATAGATACAGTATTTAAAAATATTTTCCGTGTAAATATAACATGATTATGTATATTTCTGAAAACAATTTATGGGAATACAACCCATTGTTTTAGTATATGTTTTAGTGATAATTTTTAAAAAAATAATGATTTAATATTTATGGGATATAATTATAAAGGTATTGAAAACCTTTAGGATCAATATTATCATTAATTTTAATGTAAATAAAATAGTATAATAAGATTAATCGATTCCCTGAAAACAATAACATATAATATCATTGATGTTAAAAAACGTATGCTTTTTAACTAATGTAATTTTTTAGGATTTTCATCACATTTTTTGAAAATTTATAGAAATTATATTGATATAGTTTTATAAAAATAAAATCCTACAAGCTAGGAGAAAATACATCATATCTAGAAAAACTATGGGGCTTAATCCCACAACTGAAGGGAAACAAGGGTGAGATTCTAGCCACTCTATTATATGATGTACTAGCTAATATGGAATTTTTTTCTTATTGAAAATTTTAATTGATAAATATTATGTTTGAAATTGGGTGTTACTATTAAGATTTATTGATTCATGTATTATATTAACATGTGCTAACATTTTTAATTTTAGAGAAAAATTTAGAACGTGACAGAAAGATATATCACTCGTTTAGGGATCCTTAGTTCAATTAAAATTAAATTTTAGTGCTTCAAGAATAAAATATATTTTGGGAAATCATTTATTCGGGTAAGAGATTATGTGTAAACGATGAAAATCAAAACCAAGTCATGAAACTGTGATAATTAATTACAAATATATCAATTAACAATATTTAATTATATTCTCAAACAGTAAGAAAAATATTTCCTCGACATTATAAAATGGATCATCAAACAAAAATGAAATCATATTGCCATCATATCCATGGAGTCAAAGGGAATTTTAACTCATCACAGATTTATTGATTTTTTTCACCAGCTATCTGTTGATCATTCACTTTCTTATGATCAATGATCTCTATCACAACCCTTAATTATTTACTATTTTCTTCCATGTTTATATCATTATTTCCCACCAATGTTCTCTGAGTAGGTAATATATATGTCTGTTATTCTAGATAAATATTTATTTTACTTATGCCTCTATTAATAGGAATTTCTTTTAACCCTTTTTATGAAGTGGGTATTCAATAATGGAATATTTATAATTTAAACCCTTGATTTCTAGGGTTGTGATCAAATTGTGAGGATTCAATTTATTAATGGTGGAGAGAATGTAACACCCCCAATATTTTAAAGGGTTTTTATTTTTTAGTAAATTTAAAATCATTTATATATTGTGGTACAATTAATATCGAGATTCAAAATGAAGGATTTTGTGTTCACTACTACACATTTTCACTCTACCAACACCCACAATAGATTTTAATAGTGCCAGAAAAGTACCATTAATCATAGCGATGAAAATGGAGACCCTCTACCATTTCTCAAAATAACATTGATTATGTCTTTAATAGCTGTAATGTGTTGTTAATATAACAGCACACCCATCAAAAACATGTAAAAACTTATTATTTAAAATAAATTCTATATACATTTAATGTGACATTATAATTACAAATTATTATACCCATGATATATAGAAAAATGTCATATACATTTCAAACAATGATTTATATAATTATATACACATTTATCCAAAAAAAATTAATAACAATAATGTTTCATATTTTGACACTTGTGGTCCCCTCTGAAAACATTCTTCCCAAGGTTCCTGTTGCTAAACAAATCATCTCAACCCAAGAAAAATATTACTCTTATATAAGAAAATAAATATTACTATAGTAATGTTTTAAATAAATAAATTAAAAGTTAATATGAAATAATACATTGTTAAAATTTCAATATTTAATAAAAAAGACACATTTGGAGTTATACCAGTCATACAGTGCTTATTATTTAGGTGGGGTTGATTTCTACACATCACAAACGAGTTTTGGATGATTGTCCTAAAATATCATAACTATCCAAATGTGTATTCATAGTTTTTGGTATTTCACTTGTTCTTTTACTAAAATTATTTTCAATTTCAATTTATGAAACATTTGGAGTAATACTGATCGCACAATGAATCATATTAAGGTGATTTTGATTCATACCATTCACAAATTATTGATAGATTGTTTTTCTAAAGTATTAAAGTAAGAAAAATTCATTTTCTCAGTTTTCAGTATGTATGTTTTGTTTTTTTACTAAAATGTCATTTCAAATTTGAAACACGCATTATGAGTCATATTGTTTGTATCATGTGTAAGTTTGATATGAGACTAATTCATATACATCAAAAATGAATTATGTTTTGTTTTCCTAAATCATCATGACAATTGGAAAAAAATTTCATGGATTTTAGTGAGTGATACTTTTTCATCTAAAATTTCAATTTTAAATAGGAAATAGAAACTTTTAGTCATACCGGTCACACCATGAATCCGATTGAGTTGTGGTTTACTCAAAAACATCAAAAATTACGGCTTGATGGTTTTAATAAAATAAAAAAAATCCAACATATTTTTTGTGGTTTTCAGAATGTCACTGAATGTTCTTACTTAAATAAATATAACTTTAAAATAAAGAGAGACCCATTGAGTGATACTGACCACACTATTCATCGTATTTAGGTGAAACAGATTCTTACACATCACATAAAATTTATATATCTTTATCCTAAGAAATAAAAATAATCTGAATTCATTTTCTCTGTTTTCAGTAGGTCACTTGTTGTTCTTACTTAAATTGATGTCAAATTTAAATTAAAAGAGACACTTTGAGTTATATTTATCACACCATGAATCATATTCTGGTAAGTCTAATTCCTAAATATCAGAAATGACATATAGATCGTTTTGCTAAAGTATAAAAAAATAAAAAAAAAATCATAGATTTTTGTAGGGAAGTTGTGTTTTTTTTACTAAAATGTCATTTAAAACTAGAAACAAGTATTATGATTCATACCGGACACATCATGAATCAGTTTGATATGATACTGCTTCATATATGTCAAAAATGACTTATGAATCACCTTCATAAATTATCAATACAATTGGAGTTTGATTTACAATTTTTTAGTGACTGACACATTTTGATCTAAAATGTCAATTTTAAACTGATAATAGACACTTTCAGTCTTCTCATTCACACAGTTCATCAGATTTAGTTGTTCTCGATTCCTATATGCTAAAATGATAAATAGCTCATTTTACTAAAACAACAAAACAATATGAATGTGTTTTATTGGTTTTAATAATATCACTTGTTCTTTGTTACATAATTTAATGTGAGTATTATGTAAAAAAGGCACACTAGGAGTCATAATGGTCCCACTGTGAATCTTATTGATGTGTAGTAGACTATTAAACATCAAAAATGACTTCTGTATCATTGTAAAAAAATATCAAAACAATCTGAATGAATTTTCTTAGTTTTTAGTATGCCTCATTTTCATTTGAAAAAAATTAATGTAAATTTTAAATAAAAAGACACACTTGGAGTCATACGGGTCACACTATGAATCATATTGATGTGTGGTTAACTCCTACAAGTCACAAAATGACTCATGGATCATTTCCCTAAAATATAAAAACAATCTGATTTTTTCTCATATTTTAGTATGTCACTTGTTTTTTACTTAAATTAATGTAAATTTTAAACAAAATGATACTCTTTGAGTTATACTGGCTAGAATGTGCATCATATAGAGTTTTTTGTACCTACATGTAAAAATTACATTTAGATCATTTTATTAAATTTTCAAAAAAATGAAAATGTGTTTTCTTGTTTTTCGTTATGCAGGGTTTCTTTTTCATAAAATGTCATTTCATACTCGAAACATGAATTTTGAGTCAAACCAATCACGTCGTGCGTCGGTTGGACGTGATACATATTCATACAAGTCACAATTGACTTATGAATCTCTTTAATAAATTATTAATAAAACCAGTTTTCATTTTCTTGGTTTTTAGTGAGTGGCACATTTTGAACTAAAATGTCAATTTTAAACTGATAATGAACTCCTGTAGTCAAAAAGGTCACACCATGCGTCATATTTATGTGTGGTTGATTCTTACACTTCACAAATTACTCATGGATAATTTTCATAATGTAATAAACAATTGTAAATCTTGTTGTCATTTTTCAGTAATCACTAGATCTTTTTGCTAAATTTAGTGTCAATTTAATATAAAAATACCCACTTAAAGACATATAGGCCACACTATGCTTCGTATTAAGAAGTTTTTGATTCCTACACATAAAAAATTGCATATAAATTATTTTCCTAAATTATAAATACAATCTAAATTTATTTTCATATTTTTTAGTACGTTACTTATTCTTTTTACTAAATGTAATGTCAGTTTTAACGAAAAGGATACACTTTTAGTGATACCTTTCAATTATTCTTTTTTATGTTTTGAGTAGGTAAAATAATGATAAGATTAATTAATTACCTAAGTAGTATGAATTAACAATTATAATTTCTTGATCCATTTATTTGCTATCATTATCTCAGTTGCAACCTCAAAAGTCCAATCTCTCACCAGCATGATCTGTTTCGAACAAACCGCCCCAACTCAAATGAATGAATCCACTTATATAAGAAAAAAATTATTATGTGGGTAATACTAAAAAGGCATAAATTAAACAAAAATATGAATCAATCAACCACATATATGGATGTCATGTATTCTTGATATTTGTGTACATTCTTTTAGTAGGTATCCTTCCCATTAATTTATAAGAACATCTATTTCATCTTGCAAATAAGATTCTCTTCAATAGTTATAATAGTACTAAAAACATATAAATAAACAATTTAATAATAAATATTTTAAATTAAATACTATTTATCTTTGAAAAAACCTCTTCCGGGATGCTTGTGTTTTCATGGAATACAATCTCTATTTTCAACTTAAAAACATAATAACTGCAATCTTTCCCATGGGTATGTTTCAAACACTGTAGAAATGTTAAATACAATTATTAATTTGTTTTGATGCGTTTTTTAATAGTGAAATATTATTATATAAACCCTAATACTTGTTCGTTCATAGAATATGTCTTATTTCATAAGCTTATCCCCTCTCCACATTCATTTTTAAGATATTGATGCACCACCCTATCCAAATAGAATCGTCATTAAAGGTTAATATTAATTATTTGAAATTATGTGTAGTTATAAAATGTTGGATGTAATGTTTTACTTATTTAAAAACTCAATCATGTAGGGATAGTTTGTTGGATATCCATGAATTTAATCTAAGAACTAAATCTTTAGAGTATCCATATTTTCTATAATGGTCATCCAATGCTCCCTAAAAACCAAAAAATGAATAAGAAATATAGAAAAGAAAAGAAAATAAAATTCATATGATTAATTTGTAGAGTTTTACCCTTAAAACATTGGTATTAAATAAAATATATCATCCCTTTTTTTAGAAACATTATATAAAACCTTCCGCTATTTCATCCCTTGTCTGTGTATCTATTTTTATTTGTTCTATAGAAGAGATGTGAGGACTAACAAGTCAGTATTTACTTTCATTGAAAAATATATTGAATTGTTTTTCATATAAACTCATTCTAAAATATGATATGTTTATATTCATAATTAACATATTATATCATCTTTTTTAAAATCAAATCATTAAAACATACCTCATGTATACAAAACTGAGCCGCATAGCCAATCATAGTAAAATATTTCACTTAAACACTCAACACTAAAAATGTTTTGATCTTTCTCTCCATACATATTTTCTTCAAAATCTACTATGATATAATGACCATCTTTTGACTTGGTATCCACATGAACCTTCAATGATATTAAATCGGGATATTAAATGGGAGGGGTAATGTTTCTTTTGGTAGATATTTTTCATCGGTTAGTTGATCCTTTAAATGTTTTTGAGTCGGTGTATAATCTCATCCACTTCCCGTAATCCACATGGAATAAAATTCCTTGGTTCATACCATTTTTATTAATTGTTAATAGTTTATAATGAAAAATAAATTTCATATTTTTACCTCTTTACTGACATGTTTGTTTACAAGATGTGACGACCATGTGATGAATGTTCCAACAGATTTTTCCACCATATGAATGTCTTTGTCATTAATTTGAATAGTTATCTTGGTTCTTGGTTCATGGGATATTCTAATAAACACTCGCACATGACCTGATAGATGTGGTATGGTGTTTATCCCGTTTTGTTGGAAACTGAACACTGTATCACTCATTACATGGTGATGGGTTGGTGTTTATTGATATAAATCACAATTTGTATCAAACTGTAGAATATAAGTAAAAGATTGTTATCAGTGTCAATGTGATTTATATTTCATAGAAACCATTATTATAACATTTATCATCTCATATAAGACACATATTTATGGGAATGTATCACTTTATATCTGGTTGGGGTGGGGTAGTATCTCGATGCAGTAGTTGTTCTTGAGTTTCTACTACTCTTTTATTCCCCCACATATATTTTTTATTTATCTATTTTTTTCCATTGTAATTATTCTTCAAGGATATATATTATTTCTATCATATGTTTCATTAATTAACTTTGGTCCTCATCTTCTTCATTTTTTCCCAAATATGTTCAGGGTGTCAAACCAAAACCCTCACCTCTCACATGGCCTTAATGTTTTGGCCACTTCAAGGCCACTGATAGTATGTGTTCAATAGGTATAGGTATTGTTGATTCTTGTAACTATGTCATATATAAAATATAGTAAAATATGTGATCATTGTTATGTAACAGAGATTTAAATATAATTTTTTAATAATGTAATACTCACACATGTTTCTTACACTTTTTTGTGTTTTCATCTATTAGTATCTCTTCTTTATTTACACTTACCTCCTTCCAAAGAACAAGGTGTGAGATTTACATGGTTTTGGACATGGAGTCATCAATCAATATATAAATAGATGAACATAATTATCATGTAGTTTCAAGCAACATTAATATATTATAGTATATTTAAAATACGTACCAATTTTTTTCAAGTGAAGTGTATCCCATCCTAGCTTTATGGTTGGGGTACACTGGTTTTTCGGCTCTTTTCATATTTTCATCACTGATTTGTTATTTCATAAATAAAATATTTTAAATCAATTCAATTAATACACATATCATTATACCATGTATTACTAACCACAATGTACCTTAAAATAAACCTCTACATGTGGCCATTAAATGCATCCCATGCTTCATGGGTTATTATGGTTGCATAAATAAGTGATTGGTGAATGTTTTTTTCCTTCAACACCAATAAGAATAAGTCTTGTTAGAATTTTTTTTAATCCTCTATGAACCCTTCCAACAATCATCAATACATATTTCTTAGGGTATTCTTCTACTATGAATGCACTCTAAAATGAATGATAAAGAGTAAGTCAATGTATTTTTATTTTATTTTATTTTAAAGTAAATTAATGATATCATAATGTTACCATAATCTCTTCCCATATAAGTGTATTAATCCAAGACAAAAAATGGTTCCAAGATTATACATAAAACATCATTCGTTTTCTATTGATGATTCCACTATAACTACTAAACATGGCCTTGTTGGGGTTAACATGCAGGCCCCAAGCATTCTATCCAACTTTGTATTTGTTGCCTTTAACTTTCACCATAATGATTTTTGCTAACCCCATCAAACTAAGACACACTTTTTGTTTCTATGTCACCATTACTTCATTTCCCACTATTTCCTCAGATTGAACATCGTCAATATGTTCCATTGGAGTTGTAGTATCAGCATATGGAGATCATCATTGTGCCTATACATTGGGAGTAGTAGTCGGTTTGAAAACCTAGTGTTCCTCTAGAATGAGAGCTCCAAAAAATACAAAAGGCCATTACTCTACACTGCGAGGAGCTTCTGGTTGAGAGACCTATTGTTCCTTGGGATTGGGAGCACCAACACACGCAAAAAGTCATTATTCCACTACAATGTGAGCAGCAGTAGGTGGAGAGACCTATTATTCCTCAGGTTTGGGTGCACCAACATGTGAAAAAGGTATTATCTTCAAAAGTGAATTAATATTTAATTTAGAGTATATAAATGAGTAAAAAAACAAATAATAATATGATGTAACACAAGTTATATTTAAAAAAATTACCTTATTATTGAACTATAATTTTTAAAGATGAATGGAGTTTACCCCTCTATCGACTATCCAAATCCCTTAAATTTAGTCTCCTCTAACATACAAAATTCTGTATAAATTTGATTTCTTTGAAATTATTTTTATGTCCTAATAAAAGGGTCATCCTCGTCTGAATTTTCATTTGACCATATAGTGGTTTTGGTCAATAACAAAAAAAATGACCCGTTTTAGTCTGCATGATCTAGAACATAAAATACATGTATTAAATGTGATGCCATTATAAACTTTTCTTCTTTGTACACTTCCTTACTGAAATAAACTTTTATGAATCCTAATTCATCTATTTTAGCATCACTCTCCTTATTTGGAATCTTTCATTGAAAATTGGCACTTACAATGTATTATAATCTAACTCTCATATTAGTTTGATGATGCCAAATTTTGAAATATTCGCATAAATTGGATCTTTTCCCTTAATAAAAAAATTCATCACTTTATCCAAAAGTGTAACTCCACTATATTCCCTAGAACTGTCTTCATTATTCTCATTTTTATAGAACACATTACCATTAATTACATAAACATTATAAGATAATATATACACATCGGGTCGTCTATCTAGCCATCAATGTTGTTCTGAAATGGAATTTAGATTTTCACCTAACTCCATAAATATATGTTTCCAAAACCATCCTATAAACAATTTTTTATCTGTATTTGATATCCATCATTTATCCCTTGATGGATTCAAATGATTAATAATTTTTTTGTGGGTTTTTACATATGGTTAAACCTCCAAACTGTTATGCAAAACATAAAGTTAGGCCTACTATAGATCTTTAATATTAATTTTGAAAACATATATTATTGAAATTCCTTCACCTTCACGATGTCCAATGTGATGATATTTCCATAAAGCATTGTTTTCCACAGTAGAAATGTATTCAGTGCAGAATTCAATGGCTTCTGCAACAATATATCGCTCAGTAATACAACCCTCTAGACAATATCAATTATTTACATAACCTTTAAAAATATTTATATAGAATTCAATGGGGTTCATCCATCTATAGTTTATATAAACACATTGTCAAATCTCCCTCAAACAGTGAACCATAAAATGAACCATCATATCAAATAATGATAGAACGAAATGTATTTCCAATTTACATAATGGGATGGAAATGTTTCTTCCCATAGTCATAAATTTCTCCAGCTCTATAAATTTACTACATATATCTTTGAAAAATAAATACAAATTGGTTAATGTATCATGCACATTCTTTGATAAAATTTAACATAAATCTATAATAATTAGATCATACAATAAAACATGGAATTAATGTTATTTCAGAAACATTAAATTTAATTTTTTTCATTGACATAGTGTTCAAAATATTCTATGAGTATTCCTATGGAAGCTTTATATCATTCATAAAGTTGAAAAACTAATATCTTTCCTGGTTGGAATGAGTGTAGGAAGCTGGTATAAGAAAAGTACATTGTCACCCTTTATTCCCTCCAACTCTTCTTGTGTTCCCTTGTCGACCATACCCATCCTAGCCTTAATTTCATCCTCTATTCCTTTTGGTGCATTCAGAAACATACTGGTGACAATATCACATCTATTTTTCATCATGCATAAAATCAATAAATTTTTTGACCTACAAATAATTCAAGTATAGTAATTTAAAAAACTATTATCTTTTTTAAACTATTTTTCATAAGATTTTTTGAAAACAGATTACCAAAAGCACTATCCAAGTATTTTATATTCAAAAATAGTTGATCACATGTTATTGGAGACAGTGTTGTGTGTTCTTCTGAACTACCATGAAATGATGTTTACCATGATTGGTACTTATGACGTCAGGGCAGAAATCCAAGATGTCCTAGAAACATATTTTTCTTTTAATGTTTCAACCTAATTGATTGTGTACCTTGTTCTAAAATGGGGCACTCTTGATTTCCATTAATTCGATATCCTGAAAATTTTCCATAACTATGAATGTTTTTTATCATCCCATACAACATGGATCTCAATGGGAAATCTTCATTTCTATAAGCATCATACAACATAACCATTCAATCTCACCATAATTTCAAATCCCAAATCAATGGATCCAAATAAACATCAATATCATTACTTGGTTATTTTGGTCTTGCAATAAGAATAGATATCATGAGGTATTTTGATTTCATGAAAAACAATAGTGGAATGTTATAATTTACCAGAAAACCCATCCATGTACTAGGATTTCTTCTTTGAAAAATAATAGGATTCACTTATTCTATAGATGATTTTAGATGAATTTTTCTCAGTATGTTTCCAAATATAGGATACTATTGATCAATTATATTCCACTGAGGAGAGTGTGTTGGGTGATGTAGTCTCCCATATTTAATTAATGTATCTTTATGTCACATCAATTCCCCTATAGTATCCTCACTTAAATATAGTCTCATAATCCTTTGAATTGTTGGAACATACAATAATAAGTTTTCAAGACCATATTCAAAATTCTCATATCGATAAGTTTCACATTTTGGGCATTTTGTTTGTTATTTTTGGTCCTTGTGAAATAGTATACTATAATTCAAGAAGGCGTTTATTCTTTATTACATCATACACATCAGGCTTATTATTTCTTTGGACTTGAATGTTTGGATAAAAAGCTCATTATATTCTAGGAGCTTGTCATTCAAGAGAGAAAATAGTTTCGTAAAACTGTCATCACTCCATCTATTTTATACTTTCAAATTATACAACATCAATACAGCTAACAATGCTTTATATTTGTTGAAACTAGTATACAATAGCGTTTTTTTTATAAAAAAATGTTTAATTTCTTAAAATATTTTGGGAAATAAAGAAATTTATCATCAACTTTTGTTATCATTTTCTTAATATGATCATAATTATCACTCACATCTATATTCTCATTCTTGATACAATCATCTTCAATTTCCACACTTGTAATCATATCAGATGATGTATAAAACACAGTTTTATCCTAGCCAGTAGCTACATTCACTTTTTGCTCATGATTATAACATATTTTATAAATTCAATCAATTACCTGACAGATCATGTTATCATCGAACTTCTATTGACTAATTTTACTAGAATAAGAACATCATAAACATGGAAAAAGGATTCTAGATGGATCAAATGCATGATCTTTTCCAAAATGGATGAACTCTTTTACTACATATTCATACTCTTTTGTGATATGATTGTCATCCATGAAATTATTTTTCTTATCCATCCGATTTAATTTGATAATATTAATATTTAACAAAATAAATACATAAAAAATTCATTAAAAAATTAACCAAGTAAAAAAAGTTATACACTTTGTATCTATTAAAATATTTATCCCCAATATCCACATTCTAGAAGCACGGTCCTACATTTGAGATGTTCTAGATAAATAAAACATCATCTATTCCAACCATTCTTTCATTGGTCCAAATAAGAAAAATTAATCCATATAATGAATTAAAGTGACAAAACTCTCATCATACTACACCGTCATATAGTAAATATTAATTACATTACGCTTCATGAACATTAATTATACCATTAAAGCATTTAAACTCCACTTACATTATCTTTTTACCTACTTAATCCCATAAAAATACATTTGATATTTGAACTAAGACTTTTAGTCCATTTATAATGAAATCTTTTAGTTGATATTTTTAGATCTATTCCTCTGAATCTCTGTGACGAAATATAATCATGACATCTATTTTTTATTAAAATAATTTTTCAATCGAAACAAATTTGTGAACCATTGGAATTATTATATTCGTTTTTAATATGAGAGAAAATCTTACTAACATTTAATCCTTCAAATTGTTACAATAAATTTACAAATATAGACACCTATCACGGTTTCCTATCATTTACTTTCACCTTTAGCTGATAAATCTATTTGTTCTATAGATCTATCATTCCTTCTTCCCATTATATTATCCATAATGTATTAAAATAATTGAGTGAAATCAATTATTCCATCATTTTGTACTCACACTATAATGAGTACAATAGTCAACCTATGTTGAATCCTAAATAAATTTAACGTCCACCTGACTTACCCACACATTATTCATTAGGGAATCTCCTAGAGAATAAGAAAACCATACAACTAGAGGGGATTCTTTGGTATGTGAGATAACAAGAATAGAATACATCTAGAGCTATTTCTTAATTAATACGGTTCTCATGCATCCAAACAAGTGGAGGTGAGAGACAACAAGCCAATGATCATCACATGAATAAATATAATATAAGTCAATAACCATATGTCATCTCTAATTCCCTCATAAGAAAGAAACTACTTCACATCCATAAATAATCATCAAGCATTTCATATTAATTATCAATCGCATCCCTCAAAGTTAAAGTGAAAAAATAGAAATAATAAAAAAGGGGTACCCTATTTTCAACCATTCAAGTGATGTAAGATGCAATGTAGGTTTAAGAGTTTAAATGGGGTTGAACATTAATTCACCTTTTTGGGAGTGAGGCCATGATGGATATCATATGGGTTGGATATAGTTGGTGACATTCCCTTTACATGGTGTTATTATCAATCTACTTATCTTCCCTATAAAATTTATTAGATTTCCTAATTCTGTAAAAATATAAACTATAATAATTGTGGAAAATATAAATTTCATATTCCATTTGAAAACTATTTATAAATTCACTTTTGAAATTCCATTGAAAAAACCAATCATTTACACAAATTCCACTATAAAATAACACACCCTTTTTAAAATAAACCAATCAATTCCAAGCACTCTTTCACAAAACCAGAATTCCTTTTTTAAGAATTTCTTGAAACATCATGACCCAATAATCGAAATAATTTAAAATGAATGAAAACCATCTATATTTTTCAAATTTTTACTTAAAAATGCACAAACCTCTTGTTAAAATGAAACCATTATCAACTATAATTTCAAAAAAATTACATCCCTTTATGAAATCCAATTGTTTGAGTTGACAAGTAGTTATCATGAAACCTAATTCCATTCCAAGTGTTTAAATCATTTTAATGATATTTAAAAACAAAACAAGAATATTTTGAACCCAAATAATTTTTTAAGAAAAATTTCTAAACCCTTGATTCATTTTAAAAGTGTTATTTTGGATTTTTCATGAAGATAAAAATCCAAATAGAGTCGTATTAAAAAAACACACCTGAATCAAAAATAACCAAGATGTTATAAATATAAAACTATAAGACAAACAAAAAAATATTGTTTTATATAAAATAAATATATTTTTTATGTAGTAATATCAAATTATACATAAAACATGTGGAATTCCTATTAGTGGCGTATTCCATTAGGCCATTCATCTTAGAGGTCACTAAGTGTGAACTTCAAGAGAAGATGTATCAATTTCATATGATACTTCATCACAATATGGTGAACCATTATCTATGACATGTAAGATAAATGTATATATACTATATGAAATATTAATATAAGAGTATCTTTAGGGAATATCTATGTTCTCATTATAGTAAGAAACTATTATAACCTATTAATGTGAATTATATTCCAAGGAAAATAAGAAAATATTATTAAAAATAATAATAATCACTATTTGATATAAATATATATACATATTTTGGAAATTGAAATTACAATGTCTATTATATCAATGGATAAGCATGTAAGTTATTATCTAGATGATAATTTTGAGAAAAACCCAAAACAATCATTATTATTTAATGGGTTACAGAAATTTTTGTTGTTAAATGGAGTTACTCACAATTAAATTACACTTTTATCTAATACTTAATGGGGTTCAAATCCCCTTAGAATTACATATCAATGTATATGTCATCAAGATGACATAATGGAGTCATTGGTGCTTAAAACACAATTATGATGTGTATCAACATTTATTTTGTAATTTTTCATTGATCAGGTGATAATGCATCATGGATTATGAACAAAAGATTTAGTTTTGTTCTTATATAATTTATTGAGAAGTTAAGGGTGATTATAAGTGATATATTAATGAAGGGTAATGTGGGGGGTGATTTTACTGACTACACAATCTAATTTTGAGGATAATCCAAGTCCAATGGAGGAGACCCATAAAAGGGTGGGATGTAATGAACATGATTATTATAATTCTTTATGAAAATATTAGAATTATATTACTACCATAGAAAATATGAGTATCAAATGAAATTTTTCTAAATCAAGTGAAACAGATATTATGAATAGGGGCATTACAGTTTAACGATAGAATCTAAATCTAATAGGGAAGACATGCCTCAATGATGTTGATTATTAAAGGTGAGTCTAAATTGTGATCCACATATATTATATCTTGTAGTTTTTGATACATATATAGAGAGAATTTTTTGGCATATAGAAAATTTCCAAACGCCTTCAAAATAAATTATAGAATAGAAGGGTTCTAATATAGTTGGGGGATTAGGAAGATTAATTCTTAATTCAAATATAGATGAATATTTACCTTTCTAAAAATATGAGGTCCCTCAAAGAAGGATAAAACTATTACAATTGCAACTATGACCATCCTAGGAAAGGTATAGATCAAATCCATCTCAAATAAAATATGTTTAAAAATGATTTATTTTTCATGAATGAAGATTTAACCATTCTATATGTAAGATTTGGTTTCCTAGAACAAACTAGTTGTACATTGATTACATGAATATTAAATATATTTAAATATTAAACATCTTATTACATATCATTCCTTGTTCTATATGACTATAGTGAAATAATATCCTAGAGTATTCTTCTTATTGACAAGGTCATAGTAGTTCCCCTCTATGATTTGAATCTTAAAGAGCTATGAAAATATTCTTCAATATAGATTCTTGGTTGGATAAAATACTATAATGGGACACATAGTATATAGACCGTCAGGTGCGAGTACTCGTAAGAATTTGATACTTCATATCATTAAGTTTATTTTGGGTAATATCCATGATTGGACATTATGAGAACAGAATCGCAAGTATTAATTCTGCATGTTTTGTGGCCATCAGATATTCCTATCTATGAGTGTATGTAATGATCCTTGGACTCTATGATTACCATTAATACGTGTCATGAATCGAAAACATTGATTTTCTAATCAAAATATTCATGTTGATAGTTGGCGGGAAGTAGGGTTTGTTGGGTGTGTCAAGAGTGGTATTTTATTAATGGATAAGTTGAGGAAGGATTTGTCCCTTCTATTTATGGAAGTCGATATCTCATCCCTTTGATTGAAATAGAAACACCATGCATACTTCCATGGCCATGGTGTAATAATGTGTTTATTTCAGGTAGTCAAAATTGAAGTATCCAGTACAATGTTTGATGATACTCTCATGAATCCTGCTTGATGAGATATTGAGGCAATGGGATTATATTACATAGTGAGTGTTTGTATGTGAATTTTGTTTTTGTGAATTTAAGTTCATTCTCTTGGGTTTTTTGAATTGTTTCTAGACATTACTCTTGGACTTTAGGCAAGCCCACCTTATGCCAACGAGAAAGAATCTTATATGGTCACACACTGAGTGTTTCTGGTTGTCTAAGATAAATTCTATATTAATTTTATTAATAAATATTATTCTAAAGAAAGTGGAATAATTTTATTCAAGTTAAAATCTGTATATAAATTAAATAAATATTTATTCACATGATTGTGGGTAAAATATATTTATTTATTTTATTAAAGATTTAATAAATATTTATTTACTAGTTTGTAAATAAAATATTTATTAAACAAAATAATAAATAATTTATTTATTTAGGTGTTCAATAAAAGGAAGTGGAGTTGGGTGGGCCAAATCTGGCCCGATAGGAAATAATTATTTAACTATATATAACAAATTAAAATAACACTGCTATTATTTTGTGACACAAAATTTGATATATATTTCTTTTTTTGTTCATGTTGGAACACCATTAATAATGATACAGTATTATTATTACTCCAATGGCCCGAAGGCCTTCATTTTTTTTTGATTTATGATAATCCACCTTTCATGGGGTGAGGTGGAACCCTTACAAGGCATGTAGGTGTAAGTATTACATGGCCCATAGGCCTTAGAATAAATCATTTCCCATAGGCTTCAATCATTACAGACAACCCCAACTAACAACTTGGAACTGCCCCTCCCCAACATCTTCATCGTGAAATTTTCTCTCCACCTTTGCGTGTCTGTTCAGTTTGGCTTTCTCATGCATGAAAAGGCTTGTATCGATGGAAGGTGTCATACCTATGATTCTTTCAATAAGTTTAGCTTTTGATATGCTGAAATATCCTTTCTCATCATCATTATAGAGCTTGTTCCTTGTAGGTTGTCGTGCTTTCATCTGCAATTAAGGTGGCCCAATTTCCTTAAGGTGTCCCAAAGGCCATGAGGTGGCCAAAAGGCCATACTGACCTGAAGTCCTGGGTGGCTTGGAGGCCTCAAAGGACTCGGGAAACAAATCGGTTTCCCAAAGGCCCAAACGGGGGAACAATCCTTCCTTCCACAATGCCAAACAGTACTTGCTACGGTACTGCTACATTTCCACTTCAGTGCTTGCTACAGTGCAACAATAGTACTTCAACACTGAACCTGAAATTTATACTTCTAACTGGATTTGATCCTTGGTCACTGGGATGCACTTAATGAGTCCTCTCCAATAGGGATGAGGCTTAGGTGATGTGATACTATGATTAAAAGAATCGTCTTTCTCTAAGTTTATGAATGTCTTTATTTAATGTTATGAAATTACTTATTGTAACTGAAGCCTCATGTTGATAAATAGACATGTACGGCTATTGTGCCATGTACCAAATTGAATGACAAGTTAATTGAGAACTGTTGAGCTAATAAATTTTTATCTCGAATCCTCTTCCAGCCACACTCAAGAACGAGAGACGTTCTTCAAGGGAGAAGAAGAAGAGATCAAGAACGACTGACACAAGACACTCGCTGCACCATGTTAGAACTCAAAGAAAGATAGGTGTCAATATGATGTAATCTGAGCATGTATGGATCACCACTAGAGGGATTATATTTTTGATTCTTTCAAATGCAATTAAATAATACAGAAGGGTCATTCTAGACAATTAACATCATCAATGAAGAAAATACTAAATATCCAATTATTATTTTTCTTAAGGGAAAGAATTTATTTATTTATTAACATAATGTGAATGATACTATCTAAAATTTTTATGCCTCTTCAATCTTTATCTAATTATTTTATTCTATTCTGTGGGAACTAGCATTCATCATCGTATTGATCACATAATAATACTTGATCATGGTAAAAATTAATGTTGGGTGCCAACCCAAATGTGCTTATGCTGCACCCAGAACCTATAAGTGGCATAATAGGGGTTAAATCATAATTTCTAATCAATAAAATAATTTTTTCATGATTTACGATTTAATAATTTAGTTTCTTAAATTCAATTTATCATTCTACAAATCTGAATCTTGAAAAAGATTCTTCATTTTTTGTTTCTCATTAACCTTACAGAAACATTATTTTCATTTAATATTGATTAAAATAAAAAAGAGGATATCATCCGAATGTGCCAAATCTTTTGGGACATACAACACCAGAACACACGACCTGTAATCAGTAGTACACACTATGTAGTCAAGGTTTAATGCATTGGGTCTAGTCTACCGAACCATGTCTTTTCAATGGAGTTTTTTATGTCTCAATGAGTCTGTATGTTGACAAGGAATATGTTGAACATCATTTCAAGATTTCACACCATGTGGCCCACTAGACACGATGTGTATTCCCTTCGGGTCAGGGTTGGACTATGTACCCTGTACACAACATGCCAAACTAGAGACTGTATAACACGGATACTACATGGTGTGTGGCCCACTGGACACATCGTGTACTCCAAATATTTCCAAAGTACATTGACATGTCATATCCCCAACCATGTACTTCATATGAAAAGTGAACTCTAGAACATGACATGTAGTTTGTACTACATGTAGTTTACTTATCCACATTATGAAAATTAATTAAAATTTTATTATATTATACAATCCTTTGAGATGTGTACCATGGTGCAATAATAATGAAGAGTCACAACCTGTGATAGGTGTTTTATATATATGTTCTTAATTTAACATATGTGTAATGTTCATTTATACTCATTGGGTAATTATGAATGGGAATTCACTAGGTTGCCTCCAAGGAACAAAATACATAAAAAGAAAATTTTAAATGAATTTATTTGTTTAAAATTATGATGGATGAGAATCTCAAATAAATTCTAAAAAGGAATAAGGTAAAGGTATTGATTAATTAAATGTGATAATAAATTGATTTGAGAGTGATTTATATTAAAAAAATGATTAAATAATTTGATTCTAGTTTTATTATATATGTAAGTCATTTAAGTATGTGGGTGATCAAGACATGGATAAAGACATTTTTATGTGATTGGTTTCATTTTTATTTATTTTTTAGATTATTTGTTGTCCTGCAATCCATCTATCCTCAATAATATGTAGGGACTACATACAAATGTTTTATTTTATCTAAACCCCCTTTTTTACCCCTCACATGAATGTGAGTTAAAAAAGGAATATGTAGTGGATGGAACTCCCAAGCTAGAGGAGGCAGTTTAAGCTAGAGTTGAGAAGAAATCAATCCTAGGAGATACAGAGGTGGACAGTTGGAAAGCTATAAACATGAACCCAAAAGGTTCATTATGTTTTACCCTAGGAAATGGTTAGTTTATCAACCGCTATATTATCAAACCATTAGAAAATATAATGATCATTCCATTTGTGTTATTTTATTTCTGTCAATTTTCTGGTTTATCATTATGGACGTATTGTCACAATAACATAATTAATGAATTAATCAAGCACGCAAGATAGAACTAAAATAAAGATTCCAAATGCATATATATTATGAAGATATGATTAATCTCATTAGTTCTAATTAATATTAACAATCATGTAATAATGATAATAATCAATTCACTCATAAGAGATAAAATTCCTTCCAAAAATTATTATGTGAGATCAAGCTTTCAATTACTTGACTAAGGGAAAAACTCAATAAAACAATGTGTTTGATGAACTGTTGTTTAAATACATACATTTATAAAGGAATCCCTTATGGAAGGATTCAAGTTGAATTAAATATATTACATCAAGAGGAGTGTCCCTCTCTATAATTGGTATAATATTAGAGGAAAGAGTTGAGGAAATCCAAAGTCATGATTTCTTGATTGGGGGGTCCACTCAACAGATCATGGAGTTGTAATCCCGTAGTTGTCAAAGACCTACCTACATAAATAAATTATAATAATATGAACAAACCTTATTGGGCTTATGAAAAGGGGAATATGTTTCCTTGCCACTAGAATTTCATGGAAACAGGACATTCTAATTTCAATGATTAGGGCCAATGGGACTTGATTAAATAGTATGAGAGTTAATAAAATTAATTTATTCTTTCTCCTAAAATGTATTCAAGAATGTACCGATGATATTCTCTTTTAATTGTAGAAATAAATGAAAATATTTTCAACCATACTATACATGTGATCAATTATTTATAAATACTACATCCTCACTCGAAGTAACTTATAGGAATGGTTTAGACACCTTCAAGTTATCTTATTCCATGCATGGAGGTCCTACGTGTTGGAATCAGCATTACCTGATCTACCTGCCAAAGAGGTGAGTGCTAAGGATTTCCTGTTCTATGAGAAACACGATAATGAAGAGGTAAATGTTTAATGTTTGATGTTATCATCAATTTCTTGTGATCTCTTGAAGTCTCACAAAAACACGGATGCTTATAGCATGCTCGAGAAACACTATGGTATTAACCACGAGAGGGAAAGACCGAAAAGGTTTGAGATATCCAACGCCCTTATTTAGAGTAATCTTGGATAGGGTTCCCTAGCTATGGCTTATATAGTCAAGCATGTTCGCTACATTGAGCACCTAGATTTTCTAGGGGTTAAACTCCCTGATGAACTGGGCACCAATATCATTCTTGAATCACTCCCTTAGAGATTATCCTACTTTGTTGTTAATTTCAATAGGAAAAACAATTAGAATTCTCTATCTTATCTTCTTATCCTCGTTTTTCCATTACAGAAGGATATGAAGAGTGATAATACTTATGTCCCATAGTGAATAAAAGGGAATGAAAGGAAATGAGATTTAAGACCAAAGAATCTTCATACCCTTCCAAGAAAAATAATTTCAAAGGGGAGGAAAGGGAACTTGAGGTTGTTTGTTTTGCATGTTATAAGAAGGGACACTGGAAGAAAACTAGAGTCATCCTAATAAGAATGGGGCAGCTTTAGGTGCATTTTTTATCAAATGAAATATATCTATTTCTACAGCTTGAGTATTATATATAGCTTGTGGTGTTCATATATATATCCAAATACATGAACCAAGTATATTCTGGAATATTGATTATGGATAGGTAAATCTATGAGAAGCCAATGGCGCCAAACTTGCTACTATAGCTATCCAAGATTACCATGTCACATTGCCACCTTGGATAATATTGGTGTTAAAGGGTTGTTATTATGTGTCATCAGTTACTAAAAACATTATTTCTATATCCATATTAGATATATATGAATATTTTTCATGTTTGGAAATGATTGTTTCTTCATTTAAAAAAATAGATTTTTTTGGTTTGGAACATTTATACAACGGTCTTTACGTATTTGATTACACAATCCAGGTAATGGAAAGTGATAAAAAGATACTTTACATGACTCATCCACACCAAAATTTGGAATCATCATCTAGGTCATGTAAACGATAAACACTTGACAAAGCTACATCAAGATGGATATTTGGTTTCTTTTAAACTAAAACAACGTGATGTTTTTCATGGATTTTTAGAAGGAAAAATGACCAAATACCCATTTTTTGGGAAAACCAAAAGAGCTAAAGTGATTCTTGAATTGGTTCATAACAATGTGTGTGGACCATTTACAATTTATGCAAGAGGAGGTTACTCATACTTCATAACATTTATTGATGACTTTAGTAGATATATGTAGATCTACATAATGAGGTATAAGTCAGATTTTTTTATAACTTCAAAGAATACAATAATTATGCTGAGAACCATCTTGGTAAGGAGATTATGATACTCCACTCAGACCGAGGTGGAGAATATATTAATCCAGACTTCATTGATTACATACATGAGTTTGGGATCCTATCCCAAATCACTTCTCCTAACATGCCCTAGTGGAATGGTGTGAGAAAAATGAGAAACAAGAACTTATTAGACATAGTGAGATCATTGATTTTTCATGTGAGTCTTACATTATCATTTTAAGGATATGCATTTATAATAGTGGATCACATATTATACCAAGTACCAACTAAATCGATAAATGGTATTCCATAAGTGTTCTCGAATGGAAATAAAGCCATGTTGTTGAATTTACATGTAAGGGGGAAGTGATTTGTTTGTTAATGCCTCTTTAGGTTACAAACATTCACCCTGAGGAACAAAGCCCACCTTTATAGGATACCCTATGGAAACAAAGGGATATTACATATTCAACCCCACGGAAAAGAAGGTTATAGTGAAAAGAGACACCATATTACTTGAGAGGGAGAACATATCCAAAAGATATAGTGGGATCAAGATAGAATTAGATAATGTGAAGGCCGAAGGTACACAATAGTATGTAGGGGAATAGATTCCAAAAAGCCTTGGGGAATAAAGAACTATTCTAGAGAGACAAGAACTGTGTAAGGGTACAACAGATGATAGAGAACTAGAATAGTATGGGTTTCTATTTACCAAGGATAGTGACTCAGAATAAGATGATAATAATGATCCTCTATCCAACAAGGAATCAGTAAGTTTCATAGATGATTCCATGTGGCAAGAAGCCATAAATTCTGAAATGGATTCTACGTATCAAAAACAAGTATGAATTTTTGTATATCCTCAAGTTGATGTGAAGCATGTTGTTTAAAAATCGTTATTCATGAAGAAACATGACATGGAAGGACATGTTAGTACCTATAGGGCACAAATGGTGGTAAAATGGTTGAAACAACTCAAGGAATTTAATACGACAAAACCTTTTCACCGGTTTCAATGATCAAATCCATCATAATTCTATTGGCCATTTTCATTTACCATGACTATGAGATTTGGAAAATGGATTTCAAAATAGCCTTCCTTAACGGGACCCATCAGGAAGACATCTACACGACCCAACCTGAAAGTATTATGACTCCAAAAAAATTCTAATAATGTATGAAAGTTGAAAAAAATCCATTTATTTGTAAAAGAAGGCATCCATGTCATGGAAAAATAATTTTGAAGAAGAAATAACGAAATTTCATTTTATTAAGAATGAATGTGAGCCTAGGGTCCACAAATGGTTTATTGGTAGTGAATTCGTTTTCGTAATAGAATATGTGGATGACATATAACTTATTAAAAACGAGATACAAGTATTACAGTTTGTTAAGGCATGTCTATGAAGGACATGGGTTAGGCATCATATATTCTTTGTATCAAGATCTATTATGATAGATCCAAGAGATTTTTGGGCCTATGTCAAAGTAAATACAATGATAAAATATTGATGTGATTCATTATGGAACAATCCAAGAGGGGATTGTTACTATAATCACATGGAATTCATATTTCCAAGATAATCTTTCCTTAAACACATGAGTAAAGGATTATATTAGAAAGTAAATCATATGAAACTGTGATAGGGGTAGTCATTTATGCCATGATATGTAATGTGTGGGATTTCCCTTAAGCATTGTGTACGGTAGGTAGATATAAAGTTGACTCTGGTGACTACCATTGGATGCAAGTAAAAACTATCCTAAAGTATCTGAGGTGTACTAATGATTTGTTCCTAGTTTAGGTTGGAAAATAGGAACTAGTCATCGGAGGATGTGTAGATGCTTTTTTCCAGAATAATCAAAATGACATGAATTCACAAACGGGATATATCTTCACATTGAATGAAGGTGTAGTGGGTTGGTAGAGTTACATGCAGAGTATAGTCACATATTTTACAGAACATTTCGAGTATATCTCAACATCTGAGGTAACTAAAGAAGATGTTTGTATTTGAAGCTTCATCCAGAAGAATGATGTGATACCTAGTAGTAAATATCGCATGACATTTTACTATGATAATTATACAGTGGTGGATCTTGCAAAAGATCGAAGGTCACATCGTCGGATGAAGCACATACATTAGATGTATCATCTCTTGAGGGAGTTTTCACAGAGTGGTGAAGTTTTTGTGAGTAGTATTTCCATGGAAGACAATGTGTCAGACCCGTTGACTAAATCCTTGACTCAGTAGAAACATGTTCATCCTATGATGTCTAGCAGACTGAAAGTTATAGGCCGTTGGAGCTAGTCCAAGAGGTAATATTTAAGAGTTGGTTTCCTAGAACCAATTGGTTTTACTTTGATTACATAAATATTTAATATATTTAAATATTAAAGATATTATTAAATATTTTCATTATTCTGTATGATTATAATGAAATAATGTTCTGGAGTATATTTCACATTGATGAGGTTATAGAAGTTCCCCACTATGAAAACGACCTTGATATACTATTGAATATTCTAAAATAATGTTCTGTGGTTAGATGAAATACTAAAATGGAACATGTATTATACAGACCATCAGGTGAGAGTACTCTTAAGCAGATGAGTCTCCCTCCCATGAATTTTTTGCATGGTATTCTCCAAGATGGGAGATTATGAGAACAAACCTGCCAATATAAATTCCTCATGTTTTGGTGTCATCATCTATTCTTATCTATGCATGTATGTAATGATCATTAGACTTTACTATTATCATTAATTTGTGTCATGAATCTCAAATTTTAGTTTACTAAAGAAAACTTCCATGAAAACAGTTGGTGGGAAGTATGTTTTGTTGGGTGCATGGAGAGTGGCATGTTATTAATGGATAAGTTAAGGAAGGATTTTCCCTTCCATTTATAGAAGATGATATCTCGACCCTTGGATTGAAATATAATTTTCAAAAAAAATTCCATGGCCAAGGTGTAATGACATGTTTATTTTAGTTAGTTAAGGAATAAAGTATCAATCACAAAGGTTGATGACACTATCATGAAACCTACATGATGAGATATTTTGATAAAGGTATTATATTACTCAGTGAGATTTTATATGTGGATGTAATTGTTGTGAAATTATGTTCTTCCTCTTGGGTTCCACAATGTGTTTTTAAATAGTACTCTTGGACTTTAAGAAACCTCACCAAATTCCAATGAGAACAAATCCTAGATGGTTACACACTAAGTGTTTCTAGTGGTCTCTGTTAAATTTTATTTGAATTTTATTAATAAATATTAGTCTCGATATAGTGGCATAATTTTATTCATGTTAAAATGATTGCATAAATTAAATAAACATATATTCATCAGATTATGGGTAAACATTATTTATTTATTTTATTGATCATTTAATAAATATTTATTTATTAATTTGTAACTAATATATTTCATTAAGAGAATAAATTACTTATTTATTAATTTTTTCAGGTGTTTTATTAATGTATGTGGAGTTTAAGTGAAAAAAGGTCAGTCAGGTAGTAACTAATTATTTAACTATCTAGAACACATTAAAATAGAGCTGCTATTATTTATTTATATGGAATTTTATTTATAATTTTGTTTTGCGCATGTTGGAGTAGCATAATAATGATATCGTATTATTATTAAAAAAAATGGGGTTTCACTAATGTTAGGAATGTATTTAATTTCTGTTACACAATTAAAAATTTTAAATGAAGCCCCATGTCGATAAATAGAAACATATATCTATTGTTCCATGTACCGAACAGTGTGCCCGATGAATTGAGGATTGTATAGCTAAATAATTTCTCTATAGAGACCTCTTCCCACCCATCATAAGAACGATTTATGATCTTTAATGTTGAAGAAAAAACGATTTAGAAAGACTGACACAAGAGACTAACTTCTCAGTGTTAGCACCCAGAGAATGAAAGATGTGGATCAGAGTCCATTAGAGCTTGTGTGGATCACCTCTAGAGGGATTCTAGATTGGATCCTCACAAGCGCAACTAGATAATCTGGAAGGGTAATTCTGGACAATTTAAATCATCAACGAAGAAAATACCAAAGATCCTACTATTATGTTCTTTATAAAATTAATTAAAATAATTATAAACATGATGTGCAAGATCCACTCTAAAGGTTTTCACCCTCTTCCTTCATTATCTAAATTATTAATTATATTTCATGGAAATTAGTGTCATAGTTGTATTTATCCTAGAATAATCATTCATTATAGTATAAATAATGTTTGGCACCAACCCAACCACACTTTTTCTGCACCCGGAACCTACACAATAGAGAGAAAATGAGTAGATTACAGAGGAGAATATCTTTAATGAATTATGATCATACCTAAACATCAAAACCAATGATGAACGTTGAATGTGATATGATTATAAATTTTAACCCTACAAAATTGATTGGGATGGGGATCCATCTATACAATTCTAATCCATTGATTCAATGAAATTAGTTGAACCAAAGTGTGAGTGAAACATGATTTTATGTGATTTTCACCCACAAAATCTGATTCAGTGATGGTAGGATCAAGAGGTTATGGGGGAAATAATCATCTAGATTTTATAGTGGGGTGGGGTTTAGAGGGTATTAAAGGTGGGATATTTGATTTTTACACCTATATATTCACTAGATATAGAAACTACAATGTAGTTATAAAGTTAATTATACATATGTAGCCTCAATATGAACTATCAAGGGGTCTGTTGGTCCTAACGCTGATGCTTGGGGAACCTGAGCTGCACAAATAGGAACATCCAAAAAATTTAAATGGAATGTAAGAACATACCAAACCCCAATTAAAACCAATATATATATATATATATTAGGAATTCATAATAATTTTGAAGAAATATCATACATGTAGCTATTATAGGGTTCGACAGCAGTAGAGTCAGAGTAGGTGGTGGTGGTGGTGGTGGAGGTCACATAGGGGTTCACAGTGGAGGTATGTGCATGGCGGAGGGGGTTTTATAGTGGACGTGGGGTTTGGGGCGTAGTGGATGGGGGTTCACAGTGATGGTGGGTTTAGGGTAGAGGTGGGTTCACGGCATAGTAGTGTTCATGGAGGAGGAGGCTTCGGAGTAGAGGTTGGTACATGGAGGAGGAGGGTTCATAATGGTGGTGTGTTCACGATGGAGGATGGTTCACAGTGGGGGAGGGTTCACGGTGGAGGAGGGTTCACAGAGGAGGAGGGTTCATGGAGGAGGTGAGATCACAAAGGATGAGGTTTCACAATGGTGTAGGTTTTGTGGGGGAGGTGGGTTTTATGTAGAGGTGGGTTCATAGTGTCATAGCATTATTGACTAAGGATATTTTGAAGTGGAGGAGGGTTCGAAGATAGTGAAGGTGATGTTGGAGAAGAGTATGGGTTAGTGGAATCAAGGTTAGCTTTTGTGAGATCATTATTTGTTTAGGAGAAGGAGGGATGTATTAGGATTCCTTTATAAAATCTAGTGAAACTTTTATCTGCACTAGTTAAGAAGTGCTCATAATGGTATGCTTTATGAGTGATAAAATAGAAATCACTAATAAAACATGCTTTCATCATTGATTTTTTAATGCTGATAAAGATATAATGTTATATTTAAAAATTATATATATGATAAAAATTTATTTATATATTTAATCTAGAAATATAACTATAAATAAATATTTATTTATATTTATCAAATAATAATATATATATATATATATATTAATTACATATATTAACATAATTTTAAAAATAATTAATATATTGGCCAAGGATAAAAAATAGAATGGACTTGGGAGAGCTCTTTGGGTGAGTTTTCCATGGAATCTAGGGTTCCCATATTGCTTCCACTTAGTTGTTCTCGCCTTCTTTCCATGCATGCGGCCAGTTTGATTTGCATCAGTTTGGGGATGCTATTTTGGATGAATGTTTTCGTAGGGGTAGAAGTAGGGATTTGGCCCATGTTATAGGTAGCTCTCCCATTTGCTTCTCCCTCTTCAAAGGACCAGTCAGTGGTATTCTCCAGAAGCGGAACATTTCACATGTTATGGTTGACCCCATCACGGTTTCAAAGAGATTAGAGATCGGGGAGTTCTCAATTATTGGCCATCTCATTTTTTTCAAAAAGGGTCAGCACCATGGAAGGTTAGTAATCATTCTTTGGAGACTTCATCCACTTGGGGAATCAAAGGTCTATCATGCATCACTTTTTGAATTGGATTCTTCCACTTTATATTTCCTTCAGAAGACTTGAAGATGGAAGCCTGTGAATTTTGTTCCATCTCACACGAACTGGGATTAAACACATCTGTGAAAGATATTGTTATTTCAAACCTTTTTAGGTAGAACATTATTCAATATAAGTTTGGGTCAATGTTTTTAGATTAAATTGGATCGTAGGGCACCCAAGATCATTTATGACATAGCTATGTCCATTGGGGTGTCCATTAATCTAGGTAAATAAACTAAAACCATCATGTTTGGGAATTATGAATGTTTTATAGATGAAGTCGATTTATCTTCTATACTATTTTACCATGTTTTTATTTCCAATGAGGATGATGGAATTCAAATGTATATTGAGTATGAAAAACTACCAAAATTCTGTTCAAACTATAAGGTTATTGGCCACAAAGTATTGCACTTCCGGAGGATGGGTTCACTAGGACCCAGAAATAGAGCAGTGAAGCAAGCCCATATAGCTGTGGGGGATGCCGAAAAATGCTTCATCATAATGGATTGAATTGGTAAGGAAATCGGAATGGATCTGGTAGTGGGTGTGACCTAACTGGAACACCTTCTACTACTGGAGGTGGGTTGATAGTTAAACAATGTCATGAAGGTAGTGAGTATCATGTTAGATCATGGAACAGAGTTGTGGTGGCCGGGAATGAGAATGATCACTCTTTGAGGGTTCCTACAATATCAATGATACCTACAAATGGACAGATTTGGTTACTTGTGAAGGATAGGGGATCCAATTATAGATATAATGTTTCTAATGGTGGACGTGAGGTGATCATGAGGAATAATCAGTCCATTGATGATGAAGCAATTTATGAATCTGCTGACCATGATCTTGAGTAGGATTAACTGGTTGCAAAAGTCTACAAGGGAAACAAAGTATCTGTGGAGGTAGATATATTCTAGATAGTTTTTCATTGGAAATGCAAAATATATACAGATTATTAGATGTCATTGGATCCTACATTGTCTCCTGAATAGGCTGAGGGATATGTACTTTGGTTGGAACTCCCTATAATGGGTTCACATGATGACATTTTACTCAACGAGGTGACATTATCTAAATGCAATGGATTGGCTCCCCATGAGATGGTGTGGGTAAATTCTGAGCAAGAGGTGCATCCTAATGATATGGATGTTGGAACACATATGGAATGGAAATATCCCTGATTTTTTTATTTGAGGATAATTGATTATTACCATTTTGGAAAAGTTTCTAATGAGTATTTTTTTAGTTATTGAAAGAATAATATTAATATCACCTTCTTAGGTGTCCTGGATGGTGAGCGACCACTTGGAGGCACTGATAGAATTTCTTTTTATTGGTTCCTTCTTCGGTTTGACGACACTTTCTGCATGATGGAACTAGATTTTATTGGATTTAGGGATTACTTAATAGTCCATAATATTTTTTCAATAAAATTTGAATATGGTTTTCATGTGAATCCAAAGAAAAATTTTCAAGACTTTTCCTGGAAATTTAGAATTTTGGGGGAGGGTTCAGAGTCTTTATTTGGGTCGTCATATGATGTTTTATATAAACTCAATCGGTGGTGGGGGGGTCCCTACCCATCAAACATTATCTTATGAAAATTAGGACTATTTTTCTGCAGTTATTTTTTTTTCATCTTCTCTTCGAAATGGTGTCTTCTTCCAATCCAAAACCAAAATGCATTCAAATGTGAGTACTTGGAACTCATTTGATTTACACTCCCCTGGAAGCAGTGAGAAAGATGTTCCAAAAAGTGGCACACTTGTTTCAAAAGAAATGAAAGTGGATTGTGATAATGGAACCATAGATGGTGGGGGAAGGCCTTTGATACAGGACAAAGCATGGTGAAGAGGTCAACATCCTTGTGGTCACTGCGGGCACATCCCCCACAATTGAATGTATACTATATCTCGTTCTATCATTTCATCAACTTTTTTTAATTATGATTGTCTCTTTGAATATATGTGGCCCAATATGTTCCTCATCTTACTTATATTATCATTTAAAAAAGAGGACATTGATCCTTGTCCTTATAAAAATCAATAAATTCTAATAAATCTAACAAATTTAAAAAATATTATAAATATAATAAATCTATTTAATATATTTTTAATTTATTGAAATTTATTATAATCTTAAAATTACTTAAATATGTATTTATTTATTTTTAATATTATGAAAACCTTTTTAAAACATTATATATATATTTGAATTATTAAAAAATATATATTAATTATATTCATGTATTTTTTATTTGATATATACAAATAAACCTAATTTTCTAATATAAATATAATGATTTTTTATAAAGTAATAATATATTTTATTATAAACTTTTATAAACACTAATAATAGCACTGATAAATATACACTTTATCAGTAATAAAAAATGTTGATAAATGATACACCTTTATTAGCTCTCTTTTAAACGCCTATAAAAGGTACATTTATTTGTTGTTTGTTGGTAGAACTGATAAAGACCCCCCTCTTATTAGCACTTTCTGTTTAGAACTAATAATATTCGGTGTATCCCTTGCCTGGATCTATGGTATCTGATTGATGGTGTATACGGCAAGACACATTGAGCATAAACGAACCGTGAGATACTATTTAAATATGTCCATTATAACCATGAAATTTAAATAGAGGGTGTGAATAAGATTCACCAAATTATGTAATATATATTGGGAGGTACTAAGCAAATCAAATTTATTAATGAATTCATAGTAAATAATCAAACCAATTTTTATTAAATTAATTTTATTCTTCAAAATACATATTCCTCAAAAATGTTTTTATTTTAATTTTTATGTTTGAAGTTATAATAAATTTATACCATTTTTTGAAATTTTATTTTTTTAATTCAATATTATTTTTGAAATTATCATATAAAATTTATCATTGGGTGAAATTTTCTTATTTTTCATAAATGGTCGATTTTTCATTGAATAGTAAAAAAATATTGATTTTTCAAATAATGTTATGTATTTTAATTAAATTAAGTAATTTTGAAATCCTATATTAATTTTATCATTATTAAGAAGTATCACAAGTGTTATTTAATTATATTTTAAATATCATGATACCTTATTACAATGAAATTTATTTGTAGGCTTGAAAATGAAATTTTCTAACAATTATTTTTAAATGGATAATGTTCCTCCATTTTATCTAATTAAACTAATATTTAATTATCAATTATTTAAATAAAATTTAAAAATTATATATCTAACTATTTTAATTTAAATACATCTTATCGTGATTATTTTTCAAATAATTAATATAATATCATCTTATTATCAAAAAAATACATTTCTTGGAAACGAGTATTTCGACACTCTTGGAGGGTTTTTTTTAAATTATATTGTACCACATCTAAGAATAAGATTTCAAAAAAATTATTCCATATTTTCAATCAGATTATTTAATATTATATAATATTTTATACAAAATATATTTCATATTTCATAGTAAATATAGTAAAATTTATTTAAAGTGATTAAAGTTCAAAATAAATATTCTACATCATGTTTGCTTGTATTAAAATAAATTTTCTAGAAATAAGGAATTTGTATTTGATAAATCATATATAATTGAAAAAATAATTGGGTCTAAATAATCTAATAAGGCCCAAGTTATTTTAGACATATATTATTAATTACCTATGTTAAAAACTGTTTACTAAAGTGAAAACAGAAAAGGAGAAAAGAAAATAAACAAATATGATAAGGGAATGACATGTTCAATACATGTTTAATTTTATGTTTCTGTGATAAAACTCCATGTTAAATTCCCTATACTCATTTTTTTTATTTTGGATGCAAATTTGGTGATATTTACTTCCCATTATTTAATATTTTTGAGTATTCACAAAAATTTCACTCCCCCTCAATTATAAAGGGGAATTACATCCCCTCAGTGATTCACACAAATAAACCCATTTTTATCATCCAACTCATACAAAATATATCTCCAAAACCATTATACACCTTTTATATCTACTTTTTTTCCAAAAAATACTATCCTTAGTGTCATTTAATGATTATCCAAAGGTGGTTTCACAATGAGAATGTAGTCGTCTTAATGAAGATCTTTCTTTTTTATTTTTGATTATAAAACCCAAAATTATGTATTAGAAATTAAAATATAATAACATGAGTTTATAAAATATAGTAATATTTAATTGTTTTATGCCATAATTTATATCTATCTCCTCCTCCTCCAAATGGTAAATAAAGTAATTACTCTATTGTATGGTAGACTACCACCTTACGTACTAATGTAAGTTGTTTTCTATCATTAAATATCATGGGTAGAAATAATGATATAAATAATGAATAATTATATTAAATATGACATTATACTAATTATATAAAATTAATATAACATCCACTTCCTTACCCATTCACCCATAAATGGAATGATATCGTTTGTCGTGCGTACGTACGACCTCCCGTCTCCACAAACAAATGAAACTCATTTTCCAGGTCCCAAATTAAATATTTCTTTTAAAAATGAATACAAAAATTAAATATGATACGTATAACAGTAAATTAATTATTTACACGATGGAACTATAGCCTATACACAAGAAACATATCATTCATGATAAAATAGTAATGTGAAAACAATGAAATTATCACCCCAAACAATATAAATAATAAAATAATGTTGATAGAAGCGTTTTAAAATATGATAAGAGGATCATAAATGATATCGTAAATATGAATTTAGTTCTAGTATAAATTATTTAAAATATTAAAACAATAATACAAGAGGTTAAATAATGATAAACTATAGGTAAAAATGTGGTAAGGTGTTTTGGGTTAATTTCCATTCATTAAGGTATATTGTAATGTAATGCTCTTAATTTATTTATATTTTGATTATAATTAAAATTTATCATATAATATAATTAATCCTTCACAATTCATGGAATTTTATGTTTTATTTAGAATTATTTCATTAATTTGAATTTGACTTTATAATTACCAAGTGGTAAATAATTTCACAACTCAATTTCTTTTCATTGAGTTACATTACTTCTTCATTGCCTTGGATATTAGACTCTATGTATAATAAATTTTTATTATATTATGTTGTATATCCACATAATTTATGTGGAATTAAATTTTATACACATAATGAATTCGTTTTTTAATTTTCACGTCAATATTATAATCATTGAATGGATTTCTCATCTCACGTTGTCTTCTTTCGGACATATGTCATGTTATACTCTTATATTATTTCATGAACTATATTTAATTAACCATAGATATGTTATATCATTAATATATTAATATATATGGAATTTAATGTTAAATTTCATGTTATTCCTTTAAAGGGTCTTATAATTCAGAATTTATAAATCTAGTAATAGATTTATATTTCAATCTCATTTTAATCAGGATTGTTTATAATCAAATTAAAATTGAAAGAAATTATTTTATAATTTCTTTATAGACCTCATTCAGTTTCATATCCTATAGTTACTTATAATTTTTTCAATTAATTGTCCCATTTTCATCACATCGGTGCCTAAAATTATTCAAAAAATTTATTTAATAAAATCTTACAACATTTCTGTCATCTATTAAAAATTAAATTTCATAAAAATCAATGTTTTCAAAAAAATTACTATGATCGATAAAATTAAATTTAATTGATAATTTCAGTTTTAAAAAATGATTTAAAATTAATCATCTATCATTTTCCAAACAAGGTATATTGTAATTTTCTTACCAATATCTAAAATTAATCGTTATATTTAATGTGTGTGGAATGAATGGAACCTTCCTACTATCATAACTACTCATTTCTTTGTTATATTATTTACATGTTTATAATTTTATTTTTATTGAAATTTTCTTCACTAATATTTATTTAATTTCTATTTTATAAAGTTTTTTTCTATGGAAAAATGATATTTTGCTAGAAAATTTTTTTAAGGCTATTTACTTGGTATTTCCATTCATCTATGACAATAACAACTTGTTATACATATACTTCACTAGTCATATATTACGATGATACATTCATTATCCTTTCTCTTGATGAATTTTTATATATTTTTCCAAGGAATGTATTAACATTTACCTTTTTGATTAATTTTGTATTCACTATATTTTTCTTGAAATATTCAATTTCATGTGATCATTGTATGTTAAATTTCACCTAAATATCAATTTAATTTACAATGTATATTAATATTAAAAAATCTATAAATAATTTCTATATACATTGTTTGACTTTAATGGTTATTTTGTTGACTAGGAAAATGTTGACATTTAGTTTTATTGGTTAATTATAGATATTTATTTATAATGGATATTTTTCACTAATTAATTCAATAATTTGAAATATGAGTAATGTTTTGAATATTCATTGATGTGTGGGTCTGGAAATTATATAACCCCTTGATGCATTGGTGGATCTTATGAGAGAAGTCTCGTGGCCAAATTAAATGAGTTTTTACCCTTAGTTTTAAAATTACTAGTGAAATATCTGGGCAATATACATATAATTATGTATGGGATCATGACATCAAAATTTTAGTGTTGCTTCATTGTGAATTCAGTTATTATTATCCAGGAGTATTTTTTATCAACATTATCCATGGATGAATTTTGTTCTCGTGACCTTGACTAAATGGTACGTGTGTTCAGTTATTTTCCTTTCCAAATTGACTGTGACTTATCTAATAGTGATAGTCTTGTTATTGATTAAATGGTATGTGTGTTGGGATATTTACTATCCAATTTTTATTATTACTTATTTATTAAGAATTATTTATTCATAATAGATTCCCCATTATATTACTCTTAATATGCATCTAATATCACCCTTATTTTTTTTACTTTCCACAAGATATAGTTAAGGAATCATTGAATGAGTTTATGGATGCATAATTTTTTACTTTCACTTTATTTTATTTAAGGATTTAAAATATAATTCAAGACTAAAGTATATATCTAGTTTTCCAAGACTATTAAACTATTTGGTTCTTTGCCCTCTGGTAACTTATATCTGGAACCAATGTAATAAATTAACCATGTACTCTAGGCTATTGGGTTTGGACCCATTACACTATAATGGTTTATGTAATTAGAAATTATAATTTTATCAAAATGTAATAATTTTCAATAAACATGTTGGAGGAAAACAAAATATTTTATTTATGAAGGAAACTCATGTTTCCAACTGGATGAGGTAAACCTTACAAGACCCAAAGTCATAGTGTCTCAAAGGCCCATTACTGTATGATGGTTAGAATCCCCTGTGGTATAAAAGATGAAGGAGATGAATCAAAGGCCCATGCTGAGAATCCACACTTTAAATCATCATCCAAACATCTTCTTGTGATGCCCCTTATTTCCACTGGTTATTATATTAAACTTCCCCACCATGATTTCATGATATAGAACCACAAATAAAATTATCTATGGGTAGAGGGAAAATTTATATTTTCCTATGTACCCATGAATCTTTGAATTATCCCACCCAGCAACACTGATAGATCACCATGCCACACTACATACAAGTTGCATCTCTTTTCATATCTAGTCATCGGAATTCACGTGATGTGTCACCCCCTCTACCAAGAACCATCACAATATGCTACCCATGTCAATTACATGTAAAATCACTCATTTTAGAGCTAATAAATTAGAGTTCTAGTTTATAGGTTCCAACAAACCAATCTCACTATCAAGATAACTACATGGAAATGAGGACTCGGGTTATGTTGCACTTTCCAACATGATGTGTTACACCAATCATCCAGTCACACTACCTCACTTATTGTAGTTTTGTAGCCCATAGACCCTTTTGGTTGAAGTACAATGTGGGCCCAATGACTTTGTTCCCTAAATATACATATTTATGGCACATAGGTTGAATTCACGTGAAAATTTTTTGTTCTATAGTAAATTGTAAATCCACCCCTTCCCTATTGTAAAAATGGTTAATTTTCAATCCTTGAAGTATCCTGAACCACTCAGCTCCATGCATTTCGAAAAAATGTAATAATAATTTTAAATGCCTATATCATGAATTTATGTACTCCTATAAATTTCATCCCTTTTAAGTTCCCTTTATGCTTAAAATTTACTTTTTATAGGAATACAAATTAGTTTAGGAAACTAAGAATTTTTAATTGAATAATAAAAATATATATTATCACTAGATTAATTATTAATTTCATAAAATAGTTAGTATACTAAAATTATTTTTTTTCAAAAAAACATATTTTCTGTTACATTTTTTTAATTAAAAACAAAATTATACATTTTTGAATGTGAATATGAAAAAATTAACATAGTGTTTGTATATATCATTGTCATATTATCTTAAGAACAATTTTTTGGAATTTTTTGGAAATAATTAATTTACATGTGAATAACAAAAATACTAATATTATTAATTGGAATCAATTTCATTTATAATTATCCAATAATCATAAATATTTTTTCCTTACAAATAAACTTCATAAAAAACGTGCTTTTGTGTGTTACATATGCTTATGTTAAAATACTTTTTCACACTAATGGGATTTTAGATTGATAATTTTTTACATTTTTTAAATATTTTTTATTAATTATCTTATAATTCCACTTTTTAGGATTAATAGATAAAATGTTTAGGTAAAAACTAGTTACTGTGTTAAAAACTAAAATGTTAAAAGTGATTAAACTTATAGTTAAAAGGTATAACATGTAAGAAATAGATTATTTATAAATTTTGGATATTATATTCAACTATATATACCATCAAATCCATTATTTATCAATTTATTAGGCACCTTGTTTGAAAGTGACTTCCCATTATTGAATTGTTTTGGGTATTTACGAAAATGTCAATTTTTTACTTATAAAAGGGGAACACCTCTACTCACATTCCCTCACCAAATAACCCATCGTGTTCGGCCCAAAAACTACCCAAAAATCTCCTTAACACTATTATCCACCATATAGAGATTATTTTACTCTCAAAATTCAACCCCTCGATGTTTTAATCCCGTTTGCAAAGGTAATTACCTAATAAGTGAGGTATAAGATCCTAAACATCCCTTTTTTTATTTATTTATACTATCTTATTCTAACTCAAATTTAATTTCACTAGGATAAAATTATCGATAATGAAATATAATTATTATAATTTTATTTCATTATAATTATGGTAAATTCAATAAACAACCTCCATTTTTAATTATGAAAAATGAAAGTGTGAATCATGTGTTGTGCGGACTACTACCTCCATGTCACAACTTTTTTTTGTTTACCTTAGTGACATTAAAATAATTATAATAATAGATATTTATATATATATATATATATATATTTATTATATTAATGATATATTTTATATTCATAAATAATAAATTTTATTACTCATTTCCCTATTTCTTTTGAAAAATGAAATCTTCAACCAAGTTAAAGTGTAAACTACAGGCTCCATTGGAAAAATGATTTCAGCTTTTTGATTCCTCACAATTTCACATGGATGTCACGAGAATGGATTAAATAGGTAAATATAATTTTTATAATATCAGTATGTTTCTTGTATATCAAATTTCTTATAATATTAATGATATGGTCAAGAAATGATTATCATAAATTTAATCATTTAAACGAGCATACTAAAGAGAAAATATTTAATTAAAATTATATATTATTTTAATATCCATTAATTATTCATTATATTAAATAATAATTTTTTTATATAACACTAATAACATCTAAATATTATCACTATTCTTTTTTTTCAACAATATTATCACTAATTCACCTCGTAATCAATAATAATCATGGTAAGTTCCTGATTGGGTCGATTTGAACACCTACTTAAAAAATGTTACGAAATTATATCATAGATGATGATTAAAAAATAATTTATATTATAATATTAAATAAATAAATAAATAAATATTTTTTTTCTATTTCTAGAGCAGACACATCAATATCTAACTCATTATTTGGGAAAACGTTCTTCATAGGATGAAAATAATAAAAATATATTAGTTGTCAATTTCATCTTTTAAGATAAAGAATAAAGTACTCAATAATGGAAATTTATACATCATAAATCATTAAAATTCATAAATATTAAAAAATTATTGATATTTTAATGATGAACTTTAAAATAATATTTAATAATTCCCCCACTCCTTCAAAAATTATACATACTGACAAAACAGTATGCTCTTAATGTTTTATATTATAAAAAATAACTAATCTACCTGTTCAAAATGATTATCAGGTGAATATAATAATTTATTAGGTATCAATATAGATATGAAAGAGTATATTAAGATATTTATGTTTTTATATGAGGTTAGGGTGTGTCCAACTATGATGGGAAACTAGGTAAGGGTTTCTTTGTCTCGAATTTGAATCCCTTGAGACATGTTTAATCTATACACCATGTTTCATTTTCAATGGTGTAAATATTAACCTAGTACCATTTGATATCAATATTATTTCATATTTCATGATATTTAATGTTTTTCTAAATTTATACCACTCTTGGAGTATTTATTATAATGTTATAATGGTTTAAAGGTGTTTTCATGACTCAAATCCTTTCTTTGGGTCACAATCACTCTTATTTCACTATAATATTTCAATATTTATCTATTATAACCTATGAATTTGTTAATTTCAATTTTTACATTAATTTATTTGGGAAATAATGATACTATTTAACATTCCCTTCTTTGATTACTCTATATTTTCATTAAATTTCATTTCTCTTTTTTATATCTCCCATTTCCTATAATGGGTTTTTTATTCAATGTCCATGTATTTACATCCCATCAATTTTCTCCTTTCCCATGTGGGAACTCAGATTGTTTCTACTTCTAATAATAATTTCATTACTTTTTATTAATTTTATTATAATTGTTTCTTTATATTCCTAATGATGTAGGTTTTCAACATTCTCAAAATATTTGTCTAACCTTTTTAAATAAAATATCTTATCATTCATACTACATTTTTTGTTGATAAAATTTATGCATTTTCCAAATCTATATTATTAAATATTCTTTCAAAATTAATGTTTTAAAAAAATTTCAATTATCCTTTTTTATGCATTATTTATTTTCAAGGATCTCTAATTTATAACTATTTATAATAATGTCTTCAAAAATTATACTCTTTCCATTCTTAGAAAATAGGTTTGAAAATTAATTTACACTTTATTGTTTATAACAATGTATAAAAAGGTTATCGAAAAACAGATTTAGTTTTACTTCAATTTTTCTTCCAACTATTAACTCACATGAAGTGATATTTTGATATTCTACTATGGAGATATATGAATGTCACTTCAATAGTAGATGATAGTAATAGAATATATTTTTAATTATCTGTTAATTCACCACCATTATTTATAGTCCCTAAGGTTCTAATTGAATTTGAAAGAACCATTCCAATGATGGATATAAAAAAAACAATACATTCATCTACATTGCAATAGGACATAGTGGTCATTTGAAAATGAAGAGGTTACCGAGTGATCTTTGAGCTTAGAGAAGTTTGAAAATAATGTATGATGGATAAAAACATCCCATGTTGCATGTGTGGGAAATAGTTTGGGTATTTGTAGATTTTATATAAAAAAATGAAATTCCACCTAGAACATATACGGTGAGACTTTCATCCCCCATCAACCTTCAGTCGAGTGGGTTTTATAGGGTGGTTAACACAATGACTAGTGCAACAATTAAGTGAAGATATGGGTGCTTATTTGTTGAATCTAGTGACGTGGGTGGGGGATAATATTTTCAGTGTCCATGTTTATGTTCTTTATAAGGCCACTTTGAAAATACTTTGGCTGGTTTTGAATATGGATATCAATTATCCTTATACAGAGGAGGAGAAATATTCATCAACTTTATCATTTGACAACAACATTCATATGGAACCACAAAGTTAATGAAATAGTTGGGGTGATAGATAGGTTTGTATCATGTGACTATTGGAACATGGACAATCACAATTTATACCTTAAACCAACATATGATAATCTATAACTATAGGTCCAAACTTTAAACACAAGGAAAATTAGAATAAGTCTCAAAACCAAACCATGAGTGGTATTTAGCACAAATATTTAAGAAGAAACATAGTATTTGGGATTATTATTAATATAAGTGAATATATGTGATCAATACTCATTATGTAATTAAATCATGGGTCATCATATTTATAACCTTAGCATATTCTTTATAATGTAATAATTAAAACTGTGAGGATACATTTTATTTACGGGGGAAAATGTAACACCCCAAGATTTAAAAACATAATTTCCTTAAATAATTATTATTTTAATAGTTTGTATCACATGAAAAACATAATTAAATGAAAAAAATTGATATATTCTTAATATTAAATATGATAGTTAAAATATAGTAGTTAAATTGGCTTTAAAAAATTGAAGTAATCATAAAGAAAGATCAATGAAGAAAGTATGATGAAATGGAATCTCGAAGTAGAAAAATTCCTGATGATTATCATTTATCCGAACATGGATGGGGGTAGTATCTCTAGGGTTTTCACTATATTGAACTCTCAAAGATACTGTTTGAGAAAAACCCTATACGATATATGTTAAATATCAAAAAATATTCTCCTAATGGCAGTGGTAGTTGATCCTCCATAAAAACTACAATCATAGCTTATCTAATCTTTAGTTCTTACCCTGATATCATAAGGTGTTGTTTTATTATATATTATGATTATATCAAATCAAGTAAGATATTTATATAGATATATTGTAAATATATATACTCCTCAAAAATTCATTTGTTCTTAATTCACTTTATCATTTAAAATGTATTTTTTCAGAAATAGGAAAATTATTTCAAGGAACTAATTTTCTTTTATTCAACAATATATATATATATATATATATATTATCACTAAATTAATTCTTGATATTTTTAAAAAATATCTATTATACAAAAACTAAATTTTCTATGAAAATGTTTTTTTGCTATATTATATGTTTTTCTAAAAAAAATATATTATGGATTTTATTATTTTAATTTGAAAAATTAATATTATTATTGGATTTTTCAATTTTATTTTGATTAAGATTGGTTTTGTTTTTTTCTAAAATAATTATTTTTAGGTGAATAGTAAAAATCCTAATTTAATTAATGTCATAACTTTTATGAATTTATTTTTCTACATGAATACATTAAACGTTTATTAAACATTTTTATTTTTAAATAATATATTATAAATTATAAAAAATAATTTAAAAATAATATCTGTAATTTATAATCCCATTCTCATCATTTTGAAAATTTATGTAGCTTTATAATGAAAAATATTATTTGACTATTAAAATTGAATTAATTATAACATGATGACATGATATTTTTAATTTATTTATTTTTTAATAAATAACCTATTAATGAGAATAGGTTTTTTAATCTTATTTTAATCAATGGAATTGGAAAATCTACCAAAATCAAAAATCTTTAGTCTTAAAAATAAACTTTAAAAAAACGTTTTTATGTGTTAGATGTTCTTATGTTAAAATTAATATACCACATAGATTTTGTTTTTAAATTAACAATTTAATTTCATATTTAGAATTTATGTATCCAAATTATCTATTAAGGATGATTTTATTTTTTTAATAAACGATAAATTACCATTATAATCACTAGTTACTTTGCTGAAAACAAAAAAATGGTTAAAGTGATTATCCTTAGAGGTAAAGGGAGAAGGCCTCGGAGCGGCTTCGGCATTCTCTCCCGCGGCGCCTAGGGTTTCGCCTCCGTCCTAAGATCCTCCCCTCTCTGGCCATTTCACCCTAGCTCTCTTCTTCTCTTTGAGGAGGTCGACAGGTCTGGAGTAGCCGGGGGAGGGGGGGTCTCGTTTCTTGTTTTCATTTCTTTTTTGCAGTGTTGATGGTTTTCTCTTAGCGATTTCCGCTTGAAGATGGCGTGCTGAGGTTTTTTCTCCGTCGCCTCCCTGTGGTGGATCTCTTCGGATGACTTGGGTGTTATACGTGGCGATCTTGGGACTCATCCTCCATGCTGTAGCGGATCGTTGCGGGCTTCTACGACGCTACTGGTCTGATCCATGGGCGTAAGACCGGTTTGTTCAACGGCATACTCTACGGAGCGTTCAGGGTTTGATTCCGGTTATGCGTTGTTCTCCTACGGCGGTCTCCCAGCATGTGGAGTTTTCCCCTGATTCGTGGCGGCAGAATACTCTGAGGGTCTGCGGGGGTCTTTCTTCGGTGGTTGAGGCGGATGAAGTGGGGTTTCTTCGCTGATTTTCATTGTCCTGTTTGATTTTTGTTGTGGAATGATGTTTTCGACCGGTTTCTGGGCTGGTGGGTTGCGGCACTCGTTGTTGATGGAGAAGGTGATGATGGTTTTTGTTCAGCGACGACGGTCTCTGATGGATGGGCTCGACGTCGTTCTGAAATTGGATTTGGGATGACGGCGTGATTGTTATCGCTGTCTCCGGTGTGTTGACGGAGAGGTTGGCTCGCCGGCTTTTGGGAGGCGGCTGGATCTGCGTCTGATGCGATGGGTGTACGCTTCGAGGCATGCACGTGGATCGAGATGACAGAAGGGCTGTGGTGATGCGTTTGGTCAGACGTGATAGGGGTCTTTTCTCGAGGCGTGACGGGGTGTGTGGCTCGAGACGTCGTTGGCGGTATTTTTTGAATTTTGAAGGTGTTGTTGGTTGCTAGGGATGGCTGGTTTGGATGGTTGGATGCTGCTGGTTAGCTGTGATGTTTGGTTGTGGTGCTGCCGAATGCTGGTACTGGATGTGATGTGCTGCTGCTGCTGTGTTTGTTTTTGAGTCTTTTTCTTTCTATGTTTTTCTTTTTTTGGTGTGGGTTGTAAGGGGATTTTGGGTGTGGGTCGATCGACCCCTCCCCTCCCTTGGCTGCTCCCCTCCCTTGTCTGTTATGTGGCTTTTTTCTTTCTAATAAATTTGGGGGGGCCGGGAATAGCCCGACCCTCGCACCTTTCTTGGTAAAGGGAAAAACATGTTTGAAACCTAATTTGTTTTTTATTTTAGATGTTTTAATCGAACTTTTCTTACATATAATATATTATTTATAAATTTTGAAGGCACATTTCATACGAGTGACTTCCCATTGTTGAATAACATAGGGTACTTAAAAAAATTCCTCTCCTTCCCACATAAAAAAGGTGAAATACCATTATCTCTTTATCATACCTTAAAACCATTCAAGTTCATCCCAAATTCTACCAAAACCTATACTTTGCACTACTATCCACCAAAATTAGTTTCTAGTATTCTTAAAACCCAACTCCATAAATGTTTAATCCTCTTCATAAAGGTGATAATTCAAGAAGTGAGGTATATATTCCTTAACTACTCATTCGTTTTCTATTTATTTATAATCTTTTATTCTGATAAAATTCAATTTCACCATATTAAAATGATAAAATATGTATTTTATACCATTATTATGTAATTATAATAATTGTACAATCATTAATGACCCCCCCCCCCATTTTCTATTAGGAAAAATGAAATCATGAATCAGGTGTCGTGCATACTATAGCCTACGAGACATAATGTTTTTTTCATTTTTATTTAACAATTACCAGTATGGTAAAAATTATTAATTTAATACATAATTATTTTATTAATGAGATATTTTAAATTCTTAAAAAATAATCAATATTAATAATTTTCTCTATTCAAGGGAAAATGAAATCTCCAACCATGTGTATGTGTGAACTACCGCCTCAAGGGGATGATTGGTTCTTATTTTTAACATCATCATTATATTACATGGTCGGTAATGAGAGTGGATGTAAAGTAGAAATAATTTTTTTTAATATTAATAAGTTTCTAGTATAATTAAATTTTATAACTCATAATTGATATGATCAACAAACAATATTCATAAATTCAATTGTTTAAAACAATTTTACTTAGAGTGATATATTTAATTGAAATTATGTATTATTTTTACATGAATAATTATTATTGTTAATCCTTTCCAATTATGATATATCACCCATATAAACAATAAATTATTACAATATTATTATTTTTAAATGATATTACATCTACATAGTCTCGTAATTATTAATAATCTTAGTTTTTTCATGATTGGGTTGACTTGAACACATACTTGAACAATGTTAGGAAATAATATCATGGATGATGATGAAAACATAATTTATAGTAAAATATGATATAAATATGTAAATAATGATTTTTTTCTAGAAATAATACATCAATATTTAACTAATTAATATACAAAACACCCATCATAGGTGGAAACACAACGATAAATATTCATTTTAAATTTCAACTTCTAGAATAAATACTAAAGTAATCATGAAGGGAAATTTATAATTCATAAATAACTATAAAATTTCAATTACAGTGACATTAATTAGATTTTAATGATTAACATTTGATGTTTAATGAATATCAACAATTATCCTATAAAAATTTTATAAAGGAAAAACATATAAAAACATAATGTGGGAAAATAGACTAACTTGAAATTCGTTTTTTTACTTTTAAAAAATAAACTTATTGTTTAGTGATAACCCACTAAACTGAATGCATTTCAAAGGATAATTGAAAAATGTTGCCAGAAAACAAGTATTAATAGGATGGTCAAAGATCTATTCCCAGGACCAGACTATCCCAAAAATCTGAGGGGTGCAATGGGTCCAACAACAATCTTGTACAGTGCCCACATCTCCCATACATCACTAAGCCTTGGGATACAACACCAGCAATCATAGAACACGCCCCACAATAAATCAGGCATGAGATGAACCTGACAGATCCACTGTAACACCATTACAACAATAACAAAAAGATAGAATACAACATAAACATGATTCTTCTAAGTATGATGACTGATGGTGAGGGATTCATAGACATTTGTTTGAAATGAGGAACCACAAGACCAAAAATCTACAATGGATTATGCAACTAACCGAAAGAGAAATCAAATATTTAAACCATCCTTAAAAAAACCTATAAATCCAATACATCATGGAATATATTAAACCCAAAAAAATTGGGGTTGTGCATGAGGTAACATGACATAATGGTAGAGGGATCCAATAAAACCTAGAACTATAGAACATAGAAACCCTCTACATCTACCGGAACTAAAAACTGGTCCCGGGTCGAACTGATGTTCACCATGTTTTTAAATTTGATAATCCCGCATCATTGCTGCCCAAGAAAATTCAACGCGATGATCATGAGAACCCGAGGATATTGACTCGGTGCCAAATTGGATGATGAAGAGACTAAAACACATCAGATCTGAAAGAATATCAAGAATTTATGATTTTTTTTATTTTTTTATTTTAATTTTATTTCTTTAATCCATCAAGATGTGTTTATGTTATACACCATGCTTCATCTTCTATATTTTAAATATTAATCTAATGTCAATTTTTATCAATTTTATCTTCTATTCCATCATATTCAATGTTTTATAAATATAATCCTCCCATGGAAAAGGCTATATAAGGATTTCGTTACTCAAATCCTTTCATTGGATTATAATAACCCTTTTTTCACAATTAATTCAATATTGATCAATTATAACTTATGCAGATGGTATGTTATATTTTCACCTTATTTTCTATGTAAATCAAGATCCACAACAATGTATACTTCCTTTATGATTTTGTTTTTTTTTATTAAAATTTATTTTTATATGAAAAATTACCATTTATTTTAATGGATTTATTCTTCTGTGTCCGTGTTTTGACTTCCCATTATTGTTTTTCTTTCCCCAGTGGAAACCCAGAATATTTTAACCTCCAATAATCATATTATTCCTTTTTATTATTTTTATAATAATTTTTTCCAATGTTTTAAATGATTTCTGTTTTCAATAAGGATATTTCAAAATATTCAAATGGTTTTTTATCCTTTCAAAATTAGACGTTTTATCATCCACCCAACATTTTATTTTGAGAAAATTTAATTATTTTTTCAAGTATTCTTAATTATGGACTATTTTAAAAAAAATCCTTAAAGTTATTTTCACTTATTCTTTTTTAATCCTTATTCAATTACAAGGATATTTAATTTTGAGCCTGTTTTAATAATTTTTTCAAAAAACTTTTTCCATTATCAAAAAAGTGTTTTTGAATGTAATTTTAACTTTATCAATATAAAACAAAATTCAAACTGTTCTGTAAAAACTGTTGTATTTTCACATCAATTTTTTCCAAGTTTTATCTCATATGAATTGTTATTTTGATCATCCTCTATATGTTATTTTGTTATGAAACCTTGTAAAATATATTTTATGTCATATGATTTTGTAACTTCATGTTATGTGATATGATTATGAAACCCATTATTTTTCCATGTGTTAGTTATGTTATGATGATTAATTATTTTAAGTGGCACATAATTGTAAATATTATGATGGTATGGATCCTATATCACGATCCAATGAATTGTTTAAATTTAATATTCATGATATATTTAGTTATGATCATAAAGAATTTTTTCACATAGGTATGTGTATGATGGGTTTGTTCACACATTCAGGCATATACATAATGATTTTTTCACATAGTTATGGGAATAATGAATTTTTTCACACATTATTTCATATTCTTATGGTTGTTTGACATACCCATGTTTTTTATCAAATTTTGATAATTTCATAAGATAAATTTCATTTCCTTGAAATTCCATGTTTCTATAATCATGCCTAATTTTTAATATATTAAAAACATTTATATAATGATCACATGTTTTATGATTAATGATATGTCTTTAATACATGTTATAAATTTTATGATTTTGTAATTATATTTTTCATATATTATGTTTCTCCATTATATTTTACGATTGTCATATATGTTATTATGATATATTATCAATATATTTATGTCATCCGCAAATTATCCTTTATGATGGTGATCTAACACTTTATGATGTGATTTTTACATTACTAAAAATTTGAGCGCACCACTTGTTTATGTTTCTAATACCTAGGTTATAAAAAAGATTTTATCCTGTATAATTTTATGAAACGGTCTATAAGAGAACAGTTGTGTATTAAAGATTGAAAGTGTCATAAAATATGATATTTATGTATCTTTTATCAATGTCACTAAAACATTTATCCATTCAGTTATGTGAGTTTTTGTGAGTTTTATTATTTAAATCAGGAAATTAGTATACTAATTATATTTAGGTTTGTTTCGGTCTGTATAAGTTTTAACTAGATGATTGGTCTAGTCCCTCAATAGGATGGCCATTGGTCTAGCTCTACAATGTATGAACTGAGTGGTGTTGATGGGGCCTAGAAAAGGCTGAGGTGGATACCCTTAGAAGGAATCTAACCTAGGGACATATAATTTCCTAAGCCACATGATCTACTAATGAATCTTGATGTTTGGAAGTACGGATATCAATATACGTGAAAAAGAGTGTTTGAAAAGGTGGAACTGGTAATACTTCATTTGTAAATATGGTAGTATGTTTGTTTTACATATAACTATATGTACCACTATGATGAATGAAAAAGATTTAGTGTTTATACTATGGATATAATATGTAATTATAATGAAAATAAATCCCTATTGATCAATGTACTTGTTTTTTGTGAATGTTTGTTTGTCTTATGTGTTCTTTTTAGATTGTATCATAGATTACCAATTATGAACAAAAACTATATGGTTTGACAACATGGTAAGGTTTTTTTACATGATTTCAACTCCGGTTACATGTAACGAAGTCATATGGGATCTTTGATAATAATGTTCCATTGTTTTTCTTCGGGTGGTGTAGTGGATGCTTTAATCAATGATTCAGAAGTTGAACCTATTAATGGATTTCTAATAAGTGGAATCAAATTTAGTTTTCATATTGATGTATTATTAACAAATTGTTCTGTAATTATTAATTGGTTGTAGTGTTCAGTAGCTGAGTTTCTTGGTGAGAAGTTTGTGATGGTTTCAAAAAGTAAGTCACTCTTATGCAGTGGTGGTACTAAAGGTTTTCTAGATATAAAAATTTATCTTTACTAGATGGATTATTATGGTTGTTTTCCATTGTTCAGTTTTTTTTTGTTAGGCTGAAAAAATTTTAGGTTCCTCCGATTAGTTTATATATTAGGTTAAAAACTTTTTTCACCAAAATATGGTGTCAATACTAGATGTGATGTACAATATCCAAATTCCAATGGTCGTAGGTGTTATGTGGCATGTTCTATTCATTGGATGGCATCCCAAAATCTGGTTAAATATTTTTGATGTTTTAATGGATGCCATTGATGGTTTGACAGTGGAGACCATTGATTTTGGAGAACATTTATAATGTAAATCTTAATGTATTTTCATGTTGAATTGGATGGATAATTAAGATAGAAAAATGGGATTAGAACGAAGGTCATGAAAGTGGCATAGATATTTTTATGGTTGTTATAATCATATGTTGATGCATTTTCTTGAAAATATGTGTTTGATTAAGTCATGTTTTATTATCTAAAGTTAATGGGGTTTTGTTTAGTGCCTTTATTACAAAAATATTTGTATATGGAAAGGTAGATTGTAGTAGGACTGTTGGTGATAAAAAAATGGTTCTCAGAAGGACATGTTCCATAAGATCCCATAAACAAAAGTAGAGAGATTTGATTAATAATATTTCTATATTTTCAATTTCCCCATCTCAAAATAATGTGTGGTCTGGAAAATTTTTCATATTCACATGTAATATGATCAATATAAATATGATGAATTTTAACAAGAATGGAAATCATGGTAAGGGGGATTCATGGTGATAGAAAGTTTTTAATAAGATTAAAATCTCTAAAAGGTGATGGCTGGAAGGATTTTTGGAATCCCATAGATCAAATGAATGTTAGGAAGAATCTAAGGAATGGATTTAATGAGAATGGAAAATTGAGGGAAAAGGATAGGTGTGAAAACTAGGTTTTGGGAATTCATTGCTGGAACTCAATGTTAAAGAGTGAAATTATCAGTTTTCACAACCAGAAACATATTAGGGCTCTAGACACAACTACCACTAGACCACCTCTATAGGATAGGGGATGGAAGAAATTTCTAAAGGCATAAAAAACTCTAGGAGGCCCTATATTAAGGACCTATACACAGGAACAAATTAACTTAATGAAAAAGTTTAGAGGAAATGAAAAAGATACAACACTGTTATATATAAACTACAAATATGCGTCGAGATATAAAAAGTACATTTATATGTTATGTAAAGTATAATAAAATGTAAAGGGGAAAAATAAACACCAAAATAGAAGTGTTCCACAACCCGAAAAAAAGTGGAAAAGTAAAAGAGCTGTGGGAGAACTGCTTCTGTATTCCATGGTATGGCCACCGTAGGTGGTCCAAGAACCCGGTATCCCTATGATCATATGATGCCAGGATCAACAAGTTTATTGTCTTCAAGGGTACACCAAGTGATGGAAATCCAAAAAAGGGTTGAGTATAAAAATACTCAATAGGATTCCGAGATGGCTCAAGGGAGTAGTAAAAGATGTATTGAAGATGGGAAAAGAAGATAGAAAAGAATACATTAAAAAGACATCATATCAACCCAAAAAAAGAGTGAATGTAAACTCATACCAACACAAGGAGATCAAAACAATGATAAGATGAACTTATAATATAGTCTTCGCTAACTATAGTAGTAGAGTACACTCATCCAACCATGAGAACCTAGACATGGAAAGAAAATGGCATACCTCATGCGTCTTCGCCTCTCCTAGAAGGAGAGTAACCAAAAAAATAAGGATTGGGTACTGAAATATGATATATATATATATATATATATGATCAACCAAATTATCCCAAACAAGAGAGTAGGGGGATCTCCATTTCACAACTCACAACCTGAATGGAGTATCCAATAGCTCCCCAAGTAACCACAAACGATTCCTAGCATCCCTCATATATTCCCTGAACACGTAAGTCAAAGAGACTCAATAACTATACCTTGATACTATCCTCTTTGGGCGGGTCTATCTCATCTACACAGTTTTAGGTCACGTCATAAGGATGTTTCTCGGTGGGGAAAGCAATCGTCTTACTCGTGAATCGAAAGTAACGTTAAAGTTTCTCTCATCACTAATCCCTAGAAGAAAAGAGTAATCACAAAGTAGAGGACCCACACCCATGTATGTCAAGTGGATTTCAATCTAATAGTCATCATACTGGACACACACCGAGATGTGTTTGGGGGATTCTACATTAATAGTCATCATAGAGGACCAACACCCTAATGAGTCAGGGGGATTCCACTCTTGTTCATCGAGGACCCTAGCCCAAGTGTATTTAGAGAATTCCCCACAGAATTAGCAGGTAGAGGACCCACACCCATGATGATGATGGATTCCACCCCAGGTCGTCGATAACCCACTCTCTACCTGGTAAGGGGATTCCACCCATAAGGTAACGAGGAACTACACTGGACACCCCTATCGGATGGTACTCTTAGAAAGACCAGATATGCCAATGGTTAATCACTACCATCATCGGGCTTCACATGAATAGTAATAAAATACATAACATCCCACATCATATCTAAAAATCCATTATGTATGGAACCATCACATTCTATGTGAAAAAAATGCTTAGGAGAGATCTATTCATCCCCCTTAATTGGAATCTCGGTGATGAAATTACATCTCCCAGTATTGTAAATGAACGGTAGTTCATGGTGGCCACACCTTAATCATAGAACATGTCAAATAGAATGCACCAATGAGAACATCACGGGAAAACACACAAGATTAGTTATTCATCAATCCAAAATGAATACTTGCTGAAAACGTGAAATTTTACCACAAACAAACAAACCAGGCCTCATGTTGCCGACACTTTATTTTGTTTTATGCACTCTAAATCAGTCATGAAACATCATCCTCAATTCCAGGGTCGCAACTCCACAAACGGTTAGTCAATCAGATATCGGAAGTATGAGATATGTCCAATACAAGAATCTCTAAATATTAATAATTATATTATTATTATTTTAATTGGATGATTCGTGCCACTAAGCCTTAACCCTGATCATAATGTTCTCTAACACGACATAAAAGGTCCAAGTCTAAAGTTGAGTCGCGATACTACATACTACACGTTAATTCGATGCTCAATGTAGGAGTTACATTCAAATCAACATTTAAACAAGAATAAGAATAATATTATTCTTAGGTAGTTTTATTTACCCACTAAACAAGTTGGTGAAAATAACCCAACATTGGTCTTAAAATGAATGCATCAATGATAGGGTTTCATTTCAAATAATGGGGTGTGAATTTCAGGCCACACGAGGAAGTTATCAGTGTATGATCGTTTTAATAAATAAATAAATAATATTAAAAACAATAACATTATTATTATTATTATTATTTAATTTCACCATTTCATTTGAAACACATAGGGGGGGTCTCACAGCTGACTGCCTACCACTGCTATTATCCCGCTCCAGCCGACTTCATGCATTGTCCCACGGCGCTCCGCCACCGCCTCATCCTACAGTTTGTAGCGCCATTGCCTTGTCAGAGCAGTGCCCTTCTAGACCAGTACTTACAACACCTTCACTAGACCATCAGAGCCACTCCAATGGTCAGAAATTTATTTTTAGAATAGATCTAGGATCCTTGGATCCTGATTCACACTATGGTGGTCTCTGGTTGAATAATCATAGATGTTTTGAGGTGATGAAAAGTTGGGGGATCTTTCCCTCACCACAATGCCTCCTCCATCACATGAAAATAAAATTCAACCATATATTGGGACTAATCATGTCAATATATTCATATATATTTTTCTTCCTCCAAGATTAGAGGTTGTTTGATCGTAGTGAAAACTTATCGAAGAACGATGAAGAACGTGAAGAATGGGTGATCCCGAGTCAAAATAGACAGTGGAAATTATTATTTTGGCCATCAAAAAAGAAATATAAAGTAGTGAATTCCAACAGAAATTGATATTGGTGAAAAAGGATTTCATCGAGGACTACATAATCCAAAATAGAACTCCTACCTCAGTTTTGGATTTGTCGTTCTGTTCCCTATGCTCTAATCTACTAGTGTCTATATTTTCATCACACTCCGATGAATATCAGATGTTGAATTACCATCGAAAATAGATGGACAGAGATGCACCATCTATGACATAAATGATAACCCTAGATCATTTATCCAAACTAAAATTTATTATAATCTACTCACAGTCACAAAATCTGGAAATCTTGCACCCTCTCACCCGAGGTCGCCCCTAGGGTAAACACCATGCTATAAACTCATAGGTGCTCTTCGGTTTCCAATCCAAATCCCCATTTAGATGTTATCAGGATTAGCATAAAAATGAAATAATAATTTTTTATTATTTTATTTATGGTTACATCCTCAGTAGCTTTTCCCATATAAGGTCTATACCTGCAGAACTTATACCCATCATGGGGTACATGACATGATTCAGACTCAACTATGGCATCATTTTTTTAATACAAGCTATCATTTGAGAAATATCCCATCAACTCCATGTGCATAGTACAAAAATACTTAATATTTTTTTAAAAAAATTTGGGCACACCGAGCCTCGAAATCTCACACCATCTCAGCAGCAAAATCTGAAATTTTTTGTACAAATATTCCAAACTCTTAAAAGGAAAAAATCAGTTCTCTACATCATTACCTACTTAAATTTTTTCCCTATAAAGAAAATCTAGGAAAGAAAACATAGGATACCGATCTCAAACATTGCTCTACCACTCCTAAAAAATATCTTGCATGTTTTTTGTGCTACCATAGCCCATGAACCAAAGGGATGGTTCGTCTTGATAAGGTCTTCTCACATCGATGACATGTGTAGAAAAACTTTATTGTATCTCCTCAGTTGTGTCATGTGGAAACAATCGTGAACCTATTCCATGTTTTGGGGTAGACATTTCAGTAAATGACCTCTTCAATTCAATGAACAATCTCAAGCATCCCAAAGGACCTCAGGGGTAACTCTCCCCGCAAACTAAAAACCAACATGGAAGCCCACAACATATCCTCCAACACCTGGATTGCGAACTCTATCTGCCCACCGGTCTGGGGGTGAATGACCCATCTGTTACTGGTTCCTGAATTGCTCCTCTAGGCCTATCCATCATAGTGAAGTAAGCTGTATGTCATGATCTGAGACAAAAATTGAGGGTATCCCATGAAGGTGGATGATCTAACATTTGTACAACTACCTCAAACTCTCTACTAAACACTTATCCTCAAGAACAGGAGAACACTGACCCATGAGTCAGCCTACTATAACCCAGATGAAGAAATGGTCATTCGTCTTTCACAGAATCCCTATAATGAAATACAAGGATATACTGTTTTATTCCCACTCTAGGATTTCAAAAGGCTACACAGCACACCAGAACCTGGTGGTCTTCCTTCCCTTGCTGATAGGTAAGGCATCATGAGATGAACTCAAATACTCTTAATCTCATGTTGGACCACCAAAACTACCACTGAAGATCGATGTACATCTTCCCAACACTAAGATTTATAACTAGGGAAGAAGTTTGGAACACTCATATCACCTCCTCTAGCATCACAATTGGAACCACTATTTGTCCCAGAAATAACGTCTCATTATTACCTCCATCATAATATCCATATGGTGAATCAGAGGTGCATATATGAGTCTTGAAAGATCTCACATTCGGTGTCTAAAAACGGGGACTCTCTCACATGATTGAGAAGCAACGGACTCAACACCTTTGACTGATGAGAAACTATACCCTCCTCCACAAGGGATAGTTGTATGGAAGAAAACTACATTGAAACTTCCCACACAAGGTGATCCTATGACTTCATGCTAAGGGCATATGCTACAACATTTCCCTTTCCTATAGTATAGACTATCTCGAAGTTATATTCTTATAAGAAGTTAAAATTGCATCGCCATCTTATGTTCAAGTCTATCTAGGTGAGGAAATACCTGAGACTTTGGTGATATGAAAAAAACACAAATGACTCTCCTATAAGGTAGTTTCTCCATAACCTCAAAGAGAATAATACCACATCTAACACCCGATAGTGATTAGTGTAGTTCTATTCCGGGGGGTCTCCATAACCTCAACATGTACATGATAACTTTTGTATCATGGTTTACATTTAGCATGCGACATACCAAAAAATTAGGAAGGTATGTAAACACATCAAACCACAAGAGGCTAGACACAAAAGGCAAGTGGAATACCCCATATATCATTGCATCTCTTGGAAGGAGAGTAACCCCAAACCATGCACTCGACCTCACTGACATGGGAAATTATTAGTGAAAGGAGGTCAATAAAAAAGTGAAACTTCACTGGAAATTCCAGAATGAATTTGAAACTCCCCTGAAAAAACCTTCCATGAATGAAAAAGTTAGAGGTACTCATCGACCACACCTCGATACTGCCTTTTTTCGGTGGAACTCACTCACCCAAATGGTTTTTTCTCATCAAAAACATTTCTTGGTGGGGGAAGGACCCCTCTTCCTCATGCATTCAAAGCTATGCCAAACAACACCAACATAGGGTTACAACAATGACCCATGTCACTCTCATAAATCCTCAAGCCAGAAGAAGGGGAAAAGTGTACCTCACACAGTGTTTAACAAGTTCTACTGGAAAAAAAAGAAGAAATGATACAGGAAATTCCACTTATCATCTAATGCACGACAATATTATAGACATACATAACATAAACCAGCCCATGACCCCAACCACCAGCTCCTAGATCAATATGTGGGTCGCCCGGTGGTGGTGGAATGACCTCACAAAATCATCCATGGACCAAATTTCCACCTAATCATCTACCAAAACCACCTCCTTGGTGAAAACACTATCCTCTCTTGGGATATGTTTAATCACAACATTGTATCAGTCATAGGGGTCAATCTACCAACTACTTGGCAATCTCATCACATCCGGTCATGAAGTATTATTCCATGTGAACTCTCCCATAATAAGCATAGAATCGGCCCATCCTGGGTTGTCTTGGTGACCTATGATATACCCTACCCATGTTCTTGATATTGATAATGGGGCTCCCTCCATCATCGAGGCCCTACCAACTGACATCTTCTTATTATGCTATATGTATTAACTCTGATGATCCCACTGCCCAAACTAGAGAATTGGCATTTCCTTGATAGAAACCTCTTTATCACCAGATCCCACTTTAGAACCATAATTTTGTTAGGGATGTGTAAGGGATAAACACTAACACTTGTCTCCTTGCGGAGTCCCTTTTCAATCTTATGTGCATAGAAGCAGCCGTTGTGAATCATGTTTGGAGAGTATTGTGTAAGGTTTTAAAACCTAGTCCCATACTCAGCCACTATCATACCTCCCAACTAAATCTCTAGAGGCTCCGGAATCTGAATGAAGCATAAGATGGAGGGGTATTACTACTACCATAATATATAATAGAATTCACCCCATGAGAGTGCTAACTCATCATGCATCTTTATAATCAAACTCCACCAATATCCATCCACTTATTAAGAAAAGACTTGCAGTCAAAGATACCATCTAATCCATCAGTTCCCAAACAATCCTAAAGAGGTCGACCACAGACTCTATCCAAACCTCTATTTCCTAAGGATATGGCTCAACACAAAACCTCAGTGGTCTCTGAAAATGGAACATGCAGAGTGCACTCAGCCTACACACATCCTCAACCTACTTTTTTGGTACTAACAGTTTCTCAACAGGTGGAGGTGATGCTACCTATCCACCTAGAGTATGGAGGGATCATATGATGCATCCTGAACTGAGGCCTCATCGCTCACAGAATCTTCATCATGATCTGTAGCAATTATACGGGTTGGATATCTTCAAAGAGGAATCTGCAATTCTATCAAGGAGTACCACAGTCAGAGACCATATATATATATATATATATATATATAATAATGGGGATCTAACTCAAGAAGGATAGTTAAACACTCAATCAAATATAATGAATCTACCAAATATCACTACAACAAATGCATCAGCATGCCATTTACACAAGTGGGTAATCAGGATCTTGGTGAATGGCTTATTTAGACGCCACACCCTCAATGGAATCCTTGGCCTGTGATCTTCACATGATACATGTTGATGTTGTTTCCATATCCTAACTAATAAATTCTTAGGGAAACATCTAAACAGTATCTGAAGGGTCAAACCACCTATGATACCACATTCTCATGACCTGACCCACATCATGGCTTGATATGTAACTACCCCAATCCCACCTCCATAAGCTAGGGGTTGGAAACAATAATCGAAGGCATAAAATTCACAAGGATACCTTTTCCTATGTACCTATACACACTCACAAAACCAACTCAATTAAAAAGAGTAGGGGAAATGGAAAAGATACAAAACTACTATATATAAACCAAAAACATATATCAACCTCAAAAAAATACATGTACAGGTGTTATAAGTAATCTAAAATAAAAATGGGGCAAAGACATGCCCAAGCAGAAGAGGGTCCCAACCCGACAACATGTGGAAAAGTAAAATGGTTGAGAGAGACCAGATCTGAGATCCCAATCTATGACCACCCTATACAGTCTAAGCACCATTTATCCCTAAGCTACACTGATTCCAGGATCAACCTACCCATTGTCTGCAAGTCCACACCATGTGTCGGTAAATCCCATGAGGAGGTTAGTATAAAAATACTCATTAGGATGCCCAAAAGACTCAAGGTAGCAACAAAAGATGTATCAAATATGAGAGAAATAGATAGAAAAAGGTACATTGAAAAGAGTACATCTCATCCCAAAAAGAGATTTATAGTTAGATCATCCAAAAATATGGAGCTCAAAATAGTGAGAAGATGATCTTACCATCAAGCCTTTACTATTTACTACAGGAGAGTAGACTCTTTCAACCATGAGATGATAGACACAAAAAGCATGTGGAATACCCCTTGAATATTCATCCTTCCTATAATAAGAGTAACCAAAACCCATTATGTGGGTACTTCAATAGGGTATATATATATATATTCTCTACCAATGATGTCTAAACAAGAGAGTAGGGGGAGATCCATCACACAACGCAACCCAAGAAAAAGTCACCAATAGCTCCACATGTAACCACCAATGATGCCCAACATTACTCACACATTCCTAAACATGAAAGTCAAAGGGATTCAATCACAACACCCTGATACTGTCCACTTTAGGTTTTTTTCTTGTCTTTATAATTTTAGGTTGCGTCACAAGGACGACTCCCGGTGGAGATGCGACCCACTTACCCATGAGTCCAAAGTAACATTAAAGTACATCGCATCCCTAATTCATAGTTGGAAAGAGTAAACCCAATGTAAAAGACCCACACCATAGTACATTAGGGGAAATAAAATCTAATATTCATCATACTGTACCCAAACCCTGATATGTTAGGGTTATTCAACTCTAATAGTCTTAATAGAGGACCCACACCCTGATGCATTAGGGGGATTACACTCATGTTCATTGTGGACCCTCACCCTAGTGTGTTAGTGAATTCCACTCAAAAGTATCTAGTGGAGGACCCACACAGATAACATTGGGGGATTCCAATAAGAAGGTATCATGGAAATACACTATCCATTCCTACTGGATGGTAAATTTTGGAAAGCATTGATATGCCAATGCTTGATCACTACCATAATCAGACATCGCACGAATAGGCATCAGATATGGAATATCTCACATCACATCGCTAAAGAAAATATTGAGGGACCATCGTATTCTAAGTCTAGAAATAAATAGGATATGCTACTTGTGGGCCAAAATCTGAGTCCAAAAGAAAGATATACGATAGATAGAAGATTCATAAAGTGGTACATGGAATGTGTGGGGCCCACACAATATGTGTCCCCACCTCATCGTATGGTCGTGTACCTAGCCATAAGTGGGTACTAAACTATTAGCAATTATCCACAAGGAATTCTAGTGTACTCCCAGAGTACAAGGAAACTCTATCTAAAAGGATGATGAGCACATGATTCTCATTGTTGATCAGAAGGGAAAAAAGGTAATTCTACCTACATGCTTCTTCAAAAGGCTCCAGATAAACAAACGGATCACTGCAACAATATTTTTGGGAAAATGCATAGGATAAACTATTCATTTTCCCGAATCATAATCTTGGTGAATAAACTACACATCCCAATGTCATACAAAAATGGTGCTTTGTGGAGTCACACCTCAATAATGAAACACGTCAAACAGATCACACCTTTTTGAACCCCTTGAAAAAACACATTTGATTGGATATTCATTTTTCCATTATGAATACCTGGTGAAAAAGTGAAATTTCACTGAAAATGAAAAACATTGAGCCTCATGGGACCCATGAATTGAATTTTTTTAAATTACGTGAAATTATTTTTGAAATGCCTACCTCAATTCCATGTTCGCAACACCACCAATGTTGTATCAATCAGACATCATATACATTAGATACATCCAATAGAAGAATCTCAAAATTATTATTATTATTATTATTATTATTATTATTATTATAATTGGATGATTCATACCATTGAACCTCCATCCTGAATATAAATTTCATTAAAATGCCTCAAAAGGTTTTTCTGAAAAGCTGGGTTGAGCAGCCCGAGAAGACTTGTTAATCAGACTCCCCATGTAGCAGTTACGCTCAAATCATCGTCTGAAGAATATTACTACTATTATTATTATTATTATTATTTGGATGTTTTTTTGACCCTCTCCATAAGTCATAAAAATACCCCAATGCAATCTTAAAAAGTATCTATTGAATATGAGATCACATTACAGCTGAAGGCACATGAATTGGTTGCAACACATGGAACTTACAGGTGTGTGAATGTTTTAATAATAATAATAATAATAATAATAATAATTCCATTTTCTCTTTCCTTTTTTTGAACACCATATGGGATGGGGGGTTCCTGTGGATAGCATACATCCATCACCTCCGGTCGTTTCTATTGTACCTCTTTGAGAACCTCCATGCCCCATCTGGTGGTGCTCCATCACCGCCTCTGCCTGCCGCCCACCACGTCGTCGTCGTACCAAAGCTGTGCCCTATTGGACCCACATCTCCACCACATTCCGCGTACCACAAAAAACATTTTTCTGGCCAAAAAAATATTTAATGATAGAATTTGGGATCCTAGGATTTCGATCTACACTATAGTGGTCTCTGCTCAAAGAATCATCGACATTTCCATGTTACGAAATGTTGGTGGATCTTCCACTCACCATCGCACCTCCTTCGACGCCCGAAACACATATACGTGCGTAGATCTGACTCCTAATGTAAATATATTCTTATATATGTTTCTTCGTCCAAGATTATAGGTTGTTTGGGCATGGAGAAAATTTATAGTCAAATAAAGATGCCGAAAGTGACGAACATGTGATCCTTAATCAAAACAGATGATGGCCATTTGATAGTCTGGCCATCAATAAATGATTCTAAAGCAGCTAATTCCTACAAAAAATCAAATCAATGACAAGGGATTCAATCATAGGGATTAAAAATCTGAAATATTAATTCTACCAAAATTTCAGAGTTGTCCTTTTGTTCACTCCTCTCTGATCTACTAGTGTATGAATTTTTATCATGATTTGATGAAGATCAGACATTGAATTTCCATCAGAATAATATGGCTAGAGATTTACTACATATGAGAAAAATTCTCATAATTAATCGTTTATATAAAATCCTATTTATAGGAAACTGCCAGTGGTGAAGATATTTGAACCTCCTCCACCCTCTAACCCGAGGTCGCCCCAAGGGTAAACATCATATTATGAACTCAACGATGCTCTCAGATTTACAAGCTAAATCCACATTCATAATTTATCTGAAGTGGCATACAGATAAAACAATATTAATTATTTATTTTATTTATGGTTAAATACCATGTATATTTTTCTCTTATATTATCTACACCCGAAGAAATTATACCCTAACTAGGGTAAAAGAAACACTTTGGGCTCATCTTTGGCCATGATTTTCCGATCTGAGCTACCATTTGAGAGATATTCCATATCCTTATCTTGCATAGCTAATAAAGACATAATATTTTTATAAAATTAATATCGGGCACACTAGGATACAAAATCTCACATCGTATCACCACATAGCTCTCGAAATTTATGTAAAAATATTCGAATGTCATAAAAGAAACACTCTGGGCTCATCTAGGTGTTTTGTTACTTTGTAAAGTAGTGATGATATTTTTTGAGTCTTACCTCTATCTAGAAATGATCTTAATAATACCATTAGAGAAATGGAAGGTGGGAACCTTAAATGGGTTGTGAAAAAGTTGGATATGTGGGATAAAAGTATAATCTAAATCTTGGGATACACCCAAAAATGATTTTATGGGATTACATTATGACAATGACATACAAATTTCTAGAAGGATGATTCTAAATTGAAATTAATTATGTTTAATTCATTGAATATCGATATTTCATCAGTCTCTTGGATGGTATCGAATATCAATTTTGGAGCCTTTAGAAATTCATGTAAGTCTAATAGTGTATGTTCATGGACTCAGTTTCTGGAAAAATATACTGATGGTAGTATAAAAATTTTGAGAATGGAAACTTTCTTTCTGTTTTCATTATAGGAAATTCTATAGTGGATTTAATCTGAGATTCTGTGATGTCTCATAATGGAATAGCATGGTTCCAAAATTGGAAGATGTATTTCCTTCAATGGGATCCTAGATGATTGGATGAGAGCATAGAGTGGGGGATTATACATGTGTTGTAGTTGTTGAAGGATGAAAGGATGCTAATCCAAATAAGAATTTGGTGTGAGTTTGAGAATGGTAATAGAGTGATTGATTACTTGAAACCACCTTCCAATGTAATTCTGGTGTGGTTTTTTCTTGGGTTTAGTGTGAGAAAGTTTTTTGGATCATGTGTGGAAACTCCTGAAGATAAATATAGAAAATTAACAATTGGGAATCTATAATTAATCAGTTGAAAACATGTTTAAAAGTGTGTAGTAATGCGTGTCTGATGCATATACAAACCTTATTTATTTATTTCTCCATTATTTCCCAATTTTGGAACTGCTTCCCTTGACATTGAATTCTAATAATTGAAATGTTTGGTGTTTCAAAAAACATGTTATCCCTTTACACATTTAAATGGGGTATTCAGCTCTTCACTTCCCCCCAACACCACAACCCAATTTTTTGAGACCAGAATCTACCCAAAAATCACACAAACATTACTAGACACATTGAAGAGGTTTTATTCTTCTTAGAAGTCCATCCCTTAAAGTTGTAATCTCCATTATAAAGAAGATAATCCAAGAATTTAGGTGTAAAATTCTAATCGATATTTTCTCATTTCTATTAAATTGTGTACACTTTATTGTCCTAAATTTCTATTATAACATATTAAAATGATAACAAAATTTCAATAATTATATTTTTATTTTATTATAATGATTGTAAAATAATTTAAAAAAATATTATAGTAACAAAACAAAACCCATTATTTTTTTCCATATTAACTACTGCAACTAAGACATATTATGCTCTATCTTCCTTAAATTCATTAAAAGAATTGTAATATTAAAATATATATATATATATATATTAGTGTTATAAATATTACATATTTTATATTATAGAATGATAAAATATATTTCCCTTTTCCCTATTTATATAGAAAATGAAATCTTCATCCATACATACATCTGGAAAATATCATCCATAGAATGATTGATTTCAATATAACAATTCACTACCACATAAATTGTTGGTCAAATATTCACCCACTGAGGCAAATTTCTTATTATACACCATCTTTTATTTTGAATGTCTTATATAATTCCCAATTAATTTATTTTACTTTATCCCTAGGGTTCTGAATAGCCATATCATTTTCTATTTTAAATATATTTAAATACAAAATATACCAATGTTGAAAATATTTTTTTATTAAAATATTACTCAAAATGAAAGGGTTTCATTGAAAATTTTATTTATCAAAACAACATTTTTCAAATATAATACATCTAGGTAGTTTTTATTATTTATAAAACCCCTCATAAATTTCTTTTTATATTCATTTTTTTATGTGTCCCCTTAAAATTTTCATTTCCCCTTAACTCTTATCGTACACGATGGATTTCTTATAAGTGAACAAAACCCTATATCTTCTTCATAGTTTTAAACCTCCATTTTCTATTATTTTAAACATTAAATGATGTTGAATGTGTCCTTATATATTCTTCAATGATTTATTATTTTCATTTTCAACTACTTGACCATATTTTTAAAATTTTAGTGAAATTTTTAATGTTTTATGTATTGGATTTTTTTAAAAAAATGTGAAAATATGCTCTTTTTATTGTTTACATGTCAAAACATAATTTCGCCACCTTTATAGTTTTATAAGAATAATTCTTTATATTTTCATGGTTTCTTGAATAAATTATTTTTCACATTTATTTATAAATATCAATTTTAGAATTATTTCAAAAGATTAAGGATATTTCTTACTTCCAATGTAACTTTCCAAACACTCATAAAAATTAAATTTATTTTAAATAAATTTCCATTTTAATATTTTATAATTGATCAAGGATATTATTAAAATTTAACCAAAAAACCTACTTTCTCTAAAGGTAGTATGTAATTCCCTTTACTTTCAATGAAATGATTCTTCAATGCCTTTGTATTTCCAAATCATTTTCAAATTGCAACTGTAATTTTTTTTCTAATGAATAACATACTTTTTACACCATCGTCATATTTTTATGCTTTTTATCTGTTTCATTATTCATTTTTTATTCTATCCTTAATTTCTAGGTATTTTTAATAAAATTAGTGAGATTTGGATGGAATATGAGTTGTTAAACGGTTGGGACTAACAATTCAGAAACTCGTACAACACCTCAGATATTATTTTGGAGGAATTTTTCATGATAGGCACACAATTTCAAAAATATTATATCAATCCATGAAACATACTAGGTGAGATAATAAAGGATTGACACTTTATCATGGTTTGTAAAACCATGCAGCCAAACCATATGATAATCCCAAGAATAAAAAATAGTGAATTTCCCATTTTTCCCCACACTCATTTTTAACACTCTTTCTTCCCTAACTATGTAACATACCAACCTAGATTACTCTATATATAGTGTATGTATCAGTTAAAACATGGTATCAAGTGCACCATCCCCTATGCTAGAGGTTTCTGACTTGAAGAGAGGGTCCAATGATGGTATGGTGGGTATATTATACTCCCATGATCAGAGTGGAAAAAAATGGTACATATAAAATAATTCAATAGTGGAATTAGAATAAAAGAAAATTAGAAAAATAAATAACCTGAATATTATAGATAATAAGACCAATAATTTTCAAATGATACTTTAAAGTAGTATACATACATTAGGTAATACATAAACAATACACAATGAAAATAAAAAAAATCCACACGATGGATATCTTAATGAAAATAATTAGATCATGATCAGTCATCTGCTCCAAACATCCAATATCCAAGTGTAAATAACAAATATATAATAACAATAAATCAAAATTTAGAAACTAACACTATAACCATATGGTCTATCAAGGTACCAAATGGTGGCCCAAGTAGGGTGTGAGATAATCTCGGAAGTCCACCACCAATGGCACCAAATTCTACCCAGACCATGAGTAAAAAACACAATATTCTACAAGTATATCAATAAGATAGTAAATAAGTAAATGTAAATAAGTTGGGATTGGGGTCCTTAAAGGAGATCTGGAAAAATATACCTACTTCATCCAAAGATGGTATACGTCTAAAAATGTAATACCATTAATAGAGGTACAAGTATATAAATTTATACAAGAATATATTTACATATATTTATTATATATGTAATAACACACACATATATATATATATTGATACATAGTATTATCAAATACCTGAGATATAAGACCAAGTCATCCATGTAATAGTAACACAGACGTCACTTACATAATTAAGGAATCAATCAAAACATCCAAACTAGAGAACATAGACTAAGTCATAATTTTATAATAGTCATATTGGACCCAGGTTAAACCCACAACATTGATGTATATTGATGATCAAGAGTGTAGTAAATCTCATTTGACTTCTGATCCTATGTATGGATTTCCTACTTTTTAATCCCTGTATAGGTTACAACATAATTTAAATCATTTTACCAACAAGTTTGTCTCATGAATTCCTTATATGAAACCTAGGTATCACTCTAAGATCCATTACAATTAATTTATCCAATAATATATTCCAAGGAATTTTATATAAATAACCCATGTGACCCTCAAGTATTAGTATAATTAATTTTACTACTAAGCCTATTTGTGGTGTTCCACATAAGGAACCCAAGATTCACTCAATCTATATATAATCTCAATCAGCCTGTGATCCCATCCGAGAAATTTCCTATAAGGAGCCTGAGTATCCCTGAGGTCATATATAATTCCTTGAACATATGATTCATTCCATATAATTATATGGAAGAATCCAAAGTATCACTCAATGCATAATGAAATTCTCTAACCAATTAAATTTTAGTGATATGTAAGGCTATGTCAGTAATCATTTCATACCAAAGTATTAGTACCTATAAAAAAGCGGAAATGTACCTAATCATTCCATATCATATTATATGTATACAGTTTGGTTTATTACATTCATAATCATTTAATAAGTTTATGAAAATTTCCCTCATGTTTTCATTTCCTATATACCCATTTGAATACGATTTTTTAATAAATTAGACAGTGCACCTTATAGGTAGTTTTATTATAAAATGGGGCTTTCTATTTTTTCAAATTAATTTATTTAGCCTAATAGCTTTCCTCATGGGGGATAGTTCAACATATCAGAATAGGGGATCAAATCATACAACTATATTTAAAAACAAAATTATTTACACTAACAAACCCCAACGGTGGTCTCATTTCTAAGACAGGGAAAACAGTTAATGAAGTATAGAAACAAACCCCTATGGGTGGTTCTATTTTAGTTTTATAAACTAAAATGGTGAAATTAAATACATATCATCTATTTAATTTAAGGAATTAGGTTCCACATAAATAATTTCCCATTTAATGGGAATCACATGGAAAATATGATTTGCAACACAATGAAATATTTTAAAAAAATCCAGACTTTAACAGAAAATATATATCTCACCTACCTCATTATTTTGATTATTCAATCATCCATTCTCGATATTTGTGTTGATCTTGTTCAAGAAAATTTAAAAAAATAAATAAATGCCCTAAAAATATGGGAGAGTATCTTATATATAAATCAACTATGATATCAAAAAATAAATTGACAAATGAGAGAATTTGAATCATAGACTCACTGTGGTCCATCCAATGTAATGAATAGTTGATGATTCCATGATTATATGGAGGAGGTATGCCAAAGACTAGGTGGGAGAAGAGATAGATCCACACATGGGTAGGATGTTATACAGTTTGAGGAATGAAAATTGGATGACAAGAGTTAAACATGTTGGGGTAAAAATTTAATCTCACACATTTTAATGAGGTTCATGTTTTTTCAACAACCCTTTCCAAACCTTGTTCCAACTATGTGCACACAGTGGCCAAGTGGCTCTAACCCTGCATGGATGACGCACAATTTCAGAAAACCATGCATAGCCCGTGCAACCCCTCTGTACACCATCTATAGCATTTTTCATTGATTATCATTGACTATCTCAGGGTTAAAACAACCATTCATCTATAGAAATTAAGCCAAGTGGTTTTGATCACATGGTTAGTACTAACTGTATTTCAATTGCGTGTTCCAGTATGTTTCTTTTGAAACTGAGTTCTCATAGATCAACACTCCCTAAATTCTCCTAAATACTCGAGACACCTCTTGGGCCTTAAACCTCATCTAAAAATCACATTTACATTTTTCATCAATTATAATTCCATTTTGAATCTAGTTTTAATATTCCACACATCAACCAAATAAAATTTTCAAATTCTTATGGAATTTTCAACTTTATCCAAAACGTAGTACCTTATATTATCCCTTAGTGTTTATTGTCACTCTCAACTCAATTATAAACTAATAAAACCATTGATTTACAACAGACCATATTTATCCTAATTGCACCATATATCTAATTAAAAATATTGGTCAACTATTGGATAAAAATCATGTAATCTCAACAATGTTCCTGAAGCGGTTCCTCACCGATTGTATTCAACCAAACAATAGTTAATAATGTCAAGACACTATTAGATGACTGTCTCTAATTTTTTTTTTATTTTTTAGTTACATCATCAAACACCTAATTACGATGACTTTACTACAAGGGAAAGTCATTTCATTCTGATCTTGTCCACTGAATCCCATAATTGGATTATGGTGATGTTTCTTACCAATGTGACTTTTCTCGTCACCATTATGTAGAAATAATGTAGGACTAAACCATATCTACGACCATTAGATCATTAAACTCAAGACAGATAATCTTTTTATAGATTAGTCTAGGGTAACTTCATAATCTACTACAAAATATATAGATCTAATGCATGGTATCTCATTTTCAATGGTTCACAAGGGAGATGTTCTTATATTGCTAAAAAATCCACACACCAATAATAATTATTGATTCCAATAGTGGTACCTCTCCTGGAGATCGAGTCAATGAATCAAATGGTTTCCATGAGTACATCTAAGTCCTACCTATATTGGAATCCCAATATCAATCAAGAAATTAGAATCCTCTAATATTATCCATGCTCCCAGAGTGACACTAAGAAAGAGTCTATGTAACGATCCAACAAGTCATTTAATTTACTCTATTTCTCAGCATATATCCAATGATTTCTTTTAGTACCCTGGTTAATGTTATGATAAGGTCAATATTTTCACTTAGATATCATTACAATAAGAAGATATAAATGATTAAAAATAAGAATCAATAAACTCCAACCATATCCAAGATGAAGTTTCCATCAGGGTTTCCAACCAACCTTATGTTATTAAAAATAATAAATAATAGTCTAACAACCTCTAGTCGACTTCCTTTGAATATTTCAACAACACATGTTAATGAATCATCATTAATAGTCCACAATTTCTTCACTACCGAATAACTAAGTGACTATTTATGTATAACACATATGTATATCCCATTTAATGGAGTATACAATGTTTGCAAAAATATCCATCCATTTTATCATTGTTCTTCCATGTATGAAATGAAATGTAATGGAAGAGTTACATCCTTTGGGTCTCTTATTAGCACTGAGACTAAATCTAGCATCCAGACTCTATATAAAATAATAAAAAGAAATTATAGTTATAATCTCATAAAGGTCTAGAATTTTTTAATTTACTAGCCTCAAAGGTTTCCAACAGTTTTTCTAACCATGTCTAAATGGATTTATTCTTTTTCACTCCCTCTATATATAAGGACATGGTAATAGCATTAGGTGAGATTCTCTCCACGTTTAGGAGTGTCCAAGTCATCATTTACTGAGTATGGGAACTAATCCAACAATCTTTACTCCATCAACCACGAAACATGGGTTATGGATGATTCCAACCATCTTTTATCATATTCCAAAATGAATATAGAAGAAAATAATCCACTTAATAGTTCTATAGATCAGATTTACTCTAGACATATGCATGAAACTCTCTCAATTTTTTCTCACACACATCATTTTTATTAAAAAAATAATCAAAAACTAAACCAATTAGAATTGTTTCATCACTTGATAATTTTATCCAAATAACCATGAGCACTAGTAAAACTCAATTTATTCTAATTACTAGGTCACTTTACTCAATAGAATATCCAGTAACAAAGCGTAACAGTTCCATACCTTAAAAAATTCCAGTGAACCCATATGGCTCACTGTACCATTTATTTTCAATTCATTGGCTGATAAATTTATCAATTCATACTACCTTAATATTTCTTAAACATAATGGAACATATTTTGATATTATATATAGTCTTATCGGCCTTGTATATCATATAATCATATAATTCATACAAAAGATTCATCATAGAGTTATATTATCCCATACGATTTGTAATCTGGATGACAACTTCCCAAGTCATCCATCACTAAATAAGAAGGGTCACACAACCTAAATTGAGTATAAACATTCCCTAGGAATATAAAATCCATTGAAATGGATCATTATATGATGCTTTCACCATAAAAAAGGATCAACTTACTGAGCACCACCCACATATTTGGGGGTGTAGTCTCATAACTAAGATACCTACACGGTAAAAATGACACCCAAAAGACACCTCGCGTATGAAATTATTCATATTCATTTTGAAAGGATTTATTTTAATAGGGTTCTATATACCACTAGATATCCCTTTATTTATATATAAATCATTGATCCTATAAATAGGTCATGAAAAAGATCATGAGGATTATTAGCCGAACCTATAAACTCACAGAAAAAATGGTTAATAGTTAAATCTTGGAAATATAACCATTATCATCTATGGCATTGCTCTGGGATAGATTTAAACTACCCATATATGAGGGTCATAACTAACAACACCACATTAATGATTGATTTAATCTAATAATCTAATTCACATTTTATTTTATAAACAATTCAAATGCTCAGTTTAAAGAACATAAATTACTAGTCATGAAATACAATGGTACATATTACTATTTATAACTAATTCCTCAGGGAAAATAGGAACGTTATATCAAAAATCCTATAAATAATTATATATTTAGATGAAAACATGTCACAATTTATGAAATTTCATTGATAAATTTATTTTATTCATTTTATTTATCAATAAGGATTCTCATGTATCGATTAGTTAAATTAAATGTCAATTCAAAATTGTAAAAACCCCTTTATCTTTTGTTTTTAGTTTTAATTAACTAAATCCATTCATAAACAATTAGTTCCAAAATAATTCCACAATTTCTCTATCATTTTAATGGAATTGATTTATTAATATTGAACCATAAATTTATATATAACACCATATAAGTGGATGTTGACTATTTAAATAAACATCTCTATCTAACATGAGTATAACCCCATGGGGTTAAGAATTAATTCATATAAATATAAAAGTAACATACATGTTTCTCATCATTATAACTGTGGTCCATCTAAATTCATCCTAATAACATTTCAAACATTAATATTTGAAACAACCTTAGTGGGTTTCTCTCACAAACAGTATTACCTAAATGACTAACTTGGGTTTTGTTGTGCATTAAAAAAATTAGTTAGACATGTCATCATGCCCAATTCATATAGGTATACAACCACTGTAATTTTAAATAACACTTCATTTTTAATTAAACATTTTTCTATAAGATTTAATGTTTAGTGAGTACATAAAACATCCCACTTTAGTTAAATTAATTAGATTTCCTAATTTAAAAAGGTACATTACTTTATAAGTTAAAATTGGCATCGAGTAGCTACAACCATGTTTTTACCTATGATTTTAAAATATAAGAAGTCCATATATTATGGTTCATTTATATTGGTCACCCATATCGATTTATAAAGGCCCATACACATTATAATTTGTTATTGCACCAATTTTATCATAATCAATGTGGTTTCAACTCAGGGAACCTATGATACACAGAACAAACATTTCATAATATACTAATTAAGCTTCCACCATCATGCTATATGGAAAACCCCTATTTATGTTGATGTAGAAACACTAATAACCAATTGAATATCACTATTATATGAATTTGGGCTATCATGTAGCACTAAAGAATATATACATGTAAATATGAAATCATAGAAGCATATTATATAAGAAAAACATTCTAAATAATCACCTAAATCTGGAATACTAGTAAGCATGCTTCCAAATCACACAAGTAAAATCCATCATGTATTAGTTTGTTAAGTAATGTAATCTTCAAGGCCTGGAATATGAATGCCATGTGAATCTCTATGTGCCTATAATGATGAATGTAACAAAACATACTCACCATTCTAGTACAAAGCTAAAATAACATAAAAATTATATATCAGAAAGCAGCATAAATTACATCAATCACTCAAGGTGAAATAATAGTGTACAATAATAATGAACATCATGAACAACAGTCCCATCCTTATCCACTTGGTCTATTCCCATGTGTGGGTTGATCATATCAATACATGATTATTTATCAAGAATAAAAAAATTACTAGTATCACTTCTACCAACCCAAATAGTAATATGATGGAAAAGAAAATATGATACCACTTTGTAACATTTTAACTTGTCCCACTCTATAAATACCAGTTAGACTAATTGGCACATGGCCTCAAGCAGGCTTCCCCAAATGTCAAAGGTTGTTGACTTTCAGTGACGAACCAATGATAGTACAGTGGGGGGACTATACGCTCATAATGAATATACCATACTAATACATAATAAATAAATCAACAGTGGGAATGTTATAAAAGAAACTCATAATAATAGATAACGTGGAAATTCAAAACAATACAATTGTCCGTGTCCATGTGATACTACAAGTCATTAGACATACGACATGAAACACTTACATAATAGACACTGAAAAGAAGAAAATACACCCCAAAGGATATATCCATGAGAATCCAAATATAACACCTTGTCGAGTTCTTATAATCTAACATATCTAAGTGTACAACACATATTCATAATTTTAAGGGAGAGGAATGTATAACCTGACCCTATAACCATGATTTATGTCAAAGTTCCAAATGGTGACCTGAATATCATTTGAGATAAAATCTGTATCCCACCATCAATTATGTGTAATTTTCTCTAGACAATTAATTTAAAATATAGTAGTGTTTAGTATATCAATAGGACAGTACATAAATAAATTTATATAATTATGAATATGGTTCCTCATAAAAGACATGTCCAACCACACCTGCCTTGGTTGAAGCCAAAATACCATTGAAAATGTGTCACCATGAATATAGGTACACATATATATATATACAATACAATATATATATATATATATACAGTACCATCCAGTACCCATGGCCTACAGTCAAAGCATCCACGTAATTGTAATAGAAGATTCACTTTCATATTTTAGGGGTTAGAAAATACATATCAGCCTAGGAACATAACCATGGTTGTGAAAGTATAGTTTTTGTATAGGAACCATGGTAAACCCACAACATCTATGTATAATGGTCATCAAGAATTTAACAAATCTCATTCATCTTATGAGCTAGTACATGGAATTCCTATATGAGAATACATGTATTGATAAAGGTATAATGGGATTCATTTAAACCATTTTCCCATTTAAGGAGTTTTGTATAAGGAACCTTGGTATCTATCCAAAGACCATTAAAATTCATTTAACCAATTATTCCATAAAATGAATCCCATATAAGGAACCCCAAGTGTCCTCCAAGGCTTAATAAAACTTATTTAACATCTTTCCCCATCCATGTTCATCTGTGTAAGTAACCTGAGTTTTTCTCATGGTACATATAATCTTCATTAATTTATGAAATATTCTAAGGGATTCCAAATAAGGAACTTGATGATCACCAATTGAATATATAATTCCATCAATCTATGATCCCATACAATTATTTTCATAGATGAAAACCATGTATCACTCAAGGAATAACAAATTTATCTTAAAAATTAAATTTTACTAATAAATAAGGCCATGTTAGTTAAAATTTCATACCAAATTATAAGAATGAAGTATAAAGATGACAAGTCCTTAATCATTCAATATCACTATTCTTGTATACAATTTAGGACATTTTGATCATAAGTAATTGAGAAGACCATTGGAAGGTACATGCCATTTATCATTTCAAATAACCACATTTTTTACCAAATTTTCTTTAAACAAGATAGTTTACCTTAAAAAGTGGTTTTATTTTAAATCATGGCCATATATTATAACAAATTCATTTAATATAGACTAATGACTATTCTCATGGTATATAGATTGATGTACACAAAAAAGTGATCAAAGCATAGTACGAAACTTATAATCATAATCATTTATACTAACACACCCCAATAGTGGTTTAGTTTCTTAGAGAAGGAAAAAATTTCATAGTGTATAGAAAATCACCCCTAGTGGTGGTTCAAGTTGATGTGAACTAACTACAATGATTCAATTAAATACACAACATCTATTTAATTCAAGGCATTATGTTCCACAAAATTAATTTCATATTTAAATGGAAAGACAAAGAAAATATTACATGTGGAATAATAGAATAATTTATCAAACATTACAGTTTTAGATAAAATTCTCAAAACACATACCTCAAGATTAATATTATTAACTCATACATTATCTGTCTTTGATTCGAGCAGGTTCTAGGGAAATCAAATAAATAAACTAACATAGAAAAAATGGGTAAAATGAACTCACATGGAAATAAAATTCGACACATAAGAATTAACACATAAAATAGGAAATTGGAATCATTAAATCTCTATTTTCCATCCAACATGATGAATAGTTACCAATTTAGAGCTTGAGTGGATGAGGTGTTCCAAATCCAAATAGGGTGAGGGGAGATTTCCTCATGGTTGGAGGATTTTATGAGTTTTGAGGGAACAAAAAGTGATGATAATCATTAAATAATATCGTCGGAAAACAATTCAATCCCTTTGATGGGGACCATGGTTTAGCCATATAGATTGTCTAATTTTTTATCCAATTGTCTATACCAATTAGCTAACTGGAACTACCAATTAGTGGCTAATTCAAGATTTTGGAAAATCATTTACATCCTATGTAACCCCTCTACAGACCCTCTAGATCATTTTTCATGGTTTCCCCTAGGGAGTCACATGGTTAAATCTAAAACCCCATGTTTTTGTGGTTTTTCTTATTTTTTGAATAAAATAAATTTATTTCATGTCTTTTGGTATACACTACACCATGTTAAGCGTGCACTAAACGCAACACCAACTTAGAATTATTTAAATGTAACACCAAGTTTCTATGTTATATCATTTTTATATTATTATTTAAATGAAATAATAAACAAGATATTAAATTAGTAGGTATAAATAGTATTAACTAACTTATTAAAATTTGAATTCACTGGTTGCCATATATACCAATTAAATATAAAGGAAATATTTTTATACTCCCAAAGTAATTTTGTATTAATGAAGGAAATTTATTACAATTAGTAAATTATATCATTTAAATTTATATGTTATATATTAAATTAAATAATTTCTACCATCATAAAATAAAATTCATAGGCTTAAGATAAGAACCAACTCAATTTTTATGTATAAAAACCTATATTATTTCAAAAGAAAATTTGTTACCTTTTCATGGAAAACATATTTTAAATTATATTTTTGAAAAATTTCACTATTATATTTGAAATATTAAATATAATATTTTAAATTTGAATATAAACATTTACTTTGGATCAGTTTTTGGAATTTTTATGATATGTTTCATGTACTGATGTATAGTGAAAAATAAGAAAATTTAATTGAAAAAATATTTCTCATCGAAATAATTTATATTGATAAATTGTAATTTTTATAGGTTTTAAATTATAAATCGTTTATTTTTTTTATCATTCAATAAAATTTAGTTCATTTTCATTTATTTTACAATCGTATTGTATATATAAATGTTTCAATCTTTTTCATGTTTAAACTTTAAAAACCCATTTTTCTCACATTGTTAATGAGATTAATTTTAAATTAATTACATCAAAATATGGATTTTGAATTTTTAAAAATTTACTAAATATTTAAAATCATTTCCTTTAAATAATATAAATAGGGTTATTTTAATTTTGGGAATACAAATTGAAACATAAGTAAAAAAATTACCACGGTTACGGTTAAATCTGGTAATTAAAGGTAAAAATATTATTATGATATTATTAAATAACCCTAAAAATGGTACTAATTTCATTTTATAAGTGGTTTTCTAGAAAAATCAACCTTAGGTTGAAATTATGGTTATTTTTAAGACACTTAAGGAAGATTAAGACATTTATTATATTTTATTTAAACAAGATTAAAAGATATCACACTCAAATTTTAATAACCATACCATTTTTAATATAGGGTTATACATTGAATAAAAAGACTATATGTACTCATTTGAAATCTAATAAATTTATCTTCATCATGACAATTTATTTTTAAAATTTAGAGTAGAATTAATTTTATTAAGGTATTTAATAATAACGATATAGTAATTTTTTAATAAATGGGAATATTGAATAAAAGATATTTAAAATATTGAAATAACTATAATTTTACATAATTATTGACATCCATTAATTTAATAGAAATTATTTATATTTTAGTAATATATTATAACTTTTTGTTCTAATTTATCATATTTGTGTGCTATTTTTAAAAAGTTAAATAATGAATAGTATCAAAATTGACATATTTTTTATTTTAAAAATAAATAATAATTTATTAAATGAAATAAAATTTATTAAAATATATAATTATTTCATATAAGTATAATAATTTCAAATATTTCATCAATTATCCATTTGGGGTTCATTTTTAATTTTATAGTAACTATATTAACTATATAGAGTAAAAATATGAATTGTCATGGTAAGAGTTAAAGGATTTAGCTAAGGGTTAGCCAAAGGATAAGGTTAATATTGTGACATAAACCTATATAAAAATAATTATTTTATAATATATATACCTATCCTCATATTATATTCTAAATAACTCGCTTTTATCTTTTTTAAATCTAAATTATGTTTATATTAATTTAATATTTTCAGTGTTTCCAAGGGTTCCCCTCCCATCTCTTATAGAAAGGCACCTCCTATGTCACTTACTCACACCAACATGATCCTTATATCAAGAAAAACCCCTTAATATTTCTCCTCATATAAAACTTCTCTATATTTTGGTGGTTCTTTTATTATCAAAATACCAACTCTAATGTCCCTAAGAGAAGATCCAGATGTAGTTCACTAAAGTGGATGTAATCTCCTTTACCGAATCTCTCAATATTATTTATTATTATACTTTATCTTCATGTTTTATTTTCAATATAAATTAATAAATAAAGTTTCACCTATATACTGATATTATATTATGATTATGGAATGACCATATTCCACCTTTTATTCATCTTAGGAAAAATGATATCACCACGCGTGCGTGTTTAAGACCTGTTGGCTCCATACTATGGAGTAATCCTATTTTTATTACCATTTTACTTGTATGGGTATAGTGATGTAAATAATGAATATATATAATAATTATTACATGATATTGATTATAGAAAGAAATTTATACCTTCCACTCCTATACTATTTTATAATAAAGGGAATGATATCATCGCTCGTGTGTACGTACGACTTATAATCTCCACAACATGATGTTATTAAATCTCCCTGAGCACAATTTTAAAATTATTATATAAATGTATTTAATGAGAATATATGATAAATATTTCATTAATATAATTATTTTAATTACGGAACTATATACTATTCCCCCGAATTGGGACTTATATGACAAAACATGCATAAGAGAAATAAAGTAGTTAACACCAGAAAGAAGAGTAATGATAAAATATAATTAATCAATGGGTGATAAGGTGATCATGTATGATAACATAAAAATTAATATTAATCTAAAATAATTTAATAACATTATTTAAACCATTATATCATTGTACCCGATACATTTTATGGAAACCATGCCTATTGTAAGGGTTAACTTCACAATATAATTATTATTTAGGATTATTTATACATAAGAATTTATTGGGATGTATTTACCCACCATTTTCATGATTCATAAAAATTTATTTCAAAATATTATTACTATTATTATAAATAAATTTAAATTCATTTTCACCCATGTATTACTTTTTAAACGATTTGAATTGAGACTCTTTTTGTTATCCTAACAAGGTAATTTTTTTAGAAAATGTAAACGAATAATTTATTTTACTTATATAGCATGAAAATACTTTTACACTCCCATTAATCATTAATACCTCAAATATTCCTTTACAAGATTATATGTCTATTTTGAAAGATAATTTTTTGTTTTTCAATTGTGTGTAATTTTAATAATAGAAAATTATTTCAAAGAAGAGAGGATATTTTCCTCACAAAATGTTTTTACAATATATTATCAAGTTATTTACTATATAAGATGACATCCATTATTGTTACCCAAGACATTATGGGAAATAATCCAAATCATAAATTAAAAAAATTTCTCTGAATGGTTTATGTTTATTGGCCTGATATTTGCGAAATCTATTTCTCTTCCACAAGTTATATGCTTGTGTATCCCAAATTTTTTCATGGGTTATGCTTTTATGTAATGATTATGAAAACAATTTATTTTCCATATGTTATGATATAATATCATGTTTATGATACACATTTTATTTCATGGGTTATGAATTGATGTTTTATGATATTTTGGAACATTTTTTGAATGATTTCATTATGAGTTGTGTGAGACCTATATCTCCCTCTAATGAATATGGTAAAGATTTATATATCACGAGATAGACATAAGGGACTTTTTCCATTAATATGGCCATGTGAGTGAATCATGGCTACCGAGATGGTATAGGAATCTAAACTATACTACCAAAATTTCCTTGGAATTCATTTCTTGACTGCCATGGAAATCATTATTATATGATTTTGTGTTTACCACAATTTCATGTTTTATTTACATGTTTTGACTCAATTTCTCAAGTTCTTTATTCCATTATGATTCATTTATTATAAACAATGAATATGTATTTCCTAATCGTTTTAAAGATATTTAGTATGTATGGTTTTATCTTCTATTTTCATTATTTGTTATCACACCCTTATGCTCATGAATATGTTTACATATCTCTTTTTTACCCTTATGCAGCATCTCAGATCACCCCATTTTCTGTTTTCTTTTCACATAGGTTACAAAGATATGTATTGAGTTTGATGTGTCTATGAAGGGTTATAGTAAAAAAGAACCTAGTGTGATATAATTTATCTCACTTCTATATGAGTTTTTCTAATTCCATATTTCCAAAGGAAATAGATTAATACAGTATTTAGGTGTTTGCTTCTGTAATGTTTTGAGTAATTTAGAAAAACAATTATGTAATGTTAATGTATGAAAAGTGAGTTTATCTATATTTAGTATCAGTGAAAAATTTTAGTTAACCTTTATTATATGGGATGAGAAAACCTTAGTAATAACCCTAATGTAATTTTTATGGATAAGAATAAGGATATGGAACAATGTAAAAAAAATTCAGGGAATTTTGGTAAATGATAGAGAGAGTGGTTTCCAAGAACTACATCCTTATCTAGATACTACATGTGGATGCTGTTCTAGCACAATTACATCTTTGGGTAATAACTATGACATGGTGTGTTGGGAATGACTCTGTGTATCCTGGTATATGACAACCAGTCATACTAAAAACATGGTTTGATACTCCCAAGATATTTTCTTTGAATATTCAAAAACTCATCACTAAAAATCATGAAGAATTTAAATATAATTTGGATATTAATTACCTAGGATTAACCTAAGGTGTCATATATTAATGAAGTTTCTTAAATTAAGACATACTATGATTTTTTTAATGATTTTTTGGTCCCTCAGAATGAAAAATATTTCTTACTATATGATTTGGGATTTAGTCAATGGATGGAACCTAAAGGAATTATGTCAATGGAAATTGTGATGGAAAATGCAATGTTTGTCCTCATATGAAACTGAATGATATGGGATATGGAATGAAAAATAATGTTTATATTCTCACATATCTTTATCAAGATGTGAATCTTAATGGACTTCCATCTAAGCAATGGAGGGAACAAAAATATATTGAGTTCTCCATGCCACCACATCCACATTATTTTAAAGGGTATTTTTATCCACCACTAGTTGAACAAATGATTAGTACTAATAAAAAGGTCATCTCTATTATCCAGTGTTTAGAGAATGAAAATGTTGTTCTAGATGTCTAGCGGTTATAAGGTGAAGTAGACAAGTGGTGGACTCTAGTTAAGAAAATGAGGAAGTAAGATGAAGTTGAATCCATGGATTGAGATGGGTTCAAGAACATGTTTATTTGAAAAGGTACTTTCCTCATATTCATTTTACCATGATAGAGAAAGATTTTGTTGAGTAGGACCAAATAGATAATGAATATTTCTATATCTACAATGCTAATTTTACATTACTTTTGAGGTATATTTTTGGAATTATCATCCAAACTGAAATTAAAGTCGATAGGTTCTTAAATGGATTAAAGTCATGTTTCATAATTTAATTAGCCATAAGATACTTTTGTATCTATGAATATATTGCACACTATGAAATGATGGTTGAAATGGATGTTGGAACCATGTACCATCTCATGGTTTTTGACAACAATATAAAGATATAATTAAAAGTGAAATATAAAAACCATGAAGAAAAAATATGATCTTTTCTTTATGCTCTAAATGGGTTAAATAGCATGTAGGAAATTTTCTTAAGGGTTATAATAAATTTATCATGTGCTAAAAAAAGTTCATTGAGTTTTTATTTACAAATTAACTGTAAAAAGTCAGTTAACTATGTGAATGGAGGGAAAGATGCAAAAAATGTACCTCCCGTGCTTCAATTCTATAAGTGTAAGGAGAATTGAAATTCCGTTAACCAATTCCAAAACCCAAGGGACGGTGATGATGATCTTTTTAAATAACCTCTTAAGATGAGGGATAAGGGAAAATCTCATATGACTACTATTTCTAAACAGGGACATGATAACGACATGGGGAAGGGTACACATACCATGATACTCTAGAATTGATAATGTCTTGTTTTATTCTAGATCAACCCACTCTTTCATATCTAAAAGTTTTTTCTATAGGTGTTAATATTCAACCAAAATTATTCGATGTATAATTAGTAGTATAAACACCTAATGGTACTACTATTTCATCAAACGTTTATGATTCCTCTCTAGTTGAAGTTTGTGGGAATGTGTTTCCTATAAATCTTATCATTATTCCTTTGGTTTATTTTGATTTCATCATAGGAATGGATTGTATTTATCTATATAAATCCCAAATAAATTTTCAAGAAAATGGACGATTCATTTGTTGTTTCAAACCACCAAATGATTATCTGTCAATGTGATGATAAATATGAACTTCCCATGGATATTTCATCCAGTATATGGGTATTAATTCTGATTCGTAAGGATTGTTAATCTCAAATTGTTGGGAGAAAATAGATATTGATGATCTTCATAATGTTCGTGATTTTTATAGATGTATTTCAAGATGATTTTAAAATTGTTCCTCCAAAATGTGAAGATGAGTTCTTTATAGAGATCACACTTTGTTCTACACAAATTTCAAATACTCCCAACAGAATAGACCCCATTGAGTTTCATGAATTGAAGAAGAAACTCCAAGAAAACCATGATAAGTGATTGTTTAGCCAAGTGTGTCACATTGGTGTGAATTAATTATTTTGTGGAGAAAAAGTATAGACCAATGAGAATCTATATTGATTATCAGAAGTTGAACAATATCAAAATCTAAAACAAGAATCATCTTCCCCTTATTGGTGATTTTTTGATCAATTGTATAGATATCAATTCATTTCCAATATTAATCATCATTCTGTATACCAATAATTGAGGTTCAAGAAGGATTATATACGCAATAAATCCTTCTATAGAAGGTATAGTCACTATTAATATATATTAATTCCTTTTGGTCTTACTAATTCCCTTATAATCTTTATGGATTTTATGAATACAGTCTTTAGAGATTAGAGAGACTAGTTTTTGGTAGTCTTTATAGATGATATTCTAATTTAATAAAAGATAAAAGAAGATCATGAAGAAAAATTGATAATTTTGATAGACCCTATGGAAGGATAAAGTGTATGAAAAAATTTAAGAGTGTAAATTTTGGCTACAAAATGATTCATTTTAGTGTCACATAATCTCAATAGAGGGTATAGAATTAGATCCATCAAAGACATAAGCTATAGAATGATGGCCTAGAATGACCATTGTGGCTGAGATCTATAGTTTTCTTGCTTTAGTTTTTTATTTTCAATGTTTTTTGTATAATTTTTCATTACTATCTAATCCTCAGACCATGTTAACTCAAAAGGGAGAGAAATTATTCTGGGAAGATAAATGTGAGGAGAATATAACGGAACTGAAGATAAAGTTTATTATTGAACCTGTACTTATTTTACCTTGTAGTGGTGAAATATTTGTGATCTATAGTGATGCATCCAAGAATGGATTGGGATGTTTCCTAATATAGAAAAACAAGGTTATCACTTATGCCTCAGAACATTTGAAATTTCATGATCATAATAACCCAATTCATTATTTGGAATTATGTATGGTAATTTGGGCACTAAATATATGGAGTCATTATATTTATGGGAAAAAGTGGTATATATATAATGATAATAAAAATCTAAAATATTTATTCACATAGATGTATTTGAAAATGTTCTAGAGTTGATGGTTAGAGATGAATAAGGATTATGGTTGGTAAATACATTACCACCATGGGAAATCAAAAAAGGTGGTTGATGCTTTGAGACAAAGGGATCATGGTAGCTTTTACATGATGAGGATAACAAATGAAACAATATTTATGGATTTTTAAAGGATAGAACTAGATAACCTAAAGTAATTGTAAGAACTTTAGCTTGGTTAATTTAATGTAAAACCCTTAATCCTTGTAAAGATTAAATAGTCACAAAAGGAAGATGTGGAGATACAAAAGAAGGTTAGAAATTCTCCTAAGTTTAGACTTTACCATGATGGAATAATAAGGTTTGGAAACCATGAATTTGTTCCTTCCAAACCATATTTGATGAGGGACTATAAGAGGAAGATCATATCTTTTCATTCTCTATTCATCCTAGATGTACAAAGATGTATAGAGACTTGAAAGAAGAATTATAGTGGGTGGAATGAATAGAGATATTACATATTTTGTATCTTGGTGCTCGATAAGATAGCTTGTTAATAGTGAAATAAAAAGTCTATGGGGATGTTGAATCCAGCACCCATTATACAATGGAAATGGGACAACATCACAATGGATTTTTTCATTGGACTCCCCAAAACCTCTAAAGGGTGTAATACTACATGTGTGGTAGTCGATTGCTTTACTAAGTTACCACACATTATTACTATTAAATAAAACTTCTATCAAGATAAACATTCTAAATTATAGATTCAGGAAGTTGTAAGGTTATAGGGATTACCAAATTTTATTATATCTAATCGAGGGCCTAAGGTTTACATCAAAATTACTATAATGTATTCAGTAAGTAATAGATATTGAATTGGGTTTCATCATTGTTTATCATCCTTATAAAATTGGTCAATATCAAAGAAAAATTCCAAACCAATAAAAAAATTTGAGATCTTGTTATCTATATTTCAAATGTGGTTCAGATCAACACCATTCTCAAGTAGATTTTCTTTAAGACAATGGATTTCACTCAATCATTCAGATGGATCCTTATAAATACCTCTATGGAAAAAAATGTTGACCTCCAACATGTTCGGATGAAGTTGGAGAAAGAAAGATATCGGGATGAGAGATCACTGAAGAGATGATTGAGAAGGATAGAACCTTTTAGCAAAATATAAATGTAGCATAATGTTAGTAGAAAAATTATACTGACAACAGATGATGTGATCTATAATTTGATGTTGGTGAGAGGATCCCTATAATAAAAATTTAGTCTATATCCACAGTTTTATAGTTCTTTGGATATATATTGTTTATATACATGGTTAAATTAGATATATGTGGCTACATATTTGTGTCTTAATGTTTTTCCCATACACAATCTGGCTCCTCCTCCTCCCTCAATCTGCAACCCTCTCACCATGGTGCCCTCCTCCCCGATGACCTCTCCTCCTCCCTAATGACCTCTATCACAACGACACCCTCCTCCCAAATGATTTATCTCACCATGGAGACCTCCTCCCCAAAACATCCAATCAAAGACACCATTCATCTTGCTAGCTGACAGAGTTTATTTCTCTTTTGGGTGTGTTCTACTCGCGGTTCCTAAAATATTCAATTTTCTTTTTGGTTTAGTTATTTCTTGGGTCCATAATTGAAATTATTTTTTCCAGAACATTTTTTTATTAGAACACAATTGAGATCTACTATTTGACCCACTATTATTAATCAGTATCTCATATTCAATGTTTAATTTTTCATTTTGACCTGATGAAAAATCATCATGCATAGTTAAATATAAATTAAAAAGGAATTAAATGATATTTTAAAAGAGGAAAATGTTTGAGATAACCAGGACATGGTTTATGCGTCTGATTTTGTTTATATAAAGTACCTTCCTCATCACTTATTTTTTTCTCCTTATTTTTTATTATTGGGATAATCGTATTATTGATTATTTCAGAGTTGTTGGGTTAATGTATAAAATTACGATGTATGTTTCTAGAGGCTTATCACAATTTTTTGGTCATTTGTTAATGTTCTTTTGAGATAGAATTTCATAGTTTCACTAAGGAAGTGGATTTATAGAACTTTTTTTCTTATTTTGAAATTATATTTTTTAATATGTTATGGAAAATTTAATGTAAACATTTTTACCCTAACAAATTTAGGTCAATATCCCATAAAATAAAATAATATTTAATATCTTTTACAATTATCCCCTTCTAAATTAATGATTGTAATTACATTAATTATAAGATTTAATTCCTCCCATTAAAGCTTATAATCCATGAATTATTTTTCCAATTTAACCTTTGGAAATCTACCACCTCACCGGACTTCTAAAATTTCATGTAACATGGTAATATCATACTCTTATATCATGATTATTAGAGATGGTTTATTCTAAGGGGGGGGGGTTTCTATTTAATTTATTCATTTATATTACCATACTATTTCTTCAGGCCTAATAGTATTGTTTTGGTATGGGTATGGGCTTATTTTCATGATATTTTATATTCCATTTATAACTCCCTTATCTTGGGGTTGCTATTGTGAGTTTAGTTTGAGGGTAGTTGATGTTGTATGTTTATGGTTGTTTTTAATGCTATGTTTTTAGTGTTATCATTCCTTTATAGATAAAATGTTTTCATACATTAAATTTTCCTTTAAAATCTTGATATCCCTATAACAATATATTAAAATGATATGATGAATATATATACTACTAACCCTATGTGTTATCCTATGGTAAATGTGTTATATTTTTGAAAAATAATTTAAGAACTAAATTAAAAAATTATAATGATGCGTATGGTAAGATTAAATTTTAACTTTATTCATTATGATACAATCTTCAGTTGTTATTTATTGAATATACGATACAACGTTGCATTGATTATATAATGTTGAATCATATGTGAGAAAATAATTTATTTAACAATGGTAATATATTGTAAATTAAAATAAATAGTGGAACTATAGATTCAATAACATGGAAATTTTTTTCTAAGGATTTTTCTCTTTAGATGAATTTAAGGTATTTTTTTATGCTTATAATGAATGTTCCATCATTTTATTTTATAAATATTAGTTTATATGAGTTATAATTATCATATTTCAGTGAGATTAGGAGTTTTTATTACTCACTTGAGAGTATTCATTAATTTTCAATCCTTTTTCTTCCCCTTGGACAACGTTCTTCATTTTTGTGTTTGGTAGAAATAAGTTTGAGGGAAGAGGAGAGGCCCAATCATTTCTTTTCTGGTTTATTACATTACATCTGTCTTAGGATGAGGTTCGTAATAAATTAAAAGATATTTGGGATTGTTTGTGATAGTGTTGGGAAAGTCTTAGTGATGGGATTCATGATAGATTAAGGATATAATTTAGGCATTAGATTTGATGTGGTGGATAGTTGTAGGAATTGGGTTTCATTAACATCTTAACTTATTGGTTAAGCCAACCATTTAATTTTTTGGATCCCCTATTCATTCATTGGGTGTTGTATCGGGTATGTATATATACATACCTATGTGTTATTTTATTATAAATTTCTTGTCTTTTACATGTGGTACTTATATTGGATTTAAATTTAGTGAACATAGTATTAGTGAAGCTTCATAGTTCATAATGGTGCTGAACATGTTTTGTGTTCAGATCCTAGTAACCTAAGCTAATACGTACCCTTATATTTCATTTATAGTTATTCTTAGTTTTGGGCTTCCATATTCACTATATTAGGGAAATTATTTTTCACTTAATACATTGGTATTTCCTTTCTGTTCATTAATGTAATTTCTATATAATTTTTCTTATAATGATTGTTATATATATGGGGTGGAGGAGGGGAGGCAGTAGGGGTGCATGTGGGAGGGGGTTCTATAACTATAGGTGGGGAGTAGTGGGGGGTGAAGGTTCGGGGCATTGGTGGTGATGTGGGGGTAGTGTGTAGGGGGGAAGTATGGGTGAAGTGGGATGGGGGGGCAGTGTGTAGGGGACAAGGAAAGGGCATGTTGTGTGGGTTTTAGGGGGATGGGGGTATCCAAGGGAGTTGTCCATGAGGGGTTCAGAGGTGTCCAAGTGGATTTCCAGGAGGGAGGGGGTATACCAGTGGGTGGGGTGTCCATTAGGGGGGGGGGGGGCAGGGGGTTTTCAATGAGGGGGGTTTCTATGGGTCTATCCAGGGGGTGGTTTGGAGGGAGGGGGTGTCTAGGATGAAGGGGTGTCCATGAGGGAGGCGGTGTCTAGGAGGGGGTGTCCAGGAGGGAGGGGGTGTCTAGGGAAGTGTACAAGAGGGGAGGGGATTTCTAGGGGTGAGGGGGTATCTATGAAGGAGGGGGTCTAGGGGGTCCAATGGACCCATATGTTGATTTTTTTAATCTATAAAATTCCATCTTCGTATTACTATAAATTAATAAATCTTCTTTAGTGATGTGAGATCATCTTTAGTTGAGAAATGAAGTATTTAGAGGGATTCATTCATAGAAGTGATGTGATATTGTCATGATAACTAGTATTTATAATAGTTCTAATTCATATTATTATAACATTTTTAGGCTGATTAAATGAGTTATAGATCAACATTATTTGTGAGTGAGATCCGATTAAGTGTGGTGTGTACAAACAGACCCCATTAAGATTTAATCAACAATACATAAAATTATATTAGGGTATTTACACACTATGTGGATAGATGATAATTCAACTTCATTTATTTTGGATGAAAGAAAAAATTATTCTATTATGAGACCAATGTTTTTCCCTTGTTTACAGACTAATATATATATATTGTCTTGTGCTATAAATATGAAATTCATGTCTTTATGAGTGGAGCGATGAATCTAGTTTCATAATTTATGGAATATATCGATAGAATATTCCCCTATTATTGTTTTTAGATATACCTATTAGTAATTAATTAAATTTCTCTGGCCTTATGATGATAGAACCTACTAAGAAGTCATATCTCATAGTGTATGTTATTAATTGTTGGTGTAAGTATTGATTTTCATGATGTATTTCCATTTTTCTTTTTCATTATATACATTACAATTTTTCACTATATTATATGTCATTTAGTATTTCTTTTATAGTTTTCCAGTATTTATAGTCATCTTTTAATGTGTTATTGGTATAACTACATATAATTTTAATCTGATTACAAATGAATTAATATTCCCATAGAATTATTTTGATTTCAATTAAATTGGATATAAAATATATAATATCATGGTTCAATTAAAAACATGCAATATCATTATTTCTCAATTTTAACAGGCATGCATTGTTTAAGGTAATCTAAAAATCTAGGTAAAAATATATTTTAGGATTTGTTTCTAAGTGTGTTTGAAAACTATTTCTGATATTTTATGTTTTAAAACCTATTTTATATGTATCATTAAAAACACATAAAATATCATTGTTTCTAAGATTTAATGATCACCAGTGGACGATATCTAATTCTATGGGTGTTTCAAAAAACATTAATAAGATAAATAATTACATTATGTTTACATAAAAACCACTGAAATATGAAAATTCATTTGAAAAAATTTATAATTTTTACAGTTTCAATGGTAGAAAAATTGTATTTCACTAATAAATAAGTTCATTTATTCTGTACACATTGTAAAAAATATCACTTTTTCTTCTATTTAAATTATAAAAACACAGCTAAGGGGGTGTGTTTGTAGGGGATGGGGGTCTACAAGAGGTGGGGTGTCTAAGAGAGAGGGTGGGGGTGTCCAAAAGATAGGGGTGTCCAGTGGGGTGTCCATGAGGGAGGGGTGTCCATGAGGGTGTTTAGGAGGGGGTGTCCAAGAGGGTGTCCGGGAGGGAGGTGATTCCCAGGAGGGAGGTGGAGGGGTGTCCAGGAAGGATGGGGTGACCAGGGGTGTCCATAAGGAAGGAGGTGTCCAAGAGGAGGTGTCCAGGGGGAGGGGGTTTCCAAGAGGGGCGGTGGGGGTGTCTAGGAGGGAGGGGGAGGGGTGTCCAGGAGAGAGCGGGTGTCCAGGTGGGTGTCTAGAAGGGATGGGGTTTCCATGATGGTGTCCAAGATGGGGGTGTCTAGGAGAGAGGGGTGTCTTGGAGGGATGGGTGGGCTGTCTAAGAAGGAGGGGTGTCTAGGAGGGAGGGGTGACTAGGAGAGGGGGTGTCCAAGATGGAGTCCAAGATAGGGGGTTCCAGGAAGGAGGGGGTTTCCAAGAGGGTGACAAAGAAGGTTTCTAAAAGGGGGGTGTCTAGGACGGGTGTCTAGGATGGAGGGGGTGTCCAGGAGGGAGAGGATTGGTGTCCATGGGGGAGGGGTGTCCATGAAGATGGTGTCTAAGAGGGTTTCCAGGAGGGGGTCCAGGAGGGGGAGAGGGTCCAGGATGGAAGGCTCCAGGATGGACGAGGAGGGGTGTCTAGGATAGAGGGGGAGTCTCAGGGGTTTACAATAGGGAGAGGGTGTCTAGGAGGGTGTCTTGAGGGTGGGTGTCTAGGAGGGGGTCTAGGAGTGGGTGTCTATCAGAAAATTCTATAAAAAAATAATAGGTCATTGTTAAAACATCTTTGTTTCAATGTGGGTGTTGGAAGTACGCCAATATAATCTTATATGGTTATAGAATGGTGTGACTATTCATGATTTTTTTTAATTTAAAACATTTATGAATTCCCTAAACCATAAAATATGTTATGATTTTTTATTGACATGTTATTGATGATTACTTATTATCAAATAAAGAAATATATATAATGCTAAGTAATTTTCTAGATTATTTATTTAATGTATGTTAACATTTCATAGAATTAATAGATACCGGATGTACAATGTTGTTCAGATCATTGATGAATTTCAAAAGGAGTTATGATATTTTTTCACATTGTATTCACTAATGATTCATATGGGAGAATGATTTTAATAAAGATTTTTTATTGTGTTGGAAGACCATGGTTAACTAGTGAGGAAGTGAGTTACCTGATCACTAAACATGTTTTCCAAAAAAATATCATGTGTGGTATCAAAATGGATAAAATAACAAGTGGTGAATGACATCAATTCACTGGAAAGGGATTGTATGAAAGATATGATTTCTGATCAGTTTCCTGTTGTTTCTATAGCCAACTCCTCATATAGACCAGTGCAGGATGAAATTAGTACCGAAACACAGTTTTCATCTATTAATTAGGATAATGACGTTCATAGTGTTATAAAGATGATGGAAAATGAAAATACCCCAGTATAGCAGGCATGTTGAAAAATAAGCAAACATTACTTTTTTAATTTGATTATATCATGGGAAAACAATGTATGGAATTAGTAATATTTCGGTCAAATATCTTTATAAATATATAAAGAATTTATTGCCTAATGATGCATGTATTCTTGAAACTGATTATATGGCAAGAAATTTGGTGGAAAAATTTGGATATTCATCTATTGAGATTCCTTATTTCCCCAAATATATTTGTTTATTCTGGAAAGAAAATGTAGGGTTGGGTAAATGAAAATATTGTGCCGCATCATGGTGGAATACTAATAAAGATGGAACACAGTATCGCATACAAGAGAAAGTGATGTGGCACATCCCTTTAATTTCTAGGATCCTAAAACATTTTAGGTTAGAAAAAATGGCATAGAATATGGGATGGAATGAAGATAAAAGAAATAAGGATAATGATGAAACATTACATCCTATAGACAGGTTGACATGGAATAAATTTGATAGGTTACATCATGATTTTATAGCTGAACCAATAAATGTTATATTAGGATTATCCTGTGATGGTTTCAACCCATTTATCCCAATGCATATTTCCCACAGTACATGACCTATTTTCATTCCCATTTATAACATTACATCATGGATGTTTATGAATAATTCGTTTACTATTGTTATTATATTGATATCTGTACATAGTGATCCTAGATAAGATATTGATATATACATGAAACCATTAATAAAAGATTTAATGGAGCTTTGGATTGTTGGTGCACAAGCATAGGATGCATTCAGGGAGGAGTACTTCATGTTTTCTATAACAATTTTATGGACAATAAATGATTTACCGGCCTACATAATGATGTATTGTTGGAGTAATAAAGGGAAATTATCCATCCCTATTTGTATGAAATATATAGATTCACAAAGATTAAATTTTTGAAGAACATTCAGCTTCATAGGGCATTAACGATTTCTACCGACTGCTCATCCATACATGATGATTTAGAGATAGTTTTATTATGCTATCGAGATAGATGAGACACCTCAACAAATTTCAGGGAATGATACTGTTAAAGAACGTGATGATTCAAATTATATTCTTGAAATAATTCATTAAATTATCATAGAGAAAAATCTTACTAATTTGAATCCCAATACCAATTGGATAAAGAAAAGTAAATGCTTTAAGTTTTCATATTGGTCATCGAATTTGTTACGTCATATTTTTAATGTAATGAATATTGAGAACAACATTTTTGAGATGTTACTTTCAAATATTTGAAATGTCAATGTCAAAACAAAAGATGATTTTTGGTATTGTCATGATTTTATGGATTGGGGAATAAGTGCCAAACTACATCCGGATTTAACTAGTCAAAATAAGTGTAAATTCCATTTTCTTGTTATTAGTTGAAAAATGTGGAGAAGAAAACAATATTTTCAGGTCTTGGAAATTTTGAAGGTTCAAGATGGTTATTCAAGTAATATTTCAAAAAGGGTGAATAAACAAGATTTGAAACTAAAATCTCTTAAAATCCATGATTACCATGTATTGTTAAATGAGTTGTTTCCTATTTCCATTCGGAATTTATTTTACATAATGTTAGATTTGTTGTGACTATGTTTTGTCATTTTTATTGTGACCTTTTTTCCAAAATACTAAGAAGACATGATGTTTAAATTTTTTTGATAGATACACTAATTATTCTATGTGACATGAAGAAAAGTTTCCCACTATCATTTTTCACATGTACGTTACATATGATTCTGAATCCTTCCATGGTGGTTCTTTTTGGTGGCCCTGTTTTGAGTAAGTGGATGTTTCATATATATATAATGGTGTTTACATTGAAATCTTATGGGAGAAATAAATTTCATCCAAATGGATCTACTGTGAAATTCTATTTAGCACAAGAATTCATGGATTTTTGTTCATCATACATGGATAATGTCACTACGTGGTATAATCGATTATTGAGAACTAAATATGTGAAATATGATCCCATTGATCTTATATTTCCTTCCCTTCCCCCAAAAAGGGGATATCTAGATCATACACATTGTGTACTTCAATCATGGAATAGTGGGGAATGGTTCATCATATAGTTTTATTCAACTGTGTTGTGCTTGATTATTGTATCAAGTAAGTAAAATAATAAATGTGATTTTATTTCATTATTTAATTTCTTCATATCTTCTGACATATTAAAGAATTCATATTTGTAGATAAAATTTAGAAATTATAAAAAAGAGACATTTCTCTCTATCTATTAAGTGGAAGGAACTATTTCATATTACATAATTCACTTCTTGGTTAAATTCAAAGTCTATAGATTTATTTTTATTTTCTTCTCAGAAAATAATCACGTCTCATTGTTTAATATTTTATGTTGGTATCTTTTAGGTTTTGAATCTACTAATAAATGAAGTATATGATGAAGTAAGATCATTTTTCTTTTTTCAAAGGATGGAGTACATGATTGTAATGAAATGGTTGTTAATGGATCTATATTTGTTATAAATATTTTTACAAAAAATTACAATACTGCATAGCGATGTCATGATATGAACTACAACAAGTTGTTATGAGAGTGCATCAAAAAGACATCCTCGATAAGAAAATATATCATATTAAGGTGTAGTTGAAATAATCATGTTATTATATTACTATGTACATGGTAGTGTTGCAATGATGAAATGCATGTGGTTTGATTAAATGAAAGTATAATGAATTCATATTTATAACTATGGATTTAGAGTAATTGATATGAATAGATTTCTTTATACCAATGAACCATATATTCTTGCCTCATAGGAAAGACAAGTGTTTTATGTAACTGACCCATTACAACAACAACTTGGTGTTTTTGTTGATGTCATTCATAACCATAATTTTTTATGAATACATGGATTAAAATGATGTTTTGGATGAACCTATCAGTATTTATTCAAATGTTTCATTTGAGCACATAGACGATTCAATTGTTAAAACAACATGTGATCTAAAAATTATCATAGATGACACATAACATTGATAAATTTTTAAGTATTTACCTGACATTATCGCAAAATTGTATGTGTTTTTTAAAAATCAATACATGATATCAAATTAACTAGTATATTTTATACCATTGTTGAATATAAAACTATTTACAGTATGATAATTTTATTTTTAAGCACATCACTAGTAATTATTGAACATAGAAAATTATTAATATTTTATCAATATAAATATCACAAACAAAATATTATCTCATTGTTTATGAAACAAGTGCATTATTTAACATTTTTCAATATTACTATTTATTTTAGAAAATTATTTTAAATTTCTATTTCAAAATGTTTGAATATGATAATACTAAAGGAAATAGAAGAATGAAGAGAAATGAACAATGTGTGTATCCTCTATCCCACATTGCATGTACAATTTATGTTTGAATATTATGGTCTATCATATTGTTTATCTTGTTATCGTTCATTTTATTTTATCATCTATGTTATTTTAGGCTTCATCGTGAAGGAGATGGTTGGATTATACTATTGAGATAGATAGTATGGCGGAGGGTACTGATTCTATAGTTTTGCCTTCTAATATGTTACTGGAGTCACTGGGAGTTCGTCATCCCATTATGCCACTTCCATATTATCCATAACCACATTTTCCATGTCCATTTCTTCTTTCACCATAATCAGATAGTAGTTATCAGACTCCCATACCTCCTTATTTTCCATTCCCACCATCCACTGTACAGGGCATTCCTCCCCCATATATCCCACCGCCATATTCATATCCATATCCACCCTCATCTATACAAGGTAATCCATTGGGTTTTATCCCTACATCCTTACACTTATCAACATCAACTATACAGATTACTCCTTCTATAGATATCCCACCTACCACAAAGTGTACTCCCCCTCTAAAAGTAGCACGTTAGGGGTCAGCAGATCCCCCATCCATTGATATTTGTTTAAAAAATATTGACAGTTATTAATGATAAATTCATATATATTATTTTTCTTTTATTATTTTGTCATTATCTCCAACCTCTACCAGATGACACAACTGCACAATAATGTGAGAGGTTTGGAGTCAACACATTAAAATCATGGATGGATTAAATGATGATGGAGTTATAATTAAAAAAATGTTACTGAATGTAAAATATTTATGGTAACACTTTATAGGAAAAACAATATCATTATTGTTCAAACAGTAAGATGGATGGAAGTTAGAGAACAAGTAAAAGACAATTCCTAGGCATAGATCAAGGTATGTAATCTTATCCACCTTTTATATTTAATAATTTACAATATTTTCTTAACAAATATTATGTATGTTGCAGATTTGATAAAATTTTCTTGAATTGAAAAATTCCAAGGCTACATGGTTAATGGATTTAGGCAAAACGTGGTTAGCATACAAGTATGACATTGATCATGGTTGGAAAAAGGGAATTGGTTCAGGGCATGATGAAGTACCGGTGATTCTGATCAACCAATATCACAATACCAAGACATAATCAGCTGTTGAAAAATTCTAGTGTTTATGCTATTATATATATATTCATTTATTTATTTGAAAGTGAGTATTATTTCTGTTAATAAAATTAAATAATTATTTTTTATAGGACAAATTAGACAGAAATAAATGAAATAAGACTGCATTGAAACACGGCTAAACTCGTGGAAACAATTAACTCCCATATCATGAGAAAAAATAGGTACTATAAAATTTAAAATATTAATCTTAATTTAGTTTAATTTTATTGACATCAAATTTCTATTTTTTTAGAAGGGAATTGAATATAGAGGCCCACGTTCCTTACACTACTTTGTTTTATACAACAAAAAAATGGTATTGTGCCAATTACCGACGCTGATAAGGTGATCGTAAGTATATTTTAAATTATTTTATTTTGACTGAATTTAAATCCTTATATTATTTTACCATTTTAATTTATGTTATATATCAATCAATAGAATTTTTTGGAGGCATTGGTAGAATGAGAACCTAACAGTTTGGGCCTGATAGATCATATACATTAGGTGTTATGAGATGAGCATCAGGGTAATGTTTGTTGTTGACCTGGAAAGAAGATTTTAACTTTTCAATACTAGTATACTAACAACATTTCTTCATGTAATAGTTTTTCTTTTTCCATAGTGGAATATATGAATTCCTCAATCAATGAAGCAGCTCAAAATGTAAAAAAGTTGAAAACTGAAAATATGATGAATGTTATATCTTCCATTTCTTCTACACATCCACCAGAAGATACTATAGCGGTTGAAACATGTTTGTTGTTAATGAATTATTATAATTTAAATTATTCTATTGAAACCAGTTCCAAAGCCAGATCTAGTGTCGGTGCTAGTTCTTGTGACTGCACTGATGTTGATGTCAATAATGATACTAGTGGTGTGGTAGGTGGTGATGGTGTTTCTATTGGAGGGGTGGATATGGGTTATCATGAATTTTTTGATACTGATATTAAGGATCTCTATGGATTTGAATTGTATTTTTGGATTATTAATATGTGTAATATTATTATTCAGTGATGCTTGATTATTCTAGTATTGAATTCTATTGTTGTGTTTCTGTCTATTTCTACATATATTGAATTATTATATTATGATGTTTGTTTGTTTATATAGTAGTTAAGTATTATTATTATATTGAATTGTATCATCCTTCTATGCGACCATCATACCTCCTTGCTGATGCTTCTCTGAGGCGGTGCCTCTATCTTATACAGTAGACCTCCAATGTTATGTAGTCCAAATTTCTATTTTTTTATTGAGGCGAAAACTCTATTAGTTTCCCTAATAATATTGTATGTTTTATGTGAATATATGTAGGTGGAATATCTCAAAATATAGTACGGGATGTTATCTAGGTGTAGCCAATATTACTACACTAGGGCTTTCCTAAAGAGGTATTTAGTTGCTCATAATTGGAATGTAGAGAAATCCATGAAGATTCTTGAGGATTATCTCCATTATAGATTGACCTATATGCCTGAGGAAATTCATGGGGTGAGTTAGAAATCAGTTTGTTCTTCACATTTCATTTTTATTTTAACCATATGATAACATGTCTTATATCAACATGTGGTTACAGTTGAGGCTGAGACTAGGAGATACAAGATTGTTAAAACTATGTTTTTTGGTAGACAGACTGATAAAACATTACACAATAAAAAACATATGATTATCAATTGGTATTTTTTTACTCTTTGGATTTTGAATTTATTGTTATTAATTTTTATCATGTTATACATTCTATATTTTCGTTCATATGTTTTTTATATTTTTAAGGACATATTGATCAATTGGTTAGTAATTTGTTTGTTTAGGGATTTTTTATTTTAGTTTCCTACAGTTATGGAAGTGATAGGTGCATCATGTGGGTATTCTTTTGTTTATCATGAAAATTAAATATGGATGAGGTGTACTAAAAAGGTAATGTGGTAGTGTCTTAATTGGCTTTAATATATTAGGTTTTAATATTAATTATGATTACTATGATGGAATGCACCAATGCCTCAATGCAAGGACTTTTTCCACCTATAAGGCTTGTAATATATTATACATTTTAGAATGTATGTTTTGTCTATTTCCAATTAGATATGGGTAGTAATGTTTTATCATTTGGAATTTTTGAATTTAATTTCCTCCGCCTTTAATGAACCTATATTTTATGAATAATTCACAGGTGGATATCAACTGCTTCATAAAATTTTACAGATGACTGCAGGGGTATGGGGAGGGTGAAGGGTAAAGGGTGTATGTAGGGGAAATAGGGAGGGGATAGTGGGGTAGGTTATACGTTGGGTTCAAGGGAGGTTCTATAGGGGTAGGGGGATTGGGGAGGATGCATGGTGTATGAAGGGGTAGGGGAGGGAGAGGGTGCAGGGGGTCTGTAGGGGTAGGGGAGGGGGATGGTGCAGGTTCGGTGTAAGGGGGTGGGTGCGGGTTGGGTTCAAGGGGAGGCTGGAGGGTGTAGGTGGGGTGCAAGGGGGAGGGGTCAAGGGGTTCTATAGTAGAATTTGGTGGGGAGGGTGCATGGGGTTTTGTAGTGTCAGGGGAGGGTGTGTAGGTGGGGTGCAAGGGGGGGATTCAGGGGGGTTTGTAGGGTAAATGGGAGGGGGGAGGGTGCAAGGGGTCTGTAGTGGCAGGGGGTAGGGGTTATAGGAAAGGGGGTATGCAGGGGGACGGGGGAGAGGTGTGTAGGTGGGGTGGAAGGTGGTAGGGTGGAGGGTGCAGGTGGGGTGAAGGGGGGATAGAGGGATAGGGGAGTGGGGAGGGTGCAGGGTGTCGGTATGGGAAGGGGGATGGGGAGGGTGTCGGTGGGGTGCAAGGGGGAGGGTGCGGGTGGTCTGGGAAGTGATTACTTTTCATGGTTATTCTATTCTAACCAATATAGTCTATATAAAAGGTATGGATCCTTTTTATGTTTTCCCACATTGAATATGGGGAACTCATTTTACAAATCTACTAAAATTCATGCACCAAATATATATGCATGATGTACTAGAGACTGATGGCCACTTCTCTAGGTGTAATTGGAATTTATTTTTATTTAGACTCCACCAGATGAATATGTATTCCATAAGGAACATATTATAGCATGACATGGTTTGGGATATGCATACAATGTCATATATTATTATATTATTTAGTTCTATGGAAAATTCATAAGTGATATGATGATTTCTGAAGGGCCATCCTAAATCTATCTGAAAGTACCGTCCAAATAAATGTTGTTGGTTAAGAAACCATCATATCCTCTTGTTAATGCAGGATAACTAAATTAATTATTGACACATATAAAAATTCCAAATCATTATTACAATAATTATTATCAATGGTTGTTCGTATAAATTTATTTATGTACCAATCTGACATTTTTCTTCTTTGACAAAATGTACCATATGGGGGATATTTTCCCTGAATGTTTTTTGAGTCCTCATGCTATTGGAATATGTGAATTTATTATTGAAGTGGAGAAATTTTTTGATATAAATACATGTTTCATGACATATCATATCTTGATGAATGGATAATTTTACTTCTTCTTGTTGATGTACTTTGGTTCAAGGTTTTTTTTGTCCTCACTTATGACATAATTGTCATTTTCCCTACATAGTACCTAATGACTAGTATTTCTTCACAAAATGTAATACCTTATCAGGTACTATGTGGATTAAATTTGATAGAAGTGCCTAACATGACCAACATTTTCATCCTTGTTGTAGATGGTAAACCATTTTTTAATTATCTCTTTGGAAGGCAATTACCTACTGCTTTTGGATCTTCAGGTGTTGCAAGCTCCTTAGCTTCATTCTAGGGAATAATTTTATTTTTTAAAATAATCCAATATAACCTTATATCATTCAATATTTTTATTATTTATGTTTCCTTTTTTTCTCCTTTTCATGTCTCCAAACAAGTTTTACTTTGGAATAGCTATTTATACCAACAAGGAATCATTATAATTAGCTAGTCTCATCCGTTATATAAAAAACATTCTTTAATACTTATCATTATATTTAATTTTTTGCCTTTATCTCATAAATTTTAGGATGAAAAGGCCTCTTAGGAGGGAAATGGGTAGGGGGAGTGGTAGGGGTAATACTTGACAAGGGAACGGTAGGGTGTTCTTGGTAGTGGGTGGTGGGGTGGCAGGAATGGGGGACTAGTTTGGGGTGTGGTACGGGGTGGTAGAGGGACTACTAGGTAGGGGACTAGTAGGGGGTGCCAGAAAGGGGGTGTTGAGGGTGGCAGGCAGGGGAGATTGGTAGGGTGTTGGGAACTAAGGGGAAAATAGGTAGGGGAAAATGGGTTGAGGGACTATTATGAAGGGGCATTGGAGAGGAGGTAGTAAGGGTTGGGTGGTGGGGTGGAAGGTAGGGGTGGAAAAAAGGGGGACTAGTAGGGGTGGGAACCGGGGGAAAATAGTTTGGTGGAATGGTACGGGAAAGCTGGATGAAACATAGGGTGGAGATAAGAAAAGTGGGGGATTGGCATGGGGACTAGTAGGGGTGGAAGGTAGGGGTGGTGGTGGTGCAAGGTAGGGGGGAAAACATGGGGTGTGGAACTAGGGGAAATATGGGGATGGAGAACTAGGTGAAATTAGGGGGTGGGGAATTGAGTGTGGCATGGGGACTAGTAGGAGTGGAAGGCAGGGGTGATGGAGGTGGAAGGTAGGGGTGGTGGGGGTGGCAGACAGGGGGGACTGGAAGGGGTATGGAACCTGGGGAAAACATGTAGGGGGAAAGTAAGGGGTAGACTTGGATGGAAAATAGGGGGATACATGTGGGGGGTGTGGTAGGGGACTTGAAGGGTGTGGTAGTTGTGTAAGATAGGGGGACTGGAATGGGGTGGGGAGTAGGGGACAAAACACTGGGTTGGGGGATTGGGGATAAATGAGGGGTTGGGAACCAGTTGTGGGAGGGGACAAAAAGGGGAGGAAGGTAGGGGTTGGTGAAGGTGGAATGTAGGGGGTTGGGTGGGGGTGTCCCAATGGTGGGTGGAAGATAGGGTGGACACACCTGGGTGGGGAAATGAGGGAGAACATGTAGGGGAACTGGAAGGGGTAGTGGTGGATGGAATATTGGGGGGAGACATGCAGGGTGGGGCTGGAGGGTTGACTAGTAAGGGGTGGTAGAGGTTGAAGGTAGGGGTACTAGTTGCGGGTGGGGAACCAGGGAAAATAGGGGGCTAGGTAACTAGTGTAATCAGGGGGTGGGGAACCAGGTGTGGTAGGGGACTGGTAGGGTTCTTGGAGGTGAAAGGTAGGGGTGGCAGGTAGGGGTGGAGGGATGGTATGCAAGTGGTGGTAGATAAGGGGTCGAGAATAGGTAGAAATTGTTTTGGTGGACTGGAAGGCGTAGAGCCGTATATAAATTATGGGAGAGATAGGCAGGGTGGGGGTGTGGTAGGGGGTCTAGTAGGGGCGGTAGAGGTGGAAGGCAGGAGGGTACTAGAATGGGTGTGGAGCCAGGGGAAAAAGAGGTGGTTGGGGAATCGAAGGGAAATCTGTCGGTGGGGAACCGAGTGTGGGTGGGCGGACTAGTTAAGTTGCTGGAGGTGGAGGTAAGGGTGGGCGGAACTAGGGGAAATCATGGGGTGTGGAACCTAGGGGGAAAGGGGGGGTGGAGAACCTGGTGGAATTAGCCAGTATGCATGTCTGTTGTGTTTTTTTATTAAAATTTAATCTATATCAACAGTTTCTAACCATGGATATAGGGTATGTTTGTGTTTTCCTTGGAAATTGATGATGTATCCACAATTTGATCAGTTTATATAGGCCTTATATGGCTTCAAATTTTTCCATGTTTTCAAAACTTGTTTATAGGGCTTTAGCAACAGTTTAAACCATGTCTATAGGCATTTCCCTATAGCAACACCAATACCAGCCATGATTATTGGGCTTATAACCATGGATTCAAACCATGGAAATAGCCTGAATTTGTTGAAGTGGGGTTCTATGTATTTATTAATGGAATAATGTTATGATATTCAGGAATAAAGGGAAACTAATCCATAAATATATTGTTCCCTTTGAAATTCATGATCATATGAGGACAATTTCCTATCACTTTCCACATCCTCCAAATTTCTCTCATGTCTATGATGTATTCAATGTATATCTCCTAAGAAACTACATAACTGACCGTTCACATGTATTGATCTCAAAGTTCATACAATTGGCAGAAGATGACTCTTAAAAATAATAACAAGTTAATGTTGTAGATTATAAAGAGAAATTTATCTGAAACATGTTCAATCACTTGGTCAATGTTTTTTTAGAGAAATCACGAGTTAGAGGAAAAAACATGAGAAATTGAAGATATGATGAGGCAGAATTATCCTCAACAGTTTTTTTTTCAGAATGATGAATTTTTATGGTGAAATTCATTTAGGGGGGGAGAATAATGTAACACCACATGTTTTGTAATTATTTTTTTCTATTTTTCGAAAAAATTAAATTTATTGGATGTCTTGTGTTATATGCTACCCCAATTTAAACTTATGCTACATGCAACACTGGCATATCTTTCTAAACAAACAACACTATGTTTCTAAGAAATAATATTATTATTATTATTATTGAAATAAGATAATAACCAAGCTATTAAATTAATGGATATTAATATTATTAAATATCTTTTTAAAATGTGAATTCACTGGTTACCAATAAATTATAAATAAAAATATAAACCAATTAAATATGAAAGAAATATTTTGTTTCTCCCAATGAAATTTTTTATTAATAAATTAAATTTATTACAATTTGTAAATGATATTAAAGATAGATATTTTTCAATTGTTCAATTACATGTTTTTAATATTCATAAAATAAAATTTGTAGGAATAAGATAAGAACTAACAAAATTTTATCCAAATTGAAAAAAAATTCCAAAATGAAATTTATCTCATTGTAATGGAGAACCCATTTCAAATTAAATTTTTTATAGTTTCATATATTATATGTTAAAAAATAAACATCAAATTTTAATGTGGAATATAAAAATTTAATTTGGATCATTTTTTGATAGTTTTTTTGATAAGATTCATATTTTTATTAATAGTGAAAAATAATAAATTTATATTGAAAACTACATTTTTGAGAAAAATAATTTATAGTGATAAATTATAATTTTTTTTCTTTTTAAAGTATAAAGAGATTATTTTTATACTTCAATTCAATGTAGGTAATTGGAATCAATTTTTCAATTAATTTGGATATTAAAAGTTTTCAATTACTGTCATGTGTAAACTTTAATAATATGTTTTTCTCATACCAGCAACAAGATTAATTTGAATTTAATTATATCAAATTTGGTGTTTTGAGTTTCTAAAAATGTATTCCATATTTAGAATCAATTTTTATAAATTATTTAAATAGTATTATTTTCCTTTTGGGCATACGAATAGTAATTATAGTAAATTTTTATTTACCACTATTATGGGTAAATCGGGTAATTAAAGGAAAAATTAATATTATAATATTTTAAAATTACCATGAAACTTGTCCCAATTTTATTGGACAAGTTTATTTAGAAAAAAAACCAAAGTACGAAATTATGATCCTTTTTAATCCACTTGTGTTCTTTTAGGACATTTATTATATTTTATTTAGAGAAGAGGTAATATGTCACACTCAATGTTTAATAAAAATACAATTTTTAATATAATTTTATACATAAGATAAATTATAATATAAATATTAAAATGAAATAAAATAAATTTATCTTTATCTTTATTATTTTTTTATAGATGAAATAATTAAATGAAAGTCTTGAATATTATTGGTGTAGTAATTGTTTAATTAATGGGGATATCAAATAAATGATTTTAAAAATATTAACATAAATATAATTTCACATAATTAATGACATCTAAAAAATTATATATATAACATAGAAATGTTATTAACATATTATATGTTTTTTCTGAAGTTATCATATTGTTATGATATTTTTAAAAGGACAAATAATGAATTGTATCAAAATTGACATAAATAGTATTATAAAATAAAAAATATTTTATTAAATGATATAAAATTAGTAAAAATAAATATTTTGGAAAAATTACTATACTAATGTTAACTATGCCATCCATAATCCATTTTGGGTTTCTTTGGCATTTTATAGTAACATTATTAACCATAATTTGTAAACAACCAATTTGTCCCAGTAAGAGTCCAAGGGTTTAACTAAGGGTTAAAGAAAATATATAATGTTATTAATGTCATAAAAACATGTAATAAATATTTTTTTGATAATATTTAAACTTGTATGTATATTATATTTTAAATAAATCACTTTGTATCTATTTCAAATACCAAATAAATTTATATTAATTTAATACATTTAGAGATTCCAAGAGTTCCCCTTCCCTCTCTTATAAAAAGGATCCTCCTACCAAACTTACTCAATCCAACTTTATCATTATATATCAACCAAAACCTACCAATTTCTCCTAATAATATCTTTATACATGTTCCGGAGGTTTTTTCTTCTTAAAATTTTAACTATAGTGTCCCTTTGAGAAGATGTATATGGAGTTCACCGAAGAAGAGCTAATCCCCATTAGCGACTCTCTCAAGGGAATTTGTTCTTCTAATTCCTCTTATTTTATTGTTTCCATTATAATTTTTTAAATATATAATAAACAATATATAGATATGAAATCATTTTTAAGGAACAACCATATTTCACCCTTTATGCATCCTACAAAAAATGAAATCACCACGCATACGTACCAACGACCAATCGTCTCCATGGAATGGCATAATCGGGATTTCATTACCAATTTACATCGATGGATATAATGATGTAAATAATTAATATATAATATAATTAGAACATTATATTAGTTTTGGAACAAAATATATATCTTCCACACCTATACCATTTCACAAATAATGGAATTATATCATTGCTCATGCATACGTATGATCTACCGTCTCTACGACACGATGTGATTAATTCTCCATATTCACCATTAAAAATGATTATATAAATATATATAATTAGTATATATGATATATAAAACCTTAATATCATTATTAAAATTATTTAACTATGTCATCAGAACAATAATCGATACTTATATGACAAAACATGTGTATCTAAAATAAAATGGTTAACACTCCAAAGAAGAGTAATAATGAAATATTATCAATAAATATGTGATAAGGTGATCATATATGATATCATAAAAATGATCATGGTTCTATAATAAGTTAATAAAAATATTTAAACCATTATCTAATAGGATATGATATGTACAAATAAAACCATACCTAAAGTAAGGGTTATCATCAGAATCTCCTTATTATTCAGGATTGTTTATATGTACGTATTTACTAGAACATAATTTGATTCCATATCCATGTTTCATAGAAATTAATTTAATTTTTTTAATATTCTTATAGAATTTATCAAAGACATTTTTACCCATATATTATTTTTTGTTAGACGTTTTGAAAGTAGTATTTTTTCATTTTCCTAACATGGACTTCTTACTTTTCTATAAAAAAGTACATGAAGAGTGTTTTTTAACATATATGGAATGAATAGATTTTTAAAATTTATTAAAGCCTTAATAACATGATGATTCCATTACAATCTTAGAAATTTATTTTAAAATAAAATAATTTCATTTAAAATTTCATTGTATTTTATGAAAAGAACAAAATTTTCAAGATGAATGGATATTTTTCTAATGAAATGTTTTTAAAATAACATTTAAAATTAATATACATAATATATGAAATCTATTTGTATTACACATGCGTTTATTAGAAATAATCCAAATAATACATTCATATTATTTCTTTCAATTATTTATGTTTGTTGGCATGATATTAAAGAAATCAGTTTCTCTTCCATGAGTAATATGCTAATGAAACCCACTTCTTTTCATATGTCATGATTTGATTAAATGATTATGAAACCTCTTTCTTTCCCCCAAGTTATGATATGATTACATTTTTATGAAACCCATTCCATTTTATTTGTTATTATATGATTTTTTGTAACCTTGTGGAACATTTATGTGTGATTTCAATACGAGATTGGTGGGACCTATATCTCCCTCCAATGAATTGGGTAATTATTTTTATCTCATGAGATTGAAGTAAAGGAAATTTCAAACTAAGAATATCATGGGAGTGAACCGTTACTACCAATATGGTATGGTAAGTGAACCCATAATACAATGATTTCATTGGTAGCTATGCCTTTACTACCATGGAAATCATTATTTTATGCATATTTGTCTTCCAGAATTCCTTGTTTTATTTCTATGTTATAACTTCTTGGATTATGTTATTTATTTCCATATGATTCATGTCTTCTGAACTGTCTGTGTTTATTCCATGATCTTGTTTATGATCTTTGATATGCAGTTTATGACCTTCTAATTTCTTGATCATGTACTCATACCCCTATGATCATGATTATTTTTACATATCCCCCTTGTTTAACCTTACTAAGAATATGATTTCACCCCTTTTATGTTTTCCATTCACCATGTTTATGAAGATATGTATTATGTTTATTTAGTCTAAGATGGTTTCTAGTCAACAAGATCCTATCGGGAGATAATGTAGATCACAAATGTATGATTGTTTATGTTTCCATATTTCCAAAGGAAAAAGTCTAATACAGTCTTTGGGCATTTGTTTCTTGTAATATATTAAGTAATTTAAAAAATTAATGTAATTTTATTGTAATAAAATTGAGGGTCTCTATATTAAACATACCTTTCCTATTCAAAAAGAATTCTACATTGTTTGGGCCTCATGGTTATTATTAAACAGTGATTCAGCTATGTTCCCCTGTCTATTTCCTTCAAAACTGTGTTTTTGGAGTCTGAAACTCCTGAAACTCCCTCAAACACCTAATAAACCTCTAGCCCATTAAAACCAATATATAAAATAAAATTTATATGTTTCAAATCTCAGAATATAAATTTTTTATAAATTAATCATTTGGACCATCCACCAAATGAAAATTTCAAATTCTCTTGGAATTTTTAAACCAGTCCAATGAAAAAGACCTTATAACTCACCCACTCAACTTATAAACCCTCACATGCACACAAGATACCCTCGCTCTCCTTTTTAATTGATTACAAGTTCTTTCCATCCCTAATATTTAACATATACATCATAATATCATATCATCTCTTCTCTTTTATGTCTGTAATCCCTTATTTCTTAGTTTTATCTTTTCCCAAAATCCATCGTATCATAGGGTTATGGATAGATAATTTTTAAGGAAATATTTTGGGTGTTTATGTGTTATTATTAATTTTTTAGGACCATGTTTGGTATTATAGGTCATTTGATAACAAATACAATTGGTTTCTATGGGTTTAGCTTAATATTGGTTAGTGGTTCTGAATCCACTCCATCATTATCTTGTCTAACTGTGATTTGCATTCCTAAAATAATTGTTTTGTAACATATTATGGTATTATAAAAAACATTAAAATAATTTATGGATATTTCATTATTTTTTTTATCCAATCTATTTACAAATTAAAATTTCATTTTTTATTTTCAAAACATGATTTTTTTTCAACAGTTGATGCAAAAGGCATAGTGAATGGTTAGTTTGATTGAAATAAAACTCATAGAAACCTTAGAAATTGGGTAGTATAACCTATGTGGGATGGGATCCCTACCCCAATTATGGCTAGTGATGTTTTTTATTCCTTCCATTAACTAAAGGAGTGATATTTTTCCTTTCATCTAGACTGTATAAAAGTAAGTCCTAGGTGACACTTACTATGGTATCTCTAGGTTAACGTACCATGATATTGTTTTATATTTCCTTTAATATATTACATTATTCAAATATTTTATTTAATAACATATAACTTGTTACTTATTTTAACTAAAATAGTGCATGGTTACACTCTATATTATTTTCACCCTAACATGTTTATATTTTTCTAATAATGGTTGGATACAAAACATTGAGTGGGATCTTACTGAGAACTTCTCTCACACATTTTATACACTCATGGGTGTATGAAGATATTTTATTAACTAATGGGGGAATAAATAAGACACCACTTAGATTTGTTAAGTCCCCTCACTATTTTTTGGGGGTCTTGATAGTAGAATAATGGTGCATTGATACCATATTTCACATAGAGATGAGTGGTGACCTTGGTTTTTCCATTTTTTGGGTATTTAATGTATTATTTTCATGTATATTGTATTGACCTAGATGCTCCCCACCTAATCCTTTTGTTTATTTTTTTATTCCTGTAAACATAAATTTCTTGTCACTTTATCAATCTTTAGATGACATTTATTATTTGGTCACTTTATTATTCATGTTATGTGATTTATCTATATTTATTGGAAAGATCGCTCACAAAAAGTGTATCTTGGATTCTGAGGAACATGCACCCACCTATGAAGATTGGGAATTCCCTTAAGGAAATAATGGTCCAACCATAGTACTAAATTCACAGTTAATCTAGTTCTACTTCATGAAATTATTTTTTATTCTATTGATTGAATAGTTTTCATCTAGATGTCATGAACCAATTCATTAGGTATTATCTATTTGTTATAAACACCGTATGATTTATTATTATTATTAAATTTTATTTAAATATAAATTTACTAGATCTCATTGGATACACATATATTTTCAATGGATTTATCATGTTATAATTACTGATGGAATTATTAATGTTTTCCTTATGTTAATCCATTGGAAAAGGTTATAAAACTAATTTTGTTATTGTGTGTTCTTTATGATGTTTGAAATGAAACCAATTTTATTTCTACAGGTTATTTTTTATGAAATATTGAATGATTTTAATTTTAAATATAAATGAAAACACTTTTATTTCTCGAGGTCCATTAATTGGTGATAAGTGTATGATTTTCAAATGGCATAGATGATTTTAGATAAATGACTGTTGGGGTCCTATATCATCCTCCAATAAAATAGTTAAAATTCTATATCTCATGATATAAGTATTAAAAAGTGAATTTTAATTTCTTTTATGTGTGGGAACATATGTTATGGTTTATAATAGTAATATTATTTATATTAATGTTTTTTTATATTTTAATTTTTTTATAGTTTTATGCTTATTCTCATTATCATTTTATGATCTCGTGGCTAATTTTTAATGACTCATTCATTTATTGTGTTACGCCAATCATCAACTAATGATGTATGTTCTATTGTTTTTTTTGGTAAAAGTTCCTTCTGTTTCATTATAGTAAGCATATGATTTTCTTATTCTCTATAATAATATTAAATTGTTATCAGTTATGTTTTCCCTTAATGTTCATCTAAGCTCACCTATTTCCTATGTTTCTATTTCTAGATGTTATGAATCTTGGAATAGTATAAAATGAATAACATAGTTTATTATGTTGATAATTTATGACATATATTTAAGACTCATTATGTATTGAGTGTTTTCATACATAATAGAAAAAATGTCCAATTTATACAAAAAACATGGGTCTGTAGTGAATTATTTATCATAATTCTCTAACATTTTAACCCTAAATTTCTAGGCTATATTTCATAACTCCCATATAACCCAAAATTGTAGTGTAGAAAGGATGAGTTGACCCTAGGAATAAATTTTTCTACCATCACGAACATTAAAATTTGCTACTAGAAATAGATCCATAGAGTTGTACCATCCATTAACCCTCACCAAGCCATCAAAAGAATTCTATATATAATTTTACCATACCCATTCAATAAAAAAAATACAACATTGATTCCACATTGGTATTGTCAAAATCTAAGGAGATGGAGAATACATTAATACTTATACTTTGGAACCCATCATCAATAGAGATTTACTAATTATGGATATATTAAACAATATAGTTTAGATTTACTACTATAAATTATCTCTAAAGTCTACTATCCCTTTAGTCATTATATTATCATGTATTTATGAAATTTTGGTATTCAAAGATGTTCAAGTGTCTATAAATATAGGAAACACATAGTAGTCTTGTTTATGATCTTTCTAAATGTGATTATGAAAATCATTTTTGTCATAATTTACAACTTCGTCGATGAACACTGGTTGTTCAGTTCCACAGAAAGGATAAAGACTACGACTAAATAGCCTATGAATTATAATAAGGTTAACACCTAATTTGGTCTCTAGAATTTAATTCCCCATTTTATAATGATCCATAGAGAACTATCATATAATGTTCTAACAAAATGTTTTATGCTTACCTAAAGATGTGAACTGTAATATCCTGCTAAACTAGGGATTTGAGAGTTCATGTATTTTCTTGGGGTAAATTATTCCAAAAGGGATTTCCCCAAGATCACATCCCAACCTAAATAATTATTTTAGAATATGATGTTATACTTCATAATGTGATTTCTATATGAAAATATAAATAATTATTTTTTTCCTTATCAATAACATAAGATCCTTGTACACTGATAGAAAATGTATTGGAATGGAGGATGGAACAGAATTTACCTAAGTAATACTTAATCCAAAATAGAAAAATCACCTTCTTCAGTTTAGAATCCTTCAGCTCATCCAAAGATAATACCCTAAATATGGTGAATAGAAATTCTTCCCTTCAATAATGAAGAATCTTGAAAATCTATAATAAATTCTATTCTAGAGATTCCTTACCTTGAATAAATAATATTCAACCTATTTTCTAATAATTTATTTGATATTTTAGTACTACTTATACCTATATTGATCCACTGACCAAAGTTGATTCTAGAAGAATTAAAAATAAATTTAAACTCTTGAATTGAGCTGCATCGAACATTAATTTTTAACAACGTTTCCTTGATAAAAATAAATGGGAGATGCCAAAGAATACATAACTATATCTGAAAGGATAGTTTAACCCACTTGAAGTTACTTTATTAATTTTTTGACCAAGGACATACTAATTTAGAAAAAATAGTCACATAAATAGAGGTTGTCCTTTGAATAGACCCCTCACTGATTTTTTTAATCTAAATCGCTTCCCCAAGAGTGAGATCATGATCCATGAAAAGCATAATCAATAGAAAATATACACGAAACCCACTATGAGAAGCCACACTATCTCAAAACTCTTAAGATGAATATGAATTCCATTTTATTATATACTTTTTCAATTTCAACATTTACCATAATATTCTATTCAACAGAACATCTATCAAATTTTGATATCATTTCCTTATATATACCAATATATTGTTGTATATTTAAACCTTGGATGAATCCACATTACAAATTTGAAATTTGAGATGTCAAGCTAGTATAACCATGAATCAAAAATAAATGAAATAAATTTTTATGAGAAAGATTACATTCTTATAGAGTGAAATTATTTGAAGAAACTAGATTGATTAACTTTATGGATAAGGATAAGTATAATAGGGGTGGTTACATTATGGAGATAACCTACATTAAATTAATCTTAAACCACTTAAATGAATTTTTTTTATAAGATCTAATGTTTCTATGAAAAAATATCTTTAGAATATATCATCCCTTAGGATCCCATAAGGGTTTCTTATTTCAAAAATCACTTTAATAACTTATTCATCCAAAATAGACTTCATCTGATTTTTTCCCTACTCACTAACAAACCATTGTGTATTACTAAAGAATATTTCATTATCTTGTTGACTATGGTCCCCATCTATCATATTATAAAGAGAATATTAATATATACCTATAAATAGTTAAATAAGAATAAGGTAATAACATTAACATGAAATGAGTGAGTTACATCCTCAAGTTACATATCTATTTCCCAAAAAACATTATTTACAACACTGTAATTTTTACTAAAAAAATAATAGAAGTAGAAAGTGTCATGGATGGGATGATTTCAACTCCCACTTGTAAATATTTCATTTATTTTAATATAAATTTCATGTTTTTTATTTTTTTTATTTTTACGCCCCTTTTTGAATATGACTTCGATATGATGGATGACCTCACCACAATGTGTTCATAGACTACAAAAATTATGGTGGGGATCTTGGTTATGAAACGAGGAATCTTACCCAAATATTTCGGTTTTTAGTCCCATTTTTTAAACAGTTTCACTATGGGAAAAACAATGTGATTATTCAATGGAGGATACATGGGGATTTTGGGAGAACTACGTGGATCTAGATGTCATGGGGATTTTTTGGTGCATGAGATTATTCACCTAACAAAAAAAGTGGATAGAGGAGTCAAATGCCATGGTTTCTGAGAATTTTGAGATACTTTAAATTACACCATGAAATGTTGAGGGTAATCATGTTGTGTTGAGTATGTGTCCAATTTCATTAAAAGTGGTGACATTTTATTTAAATTCCCACTTTTTATCTTCATTTAGCCCTCTTCATCCCTCATTTTTTTGGCTGGTTGAGAAGCCCAAACTTGTGAGTTTCCTCTTCTGTTTTCCACAATTTTATATTTTTCTCTTAATATTTTAATAATATGATTAATTTAAATCTTAATTTCCATCCAATTATTCTCTCTTTACTCTCCCTTATTCTATTTTCCTTATATTGTTTTCCTCCACATTCCATGTTATCTATGTTTGTCAAATGTAGGGTTTGTGGTAACTAAACCTTTTACATTTTTTATTTAATGTTAGTATATGGTGTTTTCTTTCTTCTTTGGGTGTCCCTTATAGATGGAGACTTGTTGTACCATGATTCTTCCATGATTTAGGTATGCACTTTCTTCATTTCATTTAATAGAAATGTCATTTAGTTAATGATGCATTAAAATTCCATTAATTAATAAATTATACCTATATTTGATGACCGGGAATTATTTTATAATTGATTTATATATTTTCCACACTTTGAATAAATTTTTTTAATTTTTTTTTATAATTTTTAATATGATTTGTGTGTATAAAGTGAATGTTAAAATGATTAAATGGTTTTTAATGGATTTTGATTTAAATTCATTTGACCCTATTTGGGACATGGAATGAGTGAAGGGTGGATCTAAAATAATAATGTTAATGATGTATATTTTTTAATAGATTGAATGTATAATGGAAAGGATTCATTAAATGGATTCAAGCCTGGATTTATATGTTTTTTGAAAAAATTCAATATTTATTTCAAATAGTTTAAAATGTCTTGGAAATTCAAGATAAATTTTATTAAAGGCTCCTTCAGAAATTGAAATTTTATTTTCTCATAAGGAATATGGAGCGATATTGATACCTTTTATATTTTTTCATTGGGAGGATTATGGAAACATGGTGAAAAGTGATGTAAATTCATTTCTCTTAATATGTATTTTTTGAAACAGGTTATTTATTATGATGGTGTTTGAGGTGAGGTGATATTTATTCTTATTCTATTACTATCAATTAATTTACGTAGTTTTCCCCACCTCCCGTTTATTACAATCATGGGAACCCTGGGAACTATCATAGAGGTTTAGAATTATTATGCACTTGTTATGTCAGAAACTAGATAGTTCCCCTAGTTTTGTGATGTACCTTCTCTATGGTGTTCCCCTAAAATGTTTTTTTAAGAACATTTGGTGTCTTTTGGGATGTTCTGGATGAAAATTGGTTTGGTATTTGGTCTCATGCTATAGTTATATTTATGACTACCTCACTTAATAAACTAGTGATTTTCCCATGGTATTTAGTTCTCATTGATTATTTTGTGTAGGGGATTTACTCTTTATATATTTCACTACCAAGATCAATTGAATTGGGTGGCACCATTTTGTGGTTGTGATTTTTTATTTACATTAATTACACTATTTAAAATAGTTACTTATTATATTTTATTATGTTCTTTATTTTTTTCATGTTTTTATATAGTGTTTTCAAAAGTGGATTCAAAATGGGTTATTTCAGAGGGAAATTGTTTTGATTTGTAGCCTCGTTTTGTTTTATAATACCTTTCATATTTCAAATTTCATACATCTAATAACTATTATAAAAGGGGGTTAGTTCCACCATGGTTATCTTAAAAATGGGGTATAGTTTTGTTTTGAGAAATTAAGTGTAGAATTTATTTCCTTATATTTTATATATAAGGAAATGTCTATTTTATAATTATAGTTAAAATAATCATTAATTAAATTTATTATAAAAACAAATTCATGAACACCTTGGTGGGACCCAGTAGGGCTTAGTTTCACTCACACCATTCATACACCATTAGTAATATATTGCTCTTATGTTAAACAATGTGGTGCCCAGGTTTTGACCAATTCTTTTATTTATATTCATTTTGTTCTGATGGGAGATAGTTTGGAATTTGGTGAATGGTCATAGGTCATCGGTGGGTGATCTATAGTTGTTTGGGTTTGGTATTAATTTTTTCTAGTGATATAGATGCATCATTATTCTAATAAATAATATTCATTTTAGTTTTATTTTGTATCAGTGATGTTATTTATTACTTTATGTTTATTTTTATATGATGGTGTAGTTATGAGTTGTTCTATTTGTTTTTATTTGTTTATATTCTATTTAGATTTTTTAATTTTATTGAAACTATTTATTTATGTTCTTGGTAATCGGACATATAAACTCGTATTGTTAGGTTTTTGAGAGGAATATTAGTATTTTTATTTTTAAAGGAGCATGAAATATTTCCCTATTATGTATAATTGATAACCAGATACTTCTTTCCAGACTGTGGGGATTAAGAACGCCCATCAGGACTTGTCTTGACTCTAGTCAGGTGATGTGTAAGGTCAAAACATGTTGATTTATTATAGGTATCCCCATCGTGCCCCATATATGAAACCACTAGTTATCTAGTGTTTTATAAACCTCACCCCTTTCCCCTTTTCACTTAAACTCCTCGTAAAACCATTTAATTCCCCTTTTAACTAAAATTTAAATATATAAAAATAATTGAATATAAATTAAGGATAAGTACATAATCACATAGGTTGAGGTCTTTACAAAATCACCATTTTCAAGCATCTCTTCACCAAGAAGTTTCAAATAGCCTCTTAAGGGAACAAATATAAAAATTTTGTCTTTATCTTAGTTTTTTATTCCTAAGTTTCATTTTTTTCTTTCCATTAAAAAACATGAATCTATCGAAATAAATGACCTTTCCATATAGTATATTTTGAATTTAATCAATGATTCATACATGAGGATCCATGTAGGAAGCATCATCCTTTAACTCAACATCATCATGTCATATCATATGTGATGGAATATGAAGTTTTTTTATTAATTGAGATACATTAAGAATATTGTACATGGGTAAAAATTTGTGACCTAAATTCGGCTGACAATCCAAATCCCTAAATTGGGATAGTATTTTAATATTACCGACATACCTAGGTGTCATCATTATGTTCTTACCCATTCATTGCTGGACAATCCTTATAAATACTGATAGAAATATATCATCACTGTCCTTGAATTACAAAAGTTTCATTTGATGACCATAATTATTTTTTATGTGGATTTGAGTTGTTATATGTTAATTTTGTATGATTTTCACTTGATCAGTCATATCCTAGATGACGCAAGGCCTATATCTGAGGATTTTACTATATCTATACAACAAAATAAAGAATATAGTGGTCACCCAGATAGACATTCAAAGGAAACCATATATATATAACACCCATATAAATTTCTACAAAATAATCTAACCATGGAAATTAGATCCTCGTAAGAGCGACTAAAATAATGAATTCATACGGGATGATTATTATTCAGGACATGAATTGTCTACTCTAACTAACTATCAATTAGTGGGTGAGGAGTAGTACTCAAATTTAACTGTGAACCCAATGCATATTGTATCCCTTACTAGAATTGACACATAAATGTGGGATCCATATATAATACAATTATATCCAGTATACCATGAATTATTATTATCTCTTTCATATAAAATTCCCAGGATCATTGAATGATGTCTCCTTTTAAATTGGTTGGAAGTGAGCCATATTAGTCATAAAATTCATAATTACATGCATAATAACCCTTACACATAGTTTTATCATGAGACATGACACAAAATATATCATGTTCTCAACACATTTTCATACCTATAGGTAATGTAGTTGAAGAGTACCTAGAAGATTTTGTTGTTGTTCCTTTACCCGCTGACATGATAGGTATCAAGTTATGAATCATGAGATCTGATTTTAAAATTGGTTCTACCTGAACTCAGGATGAATGTCATGATACATCCTTGTGATTATAGGATTCACATCCTTTAAAGAGTAACGATATATTATCATTGAACATTACCAAATACCAATTTAGATAGCTAGTTAACCACGAAAAAATATTAACTGTAGGGAATCTTCTATCAAGTCATCGATGATCTCCCTTCAATAATGTATCTCTAAAAAATGATTTAATCCTGATATGATATATAGTATTCCATAAATTGTTCCACTAGTTATGATTTGAGATTGATATGATTTAGAAATTTTCTATTTGATCTTTATCACATATTCAAAATTTAAAATCATTTTATTATAGTAACATATAATTTATGAGATGAAGATGGTCTGTAAACATGGTGTCTCTTCATTTATTATATCATTGAAATTATATAACATCATTTCAACTGATAGTGTTTCAAATTATATAAAACTATAATATAAAGGAATCTTTTCATAGATATTTAACCTATCAAAAATATTTATACAATCCTGATTTTTATTTTCATTTACCATTTTAATTATCACAATATGATTTCCAATACTGTTTAAACATACAAGCATATAATTTCATCCGTAAACTATTGTGATAACTTCATAATTTTTTTATTCTTATAATCATATTAGATGATAAAAAACATTCATGCTACACTGGTCTATAGAAACATTCATTTATTCTCCATATTTACTCCAATAACTATTACATCGATCTATTCCATGGATGACCAGGTGTTACTCCTACTCCTATAGAGAAATTCACCATGAATAACAATAAAATAAACATGTAAAACTAATTTTGGAAGGATCATATGAATGTATTATTTTAAACATGATGAACTCCATAACCTCATCCTCATATTCTTCTATCAAAATATTTGAATCCAACCATTTTTTTATTCATATCAATCCTATTATTCCACAAATATACATATTTTTTAAAACTAATACACATAACACATGGTCTTAGAATCCTAAATGTTATTCTTCATCGAGGAAGATAAATCACGCTCTATCACTATCAATGTGTGTAGGAAACCTATTGATTTCTACAACTCGATAAGTTTTAGGTTATATATAATAATATTTCACTCTCAAAACATATATCAAAATTAAAACTCTTTTTTATCATTTTTATACAGTTTTTGAAATAAACATATCATATCAATTGGGGTTATTATATTTTTTATATTTTTGAAAGATTTAAAACATAATCCACAAACTAGAATAACCTAAGTGATATCTCCTAAATTTATCGTTTTAACTCATGCTTGAGAATTATGAACCTTTGTTTCGTCTAATATTTTGAAATTTTCATAATTATTATTTTTTTATATGGCTGAAGACTTTGCAATTTACAGAAACATGTTACAAAGAATGTATAAGGTCTGACAACCCATTTTCATATATATTTAACTAATATTTTATCAATCATTTAAAAATATACTATATAACATAATTAATTTTAAATTCATATAAAATTAAGACAATGAATGGAAATATACATAGGAATGTTTTAAATAAAAAATCAATATTCTTTATAAAACACACTAATGCTTACATTATCCAAAATATATTAAAAGGAATTATTATCCACCAAACCTTTATTCCACATTTAACACATGATTTTAAAAGCTTATACATAGAAAATGTTATATTTAATGAAAAATTAAAAATATTATAGTTTTTTTTAATTATAGTGTATCATGGTATGTATGTTCATAAACGACTGATTAGTTTTATGTGGATGTATTTCATGTCATTATACGCATTCTCATGAAGATAATTTTTATACATATTAAATAAAATATATATCTAACCAAACAAGGATGTATACAATTAATGATCAATAAAATTATGTAACAAAAACCTAATGGATTTCAAAAGAATATATAAAATCAATGCAATCAGGAAAATATTTGTTAAAATATGGGAGAATAAATAGACCAATGAAAAATCATCATTTTTTAATGTTATTATACTAATAGAGAAGATGGTGAAGACACTTCTTTCTTGTAGGGAATGAGTGATATGGGTGGTGGCAGTCGATTATAATGAAATTTCTAGGGAGAAAAAAATTACTATAGGTTCTATTAATTTCATGTTATGTGTTTATGTTTTTTTTTGAAATGGGGGATTACTACATGTGGGATTCATGTATGAGGGAAAAATAACCAAAAAAATACTATGTAGGACTAATTAAAAATAACTAATTATTATAATACCTTTATTCGAGGCTTGATTTTCCCAAAAATGAAGGAGGAGCCAAAAAATTTGGCTTCTGCACGAGTTTGAATTACATGAGGGACAATGATCTCTGTTGGGGTTCTATTAAAACAATGGAACATGTTTTATAAGATCTAAAATGGAAATAAATTTCTATCTGTGATTATTTATAGATTTATGATTGCTAAATTTAGTGCTGATAAACTATTAATTTATCGATGTTATATTTAGCATTGATAATTTTCATTTTAGAAAACCTAAAACATAAAATTAAATTTTTTAATAAATTACTAATTATATTAACATGATTGACTAAAAATTAATTTTTTATTATCAAAAGTCTATAATGGAAAATTGAGAACTGCAAAGTCAATCATACAAACAGCAAGACAAAACAGAAAATATCCAAACACTAACCTCATCTGCCTCCCCCATTATTAACCTCATGAAAAAAAACCCCACTAATGCATAACCACTCGACTAGCTGTCTTGTGAAAAGATGTTCCAAAAACCAATGGCGTATCCATACCCTCTAAGAATCCAAGTCCAAATGGCATGTATAGATGAAGGATTGATGCTCTGAACCTCATATGAAGAAGATTCAATAAATTCTAGACATATCACCCTAAAATAATAAAAAATCACACAAAAAACCCTTCCAAAAGTTGGCGGCCAGAACAAGTTCACCCCAAAAAACCAATTTCCCCACATTAACCATAATAATTGAAGAGTAATTTGATATTACCTGACTCTTTTTCCTTAATCAATTTCCATGTGATTGAAGTTACCTAGTTTTCCAGAGCATCCATCACCAGATTTTAAAATTTCGAGGCAAGCTGGTCCCATTACCGTATATACTCCCCGATGCTAATCTTCCCTTTTTTGAAACCCCATAAAAGATTTAGGTCCTGTTTTTCCACCAAAGAGTATTGCTCCTCATTAAAAGATGCCCTTAAAGATCTCCCCATCATTTTGGATACACCATCCTCCGAAGAACTAAGAAGTAGTACCTGTTCAACCACTACGTCCTCCAAGATTAATACTAAGTCTGATGTTTGCTCGCCTTGTGCCGCATGTCCCTGTTGGCTTGTTTCCTCTTTATAAACCATATATGAGTTTTCCATCCTTCTTGAATGAGTCTCAAGCAGAGGTGGTAAAGAGGATTAATCCCCCCACCCCTTCCTCCTCTTGTTACTGTGGTTCATCTTCGAGCTTGACGCTTCACTAGAAGAATAGCTGGGATCTCTATATTGTCATGCTAGTATCCTCGGTCTATCTCTGAATAATTATCCAGGCCAAAGCTCAGGCCTTCAATGTAATGTGCTTCAAATTTGTTGCTCAGCTGGATTGAGGACCGGTACTTGGATTCTGAACCCCCTGCCTTATCACCAATGGTTTCATCAGCCACCTTCATAGCTTGTCTCTAGTTCCCCTTCCTCAAAACACCACCATCCAACTCAGAAAACACACCAAGTGTGTTCTCCTCTCTATCCTCCACGAGCACTACCACAATATTGTTCCCATTCTCCTGGATTCCCATTCGAGCCACCTTCTACTGATCTAGATATTCCTCCATCACCCTATCCATGAGAGGCATCCTAGCAGGCATGTCCTCCCTCATCCTTCCTGACCTTGCCTCAAGTGTCATATGACTAGACACTGCTACGACAGGATTTATCACTTTCACTCGCCTACTACTGATGACATCCACCCAGCCACTTGATCTTCCACCACAGTGAGTCTCTACACCAATCTCTCTCCGTCTTCATGCACCATAGTTTCCTCCTATCTCATATTGCACCTCCTCATGGTAGCTCGGGACCCCTACGTCAAGCGTCCAGCGAATGACCTAGATGCCTGCAACCACAGAAATATTTTGGTACAATATTCATACACCACATGTTTCTTGCATCAATACTATTCACCTATATTGAAAGACACATACTCAAACGGGATTTTAGATGTAACACCCTAAGATTCAGTGGTACGCTTCTCTTTGAATAATACATTAACGTGTGTTGTACGAAACTTCTAGTTCTAAAACACACCACAACCAATCAAACTAGCAATTATGAATAGTAATACCCACTTTTTGAAATTTTATAAAATTTATCTTTCAAAATGAAATTCATTTTTGGATTCGGAATATCGAAATTAGATTTGGGTTAATTTTTGGTATTTTTCTGAAAATAATCAATTTTTTTATGAATAGTGAAAAAACACTGAGTTATAGTTTAAAACCAAATATTTATTTAAATAATTATTTTTTTAATTAAATTTAATTAAGGTCAAAATAGATACATAATACCTATATAAGTTCAATTTAATTCATTGGAGTTAGTTTTGAATAATTTTAGATATATAAAAATTTTACTGAACTTTTCACCGTCTTTTACCCACCACCTAGTAGAATTTGGAAATTCAAATAAAACATAATTTTACCACTTCTGTGAGTGAAATTTCTAAAATACAAGAGACACAATTAATATCATTTAGTAAAATGTGGTTCAATGAGATGAAAATAATTTTTCAGAATATTAACTTTTTACTATTATTTACCATGGTTAAAAGTAAATATGGTAATTAAGGATAAAAATGAAATAAATATTACCCTAACACATGTCCTAATTCTATTGGACAAGTGTATCTCGACCAAAAACAACCTTAGTAATAAAATATTATTCTTTAGGTCCACTTGGATTAGATTAGGACATTAATTATTATTTAATTCAACGAAGAGTTAAGAGAGATAAAATCAATGTTTAATAACTAAAACATTATTAATATAGGGTTATAAATAAGATAAATTCGATTATAAATATTAATTAGAAATATAAAAATATTTCCTACATAATGGTGTTTTATTTATAATTGTTTGAAATTAAATAATTTAATTTATTTAGGACACAATGGTGATGCAATAATTACATAATTAATGAAATATTAACATAATTGATATTATAAATATAAAAATAAATGTAATTTGAGACTTTTTATGAATTAAACTAATTTTATAGGTTAATATGGCATATTATTATTGGTTATATAATTTTTTTAATAAAAATTATGTTATGAAATTATCAAAAACAAAATACCCAATTGTGTCAATATTGACATAAAAGAGTTTTTAAAACAAATATTATATTATTAATTGATATTCTATTCCTAAAAATATAAGGATCATCCAAATGACTTATATAATGATAGGTGTATGATTAATTGACCACTTGGGGGTCGCTTAGAGATATATAGTATGTTTATTAAATATATAATATAAAAATACAAAGAGACATGGTAAATGTCAAACTATTTAACTAAGAGTTAAATATAAATGATAAGGTTAATATAATGACACTAACCTGTCTAAAATATATTGGTTGAAAGGATTTCGACCCATCCCTATCTTAAACTTTAAATAAGACACTTTGGATCCATTAGAAACTGAATATGAATTTATTATAAAATAATATTTCTAGATTTTCCAAAGGTGCCCTCATCCCTCTTAAAAAAGGGAACTCCCCCTTATCTCTAATTCACACTTTCAAATCCTTTTGGATCAGCCGACCACTACCCAAATATTCTCTCAACTTCCCTCACTTAATCCTAGAGGCCTTAGTTTGATCATAAAGCTAACCTAGGGAGCCCTTTTTATCAAATCAAAAGGAAGAACACGATTAAAAGGTAATATTTTTACCACCCTCTTTCAAGTTCCTTTCTTCTTAAACATCTTCTTTATTTGTTATTCCCATTCTAGAATAATAAATATATTATCTTTTATATACATTGATGTTATTATAAATATGGTACAACTATATTAAGTATTATATACATCCTTTGAATGACATGTCACCAAACATGCGTACGTACGACTTACCATCTCCACGTCGTGGTGTAATTGTTATTCAATAAATTATTTTTTGGATGGGTATAATAATGATGTTTAAATCATGTAAATAATAAATATAACATGATAATGATTCTTTATATATCATATACCATCAAATACTATATTATTTTACTATAAAAATATTGATATTGTCGCTCGAGCGTACGTACGGACTACCGTCTCCACGAACGCGATGAGTTGCATTCCCCCATCGTATCCATTCAAGACTAATTCTCATTTAATTATTAAAAATAATTTTTAAGGACTTGATATAATTCTGGATATAAATAAGATATAACCTATCCATAGGAATCATGACTTATTTAACAAAACATATAATAGAAAACGAGTAAGTTAACACCTGAAACAACGATAATACTAAGATATTATTAACAAAGAAATGTTAAAAGATCATATATGATATCATATTAATTTAAATTATTCTTTTATAATTTAATAACAATTATTTCACCATTATACAGGATGTTAACCAACCTTCGACCAAGGAAAAGTACAAGGTAAGGGGTTTTCATCTCACTCCTTATTCCCATGAGATTCATGCTACATTGCCAGTATTACCTTTTATGTGGTGTATGTACTGCCCATAATTTTATTCCTAGTGTAATACACTTTAATATATGTGTAATTACATATTCATTGTATGATAATTCTTTGATAAGGTGTATGTTTTGTATGTTACCAAATTGGTAAGGGTTTATTTCACAATCTCTTCATTATCCGAGGTTGTTTATACGTAATTATCTATTGGGATGTCTTTATCATCCACATCCATGTTTCATAAAAATGTATTTAAAATAATTCTTAATATTTTAAAGACTATGGGATAAAGTCATTTATAACCTTGTTGACTTTTTATAAGAATTTTATAAAGTAATATTTCTGTTGTTTTCCAAACAAGGTCCTTTTTATCCCTTTTGACAGAATTAAGGTAAGAATGTCTTTTTTTAACTTATACAGCAGGTGCCGTAATTCTCCACCATTATTAAACCTTTGAAGCTTCCCTTACACACTTATAATAATATTTTCAAAATAAATTTCTTCTTTTATAATTATGTGATTTTAAAATGATTTCAAAAAAGAGATATTTCTCTCAAATATATGAAAATCTAGTGCAAATTTATACGTATTTAATGCAAGCTTAAAAATGTTTTTAGAAAACATGACTCTCGGGTGTTGTTGAAAGGAAGGGATTGCGCGTGGACCCATCATGTCATTTAATTCATCGAGTAGTATCAGAATTAGTTATTTTGTTTTCAGAAGCTTGCATAATGTATTCAGAAAAACACTAGAGTATATTTTAGCAATTATAAACATAAGTATCTTCTAAAAAATTTCATCAGTAGGTCTCATGAGAAAAACTAGTGTCTTGGCACAAGTCCTTGACAAAATCTTATTTTTATTATTGACACAAGGCCTTGACAATGTAGTTATGATAGTCTTTCATTATGAATTCCATCATTATGAAAGTGGTTATTGATATTGCATGTGATAATTCGACTAATAGAATATCCATGTGAATGTGTAAATGGAATTATTTCATTTTCTCTGTGCCATATTATTCTGAAGTATAAATTTAAAAGGCTTTTGTTTTAGTTATACATTGCCTTAAATGTTATGTTAATTTATAAAAGTTTGCGTTATATTTTTATCCTTACTGAGCATCTGAGCTCACCCCTTTCAATGTTTTTATTTTTCCCAGGATATGAAGAAGTAATTTATGAATGACTTGCAGGGAATATATGAGGGGATATGAAGAAAAGATTTGTTGTAGTTATTTTTTAACTTTATGATGTAATGTAAGACTTATGAATGCATCTAGTGTTTCCAAGGCTACTATACTAACCATTATTTCAAGAAATGATCTTTTGTGATCATGCCAATATTATGTAATAATGCACCAACTCTGGGTAACTAGGTTTGGGGCATTAAATTTGGTTTCAGAGGATGTTTAGTACAAACCTTGGAAACTAGATTTAAATAAACTCAGATTAGAGCACATAAACCTAAGATGGACTTTGAGGATTTGTATAGAAGAACTTAATAGAATTATGGTTTTGTATAGATTTTGTAAATTTTCCAAGAAATACATCCCTACTTGGATACGAGCAGGTATAGGTGGCTCTCGCATAGATGTACCTAGGGTTAAAACCCGAAAACATAGCTTTGAGATAGACTCTAAAGGGAATTGGCGCACGACAATGGGCCTTGCTGCACTCTTTGTTACGACACTCTCGGGGGATATGCTTAGGATAATTTACATTTTCTATACAAACCAATTTGATTTATTTTAATATAAGATGAGAATAAATGAACTTGGTTAATCCTAAGGTGTTTTAAATTTAGAATATGGTGTCATGATATTCTCTAAATGATTTTATGACTATTGTTACTCACAAAATGCTTTCTGTTTTTAGTTAATGGATAGAGATCAAGGAAGTCATAGTAACTTTGAGAATGATGTACAAGGTGGGAACGGTGGTGGAAATGAGAAATAAAATGGAATTTTGATAGGTGTAAAAGATATTGTGTTCATGCCAAATCAGTTTTCCAAAAATATGATGAACAAAATAAATATTAACCAACTCCCAGACTCAACAAAGAAGAGAAATGTGATGAATGGTAAGAGCTCCAGTAGCGGAGAACATGGAGAAAAGAATCCTAAATTTCCATCATATAGGATATTTGGAAGGAGACACCCAGGAAAGTGTCTCAATGGAACAAAGAAATGCATTACATGTAGGAAAGATGGACATGAAGTGAAGAATTGATGAGAAAAAATGAATTGTACTATGGATGAAAATAAAAATGGTCCCAAAAATCCATTTACAGTCATTTGCCATAAATGTAGGGGACCTGCCCATTACCCGAGTGAATGCCCTATTCTATAGGATATTTTCCTGGTCAAAGAAGAATCTATGTGGACATAAATGGTTGGAGAAATGATTAAATACATTAGTTCTCCTTGTTTATGGGGTTACTTTGGAATAATTTTCTCTTGTATTTGTAACCCTGTAGTTTTCCATGAGAGAATGATATTTGAGGAAGAATTATCTTTTCCCTTGTGGATATAGTTATAAAAATACCATTTGGTTTTATATGATCATTTGGTTTGAGGCAAATACATGTTATTATATTTTGGGATGAAAATGCAAGGTATGAGATAACATTTCTGGTTAAAATTATGTTATGGTTATTTTGAGTAATTTATCTCATTTTGGTAATTTTATAAAATATAGTTTTTGAAAAAGGACAACACACAGACCATGTGACAACCCATCGTGCCGGACAAAGCTATGGAAATCAAACCCACAACCAATGTGTGATTGGGATTTATCGCCTACCACTGGACTACGTGAAGTCTCTGGTTAGTGTGACTGATTATTTTTAGTTAAATGATTTTTTTATCAATAATATGTTGATTTTGGTTCTTATGTATTATCAAATGAATACCCTTAGTACAGGAAAATGATTTGGTCATTAAGTGACAAATGTTATTTTGGAAGATGTTCGCTTTGTTGGGAACACTATATGCCCAAGGAAACTAGAATACTATGGGATTTCATTTGAGGAGTAATGGTGGGTTTTTATCTACGTTTTTATTTTGGATTTATAGTGATTTGGGTTATTTATGGAAATGATTAACCTATAATAGAGAATATGTGATTAGGTTAATTACTTTTAAGTATGTGACTTTAAGATTAGTTGATGTCATTTGGAGATACAATTTAACGTGGAAGACAACATAACCAAATTCTTCTAAATTTTGGGTTTCAATATTAGTTTGTATTATATTGAAGGATTTTAAGGACAATTGTTTATTGAATAGTATTTATTTAACATTGGGGTATTGTTGGTTTAGTTTTAGAAATTATGATTAGTGTTTCTTTCTCTAATGGAAGATCCTTTTAGGGGATCATCATATCTTATACTAACCATTTTTGTTTTTATTAATATATAAAGAAAAGGTAAATATATAGTTTATCCTTCGTGGATCATGTGATTATATAGAATTCTATTATAGATCTTCTATTGTGACCATGTATTCTTGAATACTCATCGTTTAAAAAAAATTGAGTTAGTGGTAAAAATTTATTAAAGAATGAAACTCTACTTAATAAGTAAATATATATATTTATTTTCTTAGTCAATCTCATAAATTAATTCATCATCTTTATGTAATGTGACTTAGAAAAATGTTGTCCGTATACTTTTCCTACTAGGAAACTAATGATCGTTTGTCCCATCAAAAGGTTGTGGCATTCTTGTTGTTAACTTTCTCCGGATCATGTTTCCTATCACTCACCATCAGAACATGACACTTATTTTATCTTCCATATCCATGTTTTCCTACATGGAATCATAGTATGAGTTATCTTGGGTGACCTTTGTACTTATCTTTCTTTCTTTTAAGGTGATAGTTCTATTGACACTTTTTCCGATGTGGGACTTTCCATTATATTCCCAAGCCCAATTTTCAAAATTTCAAGGATGAAATTATTTGAAGGAGGGGAGAATGTACCACCCTAAACTTCCACAGTACACTTCCCTTTGAATAATACAGTAGCGTGTGTTGTACGCAACTTCGAGTTCTAACACACACCACAACAAATCAAACTAGTCGTTATGAATATTAATACCCACTTAGTGAACTTTTATAAATGTTATCTTTCAAAATGGACTTCATTTTTGGATTCGGAATATCAAAATTAGCTTAGGGTGAATTTTTTTTATTTTTCTGAAAACATTCAATTTTTTTATGAATAGTTAAAAAACACTCAGTTATACTTTAAAACAGAATTTTTATTTAAATAATTATTTATTTTATTTAAATTTAATTAAGGTAAAAATAGATACATAATACCTATATAAGTTCAATGTATTTTCTTGGAGTTAGTTTAGAATAATTTTAGACACATAAGAATTTTATTGAACTTTTCACCGTCTTTTACCCACCTCCTAGAAGAATTTAGAAATTCACATAAAACATAATTTTACGACTTCTATGAGTGGAATTTAAAAAATCCGAGAGAAAAGTTTAATATCAAGGAGTAAAAGTTGGTTCAATGAGATGAAAAATATTTTTTGTTTAATAGTAACTTTTTACTTTTATTTACCATGGTTATAAGTAAATAGGGTAATTAAGCAAAAAAATGATATTAATATTACCCGAACACATGTCCTAATTCTATTGGACAAGTTTATCTCGACCAAAAACAACCTTAGGAATAAAATATTATCATTTAGGTCAACTTGGATTATATTTGGTCATTTATTATTATTTAATTCAATGAAGAGTTAAAAGAGATAAAATCAATGTTTAATAAATAAAACATTTTTAATATTGGGTTATAAATATGATAAATTAGATTATAAATATTAATTAGAAAGATAAAAATATTTTCTACATAATGATATTTTATTTTTAATTTTTATACATTAAATAATTTAATTTATTTATGACACAATGGTGATGCATTAATTAACTAATTAATGAAATATTAAAATAATTGATATTATAAATATCAAAATAAATATAATATGAGACTTTATATGTATTAAACTAATTTTATAGGTTACTATGTCATATTAGGATTTGTTATATAATTTTTTTTGATGTAATAATTCTGTTATGAAATTATCAAAAACAAAATACCCAATAGTGTCAAAATTGACATAAAATAGTTTTTAAATCAAATATTATATTATTAATTGATATTCTATTCCTAAAAATCTATGGTTCGGCCAAATTACATATATAATGATAGGTGTATCATTATTGGACAACTTTGTGGTCTCTTGGAGATATATAGTACTCTTATTAACTATATAATATAAAAATACAAAGAGACATGGTAAATGTCAAACTATTTAACTAAGAGTTAAATATAAATGATAAGGTTAATATAGTGACCCAAACTTGTCTAAAATATATTGGTTGAAATGATTTAGACCCAAAACCACCTTAAACTTTAAACAATCCACTTTGGAGTCATTAGAAACTGAATATGAATTTATTATAAAATAATATTTCTAGCTTTTCCAAAGGTCCCCCTCACCCCTCTTATAAAAAAGAACTCCCCCTTATCTCTAATTAACACCTTCGATGCCTTTTGTCTCAGCCAACCCCTACCCAGATATTCTCTCAAAATTCTGGACTTCAACATATAAGACTTAGTTTGATCAGAAAGACATCCTAAAGAGCCCTTTTGATCAAATCAAAAGGAATAACCCAATTAAGAGGTAATGTTTTCAACACCCTCTTTCAAGTTCCTTTCTTATTCAACTTTTTATTTCTTTGTTATTCCCATTATAAAATAGAAACTCCAGTATCTTATATAAACTGTGATGTGATTATAAATATGGTACAACCATATTCAGTGTTCTATCCATCATTTGAAGGACATGCCACCATACGTCTGTATGTACGGCTTACCGTCTCCACGTTGTGGTGGAATTGTTATTCAATAAATTATTAATTGGATGGGTATAATAATGATGTCTAATTCATGTGAATAATAAATATAACATGATAATTATTCTTTATATATCATATACCATCAAATTATATATTATTTTTATATCAAAAGAATGATATTGTCGCTCGTGCGTACGTACGGACTACCGTCTCCACGAACGCGATGAGATTCATTCCCCATCATATCTATTCAAGAATAATTATCATTTAATGATTAAAAATAATGTTTAAGGACTTGATATCATTATAGATATAAATAAGATACAACCTATCCTTATTAAATATGGATTATGTAACAAAACTTATAAAAGAAAATGAGAAAGTTAACACCTAAAACAACGATAATACTAATATATTATTAACAAAGAAATGTTAAAAGATCATATATGATATCATATTAATTTAAATTATTATTTTATAATTTAATAACAATTATTTCATCATTATACAGGTGGTTAAACTACCCTCATCCAAGAAAAAGTACAAAGTAAGGGTTTTTCTTCTCACTTCTTATTCCCGTGAGATTCATGCCATATTGTCAGTATTACCTTTTATGTGGTGTATGTGCTGACCATAATTGTATTAATTGTGTAATACACTTTAATATATGTGTATTTGTATGATATATTTTTTATGGGGTGTATGTTTCATAAGATACCCAATTGGTAAGGGTTTATTTCACAATCTCTTCATTATCTGAGGTTGTTTATACGTAATTATCTACTGGAACCTCTTTATCATCCACATCCATTTTTCGTAAAAATGTATTTCATAATATTTTAAAGACTATGGGATAAAGTCATTTATACCCGTGTTGACTTTTTATGAGAAGTTTATAAAGGAATATTTCTGTCGTTTTCCAAATAAGGTCCTTTTTAACCTTTTCAATAGAATTAATCTAATAATGTCTTTTTTAACATATATTGAAGCTGCAGTTATTCTCCACTATGATTACACCTTTGAAGCATCCCTTACATTATTATAAGGGTATTTTCAGAATAAAGGTTTTCTTTTATAATTATGTGATTTATAAATGATTTCAAAAAAAAGATATTTCTCTCAAATATATGAAAATCCAGTGCAAATGTATACGTATTTAACGTAAGCTTAAAAATGTTTTCAGAAAACTCGACTCTCATGTGTGCTAGACAGGAAGGGATTAGGTGTGGACCCATAATGGCCTGTAATTAGTTGAGTAGTCTTAGAATTAGTTATTTTGTTTCCATAAGCGTGCATAATGTTTTCAGAAAAACACTAGAGTATATTTGAGAAATTTTAAACATAATTAGCATCTAAAAAATTGCATTAGTAAGTCTCATGAGAAAAACTAGTGTCTTGGCACAAGGCCTTGAAAAAATCTTATTTTTATTCTTGGAACAATTCCTTGACTATGTAGTTATGATAGTCTGGAATTATGCATTCCATCATTATGAAAGTGGTTATTGATATTGCATGTGATAATTCGACTAGTAGAACATCCATGTGAATAAGTAAATGGAATTATTTCATTTTATCTGTGCCATATTATATGAAGTTTAAATTTAAAAGGCTTTTGTTTTAGTCATACATTTCCTTAAATGTTAGATTTATTTATAAAGTTTTATGCTATATTGTTGTCCTTACTGAGCATCTGAGCTCACCCCTTTCAATGTTTTAATTTTTTCCAGGATGTGAAGAAGTAATTTATGAATGACCTGCAGGGAATGTATAAGGGGATATGAAGAAAAGATGTGTTGTAGTTATTTTTTCACTTTATAATGTCATTTAAGACTTATGAATATATCTAGTGTTTCCAAGGCTACTAAAGTAATCTACCTTTCGAGACTTTCTCATCTGTGATCATGCCAATTTTATGTAATAATGCACAGACTCTGGGTAACTGGGGTCATGGTGTAATATTAGACACATCGAGTTCGACAAAAACATGAGGATTGATTGGATGGCAGATGGCTTATGTTCGACTATCTCATCACATATAAATATTAAAAATTAATAAATTAATGAAAAAATACAAATGAATATGTAATATTAAATGAATAAATAATTTGAATTATATAAATTAAAAAATATTAAAAATGAATAAATAATTTTAAATATATAAATTTAAGATTATTAAAAATGAATAAATTATAAATATTATAAATATTAGAGAAAAATTATAAATAAATAAATATTAAAATTAAAATGAATAAATATTCAAAAAATACATTTAAAGGAACAAAATTATAATAAATTACTAATACAAAATCAATAAATAATAACTATTTAAATATTTATTCAAAAAAGCTTAAAATAACAAGAAATAAATATTAATTATGTGAATTAAATACATATAAAAAATATTAAAATGTATAAATAATAATTGAAAATGATTAAGTATTAAACATGAGTAGATTAAAATAAATTAATATTGTAAATGAATATAAGTAAATAAGTAAAAATGAAAAAAATTAAGAAAGTATTAAAAAATGAAAACATAATTTTATTTTTATAAATATTGAAATATTAAAAATGAATAAAAATTAAAATTAAAATTAGAATCAAAATAATAAAATTACACCTAAAACTAATATATATTATATATATTAAATTACTAATAAATATTGAATAAATAGTAATTGCATAAAACTTTAATTATAAATATATTAAAATAAAAATGAATAAATATTAATTATACAAATAACATGTAAATTAATTGTGTTAAATGTTAATATTTAAAAATGTTTAACTATCATTAAAAAATTAATTTGTTACAAAAATATTAAAGAAATAAATATTAAAAAATAAATAAATAATAGAAAATATTTAGGATATATAAATAGTAAAAATGAAAAAGTATTATTAAGTAAAAAAATTGAGAAAAATTAAATAAGTAACAAAAAATATTAAATAATTAATTAATAGTAATTATATTTGATACATAAATATTATAAATAAACTTATATTAAAATAATAAATTATAAATATCATAAATTACATTTAAATATAAAAATTAATTAAATTACTAATTAATAAACAAAAAGTAATAATCATATAAATATTTCAATACAAAATAATTAAAATAAAAATCAATAAATATTATTTAAATAAACTACAAGTATATTTTTTTTATAAAGACTTAGGTATGGTCAAATCCTTAACCAATTTATTGAAAGAAATAAAAGATACAGAATGGTAGGAGAGGGTGTAAATTATATGAGTTGTCCAAAAAACATCATGCAACTTGATATCGAGTAAACATGCATTGATGTGAGGTGTGACTGCCTTGACCATCGGGGTGTCGTCCCCTCCTACAGGACGTGACCCAACAACATAGTCCACCTCCATCATCTTGGGTTTCATCATTAATGTCAACACTTACAGTGGAATCTTCTAATATTACAACACTACTCTACCAATCCTCCTCCCTAGTGCCAAATGCATGAATGTCAATAGGGTTATGCATACTAACTCTCTTACTCCTCCATGAGAATGATCCTCTCCCTGCTTTAGAATCAACAACAGTTTAAGCAATTGGTATGAGAGTCTTCCTTAAATATTCATTATGGACAAGGTCCTCCACAGACATTCCAATTGAGTTATCTATATCTTTGTTGGAGACATCAACAATTTTATTAAATTATTCCACTATTATTTCATTATATAACTCTATAATAGACAACTAAATCTCTATAGAATTTTGATGGACTTGAATAAGTTTATTTCACAATTTAGGCCATATGACCATGTACATGGTCTTTAATGATGATCATGGCAAGAAATGATTTGCGATGGACAATTGGGGGCTAAAAAACATTAACTACTAATTCCCAATAATTATAGGCATTAGTTCATAGAGATCTAAATGATTAACCCTTAAATCATGGAACTGAACACTTGGAATTCTCATCAATGGGATTCTAAGATCTAGAATCATTGGATTTATTCTCGACCAATGGTAAATCCTTGAAAGATGAATCATCTTGGATCTGAGTTTCCATGGCCACATTATCCACTAACTTCACCTTGGGATGCATGAAAAAATAAGACTTCTCATGAACCATATAATGATTACCTTTAACTTTATTATCATATTCCTTATAGAGATAGCCCTTCAATATATATAATTTTCAGACCATCCTCCAACGATTCTCATCGATGTCACCATAATTTTTATGATCATGACAAAAATCCATAAATTTCTCATATTCCACACTAATTTGAATGTAATTAGTTAGAGTAGTGGGAATAAAATTATCAATGAGAGTAAAGATAACATCAATCTCAACAATAATTCTTATAAAATTTTCATAGATTACTTTTTTAGTTTCCATGTCGAAACTAATTTCGCACCAATAGTAGCAGTAATGTCATGTAAATTATTTGGATACCACAAAACCCAATTGAGACCATGTAATCTAAACATTCCCTCTATAAATGAATTCTTGAACTGCAACGAATTGCATTAAAAGGACCATTCATAGAGTTAGAGCATTCCATTCTTCAGAAACACGGTACTAGAAGTCCTCTCTTGGATCCGAGATTCATCTAAATGAAAATTATAATGGAATAACCCTCTAACTAATAAGATGAAATTATAATCTCGAAACCCCCAATGGAAGGAGATTTTTTGAACTAGTTCCTCAATATACCATGGATTCTCACCCTTTGGGAGGACATGTCCTACGAATCGAGAGTTATTATAAATTAAGAATATTTACAAAAAAAAGATTTTATATTTTCGTTTATATAGGTCAATGATCTTTTCTCGAGAATCATATTTGCAGATAATCCCTTGAAAGATAACATAGATCACCGACCTGGTTCAGGATTCATATATACAAACATGCCTAGACATCCAATTGGTGCGGAAGTCCCTTTAAAACAATACAAAATTGCTTCTAGAAATATAAGAAACTCATTAGATAGACCTATGGAGAGAATCATGCAACCAACGAAGTACATAATCTCCATTTGCAAATTTTTTCTCGATATTCCATAGTCACCTTCGCATAGCCTCTCCCAAACTCAAATCACCATCCTCAAACATTTTAAAAATATTAAATATTTAAAAAGAATAATTTATAAACAAATATTTAAAATGAATGAATTATTAAAAATATTAATTTTTTGTGTATATATTTAAATTCCTATATAAAATTACACAAATTGAATTTAAAAAACAAAATGGTTTTTTTTGTGAATTTTGTGAGTGTGTGTACTACAATAAGATATTTCATATTTAAAAAAATTACTTTTCTGAATATATAATGATAAATTTATATACATATGTATACACATATACATAAACATAGACATACACAAACACAAACACAAACACATACACATACATACCCATACACATATATTCATATACATGAATAAACACATACATGCGTGTACACATGCATACACATAGTTAAAATTACTATATGTACATACACAAACATACAAATAATTACACATTCTATATAAACATACACATGAATACACTCACAAACATATATACAAATACATCTATATAAATACACATACAAAAACATAAATATACACATACACATACACATACATGCACATACATACATACACATACATGCACATACAAAAACATAGATACATATATACACATAAACATACACACATATATATATATATACAACACATACATCTATATACATGCACATTCACATACATAACACATACACACAGATACAACACCTATATACACAAATATACACATATATATGCACACATACCCATACATAAAAAACATAAACATACATATACAACCATATAAATACATAAACATACATACACACACATACAAACATACACATGTATCCACATATATAGACATTTACACACAAGCATAATAATATATTTGTATACATTAAATTATTTTATATGAATATAAATATATAAATTCAAATATGTATTTTATTTAATATATTTATTTATTTATTTAGATATTTACCCAAAAAGTTTTGAGTTTGAGTGGATAAGACAACATGAACCTCAAAACATTATTATAGAAATTATTTTTCAACAAAAGAAAGGATAGTAAGGCCCAACAAGAAGAAATTTCACAAAAAAGTAATAAAATAGATCATTTCATGTCACCTAACCCAGAAGCCACATTCCTTGGATATCGGCCGCTATTCATTCGATGTCTCCCTCTAAACCAGTATTGAGGTAGCACAAGATCATCATCTAATGATGATTTAGAGTCCTCTAGAATGATGCTTCCCTTGTATTACCCTGAAATATATTGAAAATATATCCTTGGATTAGAGATACATCCATCCCAAATATTTTTTTTATATCAAATTCTACAGAAGAAGGTGGTCCCTATTGAAAACAAATGTCTAATTGCATTTTTAAAATGTAACATCAACTAAAATTCAATCCAGTACATCATATCTTCCATAATACCTTTTTTTCATTTCACTCTCATAATCCTCCAAAGGAGTTTTGAAATTATTTTCCCTTGAATCTACACACTCTTTCAACTAGTATGGTTGATATTATAGGACATTTGGTTTCAGGAGGCGATCGTGTTTCTTTATCAATGAATTTTTAGAGGATGATAAGGGCTTAACCAAAATGTTGACTGAATATGATCATCGAGGGGTCATCATCTAACCATATAGTAAAATCATTCCTTAATAATGTGGTATATGTCTATTTTATTATTTAGTTTTATTATGAATATCATTATAATCGCTATTATAATGATGTTGGGTATGGGTTTTTATCTGAGAATGTCTTATTTTAAAAAATGTGTTTTATCTTTGATCTCAGTTTGATGATGAGCATTTGAATTAACATGTTATTCATTATTGGTAATCCTTTTACGATTTTATTTTCTTGTTAATTTATTTTTTTAGTAATATTAATATACATTTAAATAATGGAACCTGTTAATTCCCCATCCCATTCTAATTTAGATCGCATAAAGTAAATAATAGAATTTTTCTCTACATTATTTATTATTTTGAGGAATTCATGTGTCGAACAACAATTATTTTTTGATCTTTTTTTCTATCATAAACATCATCTGGTCAAGTTTCTATTTAATATGTAAAAAATAGTTCTATTTTATTTTCAGTACACATTTGATTAACACATGATATATTTTGTTTCTTAACATATTGTATTATAATAATTATGTTTAATTAAAATTTGTTACATAAATTCTATGGTTATTCAATCTGGTATCTTTTATTTTTTGTTTGATTAATAAAATATACCATTATATTTTATAGATTCCATCATATTCTCTCTTTTTGGTTATTGACATGAATTATGAATTCTATTTTTCTAAACATTTATTGAAATATTTTGTTATATTCATTATGTTTACTATTATAAATCTTGAATTTGTACACATTTTTGATCATTTTCATTCTCTTCAATGAAGAGTGTCATAAAAATTATTTGTTTTCTATTCGTATTATTTTTTAAAAATGGTTTCATAAAAAATTATTTTTGAATAAGTTTAAACAACATTATAGTCAAACATTACTTGATCATTGAATGTAGGTTTCTGATTGTGACAAACAATACCACCCATAATAGTAGATATATAAAATTTAAAGATATTGAAATTAGATATTTCATTATCCTATTATCATACAGTATATGATATTTTAAATTGTTAGTTAACAAAATATGGAAACCGTTTAGTTTTTATTTTTATTCAGTTGTAATTTAATATATTTTTCATAATAAAAATTATAGAAAATCATTATAGAAACGTGAAAATGGATATACATATTCCTAAAGACCATTCACTAATTATGAAAGAGACACAATCCAATCATATCTCAGATAACAAAAAATCCCCCATAGTGCATGTTATATTAGATCAATACAAAAAAATGGATCTATAAGAAGTATTCATGGATGCATCATCCAAAATAATTAGTAACCATATATTAGAACATTTATATCTCCAAAGAAATAATTACACATGTTGAATTAGTGTTCCATTATCTTTCATCCTAGAAATGGAGAACAACAACATTTGTATTTCACTATATCTTAACTCCATAGAATAAATAGAAACAGTTGAATCACATGCAAAAAAAAATAAAAGGATATCCATAGAGTCTCTATTCAAAAAAAACCTTAAACAACTAAGAAAAAAATACATTTAAATTATCTTTAAAAAAACCCGTATAAGAAACCCTAAAAATATAGAATTATTATCTATACACATATCGAAAATCCAAAAAACAAAAAAAAATCATGAACAAAAGACCCCCATAATGTAATAAAAAAGTAATATGGAAGATTTAAACACTAAAATATATTCCATTATTCTGTGTTGCACATCTGAAAGGATAAAACATGGAATATATTGGCATACCAGGTAAATAGTTAATTTTTACACATAAATCAACAAACTATTACCATCTCTAACCATGGTTATATGAGGCGAAACTACTATAAATAAAACTTTTAAAACCACTATAATTCTCCTTTATCAGTGCTAAAAAAGTGTTGAGGTTATGAGTTCTAGTAATATCAAATCACATTTGTTATCTTTAAAAAATTACTGGTAAAATAATCTTTTATCAGCATTAAAAATCATTGATAAAGGGTTACTTTGTCAATGTACCCTATAGTTCTTGTATAAGATACCTTTATCCAATCTACCTTTAGCACTAAAAAAGGCATGTTTTATCTATGTTTATATTAGTGTGTATTACGGTGGCCTTTATCTTGTCTACAGATAGCACTGATAAAGGAATTTAGCAATTTTGGTACAAATATTGAAGATATATAAATATTACAATGGAGAAGCCAATAAAAATAAATTTTAATTAAAACAAATTGAAACTTTTATTTAATTGATAACGTATTTACATTACAATTATATTTCAAAAAAAAATATTACATTAAATAATTTTAGTACAATAAAATAATATTTATGTAAAATTCACATACAAAATATTTATTAAAACCGATACAAAACAAATTTTTGTGCAGGCCTTCTTCAGTGATCAACCCATCCTCGTACAAATATAATGTTTGCATGTAATAAAAGAAATGATTATTTTAGTAGTAGTGTATAAAAATAATAATTTAAATTCTATATAATACATAAAAAGTTCAATTGTAAGGATATGTGGTTACTTAAAACATTTTACAAATGAATAATCAATCATTTTTTGTAATTTACCATGAAAATTAAAGTATGTTTAAAGTTATGAGTATGTGACACACATTTTTCACTAAAATTCCACTTGTAAATGAAAACATGCACTTTTAATCATATCGGCCACATTGTGTGTTTTATTTTTTTGTGGTTAATTTATATTTGAAAAAAATGAATTATTTATATTTTCTCTAATGAATTGATACAATAAAAGGGTGTTTTAAAAGATTTGAGTTTGAAATATTTGTATTTCAATAAAATGTCAAATTTAAATGAAAACATGCACTCTTAATCATACATGACACACCATCTGTCAGATTGACATTGGGTAAAATCATATTTGTCACAAATAATGTATCAATGTTTTTTCATATTATCAATTAAATTTTATTTTATTTCATGGATTGATGTATATGACATTCATTTTCAACTAAATTGTCACTTTAAATTGAAAATGTGCACTTTAAGTCATACCAGCCTCACCATGTACTGGATTTACGTGATGTTACTTCTTACAAGTCACACATGAATAATTGGTAATTTTATTAAAGTATCATGAATATATGAGTGTATTTACTTGGTTTTGAGAATATGATATGCCTTTTAGATAAATTGTAGCTTTTTTATGAAAACACATACGTTTACTCATTCTGGGAACATCATGTGTAAAATTGAAATGTGGATTATTCTTACACATCTAAAAAAAATTAAAAACATTTTTACAAAAATATAAGGAAAATATTAATGAAATATCTTTATTTTAGTATGTGAATTTTTTTTTGAAATAAAATTCCACTTTTAAATTAAAAAAACGCTTTTAGTTATATAAACCACATTGTGTGTCATATTTACATGAGATTAATTCTTACGTGTCACAAATGAATTATAGATAGTTGTTATAAATAATTAAGCCAATATAAGATAATTTTCTTGATATTGATAACGTAACATTAATTTGAAATAAAATGTCACTTCTGATAAAAAAACACACTTTTGACCATAAAGGCACCCACCTTGTACCAGATTGACATGTGGATAATTACAGCATTTCAAGAATTAATAACCAATGTTTTACCTAAATAAACATGACAATACAAGAATATTTTCACATTTTTTGAGTATGTGAAGTATGTTTTTTACTAAAATGTGACTTTTAAATGAATGTAATAATTTTCTATCATACTTGCCACATCATATGTCATATAGATGTCTGGTTAATTACTAAATATGAAAAATGAATTATTAGTCTTAGTACTACAATATAAATAAAAAAATGATTTGTTCCCTTGGTTTTCAGTATATGATGTACATATCAAACCAAAATGTCACTCGTAAATGAAATCTCATATGTTCAGTCATATGGGTCACATCGCATGCCAGATTCATGTAAGTTTTCTAGTTAAATGTATCAAATGAATAATAAATCATTATTTAAACAAAAATTTAGCTGATGTTTTTTTGTGTTGATTATAACGCCCTGACCCCAGTTACCCAGAGTCGGTGCATTATTTTAATATAATGGCATGATTACAAGGAATCAAGTCCCAAAGGACCGATTTGTTTAGTAGTCTTGGAAAAATAGATTACTTTTTCACTCTGGAACTGGGGATGACCTCGTTGATTTATGGTTCAAACATTCCAAGCGGTTTCTAACGGGTTTGTTCATAGAACCAGAAACATCCAATGATTCCATATCCATTTGGACCTACTTTCCAAAGGTAGGTGCTCATTAATTGTGAACTGATGAGATTTATGAATTTTCATTTGTCGAGAGGATGGGAGGTCAGACTCATCACACTTTTTTGAGGGAAATTGTTTTCTACTCCAGGACTCTCTTTATAGATTTAATTTATACTCGTGAATCCTTATTACATTACCAAGTATGAAATGAGTTTTTCTTTAGATTTGACAATCAATGATTAAATATGTAATAAATTTAGAGAATCTTTTATATGTATTCAAGGTTCTTCATCGATAGAGAATCATGTGTATTTGTTAGAGATTCTAAGTCAATGGTATCCATAAATATATATAAGTCTCTCGATCATTATGATGACCATACTGGTTTTAAATCCACTCAGTGGGCCACGTGAAGATTATTGTCATTCAAAAAGACATGGATTATTTCAGAGTTGGGATCGTACCTGAAGATGGGTTACCTACATATCCTTTGTTTAGAAAATGAATCAGAACCTACGTAGTTCGATTAAGGGAGTACGATGTTTATTTACGATTGATGGCTCAAAGAAAGATGTCATAATTACTTTTACACTCTAAGATCACGTGAGTCATGCTCAGTGTGTGAAAAAAGAGGTATTGGTAAAACCAAACAATTTTTCTATGAATGATGCAATCATAAAAAATGATGTGGGGTTTATGTATGTTTGATTGCCCAAATAGATAAAGATTATGATTTACTTCAGGGAAGAAATCTAAGAACAGGGTCCATAATGGTATATGTGATTTATGGAGATTTGGATACTTTAATCTTGGGGATTACTCATAAGAAAGATGCCCAAGTTAGGAGGGGAATTATGATTTGGTTTTACTCCTGAGAAGGAAGCCCTAATCAAAAGTAAATTAGGACTGGTTAAGAGAATTTAAGATTGGGGCTTACTCTTGAGAAGGAGGCCCATGTTAAGGGACTTAAAGAAAATTAAGGAACTTGGGGATTACTCTTAAGGAGGACGCCCATATTTTGAGATTGGGCTTACTCCTGAAAAGGAAACCCAAGATAAGAAAATTATCATTGGGGCTTGCTTCAGAAAAGGAAGCCCATACTTGGAAACTTGGAGACTGGGGCTTACTTCTAAAGAGAATGCCCAAATTAATGAGGACTTGGGGCTTATTCCTGAAAAGAAGACCCGTGTTAATGAAAAGATGGACTGGGGATTACTCTTGAAAAGGAGTCCCCGGTTAAGGATTCTCTCATCTTAAAGGATGAGGTTGAATGAATGAACTCTCTATCTTTATTGATGTAAATATGTGTAAATCACTATTTTTTTAGAGATGTTCCACTGAATTCCTTTCAGATAAGGAAGCCAACAAGAAAATTATGACATAAATGGATTGGAAGAGAGTTATGAAGGCTTAATCATGAAGAGGAGAGATGGATAGGTGTAAGAGTGGTGAAATGGGCTAGAAGGGCCCCAAAAAAGAGAGGGGCATGCAAGTCCTGGTGGGTGCGCAGGTATTGCGTGGGCGCGCAAGTTTGGGTCACAGAGTTATACCTGCGCGGCACATGGGTACTTGCGCGAATTTTAGCCCTTGGGGTAATACTTGGGAGAGACATGGCTCAAGACCTTAGTACTATCCCTAAGGGCCTACAGAAGTGTGTTGTGCAAGTTCTTATGAAGGAGCAAGGCGATGCGCAAATGTGGCCATTTCCCTTAAGGGCTGGCCACTCAATCGCACAAGTATTGATGAATTTCTACACTTAGTCCTTCCTCCCCCTCTCTAGATCTTCTTTTCTAGAAATGAAATTACCTTATAAGTATTCAGAATCTTTGAGAAGAGACTAGGGCGTCGGGTGCTCAAAATTGAGGTTCTGGAATCTTTCATCCCCGAAATGGGGGGGGGCACAGGGGTATTTATAGGCTGGAGAGACCCTGGGTGAATTTTTAAAAGGGGTGTGCAAGTCACCTGCGCAACCATTAGGTGGCGTGCAAGTGTACGTGCACTACCAAGAGGGAACTTGCACAACCCAAGTACATTTGAAGCCTTGTTCAAGCCTTTTTATAATTTTTAATGTTTTTGTCAAAGGATGAATCACTTTATGCTATGGAATTTCCCTTTTCATTTTTTTAGACTCTGTGATGAAAAGGAGCATCTACAAAAGTCCCCCATCAGAGTTGGATCCAAAAAGAAAATGAGTATGTAACTCTGAGGAAAGAAGAAAAACCAAGGAGACTTCAGCGCGCAGGTACTGAGCACGCAGAGGACGGTGCACAAATGCTAATCGCGATGGCTGAAGAGCATGCAGGGTTGTGGATGGGCCTATATATATGTGGCCATTTGTCATGCATAGCACCGAATTTAGGATTTTCAAGCTCTCTCCATGCAAGTTACCTTCGCCATGCAAGCTACTCTCATTTCCACTATTTCTTCGTTGTCGTGTTCCTGACAAGGTATCTGGACTTGTGCGGTGATAATAGAGTGCCAAAAACATGCACGACACATCCTACACTTGCGCGACATATCCATACTTACGTACCAAGATTAGACTTGCGTGCCTTAATGCCTTAACCATTTTTTCGAATTCCTCCACAATGTTTATGAAAAATCGTCCTATTTAGGAGTTAATTTTTTTAATTTTTGTGCAGATTCAATGGCTCCAAAGAGAATCAGAATGACTGATGAACTGGCAAGAAAGCTACTTGATGATATGATGAACATCATTGGCCATGATTATTATACCGTCTACGACATCACTCTCCTAGATTTAGCCAAGTATCTGAAAAAATATCATCGTGACTTCCCACATAGCATTTATCTACCTTCCTATGGCTATGGTCATCTGCAAGATGTTACTATTCTAGAGGCAAAGAACTATCTCCCAATTTATTGGTTTTAGAACTACACCAATTTTGCTTCAAAAAATATCTCATGTGGAGGAGTATTTTAAATTTCGGAACAGTGGAGAAGGCTCATATGATGCATCATATCCCTTGTACGCCAGATCTGAAACCTCATAAGCCCAACCTGCAACCACATTGTTATCCTTCAATTTTCCAAAACTCTCAGATGGATCAATCCAAAGGCTGGAAGAAGAGATGGGACATTCATCCTGGAGGAGGTGTGCAACCAACATGGATGTGGGCATACTGGGTGCGACAAACCTATGCAGATTGTGACAAATATTTGAAAGGAGTTGTGATATATGAAGCTGTCTCAATTGGGAAAACATATGTTTACAGACATGATAACTTTGTGTCAAAGATACTCAGCCATTGGAGCCTAGAAACCAATTCTTTCCACTTGAATCATGGAGAATTATGAATCAGTATGTGGGATGTCCAAAAAATCTTAGGGGCTCCAATTTTGGGTGATATGTATGATGAATTCATCCCTCCCAAGGTGAATTGGAATGATTCAGAGAAGACTCCAGATTTAGCTCGGGATTTATTTAAAATCTTCCATAATCTCAAGAGTTCAGAGACCTCCTTAACTCATTCTAGGAATGATATTCATCAAAAGGAGTGGATGGATATGTTTCTTATTGAGAAGTAGGAGAATGAGCCGAAGGAGAAGGTGAAGGGATCCAATAAAAAGTGGCCTAAGTAGAAGAAGGCCCACACGTCCTACCACCGGTCCCAAAATAGAGAAGAGGGGTGCTCTAGGCACATTCTGGCCAACTCTAGAGGTAGGGGAATTTGAGAAGTGGGGATATGATGTGAATCAGAGGATCCCAAAGAAGACTCATGTGGTGGGATTTTTGGCCTTGTGGCTTAGTGTTTATCTTCTGCCGGTCAAGGACTCGAAGGGAGGAGTCAGGCCAGGGACCTTCATTATTGCGGTCAAGTTTGCTGAGGGGAAAATTGTTGGGTAGGCTACTCCTACATTAACAAAGATTCACTGGAGCTTACTCCATGTCTTCATGGGTAAGTCTCCTTTGAGAATAGTGGGACCATTCCTTGTTTTTTGGTGATGGATCGCCACTCATGTCAGGACGTACAATGTACAGAATGGTGTACAGATTTCTGGAAGTTCATTCAAGTCGTCTGTGCAGTAATTCTCTAGAATTGCTCCATTACTACCCAATGCTTATGACATGAAGGTGAGGCTGAGCATGTATCGGGAATTAAACTTCTTTCTTTATGGAAATCCACCAAATAGGCGGTTTTTTTATGACGGAACAACCAGCCTGGATTTTGAGGGCATACATGATGGCCTGTGGAGATGGTGTGCTGTTCGCCAGGATTGATGGAGAGATTATATGTGCGGCCTATGATCTATATAGATTTTCATGTCAATTCAAGTGTTTGCAGTAGACTATTGTATATCCCCCTGTACAAGTCAGGTTAGAACAACATATGATGGTTTCCTGGCAACTTTGGTTGCTGACATCTAGGGGGAGGACTGGGGAAGTGTTTGAGCTACCAGTTGAAAAAGAAGAAAATAAATTGACTACATGGTATGCCAAGAAATGGATTCCATCATCCCCTAAAGGGGTGCTGAATCACCTAGTTTATCAGGTGGGGAAAATTAAGAGGACTATACAGAAAGAAACTCTTCCTCATGATGGTGATGCTACCCCACCGGAAGCTGATTCCCCGGATTACTCATCTAGGACTGATTCACCAAATTCCCTAGGATGGGGATGATGAGGCACAAAAAGTGGAAAAGAGGCCTTGTGCCCAATATAATCCTCCAATTAGAATCAAAATACCCACTCCATGAACTCCTGGTGAGTTACTTCATTGGGGTACTTTAATCAACATTACCTTATAAAAGAATAAGTCTTATTTTCTTATTCTCTATCAATAGGTTCAGGAGCTGGGAAGAAATTGAAGTCCAAGATTGTAGGACCTTCCTCGTAGCCTTCTGGTACACGTACTAAATATCTATGACCAGAGGCTCTCCAGACGTGGCAGAATTTATACTGTGGTATTGAAACTTCTTGGCTGTATATATCAGAGGGGTTGTACCACCTTAGAATAGGGAATATTATGGATTCTACCAATATCAATTTCGAAGATAGCCCCGATGAAGTGTGAGCTTATATTAGAGAGCTGGAAATGCTCATATATGCCACTGATGATTCCATTCCTGTCACAAAGCGGGTGACAGAAATGATTGATCGTGGTGCCACTAAGGGGACTGATGAAGAGTGGCAAGATTATGTGGCCCCAGAAGATGTAAGTTTTCTTTCCTTATTTTTTTCCAACTTGATTTCAATCGATGATTTTTTATTCAAGGAAGTTATTTTCTTCATCTTGCAGCTTGGAAAGAAAGATACTAATGAGGTTCCTTTGCCACCATATATCCCTGGTGGTACTGTCATTAGGGCAACTGCTGAATCTGCTCGCGATTCGGGCGAGATATCTCCAGGCCAGTGGGGCAAGAATGAGGAGTTGGACATGGCCTTTCATTATCAAATTCAAGTGCCTATAAGGGAGACTGTCGACACTCCCAAAAATACAAAGAGACAAATGCATCGAAGGAAGAAGTCCATAGCTAAACGCTTCATCAGTAGTGGTAAGTCCTTCGGATAATAATGAGTTTTAACCCATGGAAAGGTTGCTCATTTTCCTTGGGATTGCAGGGGATTCTTCAATTTCTCCTCTGAGGGAGTGGACTGATCCTCCTTTGAGGACCACTGAGGTAGTTGTGGAAAAATTGTAAATTAAGGCTGACTTGGCTGCTCTTTGAGAAGAGCCAGCATATGTTCCATGTATCCCTCTTGTTACTGTTGCAATAAGGGAAGAACCTACTTCTGGTAAGTTTACAATGCTTCATAAAATGTTGAATGGAACTCTGTCTGACTTCCATTCTGTGATACTTTAGGGTCAACCCCTGCATTAGAGCTTTTGGTGACTATTGAAACTGATTTCGTGATCTTATCTGAAGATGTTCTCCAGGGTTAGGGACCATAGAATGAAGGTCACCAAAAATACACATCAATTTCTCCCACTGGTGAGATTAACCAGAATTCTAAGATGACATTAGATGAAATTACGGAACTTGTCACATCTTTTGAATATTTTATAAATCATGTTAAGTTACCATGTAATTTATAAGATTATGGATGTGAGTGTTATCCTTCGTCCTATTAAGAATAACTTTTTATTACATGTCTAATCATGATCGATTCAAATGTGCAGTTCTGTCTGAGCAAGCTGGTAAACTAACCATGACTGAAGGGGGTACAAAAAACCCTACCATTGCAGAGACTTTAGCACAAGTATAGCTGAACCCAGTGGATCTTCTCAAAATCATCCTGAAAATCCAATAGAATCTAGGAAAGATGGGGAGGATCCTTCTCAGGTTTCTGATATACCGTTGGGTATGGAAAAACAATATTTTTGATTGTACATAATTTTCAAGACAACCAATTATCTTTTGTCATCCTTTGAAACCAACCTAAGCTTTAAATTGATTATACATGGCCATCAATTGCAGTGGCTAGATCTGAAGGTGAGGCCTCAACCTTCGCCCCAATGGGAATCGAAAGCAATGAAACACGGGTCCGGGGGGAAGGAGTAGAACAGTGCACTTCCCTATGTACACTAATCCCAGATTATACTCCCCCCCTGTGATAGTGACGCTGAGTTGGACCCGAATGTATAAAAGGCGTTCCAATTTTCACGACGCAAGGCATGGAAGAATATATAGAAAATCAAAGTTGAAGTGCCTCTGTAGGAGCTGTCATTTATGATTCCCCGACTGTCATCCCTATTCGTTATATTGGTACTTGGCAGTTTTGGATATGAAAAGATCCATGTCGTGGTGAAATAGGTCATTTTAAAAAGGGAGAAAGAGAAAAATTGTCGTGAAGATCTGACCAGTGTGAAGCTGTCAGCCAACATCAGTGAATTTGAGGTTGTGGTATCCCGAGATGAGGCTAATTATGCTTCCAAGATGAAAGAGATGAATCATAAGATCGATGATAAAGGCGTCCAGTAGATGCATCTCTAGAAACAGTTATATGTTGTTACTGGGGAACATGACAAGATCAATAATTCAATGAAGGGGGCTCAAATGAATTGTATAAAAGCCATTTTAGATGTCAAGAAAGCACTCCATCAGGGTGAAAAGAGTGAATTTGGGCGAGTGCATGAGCTTCAAGTAGCTGCTGATGAAGCTTGGGATGTTGTTCATCAAGTGAAGACTTATGTTGACAGCCTCTTGTAATTTCCTAGAAAAGAGAAGAGACTCCAATCTGTAGATGTCCTTCTAATCTCTTGTACACCAAATGAAAAACATTTCCATCTACAATCATTTGTGCATGTATTTCCCTTGTTACATGCTTTAAATTTTTACCTAAGCTAATGGGCCTAGTAAGCATAGTTTGATTTTTAATATGATTATTATAAATAATCCTTCAAACATTGAATCTTTTAATTTCTCAATGTTACCTAAATCATACAAAATGTATGTTTAGTGAGCTGGAACTTTCCTTTTATTCATAGTTCCCTTTTATTTTGTGGGTAGTTTAAAGTCATTCACATTGGACATACAAAGGCTAATGTTTTAGTTCGAAAATAGATTTGACCAAATGAATTATAATTGACTCAATTTATTAATAATTCATTTGGAAACATATTACCATGCCCAAGTATGAGGGAAAATATTTAAACTATGACTTAAGAAATTTTGAATCTGAGGAATGATATGAAAAAGGTCTAAAAGGCATTGGAAGAAGTAGATCCCAAGAATGAAGTTACCACTATTTAACAAACCCGTTAAGGGGTGCAGGGCCACCTAAGGGCATTGGCTTCATAGTCAAATAATATCATCTTTTGGAAAACAGGTTCGTTATGTAGACTACTTATGAAAAGCCACCTAAGGGAACGTGCAGCATAGTCAGGCAAAAGAACTCCCAGAAATTTACTTTCCTAGTGCTAAAAAGCCAGTGAGTGTTTATGGAGATTCAAATTTTCCAATGTATAGGGTTTGTTGTATGAAAGGAGGTACTTGAATATGGATAAGATATTTCCAAACAAGATTATAGAAGATTATGATGAATATCACTCCTAAGAAGATCTGACCCAAACATAGAGAAGGAAAATATAAACCGTAGACTTGAATACTTTCAGATCATGAAAAAAGGATATGGGACAAATATGTTAAGGATGACTTATTTTTTCGGATCCCTAAAAATTTTCATTAAGACCAATAAGGAAAAAATAGGTTTTCATTCCAAGAATTAGTTACCACTATTTAACAAACCCGTGAGGGGGTTGGATTATGCAGGGCCACCTAAGGGCATTGGATGCATAGTCAAATAATAGCATCTTTTGGCTGAAAGGTCTGTTGTGTAGACTGTTTATGCAAGGTCACCTAAGGGAACGTGTTGCATAGTCAGGAAATAGAACTATCAGGTATCAAGCCTTTTGTAATTAGAAGTTAAGAAAAAGGTTATGAAGATCTGAAAATATTTAAGGTTAGGATTATGACACATCAAAAATGGTAATTGTTCAATATATATAGAGATACACTGATCAATTCTAACCATAATCATCTTGTGACTGGGTCCTGAATTGAAATGTTGGAATTAACTATGTATCCTGTAAGGTTGGGAATCAAGCCATACGTAGTTCTTGAACTACAGTTTAACGTCGTGCGGGACAAAAAGGATTGGAGATCTTAGTTTAGAGTCATAGAGCTCGAACCATTATAATAAATACACAGTGTGTGTTTTCATGGGGACTTTTCAGCCAAGGGGCTGAAAGTGGAATTTGGGGTTAGGCCCAAAAGAGTTGGGCCTAGATTCGAGGGACACTTTAATGTTCCTACATATCCCATAAGGATGAGAATCAAGCCCACTTAGTTCTAGAAATACCCTCTTTACAAATTTGGTTCATACATGTGAAGGGTGAAAGGGGACTTTAGTGTAATAATGGTTTAACCCATGATAAAAGGATCATGTATTGCCATGTATATACATAGTCTTTGGAATATAACATGATTTAAAATCAATGTAAATAATGATTCCATATCAGGTGATGGTATCAAAGAATATTGTAGTTTATTGTCGTACCAGACAAACACTAGTGTAGAAAACATTTTTTACGTCACCATTTTTTACGTCGGTTATATATAACCGACGTAAAAATGTGGTGAGTTGATTTTTAACATCGGTTATTTTAATAACCAACGTTACTATTCGCGCCTGTTCGGTTTTTACGTCGGTTATCTTATAACCGACTTAAAAAACCAATGCGCGGGGGGTTTTTTACGTCGGTTTCCAAATAACCGATGTAAAAAACCCCCCGCGCATTGGTTTTTTACGTCGGGTATCTTATAACCGACCTAAAAAATGAGATATATACGCGTTTTTTACATCGGTTATAAAATAACTGACGTAAAAAACCAAAGCACGGGGGGTTTTTTACGTCGGTTATAAAATAACCGACGTAAAAAACCAAAGCGCGGGATATTTTTTAGGTCGGTTTTAAAATAACCGATGCTATAAATTTAAAAAATAGTTTATAAAGTCGGTTATATAATAACCGACGTTATAAAATGTTTAAAGAAATTAAAGCCCCGTGGACTGTCATTTACGATTTTTCGACTAACAGTCCGCCGGCCCGTCTCTCTTGCACGGTAAACCCTAATCGGCTCGTCGATCGACCTGCGTTAAACTCATTTTGTCTTCATTGTTTATATTCTTCACTCCTCTCAAATCTATCATCTCATCTCGCAACATTCAAGTAATCCTTCCACGAATTTATTTCATTCATTTTTTTTCACGGATATTCTATAATTATGTTTTGCGATTTTTGTACATTTAATGTAAACAAGATGTAGTGGTTTCCAAGTATGCACCTAATTACTATTTTGATAAGATGGTGATGAGATAATCTACGATACATATGATTAATTGATGGAAGTGATACAATTTCACATGGTGTAGGATGATTTATGGGCGGGGTGAGACCATGACATTAGCATTGTGGTGTGAGAGGAAAACTAGTGGAGAAGTGGTATCCGAGAACCTTAATTTTAATATATATATATATATATAATTTTTTATACTAAAAGTTTTATTTATATGTATTATTTTGTGAGTGATATATAGTGAGTATATGAAACTATTTTTCCTTGTTTAGGTGATGATTTAGATTCGTTTTTTCATAGGGCTTTAGTGTGCTTCCTCAACATTTTCATGAGATGTTTTAGGGAGGATCTTACTATGTATACATGTTATGCGCACCATACGTAAATATAAACAATTTATTTGGTTTTTAAAATCAATTTGTAGTTTTTTATAGATGTTAGTAGCATGGAAGTGTTGTGGAGTAGCGCATTGGGGTGTGAGTGGAAAACTAGTGGAGAAGTTGTATCCGAGAACCTTAATTTTAATATATATATATATATATATATAATTTGTTATACTAAAAGGTTTATTTATATGAATTATTTTGTGAGTGATCCATAGTGAGTATATGAAACTATTTTTCCTTATTTAGGTGATGATTTAGATTCCTTTTTTCATAGGGATTTAGTGTGCTTCCTCAACATTTTCATGAGATGTTTTAGGGAGGATCTTACTATGTATACATGTTAAGCCCACCATACATAAATATAAACAATTTTTTTTGTTTTTAAAAGGAATTTTTAGTTTTTTATAGATGTTAGTATCATGGAAGTGTTGTGGAGTGGCTTTCATGAGTATATAGAGTTTATTGTTTCTTCCTATTTTTACTTTTAGTACTAACAATCTTCTTTTTGGTTTATGTACAACAATACATGTATGAATTCATGCATAATTATCTAAATTTATTCATTTTGAACTGAGGAGGGTTACTTTTGGTGGGAGCAGATCCTAAATGATATGGTTTGAATTCATTCTATCACAACCATAGATAAAATATAGTTGTATTTTATTTATCATATACATCAACTAATACTCTTCTTTTTCATCACAAACCCTTTGAGAATAAAAAACCAAACTAAGGGCATTGGTATCCACATTGCCTTTTGTTATAGAATATGGGACATCAAAATCAAAGGATTGAACATATTCCTCCCAAAAACACTTCCATTGAATTTTATAATTGTGTGAAAATATTTACCAAATGGATTTAGGGTCTACAGAAACCGTTAATAACTTGTTAAATAGGTAGTTTATCTAATATATTAAAACATCAAAACTACAATCAATATTAAACTATGAAAGAGTCATGGTTTTCTTTGATTCAATGAAATTTAAAACTGTTATATCTTACTATATTTTGTTTTAAAAATAATATTCAACCATATTTTTTTTAAATACCTATAGATTTGTTTTATATTTTAAATTGTTTTACATTCAAATTATGATTTTTTTCATATAAACATATATTTGTCTTATCTTAAATATATATATATATATATTGATATTTGTTATAGGTAATAATGAGTCGAAGTTGGATTACAGAACATCGAATGAGCAATGAATTTGAGGAAGGTGTTGATGCCTTTTTTGAATTTTCAAAACGAAATGTTCCAAGTAGTGACATTTTTTTCTGTCCATGCCTGAAATGTTTGAATATGAAGAAGATGAAAAGTAGAGAGATAAAATATCATCTGATTTGTCATGGTTTTAATCCGAGTTACTGCCCGTGGATTTGGCATGCTGAAACTGGACGGAATGTCACTGATGATGATGATTCGCAAATGGTAACTCCGATGGAATTGAAGAAATGATTCGCGATATTGTAGTAGAACAAATTGAGATAGAACCGATAATTGCGCGTCTATATGGTGATGCTAAAAAACCATTATATCCTAGTTGTACAGATTTTACAGTTTTGTCGGCGGTGTTAAGATTGATTAACCTGAAGGCGAACCATGGATGGAGTGACAAAAGTTTTACAAAGCTGCTACAATTGATGAAATACATTCTTCCAAATGATAACGATCTTCCAGAATCACATTACAAAGACAAGAAAATATTATGCCCAATGGGATTTGGAGACAAGAAAATACATGCATGTCTGAATGTCTGCATTATATATATGAAGTAATATGAATTTCTGTCAGAGTGTCCTAAATGTGGGACATCACGGTATAAGGTGAAAGGAAAATCACAGGCTGATGTAGAGATTACAAAGCTCCCTTCAAAGGTATTTTGGTATCTTACTATAATTAATCGTTTCAGACGTTTATTTGCTAATTCACATGATGAATAAAGTTTAAGATGGCATGCTGAAGAGTAGGTATGTGATGAAAAAATACGTCATCCAGCTGATTGTCCACAATGGAAGAAAATTGATGCGCAGTATTCTACATTTGGAAATGAAATTAGAAATCTCAGACTAGGGTTGTGCATAGATGGAATGAATCCATACCGAACACTCAGTAGCACACATAGTTCATGGCCTGTTTTATTGGTAATTTACAACCTCTCTCATGAAGTTTGTATTAAGTGAAAATATGTCATGTTGAGTACAATGATCTCTGGTCCAAAGCAACCCGGTAATGATATTGATGTTTACTTGTCACCATTGATTGATGATTTGAAACTGTTATGGGCTGATGGTATTAGGGTGTATGATTCTTATAAAATGGAATATTTTCAACTGCATGCAGTGCTTCTGTTCACTATAAATGAAATCCCAGCGTATGGAAATTTGTCTGGATACAGTGTTAAATGGAATAAAGCATGTCCAATTTGCGAACAACAGACGTCATATTGTCAATTGCATCATGGGAGGAAAATAGTGTACATGGCTCATCGAAAGTTTTTTCCTATGGAACACCCTTATAGAAGACTAAAAAAGTAATTCAATGGATCACAATAATTTGATACTGCTCCAAAACCTTTATCCCCTGATCTGTATTTTGAGAGGGTGAAAAACCTTGACGTGACATTGGGAAAGACACAGAAATCTGGTAATGATAGACATATTTGGAAGAAAATGTCATTTTTTTGAGCTATCATATTGGAGGTATCATGAAGTTAAACATAATATTGATGTCATGCATGTGGAGAAGAATATCTGTGATTCTTTTATTGGAACATTGTTAGATATTAAAGGAACGACTAAAGATGGGTTGAATGCAAGATTATACTTACTATCAATGGGAATACGTTTGGAGTTAGCTCCCACTCCTAAAGGTAGACATACATTTCTTCCCCCGGCTTGTCATACATTATTGAAGAGGGAGAAAATTATCTTTTGTCAGTGTCTTCATGATACCAAAGTGCCTCAAGGTTATTCTTATAATGTAAAAAAAAATTCTCATTGAAGGACTTGATGTTGATAGGTATGAAATCACATGATTGTCATGTCATGATGCAACAAATTCTACCAGTTGCATTGCGTGGAATATAGCCCATTCTTGTCAGAAAGACTATAATGAAGTTGTGTTTTTTTTTCAATTCAATTTGTAATAAGGCGATTGATGAGAATGCTTTGAACATTTTGGAAAAGGATTCAATTTTTATACTTTTTCAATTGGAAAAGTATTTTCCTCCAACTTTTTTTTGATATAATGGTGCATTTAATGATTTATCTGGTTCGAAAAATAAAGCTTTGTGGACCTGTATATCTTCGTTGGATGTATCATTTTGAAAGGTATATGAAAATATTAAAGGGGTATGTTAAAAATATATATCGACCTGAAGCATCCATTATTGAAAAGTATATTTCTGAGGAGGTAGCAGAGTTTTGTACGAGCTACTTGGCTACGGCACAACACATAGGTTTGCCTCCATCTCACCATGAACGAGTTAATAATGAGGGAAAGGGGATTCGCGGCTTGAAAGTCAAATCATTGTCAGCTAAACAGATGATGAAGTTAGAATCATACATCTTGAATAACATAGCTGATGCTCAACCGTATATCACATTGCATACTAATGAGTTGAAACAATGTCATCCAGAGAAGAAAGAAATGTGGATTTTGAATGAGCACAACAAAACCTTTTTATCATGGATTAAAAATACTTTTCTTGGTAGATCATATGTATCAGAGACATTAAAATGGATAGTGTGTGATCCATGTTTAAATGTGATAACATGGTCCGGTTATGACATTAATGGTTGTAGATTTCATAGAAAAGCTCAGGACAACAGAAGTGAAGTTCAGAATAGTGGTGTATTGGTGTTTATAGAAGCAATGCATTTTTCGAGTGCTAAGGACTAAAACCCAATTTCTGCATCAAGTGCATATTATGGAGTGATTGAAGACATATGGGAGGTTGATTACTTTAAAATTAAAGTTCCTGTTTTTAACTGTAAATGGTTTAATGGTAAAAACAGTGTCAGACACGATGAATTTGGAATGACACTTGTTAATCTGAACAGATTGGAAGACACAGTTGATTCTTTTATAATGACAACACATGCAAAACAAATTTTCTATGTAGTAGATCAATCAGATATGCAGGGGGCTATTGTTTCACAAGGGACAAAACAATATGTTGGTGAGGATGAACTTGATGAATATGCTGATTTATGTGAGATCCCTACTTCCATGGAAATAATAACAGAACATAATGATGATCATGTTGAAGACATAGTTTGTGCCATGAAGAACGATCACGATGAAGGAATTTGGGAAAAAAAATCCATTTATACATTCCTAAAATTACAGGTATCATACATTTATTTCTTGTTTATATTTATTTTTTCCATAAATGTTAGATATTGTAAGTTTTTTATTTATTAAAACATGTTTTAAAATAAAATAAGTATATGTTTTTGTTTGTTTTAAGTTTGTTTAGTTTACTTTATCATGTTTATAACCATTACATGAATTTTAAAATTCTTATTTTTGTTCACTGACAATTACTTTACCATGTTTACAATGTTTACCAGTTTTACCATTTTTACCATTTTTACCATCTTGACCATCTTGACCATATTTTCCATCTTTACCATTGTTTAACATGCTTACCATATTACCAATTTTTACTATTATGTAACTTAGTACACTTTTCTATTTTCTGATTACAGTAGTATTAAAATATTTTAATTTGTATATTTGTGAACTGACGTTTGTTTTATTGATTTGAAGGATAATGGAAGATCATTCAGATGATCAACCACATGATTCTGGAGAGGAGCATATTGCTGGTCATACCTCTAGGGATGAACATTCACATGCTCCTATTACGACAAAGAGTTCAAAGGTTGGTAAACGTGGGTGCAAACATTTACCAAAATTATCACTTTCCCATACGCAGGATCAGAGGATAGTCGTTGAGTTTGATGATGATGATATTCCTAGAGGTCCGAATGCCAAAGATTTTAAGAGTTTTGTTGCAACTCAGGAAAAGACCAAAGTAAGCATTCTGTATGATGATTGGAGAGGTGTAGATAAAGCGATTATCTCTCAGTTGTGGGAGAATATTTTGGTAAGATCTTTTGTCATTATTTGACCATTCTTTTAATGTTTCTAGTATATATAATATGTTTAACCTCTTCTTTATCAGATGACATTTGATATTCCTGACACTGGAGGAGTCAGGAAGAAATGCTTATCGTTGGCTTCCAGGAGATGGAGGGATTTCAAATCAACCCTCTCATCTGATTTCATTTATGGTCATAGGAGTCACGACAATCCATTTCATATATATCCTTTTATAGATGAAGACACATGGAGACAGTTTTTTGAAAGTATAAAAAAAGAGTCATTTATGGTAAGGGAAATGTAAACTTTTATAAAATTTCTTATATAAATGATTTTATTAATGTTTTGTTAATGATTTCTTATTCAAAAATTACAGAAAACAAGGAAAGCTGATTAGGAGATCCAATCTAAAAATGTATACCCTCATAGTTTATCTCGGGGAGGGTATGCATTATTGGAAGAACTAATGATGGTGGAAAAATTTCAACAACTAAGAGCTGAGTCTTCAAGCTCTGGAAAGGTGGCCCCTCCATCCCCTCCATCTAGACATGAAAAATGGAATAGATCTCGGAAGGGAAAAAAAGGGCAATATCTTTCGTAAGAATCGATAATCGTAGCTAATAGGATTGTAAGATATCTATTTAATTTATTTAAGTTAACTTTTTTCTTCATATAAGTTTCAATCATTACAGAAATGTTCAATTAATTAATACAGGACTCTCTTGAGGAGCAGATTTCAGAGGGGACATTTATATCTACTGGGAGGGAAGATATTTTATTTGCAGCATTGGGAAGGCCCGAACATCCTGGTCGTGTAAAAGGATATCCAGCAGGTGTATCGGTAATAAAAGTGTTTCCACATTCATCAAATTCTAAAATTGAGGGGGTTTATAAAAAAAATAGAATCCTTGGAGGCTGAAGTTCAAAATATTAATGCGACGATGGAGGACAAGATTAGATAGTCGGTGCAGTCTATGTTTGCAGAAATGCAAAGAAAATTTCAGACTGCAGCTCCCACTCCTCCACCTCCCCCTGCAGACCCTATTATTTATCCTCCACCTCCTCCAGTAGCTCCCACTCCCCCACCTCAGCCTGCGGACCCCATTTTTTATCCTACGCCTCTGCCGGAGCTTCCTACATATTGTGAGTTTTATGTTGATGATTCTCAACATCATATAGTAGCATACGGGTTGGTATATTGTATAGGAGATACAGTTCATCATCAACAATTAGAGGTAGAGATTAATAGGGTCACTGTACAGGATATTATAGATAGATCATCTAGGGTACCAATACCTACAGATGAGGTGGCGACAGTTGGACCGAGTATCGGCCATTTTTTAGTTTGGCCATCCAGACTTCTTCGACTCATTACCATAGAGGTATGAATGCTATATATTTTATTTTACTTTTTTATTAAAGTTGTTTTATCATTTGAAAACTACTATATTTTTAAATTTCTTTTTCACATGAATACTTCAATGGTAAAGAAATATTGTATAGACAACAACAATGACAACAGGCTATGGCATCAGATACAGATTCTAGTGGTCTAGACAGATTTTCAAGATATTCACATTTGTTGTTGGGTTTTTATGAGTTTCTAATGGAATGTCATGTTTGTGGATGTGAAATAAGTGTGGGGATTACAAAAGCAGATATCATGGATCTTGTTACTGGAGATATGTTGGGCATCAACATGGTGCAAATTTTTTCCATGTAAGTCTTAACACCTTTTCCCTGCGTTATATTTATTAAAAATGTATACTTATGTATGATTTGTATTAGGTATCTTTATAAACATTATGAGAGGAATGAGCCGACAGAAGTATATGGATTGATGGACCCGCAATTGATTTCTCCTAAAGCATGTGCATTGAATGAGGAACAAAGAATGGTTTATATTGCTGAAAGATTTGAAAAGATTATAATCACACAATGTTGGATGATGCCTTTTTGTGAGTGGTATGAAACACATTTCTCTTAAAGAGTTAATTATCTTTTAATATCAAAAACCACTGACATAAATTTCCTTTTATAAGTGATCATTGGATGTTAGGGTTTTTTTCCCAAGGGAGAAATCTCTTTATTGGATATTCTCTGTTCATGGTGATGTGCAGGAAAGTTTTAAGAATATATTGGAAAAGTAAGTTTCAATTTCTCAATAGTTATATATATTATAATGAATTTTAAATTTACCCCATTCGTATTATTTTCTAATAGTGCATGGGCCTACTTTCGAAAAAACACAAAGAAAAGAAATGAAAAGATCAAATATGTAAATGTGAAGGTAAATTTCCATTTATAATTTGAACTTTTTGATTTATTACATAAAAATAATATATTGAATTTACACTCATTCAAACAGAATTTTCATGAACAACAAGGCGTCATCGAATTCGTATATTATATGTTAACATTTATGTATGAAATAATAACAACTCGGACAGTTGTGAATTTTGACCTGGTTCGATTTCCTCTTAAACTTTTCCATAATATTTCAATTTGATTTATTCATTATACACGTTAACTATATTCTCTTTCATTTGTAGCTTTTTGATGACCCTCAACCCTATACTTCTGAAGACATCAAACACGTACAAGTGGAGTTGTCAAATTATTTTACAGGTTTGATTGAATTTTAGTTGTTTGTAATGTAAAATGTAATTTTGAATATTTTCGTTTTAATTGTGTATTTGGTTGTTGTTTAGGTTGGGTTTAGTTTTATTTGAAGTTGACAGTGTAAGTTTTGAATGTTATATAATTGAATGTTTAATTTTTCTCTACTTCTTGTTTTGGTCTACTTTTGATGGTTTTTCTGGTATGGATTTGGGTCTGTGGGGGAGGGGTTCCAAGGGTGTGGGGGTGTGTTCAGTGGGGTTGGGGGTGTCCAGCGGTCTGGGAGGGTTGTCCGGTGGGGTGGGGGGACAGTCCTGGGGGGTTTCAGGGATGTCCAGGGGTGTGGGAAGGAGGTCCAGGGGTGTGGGAGTGTTGTCCAGGGGTGGGGGGGGGGGGGGGGGGGTTGTCGAGGGGTGTTTGGGGCTGTCCAGGGGTGTGGTGGGGGCTGTCAAGTGGGGTGAGGGGGTGAGGGGGTGCTGTTCAGGCGGGTGGGGGGTTTTTGAGGGGTGTTTGGGGGTTTCCGGGGGTCAGGGTCAGTCCAGTAGTGTGTTGAGGGCTCCAATGGGGTGGGGGAGGGTTGTCCAAGGGGTATACACGAGGGTGGGAGCTCTAATGGGGTGGGGGAGGGCTGTCCAGGGGGTATACATGAGGGTGAGGGCTCCAACTGGGTGGGGGAGGGCTGTCCATGGGCTATAAATGAGGGTGGGGGCTGTATAGGGGGTAAGTTTTATATGTTATCTATGTACATGCTTAATTTTGATCTACTTCGGTTTTTGTGGTATGATTTCTTGATTTGTTTTCTGGTTGATTCTTGTGGAGAGAAGATGATTGCATTCTGTTTAAAAAAAATTGGGTTTATCACGTCGGTTATTAAATAACAGATGTTATAAAATGCCTGGAAAATAGTTTATCACGTCGGTTATTTAATAACGGACGTGATAAAATTCCTGGAAAATAGTTTATCACGTTGGTTATTTAATAACCGACGTGATAAAAGGCCTACAGAATGGTTTATCACTTAGGTTATTTAATAACCGACTTGATAAAAGGCCTAGAGAATGGTTTATCATGTCGGTTATTGAATAACCGATGTGATAAAAGGCCTGGACAATGGTCTATCACGTCGGTTATTGAATAACCGACGTGATAAACCTCCTCCTGCCAGTTTATCACGGCGGTTATACAATAACCGACGTGATAAACCCCACTCCCCCAGTTTTTCACGTCGGTTTTATAAGAACCGACATGATAAACCACACTCACCCCGGTTTATCATGTCGGTTCTTATAGAACTGACGTGATAAACCCCCCTCACCCCAGTTTATCACGTCGGTTCTATATAAACTGACGTGATAAACCCCCCTCACCCCTGTTTATCACATCGTTTGTTTAATAACTGACGTGATAAACCATTTTCCAGGCCTTTTATCACGTCGGTTGTTAAATAACCGATGTGATAAACCCTTCCCATTTTCTTTATCACATCGGTTCTAAAATAACCGACATGATAAACATCGCGATTTTATGTTTTTGACGTTGGTTTTTAAATAACCGACGTCAAAAACATTATTTATAACGTCGCACATATTAACGTCGGCTAGAAACCGACGTATAAATGAAAAATAACCGACGTAAAAAATGTTTTCTGCACTACTGAAAAGTGTTGTATAGTTTAACGTTGTATACCAAGGACTAAGGTGAACCAATGTAAAGATATTGATTCGAGGGAGGTTTCGCGAATCAACATCGTATGAGATGGAGGTAAATCGATGTGAAGAGATTGGTTTTGGGCTTGAACCATGGGAGGTTTCCTACGTACCCAGCCTAGAAGGCAAGGATCAAAATCTGCATAGTTCAATTAAACAATGAATTAGTGATCAATTTGTTCTTGGGGAAAAAGACGTAAAAAATGGTGTTGGGACTTACACATGGTTAGCGGCCCCGAGAGGGTGTTATGGTTGAAGTTTTCTCTAATATCACGTGAGTCATACTCGGTGTGAGAAACAAGAGATAGTAACAACCTTAACGATGCATAGTTTAATGTCATGTTGGGCATATGAAGGGACTCTGCAGTTTAAAGTCTTGAAATTAGGACTATTGGTGCTGCATAGTTTAGTGTTATGTAGCAGGGACAAAAATACAGTTTAATTTCATGTGGGACGTATTAAGAGATTTTTGTACAGTTTAGCGTCATGTAGTTAGGATGATGTAGACAATACAGTTTAATGTCATGTTGGACAAAAAGAGGACAGTACAGTTTAATGTCATTCAGTAAGGACAAAAGAGGACACATTTTAACGTCATGTTGGATCTATTAGGGAATTTTTCACAGTTTAACGACATGTTGGACAAAAAAGGGATGATACAGTTTAGCGTCATGTTAGATGAAAGTGCGAATAGTTTAAGGTCATATGAATGGACCCTGAATGGTGCAGTTTAACGTCATGCTGGACGTAAAGGACATGAAAATAGTTTAAGGTCATATTCATGGACCGTTGTTGGTGTATTTTGTGTTTATACAAAATAATTCTTCAGAAATCTGGCATTGGTTGGAGTAGTGATGAGTTCTCCATCCATTGAGATTAAAGAATAAGCTCTATTAGAATAGACCATATGTATTGAATAAGGTCCTTCCTTCTTTGGTTCAAGCTTTGGAGGTTTCTTTCCTTGTATCATTAGAGTTCTGAGAACTAATACCAATTCTCCCTGAATGAATGAACAAAGACAAACTTTTTATTGAAAAGTCATGCTATTCTATTCCAATAGACTTCCATGTAGTGCAAGGTGCACAATCTTTTCTCAACTAATCGTTCCAATTCATTCAATTGCTTTTGAGATTTTTCATATGTAGATGATTGATCACAAATGGCTACTCTGAGTGAAGGAAATTGAATTTCAATGGGAAAGACTACTTCTATTCCATATACCAGTGAATATGGATTTGATCGCATTGCAGTGTTGGTGGTGGTCTGATAAGCCCATAAAGCATGAAAGAGTTCATCAGGCCATGACCTCTTGTCTTTATCCACCTTCTTTTGCAGTATATTTGACAGAGTCCTGTTGAAGGATTTTATCTAGACATTGGATGCCGCATAATACTGAGATGAATGATTGGATTTGATGTTATATTCTTGATACAACTTATTCACCTCAGATGAATAGAAGTTGGTGCCATTCTCCGTTAATATGGTATGAGGGACACCAAATCTGGTAATGATGTTAGACTTGATGAAGCTAAAAATGCTTTTAGAACTGACTTCTTTGAGGGATATTTCCTCTGCCCATTTGGAAAAGAAGTCAATAGTAGTAAGAATATACTTAAACTACTTGTCTGTAGCTGAAGGATAAGGTCCCACCACATCCATTCCCCGTGTGGAAAATGGCCATGAGTATTTATATGTATGAAACAACTCTGGGGGTTGATTAATGAATTTGGAATGTACTTGGAATGAAAGACACTTCTTTGTGAAATAAACACAATCTTGTATCATTGAAGGCCAAAAGTACCCAAGCCTTCAAATTTGATCAGACAGTCTGTGTCCAGACTGGTGGGCACCACAAACTCATGCATGAAAATCATTCATGACAACCATTGTCTCTTCACCATCAATGCATCTAAAGAGAACTCCATAAAAACCACACCTGCAGAGAATTTTCTCTTGGTTATCTGGGATTTCATAAAGAGTAAAATTGACCACATGTCACCAGATTTGTTTTTTCCCTGCTTTATCAGGTGGAAGTGTTCCATTTTGAAAGTATTCCCTGATATGTGTCATCCATCCTGTAGTATGGCCATATGGTTCAGTAATGGAACTAATTTCATGGATTTCCTCTGTTCTGATTTCAACATAAGGTGAAATTGTACGACGGTGGGAAATAATGATTGTTGTCTTTTCCCGATTTGGATCTTCCAGAGCTGTGGCTATATTAGCCAGTGCATCAGTATGGGCATTTTGTGATCTTGAGAACTAATAAAATGTCAGTTCTGATGGTAATTCCTCTATTAACTCTCTGAAGTAATCATACAAAGTGATTAGTTCTTCTTTTCTTATGGCATATTCCCCATTGACTTGTTTGATTACCAGATCTGAATCACCTTTCACCTTTAAGTGATTCACTTGTGCTTAAAGCGCCATCTCCAAGAATGCAATGAGATCTTGGTATTCTGCTTCATTATTTGTAACGCCTCACAACAATGAGAAGGAATAAGGTAACACTGCCTTTTCTGGTGAAATGAGCAAAATTCCTAAGCCAACTTTGTTGAATTTAGAATTTTCCATTTTCCTCCCTGTTGGACTTCTAGAAGCACCATCAATGTACATTTCCCATACCTGAGAACCTTCTTGAATAAGGAAGACTTCCTCATCCGGGAGTTCAATATCTGAAGATGTGTCTTCCACTAAAGGATGTTCAGGAAGGAAATCAGCCAGAGCTTGGCCCTTTATTGCCTCTTGAGAGAAATATTGAATATCAAATTGCTTCAAAATAACTTCCCACCTTTCCAGACGTCCTGTAAGCATTGGACGACTAAGGATGAATTTGAGCGGGATTTTGAGAGATACCAATTGGACCTCGTGATGTTTCAGGTATTGTCTCAACTTCTGAACTGCGAAGATTAATGCCAGGAAGCACTTCTCAATACATTAATATTGGGTTTCTGCTTGAAGCATAGTCTGACTGAGATAGTATAGGCTGTTTTCATTCCCATCACCATTCTTATGAGCACGAAAGGCACCCAATGATCTCTCTAGAGCTATCGGATAGAGGATAGGTGGTCTTCCTTCAACAGGTGGCATGAGTACCGGTGGACTCAAGAGGAATTTCTTGAGAATATCAAATGCTTCTTGACATTCTTCAGTCCACTAGTAAGTGAATCCCTTCTTCATTAATTTGGTGAAGGGTAAACATTTTCCTGCCAAATTGGCTATGAAACTCCGAATATAGGCTAAGTGTCCTTGAAGTCCTCTCAATTCATTATAATTTTTAGGAGGTGACATACCATGTATTGACTTTGTCTTCTTATGATCGACTTCAATACCACGATGGCGTATAACAAAGCCAGGAAATTTTCTTGAGGTTGCCCCAAAAGCACATTTTAAGGGGTTCATCTTCAAATTACGTTGTCGAAGCTTACAGAATATGACTTCTAAATCAGCCAATTTATTATAACATTCGATAAATTTTACCACCAAATCATCCACATAACATTCATCAAATTTCCCTAAAAAGGGTTTGAAAATACGATGCATGGCATGCTAATATGTTGCGCCTGCATTTTTTAGGCCAAAGGGCTTTACCTGATAGCAAAACACACCCTGAGGGGATCAGAAGGCTATATATTCTTCATCTTCTGGAGCCATTTGGATTTGATTATTCCTGGAATATCCATCCATGAAGAAGAGTGCTTCAGAGCCATCTGTTGCATCAATCATAAGTTCTGTAATCGGAACTGGAAAATCATCCTTAGGACAATGCCGATTAAGATATCTGAAAACGATGAAAACTCTAATTTTTACATTCTTTTTCTTCATAGAGACAATATTATCCAACCATTTGGGATCTTGAACTTCTCTAACAATGATAGCTTTGATAATCATATCCACATCAGCCTCAATTTTGGAAGCATAGGTTGGGTGTGTTCTTCTAGAATCTTGTTTGAATCCTCTTTGTTCTTCAATAAAACCCAAATAAAGAGTGGAAACATCATGATCAAGCCCTGGAATCTTTGTATAGTTCCAAGAAAATATATCTTGATTTTTCTTTAGAAAGGAAATATACATCTCTTTCTCTTCTAGACTCATAGTCGCACTAATTAAAGTGGGGCGTGGATCTTCCTTTGTACCCAGATTTATTTCTCTGAGTTCATCCACAGTGGTAGAGATACCCCCTTCAAATGCTGGAGGAGCATCCCTGAGATCTTCCTCTTCTTCTTAAACATTTGTTATTTCCTCTATTTCCACTTACATAGTAGATGATGAAGCAGAATTTCCATGATCGGTAGTGATGTTAAAATTTGAACATCTTGAAGAAGAAGCTTCCTTTTCTGACCCGATTGATGATGAAGGGTATTCCCTGGGAAATAAATAGGAGATGATGGATTGAGAATCGACATCATTGTTCACCTTTGATGTTGCTATAACTTATTCTATCCTAATTGGAGAAGTATAGACTTGTTGGATTTCAGAAGATGAAATAAAGAAATCTCCATTTGGGCTTTCATCACTGCTTTCTGTATCACAAATTTCTCCCATGCTGTTTGGTTCAACTACAATAACTGAAATTATGGATATTTCCATGATAGTATTTTGATTTGAGTCTATCGTATAAATTTATCTGATAGGATACACATAATCTATACTCACATGTGTAAATGGATTTACTGGAATCTTTTCCAAACCATATGGAGAATTAACATTGGTAATCTCAATTGTTGTGGATTCCTCCTTTCCCCTAATCTGGTAGAATTCCTCCTCAATGTATTAAGATTCACATGTCTTGAACAGGGCCTTATCACCATAAAATGTCCCAACTTGACCATCAAAACAATACTTGAGACATTAATGGTCTGATGACGGGATAACTGCATGTTGATGTAGCCAGGGTCTTCCAAACAAGATGTTGAAGGCTACGTCTTGATCAACAACCATGAAATATGAATTGTATACAAGATATCCAAACTATGTTCTTAGTGTAATCTCGCCCAGTGGTTGTTGTTCATTTTTATCATATCCTTGTAACATCATGGAAGAAGGAGATAAATTAGATTCTTTAAGGCCCAATCGACGAAGTGTACGAATAGGCATGAGGTTGACTCCTGAACCATTATCAATGAATGTTCTTCAGATGTCTACACCATTTTCCTTTCCAGATTAGTACAATGGTCTAATATGACCATGCACGACATCATCTTCATCTTCATCTGTGAAAGATATCAATGCATGGCATTCTGCAGGATTATTCTCTATGTGGTAGACTTCATCTGTAGCAATTTCAGTTTCAAACTCTTGAGGACTTGAAAAAGCCTTGATGAATGCCTCCCGAAGATCCTTTGACAGACTCAAAGCATCCAAAATTGATAACTTGGCTGGTACTTGGGCCAGGTGTTTCAATACATCATTCTTTTGATCCAAATGTCTACGTTTCCCAATAGGAACATGGGATTTACCATGTGCCTTGGAAGTTGATTCTTTGGAAGTAGATGCATCTTGTATCGGGATAGGAGTGGGAAATATTCCTAGATTTGGAAGATTAGACCGATTAGGACTATTTACATTCTGATAAGAAGAAGGTGGAACCTCTAACCGATCTTCTAGAATAATTGTGGCAGGACTGAATCTTCCTTGTGTAAATAACATGCTTGTTCTTGTTGAGCTTGCTAAAGGTCTCTACCATGAGTTTCTACCGCATACACAGTTCTAGCAGGGGTAGAATTTGAATAGTGGCCTCTGAATGATCCACGTCTTCCATGTATCCTAAGCCTCTAGAACTTCCTCCAATTCCTCTGTTTGATACAGGGAATTCAAGCTCCTCGAATTCAAAACTGTAACGGGCATAATGATCTGTTAAGTGGATCATATTAATAGAACCAAAGATTAACGCTTCATCGGATGAAGACTCTGCCTGGCTCGCCAATTTAGGTTGTGCCGTTTAGTGGGGCGGTACCTTTTTCTTTGAAGTAGATGGCATGAAATATGCCAGAGTCAAAGACAGCTTAGGCTATGACACATACTCATATTCGTCCCATTCTTATTCCTTCCCTGAATTATGCTTCTCATTTGAGTAATTTTCTTTTGATGGAGGTTTCACTGTGGCATTTACAGTAGAAGACACAATTGGTTTCTTCAATTGCGTTCGAAAAATGGCTTGAGTTCGGTTGATCATTTTTTTGACCCTCCAATCATCATATTTCTGCACATTTTTGCTTTTGACATATTGCCACTCGCATCCTTCCTCCGGATTTGTAGCAGTAACACATGCTACCTGAGCTGATGAACACTTCAATTTAAATTGTCCCGAGTCAACCATTTTTTCAAGAGGTCCTTGAAAACAAAACACACCTGAATTGTATTCCCCAACATCTGATGAAATGGGAAATAATTGGGATGATCTACATCTAATTCTTTATTTTTCCTCTTGGGCCTCGGCAGCTGAACCAAATTATTCTCCAGGGCTGAAATGAAGTAACCAGGAACTTGGTCATTTAGGAAAGAATAATATTTTCTCTTCAACTCATCAAACAATTTCCATCATTGATCTCTTTGATGGACTTGACAAAACGACCTCTGTTGCTGATACTTAGGAGGTGGAGCCCTTCGGGATGATGAAGTCTTTGAAGTAGAAGCCGGTATCGGAGCCTGTTTAAGCATGATAGTAGTAGTCTCTGCTTTACCCATTCTCCTTCCTGGAGCTGATGGAATTAAACGAGCTTTATTCATAGTTTTTATAAGATAATCTACAATCTGGTGAGCAATCGATGTAATGTATCGAAACCCTCATGTGTATTTCATAGGAATCAATGGCGTGCATAATTCATCACGCAAAATTTCTACACAAATTGGTAACAATTCCCCCTGAGAGAGGGCAAATCATAGGTAATATGTTAATCCCTTCCAGTGAGAAACGACATATGAGACCCTTTCATTCTCCCTTTTCTTACAGTTTTTAAGATAAAAAACTATTGACTTTGGCAACATTCAGCTGAACTGAAGAAGGAATTTTTGGTGAATATCCTCTAATCCGGTAACTGAACGGTATTGCAAGCATGAATATCAAACCAAAGAAGGTCCTTATAATGACTGTACAAAACACCGGAGCTTAACTGCTTCTTGTTGCTGAGGGATCCCATCATAGGATTGCAACCAGAAACGAAATGTGTTAAATGTTGCTCTGGGTATCTCGAACCATTAATGATTGGGAATGTTGTACTGGGAAAATTTGATGGGGGTGGAATTGCATTAACCCACTAAGGGTAAGCTCTCTTTTCTAGTTTAATTTGAGAACTCTTTCCCTCCATAGCCTCCAACCTAGTTGTTAATGACTCAATAGTTGTTATTAACTTTTGAGAAACATTCAGTTGAGCTAGGACCTGAGCAGGTGCAATGAATGAAGATAGTACAAATGTGGTGGCTGATACTGCAACTAATGGTTTCACTATCAATTGTTGTTGTACTTGACCCATAGGATTATACCTGTGATGGTGTACTGATAAAGGAGGATATTCTTGATCCATATTAGTAGCCACAACAAATTCATTTGACTGGATGAATCCAGCATGATTAGGAGGAAGACTACTCTAAAGTAGTTCTGCATTCATCCTTCTTAATTCCTTTATTTCTTCCTCTTGTTGTGCAAATAATTGCTCTAGTGAGAGTGATTGGCCTTCTCTAGAGGAAGGGTATGTAACCAGATTCTTTCCTTTCCCCTTATCGGATCCCTTTTGGAGAGGGGGAAGTGGGTTACTTGAAGTATTACCTTGGTTCTGAGTAAGCCTTTGATTTTGTGTACGCACACCTTCTTCATTTGTGTCTGTGTGTACAACTTCTTGAGAATGAACCTCTTCATCTGATCCCTCTAATTGAACCTCATCTAGTGGATCAACAACAATGGAATTGATGACATTGATGGATGAATAACGCATAACATCCCTTCTATCAGCAGTTCTGTGATATTTTCATCTTCCATCTCTTTGATGAGACATTACCTTTTGTCGATTTGATCCCTCAGGAACATCCTGGTGAACCATAATTTGGAGAGAATCTCCTGACAATTTGGATCTTAGTTCCTCTTGAAGCTTCTTACCCAATCGAGAGAAGACTGACTTTCTCTGAGAAAGGGATTGAGGATTTGAAAATATCCCCATTTCGGTGGACTGGGGTTGTTCCTGCTCAACTCCTCGTATCATATTTATTGATTCTGAGGGTTGGTTTAAAAGAGTCCCTACTCTGGCAAGCTGGGTTGGCTCTTGACATGCTAAGTATGAGACTTTATTAAATTCTCGCCTAATCTTGTGGACCTTGGTTCAGAAATTAGCTGGATGCATCAATCGACATCCAATTTTATCACCTGGTTCAAAATACCATTGAATGATTTCTGACAGTTCTATCACATTATGATGTTCTTGCTCCATACGAGAAGCCTATTCAATATTCTCGTTTTCTTACTGTAGGATTAATTCAACAACTATTTCTCTGTATTCTTGATTTTGAGAGGAACTATTTGAAGCATGTTCTTGGGAAAGCTTTTGATTACAAACAAAACCCATTGACTTTGGCCGGCCATAGGCAATAACATTGCATGAAACCATTTTCGGCGGGCTTTAATTACTGGGGAGCACCATGAAATTTAGTGCTCCATGAACACCCCATCCCCTGATATGAATAACAGATGGGGAATTGGCAATTAAATGGCACAATCGTCTTAGTGCGCTAAGGCATGAACGCTGAAGGGCTCTCTGCTGCTTTTCAGACATCGGATATCGAGATACTGATAGAGATGCCAAGTCAATTTGGCATTGCAACCCTTCTATTATCTTAACATGATTTTCATATTCATCATAAGATAATACGTTCTTTTTCAACTGACAAATAGTTTCCTATAAGTTGAGACGAATATCATGAATTCCATATTCCGTCAACATCTCTAGAATATCATACTGAGTGTCGGCCAAAGGCCAAAACATGACTAGCACTTCACCTTTCTCCAGTTGTTTTCTCATGTTCAGAATTTCCTCTTTATCATTCAATGAAGATTATTATACCTATTTTTACCAGAGCTGGTTCTTTCTTGTTGCTTCAACATATTCAACAAGACTGGTAGAGAATCCACTGATCAAAATAGATGATGAATGACCCATGGGTAGTTCGGAGAATGACCTACACCCTGGGTAATCTTCTAAATGAGAATATATTTCACTTTCTGATGGTAAAGTGTCAGACATGACCAGCTTTACATTTGCAAGTTCTTCAAGATAAGAGGGCATTCTCATCACTGCATTGTCTTCTGAAGAATTTTCCAGACATTGTGAATTACTACTGCGGAGAGGGATTTCACATCTAAATTCCTCATCATGGGGAGCACCACCATGATGGGCTACAAAAAAAGATAAAATCTCTTGCTCCTTGATCTTCTATCCACGTAGAGGGTTATTATGGCTCTCATTTAAAGATGAAACTTCAAGATCGATCAAACTGTCATTAAGAAAGCCATCATGACGAAGTTTCTGATGTAGACCTTCAGAATTAATGTTCTCAAAATTGGGAATTGAGTGAGTAGAATCTTGAATTCCATCAGATAATTGTCTGAGGGCTTCATGAACTCCAGCACCGAGTAAGGCCTTTTTACAGATTGGCCCTTTATTTCTTGACTTTGTAAGGCGGGTCTTCTCCTTAAACGCCTTATTACTAAATTTGGAAGGTGTGTGTGCCTTCTCAGGAGATATGATCAGGTTAGGCTGATTATCTCTGCTCAAACCAGGTGTATGTGCCTGATTTGGTTGTCTGTATGATATGGGGGAGTACGCCCCACAACCCTCTTGTACTGTAACATATGTTTGTGTCTGTTCTGGATTGAACTGTTGATGTGTCACTCTATTGGTAGATATAGATATATGTGTCTATCCCAAAGATGCTGCTGAAGCTGTTATAATATCCTGGAAAGCATCCAAAATATGAGCAGGGATTTGATTCTTCTCTTTCACCATTGATAGAAAATGCTTGGTGACATCAGCTACTGGAACGGGGATATACATCCATTCTGTACTTGGAGTAGGTGTATGTTTATAATCCTATCCTCATTTTCCTGTCAGTGAATCCTGACAGTACTCATGTGTGGGGGCAGAGAGTTGAGTCTGCCTCCTTTTTGTCACTGGAGCTTTCCGAATGACTTCTCCGAGTGCTACCAAATGACCCTGTTGGTAGGATTGATCAATACTAGTAGGTGTATGTGTCGGCTGATTGCACTTCGCCGAACATGGTTGACGAGCTCCATCATATGTAGTCAGACGAGCCTGCTGACTAGCTGATGATTTCTAAATAGGTGTATGTTGTTATCTATAGTACTCCTCCGGAATTTCCTAGCGGGATTGGCGTGATACTGCCAGATGAGTCTTCTGGACAGCGGAATTAAAATGGATGGGTGTGTGTGCCTGCTCGTTGCATGCCACCAGGATTGGTTGGTGAACTTCTCAGAAGATGGAAGAAATTAGAACCTGCTCACGGTTGACCAGATTTCACCTCTGGCGATTCGTCTTGCCTGCTCAGGTTTGAGGAACCTGAGCCGAACGCCTGGAGATGATGCCCTCGTCATGTTGAGGGCGCACTGCCGCACGATTCTGGCGGCGATTATTGATGGGATCCCTCGGGAAGGACTAATGTCTCTTTGAATTAAGGCTCTGAGGGGCCTTCTGATTCACCTCCCCAGAATACGGGTGTGAATGGTGATTGCGTTCCGAGGATAACGTCCCGAAATGGTTGAAAATGATGGTTGGCACCACCTGCTTCTTGATCACAGATCATCGCTATCCGGATCACCAGGTTGAATTATTGGCTTGGATGGCTTGTCGAGCAGCCTCCAAAGTTGGAATAGTACCGTATTGACGGTACTCCTTAACCAGTGCATTTGATACGCATTGTTGAAGACGCTGAGTAGGTTATGTGGTCCTCAGAGTAGATGATGATCCAGCAGGAGTAGCAGCAGTGGCATTTGCAGCAGAGGTTTTCACAGCAGAGGTATTCACAGATGTGGACTTAAAAATTCCATTCTCGTAATGCAGAAGATCTTGGAAAAGAGTTCATATTTTATATTACGGACGCAATCAAGATAATTCCAGCCACTACATCTTTTGGATAAGCACATATGTTATTGATTGTTTTTTTGGCCCTCTCACTGAATTTTAAATAGGGTCCCAAAAAATAGGTAAACCATCATTTTAACTTGGTTAAGGATTCATGTCGGGTTCACCATTTTTTTTCTCTCTGGAAATGGTGACGACCTCATTGATTTAATTTTCAAACATTCCATGCGGTTTCTAACAATTTTGTTCATAGAACCAGAAAAATTCAATGATTCCATATCCATATGGACCTACTTTCCAAAGGTAGGTTCTCATTAGTTGTGAACTGATGAGATTTAGGAATTTTCATTGGTAGAGAGGATGGGAGGTCGGACTCATCACACCTTTTTCAAGGAAATTATTGTCTACTCCGGGACTCTCTTTATAGATTCAAGTTCTACTCGTGAATCCTTATTATATTACCAAGTATAAAATGAGTTTTTCTTTAGATCTGACAATCAATGATTAAAAATTTAGGAAATTTAGAGAATCTTTTATATGTATTCTAGGTTCTTCATCGATAGAGAATCATATGTATTTGTTATAGATTATTAGTCAATGGTATCCTTAAATACATAAAAGTCACTTGATCATTATGATGACCATACAGGTTTTAAATCCACTCAGTGGGGCACTTGAATTTTATTTTCATTCAGAAAGACATGGACTATTTCAGAGTTGGGATCGTACCCACAGATGGGCTACCTACATATCCATTGTTTAGAAATGGATTCAGAACCCACATAGTTCGAGTATGGGAGTACGATGTTTATGTATGATTTATGGATCAATGAAATATGTCATAATTACTTTTACACTCTAAGCTCACGTGAGTCATGCTCGGTGTGAGAAACAAGAGGTATTGGTAAAACCACACAATTGTGCCATGAAATATGCAATCATTATAAATTATGTGGGGATTATCTATGAATGACTACCCAAATAGATGAATATTAAGATTTACTTTAGGGAAGAAATATAGGAACAGGTCCCATAAAGGTATATGTACTTTATAGAGATTTGGATACTTTAATCATGGGGATTACTCCTAAGAATGATTCCCAAGTTATGAGGGGACTTATGATTAGGTTTTACTCCTAATAAGGAAGCCCAAATCAAAAGTAATTTAGGAATGGTTAATAGAATTTAAGACTGGGGATTACTCTTGAGAAGGAGGCCCAGGTTAATGGACCGGAATAAAATTAAGGAACTCGGGGATTACTCCTAAGGAGGATGCCAATATTTTGAGGTTGGGCTTACTCTTGATAAGGAATCCCATGTTAAGAGAATTATCGTTGGGGCTTTCTTCTGAAAAGGAATCCCATATTTGGAAACATGGAGACAGGGGCTTACTTCTAAGGAGAATGCCCAAATTAATGAGGACTTGGGGCTTATTCCTGAAAATAAGGCCCATATTAATGAAAATTTGGACTGGGGCTTACTCTAGAGAATGAGGCCCATGTTAATGATTCTATCATCGTAAAGGATGGGGTTGAATGAATGAACTCTCTAACATTAGTTATGTAAAGATGTCTAAATCACTATGTTTTGAGAGATGTTCCATAGAATTCCATTCAGATAAGGAAGCCAACTAGGAAATGAGGACATAAATGGTTTTGGAGAGAGTTATGAAGGCTTAATCTTGAAAAAGATAAGTGGATAGGTGTAAGAGGGGTGAAATGGGTAGGAAGGGCACCCAAAAATAGAGGGGCGTGCATGTCCTGGTGGGCGCGTAGGTACAGAATGGGCGAGTAAGTTTGGGTCGCGTAGGTATACCTGCGCGGGACATGGGTACTTGTGTGACTTTTATCCCTTCGGGTAATAATTGGGAGAGACAATGGCTCAAGCCCTTAGTACTATCCCTATGGTCCTACAGAAGTGTCACGCGCAAGTTGTGGTTAAGGAGAAAGGCGGCGCGCATGTGTGGCCATTTCCTGTAATGGCTAGCCACTCAGGCGCACAAGTATTGTTGAATTTCAACACTTAGGCCTTCCTCCCCCTCTCTAGATCTTCCGTTCTAGGTAACAAATTACCATAGAAGAATTCGGAAGCTTTGAGAAGAGACTAGGGTGCCGGGAGATCAAAATTAAGGTTCTAGAATTTTTCTTCCCTGAAATGGGGGGCCCACATGGGTATTTATAAGCTAGAGAGACCTTGGGTGAATTTTCAAAAGGGGCGCGCAAGTCACCTGCATGACCATTAGGCGGTGTTCAAGTGTACTTGCACAGCCAAGAGGGAACATGCGCAACCCAAGTACATTTGAAGCCTTGTTCAATCCTTTTTTAATTTTTGATGTTTTTTAAAAGGATGAATCACTTTATGCTAAGTCATTTCCCTTTGCATTCATTTATACTTTGTGATGAAAGGAGCGTCAACAATTACATACATTAACATTACATTACAATTTCAAACATAAAACACAGCGTAAATAGTTCTTTGAAAATGCCATTATTCCCATTATCTTAACCCTGAATATCAATCATAATTCACTTCTTGGAATCCCAAGAAAAATAAAACATAGAAAGGGGTGAGCTCAAACGCTCAATAAGGGTAAGAAATACAGCAGAAGATTACATAAATAGTAAGCATGGTAAATAATTGAAACCACATAACTTTACCAATAATAAACACAAATACTTTTATGGAAAGAATATGAGCTAAGTAAATAATTCTATAATAAAAAATAAGTATGGTTATTCTACTAGTCGAATAACCACATGAACCGTCAAAATTATTTTCCATAATGGGGGAATGTATAATGATGGACATTCTGAAACATTTTGTCAAGGCCTCGGCCAAGACATCTAAAAATGATTAAGGCCTTGGCCAAAACCATAAATAAAATTGGGAAAGGGCCTAAGCCAATTCCATGCCTAGTTGTCTCATAAGACCTACCGATGCATCGAGGAGCTATAGCAGGCTCCACCTGTCATTTACTATGTCTAATACATTCCTCATACGAAATGGATGAAACATAACATAAACATTCGTATTAAAACTAGAATACGAAATGTGAATAAATTAACCATAAACCATGAATGGTATAAAAATAACACATCCATAGTCAAACATATCACATAACCTTCAATATAATATAGAAGATTTGTATCATAATAAATAAACTTCAAACAAGTTTAAAATCCATCAAAGGATGTTGACATAGATGAAAATCATTTGTAAAACTCTTTGAGAGAAATATCCCTTTTCCATGAAAACATTTAAAATTTTCAAAATTTAGAAATGAAGACATTTAAAGTCATTTTTGAATAAAAGTTTCCCATACCACTTTGAAACTTTTGAAAGGAAATAATATTTTTAAAACATTCATTTCCATATAAATAAATCATTAAAAACAATTTTGAAAACATGGACATTAATGAGAATGATTTATAAGAATAAATGTTTAAAACATTTAAAATGTTGTTTTATTAAAAATTCCCTTAAAATAATCTCTTTGAAAACACTTTTATGAAACGTGGACATGGACATTAAATATGTCCCAGTAGATACTTAGGCAAAACAACCTCAGATAATAATGAGATTGAGGAATTAAACCTTACCAATTTGATAACTTATGAAACATACACCCCATCAAAGAAGTATCATACAATGAATTTGTAAATACACATAAATTAATTTTTATGACACAAAGAATACAATTATGGGAAGTACAAACACCACACAAAAGGTAATAGTTGCAATATTGCATGAATCTCATGGGAATAAGGAGTGATATGAAAAACCCTTACCTTAAACTTTCCTTTAGTCGAGGGTATGTTTAACCTCATGTATGAAGACTATAGTATGATATTAAATTATACCAGAACCATATTACTATTTATGATATCATACATTATTCATTTATGAATTTATACTACCCATTTAATAATAATTTCCATGTTATATTAATATTTCGAGTAATAATCGCTCTCTTTGTCGTACGTGTTTTAACTTGTTACTCTTGATTGTATCACTTAGATTATGATTTAAATACTTCCAGAATATAAAACATGAATTAAAAATCATATATAGTTAGAATAGAAATATGTATAATAGACGTATATATGAAATGGAAATCACCGTTTATGGAGATGGTAGTCCGTACGTACGCATAAACGCTATTTCCGTTTTCATATAGTATTGAAAGGAAGTAAGTGAATAAGATATATGTAAGTATGTAAATAGTTATATATATAAATATAAATATCTAAATTATCTTTATTATGTCATATATTACATTCTTATTAGTAATATATATTTTTATAATCTTCGATGAATGGTTATATTGGGAATGAATCTCATCGCGCCGTGGAGACTATAATCCGTACGTACGCACGAGTGAAAATATCATTCTTTTGATATTAAAATAATATATAATTGGATGGTATATAATATATAAAGAATAATTATCATGTTATATTTATTATTTACATGAATTACACATCATTATTATACCAATCCAAATAATAGTGTATTGAATAGCAATTACACCACGACGTGCAGACTGTAAGCTCTACGTACGCACGTATGGTGACATGTTATTCAAAGGATGGATAGAATTCCAAATATGGTTGTACAATATTTATAATAACATCACAGTATATATAAGATACTATAATTTTTTTAGAAAGGAAATAACAATGAAATAAGAAGTTGACGAAGAAAGGAACTTGAAAGAGGGTGGTGAAAACATTACCTCTTCTTCGGGCTCTTCTTTTTCATTTGATCAAAAGGTGTCCTTAGGTTGGATTTCTGATCAAACTAAGGCCTCTAGGATGAAGCGAGGAAAGTTGAGAGAATATTTTGGTGGGGTTTGTCTGAACCAAAAGGCATTGAATATTTGAATAATTGGTTAGAAGTGGTGTCCTTTTATAAGGGGGAAGAGGGGATCTTTTGGAAAAACATAATGTATTAATTTATAATAAATTAATATTCGGTTTCTGATGGCTCCAAAGTGAATTATTAAAATTATAATGTGGGTATGGATATAAATACTTTCAACCAATATATTTTAGATAGGTTTGGGTCATTATGTTAACTTTATCTTTTAGTTTCAACTCTTAATTAATTTGACATTTACCATGTCATGTTGTATTATTATATTATATAGTTAATAAACATACTATATACATCCAAGATACCCCCAAGTTGTTAATTAATTATACACCTATCATGATATAATTCCTTTGGACTAACCAACGATTTTTAGGAATATAATATCAATTAATAATATAATATGTGATTTAAAAACTTATTTATGTTAATTTTGACAATATTTAATAATTTATTTTTGTTAAAGTCTAAAAAACCTTATTAATTCGAACCAAATTCATTTATGAAATCCTAATATGTCATATTACCCAATAAAATTCTTTTATTAAATTAAAAAATTTAAATTATATTTATTTTAACATTTATAATACTATTTATTTGATTCTTTCATTAATGAGGAAAATATTGCATCATGATTGTGTCATTAATAAATTTAATTATTCAATGTCTAAAAATTATAAATAAAATACAATTATATAGGAAATCTCTTTATCTTTATAATTAATATTTATAGTCTAAAATATAACATATATAACCCTATGTAAGAAATTTGTTTGCTAAAACATATATACTTATGTCATTTTTGTATTTACATTAACTTAATTAATATAAAGTGTCCTTATCACATACAAGTGGATCTATGCAGTCCCAAAATCAACCAAAATATGCCCATTGTTGGAAATGTATCATCCAATAGGGTTAGGGAATGTTTTAAGATAAATTAATGTTATTGTAATATTATTTTTTTACCCTTATTTACCGGATTTACCCTTTAACAATGGTAAATAAAATACTTACCGAAGTAATTATTCAAAATTTCTAAAAATAAGAGTTACCAGTTTTCACAATTTGGAAATCCTGATTGAAAATATTGAATAAATTTTTTCAAATTCAAAACACAAGAGTAGCCAAAATTAATTTAAAATTAATTCCTGTTGTCGAAACAAAAAGCGTGTTTTTAACAAATAATAACTATCAAAAGATTGACACTCTCTTTTGTCCAGTTTAAATATGAAATTATGTTCAATGACCGAAATTGGATTAAATTGTAAAATTATAATCTAATTATACTTTAAAATCACTCAAATGCATAATTTATCACTATTAAATATTTCGATTAAAAAAATTGTTTTTAATAAAAAGTTAGTAATCTTCACTATTCATCAAAATATGAAAGTTATTAGAAAAGTAACAAAATTTTACCCTAAGATAATTTTGATATTCCGAATCCAAAAATGAAGCATATTTTACCAAATTTAAAACATAGAAGTTTCATTTATTAATTTAAAATTAATTTCTGCTGGTAAAACAAAAAGGCGCATTTTTAATAACTATAAAAAGTTTGACACTTGTTTATGTTCAATTTCAAAGTTAAATTACCTACAATGACCATCATTGGATTAAATTGTAAAAATAAAATCTATTTATACTTACATACAATTAAAATGTATAATTTATCAATATAAATTATTTTTATTTAAAATGTTTTCTATAGTATTTTTCATTATTCACGCAAATATGAAAGATAAAAGAAAAACACCAAAACATTATTGAAACTAAATTATTATGTACCAATTATAAATAAGAAGTTTATTTTGTCAAATATAATATATAATAGTTACAAATATTGGATTTAAAAAGTTTTCTCCATTAAAAGGTGGTAAAATTGCATTTTTTTAAAAATGCATCTATTATCTGAAAAAAAATGTATTTGTTCTTACATTATGTCTAAGAAACTCATAATATGGATTATAGAATTATAAGGATTATATAAACTTCAAAATTCAGTTAATACTATTCATAACCGCTTTTGAACGGCTTGTTTGGTAAGTCATGGTGCACTAGAACTCGGTGTTGCGTGTAGTGAAAGTTATTGAATTACTTTGAAGATTTAAAGTACAATTAACTATTTGGGTGTTACATTCTTCCCCCCTTCAATAAATTTTGACCTCGCAATTTGAAATTATTTTTCAAAAATAAAAGGTTGAAAATAGAAAACACATTTGGAAATCGACACATCAAAAATTAGGTTAGTAAAATTTTGTCTTAATATAAGGAAAAGGGAAATGAAAGGGTCACCACCAAATTATGATCTATATTAGGAGAATATTAGGGGAAATTATAGACATATAATTGGAGGAAAACGTAAATATTTATAAGTAGTGATTGAGGTCATCAATCGCAAACAATTGTAAAATTGAAGGCCTAAAATTAATCAATCTATGATGATTTAAAATACCATCAGTTCAACAAATCATATGGTATTAGGATAACACATTTTTTTTAATATCCCCTTCAATAAAGTATAAGAATTAATTTCTTCATTGAATATTAGAAGAAGAAAAAATATATACTTGACAAGAAGTGTCTCATCCATTAACTAAGTTCTACCACAAACTCATCTTTCACTCTAAAATATAATAGAACATAAAAATAATATTCTATTTATCCTAACCGTATCAGGTTCCAAAAATAAATTTATAATTAATCTATCAGAACAATAAAAAAATAAAACTACATTATACACTCCAGGTACTTCATGTAGTCTAGTGGTAGGCAATAAATCCTAATTGCCCTATGTTTGTGGGTTCGATTCCTGCTGCTTTGTCTGAAGAGACGGGTTGTTACACGGTCTGCGTGTTGTCTTTTTTATAAATATCCAAAAATAATCTCAAACTAGACTTCTCCAAAATACTTCATGTCCAACTCATATTCCAAAATTTATAATCTAGGTAAACACAATGAATATTCTTTTTCGCACGTAATAGCATGTGAACACCTTCATCATGTATTCTTTTAAAACACTTCAACATCCTAAAATACCATAAAACCTTATTGATTACATTCATTATCCTTTATTACATATAGAATACTGGATATACTACTTACATCAAAAAACATTGAATATTCAAACAATGATGAAACAAACAAACCATTAATCAGTGCCAGGATAGTCAAGAATATCCAATATAATTTATCCAAATCAACCATCTCTTCTTCCAAAATTACTACCTCAATATCAAGACCATATTAAGGATTTCCTTTCCATCAACCATTTATTTTCAAAAAAAAAGTTTAACTTACTATTGTGTCACTTTTCATAGTACCGTATAATCTTAAATCCTCAATGAAATAGTACTGCAGTACAATCCTTATTTATCTCCATAATTCATATAACCAGTACATCATTGATGCAACACTCAAATAGAATAATTCTTTAATAACAACATAAGAACACTAGTCATTCCACTTTATCTGTGGTAGTATCATAACTTTATTATTATCCAATAACATCATTTGGGGCATACTCTGATGATTTAAACATTGATTTGCGTAGTGTCCCCACTTTTTGCAGATGAAGAATTGTACATTTGAAAAGATTTTCGTACCCTCTCAATCACGAATGTGGTGTCCTTTTTCTCCATACTTATAACAAACTATCATTCCCTTCAAGAATTTTCCAAGGTGATTCTTTCCACAGTTATCACATATGGGAAAAACCTTCTTTACATTCTTCCATTTATCTGTCTTTCTCCCTACCAACCTTTTTTTCTATGGCTTCCTTTCAAATCCATAGGACTCAGGGAACTCTTTACGTATCTTATCAACACATGATAATATTTCTTCATATGATCATAATACATGGGATACTATTTCCTTTCTAATTTTTTTCTTATGACCATGAAAGATATGATCATTCTTACTCTTTGGATCAAGCGTATTACTGGAGTTCTCATTCGTTCTACTGGGCACCAATTCTAAAAAATTTAATACACTTGATTAGTTTATGAATAGCAATACCTAATCCAGAACTTGTAAAACACTTAACATAAATTAAACAATTTATGGATATAATCTACAATCATAAAAATGTCTTCTCTGAGGAATTATATTATGATAAACCCTTCATAATGGTTTGTAAATAAAATGAGAATTATCCTAAGAATATCCCTCTGGATTGTCATAACCAAGAGTACAGAAAGGCCCGTTGTCGTGCACTATTTCACGTTTGAGTCTAGCTCAGAGCGGTGTTTTCAGGTTTTACCCCTATGTACATCTGTGCCAGAGCCACCACTACCTACTCATATCCAGACAGGGATGTATTTCTCAGAACACTCACAAAATATCTACAATACCAAAATTCTAGGAAGTTATTATATATTGATCCTCAAAGTCTATCATAGGGATATGTTCTCTAATCAGAGTTTATCTAAATCTATCTTCCAATGTTATTGATAAACTTCCTCTGATACCAACTGTAACACCCCGAACCTAGTTACCCAAAGTCAGTGCATTATTTCATTACATTTTCATGATTACAAGAAATCAAGTCCTGAAGGACCGATCTGTTTAGCAGTCTTAGAAAATAGATTACATACATTAACATTACTTTACAATTTCAATCATAAAAGACAGCATAAATAGTACATTGAGAACGCCATTATTCCCTTTAGCTTAACCCTACATATCAATCATAATACACTTCTTGGAATCCTGGAAAAAATAACACATAGAAAGGGGTGAGCTCAAACGCTCAGTAAGGGTAAGCAATATAGCGCAAGATAACTTAAATATTAAGCATGGTAAATAATTTAAACCACATGCCTTTACCAATAATAAACATGAATAATTTTATGGAAAGAATATGAGTTGAGTAAATAATTCTATAATAAAACATAATCATGGGTATTCTACTAGTCGAATGACCCCATGAACCATCAATATTATTTCCATACTGAGGGAATGTATAATGCCGAACATTCTGAGACATTTTGCAAGGCCTCGGCCAAGACGTCTAAAAATTATTAATTCCTTGGCCAAAACCATAAATCAAATTGGGAAAGGGCCTCAACCAATTCCATTTATAGTTTTCTCATGAGACCTACCGATGCATCGAAGACCTATAGCGGGCTCCACCCATCACTTACTATGTCCAATACATTCCTCATACGAAAAGGTTTAAACATAACATAAACATTCGTATTAAAACTACCATATGAAATGTCAATAATTTAACCATAAACCATAAATGGTATAAAAATAACACATCCATATTCAAACATATCACAAAACCTTCAATATAATATAGAAGATTTGTATCATAATAAATCAACTTCAAACAAGTTTAAAATCCATCGAAGGATGTTGACATAGATGAAAATGATCTGTAAAACTCTTTGAGAGAAATATCCCTTTTTCATGAAAACATTTAAAAGTTACACAATTTAGAAAGGAAGAAATTTAAAGAAATTTTTGAATCAAAGTGTCCCATACCACATTTAATCTTTTGAAAGGAAATAACATTTATAAAACATTCATGTCCATATAAATAAATCTTTAAAAACCATTTTGAAAACATGGACATTAATGAGAATGATTTTGAAGAATAAATATTTAAAACCTTTAAAATGATGTTTTATTAAAAAATCCCTTAAAAATATTCCCTTTGAAAACTCTTTTATAAAAAATGGACATGGATGGTAAATATTTCCCAGTAGATACTTATGCAAAATAACCTTATATAATAATGAGATTGAGGAATTAACCCTTACCAATTTGGTAACTTACGAATCATACACCCTATCAAAGAAGTATCATACAATGAATATGTAAATACATATAAATTAAATTTTATTACATAAAGAATAAAATTATGGGTAGTAAACACACCACACAAATGTTAATAATGGCAATATGGCATGAATCACACGGGAATAAGGAGTGAGATGAAAACACCTTACCTTGCACTTTCCTTTAGTCGAGGGTATGTTTAACCTCTTGTATGAAGACTATAGTATGTTATTAAATTATAAAAGAACCATATTAATATTTATGATATCATACATTATTCATTTATGAATTTATACTACCCATTTTATAATAATTTCCATGTTATATTAATATTTTGGGTAACAATCGCTCTCTTTATCGTACGTGTTTTAACTTGTTACTCTTGATTGTATCACTTAGATGATGATTTAAATACTTCCAGAATATAAAACATGACTTAAAAATCATATATAGTTAGAATAGAAATATTTATAATATACGAATATATGAAATGGAAAACACCATTTATGGATACGGTAGTTTGTACGTACGCATAAACGATGTTTCCGTTTTCATATAGTATTGAACGGAAGTAAGTGAATAAGATATATGTAAGTACATAAATACTTATATATATAAATATATATATCTCCAGTATCATTATTACATCATATAATACACACTTATATGTAATATATATTTTTATAATCGTCGATGAATGGTGAACTTGGAAATAAATCTCATCGCGTCTTGGAGACGGTAATCCATACGTACGCATGAGTGAAAATATCAATATTTTGATATTAAAATAATATATTATTGGATGTTATATCATATAATAATGCTATATTTGTTATTTACATGAATTACACATCATTATTATACCCATCCAAATAATAGTGTATTGAATAACAATTACACCACGATGTGGAGATGGTAGGTCGTACTTACGCACGTATGGTGACATGTCATTCAGAGGATGGACAAAATACTGAAAATGGTTGTACCATATTTATAATAACATCATAGTATATATAATATACTTGATTTATTGTTTTATAAAGGAAATAACAATGATATAAGATGTTTAAGAAGAAAAGAACTTGAAAGAGGGTGGTGAAAACATTACATCTTCTTCGGGTTATGGCCTCTAGGTTCAAGTGAGGGAAGTTGAGAAAATATTTGCTCAGGTTTTTGCTGAATTAAAAGTATTTGAAGGTGTGAAAAAATTGGTTAGAATTGGTGTCCTTTTATAAGGGGGAGGAGGGGCTCTTTATGACAAATTTAAAGTATTATTTTATAATAAGTTAATATTCCGTTTCTAATGGCTCCAAGGTGTATTATTTGAATTATAAGGTAGGTATGGGTATAAATCCTTTCAACCAACATATTTTAGACATGTTTGGGTCATTATATTAACCTTATATTTTAGTTTTAACTCTTAGATAATTATTTTGACATTTACCATGTCACTTTGTATTTTTATATTATATAGTTAATAAACATAATATATAAATACAAGAGACCCTCCAGTTGTCCATTAATGACACACATATCATGATATAAGTCCTTTTGATGAACCATAGATTTTTATGAATAGAATATCAATTAATAATATATTATTTGTTTTAAAAACTCATTTTTGTCAATTTTAACAATATTTGACAATTGATTTTTGTTAAAGTCTTAACAACTTTATTAATTCGAAAAAAATTCATTTATAAAATCCTAACATGTAATATTAAACAATAAAATTTGGTTTTGAAATAAAAACTTTCAAATCATATTTATTTTGACATTTATAATACTAATTATTTGATTCTTTTATTAATTAGGAAAATACTGCATCATTATTGTGTCATAAATAAATTTAATTATTAAATGTCTAAAAATTATAAATAAAATACCATTATGTAGTAAATAGTATTATCTTTCTAATTAATATTCATAGTCAAAAATATAACATATATAACCTTATGTGAAAATTATTTTTCTAAAAGATATATGCTTATGTCATTTTTGTATTTACTTTAACATAATTAATATAAAGTGTCCTTATCACCTACAAGTGGCTTTATGGGGTCCGAAAATCGACCTAAAGACGCCCATGAATGGACATGTATCAAAACATAGGGTTAGGACAAGTTTTAGGATAAATTCATATTATTATAATATTATTTGTTTTCCCTTATTTACCGGATATACCATTTAACCATTGTAAATAAAATATTTACCGAAGTAATTATTAAAAATGTCTAAAAATAAGAGATACCTATTTTCACTATTTGTAAATCCTGATTCCAAATATGGAATCTATTTTTCCAAATTCAAAACATAGATGTGGAAGAAATTAATTTAAAATTAATTCCCGTTGTCGAAATAAAAATCGTGTTTTTATCAAATAATAACTATCAAAAGATTGACACTTTCATATGTCCAGTTTAAATATGAAATTTTGTTCAATGAACAAAATTTTAATAAATTGTAAAATCATAATATAATTATACTTTAATATCACTCAAATTCATAATTTATCACTATTAATTATTTCGATTAAAAAAGTTGTTTTTAATTAAAATTTAGTAATTTTCACTATTCATCAAAATATGAAAGTTATTAGAAAAGTACAAAAATTTCACCCTCAGAAAATTTAGATATTCCGAATCCAAAAATAAATACTATTTTAAAAATTTAAAAACATAAATGTTTCATTTATTAATTTAAAATCAATTCTCGCTATTAAAAACAAAAGGCATATTTTTAATAACTATCAAAAGATTGACACTTTTTTATGTCGAATTTCAAAGTGAAATTACTTAAAATGACCATAATTTGATTAAATGGTAAAAATATAATCTATTTATAGTTACATACCATTAAAATATAGAATTTAACTATATAAATTATTTTGATTAAAAAAGTTGTTTAGAGTATTTTTCACGATTCACCCAAATATGAAAGTTATCAGAAAAACACCAAAACTTTATTGAAACTAAGTTATTATGTCCCAGTTCTAAAGAAGTAGTTTATTTTGTAAAATATAATATATAAGAGGTTCAAATATTGTATTTAAATAGGCTTCTCTATGAAAAGGCGGTAAAATTTCATTTTTCGAAAAATACATATTTAATCTGAAAAAAATGTGTTTGTTCTTACATTATGTCTAAGAAACTCATAATATGGATTATAAAATTGTAAGGATTATATAAAGTTAAAAATTCAATTAATACTATTCATAATTGCTTTTGAATGGCTTTTTTGGTAAGTCATGGTGCGCTAGAACTCGGTGATGCGTGTAGTGAAATTTATTGAATTACTTTGAAAACAATAATGTTCAATGAAATCATGGGGTGTTACATTGATACTATAACAAGATCATTGAACTAAAATGTCAATTTAAATGAAAACACACAGATTAAATCATGTTGGGAACACATTCTCTCATATTGACATGCGGTTAATTATTTCATGTCACAAATGAATTATTGATATTTTATTAAAATATATCAATAATATGAGTGGTTTTTCTATTTTTTAGCCTTTGGTACAAGTTTTGAATTGAAATTTATCTTTTATAAAAAAACATTTTCTTTTAATCATTATGGATACAATGTGTGTCAGATTGACCTGATATTAATTCTTACACATCAAATATTAATTATAGATATTTTTTAAAAAAATTATTAAGACAATATGAGTAAATTATCATGATTTTGAGAATGTGATAAGTGTTTATAAATAAAATTTATATTTTAAATAAAAATACACTCTCAGTTATAAATTCACTCTCATTTTGTCACATTGACATTAGGTTAATCAATAATTTTATCAAATAAAGAACCATTCATTTTCCATGTAGATTGTAAGTATATGATAATTTGTTCTCAGTTTTGAGTATGTGATATGTTTCTTTGAATAAATAGTATTTGTTAAATTAAAAGAATGTATTTTCAATTAAACAAGACACACCATGTGGTATATTATTGTTTGGTTAATTCCTATATCCCATAATTGAATTATTGTTATTTTTACTAATATATTAACATTGTCCAATTGTTTTCTCTGTTTTAAGAATGTGACCAACATTTTGAACTAAAATATCACTTCTAAATAGAAAACACACACTCTTGGTCATATTATCCACACTTTGTGTCTAATTTATGTGAGATTAATTAATACAAATAAAAAATGAATTATGGATCATTTTCTTAAAGTAACATGATATTTTGAGAACATTAAATTGATTTTGAGTATGTGACTTGTATTTTCAACTTATATGTAGATTTTAAATGAATAAATTAAGTTTTATTAATAATGGAATTCACTATTTTTCAGATTTACATGATGTTAATATCCACATTTCATTATTTAATAACCAATAATTTTTCTAAAATATCATGAAAATCCAACATGTTTTCTTAGTTTTCAGTTTGTAAATTTTATTTTTTAACAAAAATATAATTTTTAAATAAACATAATTAAATTGATGTACCAAATAAGATAATTTTAAAATAAGTAGTTATTTTGTAAGATGAAATTTATGTGGGACACATTCATCCGAGAATTTCAATAATTATATGAGAGCAACAAAAAATTTATTTATTAAGTCATAAAATGTGATTTAATTCATGTATTGTTGAGGATGATCCTTGAGGGATTCATAAGAATAACGACAACATGAAATGGGATAATTTATTACACATTTAAACATATAATAAACACCCTCACCCTATAGATCACTTTTTTACACCATTGAACTATGAGGTGTTAGCACAACATGGAGAGAAGAAGAATCCATCCTAAAATTTGGTAGATTCTTCCACCTATGGATACCTCTAGAAAAGGCGTGTCCAATTTAATCCTCGTATTGATCTTTATAAAACCCATAAAATGATGGTTTAAGATATTGTAGTTGTAGTAATAGTGTAAATTATATATTCATAGTCTCTTCATTTCCATTTTATACATGACTTCAATTATCCAGCATATTTTATTAGATTTTGGTTTCACTAATCACTCTGGTTTTATTTAACAACAGTTGTAATATAACATAAAACATATCATAAAAGTGATATTAAATTTAAAAAAATAACAATATTAAAAATAAAAAGGGCTTCCAATCTTGTACTTATAAAATTACAATACTTGACTTTACTAAAATGACACTCCATTTATTCTATATTATTTTTATTAAGATGGATCCCTTTTTATTCTAAATTCCCGTTCCATAAAATTATCTAAATGATACATGTTAAATAAAAAATTACAAACATGGTATAAAAGAACCACTTCATGATGCCTTTAAACATTTTTACACTATGTATTTTTCTCACTCCTTTCTAAACAAATCCACTTACACTTTATATTTGGATTTTCAGTAATACTAGTAGTATTACAAAAATATAAATAAATATTAATAAATATTTCAAATAAAATTGAAATTTCATCTAAAAATACAACATTTGGGATACTAGTTTGTGGATGGAATATGATATCTTTCATAAATTTAAATGTGTAATGACTATAATTTGTTTTATTACTTTGTTCCATCAATTATATAAACATTAAGAAAAATAATTAATTTCATATATATATATATATGGACAGTGAAATGTTATTATATATACCCTACTATTTATCGAGTTATAGATTTCCAAAAGATTCTTGTACACATTTAAAGTACTCAAACCATGATTTATATGATAAATTAAAAATACGTTACCATAATAAAATATTTTTTAAATCATAAACAAAATATAATCTATTTTTTATTTGAAAAATGATTAATGTGATGTATTAAAAAATAATAATGGGAATCATTTTTGTTTTATATTTTAGACATCCATTAATTGGATCCCAAATATATATATTTTGAGAGTCAAAATTTCTCATAGTGAGAATCCAGTGATTCTTAAAATAATAAGTGATAGAAAAAATGAAAAATATTTTATGTTCTTATAATGTATATTTTTACCCATTTATTGTATGTATTTATAAGATTCTGTCATTTCATATATTCTTTTCAAATGTTTTGGAAACATTTTCTGCTCCAGCTTGAATTTCATATTCATTTATTTTTTTTATTTTATATATAAGTAACATAGTGACTAATGAGTCCAAAAATTTCTTCTTGAGGTCATATATTTATATTTTTGTCAATTAAACTTCTATTGAATATATATAGTTGTTATTAAACTATAACTAACATAGTAGATTAGTTATAGGATAAATATATTATGAAAACTATCCTCGTATTTGAATTCAAAACTAAGACTCCCAACCATTATGTTTTGAGAATTGTATTTCTGTTCTCAAGACTAATCATTTATATACCAGAATCCCATACATTTCATCTTAAAATTCAACTTAGTCTATATTCGTAAAAAATATAATAAATAGTATAACATAATATCCAATGGTTTTGTACTACTAGAAGACTATATATATTCATGTCTTACACGTTACATTTGAAAACATAAATTAAAACCTAATCTCTATATTATAACATTTTTATATATTATATTATATCAATGAAATTTTTTTGAGTTATCTTTGGGGTTACCTAAGGAAAGGAAAAACATATAAATGGGTGGTATTAGTTTCTCAGAAAGAGGTATAATACATATAAATCTATCACATAATATACATGTGATGATTGATATGGGAGGAAGAAACAATAATTAAATATTACCTAAAACAAGTAATATGATTATGAAATATATATATAAAGTAATATATAGAATCACAAGGAAAATAAGAACCATTTTCATAATGATGGAATGCATAATTACATAAATATTAATATTACAATTGAGGCCTCATTCCTATAAATCATAAATTAAAGGTATGATGTATTTCAAATTCCCATGCCAGTTTATCTCATTTGACCTACAGATATATTAAGGGGATATATAATTTTAGGGAGTGCTATCACTAAATATGTATGCTATGTTCATAATATGGATGGACTTCATATATTTTATATAATAATCATGACTTTTTAATCAATATGTTTTTAAATAAAAAGCAACAAAATTTCAATAATTCCCCAGTTAAAAATTGACTAACCTTCTATGTAAACATCATTCAATTTATATGTTTTTCTCATAATATAGAGTAAGGGATTAATTTTTAATTAAATAAAGGAAATTATATATAATGAATTTATAATGATAAATAATGTTAAATTGATGTAAAAAATGTCAATATATTTATTAATAATAATAAATAACATAAATTATATATCAACATTTTCAAATCCTTCAGTGTGGTTGGTAAAGAAGCATATAAAATATCCAAAACATGTCCCCCAAGAGGGTACCTCTATCTTCCTATTGTAAAAAATTTTGTTTATTAAATAATTGTTTCAGAAAAACTATATCATTAAATTTTTAGGTCCATTTATTACCATAAATTATTCATTTATTAGAGAATTGTTGTTTCCATCGACCTTTTGGGGTTGTTTACTCAATTTACCTAAAAATATTTCAGTATATTGACTATGGTAAAAGGGGTTATAAAATATTTCCATAATTTAATAAATTTTTAAGTTATAACTTATTTTACATTTTAGTTTTTCAATATTTATACAATACCATGGATAATCAAAATAGATCAATTTATTAAATTTGTTTCGATATGATTTCTTTTTGGCATGTAAATTACAATAATCACATAATGATAATATCATTAAAATGATTCCCCATTAATATTTAAATAATATTAATCATCATTTAAGGAATTATTCATTAAATTAATTTATAAAACCATCCATTTTGGGGGTTATAAAAAATAAATTATCTTATCCATGTTGGAGGTAGTCTGCATGTAACACATGCGATGTTTCATTTATTTTATAAAAGGTAATTAGAAGGTAGATATGTGTTATCCCATTGATATAATAACATTATTGTACATTAATCATAATAATTTAATTATATTATTATGTAAAGTATATGTTTAGAGTATGTGGTATTATAAATTAGAAATAAAAAAGTAATTAAATGTTCTCACCTTTTTTTCTTGGGTGAGCTCCTTTACTAAGTCATTTATGCATTTAAATAGTGATATATTTATGAGACAAGAACCTACATACATTTCCTCAAAGCGTTTTGGAGACATTTATGTAGTTATTGGTTTTTCTAATATTATTACTATTTTTCAATAAGTGAGGTGGTTAAGATATCCTTTTATAAGTGAGAGTGGTTGCACTATTGTAAAAAAATTAATCACAAATTAAATTAAGTGTCATTTTCTATGAAATTTGAACAAAAATATCCAAATATATATAATATGATATTTATGTTCAGTAATTAAATCAAATAATAAATTATGTATGTTTTCTGTTATATTTGAGACATTATCAATTAGACACCCCTCCGACCCTTTTAATCATTATTATTGTTAAAACATTATACCAAAGGTGAATTATTTTTGTAAAAAAATATAGAATTTTCCTCTTTGAATATATATAAATGATAATTGAAAATATTAAATTCACTTTTTTATATTCATTTTAAAAGTGGAAAAAATTAATATTCATTTAATAATAAAACAATTGTTTTAATAGTAGTTTTTTTTTTGAAAAAAAATAATTATTATACCTTAATATTATTTTGATATACCCAAAAAAAGATGTCAATTTTGTCACATTTAAATTATTAAAAATTTAGATATAAATTTATAGTTTATTCTGAGAAATATATTTAAATTTTACTATAATGATATGATAATGGAATGTATATTGTGTAATAGTGTTATGGATATTATGTACACCTATTATATAACAATATATGGTCTTATATTATTCCCCCTTATAAAATTCATCCTAGAAAATGTGTGAACTTGGTGAGGTGATCCTTAACAAATCATATATCATCATTCCTCCTCTAAGACTTTATATGTCTAGTAAAAAAGACTATTATAAAATTGTCTTACTTTTACATTAGAATAAGAGAGGTTTCATATAGCCCCCCTAATGATTTTTTTTCATTATAGTTTACCTATTGGAACACCAATCATCTAGACACATTTTCTAAAGTTTCTAACTTCATATCCTCCCACCCAAAAAGTTCTCTTAAATCTACAAAAATCATTCTCCTACTAGGATATATTGATAAATTTTAACTATGTTCATTATATAGTAATTAAATTTTTATATTTTATATGGATGGAAGACATAGTATTTTTTCAAACATTATCACACCATCTTTATATATTATTTATAACAATCTCCCACCATTCATGGATTTAATTTCATATAGTAAACCCTTATCATCCTTCTAAGACTTCTTTAAATTCTCCAGTAATTATTGTTTAGAAATAATATAGAGAATGAAAAATTTGTTCCACTACCGTAAAATTACCATATATTAATTTTCAAAATCAATGAATATAGGATCATTTTATACTCATAATGATCAAAATTATATGGTCTTTTCTACTCAATGAACGAGCTACCTTATTTTCCATCCCATAGTAATAGTGTATCAACCAATCATAGTCCTTGATTAATTCAATATATCTCTTCTATCTCATGTTGATATTTTTATAAGATAATGTGTTATTTAAAAAAAAATTAATCCCAGTAAATGTATTATCTCTCACCATAGGGATAATGTATCCATATATTTAGGGAAAATATTAATACTACCATCTTGAGATAATTATTTAGATAGCTGTGATCATGTATCATTAATTTATTGGATTCATAAGAAACTACTAAATAATTTTTCATATAAACAAATCACTATATATCAAAAATACATCCTTTCCTAATGATATATTTAATACCAATTCACTAAACAATCTCATCTTCACTTCTTTAAATTTCTCTCACATTCCGCTATCTATGTGAATTTTTCCCCTTTATGAGTTAACATGGTGATCGAGTTGGAAAATTGATAAACCATTTTAGAAAATTTACTATAGTAACAAACTAAACCAAGAAAACTATATGTCTCGGTTAAATTAAATATCATGTTCCATACATTGATAATGTTTTTATTTCATGGATAAATGTATATTACATCATTAATGACAATATTTTTTTGAAAAGAAATATCCTAGATCGCAAATTAACACTTAATGAATTAAAAATATAATTATTTTAATCTAAGAGACTCAAGAAAAATTAATAAATTATTCTCACTCCCCACATATTTTTTACTATATCAACATGTCATAAATGAATACCTCCACAAAGTTATCAATGTAATATCTGTATATAATATTAATTATATCTATAAACACTAAGGTGTGATTATTTAATCAAAATTGATCTACCATAAACTAATAATGTACATTACTCAAATGAAATTACTTATTTGGAATATCATCCATCTTCACCATTAATTTAATAAGACTAGACAAAAGATAAATCATTAAAATTTATTAAGATTCTTGAATTTTATAAAATAAGTCCCTAAAACACTATAATAAATATTTATTATTAATATTAATATCATTAATTTAAATATAATCAATTCAAAACCACATAGACCCATCTTTATTTCTTTGATATAAAACAGGGGATCCATATAGTGATATACTAGGGAGTATGAATCCCTTTTCAGACACCTCCTATACTTATTTATTTAACTCCACTAGATCTAGTAGGGAAAATTTATACGGAGTATTATATATAAGTTTTAAATAAAGTATTGGTTTAATGGAAAATTAAACATCACTCTAAAGTGAATTTCCCATTAATTTCCTTATAGATATATCAATGTATTCTTATGAAATTGGTACATCCTGCATTCTAATGATGTATTTTCTTTCCATAAATTATGTCTTCCCATCCCATTCCCCCATAATTTCATAAAAGTGAGATATTATATGTGTATCTAGACATGATTTTGATAATTTAGTCTCTCTACTAAAAACAATGTATTAAATAACTCCTTTTCAAATATTAATCATTTTCATATTTTAATATATTATTTCATTATACATTTTGAGACAATCCATATCAAGGATTATGTAAAAAAATCCATGTGTATAACTATAAATTTTTAATCTATAGAATAAAAATTAACCTTAATATAGGCTTTATACCATTTCCTTGTTGTAATAAGATTCCCATTACTTGTTCTGATTGACAACACCTTTCTCAGTGTGTCAAGTGATGATTTAACATTCATAAAAAACATGAAAGCTATAAAGTAGTGAATAGATATGAAATTAAATAATTCAATAGATCAAATTGATATTATTATAAAATTAACATATTTGAAATGATTTATAAGATCAAATTATGTTGTACTGATGACATAACCTCATCCTTACTCCTTCAAATTCCTTTATGGTAAATTCCATTGATGCTTGGAGAATTGGTTTTAATAGTGACCCATTTATTTACGATTGAAGTAATGAAGATTTTGTACTCCTTTTTTCATTCAATAGAATGATATAATTTCTCACAATGATTCAAACAAACATCCATTCACTTAATACATGTCTCATGGTGTTCCCTTCCATATTTTATTACAAGTCAAAAATTTCAACCTTCGCATTTTCACATACATCAAATTCCTCTTATCATAATTATCCATCATCCTCTTCTTCTCCTGATTTATGTTAATAATATAATAATTATATTTTTTTTCTATATTAAGGGACCCTGATTCTATATCCTACTATTATTAAAATGATTCAATTACTTATCCACTTAAAAGGATTGGATTTAACCCATTAAATAATATATTAATTTTTCACTTGGATTATGTATATAGTCAACAACATGTCTTGACATACACATAAATATATCCTCAAACTCAAGAAAATAATACTTCTCCTTGTACCATTGATATTGGAATTTCAGCTACATTCTATCTGATTTCTCATGAGAAAGGAATTTTTTAAAGATTATTATCTTAAAATCCCCCATTCTCTATGTTATATCTCTTCCACTTATTTAATGTTTTGGATAAATTAACATTATTTATTTTCTCCCATTTAAAAGAAAAACATCCATAATAACATTCTCTCATTCCCTGTCTCCTGATGTGATAAATATTTTCTCAATGGAATTAATCCATTTCTCAATTACAAATAAATTTTTCATTGTGTTTAATGGTGGAGGTTTTGGTTGCATGATTTTGTCCAACCACGATAAATCCCATTCTGAATGAATGTGATTATCCATATAAGGAGTGAAATTTTTCCTTACCAGAGTTAGATTCCATAAAAATATTACAATATTCCTAGTGCTAACCCTAGCCTCATTAACCTGTTCAGGTTAGAAATCGATATATCGATTACAGGGGTTGATATGGTTCTCATTACTTCTAATAGGTAAAATTTATAAATAATTGAATTAACTTATTTATCAAATAAAATTATATATATTTAAGCATAACATATTATCCCTATGTAAAAAAAATATTCACGAAAAACATGATTAATATCCTAAGTGTTTTCATATTGTTTGTATTATCTATTTATGTTTCACTATATATATCCTCTTCTCAAGGATTCAACTAAAAATTATTTGTAACAAAATATAACAAATAAAACACCAGTGTCCATGATCTAATGGTTATATTATTATATTGGTATAGAAAATAAGATATCACATAACACATGATCCAAAAATTAAGTAGCCTTGGAAGACTTGATACATGTGGTACTTACACATTATATTTCAAAATTGAAAATACAACTTAATTACTCAGTGTGTACATTATTATTTCTTCTAGAATATCTATGAATTTATTTAGAGTTATCTTATGTGTTTATAGTGTAATGTAAACTAATATAAATGGAATATAACCATATCAATATAAAAAATCACATCTAAAATAATAACTAATTTCATAGTGATGGAAAGACTGACGATGGTCATCTTTATCTTACATTCATGGTCTTATTCCAATAAATAAAACATAAATGTAAAGTCAAATTTTGAATACCCATGATAATTTATCTCATGAGACCTACTAATTACTTGAAGGGATATATAATTTTGGTACCCACCCACAACTAAATAATACTAATGTATTCATAATATAAAAGGAATGAATAAATAGTACATATTCAATATGAATTTAAAATCAATCTATATTCAAATATAAATTATAAAAAAATAAATACATTCCCTATAAACAAATGAAATAAATTTGTGCTAAAATATCCTTGAATTTAAAATGTTCATTAACCATATAATGTGATGGACATACATTTAAGTCAATAACAGAAATTATACAGCATACATCCATGAGAATAAAGAACATAGACATGAAGGATAAAAAAAAGTTTACAGAGGGATGAAGAGTGAAAGGGAATATAAATTGAAAATCAATATTTTAAAATCCTTCATTTGGGTTTATAAAATATCATGTGAAATATCATATGCATATGCCTCGGTTTTGTAAAACCATGTTTAAGGTTAGGCCCTATATTTTTTCACAGAGTAAAGATAGAATTAATACACAACAAATCTTTTTAGGGTTATTTACAAAAGATTCATCTATTATATATCCTACATCAAATGTTTTTATCTAGATATAGATTTCATCTCTAGGAAACCTCCACTTTTCATGAACCAAAATTTTAGGATGTTCTTATATATTTAAATTTATTCCTTTATTATTCTATAATATTTTAGAATTTGAACATCTTATTATGGTAAAAAAATAAATTTAAATAATTAATCATGATTTAATAATATATAAATAGGATGATAAAACTATTTTAATATATGAAAAATAATTTTAAATGATATTACAACTGGAGGATAGTAATTTAAAATAAAAGTGAATGATTGAGAATCCTTATTTTTGTTTTATTTTTAAAATCATAAAATGCCCAAAAACAATTGTAAAATATTTAACTTTCTAAATAATGGAAATATGAATATGAATAATGGTAATGAATATTACACATAATGGCTTAAAAAACTGGTCAATAAAAGAATGTAAAAAATGATAATAACTCAGTTGAAGCTAATTGAGTAATGAATTCCCTTAACTTTAGTCCTAAGTCGATTCGTATATTTATATAGAATCTTGAATAAAAAAATTAATATTATTAAATACTCTATTAAAATTCTTTTTCATATATATATTTTATTTTTTGCAGTTAATTTATTGTCATATATCATTTATTTGTCATATAGTTTTTGTTCTCATTGGAAATTTGGGGTTTTTTCATAAAAGTTTTCGAAAACCATATTTGGTTTGTTCACTATGGTTAAAGGAGTTATAAATTAGTTACATAATATTTGAGATTTTAGAAATATAAATTATTTATCATTAAAGTGATACAAAATTATAATGCTTCATATATTATCCAAGTATATTTAAAGTATGAAGTATTTATTAATATTATTATTTTTTAGCCGTTAATCTTACTATGATCACATAATGTTAATATCAATAATTTGATTCCTAGTTTATCCTTAAATAAAATTAATAAATTGATAAATATATTTTTATTCATTAAATTTATTTATAAAAAATTATTGAGGTAGTAATGAATAATAAATTATATCATCCGTGGAGGCGGTAGTCGACGTGTAACACGATCAATGTTTACTTAATATTAGAAAATGTATGAGGATAGAATATAATGTTATGTCCTTAAAATAATAATATATTATTACATTAATAATACTAATATCATTATATTAATTTTTTAAGGATAAATTTGGGGGATTTGAGAGAATAAATTATTTTTGAAAACATGTTATTAAAGGTTACCCACTAACTTATTGGGAGGTATCCTTTAATAAGTGGTTTATGGATTAAAATAGTAGTCCTTTTATAATGCTGAAAACACTAGGATATTTATAGGAGTGTTTATGAGTGATTTCATTGTTTATTTTTTTACAAATGTTTTTGAAAGTGTGAGAAAAATTGAGGAGATGAAGGGATACTTATAAAGTGAGAGGGATGGCACATTGCAAGTACTCTGAATCATAAAACAAAATAAGCTTAATTTTCCAAGAATGTGGAAAAACAATAATACTATTCTACAATATAATATTATTAATTTCAAAACTACACTCAAAAAATCAACTCGGGAAATTATTTGGTGATATTTGAGGAAAAGTTTTAGTTTACCCCCTATTTAACAGTTTTACCTTTATCATGGTGACAACATTTTACATAAGGTAAATTATTTTTTGACCAATGAATTTAAACCCATTGACTGATTTAGATATGATTGTTCCAAGTATTAAATCATTTTTTATATTAAATTTAGAAAAATTATAAAAATTGACATTAAAATAAATTAGAGAAGAATATTTTCATAATAATAATTTTTTTTAGAAAAACACCAAAAATTCACCTTAATCTAATTTTAATATTCAAAATCCAAAAATGATTTCAAATTTATCAAATTTAAATTATAAAATTTTTAGATATAAATCTTATATATATTTATTAATAAAATTTCTTTTCATTATACATTAATGATAAGTTAATGGAATGTCCTTTGTTAGATAGTTTTAGAGATATAGAGTTTACATTCAAGAGAAGAATATCATGTCCCTCAAAAAAAATATACATCATTATCCTTGTGAGTCATTATAATATTAAAAATAAAATCTATAAAAGTTACAATAGTATTTTTTACCATGTAAACAAGCTGACCATCAAAGGGACCAGGTAATTAAATGCTCGAGTCATGATCTATGTGAATCCCTTCTATAATGCGATCTTTTGGATTTTTTTATTATGTATAATATCACCTTGGATATAATAAATTGCACCTATCAAAAAAATTGATGAGTGGGTATTGATAGATAAAACTAAAAATCAATTTCACCGATCAAATGTTTTGTTCTAGAAAGGTTTTAGTAGTTGTTTGATTCATTAATAAAATAAACTGGTATAAAATTCGATTACCTCAGGTAAAGAGTGATTTTGAGGGGTATTGAACACCACAATATTGGTGGGTGGCTCATTTTGTTGTGGTTATCGATGTGTTATTTTTTCTCATTAATCACTTTGATAAAACTGGTTTATTACATTATCTTTCCAATGAAAAGTTTTTAGAATATCTATTTATGCCTATAATTTTCTCATATTATTATATTTATCCCTGTGTGTCTCCGCTTTCTCAAATTATTCTCATGCTCACATTCTAAAACATCTACCTCTAATGTGGTCACACTATTTTGACTGCATCAAGTCCATTGAATGTAGTTAATCATTAGGAACAGTATATGAAAATTAATATTTCTAATCCAGATAAAATAAATAGAAAAATATGTAGTCATTGTTATATAATACTATTTAAAAGAAAAAAATTCTAATGTGCCATGCTTACACTTGATTCATGTACTTTTTATGTGTTTTCATCTATTATTTATCGAATTCAATTTACATGAGCCTATATCCATATAATATGAAATGGTATGGAATTATATTGAGATTATGATTCATCAATACCAATATTATCAAATGAGGATATTTTTTTTTATTTTTCCAAAGAACATAAAAGATTTACAGTAGATTAAAAATATATTTATTTTTTGTTAATGTAAATTATACCCAATCATTGATTTATGGAAATGTTATATTTGTTTTTATTCATGTAATTTATTTTCTTCACTCTTTTTCTACTTCATAAATTAAATATTTTGAATCAATGTTATTATGACATGTAATGTTAAATATTATAAAACCAATTTCATTGTACAGAAAATATTTCCTTTTCATTATAACCAATAAAATAATCCTACGATTCTAGTTTTGTGATGCGTTCATGTATAGATGGTGGTTGGGGTTTAACATTCCAATTATCATCATTAATATATCATTTCATAAGAAATGTACAAAATTATCTATCATCCTTTACAGTGACTATCGGTAAGAATTCCATTTTAAATTATTCTAATATAAATGCACTCTTCAAGGAAAAATAAAGAGTAAATAAATATTTAATTAATTATTTTTTTATTAAAATTGATATATTATATTATATTTCTAACCCAATATAGTACCGAATTATTTTATTCAATTGAGACACCGAATTATTTCACATATCTATATTAATCAGCATATCATTTAGAGTACATAACACTGCTTAACAAATGAAAGTAGTCTTGTTGGAGTTAATAGTTTAACCACATGAATTCTATCAAAACATGAATTGTATACCTCTAATTTCCATCATTATAATTATTAAAACATCCATCATGGTACATTGTTATTGTACTTTCTCAACAATATTTTCTTCACCATCTAAGATTTTATTAATTTTAACATCATGTTTTTCCTCAACATTAATAGCATTAGGAGGCTCAAAATACATTATATGAAAAATTAATTAAAAATTTAATTAGATTATGTAAATATAGTATTGAGAACATAACATATAATGAAACAAATTACAAATAAAAATCCCAATCCATGAAATTTTACTTGTTCATTGAACTCTTTTTTTCTTCAAAGATTGATGGTATTTTCCCCCTCTATCAAGTATCTAAATCTACCATTTATGGTTACCTATTATATAAAAGAAACAATAAATATTAGGACCATTGAGTTATTATTTTAAATTCCCAATTAAAGGATTATCCTCCATGGAATTTTGTTGTATCCTATAATTGATTTAGTCAACAACATAACTATTGGACAATTTTTTCCCAAAATCCAGGGCCTGAAATTATTATACAAAATATTATTCCATTATGATTGGTTCATCATTGTACACTTCCACACTAAAATTTAGTTTCAGGAATCAAAATTCTATTATTTTAGTTTCACTCGTATATTAATTTTTTTATTTTAAAAATAGGTACTTTATATATTTTATAATCCACTTCCCATTTTTTTCAATGATTCCAGAGTAAAATATATTCATTTCAATTAGATTTATTTCCTTTGCACCATATACATGCATATATTCTAGAATTAGATTAACTCCATTATTTTGTGTCATATTAAGTCCATTATATTTCATTTTTATAGAATGTGTATCTATTAAATACATAACCATTTAATGAATATATATGTTTAGTTCGTCCTCTATCTAGCCATCAATGTAATTCTGAAATTGAATTTATATTTGCAGGTAAAACTTTAAAATTTTGTTTTAGAGTTATATAGATTGTTTGTCTGATTTTAGAGTACATATTTTTTATTTATTTTTCTTATGTTTTGAATATTTCAAGTAACTCTCATTGTTTATATTTTGGTTTTTTCAAAACAATATTACTTAATTATATTTTATACCCCTCATTATATTTATATTTTAGTTTATTTTTTTTATTTTATTCATCATTTATTCCTATTATAATTATTATTATTATTGTTGTTGTTTTCTATACCTTGTGAAAAATTAGTTTTCTGTGTATTTTTTTTACCCTTAAATAAAATGTTTTAATTTCTTGTTTCCATTACACATGTTTTAAAAAATCTAGTTTTAACCATGTGTAAGCCTTATAATTTTCCTTTTACCCTTACCTGAGTTTTCAATAACTATCATTACCATTTAAAGGTTTCTAATGTTATCCTTATACAATATATGTATTTTTGTGTTTACCTATTCACAATTCATTTGAAATTTATTTTACCATTACATAGAATTTATTGTATCATTATACATAGCATATAAAATTCTATTTATAAATACATAAGATTAATTATACACTTATGAAACTTATTGAAAATATATTTTACTCATACATAGTAATCTATATACCCTTAATGAGCACATGGAATAAATATATCTTCATAAGGATGGAAATTATTAATTCAAATCACGGGTGGATACCTCAAAATCACCCATTTTCAATGGATTTTAATTTGGGTGTTGGAAAAATCAGACGGAATCATACTTAAAGTAGTTATGGTTGGATCATTTTATACTAATGTAGAAACCAAATGAGTTATCCAAAAGTGAATCAAAGACACTTTTTGGTACTTATAAAGAAATGTATATTTTAAACTATAATGTAAAGAATATTTTTTTATGCTATAAGTGTAAGTGTGTATAGAAATTTTTCATCATGTATGATAGTTCTTGATATTTAGATTATTAAAAAAAATTCACATAATGGGAGATTAAATAATAAAAGAACCAATATAGAAATTCTTAATACAAAATACCATGATTTGAAGATGGGGGAAGATGAACCAGTGAACAATATGTTTTACTAATTTAGAATTATTAAAAAATCTATGAGTTCACTTGGTGAATTATTAGTTAAAATAACTATTTTTGAAAATTTATTATGAGAAATAAAAAATTAAGGCAATAAATGAATGCAATGATTGATGAATATAAGAATTTTAAATTTTATGATTTATATGAACTAATCAGTTATTTTCTACAGTATGAATTTGAATTGACAAATATATCTAATGAGTTGTCTAATTAAAAGATAGGTATTGATTTTAATTATATTTTTAATGAAATCTGCTAACTCTTTTAAATATATGTTCTATGAAATTGATAATGAGATAGATCATTTCTTCTAGATGTTTTAAAAAAATTTGAAAATAAGAAGGTAAGAGTATGTTCAAAAGGAGTACAAAAAAGGTAATACGACATTAATAATTATGATATAGACCTAAACTATTATGAGTGAAGGACTAAAGGACACATTATGAACAATTATCCCAGACTCAACCATTCAAAAAAAGGAAAATAAAAATGGATAAAATAAAATATAGCATTTTATGGATGCTAGGATTGTTCATATTTGAGTAATAACATAGGAACATAATAGGAGACAAGGGACATTGATTTGACGGATATTCATTGTATGGTACCTAGATAAATTTTTATTTAAATTTATAACTATGTTTAATGTTAACCATAATACAATTTCAAGTGATAAAGGATTAAAAAATGGTCTCTAGTTATGATTCTGATTTTAGGATTTTTTATGTCAAACAAATGTATAAAGAGAATAAGAAATTAAGGAATGATTGTGTCAGGATTAAAGAATTATATATTGATATAAAAACTAAAATTAATATTTAAGTTAAATGAAATGAGAAACTTATAATATAATGTGAAAACATGAATACCAGTGTTTTCATAAATGATGAAAATAAAAAGAATCATGATTAGGAGATATTCAAATGAAAAGAAGAAAATAATAGACCTAAAAAATTTCATATAGTAAATAATAAATGTAATTAAAGAATATTTAATTTAGTCTCGGATGATATGACTAATGTTGATAATGGTTTTAATAACATCAATATAAAAAAATTGAGAATTTTATCTACTAGTTTTGGGTGAAAATGTATATACTAATATGGATTCTATTCATATTGAGAATATGGATTTTTAAAAGAATGTTTCTAATAATAAATAAACATTATATAATTTTTTTCCTGGAGAAGATAAATATGATAAATGATTTCTATGAATAAAATAAAATATAACAAGAATGGTTTTGGAAATAATACATTTTCAGTAAGGATAAATGAGATTACTTTCATTAAAATCTCGTAATGTAGTATTTCATGTTTAAGATGCTTTAAATGTAGAATACAGGGGAATTAAGTTGATGAATTCACTTTTATATTTACTCAATAATTTGGGAATAATAAAAAATTTATTGATAAATATTTTTTTCTATATACCCCACAAATACATCTTTTATATCTATTTAGATTCCAAAATATTATACTGATAATCTAATAAGACCTATGTTTTCATGGGTACCAAAACATTACACTTGATTGATATATTTTATAAAATATAACTTATAAGAATCAAAGATCCTGTGGATTTAGATATTGGGTGTCCTAAAAACCTGAAATGTGATATTTTAAATTTTCTATCATTAATTAATGTTTTAGAGGCCTCATTGCATTTAGAGAAAATTCTAAGGGTCGAATTAAAGGTATTGGAGAACTTGTTTCATATAAAATAATTTTTATTTTAAAAATACTATTTATTGATGGTTTAAAACAAAATTTCATAATTATATCATAAGTACCTAATGACTGATTAAATTAAATATTAAAAAATTATAAATATATAGTTTTTAAAAATAAGACTATTTTAATTGTTTAAATATAAAATATAATGTTTATACAATTAATTTTTCAAATAAAACTAAATAAAAAGTTCACTATTTGAATATTATATGAGAATATGATATTCTATGGAATATGAGACTTGGGCATAGAAACTTAATATTGTTTCACTTGTTATCAAAGAAAGGACAGGTTCTAAAATTTCCAAAGTTAAATAAAAATAAGCATTTTTTCTATGATTCATATTTAAAGGGTAAAAATTACAGAGAAAGATTTAAATATGTAAATGATGTTTAGTATTTCTATATTTATTGAATTAGAGAATTTTGACTAATTTTCCCAATAAAACCTACTACTTTAGGGTGAAATAATTATTTACTAATAAAGTTTTATCATTATAACACATTTAACTAGATTTATTTCTTATAGCATAAAAGTTAAGTCCAACCATGTTTTGTTATTTGTATAAAATTATTTAAAATATAAAAAATATTTCAATTATCTCAATTATAATGGATAGAGGTGGTGAATTTTTTAATTTATAACATGGAATATTTTCTAAATACAATGAATATAAACACTTTTTTATACGACTAGGACAGCATAACTAAATTTATTGGTTTACGTAAAGAATTGGTTAATTTAATAAATTTATAGAACAATGATTATTGAGTGTATTGTGAAAGAATATTATTAGGTTGAATCTATTAATAAATATTTTCATTTTTTAAATAGTTTTTATGTTAGATTATCTTGAAATAAAACCCATTATTAATTTTTTAAATGTTTTAATCCTAAAATTAGATATTTTTGTGTGTTTAGTTGTGATTTTTTTATACTAAATAAAAATAATAATTTTTCCACGTTTGATTCTAAAAGTGATGAAGAAATAGTTTTTGGTTTATTCTAATACTAGTAAGGCATATTGAGTTTTAAATAATATTTCTATAGTTTTTGAAGTGTTTTTGAATTTTAAATTCAATGAAATTAATAATAATAATTAGAATATGGATTTAAATAATAAAGAGTATGAATTTGGACAATTCATTTTTGGTTAATGTAATTATCAAGATAATAATAATGCACCAATTAAGGGGGAGAAAATATATTCTTGAATTGATCCTAAGTATTGGAAAACTCTTAAAGATCTTCCCATTGAAAAATTAATTGGAAATGATTAATCTGGAATAAAAACTATGAAATCTATCTTAAATTACTATATTAATTCTTCATTTGTTACTAATTTTGTTCCAATTAATATTGATAATGCTTTGAATGATTAAAATTGTAAAAATTTTATGCATGATGAATTAAATAAATTTAAATTGAATAATGTTTTTTATTTTGGTCAAGTCAACAAAATTTAAACAAAAAAAACGAACTCTATAGTATTTAAAAAATAAACCTGATAAAGATTGAAACATAGTTATGAATAATGGAAGACTAGTGGCCCAATATTATACTCAAGAATATCTAATTGACTTTGAATATTATTTTTCACATATTTCATGGATAAAAAATTTTATAATTTTATAAGCATTTTCTTATTTTAAAAATATCAAATTACTTCCAATGGATGCTAATTGTGAATTTTAAATTTAAATAATTTCATAAGATTTATTTTTTAAATAGCACTTAGATTTTAAAATGAAAATTTTCCGAATCATGTTATTAAACATACTCATGTTTTATATGGCCTTAATAAATCTTATAAATATTGGTATGAGACTCTAACTCAAATTTTAATGCAAAATGAATCAGAAAAAGGAGAAGTATATCCTACCATGTTTCTAAATAAATATTCAAATTATATATTCATTATAAAAATATATATTGATTCAATAATATTTGTTTCTACAAATAATTTACTTGGTAATTATTTTTCTAAATTAATGACTATTTAATTTGATATGATCTTAGTGGGAGAATTGAATTTTTTTTATTTTCTTACAAATTAAATTTAGAAAAGATTGTATTTTATTAAATCAATATATGTATACAAATGATATTGTTTTATGGTTTGACCTTTATTCATGAAATACTATTAAAATATAAATGGATAAAAATTCAAAATTGTATTTGTATTAACATGTACAATGTGTTGACATTAAAATAGAATAAAAACATGATAGGAAGCTTACATTGTTTGACGCCATCTAGACCAGATATAATGTTTTCTGTTTGTTTGGGTGAGGGATTTCAATAAAATCATAAGGAAATTTGTATTAAAGGTTTTATGAGAGTTATTGTACATATAAAAGTAACTAAAAATACTATTTTTTTTATTTAAACTATAATTGTTTTAATTTATTATCATATTATGACACATATTTTGGAGGTTTTAGGCATGGCCGGAAAATCACAATTGGTATGTGTCATTTTCTAGTTAAGAATTAAATTTCACGGAGTTTTCAAAAACAATTTTCCTTTTTATTATCTGTAGCCAACTATGAGTTTTATGTCAGTTTTTTTATAAAAATATTTTTATTTAATAGAATCTATTTGATTTTAATATTAGTTTTTCTAAAAATATAATATTTTTGTGATAATTTTAGTGTTCTTTGTATATCTATAATTATTTTAAAATACTCTAGAACAAATCATATATATTATTTATTTCATTTTATAAGGGATCATATGAACAAAATAAAAATTATTTTATAGTTTTTTCTAACTGAAAAATAACTTGATGGGATTTTTAATAAACTATTATATATTTATATATTTGAGAAAATTAAATTTGAACATGGAATGACAGAAATTTAGTTTGGAGATACTATTTTATTTTTCTTTTTTTGAATGGTATTTTTTTATCAGTCTTATAATTTTTAAAAATTTAAAAAAGTGATTTTTTTTTGTAAAAATATCATTCAGTTTTGTAATTTCCAATAATAATGAGACGGTAAGTGTTGGGGTGATTATTTTTTTGTTTTACTAATATATTTTTTGTTATTTATTTTATTTTTGTGTTTAATATCACAAATTCTACTCAATATTTTTATATTACATTTAAAAAATAATATTTTTTTTGTTATATTTTATTCCTCTCACTAGTTTTGTAAATTTAATTTAATTTTATTTTAATCAACATTTATTCTTATTATTATTTTTGGTTAAAACATGTAAAAAATATTTTTATAAATATTTTTATTAGCCTTCCATGACATCATTTAATTTCATGGCAGTGAATTTAGTTGGTTAATTAATTAATTTAATTTAATTTATTTAATTTATTTAATTAATTTAATTTATCTAACCTAATCAAACATCTAGAAGAATGTTTATATGGATAGTCCTCCAGGGTTATCTGGATAAACCTTGGGAGGTTTCTAGATCTTCTTCCTTCCCTTCCATTGGCGATTCTCATCTAATGATGATGAAAATCTAGGTCAGATAAGATTAGAGCACAACTAATGCAACAACTCTATCCATTCATTGGAAGGGTAATTATTCGCTGAAAATGATAAAATCACCAAGTATGACTTATTAATTTTTGTATTATTCTCATTTTTATTAAAAAAAATTAGAATATCAACCCCCTCCATTGATCTGCTCCAATTATGGACTTTTTATGCTCTCGTATACTGATTATTTAATTACTCTTTAGTTAATCTAACACCATGTTTCCCCATTCTTGATTACTGTCCAATAAATCTTGGAAATGATCTATAAACCTTTATTATAATGCCCTTCTCCCTCAATTTTTTGGTTTCATTGTCTAGTTTGACCCTATGATCCTGAATCAACGTTGTCGGGTGGTATCGAGAACAATCGAACCCCCAGAATCACAAAAAAAGAAAAAGAAAAATGAGGGATATATTACCAAATAAAGAACATATTATTGTTATGATTTTTTTGGTATATATTATCATTGATTAGAATTTTATTCATCAAAGGTGGATGGATATGAGGCATACGATGTATAGAGTAAAACCCCATAGGTTGACGAGATCGTATTTCTGGCCACCGGATGGCCAAATTCAACAAAGGATGGATAGATTCATCATTTTCAGGAAAATATTAAGAAGAATATGAAGGAAGAAGAAAATTTCTCACATGCTAAGACTGGATTTGATATTCTTGAGAAAATCACAACTATACGCTGTGTAGTTTGAAGAACACACGGCGTGTCAGACCTTAGGTTGTGGAGGCTAGGGTTTTGTAATTTTATAATGATGGAACGATGTGTATCCCTCCTATATAAAATGTACTAGGTCCCCAGGTGGAAAGCCGTGTATTATAGAACATGAATAGGACCACATGTGGGAGAACATGGACATGAACATAGCTATGTACCAAATTTCATGGACACGAGGGAATGTACACAGACATAGACTGGTTACAAAGACACGGTCAAGCACACGAGCAGGGCCCTTTTTGGAATTTAAACTCTATGTATATCCCCTACAAATTATAAAAACTTGTGTGGTAGAAGATATGTGTACCTAAAGGGAAATACCTTAGTGATGTAGCAGAACCACATGCCCAATGGGTCCCCTTACATGAAAAGTACCCATTGCCTCCTATTGAGAAAAATTTAATCATCCATATCTCTATAATTTAAAATCATATTTTGGACCACTAGTATCCTATACATAGTTTTTTCTGAATAGAATGTGACGGTTCCCTACATTATGGATTTTGGGATGTGATATGAAAGGTTCTCGGCAGAACACGTATATAGGATATGGTTGGTGATGTTATTGATCAGGAATAGGATCACTATAGACACAAGAGAAGAACCCCACCCTGCTATTATCTTAGGAATGGTTCATCTACCAACCTAGTGGAACCCCATATCAGATATGGTGTGTGTCCTCTATAATCATATTATACCCCCTCCAAATTCATGAGGCAGGGGTCCATGACCTATAGAGAGGACCCCCCCCCCATCATCATGGGCCTAAGTCCTCTACCTACCAAGTGGAACCCCTATCAAAAAGGGTGTCAGTACTTATGACACTATATTTGAACCACCAACTTGTATTAGTCACAATTATTCTATGGATACTTAAAGAGTGGAACCACCCTATAACATTTGGTTTTAGCTCATCTCTCTCAAATTTGTTCCCCGTGGGATATGTGGAAAATTTGTGAGGTGTGGGACTTTACACATTTACTTATTGGTAGATGTGCCAGATGTTGGGATCTCTCTACAGTTTACTTTCTAGTTTTTTTGTTTGGAAATTTTCCGGTTGGGTGTGTATTTTTCTACATTACTTTTTAAATATAATTTTCATAATATTATACATCCTAGAGGTTTTAAAATATTGTTTCAAATTCTGTCTATTACATAATTTTATTATTATTATTTATCTACATTTTTCATTGATATGGTTTGTTATGTGCTTATGGTAAATTAGGTAAAGGACTCCCATTTAAGAGATGTGTTTTGGAACCTGTTTCGGCCCCCTAGCCCATAAATGCGGGCTTGGGAAGTTACGGCTCAAGCCCCGATTAGGATCGTGTCATCATAGATTACTATAAGAGTAGTTCATTCCACAAGATACTTTTTTGAGTATCCCCCATATGAATATTTTATTGGGAGTAGGGTGAAAATGTCAATGTGTTTCAAGTGCAGATCACAGGTCAAGGAATCTAGTCATGGTATAAGTGGGCGATGTATCGATTCACTAGGACCTTGAATACCTTATTTTCAACTCTATATATCGATACATTGGTTGTAAGAATCAATGGTACATACATATACTACATTGATTCTTTGACTATACTTCTTGAGTTAGCTCCCTATTGTTTCAATATATATATATATACTCATCTGACCTTATTTAATATTGAATAAATTTTAATATTCCTTTATGATTAAATTCTCCAAGATGGCAGTTCTTGATCATGAAGACAAGCTGATGAGTGATGAGGCCTCAGTTCAGGGTCCATCTCGTGAGCTTCATCCACCGTGCAGGTGGGTGGAATCACAACCACTTATGCAGTATCATATTAAACAAACTAAAAAGGATGAGGATGTGTGTAGGCTTAACACACTTCGTGATTTATAGTGCCTAAGGTCACTAAGGTTATGCAGGGATCTATATCTTCATGTAGTATAGGTTTTCCATGGTCGGTGGTCTATGCCTTCAGGCTCATCCATGAAATGATGGATCCGGTGGTTTCCCTAGATGTAAGCCTTTTAAATAGAGTAGAAAGGAATTGGAGGAGTCTCGTTACCCAGCTGGATGATGAGTCGACAATCTCATGTCCCGACTTCCAGTAGAAATTCCATGAGGAGTACTACCCCTCATGATTAATATGGGTTAAGATTCAGGATCTTATAAAGGTACATCAGAAAGGGGTGAAAATGTTTGAGTATGCAGTGAGGTTCACAAACCTTACCTTGTATTCCCTTGACATGATATGGGATAGATACTTCCAGGAATGAAATTTTTATAAAGGGCTTCATAAAAGGATCTAAGTCAAGGTTGATCCCCCACGTATCCCCACATATTTTGGGGTGTTTTAGTGGGAATTAGTGACAGATTGGTTGTTATTAGAGTAATAATGGATAGCTGGATGTAACAATTGATGATAAGGGGTTGATTCATCTGAAGTAACTATGAGGCACAATTCAATATGATCTTAGTATAGGAGACCTCCTTGGGATCATCTTCAGGTTCATGGTCATGTGGCATAGGGAAAATATAGACAGAAAATGTATCTCATAGACAGGAGGTGATATGATTATGATTGGTTATGTCATATGATGCAAGACTTCTAGACCAACTGTTCTGGATAGCATAGGCCGAAAGATAATGGATCACCACAGTAAAGTCAACAGCGTGATCAGGGATCTCCCAGGTGAGGGAAGCCTCAAGTTGTGATCATGGATCTTCCAAGAATGTGTTCCTGTGTTGAAACTACCATAGGAGGGCATGTAATACGTAGTGTATTCTGATGCTTCAAGAGATGGTCTCAACTGTGTGTTTATGTAGTGACAAGAAGTAATCACATATGGGTAGAGGCATTTGAGACCCCAGGAACAAAACTATGAGACTTATTACCTAGAGATGGTAGTGGTAGTATTTTCCCTAGGGATGTTAAGGTATTAACTTATAGGGTAGCTGTTTTTCATTTACACTGACCAATAGAGTCTCAAGTATGTCTTCGTGCAAATAGACTCAAACCTGAGACAATGGTGACGGTTACAGTACTGATACGACTATGACTTATAGATATTCTATATTTCAAGGAAGGTAAACAATGTAGCAGATTCCATTTATAAGAATTCATAGGCTCAATAGTTGTATGAGGCTTCTGTTTAGTTGGTCGCCTTACAAATAACCTGGGTGGAGTATTATGGTAAAACTCTTCGAAGTTCGATGGTGTCAACCACTCTGCTTCTCAAGAATGTGAGAGAGTATTTTCTTAGATACTTCAACGGTTAGGTATAACATGACTATATTTCCCTAAGGGATTCACTATATGGATAATCTAAAAGATAAATAACATTTTCTTTTTTCAAGGATGGATTGTGGTCCTAGTCGGGATGTGGGAGGAGGTGATGGGAGAATTACACACTTTTCCACTAGATGTACATCCAGGTCTGAGAAAAATACATATAGGAAATTGGCTATATTTTTGGTGGTCCATCATGAGATGAAGTTTTTCTGAGGTTGTATCTAGGTGTCTCATATTTTAGTAGGTGAAGGTTGAACACTAGGTTTAGGCAGGTTTTTTTATTCTCCTTGACATCCCAGAGTGGAAGTGTGATGACATATCCATGGACTTTTTTACAGGGTTTATGTGGAAAGAAAAGGTCCATGAGACCATATATTTGATAGTTAACCAAATCATGAAGTCAACACACGTCTTTTTGATTAGGGAGAATAGTTAAGTAGGGATTTTAGGGATGTTTTATGTTTTAAAGATTGTTTTCCATTGTGGTGTTCCCCCATTGATTTTATCTGATCATCATATGTGGTTTACATCCTGATTGTAGAGTGTCTTGTTGGTGGCATTCAGGACCCATTTGAGGATTAGTACAATATTTCATGCCCAAACATATGGTAGGACCGATTAAACTATCCTGGCGTGGAGAATATACTAATGGATTTCTTGTTATACTTTTGATGGATCTGAGAGGATAACTTGAACTCTATGGGATTTTCATAGAACAATAGTTACCACACTTCTATCGGCAATAAACCATTTTATTTTATATATGAGAAACCCTATATGTCACCCTTATGATGGACATATATTGATATAAAATCTCTTGAGGGTACAAGGTTGGTTCATCTGATGATTGAGAAGTTTCAGGTCATTTGTTAGCAGATGATAATGACCTGGAGAATGAAAAATATTACACATATTACCATCATAGTACCTTAGATTTTGAGTATTGAGATCATTTTTTTCAAAGATTCTCCCCTAGATGTGAATTAATAATGTTCAGCTGGGGATGGAACGTATTCCCAAGCTTCATCTGGATATTTGAGATCATATAGAGGGTTGATGAGATTTCATACCAACTCTCCTTAACCCCATAGTTAGACTGGGTGTATGATGTCTTCTACGTGTCTCATCTGAGTAGATATGTGCATGAACTCATAAACATAATCTATTAGGGATAGCTGGACATCTACGATGGATCCACCTTTATAGATCACCCAATGGTGATCAAGGATTGATATGATATGACCCTTTTTTATGGACCATCACCTTGGTTTTCATTTGTAGAAACATGGGAATGTGTAGGATAGCTCCTCGGAGTGGGAGATCCAAATGTCATCTCAATATCCTGATTCATTTCTTTAGTTTTTATTTTTAAGGATGAAAATATTGAAGGAAGGAATGTTCTAGTAACATGGTGTTTTCCTTCCAAGACATTGAAATAATTTTTCATATATTTCAAGATCCTTGTACTAACACCACATAAACTTCCAAGGTTCAGTGTTCCTAGAATTAATTATATAATAATATTTAATATATTTTGTTATAGGCATCAGAAATTTATTAAATAAAATGAGTTAAATAAAAAATGGAAGTCCATATCAAAAATCTAAGGCCACTCTTGTGTACGAGAAATTTTTTTACCCAAGGCATGACCTAAAAAGGTAAGGGTTGTGAATTTGTATATATCACCGATTAGTGGTGTGTCCAGAAAGTTAATTAAATAATTTAAATTAATTAATAATATTTATTTAGTTGAATAGAATCTTTATATGTATTTTTCTATGGAGAATTCTCCAAGGATATCTACATAGACCGTTGTAGGATTCTTCATCTTCTTGCACTCCTTGCATTTGTGAATCAAATCTAATGAAGAAGAAAAGTTGGATTACAGTATATCAGAGTGAATTGAAGGAAACTACTACTTATATTCATTGATAAGAATGTTATAAATCTATAAATAATTCAATATCCAGGTATGACTCACCAATTTGTGTATTACACCCATTTTCATTAAACTAATTAAGAAGATCAATTTGATCCTCTGATATACAACAATTATGGAATTTAAACATGCATATGTACTAGTTATTTAATTAATATTTGGTTTATATAACCTTAGGTAATCCCATTCTTGATCATTGGTCAAGAAAACATGAAAATGATCAAGAAAACATTGTTCTTGTTCCTTCCTCCCTCAATTTTTCACGTCCTTCACTACTTGGACCCCATGGTCCCAGTTCTACATTCTTGAGCAGTACCGAGCCGGATTGAACCCCCAGCATCATGATGAAACGACGAATAAGGGATGGATTAATGAATCAAGTACTTATCATGGATATTTGAATGTTATAGGAGATAATATATGTGTTCATAATCAAGTTTATCAATGGATGAATGACCATAGGAGTATGGTGCGTACAATGAAACCACATGGGTCAATGAGATTAGATTTCCAGCCAAATAGATAAAAATGAACAATGGTGTTTAGATCCATTATTTTAGGGAGAATAAAAATCCAGGTCTGAAGTAAGAAGTTTATATTTAGCATGAAAATGGAAGATATGATATTCTATTAAAATCATAACTACACACCATGTAGTTTGAAGAACATATGGCATGTAGGCCCCTATGATATAATATATAGGGTTTCCAGATTTTATTAGGAGGGTACAATGTGTAGCCCTTATACAATCCATGGTCTACATCCCTAGGTTAACATGTCATGTGGAATATCACATGGGAAGAACTCTGTGTGGGATTACATATCCAAGCACATTTTCATGTATTAAAGTACACAAACATGGGGTAAAGTACACAACCACAGAGTCTTTACATGGAAATGGCTGAGCACACCACTCAGACCTTGAGGGGCTTGGGGAAACCAGGTATATCCCCTACATGCTATGTGTACCTACATTATAGGTGATTCGTCTACATATATGGAGATATATTAGTGATTTAGCTAGATCACGAACCTTGAGGGTCCCCTCACATGCTCTGTACCCCTTGTCTACTTTTTAGGAAAATTTAATATTCTATATCTCCATCGTTTAAACACAGATTTTGGACCATGATTAGCCTATAATATTTTTTTCTACATAGAACATTATTGTTCCCTCCATTATGGATTTTTAGATTCAATGTGAACTTCTCTGAGCATAGTGATTATTTAGGTGAGGCTCGACGATGGTAGTGATCAGGCAGAGGATCACTATAGACACTAGAGTTGAACCCCCTTGGGAATGGATCCTATAACTATCATGTGTAACCCTCTAATTGGATAGTGTGTGGGTCCTCAAGGACTATAGTGGAGCCCCCTATTTTCACTAGTGTGAGGTTCCTCAACCTATTGAGTGGACCTCCCCCCCCCCACATTAGCTTTGGTGTAGGTCCTCTACCTCACTTGTGGAATTCCCCTAAAATATATGTAGTGGGTACTTGTGAATCTATAGTGGAAATCTCATCATAATTGGGTGTGATTAATCTACAGAAACTTATAGAGTGGAACCGCCATGATACATTTGGGAGTCAGCCCTCTTCTTAGAGTTTCTGCCCAGTGTGCTATGCGGAACAGTGGAGAGGTGTGGGCCTTTACATAATTACTTCTAGGAGGATGTGGTAGATGTTTTGCATCATTATTGGACTCTTGGAACTTGAGGAAACTCTTTTCCTATACTGATCTATTAGATAGAGATCACCTTTCTCTCTCGATTAGTTTTTTTAGTGGAGAATATATATACACATATGTGTCTATACCATCGGATTTGGTTACTCTTGTTCCATGGGTAGTGAAGAGGCATGTGGTATCCCACATTATTAACACATTTAGCTTTAAATGGATTGATGAGTTTACTCCCCTACTATGGGTGGAAATGACTCAATGTGTATTTCATCTACTCATAATGTTGATCCCCCTATGGCTCAATGATATTATTCTTTATCTTGATTTGGTTTATCTACATCAGGTTACTATATATTTTCTTTCAAAACCCATTTTAGTTTTTACTAGTGCCCTTCAGCTTTCATGACATCATACTGGGTATGTATATACTCAAACCTTGACAGGAATTTCATGCACGTATCGTGTCTTATATAGACTACAGATAGTTCGGAAGTGACTACATTGGATCTTAGGGATAACTGGGTTCTTTGTACCATGTGTGGTGGCCATAACTTTGAGATCCACAGTTGGTCTCTCTCAGAAGTTTACTTTCTATTATTGTTAGGTTTGGACATATTTCTGGTTGGTAATGTATTTTATCCATTAAATTTTTATTTTTCAATTCCTTTCTCTTGTACACAATAGATGTTTACCATTCTTTCATTGCATTTATGTTTTTGGATTTTTTTTATTACTATCCATTTTTAATTTTTCATCATCATGGTCAGGTTTGTGAATACATACACATTAGGAAATTTCCTTCCATTTAGGATATGGCTTTTTGTGCTTATATCCACCCCTATCCTATAGAGGTGGGCTAGGGGTAGTTATTCCTTAATCCCTGGTTAACGTTTCTTTAAGACATTAGATCTCCTTAACTAAGTAAACTATCAATTAACCATTATATCAACGAATAAATATGGGAGGAACATTTCAAATTATCTTAATGTAATAACAGTTTACTTTTCAGTATTCATATGTTTCAATAGTTTAGTAACATTACTATATATATCATTCTAATGGATGAAAATATCATTCAATGTGTGTTAGACATTATTAAGTTGAATGTAATTTAAAGCTACATGCATTAAATTTTTCATCAAAACATGATGGTCATTTAATTTTTATCTGTTTAACATGAATTAATTCATCAACATGATATTCTTTATACACGATGAATACCCTTCAAGAACCTTTGAACTATTATGGATTCTTAGAAAATAATATCTATATTTCCAAGAATGAGTGTAATCCACTGCATGAAGAAAAGTTCATCTTTCAGAGTTCACTAGTACTATATATTCCCCTATACCCAAATCAAGCATGTTCAATTTATCCTTACATACATGTTTTATTTTGTGGTCTACATTGAGTAATTTTTCAATGAAACAAATTATATATTTTTGAAATTTCATGACATTAAAAAAAGTTATGACATACAAAAAATTATAATAAGAGAAATTTTAACACACTAATCTCTTTTCCTCGAAAGATTTTACATGGTTTTTTGAAAAACAATTAACAAAAATTTTGAAAATATCCATTAATTTTTCAAATATTTTATTACCTGTTAATGGATATGGTGTTGAACCTTATTCTGAATTCTCATCATATGATAATATATACAATCATTATCAATTTTATCAGGGTAAAATTGAATGTTGTCTTAGAAAAAATATCTTTGAGGAATGTTTCCACATAACAATGTGTGATCCTTCATCAACAATGGGATAACCCAATATTCTTTTATGTGTATGTCCTGATAAATTTCTACAAGAAAAAATGTACTTGTCATCCTAAATAACATGGTTTAAAATGTGATAACCTTATTTCATAAACATTATACAATGCAACACCTTAATCTTGAATCAATTTTAGGTCTTAGGTCAATGAATTGAAATAAACTTCAGTATCATTACCATGTAATTTTTATCCTGATATAAGAATTGATTACATAAGGTACTTTTACATTGTATATTACCATAGATTAAAGTTATAATTTACTACCATAATTTTCCTTGTACTATCATTGGTACTTTTTTGATAAAGGATTAGTTCCATAAATACATATCATGATAGGGAGGTTTCCTGACATGTTACCAAATTCTAGAAAATCATTATCAATTTTATTGTACCAAGGAGAGTCTATTGGGTGTCGAAGGTTTCGATCATGAATTATTATATATTCCGATAACAAAAATTGTTTTGTAGACTCTTCACTTCCATATACAAATATAAACCATGGAATTATTGGAAAGTTACATACAACTTTTTAAGGATGTGATTCATCTTTATTTTATCATTATTTTCCAAACTAATGGAATATATAAATTGACTTATAGTCCTTGGGAAATTATATTCAGTCATTTAGATAGAAATTTATAATTTTAGAGATTATAACCGTTTTATGTACAATTTTTTAGAATCATATTTTAGAAAAAGATACTCATTATATTTTAGTATCATATCATTCATGAGAGAGAGTTATTCTATATAGCTTGTGTCCCAACATTTGTTGTCATGTTTAAAATTATCGAGAAAAAATATGGAAAATAATGTTATATATTTAGTATATCAAATAAAAAATTGAATATTTCCCAAAATATTTAATTTATTAAATATATTTATACAATAATAAAGGTTATTTTGACATTCATTTTCAATTATTCAATATTTTCTCCATCGCCGTTAATAATTTTACTCGTGTAAAATGATTCATAAACCATAATGTTTTTATATTACTATCTACATTCAATTTTTCTACAATTTTAATATGGAATATATAACTTAAATATTTTCTATGATACGTCCTTTTTTATTCAAACTCATGTTAAAAATTCTACTTGAATAATAAAAATTTATAAAAAGTTAGATGATTAGAGAAGGTTTATTTCCATGATCAGTTGTAACCATTCACTGCCAAAGATTGGGTCTATTACAACATTCTAGAACCATGAAAATACTATCTTTCACTTTTTTAATATCCTAGTTCAATGGTGAAGTGATTATTGGTTGGAATTATTATTGTTATAGCTTGTGTACATGGTCTGAACCATGGAAGATGAGTTATAACACGTTGTAACATAAAAAATCCCTAATTATGAGTTTAATAGAATATATATGACATAATTACAATCTTGTGCTCATTTTGGTTTATATTTTTATAGAATTATGAAAACAATTACATAAAAATTTGGAAATCTCACACAATGTAAAATTTTTCCACAAAAACATGTTCAAAAATTTTCACCCTTATTTTATTCAAGACAATTTTCCATCATTTAGAATGACTAACCATTGAAAAAATAATAACCTTTATATGGATCCTGCACATCATTAGATCCTGTGACAAAAATTTGAAAATTTGGTAAGACCAAAAAAATATCAGAAACAGATATAAAAAATAAAGGAAACTATACATCTATGCCAAAACATTGAAACATATAAAATTTTTAACATTTTTGCAATAAAAAATTGATCATATAAAATAAATATTAACCACATGTGAAAATGTACCCTTACTCAATGACAATATTTAAAAACAATATCATGAATGAAAAAAAAATTCATCTTGAGGCATCATATTCAAAAATATAATAAACACTTCCAAATAAATCATTCAATGTGAGTAACATAATCATTTATATCTAAAAAAGTTTCTTTAATGTCTGAATCATAACCCAATTCATTTGAGAGCTATATCATATGCTCACCCATAATCAAATATATTTTTCACAATTACCATATAATGGAAAATTTTTAATAATCTTATACTTTTTCATTATAAAACTCTTGAAGAAATCTTATAAACCCATAGGACAACTCACTTTCCATTTTCACATCAAAATAAGTAAAAATATCCATTTTTTTAACACATTAATATGAAAAATTCCTAGAATAATGGGAATTATATTTTCTTTGAAAAAAATGACAACTTTTAGAGTAATATTAATAATGAATAATTATGATGACTCTGGGAAAATTCAGCCAAGTGGTAAATGTTAAAAAACATTCTTTTTTCAATTTGGTAAAATGTGTCAAAAGTTGCTCATATAAAAACATTAAAAATATTGAATTTTAAAACACTTGTAAAAAGTAAATCAAAATTTAAAACGAATTCATAAAACCATTAGAAAATATACAAAAACATTATTGAATCATTTTTATGAATATAGATATGGATGGGAAAGAGTTGATAGTAAAACATTAAACAATCTTTTTTAATTGAATCCCTTACCTTGAGCCACGACTCACCACATTCATCTTTTACATTCCTTAATAATAAACTTTTATTAATTATTTTTTTGAGAACATTATTCATTTTCATTCCATTATCATTATTTATTTTATTTCATTATTTATCATGTTCACTTTAGTTACAAAATCTATTATGTTCATGATATCTATTTTGAGGTCATTTAGTCCTTAATCCTTAAAACAACGTAACTAGGTGAACCGAAGTAAAAGGTGTCTTGGTTACATCATCACTATAATCTTAAAAGTTTTATAATCATTTTTTAATACATTAAATATACTTTTAAAACTGTCCATGTAATATGGTGAGGAAATTGAGATATGTCATTCATGGATATAGTATTCGACATGTACACCAGAGCGATATTTCCATTTTCCCATTCGATGAAAGGGAAAAATTAGATACATTGTTACGTTTAATATCATAATTATATAACAAATATCACATTTATTCATTATATATTTCCTTATATACCATCATGTGATACGGTAATGAAAAAAAAAATGCAACATTTATAGAGGATGTAATCTTCTCGTATGAACGAGTGATGTTTCAATTATCAATGGATGGGTGGGTATGAATATACATAATATTTTATATTTAAATAATGATAATTGTTTCATAATTATCTTATATATCCATTAAATACATATTGATAACCATCCATGTGATCTGTTGTAGAAAAATAAAACTCAGTTCTTCAAAGAGGTTTTATTCTACATGTTCGCACAAGCTATGTTTATATTTTCCATTGGATGAAACGGAGGTAGAAAATAATTGTTGTATATAAAAATAGCCCAATATACCATTAACTTAGAGCCCAAAATATCCCACCACTAGGTCCTACTATTTATTTTAATCCTTATAGGATATCAATAAGAACTAGGAAATTAGGAACAATCATTGGAAATTATTTTCCCTTGACTCGGAGTTTACACACTACAAATTTTCTCAAATAAATACACTATGAAAAATTAATAAACAATAAATCCATAAAAAATAAGACATAATGAATAAAAAATCATAATATTTTTAATGTATGTTTATAAAAAAATTAAATAAGTATATGATATATAATATATAAATTAATCCCTCCCCTCTCCCTCTAACTCCCTCCATATAAGAAACTCACTCTTATCACCCCCAACTATAACTAATGATTTGATTTACACCAAATCACTCATCCAACACATAATGAAATACACTAATAGCTACAATGAGATGTAGTAAATAACTGATTTAAAGGGAAGAATTTTTCATACATTCATTGAAATTAAATGTTTGGTCAAGCCATACATCTTACCAAATCAATTGAAATGAGAAATAGGCCAATGGAAAAAATAAAATAATCTCCATCAAAAAACAAATCCATCAATACTCCTTGAGTGGTTAAGAAATAGATAAAATCCTAAAACTGAATTGTAATATTAGTGTGGGAAAATAGCTTAGTAGGAATTATTGGTAAATTACACCCCATGTAATGTCATTAAATAATGGATTTTTCTATGCTATATAAAAATAACTAATAAAAAATAGGTTTTTCATTTAATACTAAAAAAACTCATCCTAATGTTCATTAATCATGTATAAACATTCATTTACATTTATTTTAATTAAGAAAAATCTCTAAGAATACATTTATTAGGCCTACTCCCCCTTTCGACACTGATACATTCAAAAGTTAGTTTATGTTATGTCCACTAGGTTAGATACCCTGAGGGGGTGAATCATAGTATGACAAGTTAAAACATCTTCCAATACTGATCTTGTTTTTTTGTTAAGATAAACTATTTTCTCTCTTTTTCCTATATCAAGGTATAAACAAAAATTAAATCATGCATAGGATACACAATTTTTACTTGGTTCACCCTCACTAGGCTATATCCAAGGAGCAGAGGTCAGCAATGTGCCGAGGTACCAAATCCACTATAAGATTACTGCTGTTTGAAATGTTTGAAAAGGAATCACTGTCCTATCTGGTTTACAACCAATCACAATACGAATGCTCACTGCTCTCTCAACTGAAGTGTACTCACTGCTTCTTCAGAAGACTCACTCGCAGTTTAAAGACATGTAGGTCCCTCCACCAACACAGGTGAATGTTTCATCATTAACTATTGACGGATTCTCTTTTGAATTATAACTTCCACCTGTATATGAATCTTTCTTTTCTATAAAATTGAACTGGGAAACCTCAAATTTTATGCGCAACCCTTACTGCGCCTTGCACGTAATTCCCTTTCCTTTCATGCAATGTATTATTTTTTCACACAATCTCAATTCCACTTTTCATGCAACCTCAGTAACTCCACACAACTTTAATTTTATGCACAATGGATACTTTTAACTGCATCATCATTTTTTAGCACAACACCAAATTTTATGCGCAACACTAAATTTTATGCGCTACTCCCTTTGCATATTTTTTATGTTCAATAAAGCTTGAATCTTCTCTAAGTCTTGAGCTATCACGAATAATGTGGTCAACTCTTTTTTATATACATCACCGACCCCTTCATGAAAACTCATATTTTAGCATGTAATCCTCTTCATGCACAGAAAATACATCTTCCACGCAAAACTGTAATTCGCGCACTGCTCCAATATTTCACGCACCTCTCGCCTTTTCCATTTTTTGAGCTTCTGGTCATGAAACACCACTTGGTATAAAAACATCATTCCTCTATTTTGTGCACCACATTCCTTTTCATGAACTTATCTAATTATGTGTGCTCCTTTTTAATGAAAACATCTCACCAATTTTTGATTTTCAGGCCCAAGAATTTGTCAAACACTAGAAAACGGCACTACCTTGTATCTGCTCTTTTTGTACTGCCTTTCTATCATATATTCTATTGTCAAGGTTATTCTGTAAAACATGGATATACAATGACATATCGTGAACCCAAAAAATCACCATTTTAACCCCCTTTGTCATAAAATTTTACATCGTGGTTTTCTATGTCAATAAACACAACATAGATTCCCTCTTTGTCAACAACCGCAATCACCTCAAAAAACTTCGAATATACCTTGAGGTATTTTTGACCAACAATCTCCCCCTTTGGGTTTGTTGAAAGTACTTTCATAATTTGATACCTCATTAAATCTTATTACATCTTCAAGCCCCATTTGCCTCTTACGATTCATATAGCGATCAATTATTTATTCAACATATACTCTAAGACCACATGAGTAAGGCTCACCATGGGAAACAAGAGTAAATGAAAAGTTCATCAATGAAGTACTTCATTTCTGACACCAAATGTTGATACCAAATTGATACCAACTACTGATTTCTAGAAACCTTCTATCACCATTCCAACGCAACTCTTTTGTTGTTATCTTGATTCTCAAATGTTGTGATATCTATTCGTTGATAGATCACTTCTAGCATCGTCAGGTTTAATACACCTCTTCATATTTTAACTCCCCCTATCTCATTGCTCCACCTGTCATCTTCTCGATATATCTTTCATGATTTCTCAAATAGCCACATTGTCTCCCCTAGAATAATCATTGTTTTCTCCCCATTTGTCAAAAAACCCAAAGGGTACACTTTTTCAATCTGATACAGGGTAAAAACATATATCAGTATATTAGGGAAAAACTTATCATACCTCAAGGATAGGGGGTTTCGCATCCAAACTTCTTCAATTACATGGAGTTTATTGGACTCCTAGTGCTATTTGATGTCTCTCAAAAGTGTCCTTGGGTAAGGCCTTCGTCAGAACTTCAGAAATATATATTTCTGTGGGAACATGCACCGACTTCATGATTTCATACTCAACCTTCTCCTAGAGAAAATGATACTTTACCGCAATGTTCTTTTTCTATGAGTGATGGAAGTTATTTTTTCTAAGATTTATAGAACTTGGTTATTGAACTGGATTCTTGTTGGAGGCTTCACTTAATCTCCCATATCATCAATATGTTGCTCCACCCACAATATATTTGTGCATGCTTGAGTGGCTTCAATATAAACAGATTATGTGGTGCTTAATGAAATGCAATCTTTATTCTTTCTTAGCCAAGAAATGCAAAATCTACCAATATAGAAAACACCTCCTGACCTTGATTTCATATCGTCTATTGAACTGACTTAATATGCATCTGTATATCCCAATAGATCTGACTGTCATTTGTCATTATATATCAAATTGTAATCCACCGTTCCCTTATTATACCAAAGTATTATTTTCACTACAAGAATGTGGCTTTCCTTGTGATTACATTGATATCTCCCTATTTAGCATGTAGAAAATACAACGTCAGGCCTTGTCGCAGTCATGTAAAGTAAACTTCCAATGATTTGTTGGTATTATTTGAAATTAAATGCATTTCCTTCATCATCTTTTGATAATTTCATCAGTGTAACAATCAGAGTCTTCATTTCCATGGAATTTTCCTTCCCAAATATCCTCATAACCTCCTTAGAATATTTGGATTGAGAGATATATGTGACATTTCGTCCATGTGTTACCTGTAAACCAAGAAAAAGTGTCATCTCTTCAATCATTGACATTTAGAACACACTTTTCATGAATTCTGTTAACTGACTACACTAAACTTCATCGGATCCACCAAATATTATTTAATATACATAAACCAAAACCATCATCCTTTTATTTCTATTTTTGTTGAAATATAGATTTTAATAAACTATACTACATTAGAATCCAATCTCCTTCAAATACTGATCAAGCCTTGAGTACTATGCTCATGGTGGTTGTTTCATCCTATATAACGCCTTCTCTAGTAAACAAACCTTGTTCCCATATTCATGAATGAAAAAACCATCTTTCTACTTGATATATATTTCTTAATCGAGAACCCCATTCAAGAATTCTGATTAGATGTCCATATGGAACAACGTGAACATTTGTTTCACTGTGATGTCTATGAATAATATGATTGTCTCCAGCCTTGCAACTGGTGAAAATGTCTCATCAACATCTATTCCCTCAATCTAGGAGAATCCTCTACACACTATATGTGCTTTGTTTTTAATCTATATTCAATATTCATTCTTCTTTTTGTAATAGACCCATTTAGTTCCAATGACATTCATATCTGTTGGCCTTGAAACAGTCTCCCAAGTCTGATTCTTCTCAATTTGATCCATCTCTTCATTCAAAGACTGAACGCAGTTTTTATCTTCATCTGCATTAACAAAGCATTTTGGCTCCACCTAAGATAAGAAATATTTCTATTGTAGTGATTTTATTCATCCTGTGTAAACTAGAGAAAATGGATCACCAATGATATTCTTCCAATCAATTTCATCTTGACTTCTTGGCTTCTGTGCACGTACGGATTTTACTTCCTCATGCTCATCATTGGTATCTTCTTCGGAATCAATATTGGTCACTTCTTATCCCCTTGCATTGTTTTCATCCTCATCACTTTCTTCAAGAAATTGGTCACTCCGTTATTGAATAATCTCTTAATTTTCGACAACATTTTCATCATTTCCGTCAAATACCATTCCCAGCCTTTTTTAAAGCATTTTTATGCTTTTATTTTTCCTGAGTAGCCATGTAATATTTCCTCATATCGGCGTTACTAAATTTTAGTATGTTTTTCTTTTTAGAGTATAAATCATTTACTTACAATGACACGAAATTACTTTACCAATGTTTTCCTCCTGTCCCACAACTCATACAAAGTCTTTCCTTCCTTAAGATACTACAGAGCCCTATTAGAAATGTAGACCGAATTCAATACTACTTCTTTCAAAAATTTCTCTAGTAGGTCTTTTTCTATAAGAATTAATTTGTCCATGTTATTGATGATATAATTTCTCATTTCAACCACTCCATTCTATTGAGTAGTTATTACTGAAGAAAACTGATGCCTTATCCCATGTTTCTTGAGATAGTCTTCCACCTGATTTTTTGTTAATTTCGTACCATTTCCAGTACAAAACATTAGAGTTTTCAGCCCATGCACCCTTTTAGATTCCCTCTAATATTGTTTTAGGAAACTTAACACATCATACTTATGGGAAATGATGAATACACATGCCATTATATTATAGAAATCAATGAATAGAATGTAATACCTTTTTCCGTCAATGGCACCTTGTTAAATAGGTCCACAGACATCAGCCTGTACTAATTTAAGTACTCTTGTTGACTTTTTTTCCATTGATTGGTAAGTATTTATGATGATCTTACATTGTTGATATGCATCACATGTATGTGTATGATCACATGACAGCATGGGGAGGACTCTGGATGCTTAAAATGTTACCAGATCTTTTAGAGGTTTTTGAAATAGATGACCAAGTCATTTATGCCACAATTTGTTTTCTTTCTCTCTTAATAAAGGAAACACATCTTTTTATCAAAATACCATATAGAGATTCCCCTTTGTTATTTTTCTAGGTAGGATCATTGTACCATCTGTTCCCTTGATGACACATGTCTTCTTGGTAAACCATATAGAATTCCCTAAGTCACACAGTTCACTAACACTGGGAAAATTGTGACTGAGAGATTCTACAACAATGAAATCAGCATGTCATATTTCTTTTTTCCCAAACCAAGACTTTCTTAATCCAATTATATTCAAGCATTCATTATCTCCCAATGTTACAACTCCTTATTTTTCATATTTTATACCTATAACTTAATCCTTGTTTCCGGTCATGTGGGACGTAGAACCACTGTCAAGGAACCACACACCATAACATTCTGATGCTTTACTGTAAATTTCAGCAACCACTGACATCTCTGCACTTTTCTTCATGTTCCATATTTTTTTCCTTTACACTCAATATAAATTAAGAATTAGGAATTTCTTAGAGTATGATGGACCATAACCATCTTGAAAAGCTGAAAATATATTTTTCATCTTCAACTCACCTATTGGTTCATTGATCTGCTGCTTGCGAACATTTTGATTCTACTTCAGCCCTATCCTTTGTATGGTCGATGTACAATATCTAGCCATGTGCCCAAATCCTCCGCACCAAAATCAGTGACCCTTGAAATAATTTTTATAGAACCATACTCTATTTGGATGCCACCTTTTTTCTATTTCACTTTGGTTTCTTCTGGCTATAAAACACACATTTTGTGAATTTACCATCTTTCCACAACAATAACACATGACAAAAGATGCATTTCTACATGTAACTTCTATATTGCCTATTTTTACATGGGTTCGTTGATTTTTTTTATTATTCTTTATACCCACATCAATTTTTATTTTCAGAAATGGAGCTTGAATCCTGACTTCAACCCTGAATTCTTTTTGTTTCTTATCAATCCCTAAATCCACCTTAACATCTGATCTCTATTTTTGCTTCTTTCCTACTGAACAGCTAGGCTCCTCTTTCATATTTTATGACTTTTGAAGGATTTTCTTTCCTATTTTCCCATTGGGGGTCAATAGTTTTTCTTTATCCTTCAATTTTTGTCATAGACTTATGGCTTACTCATCAAGTTCTTCAATACACTTGACTTGATCATTCACTTTGCTATTGAGGCCATCGGTCTCCAATTTTTGTTCTTTAATCATAATCTTATGTCCATAAACCTTTTCTAAACTATTTGGGTTGGAAGACATAACGTTTTCAGTTTCTTTTACCTTCTCAGAATACTCTTCTTCCTACATTTGAATGTAGAGTTTTTCATCATGTACCACCTTATTGGATTTATTTTTTTCTCTCCAAATATCTCTCTCTTCAAGATCTACTTCTAATTCAGCTTCAATGTCGACTCTTCATTCAAATTCTTCTTATTCCTCCTCAGCTTCGGCTTCATACTATTTCTATGAAATACTGACAACTCCACCATAAAATTCTCTCCACGATCTTGGAATTTTCCTATCTCTTCAACCTTCTCAGACTCAGACTCATCTGAACTGTCACATTCTTTGGAAAGAAGGTTCTTATTCCCAACGAAATTTATCTTCAACTGTTTCTTTCCTTTCACAGAAGTTGAATAGTTCTTCTTATTCAAAATTTCGGCTTCATTGACATGAAAAACATCTTGGATATTTTTGTGGAACCTTTCTACAAGATTTCCAAACATCCCATATCAAAAAAAAAGAAAGTTGTTGTCTTCCTCTAAGAAACCCATTTCATCTTTGAAGGTTTGAGGAGAGGAATGACATCACCTCATCTGCCTCTTATTCTTCCTGGGATTCTTCAATAGTGGGTTTCTTCATGTATTTTAATACCAACTCTTTGGATTTCCCCTTTTATACAGCATCATTGTTATCATTTCTCATTTCATATGTTACAAGGGTACTGTGAAACTTATCCAGTGTCAGATATTTCATATCTTTGTCTTCTAAAATTGAAACCTTTCGATTGAAGAGAAGTGGAAGATTCCTCATCATGTTATTTCCAATCTTTATGCCTTCAATTACTTCCCCAAGACCATGAATGTCTTACACTACCACATTTACCGTATCAAAGAATGCATCAACAGACTCATCCGGGCTCATTCTAAGATCTTCATACTTGTTACACCCCACTTGTTGCTTCACTTCTCTGACCATTGTATCTCCTTCATGTATATTCAATAGCATTTCCCACATAGAATGTGAGGTTTTCTCTCACATAACCTTATTTTATATATCATTGGATAAGGCTCTTCCTAAATCATTGATTCTCTTGGTTTCATCATCTAATCCTCTTCCCTCGGCTTCCAATATTGCACCACTATTAATATCGGTTGTTATACCATGCATTGCTTCTGTGAACACATCCATTCTTGAAGATCAGAAGTAGTGTTGCATCTGATTCATCCATTTTTGAAAATTGATCCCATCGAAGATCAGAATACTTTTATGATTGGTGACCTCCATTTGAGAGAGAACCACTGATATTAAACATTACCTTTGATACCAATTGGTAGGTCCACTAGGGTTGAAACACTGATATGGGGGAATCAATGTATGAAAGATTAAAACAATATCCCATACTAATATTGTTTCACTATTAAGAAAAATACTCTTCTCCCTCTTCCCTGTAGCAATGTATAAACCCAAATTAAATCATTGACATGACCAACAATTTTTACATGGTTCACCCTCACTGGGCTACGTCCAAGGAGCATACACCTGAGATGGGTCGATGTGCCAAATCCACTATAGGCACACTACTGTTTACAAAGTTCAAGGTGGACTCACTATACCTTCTGGTTTACAACCAATCACAATATGAAAGCTCACTTCTCTCTAAAATGAAGTGTGCTCACTACTTCATCAGAAGACCTACTCACAATTTAAAGACTTATAGGTCCCTCCATTATCATGGATGAATTATTCATCCTTAATTATTGATTGATGATCTATTGAATTACAACTTTCAAATGAAGATGAATCTCACATTTCCACAGAATTGATCTGGGCAACCTCAAATATTACGTGTAGCCCATACTGCACCTTGCACATAATTTCCATTCCTTTTATGTAAATTATTCTTTTTGTGCACAACTCCAATTCCACTTTTCACGCAACATCAATAATTCTACACATCCTTCATTTTATGCACAATGGAAACTTCTACACGCATAATAATTGCAGAGACCGCAAACTTGACGTACATGGACATTACATTACTTTTGCGGAAAACTTAATAAATAACAAAAACAGACACAAAAGGACCGTAATAGTTTAGTGTCTTTGGAAACGCAGAATATAATCTTCTAATCATGGTGAATGATCTTCAACATCTCCCATAATGATCTTCCTTTTATTACCTAAAACTTTACTTTATATCCGGGGAAAAAGAAAACATATAAAGGGTGTGATCAAATTCTCAATAAGGGTAAACAAGGATAAAATAAAACAAACCATATACATTTGAAATTCAAAACATGAACTTAATTTTTACACATCAAAATATTGAGTTGTGAAATAAATCTCAGCAGTATGTAAGGCATAAGTCATAAAGGAACTTCAATCATGATAAAATATCATTGGAATAAAACATGTAATTGTGGAAAACCATTAAGAACATGATATGATTTCCATAGTAACCATGACTTTGCTTCTAAGACCATCTAAGTGGACAATGTCCCTTTCTGAATTGAGTTCACTCCTCGTTCCAGTCCTGTATCACTGAACTGGATTAACTTACCTTTCCATCCATGTTTATCTCATGAGATATAAATCTTAAACCAATGCATTGGAGGGAGATATAGGTCTCACCCATCTCATAATGAAATAATTTTACTTGTTCCACAACATAAACATAAATCATTCATCATAACCCAAAGAATACAAATGGGTTTCATAAGCATCATCCCATCATAACATAATCCATATAAAAAAATTTATATCACTTCATCACAAGAAAAGTGAAACCATGTAAATCATAGAGATATTATACTTGAAACATACACATATGAAATAATTTAATCATTTATGGATAACGGTTTTGATAAAACACTTGAAAAGAATTTTTGAGGAAAATATCATTTCTTCATAAAATCATTTTCCTTTCACAAAATGCCACGAAATTTTAAAAGAAAAGGATTTTATTGAAAATAACCATGAAATCTTGTAGGGTAAACTTCATGAAAATAAGGTTTTAGGAAACTGTAAAAATCTGTTTATGCAGTATAAGTTAAAAAAAGCATTCCTCTCATACTTTTTACGGAAAAGTCAAAAAGTACCTCATATGGTAATCAAAAGAAATATTCCTTAAATACCATGTAGTACAAGTCCAAAAATGGTAAAAATGACTTTGAACATACATGGAAGAATAGTAAACATTTTATGATAACATTTTTATAAGACATTGACATGAATGATAAACATAACCCTAGTAAATACTTACGGATAAACAATCTCAGATAAGAATGAGATTAGAATAATTATCTCTTACCTTAGGTCTGATATGATTCGTACGTATCAGAAACACTTGTATAATGATTTAAATAATTTCATTGACTTATTACATAATCATATTCATTGTTATGATATCATATATGGTTCACTTTTGACTTTATATTACCCGTTTTTTTGTAAACTCCATGTTAAAGTAGCAGTTTGGATAAAATCATTTCATTTATCATACGTGTTTCAACTTGTTGTTCTTAATATTATTACTTATATCCTGATTTAATTAATTTAATAATGTAAAATATGATTTATATATAATATATATTCAGTATAAAAATGGAATGAAATACACCATTCATGGAGACGGTAGGCCGTGCGTACGCATGAACGCTGTTTTTGTTTCCTTATTGAATTAAATGTAATTAAGTAAATGAAACATATATGTACATAAATCCAGTATAATTATTATGTAATATCCATCATGATTATTTATTATATATAATTTATAATCATACTTGAATGGTTAATCATGGAAAATGAATCTCATCGTGTTCGTGGAGACGGTAGTCCGTATGTACGCACGAGCGATGATATCATCCCCATGATCGTGGAATTGTATTGAAGTGTATTTATAATATTTCAGAATCAATAACACCATAAAATAATAATATATAGTAATTTCTTTACACCATTATACCCATCCAAGTAAGGTGGTGGTGGAAAACAGATTACACGACGGCATGGAGATGGTATTCTGTACGTACGCACGCGCGGTGATTTCGTTTTCTGTAGGATGGATAGAAGATGAAATTCGGTTGTTTAATATTTATAATAACATATCAGAATTTTAGTGATTCTTATGTTATTAATTTATGATGAAACAAATAAAAAATAAGAAGAATAAGAAGAAATAAATTGCAAATATTCATAAAGTATATTACCTCTTCTTTGGCGCGCCACTTCTTAACCTCCTCTTAAGGCACTAGGGTTGGTCTTTTGAGGAGACCAGAACCTCTATAATGTGTTTAGGGAATATTATAAAGGAAATTTTCAGGGGTTTTCTGAACTTCAAGGCTCAAAAGGGTGTGAAGATAAGAGGTAATGGGTTCCCTTTTTCTAAGGGAGGAGAGGGGCACCTTTGAAAAAACATAAAATATTATTTTATAATAAAGTCATATTTGGTTTATAATAGCTCCAAATTGATTTATTTCGAAGATAAAGTGAGGATGTGTAGAAACACTCTCAACCAATAGGTTTTAGACAAGTTTAGGTTACTATTTTAACCTTATCATTTAGATTAAACTCTAAGTTAAATAATTTAACCTTTACCGTTTCTTCTTGTTTTCTTACACTATATGGTTAATATACTTACTATAACAAGACAAACGAACCCCAAGTGGTTAATTATTAATATATATAACCTTATCTACGTAATTTGGATGAACCATAGATTTTTAAGAATATAATAACAATTAATAATATAATATTTGTTTTAAAAACTATTTTATGTCAATTCTGACACTATTTGGTAATTGATTTTTTTTGAAACTCATAACAACATGATTAGTTCGAAAAAAGTTAATTGAATCAATAATAAAATTTCATATTAACCTATAAAATTTGTTTAATTCATAAAAAGTCTCAAATTACATTTATTTGGGTATTTATAACATCAATTATGTTAATATTTTATTAATAAGGTAATTACTGCATAATCATTGTGTCATAAATAAATTTAATTATTTAATGTCTATAAATTATAAATAAAATACCAATATGTATTAAATCTATTTATCATTATAATGAATATTTATAGTCGAATTTATCTTGTGTATATCCCTATATTAAAAATGTTTTAGTTATTAAACATTTATTTAAACTATTTTAACTCTTATTTATGTAAAATAATAATAAGTGTCGTAATCTAATCCAAGTTGACCTAAAGGGTAATATTTTATTCCTAAGGTAATTCTTGGTCGAATTAAACATATCCAATAGAATTTGGACATGTGTTAGTGTAATAATAATAATATCATTTTTACTCTTAATTATCCTATTTACTTTTAACCGTGGTAAATAAAAGTAAAAAGTTACTATTCACCAAATATTATATTTATCTTATTGAACCACATTTTACTCCTTGATATTATCTGTGTCTCTCGGATTTTTACAATTCCACTCACAAAAGCAGTAAAACTATGTTTTATGTAGATTTTCAAATTCTCCTAGGAGGTGGGTAAAAGATGGTGAAAAGTTCAATAAAATTTTTATATATCTAAAATTATTAAAAACTGACTCAAATGAATTACATTGAACTTATATAGGTATTATGTATCAATTTTGACCTAAAATAAATTTAAATAATATAAATAATTATTTATATAAAAAGTCGGTTTTTAAATAGTAACCCAGTGTTTTCACTATTCATAAAAAATTGAATGTTTTTAGTGAAATACAAAAAATTCACCCTAGGCTAATTTCGATATTCCGAATCCAAAAATGAATTCCATTTTGAGACATAAAATTTATAAATTTTCAAAAAGTGGGTATTACTATTCATAATAGTTAGTTCATAATAATATTATTATAATATCTCGTTTAGTGAAACTTGGTATTCTGTAGTACACACGCTATCGAAGAAGATCTTGATTGCGTTTAATGCATGCCAAGTCAGTGTTGCGTGTAGTGAGAGATTTTTTTGGTGTTGCGTATAACATAATAAAAACTTATTAAACAAAATCTATATATAATGTTGCGTAAAATAATTTCCACAAAACGAACTTGAAATTGTGTGTAACACGAGCCAAGAATAGTGTTGCGTATACTGCAAGCTAATATGGTCTTTTGTATAGTACAAGCTAATCCTGGTGTAGTTTATAATAGGTGATATCAAAGAAATTAAAAATAATATATCTCATAAATTCTCGGGGTGTTACATTCTACTCCCCTTAAAATGAATTTCGCCCTCAAAATTCGTCAGGGTTATAAATTGTTTACTACTTGAAAGTTTAATTCATAGAAACCGACATCATAAAAAGGAATACTAAATCATCATTTTAAAAAGGAAAGTTAGAAACAAAACAGATACCCAAAGCAACTCATCACATGGGGCCCCACATATGAGTATATAGGAGAAAATATGGACATGGAAGAGAAATCTATCCATCAAGTTCTGATGGAGAGTGGTAGAGAACATGTCTATAAAAAAACCAACAATCAGAAAGCCGTAAATTTGTGATGATCTAAGGTACTATCTTATTCATCAGATATGAGAGTATTAGGACAACATTTTTGGTATCCAAGATCATTTCCCTAACATGGATGAACTTTTAAATACAGAGAAATACTTACTTGATTTCAGTGTAATATCATCGTTGGTCATTCAATGATCAATTTCCACTTGATCTCTATTTAAAGAAATGAAGCTGAATTTTTCATTCATGAAGTGTTAGAAGATCATGTGATAGAATAATATGTCATCCCATCTGTTTCTATCACAAAAAGGTTATCATAATTATTAAATATACATAAGTCCATTTATAGTGATATTAATCGTATATGATTCAAAAAATGGACTTATACTTCATCTATCATACCGCTTAATAAAATAAAACCAGTTCCTACTAAATTTTGACTTACTGTAGGCTAGTTGTAGGAAATAAAGGCTTGTCGCACTTCGGTTGTGGGTTCAATTCCCACAACCTTGTCCGATGCGACGAGTTGTCACTCATCCTGTAGGTTGTCCTTTTTCTAAAACTACATTATTATAACATCCCATCAATAATATCGAAAAGAAGTTTTATCTTTAAACAATATAAACTTATGTCCAACATAATCCATTTCAATCTTTAGGCTTATCTAAAATACTTCTTTTCAATCTCATAGTATAAAGAAAATGATTACTAGAGAGGTCATATACTAAGCATGTGAATACCATCATTTATCTCCCATATATCATAAGATATATCTTGTTGGTCATATTCCAAACATGTGAATACCTTAATCATATATTCTTTTGAAACATGAAATGATATAGAACCTTAGCAAAAACCTGAATGCTGTCAAAAGTTTACTCATTCCACATACCAAAATCCCAAAATTTCTATATACTCAAACCATGATATCACTTTGTCCTTATATCAGTCCTGAGCTGATGAATCTACCAAAATTTCATTTTTTTTCTTTATCCCTTCATTATGCGCATATCATATTCTTTCCAAAAATATTTGAATAACCTTTGATGGTTACCAGAACCATTCAACATATACTTTCAAATACTTTATGAAAAAAATAGTGTAACAATCCTTAGATGTTTCTTTATTCAATAGTACCATTAAATTACCTATACAACATAACTCTTGATAAACATATAATCATTCCACTACCTTCTTAAACCATTGACCAAGCTTCAACACTTCTTCCACCTCATATATCATTTGTAGTCTCCTCATCATCATCCACATAAGTGCTACCCATATGACCATGCTGATTCTCTTTATGAGATTTTCCCTTAGGGCATTGGTTTTCATAATGCCCATACATTCCATATTTAAAACATCTAATCATTGTTGATGTCGTTGCAATACCATTATCCTTCTCCATGGTGTTAAATGAACTTTTTTCCTTTGCACTTACTAGATTAGTGTCCTTCTTTTCCGCACCCAAACCCTTTTCTAGTTCCATTGAAATATTCTCCTTGATGACTCTTCCCAAATGATTTCTATGAGAGAAATTGAACTTTCTTTCCTCTTTGATTATCATTAAACTTTATCTTTCTCTTATTAGATGTGTCGGGAAACTTACCAAAGATGAGATTATTGATCATATTATGAGATTGCTGATTAATCGTAATAAATATGTTTGGACTTTCAAATCCCGTTTCATTTGGTTTCTCAGGAAGAATATCATTCCACTTTCCATTATATCCCCCATTATCGTGAATCATCCTATTTCCAGCCATTTTCTAAAACCAAAAAAGAATATTGTGAGAGGAAAAATTCATGCAAGGAAAACAACAAAATAAAGGTGGAGTACCATCAATATCTAACATCTTAGGTTAAATTATAAGATCATTACCATAATTCTATGACTATAATCTATACATATACTTATCCTTAGGTAAATCCTTGGACATACCTTATAAATATCTCTATGGATTTCACTAAAGTTTTCGCATCCTAGTTTACAAAGGATAACTAAACATTCTCTCTGATACCAACTGTAGAGACTCCAAACGTGATATACATGGATATTAAATTAATTTTTTGGAATAGTTAATACATAACAAAAACAGACACACAAAGACCATAATAGATTAGTGTCTTTGTAAACTCTGAATATAATCTTCTAATCATGGGGAAAGATCTTCTACATCTCCCATAATTATCTTCCTTTTTTACATAAAACCTTTCTTTATATCCTGGGGAAAGGAAAACATATAAAGGGTGAGCTCTAATGCTCAGCAAGGGTAAGCATGGAGAAAATAAAACAAACCATATACATTTGAAAATCAAAACATGACCATAAAGTTTATGCATCAAAATCATGAGTTCTGAAATAAATCATGGCAGTACGTAAGACATAGGTCATAAAAAACATCAATCATGATAAAATTGTAGGGGAATAAAACATGTAATTTTGGAAAACCATTAATAACATGATATTATTTCCATAGTAGCCAATACATTGCTACCAAGACCATCTTAGTGGACAAATTCCTTTTCTGAATCGAGTTCACTCCTCGTTCCAGTCCTGTATCACTGAACCGGATTAACTTACCGTTCTATCCATGTCTATATCATGAGATATAAATCTTTACCCAATTCATTGGAGGGAGATATAGGTCCCACCAATCTCATAATTAAATCATTATTTCTTGTGTCACAACATAAACATAAATCATTCATCATAACCCAAAGAATAAAAACGGGTTTCATAAACAGCATCCCATCATAACATAATCCATATAAAACAAATGGATATCACTTCATCACATGAAAAGTGAAACCATGTAAATCATAGAGATATTATACTTGAAAAATACACATGTGAAATAATGTCATCTAATATGGAAAATGGTTTTGATAAAACACCTGAAAATAATTCTTAAGGAAAATATCATTTCTTCTTAAAAATATTTTTAATTTCACAAAATGCCATAGAATTTTAAAATAAAAGGATTTTTTTGAAAATAAACCTGAAATATTGCAGAGTAAACTTCATGAAAATAAGTCTTTAGGAAACCATAAAAATCTATTCATGCAGTATAATTTAAAAAAAAGCATTCTTCTCGTACTTTTGCTAGAATAGTCAAAAAGTTACTTGTATGGTAATCAAAAGAAAGATTCCTTACATTGAATGTAGTAAAAGTCCAAATAGTGTAAAAATGACTTTGAACATACATGGAATAATAGTAAACATTTCATGAAAACATTTTTAGAAAACATGTACATGGATGATAAACATAACCCCAGTAAATACTTACGAATAAACAATCTCGGATAAGAATGAGATTGGAATAATTATCCCTTACCTTAGGTACGATATGCTTCATAAGTATCTGAAACTCCTATGTAATGATATAAATAATGTCATTGAATTATTACAGAATCATATTCATTGTTATGATATCATATATGGTTCACTTTTGACTTTATATTACCCGTTCTTTTGCAAATTCCATGTTAAAGCAGCATTTTGGGTAAAATCGTTTCATTTATCGTACGGTTTTTGACATGTTGTTCTTGATATTATTACTTATATACTGATTTAATTAATTACATATTGTACAATATGATCTATATATAGTATATATTCAGTATATTAAGGGAATGAAATACACCATTCATGGAACGGTAGGTCGTGCGTACGCATGAACGCTGTTTTCGTTTCCATATTGAATTAAATGGAATTAAGTAAATGAAACATATATGTACATAAATCCAGTATAATTATTATTAAATATATTTCATGATTATTTATTATATATACTTTATAATCATACTTGAATGGTTAATCATGGAAAATGAATCTCTTCGTGTTCGTGGAGAGGGTAGTCCGTATGTACGCACGAGCGATGATATCATTCCCATGATTGTGGAATGGTACTGAAGTGTATGTATAATATTTCAGAATTAATATCACTTTAAAATAATCATATATAGTTATTTATTTACACCATTATACCCATCCAAGTAAGGTGGTGGTGGAAAACAGATTACACGACGGCATGGAGATGGTATTCCAAACATACCCACACGCAGTGATTTCGTTTTCCATAGGATGGATAGAAGATGAAATTGGGTTGTTTCATATTTATAATAACATATCAGTATATTAGTGATACTAATGTTATTAATTTATGATGAAACAAATAAATAAGAATAAGTATAAGAATAAATAAATTGGAAAGAATCGGTAAAGGATATTACCTCTTCTTTGACGCGCCTCTTCTTAACCTCCTCTTAAGGAACTAGGGTTGGTCTTTTGAGGAGACCAGAACCTCTATAATGTTTATATGGAAGATGATAAGGGAAATTTTCAGGGTTTTTCCGAGCATCAAGGCTCAAAAGGGTGTGAAGAGAAGAGGGGAGGGGTGCCCTTTTTATATGGGAGGAGAAGGGCACCATTGGAAAAACATAAAATATTATTTTATAATAAAGTCATATTCGGTTTATAATAGCTCCAAATTGATTTATTTCAAATATAAGGTGGGGATGGGTCGAAACCCTCTCAACTAATACGTTTTAGAAAAGTTTAGGTTACTATTTTAACATTATCATTTAGATTTAACACTAAGTTAAATAATTTAACCTTTACTATGTCTTCTTGATTCTTACACTATATGGTTAATAAAATTACTATAACAAGACAAACGAACACCAAGTAGATCATTATAAATATATATAACCGTATCTACGTAATTTTACCAAACCATTGAATTTTAGGAAAAAAATAACAATTAATAATATAATATTTGTTTTAAAAACTATTTTATGTCAATTTTGACACTATTTGGCAATTGATTTTTTTTGAAACTCATAACAGCATGATTAGTTCGAAAAAAGTGAATTTAATCAATACTAACATGTCATATTAACCTTGAAAATTAGTTTAATTCATAAAAAGTCTCAAATTACCTTTATTTGTGTATTTATAACATCAATTATGTTAATATTTCATTAATAAGGTAATTACTACATAATCATTGTGCCATAAATAAATTAAATTATTTAATGTCTAAAAATTATAAATAAAATACGATTATGTAGGAAATTTTTTAGCTTTCTAATGAATATTTATTGTCTGATTTATCTTATTTATAACCCTATATTAAAAATCTTTTAGTTATTAAACATTGATTTAAACTATTTTAACTCTTCTTTATATAAAATAATAATAAGTGTCCAAATATAATCCAAGTGGACCTAAAGGGCAATATTTTATTCCTAAGGTTGTTTATCATCGAATTACACTTATCGAATAGAATTCTGAAATGTGTTAGGATAATAATAATATCATTTTTACCCTTAATTACCCTATTTACTTTTAACCGTGGTAAATAAAAGTAAAAAAGTTAATATTCACCAAAAATTATTTTTATCTTATTATACCAAATTTTACTCCTTGATATTGACCGTGTCTCTCGGATTTTTGAAATTCCACTCACAGAAGCATTAAAATTAAGTTTTATGATGATTTTCAAATTCTCCTGGGAGGTGAGTAAAAGATGGTGAAAAGTTCAATAAAATTTTTATATATCTAAAATTAATACAAAATGACTCAAATGAGTTACATTGAACTTATGTAGGTATTATGTATCAATTTTGAACTAAAATAAATTTATATAAAATAAATAATTATTTAAATAAAATGATTGTTTTTAAATAGTAACCCAGTGTTTTCACTATTCATCAAAAATTGAATGTTTTCAGAGAAATACCAAAAATTCACCCTAGGATAATTTCGATATTCCGAAGCCAAAAATTAAGTCCATTTTGAAAGAAAAAATTAATAAAATTTCCAAAAGTGGGTATTACTATTCATAACGGCATGTTCATAATAATTTTATAATAATATCTCGTTTAGTGAAACTTGGTATTGCGTACTACACACGCTATCGAAAAAGGTCTTGATTGCATGTAATGCAAGCCAAGTCAAGGCTGCGTGTAGTGAATTCTCCGTATGGTGTTCCATATAACATAATAAAAACTTATTAAAAAAATCTATACATAATGTTGCGCAAAATAATTTCCACAAAACGAACTTGAAATTGTGTGTAACATGAGCCAAGAATAGTGTTTCGTATACCGCAATCTAATAAAGTGTTGTGTATAGTACAAGATAATCCTAGTGTAGTTTATAATAGAACACATCGAAGAAATTAAAAACAATATATCTCATAAAATCTCCGGGTGTTACATTCTACCCCCCTTAAAATTAATTTCTCCCTCGAAATTAGTAAGGGTTATAAATCGATTACAACTTGAAAGTTTCATTCATAGAAACCCACATCGTAAAAAGGAATACTAAATCATCATTTTAAAAAAGAAAGTTAGAAACAAAATGGATACCTAAAGAAACTCATCACTTGGGTTCCCACATAGGAGTAAATAGGTGAAAATATGGATATGGAAGAGAAATCTAACCATCAAGTTCTGATGGAGAGTGATAGAGAACATGGCTATGAAAAAGCCAACAATCCAAAAGCCATAAATTTGTGATGATATAAGGTAATATCTGATTAATTATATATGAGAGTACTAGGACAACATTTTTGGTTTCCAAGACCATTTCCCTAACATGGATGAACTTTTACATAATGAGAAATACTTGCATTATTTCAGTGAAATATCGTCGTTGGTCATTCCATGAACAATTTCCACTTCATCTCTATTTAAAGCAATGAAGCTGAGTTTTTCATTCATTAAGTGTTAGCAGATCATGTGATAGAATGATAAGTCATCCCATCTGTTTCTATAACAAAAAGGTTATCATAAGTTATTAAATATACATAAGTCCATCTATGGTGATATTAATCATATATGTTTCCAAAAATGGACTTATACTTCATCTATCATACCGCTTAATAAATTAAAACTAGTTCCTAAGAACTAGGGATTTTTTGTAATCCAGTGTTAGGCGATAAATTCATGTCACACTTCAGTTGTGCGCCACAGCCTTGTCTGACGCGATGGGTTTTCGCACGTCCTATAGGTTGTCCTTTTTTTCTAAAACTGCATTATTATAACATCCCATCAATAATATCGAAAAAAAGTTCTATCCTTAAAGAATACTAACTTATGTCCAACATAATCCATTCCAATATTTAGGCTTATCTAAAATACTTCTGTCCAATCTCATAGTATAAAGAAAATGATTACCAGAGAGGTTATATACCAATCATGAGATTACCATCATTTATCTCCCATATATCATAAGATATATCTTGTTTTTCATATTCCAAATATGTGAATACCTTAATCATGTATTCTTTTGAAACATGAAATACCATAGAACCTTTGTGAATACATGAATGTTGTCAAAAGTTAACTCATTCCATATACCAAAATAACAAACTTTATATATACTCAAACCATGATATCACTTTGTCCTTATATCAGTCATGAGCTCATGAATAGTATCAAAATTTCATTTTTTTTCTTTATCCCTTCATTATGCGCATATCATCTTCTTTCCAAAAATATCTGAATAACCTCTCATGGTTACGAGTACCATTCAACATATACTTTCACATACATTAGGAAAAACAATATTGTAACAATCCTTAGATGTTTCTTTATTCCATAGTACCATTAAATTACCTATTCAACATAACTCTTGATAAACGTACAATCATTCTACTACCTTCTTAAACCATTGACCAAGATTCAACACTTCTTTCATCTCATATATCATTTTTAGTCTCCTCATCATCATCCACATAAATACTACCCATATGACCATGTTTATTCTCTTCATGAGATTTTCCCTTAAGGAATTTGTTTGCATAATTCCCATACATTCCACATTTAAAACACTTAATCATTGTTGATGTCGTAGCAATACCATTATCCTTCTCTATGGTGTTAACTGAACCTTTTCTGTTGCACTTACTGGATTTGTGTCATTCTTTTCCCCACACAAAGCATTTTCCAGTTCCTTTGAAATATTCTCCTTGGGGCCTCTTCCCACATGATTTACATGAGAGAAATTGAACTTTTGTTCCTCTATGATTATCATGAAACTCAATCTTTATCTTATTAGCTGAGTCGGGAAACTTACCAAAGTTGATATTGTTGATCATATTATGAGATTTCTGATTAGGCATAATAACGATTTTTGGACTTCCAAATACAGTTTCATTTGGTTCCTCATGAAGAATATCATTCCATTGTCCATCATATCCTCCATTATCATGAATCTTCATGTTTCCAGCCATTTTTTAAAACCCAAAAAGAATAGTGTGAGAGGAAAAAAATCATGCTAGGTAAAACAACATAATAAAGGGGGAGTACCATCAATATCTAACATCTTAGGTTAAATTCTATGATCTTTACCATAATTCTAGAACTATAACCTATACATATACTTATCCTTAGGGACATCCCTAGACATACCTTAGAAATATCTCTAGGGATTTCACTAAAGTTATCGCATCCTAGTATCCGAAGGATAACTAAACCTTCGCTCTGATACCAACTGTAGAGACCCCAAACTTGATGTGCATAGACATTACATTTCTTTTGTGTAATACTTAATACATAACAAAAACATACACACAAGGACCGTAATAGTTTAGTGTCTTTGGAAGCTCGGAATATAATCTTCTAATCATGAGAAAGATCTTCAACATCTCCCATAATGATGTTCCTTTTTTTACCTAAAACCTTTCTTTATATCTTGGGGAAAAGAAAACATATAAAGGGTGATCTCAAATGCTCAATAAGGGTAAGAAAAGCGAAAATAAAACAAACCATATACATTTGAACATCATAACATGAACACAAAGTTTACACATCAAAATCTTGGGTTGTGAAAGAAATCTTGGCAGTACATAAGGCATAGGTCATAAAAAACATCAATCATGATAAAACAGCATGGGAATAAAACATGTAATTGTGTAAAACCATTAAGAACATGACATGATTTCTATAGTATCCAAGACATTGCTTCAAAGACCATATTAGTGGACAAAGTCCCTTTCTGAATCGAGTTCACTCCTCGTTTCAATCCTGTATCACTGAACCAGATTAACTTACTGTTCCAGCCATGTCTATCTCATGAGATATAAATCCTTACCCAATTCATTGGAGGGATTTATAGGTCCCAACCATCTCATTATGAAATAATTCATTCTTTTTCCACAACATTAACATAAATCATTTATCATAACCCAAAGAATAAAAATGGGTTTCATAAACATCATCCCATCATAACATAATCCATATAAAATATATGGATATCACTTCATCACAAGAAAAGTGAAACCTTGTAAATCATAGAGATATTATACATGAAACATAAACAATATGAAATAATGTCATCTTACATGGAAAAAGGTGTTGATAAAACATTTGAAAATAATTCATTAAGAAAGTACCCTTTCTTCTTAAAAATCATTTTCTTTTCACAACATGCCACAAAATTTTAAAAGAAAAGGATTTTATTGAAAATAACCATGAAATCTTATAGTGTAAAATTTATGAAAATAAGGCTTTAAGAAACCATAAAAATCTGTTTATGCAGTATAAGTTAAAAAAACATCCTTCTCATACTTTTTCCGGAGAAGTCAAAAAGTACCTCGTATGGTAATCAAAAGAAAGATTCCTTACATACCATGTAGTAAAAGTCTGAAAAGTGTAAAAATGACTTTGAACATACTTGGGATAATAGTAAACATTTTACAAAAACATTTTTAGAAAACATTGACATGGATGATAAACATAACCCCAATAAATACTTTCGAATAAACAATCTCGGATAAGAATGAGATTGGAATAATTATCCCTTACCTTAGGTATGATATGATTCGTACGTATCCGAAAATCATGTATAATTATTTAAATAATGTCATTGACTTATTACAGAATCATATTCATTTTTATGATATCATATATGGTTCACTTTTGACTTTATATTACCCGTTCTTTTTAAATTCCATCTTAAAGCAGCGTTTTGGGAAAAATCGTTTCATTTATCATACGTGTTTCGACATGTTATTCTTGATATTATTACTTATATCCTGATTTACTTAATTCCAGAATGTAAAACATGATTTATATATAATATATATTCAGAATATAAAGGGAATGAAATACACAGTTCATGGAGACGGTAGGTCGTGCGTACACATGAACGTTGTTTTCGTTTCCTTATTGAATTAAATAAAATTAATTAAATGAAACATATATTTACATAAATCCAGTATAATTATTATGTAATATCTTTCATGATTATTTATTATATATACTTTATAATCATACTTGAATGGTTAATCATTTAAAATAAATCTCATCGCGTTCATGGAGACGGTAGTCCGTACGTACGCACGAGCGATGATATCATTCCCATTATCGTGGAATTGTATTGAAGAGTATGTATAATATTTCAGAATCAATATAACTTTACAATAATCATATATAGTTATTTATTTACACCATTATACCCATCCAAGTACGGTGGTGGTGGATAAAAGATTACACGACGGTGTGGAGATGGTATTCCGTACGTACGCCCGCACGGTGATTGCGTTTACCATAGGATGGATAGAAGATTAAATTGGGTAGTTTCATATTTATAATAACATATCAGTATATTACTTATAGTGAAGTTATTAATTTATGATGAAAAAAATAAAGAACAAGCAGTAGAAGAAGAAATAAATTGGAATGAATGGGTAAAGGATATTACCTCTTCTTTGACGCGCCTCTTCTTAACCTCCTCTTAAGGCATAAAGGGATGGTATTTTGAGTAGACCAAAACCTCTATAATGTTTCTAGGGAAGATGATAAGGGAAATGGGAAGGGTTTTTTTGAGGTTCAAGGCTCAAAAGGGTGTGAAGAGAAGAGGGAAGGGGTGCCCGTTTTATAAGGGAGGAGAGGGGCACCTTTGAAAAAACATAAAATATTATTTTATAATAAAGTCATATTTGGTTTATAATAGCTCCAAATTGATTTATTTAGAAGAAAAAGTGATTATGGGTAGAAATCATTTCAACCAATGGGTTTTAGACAAGTTTAGGTTACTATTTTAACCGTATCATTTAGATTTATCTCTAAGTTAAATAATTTAACATTTACCATGTCTTCTTGTTTTCTTACACTATATGGCTAATAAACATACTATAACAAGCCAACAGAACCCCAAGTGGTTAATTATTAATATATATAACCTTATATATGTCATTTGGCTGAACCTTATATTTTTAGGAGTATAATAACAATTAATAATATAATATTTGTTTTAAAAACTATTTTATGTCAATTTTGACACTATTTGGTAATTGATTTTTTGTGAAACTCATAACAACATGATTATTTAGAATAAAGTTACTTTAATCAATAATAAAATGTCATATTAACATAGAAAATTAGTGTAATTCATAAAAAGTATAAAATTACATTTCTTTGGGTATTTATAACATCAATTGTGTTAATATTTCATTAATAATGTAATTACTTCATCATCATTGTCTCATAAATAAATTAAATTATTTAATGTCTAAAAATTATAAATAAAATACCATTATGTATGGAATATTTTTATCTTTCTAATGAATATTTATAGTCAAATCTTTCTTATGTATAACCCTATATTAAAAATGTTTTAGTTATTAAACTTTGATTTTAACTATATTAACTCTTCTTTACATAAAATAATAATAAGTATCCTAATCTAATACAAGTGGACATAAAGGGTAATATTTTATTCATAAGGTTGTTTTTGGTCGAATTAAACTTATCCAATAGAATTATGACATGTGTTAGGGTAATAATAATATCATTTTTACCCTTAATTACCCTATTTACTTTTAACTGTGGTAAATAAAATAAAAAGTTACTATTCATCAAAAATTATTTTTCTCTTCTTGAACCACATTTTACTTCTTCATATTAACCATGTCTATTGGATTTTCGAAATTCCACTAATAGAAGCGGTAAAATACGATTTATGTAGATTTTCGAATTATTCTAGGAGGTGTGTAAAAGACGGTGAAAAGTTCAACAAAATTTTTATATATCTAAAATTATTAAAAAAATGACTCAAATGATTTAAATTGAACTCATATATGTATTATGTATAAATTTTGACCTAAAATAAATTTAAATAAAATAAATAATTTTTAAAATAAAAATTCTGGTTTGTAAATAGTAACCTAGTGTTTTCACTATTCATCAAAAATTGAAAGATTTCAGAGAAACACCAAAAATTCACCCTATGCTAATTTCGATATTATGAATACAAAAATGAAGTCCATTTTGAAATATAAAATTTATAAAATTTCAAAAAGTTGGTATTAATATTCATAACGGCTAGTACATAATAATATTATAATAATATCTCGTTTACTGAAACATGGTATTGCGTACTACATACGCTATCGAAGAAGGTCTTGATTGCGTGTACTGCAAGCCAAGTCAGTGGTACGTGTAATGAAAGATCAGTTTGGTGTTGCATATAACATAATAAAAACTTATTAAACAAAATCTATACATAATGTTGGGTAAAATAATTTCCACAAAACTAATATGAAGTTGTGTGTAACACGAGCCAAGAATAGTGTTGCATATACTGTAAGCTAATACAGTGTTGTGTATAGTACAATCTAATCCTTGTGTAGTGAATAATAGAAGACATCAAAGAAATTAAAAATAATATATCTCATAAAGTCTCGGGGTGTTACAATAATTTTACTACGCAACCCCAAATTTTACGCACAATATAAAATTTTATGTGGAACTTCGTTTGCTTATTTTTTATGCGCACCAAAGCTCAAATATTCTCTAAGTCTTGAGATCTCTCAAATGAGGGGGATCACCTTTTATTTATAGGCATCAGTTAACCCTACTCACAAAACCATACTTGAGAGTGTAATCCTCTTCGTTCTGGGAAAACACATCTTCCACGCAACACTGTATTTTGTGCACAACTCCAATATTTCTCTCACATCAAGACTTTTCCAATTTTCGAGATTCTGATATCAAAACACCTATTGTAAAAAAATACATAATTCCTCTGTTTTGTGGACTACATTTGTTTTCTTGCACCAATCTAATTCTGCGTAAACCTTTTCCAAAAACACAACTCTCTATATTCCAATTTTCTGGCCCAAAAATTTGTCGCACTGAAAAACATAGACACCTTGTATGTGTTCTTTTTGTAGCACCTACAGATCCTCACTTCCTTTTTTCAAGGTTCTTTTTTCAAACATGGATATCCCCCACCATCTCTTCAACCTAAAAAATAACCATGTAAAACCCCTTTGTCATCAAATTAGACTTCATGGTATGCTTTTTCAACAAAAAAACAAGGAGGCATGCTTTGTCAATAACTACAATCACCTCAAAAATTCATCAATGATACCTTGATGGATTTTGACCAAAATTTTTAATCTAATATTTTAGTTATATTTTGAAAACAATTTATAAAAAAAATCACTAGCCTGATATATGTGTTTTAAAATGAAAAAAATAAAATATAAGAGGCTAAAATAGAAATAAAAGAATATGTTCTGGAAAAATAATTCATGTGAGTAACATATCAGGTTAACTATAATTTAAAATATGAAATACTGGAGATCACCTTAAGGATACTAAGTATTAGGGTTTTATTAATATGTGATACTAATAAATGTTTTCCTCAATGAGTGAATGAACTATATCCACTACACTAGATGGTGGGGAATCATATGACATACAACTACAAAACCCATCTCACTGCCCATGCTAGTGAAGAGGCCCTCATCTGATCTAGGATGTCCTAACCAACTACCTAGGATTACCATGTGGGTTGAATAATATTAACCATAAATCAATCACTTAGAAAGTCATTAAACTATTCAAAATTTTCTACTTAAAATAAGAAATTCACATTTCCAACCCTGAAGGTTTAATTTATAAATAATAACACTAATAATAATAATAAAACATATTTCTCAACATTCTTTACAAAATTAAAAACATGGATTTTAATTATATTCTACAAACATGTATGGGAATTCCCCTTTAAATATAATTTATAAATTTTGAGTTAAAAATAAAGATTAAATTTAAAATATTCCTTTTTTATCGTTCTACTCATATACATTTTCACACACATATATGTATATACATAAATATATCTCATTACCCAAATTCACATTTTCTCAATTGATGTTTTTTAAAAAATATAAATGTTTATACACATTTATATTTATAGAACCATTAAATATACAAAAAATATACATCGAAAATAAATTAAATCATATTCAATGTCCCATTAATCATTTTATCAAATACATGTCATGAATAGTTTATTTAAAACATATTTTCAAATGTTCCAAAATTTTAAAACATTTTGCATTAATAAAATGTGAAATATGGATTACCTTTAACATATAACTCAAAAAAAATTTATATTATCAATTAATATCATAAAAAGATATTAAAATATATGAAACCAAATATCTATAATTTAAATTACAAATACTATAGGTAAAATACCAAAAATATATGGTGGAAGGTCTAAGACTTCAATAATTTGATAAAAAGAACCTAAAAATGTGATCTTAAATGCTTAATGAATGTAAAAAAAAAGGTTAGTCCAACACCCTAAATGTTTGTTTGTATAATAATGCCGCAATTAGGGTGAGAGTAAATCATGAGAAGATGGAGAATATAAGGAAGATGAGTTTTTACCTTAGTGAATTAACCAATAACTGTGAGAAAATATAACGCTTTCACTGAAACTAGAGGACTCTATAAGAGGGAGTAGAGTGTGTGCATGTGATTTACTATGATGGGGGGTCAAAGGACCCAAAGGTTATTGGATAGATAGAGTAACACAACTAACTATAAGAGGGGGGAGGTGCATTTTAGTTTAAAAATTCAGACTAAACACAATACACAAAGCATATTATGTAAAAAAATTGGACTTGAGTACTAATGAATGATCAATTAGAATCAGAATTACAAATTGTATGATTATAGAAAATATTGTTTTATCGGTATCACAGACACATTTAAAAAAAGAATTATTGTAAATTTAAGTATTATAACTAACATTATTATACAATGAAGAAAAGAAAAATAAATCTTGTAAAAAAAATACACAGCTTATAATAGTATTATTGAAATCCAATATATATTAAAATAAATTTCACTTTTAACCCTAAGAGATAAGGTATTCAAGAAACCCTGACTAAAACTATCAATAGTTTTATACCTCCTATAATGGAATGCCTCTCCTTATGTTTAAATCCCTTGATATGGTGTTTGGAACAAGCTCTGTATTATTATACTTAGAAGACCTAGATACAATGATTGGAGGTTTTCTTCCAATCCCCATAAGCCCTTGATCTGATGGATTATATTCCCCATATTCTAATTCTCGGAGGTCGTCGATCAATACAAAGATTTCACACATAATTACCAAAGACAATTTTTTCTTAAGGAATTACAATCCACCAAATGATTCATTATAACTTTAAAAATCTAAATTCGTACAAAGAATTTGGAGGGGTATGTTCACCCAGAGAAAATTTACACCAAATGAGTTACAAATTTTATTATCTCCTGACTCTTTAATGACCTATAAATTTTTGGAAAAGGACCGACATACAGATTTCTGAGTTGGTTGTAATGGCCTTAGATAGATTGCACTTGACATCTGATCAATAACTAAATGACCAACGTCATTTAGATTAGCACCATTACAGTGATATTTCATATTCCTTATGATATATATAATTATACTCAACTCGAATTATTAACATTGAATAGTATGATGGAATTCCTTATTGATTTTAAAATCGATAAACTATGTTAGGAACTGTTTGATTAATCGGTACTAGGTTTAGTCCGATGTTCATGAATTGTTTTAGTAAGATATAAGCATAATAACTTATCAAAGCACTAGTTTACATGATCCTGACCATTTCTAGAGTATTCTCGAGATTGTTTTCAATTACCTTTAATTATTATATTGGTTATTTAATGTATGGATGTTACTTTGGGGTTTTATTGAGTGACATGGGAAACTTTTGGAAGGATATTGGGTTGTGCACTGTTGGCATATGGTTTTCCAGAACCCTGAATTCTGGCCTAGGAAATCGTGAAACCCGTTTAAATGGAGGATTACATGGATTGAAAACATTTTCTCAAACTATATTCCATAAAAGGAGGAACCCTGAAATCCCTTAAAATAGGTTCAAGGTTAAGATGTACGATTTTGAAATTTTTTCCCCGGCCAAGAAAACCTTGCATGGGATTTATGTTAAATAAAAAAAATTTAAAAAAATTAAACCCCTCATATTAAGATCAAATCGACCCTGACTCATTCCCAATTTAATCCTTCCAATTTTTGATTCTCTTTGATGTTTTCATAATGATCCCAGCCTCCATTATTCACAAATAAAAGTGTAGATTGAAGATCTGCACCTTCCAAGAAATGTGAATCTCATCCTGGTTGATTTCACATCTCCTTCCCTTTCTTCCCCCATATTTGAAAGAATGTTATATTATGTTTTATTTGATTAGATATTGTTTTTTAGAATATATTTCTAAGATTTTTGGATTTAGTTGTTGGATTTTTGGATCTTGGGTTATTTGATTATGGTTAGGTTTCTTTTCTAGATTACCTTTTTCTTAATAAAAGTGAGCACTTAGGACATCCTATTAAAACAAAGGATGGAAACATGAGGTGAAAAGAGGGAATTTTACATTTTTACTAAAGGAAAATAGAGGTCATGCAATCAATATTAGTGTCCATGTGTAGACACCCTTTATTAGTGACCCCTTTATTCTCCAACCCATCTGCAATATAGTTTTCCTTCCAAAAAGTGTGTGTGATGAAGTAATTCAAAGAGGAAATAATATTAAGAAAATTTACCCATTTTATATTAATCCTCCATTAGATATGTGTCTAACCCACGCTAACATCTTGCCCAAGTGTATTCAAGTCACATTCAAACCAGATACAATTCTTTTTTCTTTAAACAACAAGATCAACGACCATTATGCGTCCTAGCATCTCCGACTCTAAAGATGTGATACTTCCACAAGGACCATTCATGCATTCAATAACATCCCCATTCCCATCCCCAATGATAAAACAATAATCTAATCGTCCTGGATTACCCTGAGAAGCCCCATCAGTGTTTCACTTAATCCATCTAGGAAATGGGGTGACAAAAAAACATCCAAGTGACACAAGGAACAAGGAAATTACCAAAAATATTAAGCTACCTAAGGATCATAAAATAACCCATATAAATGAGGCACTTCTCAGCATAGAGGTGTTAATAGCATGAAACATAGTAAGAAAATTCTTTAGTGAATTTCCAGCATTGAAGCATTTTATACTATGTGCAACACTATTCATTCCTCACTAGATGTAGTGGATCAGATCAGCACAAGAAACATTTAAAATAACCATGATTTTCATTGAGATATTGACCTTAAGTGTGACTATAAGGAAGTCTCTAATAGAATGTGTTTGATGAGGCTTGATTTTTGAGATGTTTAGAACTACCATCCCTAGAGAATAGGTAGTCTTACAACTTTGATATAGATGATTTACATCCTATTTGTTCTGATTGAAAAGGGAAAATCTAGATCACTATGATATAAAAACTCTTTGAAGGTTGTCATCCATTGGTAGCTTGCTGAGGGCCAGCCTCTAGAAAATTGTAAACTATGAGGGTGTCCCCTATTTTTTGTTCATGTTTCCAATACACTGTTGGTCACCATTAATCATATTCTTGTAGAAGAGTTTTTATTCATGAAACCCATTTGGAGACCCTTCAAAGATAAAGACATCATCCTGATTTACAAATTCATGGCTGCGAACAATGGTTAAAATATTATCCAGGACCACTTCCATATTTTCATGATGCTCCCTAATCATGATGTTGTGATCCAAGTCCTTATAATTATAGGTAATATGATTGATAAGGGTCTCACCAATCTATTTATCATACCAAAAATGAATAGAACAATTCATGTCCATCATCCATTGGGAGTGATTGATAATCTTCTAGAAAATGGACCTTATCCCAATCCAATTACAAGACTCAAAGTATATTCATTTTCCAATAATTATCCATTCTATCAATATGGATTATAAAAATTACAGGCAGTAGATTTTCTATGGAAAATCGTCCAAATTAACTTAGGCGATAATGATTGATTGAATGCATCCAAGTTCATGATTCCAAGACCTCTTAGTTTATATGGTAAGAAACACATTTTCCATTGAGAAATGATTTTAATCCTTCCCATAATATTTCAACTCTATATAAAGTTTTTAAGCATATTATCGAGCTTTCTATTGATAGAAACAAGACAAACATGTACCATTCAAGAATAAACACGCTTTGAGGTCAGAACATGCTTTCCAAGAAAATTCACCCTATTATTGAGAGGGACATTCCTTTCCTATAGGAATGTGTTTTTCTGATTTTGAATATTGCATTTGAGAAGTGTGTTTATCGATGCTTGGCCCAAAACATTGGGACACCCAGTTAGACAAATAGACGTAATATCTCCTTTATTCTCAATTCACTAGTGAGGTGGATCTTCCTGGTGACTGAAATGTTCATACCAAAATATATAAAAGACTTACCCCATTTATAACATGGTTTAAAATATTCTCAAAGTGTTATAGGAAATTTTTTATAATTATAAAGTTCCTTCTATCCCCCTGTGTGAAAATTAAAATATCATCAACAAAGAAAATATGGGAGGGGAAAAATAACTTGGGCCACTCTAATGGTTGACAAATCACCCATGTTCACTATGTTAAGGAAGAGTCTGCTCAGATAATCCAATATGATATAAAAAATGATGTATTGGAGGGGATACCCTTAACTCACCCCTGGAATAGTTAATGTATCCCTCTAGGGATCTATTTAGGAGGATGGAGATATGAGATAACTCAAAAAGAACCCTGATCTAATGAACCATCATCATACTGAAGCCTAATCTATGCATCACCCTTCTAATAAAGCACAATAAACTATATCAATGGCTTTGGTGATGTCTTGTTTTAGATATATGTTTCCTCCATTAGTTTTATTCCTAAGAAAATTAACACACTCCAAGATAGTGAGCCAACAGTCATAGATTTTCTAACCATTCACAAATCCAAATTGATTCAATTATATTATTTTCTCAAAGACACAAGAAAGTCTTCATGGAAGGATTTTTGTAATTACCTTATGAATTGTGATGATAATGAAAACCACCCTAAATTGTTTTATCTCACTTTCAATATAAACCTTTAGGATAAGGGAAATGAACTGGGCATTGATGCCTTTAGAAAAAAATCCCATATTTAAATAAGTTCTTGAAATGCTGGAAAAATTCATTATGAATGATATCCCAATATGATTCGAAGAACTGATTGGTCGACCCATCTAGTTCTAGAGAAATTTATTTTTTGAGTCCAAATACAACCTATTTAATTTCCAATCCCATTAGCATCGAGGTGAGGAAGATATTATCCCCCTCTTTAAGTATAGTTAGAATAATGTTGTTCGTTATCATTTCATTCTTTAGGGGTCCATTAAATATATTCACATAAAAAGAAACAATATGATCATAATGTTCCTTCCATTCCTCCAAAATATGATATCCATCCTTGAGTAAAGCCAGAGGAATATTTTCCCTTATAACTCTTGTAAGATCATGAAAAATGTTTGAATTTATATCTTTATCAAATATCCATGGGATTTTAAATAAGTCTATGAGGAAGTTGTCTCTTAGTTTTCCAAGATTTCCAATCTTGGATGAAATTTCAGTTTCTTGACTCATGTCCCCACTAAAGTGTCATTTGGTGATAGAATAAATATTTTCTTGTAATAAACATTCCAATCTACCAATTTCATCATCCATTGAGATACATATATGGCCTTAATCCATTATTTCAGTTTCATTTTGTCCATTTTGAACATAGAAATGCAGATCAATGGGTTGACATCACAACCCTAGAGACAAAAGTGTCCTACACAATTCATGAGAATTATATGAGAGAGGCCCATGCATTGTTCTAAATTGAATGGGAATGGATTATTTATTTCAATATTAAGAAGACTCACTAGAATAAGATGACGTTATGAGTTATTATTTTCCAAGGTAACACATAAAACTGACATTCAGACACCAAGTAAGGCCCCATTTGAGAACACCTAGTCAATTTATCTGGCCTACAAACTATTATGATTCCTCTTATACCATGTGAACTTTTCCCCAATAATATTAATTTTAGTCAGTTTATCCACTTCAATACATTCACAAAAAATTTAAACAGATGTGTTATTTACAACTAGTCCAATATTCTCATCAACATGTAGAATACAATTAAAATCCCCTAACATGATCGATGGGTCCGTAATTACATTTTCTAGTTGTTGAATTTGATCCCATAAAATTCTTGTTTTAATGTAGTTATTGTGATCATAAACAACCGAGAAGAACATTTTCTCAGCATATTCCTAGAACCTGCAGGTGAGAATCGGATCATCCTCATAAAAATGTATGTATTAGCAACACACTTATGTATAAAATCCCAGACACTATTCGGATGGCCAGCAGCACTGTTGGTACCCAGAAGGGAGTATCTTGTACTACTAAAAATGTTTCCTTGGTTTAGAGAGTTAATCTTATCCTCAAAGATACCTATAATCTCAGGTTTTAAGTTACCTTTGAGAATATGAATGGAAAAATTGTTCCATGGTTGGATAGCCCTATGATTTCCAAAATAGTATCCTCATAATTATTTTGGTTTGGGGGTATTTTCCTCTATTCCTGTTTTTTCCAGTCTTTTCATTTTTGTACAATCCTTGTTGATGAGGTAGAGGCATCAGGTTTAATTTCTTTAAGAGCATCCACATATTGCAACTGGGAGTGGATAAGGTAATTCCTATTCTCATAAATTGGGGTAGTTGAGCCATTGACCATATTCTAGATCTCATTATTTTTCGTTGTTCTGCTAAAAATGGGGATTTTTTTGTGAATCTTCTTCATTAAAATTGAGTTATATGGCCTATAATTCAATTCCAAAATTCATTATTTCAATTATTTGTGTGTAATTGTAGACTTTAAATTTTTTATGAGAAATTTAGTTTCTCAATTGAATTAATTAATTTGGTAAATTACATAATTAGTGGATTGTGAAATATGGGGATATTGGCATTTATGAGTTTAAATAATTAATTGTTGAATTAATTATGTATATATTGGTATTATTGAATTGGGATAATTAATTATGATTTAATTTTAGAGATATTGGGATTGTTTATTTTGGATAATTAATTTTGAAGTAATTTTTGAGATATTGGGATTATTTGATTTGGATTTTTTAATTGACAAAACAAATTTTTGAATTAATTATGGGGATATTAGGACGACAGATTCTTGATTTATTATTTATTTAATTATTTAATTGGATAGATTTGAATAATTAATTAATGAATTAATTAATGGGTTTGTGGAATAATGTGATATTGTGTTATGTGTGATTTTAAATGATGAATGACAATAATAAAAATCAATCATGTATTATGATATATGAATGGAAACAATGGAATTTAGTTATGAAATGATAAATGGTAACAATATCATTCATTCATGTATTATGAAATATGAATGTTAACAATGGAATTCAATTAAGAAATAATGAATGGTAACAATAGCATTCCGTCATGTATTGTAAATTATGAATGGTAACAATGGAATAAAATTATGAAATGATGAATGGTAACAATGGAATTCATTCATGTGTTATAAAACATTAATGGAAATAATGAAATTCCTATATGAATTGAGGTACGGATTCCCTAGGAACCCAATGGTTATGTGGTTAAATGTATAATAATTTAAAAAATGTAAAGTGTTTACTTTATGGTTTTTATTTATTTTTAAACAACTACATACACTATTTTGACTATATATTGTTTTAGACACAATTGGTGTTGGCATACTACGTTTTACTCACACCCTACATAGTATTCCTAATAAGTATATGAATAGATTTCATTTTTGTATGATAGGTTAAGGAAAATGGTCCTATGATAGATGTATGAGTTGGGATGGAGCATTGATAAGGGAACCAAATGTGGTTTAGGGTCTTCTTGGAAGTTTTTTATGTGTTTAATTATTTTTGGGTGTTTCCTATTGACACATTTTATTTAATTTGGCATGACATGTCTACTGTTTAGTTTTGGAAATTTATTCCTATTTTATTCATCATGTGATACTGGTTATTTTTGGATATTGGTTATATGATTTGGCATTTGTTTATTTTCTCTTTTATTGTGCTAATTTGATAAAGTGAGAATAGTCTCCTCAAAACCAATATTAGACCCTCACTACTAGTCATCATCTATTGGAATATGGGGAGGCATGATTTATTTTATATGACAGACCATCACAAGGCACTGGTGTGTGGAACCTGGGATAGGAAATTACAATGTTTTATTATATGCGTTTTCTTTTATTTTCTTTTGTATTACTATTTGGGATAGTTAGATAAGAGAGTTGGATGAGTCTATCCTAGGTTAAGATATTGTTAATGGGATTATCTAACCCACATGTGGGGGTAAAATCCATGTACCCATGGTGTGATTGTTGTTGTTGATGTGACTTATTACATTTTATGTTATTTCACCTCAATGATGCACTTGTTGTGTGATGTGATTATTGTTTCAGGTTTTTTTGTAATATTTGAATTCTATAATATAATGGAATAATAGTTGAGTATGCATGCATCATTCTAGTAATAGAGGTTTATTTTGCGACATTCATCATTTTAGGCATGCATAGGAAAATGATTTTTGTGTAAGTGTTGAAATTGAACTATTTTTCTTTACTTGTTTAGTTGAACTGAATATGTTCCTAATGTTAAGTGGAAATTGAAAATTGATGGAAAATTTGAAAAAATGGGTTTCTAATTAAAACATGAAAAATTTTAATGATTTTAACATTTTTTATCCATGACCTAAATATATGAAGTTTACGTATAGTGATAGTGACTCGGGGTTGACCATGTGGCGAGAAAAGGGGAAAGAATTTATATGAACTTGTGTGAATCCCCAATGATAAATATATTAATGTTGTGTTATGTGTCCAAAGAAGTGTGTTTGTAATTATAGAAATATTCCTCCATGATGATGTTTTTTGAGAGGAAGATAGGTGGTTATTTTGGGGGATTTTCTTCTAGTAGTGGAACCTGATGCACCGGTACTATCTGGTGAGGATGTCGGAGAGAAGTTCCAACAGAACTTTTCCCGGTTTAATAAAATCATGGAAAGAGAACCAAGTAGGGTTTTTATGATCATGTATAATCATACAAATGAGTTTTTTTACAAAACTGTATGAAATTTAACGAAAGGGGTGTGTCTTAGGTAGAAAAGTTTTTGTATTGAATCCATCCAGAGTATACATGACAATTTAGATACTCCTACTAAGAAAAATGTCACATTTTCAACATACATGATGTGTGGATTAGTGAAGCACTGGTGGGATGTTTAGGCTTGACCAATTTATGTAGATGAGATGGATTGGGAGGACTTTTTGGAGAGTTTCTTAGTGCACTTTTATGTAGAGACACAAATATAGGATAATTTTAATGATTCCATGTGGTTAACTCTTGGGAACATGTCCATGATGGACTATGTTGGTAGATTTATAGAATTGTATTTATTTTCTCTATTGTCAGTCAGTTATGATACAACCATGGAAAGACATTTCCAGAATTGTATTAAATGAATGATTAAGTCCCATGTTAACCTATTTCAATTAAATAAATTTACTGACGTGGTGGATTAGGTTCTCATAGCAGTGGTAAACCTGAAGAAGGATTATAGAGCATGATATATGGTTGTTGTTGAATGAGTAGGAGGTACATCTTACAAGGGAAGGAGGTTTCTATATGAGAATGTTAGCCCGGGGGATAGAAGGAAGAGTGGCCGTGGGGGAAGGATCTATTACTTTGGATGTTACCCAAATTATATTTCAGTAGTGTGGTAGGTTAGTCTACTGTCATAGAAACTATTTCAAACCACCGATAGAGTGTCGATCATGCAGAAATATGGGACATATATAGAGGTTTTGTTGGAACCCATAATCAAAAGGTATTGATAGAGGATGTTAAAAAACCAGAGTGCGGGTAGGGTATCTTTTCACCATATCAATTAGGAAATATGATTTCTTCTAGATGTGAATGTATAGGATGTGGATGTGATGCAACATGGAAAGAGATCTAGTATCATTAGAGTGGGGAAACATATTATACACATAATGTATCACAAGGTAGAGCAAAAAGGTAGTTTCATGACGTTCAGTCTACTCTTATGGATAGTGAGGTCAGACTGTTGATAGTAATATGTATTATTCATGTATCCTCTATAATATCTAGTTCCTTATTTGATACCAGTGCCTCTCATTTTTGTATTTATGAAAAAATTTTGAATTTTTTGAGCCTACCATGGAGTTTTTGATTGGGTTTTCAACGATAGATACACCTTGGGGAATATGATTGAGAGATGTTTGTTTGTGCAATGGGTGTTCTCTTGATCTTGGGGAGTATCATTTTATATGGGATCTATGCATTATTTATGTGTTATTATTTGACCTATTTTTGGGTATATATTGGTTAGAATCATACCAATCCAACATAGAATGATATTGGGGTTGGGTGACATTTATGTTACCATAGGGTGACAGCTACATACATCATAGAGAATGGGATCTCTAGGTAGGATGTACAAGTCAAGTTCACCAAAAACTAGGGGAGATCACTGACTAGGTTTCTATTATATTGTTAGATGATGGTAGAATTCCCCATGATATCTTTCCACCCACTGTGAAGGGGTTTTAGGAAAACAATTTAGGAGACATATCCAGGATTCCACCTGAGAGGGATTTGTAATTTACAATTGACCTCATGTCGGGTGTTGAGCCTGTTTTTATTCCACCATATAGAATGGAACCAGTGCAAATTCAAAATCTCAATACTCAATTGGATGATGTGTAAGATAAGGTATTTATCTGTACGTGTTTATCTCTTTGGGGTTCTCAAGTGTTTTTTTGTTAATAAGGCTAGTGGGACTCAGATCATTTGTGATGATTACTGGAAGTTTAACAAAATGATTATGAATAATTGGTGTCCCCTTACACGTATAGATGATCTCTTTGACCAGTTGATGGGAGATTCTATCTTTTCCATTATTTACTTGAGATCAGGGTATCATCAATTAAAAATTTTACTATCTATTATACCTTGGACTTATTTTAGAAGTAGGTATGGAATCTATCAATTCATTGTGATGCTATTTGGGTTAAAACATCACCAATAGTGTTTATGGACTTGATGAATATTATATTTCATCTGTACTTTGATAAATTTTTCTTAGTGTTTGCGGATGAAATCTTGGTGTACTGCAAGACTCATGAGGATCATGCCCAACATCTTGACTTCATCCTATGTAAACAAGTAGAACATCGACTATACGCCAAGCTATCTAAGTGTCTATTTTAGGATAATTAATTACACTTCATAGGTCTCATCATCTTGGATAAAGGTGTGTTAGTGGTCCTAGACAATGTTTAGGTAGGTATTTCTTAAGATAATCAGAAGAAAAAAAAATTGATATCAATACTTTTCAATTATTAGCTAGGTATTATCAAAGATTCATCCAAGACATTTCCCAATTAGAAGAAACACTTTAAGGATTTAACAATTGGGGTATAAAGATTGACTAGTCAGGATCTTGTTTTAATTTCTTCCAATAGTTGAATAATTTTCTAAAATACTGACCAATATTGATCCAACCTAAGCTAGGTGAGGAGTATATAGTGTTTTTTGACACTTCTAGGATACAACTTGGAGTAATGTTGATGCATGGTGATTGATTTGTGGTGCATTGGTGTCAGAAGTTGAATACACATGAATATAACTAACCTACACATGAACTTGAGTTAGATTTAGTGGATTATTATTTAATGTGTTCATGGAATTATCTATTATGTGAGAAGTTTATTGTCTATATGTATCCCAATAGATTAAAGTATATATTTTGGTGGTGATACTTGAATCTCTAGAAGAAAATATTGGTTTAATATATGTAGTCATTCTACTTTGAACTAGTATATTTTATTGGTAATATAAACCATGTGGCTGATTCTTTAAGCAAGAAAACTTAGAGTCAGGTAGTTCAGGAGTCTTGTGTCGAGTGGAAGATGGTGACTGTTTTGGCTAAGATATATGTTGTGGGTCATGAGAGTTTGAATAAGATGACTCTCATATCACTTTTAGTGGATTATACCCTTTTTAGCGGGGTTAGTGATAAGAATTATGAGAATCTATAAATTCATTCCTTATTGGAAATCCTTAAAGGGGGGGGTCACCTTCCAATTAGTGAATAGATGAGTATGAGATCATGTATTCCAAGAATCGGGTAGTTGTGCCTATGAGTATACAATATGATTTATTGCAATAAATTCATTCCTTGATGTGGGTGGTACATCCAGTTGTGATCAAAATGTATCGTGACCTATGATGAATGTTTTGGTGGTCAATCATGAAAATAGAGATAGTAGTATTCATGACATGATAATACACATGTCAAGGGGTGAAAGTCAAGTATCAATGACTTGGGGGTTTACTATAGTTGTTTCCCATTCAATAATGGAAGTGGGATGATGTTACCATGGATGTTTTGGTGTGTCTCCCAAGAACTCATCTTAAGAATGATCCCATTTTGGTGGTTGTTGACCGAATGATGAATTTAGTGCATTCCCTACCTATACAGGAGTCTTTCTCTGTGGAGAAAATATGATGTTTGTATGTTTGGGAGATATTCCATCTCCATGGGTTTCCATGGACTATTGTTTTGTTTTACTATTTACTTTTGAAAGGTCTTACAAAAGGATCATAGAACACAGGTTTTACTCTATATCACTCTCCGCCCACACAAATATGGATAGTCAGATCGTATGGTTCAAATGTTAGAGGATATGATTCAGGCATGTATCAAAGAATATGATGGGTCTTGGTAAAATCATGTAGCATTGGTTGATTTCACATAAACAACAGTTATTAGGAAACTATCTAGATGGAACCATATGAGACTCTTTGTGGATGGTTATGAAGATTACCTCTATGGTTGATGGAGGTAGTGGGTCAATGCTCTTGGGACTTAGTCTCATACAGGAGACATTAGAGTAGGTTTAGTTGATTTGAATGTTTATGGACATGGTTCAGAGTTGGAAGAATTCATATGCTAACAGACACCAATGGCCATTATATTTTCTGGAGGTTGATCCCATATTCCTTTTGGTGTCACCTATATTGGGTCACTGTAGGATATGGATATAGGGAAAGATGGAACCCAGGTTTGTTGGACGATATGATTTTGTGGAGAAAATCAGGTGAGTGGTTTACTGATTGGATCTTCCATAGAATTACAGTGTTGTGAATGATGTTTTTCATGTGTCCCATAATTTGTGGTATGAACCCTACCCATCTCATGCGATCAACGTGGATGATGTTGAGCATGAGAGGGATGCGTCCTTTCAGGAGAATTTGATACATGTGTTGGATCATAGTGAGAAAGTGTATAGAAGAAATACAATGTCATTAGATTGTGTATTGTGTATACACGGTCATGTTTGGGAGGAAACGTGGGATAAAGAAGCGGATATGCAGGCTCAGTGGACTGACTTTTTGACACAAAATCATAGAGATGCATGGGAGTATAGAATGAGTACAAGATATTATAAATTGGATAGGTTGTATGATCTTGAACTTATTTGGAGTTTCCTCAGGTTTTATTTCAGGTACCCTTTTTTGAGTAATTTTTTTTGGAGTTACTTTGGGGAGATTTTTGTGAAGTTGAAATTTTTTGTAAGTATATTGGGAAGTGAATAGTTATACAAAACTATACAAGCTGGCCTAAAAAACCTTTCAACCCTGGACAGTGGAGGATTTTATCTTTGGCACATGTTTTTTCAATATTTTCCCTAAATGGATAAATTTTATACCCCCCCCCCCCTATAAGAGGTGCACTGTTAATATGCACATTTAATAAAACCATGTGCCACTTCCAATAAAAACCATGCATGGGATTTATGTAAACCAGATTTTTTTTAAATTCAAGAACACCCATATTAAGCCCAAATAAACCCATACTCATCCCATATTGATCCTTTTCAATTTGGGGGATCTTGGATGATAACCTATGGATCCTGACCATTATTCTTGAGGATTCAATGTCCGGATTGATGATCATCACCTTCCCTAGTAAGTGAATATCATCCCAATTGATTTCCCATATTATTCTCATTATTCCCCCATCCCTGAAATGATATTATACTCTATTTTTTGGATACGCTCCATTTTTTTAGGATCTACATATAATATTTTTGGTTCACGATCTATGATTTATGGATCTTGATTTTTTTTATTTTGGTTAGTTTTTTTTCTAGATATCGTTCTTCATCATTATTCAACAGAAACTAGGGATTTATGTTAGAGAGTTTTCTTCGTAAAAATTTAGGTAGGTGGTCTAGAATTCAAATCCAAATGTTTTTTGAATTCAATTAAGTGTATGTAATTATATAATTTCTATTGGATAATTATCAATTGAGTTTTATAAATTTAATTAATTAATTTGTTAAATTAATTAATTAAAGGATTGTGAAATATGGGGATATTGGGAATTTTGAATTTGGATAATTAATTTTGAACTAATTCTAGTGATATTAGGATTTTTTGAATTTGGATAATTAATTGTGAATTAATACTAGAGATATTGGGATTATTGAATGCGGATAATTAAGTGTTGAATTAATTTTGAGGATATTGGGATTTTAGATTCCTAGTTTTTTAATTTTTTAATTAACTATAGGGATAGATGTGATTAATTAACTTTTGAATTAATGATATGTTATATGTGATGATTTTTTATTGTTATATGTGTTATTTGAATGGATGAATGGTAACAATGGAATTCAATCATATATTATAAAGTATGAATGGTAACATTGGAATTCATTTAGGAAATCATGAATGATAAAAATGGAATTTATTCATGTATTATGAAATACAAATGTTAATGGGGGAATATAATTATGAAATTAAAAATGGTAACAATGGAATTCATTCATGTATTGTAAAACATGAATTGTAATAGTGGAATTCAATTATGAAATGAGGAATGGTAGCAATGGAATTCATTAGGTATTATAATTTGTGAATGGTTACTATGGGATTAATATATGAATTGATTTTTGGAGTCCTTGGGAACACGAGGGGCTTGTGGTAAAATAAATTAAAATTGAATAGATGTAAATTGTTCGATTTATTACTTTTATTTATTAATAAAACAACTACATACAATTTTTTGACTAGATATTGTTTTAAAAATCATTAGTGGTGGCCTACTGAGTTGTAATCACACCCTAATCAGGCTCTCTAATTGGTACCTGAAAATATTTCAGAGTATAAGGACATGTTAAAGGTAAAGGCCATGTATTAGATGGCTGAGTTAGGATGGACCGTGGAAAAGGGAAACCGACCTGTTTTGAGGCTCGAAAGGGATTTGTCAATGTGTTTAATTTTTTTTTGGTTTTTTATATTGAAACATGGAACATACTTTGGCATGAAATATCTGTTATTTTGATTTTTGATATTCTATTCATTTTTGAGTCATCATGTGATACTGGTTATTTCTAGTTAATGGTTATATCATTTAGAATTTGTTTATTTATTTTCATTATTGTGATATTTTGATAAAGAGTGCATAGTCTCACCATGAATGATATTAGACACTCACTTCTATTAGATGGCCTTTAGAATATAGGGAGGTGTGTTTGAGGTCATGTGACCAAATGGATTAGGATACCAGTGTGTGGCAACTGGGTTGAGATGTTACATAGTCATTTTTATGTATTGTAAAAACCTTCAATCCAATGAGTAGTAATGGAAAACTGTAAGTTCATATTTTTTTTCATAGAATTATTAATATGTTAGTTATATGTAATTTTTAGAAAAAACAAACTAAAACACTTGAGAAATAAAAACATATTAAATATAATTTTAAGAATGTGTTTGGGATTTCAAAAACTAAAATAATGGAAAAGTTAGAAGTATGAATTTTGACCCAAAAATATACCCCGTTTTGAGAGAGAAAAAAATGATTCATAAATTAAATAAAAACACTGAAAATATTACAGTCCATTTAACTTTTAAAAACTTCAAAAAATCATATAACCCCTCCCTATGAGTTTGTAACTACATCATGAACTGTTTAATATTATAGATATAGATTAACCCCCTTAGTATAATATCTCCCCTTATATATTCTAAATACTTCTCCCTCTTAGGATAACACATCCCCTTAGATATCTTAAATACTTATCCCCCTTTTAGAAAATATTTATCTGAAACATATCCACTATTTAACACTTCTCTATTTAAAATAATTACCCCCTTTTATAAAACATTAAAACCTTCTCCCAATTTGTGATTTATGAAAAGGATAAAGAAATTATATTACATTAAATTTTATAAGAGATAATATATGTAAAAATTTTGTGTAATAACAAATCATTCAAGAAATAAATGATAGAACATACATCAACTAGTAATTAGAAAACTTTTAAAGACAAAATATTTGGATTAAATGTAATTCAAATTTAATAACCATTAAAAAGTATCAAAATATTACATTGAGAGATAAAAATAAAAAAAATTAATCTTTCTTCATTTATTTTTTCACAATTTATTTCTTCTTCTTAAACACTTCATGCTTATTCTATGATTTTTCCACCGATAATTAAGGTTTTATATTCTGATCTTCCAAGACAGCCTATTTCCAGAATTCTAACTAAAATATATCAGCCTGTTTAGTAATATTTTAATTCTATTCTTTCATAAGTTTCAATTCAACTTCAAAAAATATTACCCTTCTATTCTCCAACTCCAATTTGTTAACATTTTTTTTCTAATGTTTTACGTCCTCCATCTGATCCTCGGTTGAATAACTAAACTCTTCAAAAAACATGACACAATATTATACATTTGTAGATATCTTTTCAAAATAATCTTCCATATATAATGAATGTTTATTGGCTGCCACAACCGGGTCTTCATGACCCCTGATATGACTATCCATATGATTCTACCACTTTACCCTCTGATTATATGATATTCTCAGAGTCTTGGATTTTTCTTATAAATTCATTAATTCTACTTCAATCCAAATAAATAATTCAGTGAGAAATTTTAGAGAATATAATTTCTCATTAATACAACTTTATATAATTTTAAATCCTTCCAAAATATTATCAAGTTGTGGAATATTATCACTAAGACTTTTTATGGCATGAAAACAAATTCCAACCAATTCAGAGTAATTGTTACGTATGTGTTTGATGATCCTGATGAATCTTTTTGCGAAGTACCAGACCTAGATTCCACATAATAGGTGTCCTACTCCAGTTGGGATACAAGGCCTCAAGTGCATCTCCCTAGACACTGGAGGCTGCTGACTAGATGTTGGGGAATAAGGTGTGTCTCTGGGGAGACAATGCCCTCATTAGAAAATTTTACTGTAGTGGTTAAATATAATCTAAGGTTAATAGTGTAAGTAATATAAGTAAATAGAAGGAATAAATATAAAATGGAGATATTATTAATAGTAACTAAAATAACTAGAATAACATACAACCACTAATGATGATATTTCATGTATCTATAAAACATGAAAACCTAGAAACAAGATAGTATTAATAATATGTTCCATAAAATTACAAAGGAAATCGAAAGAATCTCCCAAGAATCACAATCCTCGGATCAGTAATTTGATATCAATATCTTTCCTAAATAGAAGGAAATAAAGATTTTGAAGCCATATGCTTAACTTTGTCAAAACCTGTATCCTTGTAATCTACATCGAGTACCAAATAGCTCCCAAAGAGTGTGTGAGATAAATCTAAGTAGGCCACCACCAGCGGTGTCTATACCATCCCCCCAGGAAATGTAAATGTATCTGTGTGAAAGCGTGCATATATATAATGAAAAATAGTACAATGTAACTAGATACCCATGTACCAGCATCATCCCTAGGATGGTGTTTAATCATGTAACTAGTTTTTAAAATAATTAATTACCAATTTATATTTGTTTGTCAAGTGGGGTAGATCCAGCACTGACATCCCCTCATACAACCTCCAACGGCCCGAAGGCCTTCAAATATTTTTATTATTATTGATAAACTCACTTTTAAGGGATCAAGTGGGAACCCAAATGACATCATGGACTTACGACAATCACACTCAAAGGACAAAGAGAGAAAACCAAGATGAGAACCAGAGCAGCCCCTCCCCGGCATAAAATCAAGTTGAAACACTCCAACGTTGCAATGCAAATCGGCAAGCATGTGTCCTGTGTCAAAGCACAGGCCTGATCTGAGGGCTGACGACATACCCTCTCAAACAACCTAATCTGAAAAGCAACACAATGTTGGAACACTAGCTCTAAAACCTCCTAGGCCTATTCCAAGTGATCATGTCCAGCTGCACCAACCTCGCACCTCCAGGAACGAACCAAAAAAACAAAAACAACCTCCACTGAACACATCAAAAAATATGAAACACACCATCCTCAATGCCTTAGAATCCATCCAAAGAATGAGAACCAGAATTCAACCATTCAAAATTGAAAAATTCAACCACTTAGAGACAAAACACCGCTGGATGTGAGAAATGAAAAACCTCATCACGACCACAAGGTACCCATCAAACATATCCGTAGAAACCTGAAAAGGGGGATAAACCAAAGAGTATGAGGCCAAATCTTCGTCACCCAGGACTTGGAAGATCCAGCAGCATGTCGATGGAGCATCAACGAAGAGAGGATTCAGGCAGGCCAGAGCCGTTAATGCTGCTCTGGGATGAAAATGACCAGATCCAAGCCACGGAAGAACCCATCTTGGATTCTGAATCAGACGAACTGCATGAGATGAAGGGACCTTCGGGGAGACAGAGGCCCCTATGGAAACCACACCTCCGTAAGAACACCAAAATCGCACCAAAAACCAAATAAACAATACAAAATAAAACCTCCCCCCTCTGATTTGATTTGGAGTCGATTTTGAGCCTTACTGGAACTCATCTGAAGCCGACAGTCAGCCGAGAGAGAACCCGAGGCTATAAACCAGTGCCAAGCTTCCTGATGCACGCCGAAGCAAAGAGGGACCCTGAAGCTGTAAATATCACTGGCTGATACCAATTTGACATTGAATCGCACCGTTGTTAGTCTGAGAGAGATGGAGAGATCCCAAGCCACACCCGAACTAGCCAAATCTGATACTGAAACGACACGTCAGATACGTTATCCAGGTGACGCCTATGCTGAGAACTGCAACCCCCGAGACGAGAACTAGAAAAGGCCGACTTCAAATCACCTAGCCACGCCGGAGGCGGGTTTCTGGTTTTCGGTGCGTCTAGGGTTCTCTTCACAAGAGGCTCCTCTTCCCCTCATGATTTTATAAATAGTGTAGGTTCCAGTATGTAATAAGGAAACAATGATTGATGATATTTAATATTGAAGTTCTAAGGTAATGACCAAGGAAACATAGACCTATAGGGCTACTAACTTTGTAATATCTATGTATAGAAAATGGGTAAGAGTGTAATAAAAGGATCATGTTCCAAGGCCATCCAAAATAATGTTCCTACCCAATCCTAGGTGATCTTACAAGGTAAAAAACTATAGGTATTGATTGGGACCTATGGGATATAACCAAGGAACCTACTTGTCAATATTGGGTCTAAGGAGTGTATCCAAGGTATCCTATGACACTATGTTAGGGATCCTACGGTGTCATACATATAATCAAAGAGTATACAAGTATCAATATCTAGGTGGGTCTCAACCTAATAATGCTGTATCCTAGAATCAGAATGGGGTTCCAAAGTACTCAATGAATACCCCAATAATAATTCCAGGTGAGCTCAAGTGAGGAAACTCTTATTTAATAATGTACTCTTGTATAATTTAAATTGGTTAAAACTTTTCCTGTCATTAGTGTGAATATGAAAAATATCATTAAACCAATTAATCAATTCATAATTAATTAATAAGTCCATTTGGTTTAGGCCATGCCTTTCTTTAGTGTGAAAAGGCTGAGTAATATTCCACCTTTATTAATTTCATTTTATATCTATTCAATATTTGATTTTCATTATGCTACATTATATTAAATTGGTATCGGGTGCTATGGAAATGCAACATATTTTTTATTTACATTTAATCCGGTCATGTCATATTCTTAATATACTTTCCAAATTCCTATCTCACACACGATGAAATCGATGGGCCCCAAATGACAATTCCAAAATCAATGAATATGAGGGATGAGTTATAGACCACCTACCTTAGGCATCTATGATCTTTCACCTCCAATATTAGCCTCTGATTCATCTTATAATAGAGTATATATGATAAAAAGAGAGAAAAAAACTCACACCTTGATAACTAGATCGAGAGAAAGAGAGGAGAATAATTGATAAAAAAAGTCTCATGTACATACCATCGTGCATCCAATGTAACAAACGAAAGGTCAATTGGATCTCGGATGAATTATATCTTTCAATCCCTTCCTTACGCCTCCAAAGAGCTCTAAAATAAAATAAAAATGTTTTAATCAGCATGAGCTCATATTTGGAGGATGTAGTGGGAATAATAAGGTCATTAAGGAAGAAAATATAATTTTACCCACAAATTATCTTGTGCACGGTTTGTTTGCATGGTTTGAAAATTTGTGTGAAAACCATGAATGGGTACCTGGGAATGATAGGGCACTCACACAGTTAGGATGCATGGTTAGGGAAATTGTACGCCAACCACGAGGTAAGGATCTATCTGAAATGTCGCCATTCACATGGTTTTTTTAAACCATGCATCCCTTCCACTCTGTTTACTCTAAACTATGTTACAGACCTATTTCACAAAAAAAAAATATGTGTTCTAGGATCCAGACACGCCTCATACGCCTTAATAACCTTCACTAACTCAGTAGTAATACAAATTAGGTCCAAAATAAAAAATTTGATACAAATTTAAATAATTTTTTCCTGAGTGAAAAATTGGATTCTTGGAGTCTTCCCCCCTTAGAAAATTATCCCTCAGTTCTCCTTCCAAAGTTGGAGTACCACTATTTGAGAATACCTCTTCCCCTAAGCATGTAATTTGGTTTCCCGCTTCCAAATATCATCTCTTACATGTTTTTTCTTCCATAGCACATGTGCTAGAGGGACTGATAGACCCTGTAGAGCCTTCATGATCTAGTCAATGATGTGTACTGGATACTACTAAAAGGTAGCATCGACATCTAACACAACTTCCACAGGATAAAAGGTAAGAGATGGGTTGGCATGATACCAGCCAAGCTATGAAACATGGAAGAGTTAATTTATTTAACAGTACCTCTAAGGTAGTAGAAAATGATAGGCTACCAGACCGACTCTCTCTAGGATCTCAAATAGAACTATATAAGGAGGATATATCTTTCCTTACTTCTTTAACCATCTATTTCCTAGTCTATAAAATACTATAAAGAAAACATGATCCCTAAACTTGAACTCTAAAGGTCTTTGATGGTGATCGATATATGAATTTTGTCTAGACTAAGAAGTAGTCATGAACCTTTTGACCAAATGCACCAGCTATAAAGTCTTCTAAATGAGGAAAGTTCATGGTAGGGTTGACTCACCTACCTCCAGCCAACATAGAGGTGAACAGAATGACCTATGATATAAGGCCTCAAAATTATCCATAAAAATTATCGCCTGAAATAATTTATCATAGTCCAACTCAATTTGATGGATATGCTTCTTCTAGTAACCACCAAAATCAAGGAAAAAAGCTCGAAACATATCCTCTGGAACCTGTGTTATCTATTTCAATTTTCCTTCACTCTGATGGTGAGAATTTGTGCTTAGAAGAACCTATGTCCTTATATCCTTCTCTAATTCCTACTTGAATTATGATGTGAAATGAAAAACTCTATCTAAAATGATGGTATGAGGGACCTTGTGTTGTTGTATGATCTCACAAATATTCAATGTTCCTAGATCATCAACTGAGAAAGTGTCCTAAATAAGAATTAAGTGGGTTAATTTTGTCAGCCATCTAATGAAAACCCATATAGCATCTCTACCACTCAGTGACATAGGTAAACTGACTTCAAAGTCAATCATGACATCTTCCCATTTCCATTATGGAATTTGAAGCATCTCTAGAAAGCTAGCAGGTCTCTGGTGCTCCGCCTTCACCTACTGATAAGTGTAACACCAGTGATAAAGCTTACTATCTGATTCTTCATCCCACACCACCAATACTGGAATCACATGTCATGATACATCATTGATATTCCTAGATAGAAATACCCCTAAGAAGTGTGAGACTCTTGCATGAACTCCACTCTCATATCTGTTAAACCTAGGAACATCAATGAATATTTAGGGTGTAATCCCAATCTATAGACCAGTCTAAAGGTAGTTTATCTCATGATATACTCTCAGGGAGAATCTGGACTTCAGGATCTGAAACTATCTACTCTTAATCATCTCAAGGAGGGGATAGGTAACTTCCAAAATTGATAGATATGAGTTCTCATGAATATTATGATACTTCAGATTTAGATAAAAAAAATAGGGTCATTAACTTCCACTACTTACTAGATTTCTGTACAACCTGTGTTTGAGTTTTCTAACTTGATGCATCTGCAACAATAGTTCCCTTCATAGGTGTATAGGCATGCTCAAAATCAATGGATTGTAGATATTTGATCCATATAGATTGTGTGAGGTTAATGTCTTGTTGAGTAAAGATATATGTAAGGTTATTGTTGTCTGTGTACATCCAAAATCACTCACCTAAGAGGTAGTGTCTCCCGCAACCTAATTCATGGACAACTACTACTAGCTCAAGGTCATATATTGGGTAGTTTATCTCATGAGGCCTCAACTACCGTGATCCATATGCAACGACTCTATCCTCCTGCATCAGCACTACTATAATGTCAATTCCTACTTCAACACAGAAATTGGTGTAACCACTTCCAAGATAGGGAATAATTATAATAGGTATTGAGATAAGCCTCCTTTTAAATTCCTGAAAGGATTTACCATGCGCTTATGAACATAAGAACTTAACACCCTTCCTGGTAAGGCCAGTATGTTTTGATGAAATATATGAGATATCTTGTATGAAAGACCTGTAATATTCATCCATTCCCAAGAAACACTGTATATCAAACACATTCTTCGGCTACTCCCATGAAACTATAGGACTATCATATTATGGGTCAATAGATATGCATGATTATGAGATTATATGACCCAAGAAGGGAACTTTTTTAATACAGAAGTGGAACTTATAAAGCATTCCACAAAGAGGTTTCTCTCTTAGTGTACTCAAAATGATCTCAAGATTATTGGAATGGTTTCTACCAGTGTGAGAATACACCGAGATTTCATCTACAATGAGCGTGAAAAAATAATCTAAATAGATGTTGAACACCCTATTGATTAGAGCCATGAAAATGGTAGGTGAATTTGTAATACTGAATGGAATAACAAGGGACTCGTACATACCATAATTTCTACAGAAAGCTTTACACAGTATGTATAATGTCTTCTCCCTCTTACTTGATGATAACCTGATCTCATGTTGATCTCAGAGAAGAACCTAGATCCTTATATCTGGTGAAATAGATCATCTATATGATGAAGTTCATATAATTTCTTGACCGTAATCTTGTTCAACTTTTTTTAATCCATGCATAGATGTAAGGTTCAATTTGCCTTCTTGGATAAAAGCATAGATGAACCCCAAGAAGATATATTGAGCCATATTAAACCTTTGGCCTCTAAATCCAATAATTATTGCTTGAGATCCCAAATCTCTATAGGTTCCATCCTATAAAGAGGAATTGACACCAGATATTTTTCTTAGAACACGCTCAGTTGTAAACTGTACCTTTATCTCAGAAAGTATTTCGAAAATTCAATGGGAAATATATCCTTAAAAAGATCCACTACTAGAGGAAAATAATATTTTCATAAAACCTAATCCTTTGTGAAGATATTTAAAATCTGGGTACTCACTACACCTAGCCCATGATGCTATGGTACCACTCTACCTAGCCTAAAATCACACTCACCCTTATATAGATAATTTCTACCCTCTGGTGATGTAAATGATACCATATGATGATGTAACTCTATAAAATCATGATATTGAACTCACAAATCCATCCCATGAATGAAATAAATGAATTTAATCTTGAGAAAAAGGAGGTTCCATAAGAAGGTGTAACTTTCTACCTTAAGGGGACAATCTCAACACTAGCTTATTCCCTATTTTTGAACCCCTACTAGTTTATCTATGGTCATTACACCATATTATATTCTATCACATGTATGGAAAATTCCCTAATAGATACATAGTTAAAAGATTTTTTATAACCTTTATTAAATAAACAAGATAGTATAGTAGATTCAACAAGAATAGTACCTCGTACAATAGATGGTCCCACAACCAGATCCTCGGGTATCTATTATAATGAATGAAACTATCCTGAACCATGATCTTGTGAAAAATATGGAATACCACGACCATAACTACTCTTTTGGTGATTCTGATAATCAGGGGTCTGTCTACCATGACCATGACCTCATCCTCGACAAGTCCTATCAGTACTACTCCAATTTACTGCCAAACATGACATTAAATAACCCACTCCTCATGGTGGATCTAATGTTGATCCTTTCCTATTAGATTTTGGTGTAACGGTCCTGCAAAATATCTTTAGATTCCCCATATGTAAATAAGACTAGAACTCTAGTGGATCTTTATCCCACGGAGGCTTCATATTCCCCCGTTATCCAAACTGATGACACACTAATGAGATATAAAAATAGTTACTCTGGTTGTCACTTCCCTGATGAGAAACCTCAAGAGAATTCTTCTTGCCACCGAAAGAAATACATGCCTGACACGACAATGTTCCTCTATGCCCATTACTATTTTTCACTCTTAGGTTTCACTTAGTGATAAGATCCTAATTGACTATTTTCGACAAAGTAGGTAGGAGAAATTCATTCACCTACATACGTATGGAATACTGGATCCTATCCCCTAAATATCTATCACGTGAAATATAATTACCTAACAAAAGTGGTGTAAAGAACTGCAACTTTGTGAATCAAGCTGAATATTCTATAACAGACATAGAATCCTACTCGATATGCATAATCCCTCAGAATCTATCAGCTCTCAGTGTTGTAGGAAAGAACTGATCATAGATGGTTGTCTAGAAATCATCCTATAACATGCCTTGATGAAGACCAACCTGGGTAACCACATACCACCAACGCTTAGCCGAATCTTGAATCATGTTTATAGAAAGCTTAACTCTCTATTATGGATGCGTTTCAAGATGCTAAAAGATAGATAGGATAGCATCTAGACAATACATAGTAGCCTATGGACTTCCATAGGCTGAGATGGTAAGAGTATGCTGCTTCTGGAACACTTGAGTCAGATTAACCATCATAGGTGCTAGCCACGGTGCACCTTGCATGAACTGAATCAGATATAGAAAATTGTCATGAACATAGGGATCAATGCCCATATTAGGAATAAAATGTGGTTCCTATAGTGTCACTCTTAGTAGTAAGGTTGGTGTCTTAGGTCCCACCACATCTGGAGGATGGTCATCACCACCCTCATTGTGTGCGATATGATGACTTCATGGCGGAATTGGTCTACAATTGCCAAGAACATGCCTCAAAACAAGATTTAGGTATATATATATATAATCACTTGAGGGGGATAAAAAATGAAGGATCACATCCCAAGGTATACTACCCAACTACCCACATAGACAGCCAGGAACTGTTAAGTGATCAATTGTATGTTTCATTTCATTTTACATATAATTCTTAGGTCTACTACTTTGCCTTTCCTAAAAATGAATAGGGGGATAAGACATCAAACCATTTCATATTATTAGTCATTTTTAACTTTATAATTTATATCTATTCCCATACACCTCATCAATGAAATTTGACACCTATTTACTTCTAGCATAATGGATCGCTAAGGTAAATTACTCATCCCAGCCAATAAGGTCCCATGCACCCCATGAATTGAGACAAGAAATCAATCAATCGAAACCCAGAATAATACAGGTATAAGATAAGTATCAAAACATCACTCAATAATCACAAGAATATCTGCAATTAAAATTATTGAAAAGAACCTATATAGAATGGAAATATGCATGACAGGAGAATTCTAGGTGCCTAATAAGATGAATGTAACAACTCTCCTTACCCTCATATAATCAGTCCAAGGATGAAATAGGATATGAGTCAAAAAAAATCATCAACACCATACATCATGTGTGTCCCCAAAACGTGAAATAATGTCAACTGTAATAGGAAAAAGAGAATAAAAAATATTTTTTGGGTGACTTGGCTTTTACACTGATCATGGGTTCGCGATTCCCAAGTATAACTTTTGACCAAATCCCAAAGCATTCCTAATATTTTATATATTGTATCCTAATAGTAAATAAAGAAATTAAAAACCTCCTCTGATACCACATTATGATGTCCTGGGCCTAGATTCCACTTAATAGGTGCCCCGATCCAAGTGGGCCTTATAGCCTCAAGAGAATCTGTCCAAACGCAAGAGGATGCCGACAATAAGTGTGGGACTAGGATATCTCCATGGGGAGACAATGCCCTCATTAGAAAAGTGTATTGTAGAGGATAAATATTAACTGAGGTAAATAGCTAATGAAATATAATTAAACATAAGTCACAACTGAAAAAATAGAGACAACAGTAATAATAAATGAAATAACTAGAAAAACAAACAACAAATGAGGATGATATGTCTTATTTTTAGAAAATTGGAAAAAATGGATACAAGACAAAAAGAATAACATGTTCCAGAAAAATTTAAAGTAAATAAAAAGACAATACAAAGAATACTGAGCCCTATCTTAGTCATCTTCTATCAAGATCCATCCTAAATAGCAATAAATCAAGTGTTCAAATTCATACGCTTCCCATTGTCAACCCTTGCAACCAGGAAATCTGCTATAGGTTTCAAATGGTACCCAAAGAATGTGTGAGAGAAATCTTAGTGGGAAACCACCAACAGTATCTATAACATATGTCCTATGAAATGTAAATTTAATAGTTTGTAAGCATGTATATATATAATGTAAAATAGTGTAATGTAACTAAATACTAATGTACTTTCTTTAACCCTAGGCTGGTGTCTTAACATGTAACCATATTTTTTATTATGTAATTACCAATTTATTTTGGTATGTCATGTCAGAAATATCCAACACTGACATCAAATCTTGATAGTATAAATATTGAAGGTTACAAGATGTAACAAGTTATCCGTTATTGATTATATTAAATAATTAAATTCCAAGGTAATCACCAAGGAAACATAGACCCTAATGGCTGAAAACTAAGTATTTTATGAGTCTACATAAGGGGTAAGAGTGTTATTAAACGTTCATCTTCTATGGAATTCAACAATAAGGTTTCTAATAAATACAAGGTGATCATCATAGGTAAAATGGAGCTAAATAATGATCTGGCCCTATGGGTTGTAAATGTGGCACCTACTAATCATTTCTGGTTCCAAGGAGTGTATCGAAGGAATCATGTAATACTATGTAAGGGATCCTATAGTGTCATACTGGTCATCCAAGAATAAACATGTATTTGGTTCTTGGTGAGTCTCAACCTAAGAAAGTTATATCCCTGAATCGAAATGGGTTTCCTGAGTGCTCAAGGAATTCCCTGATAAAAATCCAAGGCGAGATCGAATCAATACACTCAAATTTAATAATGAAGTTATGTATGTCTTCAATTCGTTGAAACCATTCCTTTCCTTAGTGTGAATAGGAAATGTAGCATGCAACCCTTCAATCAAGTCATAATGATCCATAAGTCCAATTGGTTCAAGCCTTGCCTCTCATTACTATTATAAGGCCATGTAACATGAAACCTTTATTAATTCCATTTATGGCGTATTCAATAATTATGGTTCATTCTACTACCTTCCATTAATGTGGTATGGGGCGCTTGTAACACCCCAATAATTTGTTTAATAATTATAAATAATTTAAATTTAACTATTTTATATAATAATAATACTAATAAATACTTATTATTTATAAAATTCATTTTAATTAATGTTCTAAAAGAAAATACTATTTTGCAGTATTATTTTCTGTCAAATAATATTTTAATATGTATAATTATTTTACTATAAAATTTATTTTATCAAAATACCTCTTAATTAAATATTTTAAATGAATAAGAACAATATATATTTGCTATTATAATTATTTTGAAACTAAATCATGGTACAAATATATTCACTATTAATAGGACTCCCCAATGATTTACAAATAAATTTAATATATAATCCACGAAACACTGAGTCCCTACAAAACAAAACTTTGTTATAATAAAGACAATAAACATAATTTTTCTGCTTCTGTGATTTGAATTTCTAAAAACTGACATATAAAATTGGATTCTATATGATATTTGGAGTCTGATATAATCAACTTGTTTTTTGGGGGAATAGCAACATACCCGTATGAATATTAACGAACCTTTGTGAATAATTATTTGACCAATGGAGTAGTAACCTCACCAAATAAATTATAAACAAATTTTTATTTTGTTCCTTCTATTTTGAGTTTAGTTTTTCTTAAAATATGTTGACTTTGATAAATTTATTTTTTAGGTTACTCTTAATTTATTAATTTTTTTTAAAATTCTTTAGTTTTGTGAATAATAAAAACTACAGTTTTATGTTTTCGGTATGTTTAATGATATCATTAATAATTTAATAGGGATTTAATAATTATGATCGACTCTTGAGTTTTAAAATATGATATGAGGTTTCCCAAAAGGCCAATACCATGGTAAAATTCCATGGGAAAGCCCATGGTTTTTAAAATACCACTAATGAGGTGTCCTTGAAAATTAATAAAAAAAATCCCTCCCTTTTACTATAAATACCCACCCATTACTTGGTTTTATTGTATTATAAATTCATCATCCTCAAATATCTAAAGGTTTTACCTCCCTATGAGTCTTCCCAAGGTTTAATCAAGCCCCCAAGGTCCCTACTTTTAGGTTTTAGGAGTTACTCTACAAGGTAAGGGAATCTACCACGCTTCTCTTTTTCAAGAAGTCCTTTTATGTTATTCCTTTTAACTTCCATTGTCTTATGTTTGGATATGTCATCACATATCCCACTCAAATTCCATGTTATGTATGAATTATGGGAGACCCCATTTTTCCATCATCTAAATATTTTATGAATTTTAAATGACATTGTTAGGCGGCGGAATTTTCTTATGGGATTTCTCAACTTTTTTATAGTGGGTTCCATTCTTTTATTTTTCTTTCAGCACCTCCTTTAATCAAAATTTTATGATAACTAAAGTGAATTAAATTTATTTTATTTTTTTATAACGGACTAAAGAAAAATATTATCTCCTTTCCCCTTCTTTTATACTAGAAATGAAATCACTATCTAAGATGTGTTAATCTATCACATTCATGGACGGCGGGTTTTCAATTTCAATTTAGCATATTCAATTCTAGTCATTAAACCATTTTAATGGTTTAAACAGACTATAATATATGTATTTTAACTTATTTAATGTTTTTTCATATTTTTTTACACATGATGTTACTTTATAAATCATAATGATTTCATTTTCATCAAAAACTGCCAATTAACCCAACCGATTATCGTCAAAGTATTATATAATGATTCATCTTCACTACCAATAACTAAATTAATTTTATAACCATGTAATATACTCTATGTTGAAAAATAAAAGAAAAATTATATCTTGTACAATAATTATCATCTTACATGTTTATCCTTATATGTATATAAGTAAACCCGTCATGAATACCAGTGATGAAAATTCTCCCAAATAATAAAATTTATCCTCTTAAAACCATCAATAAGGATATGAATAAACATAATAAGTCTATAATAAAACAATTAAATAAATAATAGGGTCTTAAAATATTAATTAATTAATTTTATTTGGTTATCCAGTAAACTAAGATCAAGGGAAGAACACCATCAGATTTAAGGTAACGGTTTCCTCCTCTCACTTCCATTTTTGTGAGAAATTATTAATTCACTACTATTACATATGTATGCTTTATGTATGATTCCCATTGATGTATCATATCATGAATCTAATTAATTTAATTTTATTTAATTTGTAATTTTATGATTATTAGTATTGGGGCATATGATTCGATTGATTACAAATTGGTAAGGGATTTTTCCCAAACCACCATTTTATTTTGGGTTACTCTTATTCTCTACTTACCTCAATGAAATTATTATTTATTTTTCTGTACTCCTCATAAATTATTTTTTAATTTTCTATAAGTTTTTATCGATCAGAATACTTCTCTATTTTATGTGTAGTTAAATTTTTAAAAAGATTTTTCCAAAAAATTTCTCGATAAACAACCCTGTTTCAAGGGAACTTCTCGAATACTAACCTATTTTCAAGTGAAGTATATAATATATTTTAAGAAATTACTATTTTGGTAAAATCAAAAAATTTATCAAGAAAAAAAATTGATTCATTTATGGTTTTATTAAATAAATCATTCCTTTTCGTTTTAAAATATCGTAATTATTTTCCAATAATCGCACTAAAATGTTTTATTTCTAAAGATTCTTTAAAAACTATTTTAACATGATTTACCTTGGTAGGAGAACATATATTCCAAAAATATAATTTCAATCCTATTCAAACTTATTTATTAGGATATAAATGTTTACCAATCTTAATTCATTAAAAATACAAAATAATTCTTCTTTCCAAAGTAAAAAATGGGTTTTTTGGTCTCACATTAACTTTTTTGAGATATAAACCTTGTTCACCACTTATTACATGAATTTGGTGTATGTAATACCACTTGGTATATCATATAAATAGTCTCCTTATTTACATGATATTATAAAGTGTTATTATTAGAATTTTTAAAGGTGTTATAATACACTTTGGAATGTTTAAGGATAATTTCCTTAAGAAACTTTCAATGGTATCATTTAAAAGTATCTCCATCTACGTAAACATCTTTATTGAATATTATACTTAATTTTTTTTATATATTATGATATCATATAAAATATGTTTTTTAAGGGTTTCTGATTAGTTTGATTATGAATGTTCAATCTTGATACAATTCACCACATTACTCTGAATGGTTAGTGTTTATGCTTAATGTTTAGGAAAAGTTATTTACATTTCATATGTTCGTTTATATTTGAATGTATATGATTTTTAGGTATATCCAAATTCATATGATGAATTAATTATACATAGTAGGTGATGGCTAGGTCCCACAATATCCCCTCGATTCACCCGTAGGTCTCATGAGACAAACTACAGTCTTGGCATGAGGTCTTGACAAAATGGTTTGTTATGGGCCTTGGAGGAGACCTTGATGGTATGGTTAGGATGTTTGGAACTATGAATTTCCCCATTATGAAACTCGAAATTTAGTGTTCATGTTGTTATTTGACTAGTAGAATACCCATGATTATGTTTTATTATGGAATTATCTATTCATCTCTCATTCCTTCCATAATGTGTTAAAGTTTATTTTTAAAGGCATGTGTTTTAGTTCTTCACCAAGCTTAATGTTTATATTTATTATATCATCCACTATATTGATTACCCTTACTGAGAATTTGAGGTCACCCCTTTCTTATGTTTCATTTTCCCATGAAAATTAGAGGTATATTATGAATGAATTATAGGGATAACCTAGGAGTTATAGATGTTTTCAAATGAATTTCCATATTGTTCTTCTTTTCAAACTGTAATGTTGAAATTATGTATGTATTTGGTTTTATAAAACTACTAAACTATTCTTTCATTCGAGATAAAAAATTATTGTATTCATGTCAATGTAATGAATTGTGTAACCGTCACCTGGAAACTAGGGTCAGGTCCTTAAAGTTGGTATCAGAGGATGTTTAGTAGAAAAAATTGATACTGGTTTTTGAAAATTTAGATTTAGGAAAAAACATTATATTGAATTTGAGGATATGCATACATGAACATCATAGAATTTTGGAAAGGAATGTATTATGTGGATATTACTAGAAAATACATCTTTTTCTGAATACTGTAAGGGGAAGTGGTTCTAGCATAGATGCACCGAGGAGTAATAATTATAACAAGGTGTTCTGATCTTGAGTCGGGGTAACCTGGTACACCACAATGGGCCTTACTATACACCTAGTATGAAATTTCAGAGGGATATTCTTAGGATAATCCACATTTTCATTATAAACCTTTATGATGTAATTAAATGTAATTTGTTTCTCAAAAAACCATTTTTATGATTATTATATTAGTTTTTGATAAGATTTAATGTTTTGCTATGTATTTTTCTACGTTTAGATTATACTTTTTGGTTCATAATCTTATCTAGTGTATGCCATTGTTTAAAAATGGATCATACTGAAAGGAATGAGAAGCATAACAAACCAAAAAGAGTAAGAATGATCATTTCATCGATGGGTTTAAGACAGTATTTCAAAGGGAAATAATCTCAAAAACATTCTCATTATATGAGAAGATAGTATCATGACCATATAAGAGGTATAAAAAGATTTCTATGTATTCTGGCTTCAAAAAGAAATAGGAGAATAAGATGACAACTTCTAAAGTATGGATAAATGGAATAAAAAGTCTCATTACCTATATGCATGATGAGTCGACACTCTCATGTCCTGAATACTAGAAGAAATTACATGAGGAGTACTACCCATCACGATTAAGTTGGGTTAAGATTACAGATCTTATAATGCTACATCCGAGAGTAATGACAATGTTTGAGTATGCATCGAGGTTCACAGACCTTACCTTGTATTCCCATGACATGATATGGGATGGATACATCCATGAACGAATGTTTTACCAAGGGCTCCATAGAAGGATATATGTCAAGGTATATCCCTCATGTATCCCCACCTATTTTGGTGTGTTGTAGTGGGAATTAGTGACAGAGAGGTTCCTGTTATAGGAATAATGGATATCTTGAGATAACAGTGGATGTTACAAGGATGATTCATCTGAAGTAACTATGAGGCACAGTTCAATATGATCTCAGTATATAAGACCACCTTGGGATCAATGTCAGGTTTATGTTCATGTGGCATAGGTAAAATATAGAGGAACACGGTATCTCATTGAGGGGAGGTGATATGATTTTGATTGATTAGGTCCTATGATGCAAGACTTCGAGACCAACCGTTAGGGGGATCATAGGCCAACAGCTAATGGATCGCCACAGTAGAGTCAATACCATCATCAGGGATCTCCCAAGTGAGGGAAGAGTCTGTTATGTGATCCGGGATCTTCCAAGCATGTGTTCCTCTATTGAGACTACCATTGGGGGGATTGTAGTACGTAGTTTATTCCAATGCTTCAATAGATGGTCTCAACTCTATTTTGATGTAGTGACACGATGTTATCACATATGTGTAGAGGCATTTGAGACCCCAGGACCAAAACTATGTGACTTATGACCTAGAGATGGTAGTGGTAGTATTTTTCCTAGGGAAGTTAAAGTAGTAACTAAGAGGGTATCTCTTTTACATTAACTCTGACCAATAGAGTGTCATGTATGAATTCATGCAGAGAGACTCGAACCTGAGACAACGGTGATTGTTACTATTCTAATAGGACTTTGATATAGAGATATTCTATATTTCAAGTAAGGGAAACATAGTAGCATATTCCATTTGCGAGAAGTCATAGGATCACTCGTTGTATGAGGATTCGGGTCAGTTGGCCTCCATACAGATAACCTTGGTTGAGTATTAGGGTATAACATTTCTATGGCCGATGGTGTCAACTACTCTCCTTCTCGGGAATGTGAGAGAGTATTAGCTGAGAAACATCCTCGGTGACGTATTATTTGACTATATTTCTAAAGGGGATTCACTATATGGATATTGTAAATAATGGAATCACATTATCATTTTTCAGGGATGGATAGTGGTCCTAGTCATAATGTGGGAGGAGGTGAGGTGAGAATTACACACTTTTCCACTAGATGTACATCCAGGTGTGAGAAAGATACATAGAGGACTTTAGAGATATTTTCAGTGGTCCATCATGAGATGAAGTGTTTCCGATGTTGTATCTAGGTGTATCATATTTCAGTAGGTGAAGGCTGAACACTAGATGAATGTTGAACACTAGGTTTGGGTAGTTTTTTTGATTCCCCTTGACATCTAACAGTGGAAGTGCGACGACATATCCATGGACCTTTTTACAAGGCATATGTGGAAATAAAAGGTCCATGAGACCATAAATTTGATAGTTGGCCAAATCATGAAGTCAAAAAGCATCCTTGTGATTAGGGAGAAGAGTTAAGGGGGGTTTTAGGGACGTCTTATGTACTAAAGACTATTTTCCGATGTGGGATTCCCCCAATGATTTTATCTGATCATGATATGTGGTTTACATCCTAATTGTGGATAGTTTGGTTGGTGGAATTTAGGAACAATTTGAGGATTAGTACAATAGTTCCCCACCAGATAGATGGGAAGACTGATAAAACTATCCAGGTGGTGTAGGATATACAGATGGATTTCCTATTTTACTTTTGATGGATCTGAGAGGATAACTTGTCCTCATTGCGATTTTCATAGAACAGCAGTTACCACTCTTCTATCGGCATTAATTCCTTTTATTCTATATAAGGAGAACTCTATATGTCACCCTTATGCTGGACATTTATTAATATGAAATCTTTAGAGGGTCCAAAGTTGGTTCATGTGATGATTGAGAAGTTTCAGGTCATCTGTGAGCAGATGATAATGACCTAGAGATGGAAAAAATCGTACACATATTACTATCATAGGCCCTTAGAGATTGAGTAAGGAGACCATATTTTCCGAAGAGTCTCCCCTAGATGCAGATTGTGAATGTACGACTGGGGATGGAAAATATCCCCAAGTTTCATCTAGACATTCGAGATCGTGTTGAGGGTTGATGGGTTTTCTTAACAACTCTCCTTAACCTCATAGTTAAAGTGGGTTTATGATGTCTTCCACGTGTCTCTTCTGTGAAGATATGTGCGTGAATGCATGAACATCATCTTTTGTGGATTCTAGACATCAATGATGGATCCACCATTACAGAGAACCCAATAGTGATCAAGGATTGATCAATGATGATAGTTTTTAGATAGACCATCACCTTGGTTTGCATGTTGCGAAAACATGGGAATGTTCAAGGGAGATCCTCGTAGTGGGAGAGCCTGCTTTCAGCTCAATATCCTATGTAATTTTTTTATTTTTTCTTTTAAGGATGAAAATATTGAAGGATGGAATGATCTAGAAAAATGGTTTTTTCCTTGTAAGACTTTCAAATAAATTTTCATGTATTTCTAGTTCCATTTACTAAGACGGCATATAATTCCAAGGTTCTGCATTCCAAGAATTAATTTTATAATAACATTTTTTATATTTTGTATTTTTCATGAGAAATTTATTAAATAAAATGAGATAAATCATAAATGGAAGTCCATATCAAAACTCCAAAACCATAGTTGTGTACGATACATGTTTTTTACCCAAGGTATGACCTAAAAAATGTTAGATCATGAAATTCATATATATCACCCATTGGTGGGGTGTTCAGAAAGTTAATTAATTAAATTAAATTAATTAATATAATTTATTTAGCCTAATAGATTCTATATATGTATTTTTCTATAGAGAATTCTCTAAGTTTATCTATATAGAACTTTGGAGTATTCTAGATCTTCTTTCACTCCTTCCTTTGGGGAATCATATCTGATGATGAAGAAAAGTTGGATTAGAGTAGATCAGAGAGAATTGAATGCAACGACTACTTCTATTCATTGATAGGCATGTTATTAATCTATAAATATTCCAATATCCAGGTATGAATCACCAATTTGTGTATTACACCCATTTTGATTAAACTAATTAAGAAGATCAATTCCATCTTTTGATCTACACCAATTATCGAATTTAAACATTTTTATATACCGGTTATTTAATTAATATTTGGCTTATATAACCTCAGGTATTCCCATTCTTTATCAATGTACAAGGAAACATTAAATTTATCTATAAAACTTTTTTCTTGTTCCTTCCTCCCTCAATTTTTCACTTCCTTCTCTAGTTGGACCTCGTTGTCCAAGTTCAACATTCCCGAGCAGTACCGAGCCTAATCGAACACCCAGAATCATGTTAAAATGATGAACACAGGATGGATTAATGAATGAAGTACATATCATGGCTATTTCAAAGTTATAGGAGATAATATATTTGATCAAAATCCAGTTGATCAATGGAAGAAGTAACATAGGAGTACGGTGCTTACAACAAAACCGCATGGGTCAACAAGATTAGATTTCTGGACGAATGGATGAAAATGAACAATGGTGTCTAGATATATTATTTTAGAGAAAATAAAAATCCAAATCTGAAGGAAAAAGATGATATTTGGCATGAAAATTTAAGATATAAGATTCTATAAAAATCCCAACTTCACAATGTGTAGTTTGGAGAACATGTGGCATGTTGGGACCTATGATACAACATATAGGGTTTCTGGATTTTATAAAAAGTGTGCGATATGTAGCCCTTATGCAATACATTTTCCACGTCCCCAGGTGGACAAGTCATGTGGAATAGCACATGGGAAGAACCTTGTGTGGGAGTACAAATCCTAGAACATGGGATAATGTACACAACCATAGGGTGGTTACATGGAAATGGCCGAGCAAAACACTGATACCTCGATGGGCTTAAGGAAAATTGGTATATCCCCTTCATTCTATGTGTAGCTACATGATAGGTGATACAGGTACATACATGGAGATATATTTGCGATTTATCTATACCACACACCTTGAGGGTCCCCTCACATGCTCTTTACCCCTTTTATACTTTTGAAAAAAGCTCAATCTTCTATATCTCCTTCGTTTAAACATAGATTTTGTCCCATGAGTAGCATCTCCCATGTTTTTTTCTGCATATGACACGATGGTTCCCTCTATTATGGATTTTCATATTCAATGTGAACATCTATGATCATGGTGATTATTTAGGTAGTGCTTGATGATAGTAGTGATCAGGCATAAGATCACTATAGACTCTAGAGATGAACCCCCTTGGGCATAGATCCTCTAACTATCAAGTGGATCCCATTAATTTGATTGTGTGTGGGTCCTCAAGGACTATAGTGGAACCTCATGTCTTCACTCGGGTGTGGGTCCCCAACCTATAGAGTGGACCCCCCCCCCCCATTAGCTTGGGTGTAGGTCATCTACATAACTTATGGAATCCACCTAACAAATAGGTAATAGGTACTAATGAAACTATAGTGGAACCCTCATCATAATTGGGTGTGTGTAATATGCAGATACTTACTGAGTAGAACTGCCATGACACACTAGGGTATCATCACTCTTTCTTGGATTTTCTACCCTGTTGGATCTGCAGAATAGTGGAGAGGTGTGGGCCTTTATATAATAACTTATGGGAGGATGTGACATATGTTTGGTATCATTTTTGGACTCTTGGAACTTGTGGAAACTCTTTTCTACACTGAGCTGTGATATAGAGATCACCTTTCTCTCTCGATTGGTTTTTTAATGGAAAATATAGATATACACATATGTGTCGATGCCATTGGATTTGGTTACTCTCGTTCTGTGGGTTGTGAAGATGCATGTGGTATCCCATGTTATTTACATGTTTAGTTTCAAATGGTTTGATGAGTTTACTCTCCTACTATGGGTGGAAATGACTTGATGTGAATTTTATCTACTTGTCATGTTGATCCTCCTATGCCTCGATGATATTAGTCTTTATCTTGATTTGGTTTGAGCTACATCATGTTATTATATATTTTCTTTCAAAACCCATTTTTCTTTTTATTACCTCCCTTCAGCTTTCAGGACTTCCTACTAGGTATGTATATACTCAAACCTCAACAAGATTTTCATGCATGTGTTATGTATTATATAGACTATGGATAGGTCGGAAGTGACTACATTGGATCTTAGGGATAACTGGGTTCTTTGTACCATGTGTGGTGGTCATAGATTTGAGATCCATTGGTGGTCTCTCTCAGCAGTTTACTTTCTATTGTTGTTTGGTTTGGACATATTTCTGGTTGGTAATGTATTTTTTCCCTTAAATTTTTAGTTTTCAATTCCTTTCTGTTGTACACACTAGATGTTTTTCATTCTTGGATTACATTCTAGCGGTTGGATTTTTATTATTATTATCCATTTTGAATTTTTCATCAACATGGTCAGGTGTGTGAATACATGCACATTTGGAAATTCCCTACTATTTAGGATATTTATTTTGGTTCTTGCCTCCACCCCTATCCTATAAAGGTGTTCTTGGGGTAGTTATGTCAGGTTCCCTGGTCAGGGTTGGTTCGTGACATCATATCTCTCTAACTAAGTGAACTATAACATTAACCATTATATCAACGAATAAATATGGGAAGAACATTTCCAATTCTCTTAATGTAATAGAAATTTACTATTCAATAGTTGTATGATTCAATAGTTCATTAAAAATACTATATTAATCATTGTAAAGGATGAAATTATCATTCACTATGTGATAGACATTATTATGTTTAATGTAATGTAAAGCTGCATGCATTAATTTTTTCGTCAAAACATGATGGTTATTTAATTATTTTTCCATTTAACATGAATTAATTCATCAAAATGATATTCTTTATACATGAAGAATACCCTTTAAGAACCTTTACACTATTATATAAGTTTAAAAAATGAAATCTATCAATCCTTGAAAAAGTGTAAGCCACTGCATGAAGAAACTTTCATCATTCACCCCTCACTAGTGCCATATCTTCCCTTATAACCATATCAATCAAGTTCAATTTTTCCTTACATGTTTAATTTTGTTGTCTCCATTGAGTAATGATTCAATGAAACAAATTATACATTTTTTTATCTTCATGACAGTAAAAAAAATTCTGACATACAAAACATTATAATTATCACATTTTTAACAAACTAATCTCTTTTTCCAACAATATTTTACACGGTTTTTGAAATAAAATTAACCAAAATTGTGAAAATATCCATTAATTTTTCAAATATTTCATTACCTATTAATGGATATGGTATTGAACCTTATTCTAAATTCTCATCGTATGATATTTTCCACAAATATTATCTATTTCATCGGGGTAAAATTGTATATTGTCTTAGAAAAAATATCTTCAAGTAATGTTTCCACATAGAAAAGTGTGATCCTTCATCAACAATGGGATAACCCAATATTCCATTATTGATATGTCCTAGTAAATTTCAACAAGACAAAAATTTACTTATCATCCTAAAAAACATGGTTCAAAATGTGATAAATTTATTTGTTGAACATCATACAATGGAACACCTTTATTTCAATCAATTTTAGGTATTAGGTCAATGAAGTCAAATAAACATCAGTATCATTACCATGTTGTTTTTATCCTGATATAAGAATTGACAACATAAGGTACCTTCACATTGTATATAACCATATATTAAAGTTATAATTTACTAACACAATTGGCCATGTACTATAATTGGTACTTTTTTGCTAAAGGATTAATCCCATAAATACATAGCATTATATGGAGGTTTCTTGACTTGTTACCAAATTCTAGAAAATCTTTATCTATTTTATTCTACCAAGGAGATCCTATTGGGTGTCAAAGGTTTCAATATTGAATTATTATATATTCCTATAACATAAATTGTTTTGTAGATTCCTCGCTTCCATTTTCAAATATAAACGGTAGAATTATACGAAAGTACCATAAAACTTTTTACGGATATGATTCATCTGTATTTTATCATGATTCGACAAACTTATGGAATGTATTAATTAATTTATAGTCACTGGGAAATAATATTCAGTCATTTAGAAAGAATTTTATTCTTTTAGAGATTATACCCATTGTATGTAACATTTTTTAGTTTCATATTTTAGAAAAAGAAACTCATTATATTTTGGTATCATATCATTCATGAGAGAAAGTTATTCGGTAAAGTCGATGTCCCTACATTCGTTGTCATATTTAAAATCATAGAGATAAAATAAGGCATCTAATGTTATATATTATGTATATCCAATACAAAATTAAATATTTCCCCATATCATTAACTTATTATATATCTTTATACCATCATAAATTTTATTCTGACTTTCGTTATCATTTATTTAATATTTTCTCCATCACCGTTAATAATTTTACTCATATAAAATGATTCCTAAACCATAATGTTTTCCAAATTACTATCTACATTATGTTTTTCCCCAATTTAAAATTTTAATATATAACATAAATATATTCTAAGATAGATCAATTTTTATTCCAACTCATATGGAAAAAATTTAATTGAGTAATAATAATGTAAAAAAGTTAAATGAGTAGAGAAGGTTCAATTCCATTATAATTTTTAAACTTTTACTGCGAAAGAATGGGCCTATTACAAAATTCCAAAACCATGGAAATAGTATCTTTCACTTTGGTCATATCCTAGGTCCATGGTGAAGTGATTCTTGGTTTTCATTATTATTTTAGAATCCTTTGTAAATTGCATGAACCATGGAAGTTGAGTTATAGTACATTCTAATATAAAAAACCACAAATTATGAGTTTAATAGAATGTAGTGGACATAATTACAATACTGTGATCATTTTGGTTTATATTTTTAGAGAATTACGAAAACCATTTCAAAGAAAAGTGGAAAATCTCACCCAATGTAAAATTCTTCCATAAAAACATGTTCTAAAATTTTCACCCTTATATTATTCAAGTTGTGTTTCCTTCTTTTAAGATGAGTCACCAATTAAACAATAATAACCTTTTTATGGATCATAGAAATCCTTAGATCATTTAATAAAAATTTAAAAATATGTTAAAACAAAAAAATCACATAAAGGGATATAAAAAATAATGTAAACTATTCGTCTATATAAAAACATTGAAACATATAAAATTTCTTACCATTTTCATAATAAAAAATTGATCATATAAAATAAATCATAATCACATGTGAAAATGTACCCTTACTCAATGAAAATATTTGAAAACAATATCATTAATTGAAAAATAATAAATTCATCTTGAGGAGTCATATTCAAAAATATAATAAACTCTTCCAAAGAAATCATTCAATTTGAGTAACATAATAATTTATATCCATCATTTTTTCTATAAAATTTGAATCGTTACCCAATACAATAGAGAGCTATATCATATGCTCACACATAATCATATGTAATTCACAATTACCATATAATGAACAAAAAATTAATAATCTTATACTTTCTCATTATAAATCTATTTAAAAAATCATTTAAACCCATAGGCCAAGTCACTTTCCATTTTCACATCAAAATTAGTAGAAATGTCCATTTTTTCAACTCTTAAATTTGAAAAATTCCTATAATAATTGTAATTATATTTTCTATGAACAAAATAAAAAATTGTAGAGGAATATTGATAATTAATAATTATTATAATAGTGGGAGAATTCATTCATGTAGTAAATGTTAAAAACATTCTTTTCTCATTTTTTTAAAAAGTGTCAAAAGTGACCATTATAAAATCATTAAAAATATTCCATTTTAAAACACTTGTAAAATGAAAATGAAAATTTAAAATGAATTCAAAAAACCATTAGATAATATAAAATAAAATTATTGAATCATTTTTAAGAATATGTGTATGCATGAGAAAGAGTTGAAAGTAAAACATTAAATCAATGTTTTTAAATGAATCCCTTACCTTGAGTCTAGACTCACAACATTAATCTTTTACAATCCTTAATAATAAAAATTTATTAATTATTTATTTTTTTAATAACATTATTCATTGTCATTCCATTATCATTGTTCCTTTTATTTCATTTATTATCATTTTATCTTTAGTTACAAAATCAATTTTGTTTGTGATATCTTTTTTGAGGTCATTTAGTCATTAGTCCTTAAAACAACATATCTAGGTGAACCAAAGTCATAGGGGTCTTGGTTAAATCATCACTATAATCTTAAAATTGTTATAATAATTATTTTTATACATTATATAATCTTTTAAAATTATCCATGTAATATAGTGAAGAAAATGAGATATGTCGTTCATGGAATCTGTATTGTGCATGTACACAAGAGAGACATTTACATTTTCCCAGTGGATGAAAGGGAAATATTATATAAATTTTTGTGCTTAAAATCATAATTGTATAATAAATATTACATTTATTCATTAAATATATCCTTTTAAAGCATCATCTGATATGGTAATGAAAAAAAATGCAACATTTATAGGGGAGGTAATCTTCATGTATGCACGAGTGATGTTTCCATTATCAATTGATTGGTGGGTAAGAAGATAGATAATATTTTATATTTACATAATCATAATTATTTCATAAGAATTAAATATATCCACTAAATACATCCTGATTACCATCCATGTGATCTAGTATGGAAAAATTAAACGCATTTCTTCATAGAGGTTTTATTATACACGTACGCACAAGCTATGTTTATAATTTCCATTAGATGGAAGTGAGATAGAAAATACTTGTTCTATAAAAAATGAGCCCAATATAGAATTAACATAGAGCCCAAAATATCCCACCAATAGGCCATATTATTTATTATAATCCACACATGATATCAATAAGAACTAGGGAATTAGAAACAATCATTTGGAATTATTTTTCCTTGAATTCGAGTTTGCACAAAACAAATTTTCTCAACTAAATACAATATGACCAATTCATAAATCAGGAATCTACAAAAAAAATAAGACATAGTGAATAAAAATTCATATGATTTTTAATTTATGTTTATAAAAAAATTAATCAAGTATACGATATAGAATATATAAATTAATCCCTCCTCTCTCCCTCTAACTCCCTCTATATACTACAATCTCTCTTATCACCCCCAATTGTAACTAAAGTTATCATTTCCACTAGAGCACTCATCCTACACATAATGAAATCCACCAATAACTATAAAAAAATGTAGTAAAGAATTAATTTACAGGGGACATTTTTTTAGACATTCTATGAAATTAAATGTTTGGTCAAGCCATAAATCCTACCAAATCATTTAAAATGGGAAATAGACCAATGGAAAAAATAAAATACTCGAAACCAATAAACAATCCATCAATACTCCATCAGTGGTTAAGAACTAGATAAAATCATAAATCTGAATTGTAATGTTTGAGTGGGAAAATAGATTAGTATGAGTTATGGGTAAATCATACCCCATGTAAAGTCATTAAATAATGGATCATTTTCTTGCTATACAAAAATAAATAATTAACAATAGGTTTTTAATTTCATTATAAAAAAACTCATCCCAATGATTATTAATCATGTATAAACTTTAATTTACTTTTCTTTTAAATAACAAAAATCTCTAAGAAAATATTTATCGGGCTTACTCCCCCTTTTGACACCAATACATTCAAAAATTAGTTTTTGTTTTTTCCACTCAGTTAGATACCCTGAGAGGGGGATGAATCATGGTATGAAAGATTAATAAATATTCCCCTAATGATCTTATTTTTCTATTAAGAAAAACTATTTTCTCTCTCTTTCATGTAGCAAGGTATAAACAGAAATGAAATCACACACATGAAACCCAATTTTTAATTGGTTCACCCTCACTAAGCTACATCCAAGGAGAATACACCAGCAATGTGATGATGTACCAAATATAGTATAGGGGTACTATTGTTTACAATGTACAAAATGGACTCCCTGTCCTTTCTGGTTTCAAACAATCAAAATATGAAAGCTCATTTCTCTCTCCACTGAAGTGTGCTCACTGCTTCTTCAGAAGAACCACTAATAGTTTAATGACTTGTACGTCCCTCCATTTTCAGGGATTAATTTTGTATCCTTAACTATTGATAGATTCTATATTTAAGTATAACATTTACTCACAGATGAATCCCACTTTTCTGGAGAATTGAACTTGGAAACCTCAAATTTTACGTGCAACCCTTACTGTGCCTTGCGTATAATTCCCTTTCCTTGCATGCAAAGTATTCTTTTTTTTTTCACGCAATGTCAATTGAAATTTTCGTACAACCTCATTAATTCCATGCAACTCTCATTTTATGCACAATGGAAAATTTTAAGTGCATTATCATTTTTATGTGCAACACCAAATTTTAAGCACAAAACCAAATTTTATGTGAATCTCCCTTTGCATATTTTTTATACGCACTAAAACATAAATTTTCTCTAAGTCTTGAGCTATCATGAATAAGGGGAAAACTCTTATTTAGATACATTTCTAACCCCTTCATGAAAAAACCTATTTTAGTTTGTAATCATCCTCGTTCATAGAAAACACATCTTCCATGCAATATCATATTTCACGCACTACTATAATATTTTACACACCTCTTTCCCTTTCCATTTTTTGAGCTTTTGATCAAGAAATCCCTCTTGGGAGAAAAACTTCATTCCTATATTTTTTACACCACATTATTTTTCTCACACTGCTCTGATTTTTCATGAACCTTTTCAAAAAACACATCTCTCTATTTTCCGATTTTCAGGCCCAAATATTTTCCAAACACTGGAAAATGACGCTAACTTTTATATACTCTTTCTATACTACATTTAGATCGTCCATTACATTTTCAAGGTCCTTTAGTAAACCATGTATATACAACAACATCTCATGAACCCGAAAAATCACCATTTAAACCCCCTTTGTCATCAAATTGGACATCGTGGTCTGCTTTGTGAATAGACACAACATAGAGGCCCACGTTGTCAATAACCACAATCACCTCAAAAAATAATCAATGAAACCTTGAGGGATTTTTGGCCAACAATCTCCTTCTTTTGGTTTTTTCAAAAACACTTTCTTAATTCGATACCCCCTTAAATCTTATTCCATATTCAATAACAATTTTCCTCTTGTGATTCAGATAGCGATCAATTATTCACTCAAAATATACTCTAAGCCCACATGAGTAATGCCCGTTGTGGGAAACAAGAGTAAATGAAAATTTCATCGATGAAACACATCATTTATAACACCAAATGTTGATACCAAATTTATACCAATTATTTATTGCTAGAAACCTTCTAACACCATTGCAACACAACTCTTCTATTGTTACCACGATCCTCATATGTTGTGATATATATTATTTGATCAATCAATTCTAGTTTCGTCAGGTTTAAAATGCCTCTTCATTATTCAACTCCCCCTATCTCACTGCTCCACCTATCAGATTCTCCCTATATCTTTCATGATTTCTCAAATTGCCACATTGTCTCCCCCTTGAAGAATCATTTTTTCTCCTGCTTTTCCAATGAACCCAAAGGGAACTCATTTTCAGTCTGAAATAGGGTAAAAATAGATATATGTACATTAGGAAAAAACACATCATACCTCAAGGAGAGGGGGGATCCACATCCACACTTCTTCAACTATGTGGAGTTTACTGGACTCCAAGTGCCATTTGATGTCTCTAAAAAGTGTCCTTGGGTAAGGCCTTTGTCAGAATTTCAGAAACCTATAATTCTGTGGGCACACACACCAACTTCATGATTCCATACTCAAACTTCTCCAAGATTAAATGATAATTTACCTCAATGTTCTTTATCCATTAGTGATGGAAGGGATTTTTTCTAAGATTTATAGAACTTGGTTATCGCACTGGATTCTGATTAGAGACTTCACTTCATCTATCATATCATCAAGCTGCTGCTTCACCCACAATAACTGTGTCCATGCTTGAGTGGTTGTAATATAATCAGATTCCATGGTGCTTAATGAAATTAAATCTTGCTTCTTTCTTAGCCACAAAATGCATAGTCCACCGAGATATAAAGCACCTCCTGACAATGATTTCCTTTCATCCGTTGAACCGACCCAATCTGCTTCTTTATAACCCAACAGCTCTGACTAATATTTTTCATTATATATCAAATTGAAATACTCAATGTCCTTATTATACCTAAGTATTCTTCTCACTGCAAGCATGTGGCTTTCCTAGGGATTGCTTTGATATCTCATTTTTTGGTATGTCGTTAATACAATGTCAGGCCTTGTCACGGTCATGTACAATAAACTTCTAATGATTTTCCAGTATTCTATGATATTAACCATTGTGCCTTCACCATATTTCGATAGTTTCATCTAGGTAGCAATCAGAGTATTTATTTCCATGAAATTTTCCACCCTAAATATCCTCAAAACCTCTTTAGTATATTTGGATTAAGAGATAAATGTTCCATTCCATCCATGTGTTACCTATAAACCAAGAAACAATGTCATCTCTCCAATCATTGACATTTAGAAGTCACTTTTCATGAATTCCAAAAAACTGCCTACACTGAACTTCATCGAATCCGCCAAATATTATGTAATCTACATAAACCAACTCCATCATCCTTTGATAATTTTTGTTGTTAAAATAGAGATTTTATTCAACTCCTGCACATTGGAAACTATGCTTCTCAAAATACTGATCAACCCTTGAGTACCATGCTATTGGTTCTTGTTTCAGCCCATATGACGCCTTATTCATCCAACAAACCTTGTTCTCATCCTCATGAATGATAAAACCATCTAGAAGCTCGATATACACTTCTTCCTCTAGAACCCATTTCAAGAATTCCGATTTGGTGTCTATATGGAACACTTTGAACATTAGTTGCACTGCAATGTCTAGGAATAATATGATTGTCTCCAGCATTGCAACTGGTGAAAATGTCTCATCAACATTTATTCCCTCTATCTAGGAGTATCCTCTTCACACTAGTCGTTCTTTGTTTCGAATAAATTTTCCATATTTATTCTTCTTATTGCGATAGACCCATTTAATTCTGATGAAATTCATATTTTTTGGCATCAAAACAATATCCCAAGTATGATTCTTCTCAATTTCATCCAGCTTTTCATTCATAGCCTGAACTCAGTTTTCTTTTTCTGCTGCATCCGCCAAGAATTTATGATCCACCTAAGATAAGAAATATGTCTCTCGTAGTGATTTTATTCATCTTGTTTAAACTGAATCTAATTGATCACCAATGATATTCTTCCTATCAATTTCATATTTAATTCATGGCTTCTATGCTGGTACATATTTTACTTCCTCATGCTTATTATTGGTGTCTTCTTCAAAATCAACATTGGACACTTCTTCTCCCCTTGAATTGATTTCCTCCTCATTAATTTCATCAAGAAATTTTTCACTGTGCTATTGAATATTCTTTTCATATTCCACAATAGTGACATAATTTATCTCAAACTACCATTCCCATACTTTCATTAAATCATTTATATGATTTTCTTTTTCTTGAGTAGCCATGCAATATTCCCTCATCTCTGCGTGACTCAAATTTCTTGTTTTTTTTCTATTTAGAGTATAAAGCACTTAATTAAAATGATTCGAAAGTACTTTACCATTGGTTTCATCCTGTACCAAATCTCATACGGATTCTTTCCTTCCTTCAAAAACAACAGAGCCCTGTTAGAAATATAGAAAGACGTCAACTCAATTTCCTTCCAAAATTTCTCTGGTAGGTCTTTTTCAATAAGAATCATTCTGGACACACTGTTGATGGTATGATTTCTTGTTTCATCCACTCCATTATGTTGAGTAGTTATTACTAAATAAAACTGATTCCTTATCCCGTGTTTCTCGAGATAGTCTTCCACCTGACTGTTTGTGAATTCTGTACCATTTTCAATAAAAAACTTTAGAATTATCTTCCCAAGCAACCTTTTAGATTCCCTCGGATACTATTTTTTGAAACTAAACACATAATACTTATGGGAAATGATGAATACCCATGACAATATCCTATAGTCATCAATGAAAATAATGTAATACCTTTTTCCGTTAATGACTCTTGGTCAAATATGTCCACAGACATCAGCATGCACTAATTCAAGCACTCTTGTTGGCTTATTTTCCTTTGATGGGTATGTATTTCTTATGATCATACCTTGTTGATATGAATCACATGTATGTGTATGATCACATGATAGAATAGGGAGGTATCTTTCTTCTTCACACTTTACTAGATCTTCTAGAGATTGTTGACATAGATGACCAAGCCGTTTATGCGACAATTTTTTTTCTTCCTCTCTTGATAAAGGGAATATATCTTCTTCTCCACGTACTAGGTAGAGATTCCCCTTTTTTCTTTTTCCTTGTAGGATCATTATACCATCTCTTCCATTGATGACACATGTCTTCTTGGTAAACCGTATAGAATTCCCTGAGTCACATAGTTGATTGAAGCTAGGAAAATTTTGACTGAGACATTCTACAACAAGGACATCAGCACGTCTCATTTCTTTTCACCCAAACTATGACTTTACTGATCAAATTATCTTCAGGACTTCATCATTTTCGAGCATTAAAACTCGTTATTTTTTATATTTTATACCTGTAACCAAATCCTTTTTTCTGGTCTTGTGAGACATACAACCACTTTCAAGGATCCACACACTAAAACTATATGATTCTTTAAGGGAAATTTCAGCAACCACTAGCTTCTCTGCTATTTTCTTCTTGGTCTATATTATTCCTTTATACTCAATATAGATTGAGACTAATAATCTTTCTCAGAGTATGATGGACTTTCTCAATATTTCAAATCATGAAATCTATTTTTCATCTTCAACTCATTTGTTGGTTCATTGATCATCTTCTTGCGAACATTTTGATTCTCCTTTGGAACATTCCTTAGTATGGTCAATGTACAATATCTAGCCTTGTGCCCAAATCCTCCGCACCATAATCAGTGACCTTTGAAATATGTTTTAAAGAACTATACTCAATTTGGTTTCCACCTTTGTTCATGTGACCTTCGGTATCTTATGGCTATAAAACACACTTTTGGTGAGTGTCCCATCCTTCCACAACAATAACACATGTTAAAAGAAGAATTTCTACGTGTCACATCCATACTTCCTGTTTTTCCTTAGGTTCTTTGAATTTTCTAATTCTACTTTTTACCCACATTAATTTTTATTTTCGAAACTGGTGCTTGTGTCCTGACTTCAACCCTGACTTCATTTTGTTTCTGATCAATCCCTAAATCAACATTAACATCTGATCTCTATTTCTGCTTCTTTCCTACTAAACATCTAGGCTCCTCTTTCATCTTTTAAGTATTTTTAATGATTTTATTTCCTTGTGTCACATTGGGGGTTAAGTGTTTTTCTTTATCCATCACTTTTCGTCAAAGACTTACAGCTTATTCTTCATGTTCTTCAATACACTTGACATGATCTTTCACATTGCTATTGAGGCCATAGATCTCCCATTTTTGTTCTTCAATCATGATCTTATGTCCATCAACCTTTTCTGTACTATCTTTCTTGGAAGACATAATGTTTTCAATTTCTTTTACCATATTATAATTTTCTTCTTCCTACTATTGCATGTAGAGTTTGGAATTATGTACCACCTTATTGGATTTCTTTTTTTTTTCTCCCTCCAAGAATCTCTCTCTTCAATAGATACTCCTAATTCATCTTCCATTTCTAATCTTCCTTCAACATCTTCTTCTTCTTCTTCAGCTTTGATTTCATCCTGTTTCGAAGAACTATCGACAATATCCACTATAGAATTCTCTCCATGATCATTGCATTTCTCTATCTCTTTAACCTCCTCAACCTTAGAATCATCTAAAATGTCACATTCTTCTGAAAGAAGGTTCTTATTCTTAAATAATTCTTTCATGAACTATTTATTTCCTTTTATGTAATTTGAATACTTATTCTTCTTCAGAATGTCAACTTCATCGACATAAAAATCTTCTTGGATCATTTTTGGGAACCTTGCCGCAAGATGACCAACCTTTACACATCGAAAAAAAACATGTCGATTTTTTCCTTTAAACATTTCATTTCATTTTTGTTAAGAGGAAATGTCCTAGTCAAAAACCAAGACACAATATATTAAAATCAAGTAAGGATATTACATGAGTCTAAAAGAGGAAATTTTATTGCAGTATTTTTCATAGAGAGGGAGAAGGTCAACTGGAAAATTTTCAGTCCACATCATGTCTTGGTTGATTCCCTTGTTAGCAAGACCATCTTCCACCATATTAGCTTCACGGTAGGTATGGGTGGCAATGTATCTGAGCTCTAGAAGAGAGTCAAGTAAGTTCTTCCAACTCGTAGTAAGATTCCAAGCATGATGGACCACACCAGTCAAAATTTCTTGGAGAATGGTGGTGGATTAACTTTCAATCTAGATGTTGTTCCAGCCTTTATACTTAACAAATTTCATGGAATAAATTAGCACAAACTTCTCAGCTTCAAAGGAAGAGGTCACACCATAGCTACTATAGAAACAACCATGGCAATGACCTCGAAAGTCTCTAAAAATGGATCTGCAACCTGCAGGTCTCAGGATTCCTTTAGAGGCACCATCCACATTTATCTTGATCCATAGAAGAAGATTTTATTTCCAAAACTCCTCATATAATCATGTCGGATGAGGGAAGATTCCATCAATATGAATACGTCGCAGAATCACAAAGTCACCAATCGAGTTGTCACAATGAGCTTTCTGGATCGTGGTGACATCCCTAATGGGAAATAGAACCCTTGTCTATCTTTTATTCTTCCTGATAGTCTTCAATAGTGAGATTATTCATGGATTTGGAGGCTAAATATTTGTATTTCCCTTTTTCTATAGCATCATTATCATCATTTCACATTTCATATTCTATAAGGTTTCTGTGCAAGTTATCCAGTTTCAGATCTTTCAGATCCTTGTCTTAAAATAATGAAACCTTTGGATTAAAGCAAGGTGGATGATTCCTCAAGATGTGCTTCACAGTATTTATGCCTTCAATTACTTCCCCAAGACCTCACATGTCTTCCACTACCATATTTACCCTATCAAAGAATGCATCAACAAACTAATTTCGGCTAATTCTAAGATCTTTATACTTGTTCCACAACACCTGTTTCATCACTTCTCTGACCTTTGTATCTCCTTCATATATATTCAATAGATTTTCCCACATGGAATGTGAGGTTTTTCATGACATCACCTTCATATAGATATCATTGGATAAGAATCCCCATAAATCATTAATTCACTTGGTTTCATCATCCAATTCTCTTCGCTTGGCTTCCAATAATGAACCACTTTTTATACCAGTTTTTATACCCTGCATTGATTATGTGATAACATCCATTCCTGAAGATCAAAAGTAGTTTTGCTTTTGATTCTTCCATTATTGAAAATTTATCCCGCCGAAGATCGGAATCCCTTTATGATTGGTGATCTCTATTTGAGAGAGAACCATTGATATTAAACATTCTATTTGATACGAATTGTTAGGTCCACTATTTAGATACCATTATAGTGGGGTGAATTAGTGTATGAAAGATTAAAACAACTTCCCCTAGTGATCTTGTTTCACTTTTAGGAAAAACTATCTTCTCTCACTTTCCTGTATCAAGGTATAAAAAAACATAAATCATTCACATGACCCATAATTTTTACTTGGTTCACCCTCACCGAGCTATGTCCAAAAATTATACACCGGTGATGTGTCGATGTACGAAATCAACTATCGGCAAACTACTATTCAGAATGTTTGAAGAGGACTCAATGTCCCTTTTGGTGTACAACCAATCACGATATAAAAGCTCATATTTCCCTCAATTGATGTTTGATCACTTCTTCATCAGAAGAACCACTCATAGTTTAAAGACTTGTAGGTCCCTACATTATCATAAATGAATTCTGCATCCTTAACTATTGATAGCTTCTCTATTTAAGTACAAATTTCACATGTATATGAATCTCACTTTGCCATAGAATTGAAATGGTCAACCTCAAATTTTACGTGCATCCCTTACTGCGCCTTGCACTTAATTCCCTAGTCTTGTAAGGAAAGTATTATTTTTGTGTACATTCCGAATTCCACTTTTCACTCAACCATAATAATTCCACTCATCGTTCATTTTTTGCACAATGGAATCTTTTACATGCATCACCAAATTTTACATGTAACAAAAAAATTTATGCGCAACACCAAATTTTATGCGCAACCCCATTTTTGTATTTGTTACGCGCTCCAAATATTGAATATTCTATAAGTCTTGAGCTCTCTCTAATGAGGGGGTCACCTCTAATTTATAGGAAACATCGAACATTGTTCCCAAAACCATCTTTGAGAGCATAATTCTCTTCGTGCACGGAAACCACTTCTTCCGCGCAACAATATATTTTGAACACCGCACTAATATTTCACGAACATCATGAATTTTCCAATTTTTGAGCTTTTGATCTCAAAACAACTGTTGTGAAAAAAACCATCATTCCTCTGTTTTGTAAACTACTTTCTTATTCATGCACCACTATAATTATATGCACACCTTTTCCAAAAACACATCTCTCCATTTTCTGAATTTCATGCCCAAAAATTTGTCAAACACTGGAAAACGGAGCCACCTTGTATCGGTTCTTTTTTTACCACCTTCAGATCCTCCATTCCTCTATTGAGGTTCTTCTTTCAAAAATGGATATCCAACTACATCTCTCGAACCTGAAAAATCACCATCTAAAACCCCTTTGTCAAAACATTGGACTTCGTGGTCTGCTTTTTCAACAAAACAAAACATGGAGGTCTTCTTTTTCATAACCACAATCACCTCAAAAATGATTCAATGATGCCATAAAGGATTTTTGGAAAATAGTTTTAATATAATTTTTTACTCATATTTGGAAAACACTTTATAAAAACAATTTTTAACTAGAGTGATACAAGTGTTTTATAATGAAAATAATAAAATATAGGAGGCTAAACTAGAAATAAAAGAAAAGTTCATGAAAAATAATTCATGTGAATAGCAATGCATGTAAACTATAATTTGAAATTTGAAACATGGGAGGTCACCTAAAGGATACTAAGTATTATGGTTTTATTATTTGACACTAATAAATTTTTTACCCAATGAGTGAATGAACTATATCCACTACACTAGATGGTGGGGCATCATATGACATACCACTACACAACCCGGCTCGCCGCTCATGCTAGTGAAGAGGGCCTCATCTGATCTAGGATTACCTATCCAACTACCTAGGATTTCCATGTGGTTTGAATAATAGTAACCATAAATCAATCACTTATAATGTCATTAAACTATTATAAATTTTCTATGTAAAATAAGAAATTCACTTTTCTAATCATGAAGGATCATTTTAGAAACAATAACACTAATAATAATAAAAAAACCTTCTTATCAATATTCGTTACAAAATTACAATCATGCATTTTAATTGTATTTTACAAACAAGTATTGGAATTCTCCATTAAATATCATTTATAAAATTAAAGTAAGAAATAAATATTAAATTTAAATGTTTCTATTTATCATTGTACTAATATACATTTTCAAATATATGTTTATATAAATATATCTCATTACCCAAATTCTCATTTTCCCAAGTGAATTTTTATAAAAATATATAAATGTTTATTCCCATTTATATTTATAGAACCATTAAATATACTAAAAATATACTTTTAAAATAATATAAATCATATACAATGTCCCATTAAGATTTTTATCAAATACATGTCATATATAGTTTATTTAAAACATATTTTTAGATGTTCCAATATTTTGAAACATTATGCATTAAAAATACATGTGAAACATGGATTAACTTTTATATATAACTAAAAAATATTATATATTATCATTTAATATCATAAAAAGTTATTAAAAAATAGAAAACCAGATATATATAATTTAAATAACACATTAAATAGGTATACTAACTAAAATAGATGGTGGAAGGTCCAAGACTTCAATAATTTGATGAATGGGACCTAAAAATGTGATCGTAAATAGTTAATGAATGTAAAAAAGAGGTCAATAGAACACCCCTAGTGTTCATTCTTATAGTAATGCCGCAATGGGGGGGAAGAAATCTTGAGAAGATGGAGAATATAAGGAAGATGATTTTTTACCTCAGGTAATTAACTTAGAACTCTGAATAAATATAAAGCAATCACTGAAAGTAGTGGAGTCTATAGCAGGGAGGAGAGTGCATACATGTGATTTACAAAGGAGGAGGGTCATATGACACAAAGGTTATTGGATAGAAAGAGTAAAAAAATGTAATATAAGAGGGGGAGGTGCACCGTAGTTTAAAAAATAAAACTGAACACAACACAGAAAACATATTAAGTAAAAAATCAGACTCTACTTTTATCCAATGATCTACTAGAATCAGAATTACTAATTGTATGATTATAGAAAATATTGGTTTATCAGTATCACATACACACGTATAAAAAGAATTATTTTAAGTATAATTATTACAACTAACATTATGATACAATGTACAAAAGAAAAATAATTCTTTTAAAACCCATAAATACACAGCTTATAATAGTATGATTGACATCTAATATATATTAAAATAAATCACACTTTTAAACTTGAGAGATTTGGTAGTCAGAAACCCTGACTAAATGTATCCATTGTTTTATACCTTCTATAATGTAATGTCTTTCCATACTTGTAAATACCTCGATACAATGTTTGGAAAAAGATCAGTAATATTATCCTTAGAAGACCAAGATACAATGATTGGAGGTTGTATTCTGATCCCCATAATCCCTTGATCTGATGGAATAGATCCACCTTATTCTTATACTCATAGGTATTCAATCAATACAACGATCGGATACACAATTACCAAAGACAATTTTTTCTGAAGGAAGTACAATCCACACAACGATTCATTATAACTTCAATTATCTAAATTCTTACAATGAATTTTGAAGGGTATGTTCACCAAGAGAAAATTTAGACAGACTGAGTTACAAATTTTATTGTCTCCTGACTCTTCAATGACCTCATATTTATAGTAAAAGGACCAACATACATGTTTCTCAGTTGGTTGTAATGGCCTTAGGCAGCTTGCACTTGACATCTAATCAATAACTGAATGACCGGAATCATTTAGATTAGCACCATCACAGTGCTATTTCATATTCCTTATGATATATATTATTATAATTAGATAAAAATTTTGAACATTGAATAGTTTGGTGGACTTACTTATTTATTTCAAAGAAACTATATCTGGATATGTTTGATTAATCCGTACCCGGGTTACTCAGATGGTCATGAATTTTTTTAGTAATATAAAAGCTTTACCACTGATGAAACCACTAGTTTGTAGGATCCCAACCATGTCAAGAGTACTCTCGAGATTATTTTCATGTACCCTTTATTATTTTTTTAGTAACTTCATGTATGGGTTCTTCTTTGGGGATTTTTTGAGCGACATGGGAAAATTTTGGAAGGAGATTGGGTAGTGCACTATTGGCATATGGTTTTTCAAAACCCTAAAATCTGGCCTAGGAAAACGTGAAACCCCTTTAAATGGAGGATTACATGACTATAAAATTGTTTTTAAAACTATATTCCATAAAAGGAGAAACCATGAAACCCATTAGAAGTGGTGCACGGTTAAGACGTACAATTTTGAAATTTGTCCCCAGCCAAGAGAACCATGCAATGGATTTAATTTAAACTAAAAGGTTTTAAAATTTTCCGAACCCCTCGTATTAAGCTCAAATCAACCCCCTACTCATTCCCTAATGATTTCTATCAATTTTTTAGTCTCTAGGATGTTTTCCTAATGATCCCAGCCTCTATTATTCACAAATAAAAGTCTAGATTGAATATCTACACCTTCCATGAAATGTGAATCTCAGACTGATTGATTTTGCATCACATTCCCCTTCTTCCCCCATATTTTATAGAATGTTATACAATATTTTAGTTGATTATATCTTGTTTTTAGGATATAGATCTTGGTTTTTTGGAGTTAGATATAGGATTTTTGGATCTTGAGTTATTTGATTATTGTTAGGTTTCTATTCTTGATCACATTTTCCTTAATAAAATTGAGCAAGTAGGCCCTCCTATTAAAAAAATGGAAGGATACAAGAGGTTAAAAGAGGAAATTTTACATTTTTACTAAAGTAAAAAAGAGTTCATGTAATCAATAAAAGTTTCCAATTGTAGACACCCTTATGCAGTGACCTCTTTATTATCCAACCCATATGAAATATAGTTTTTCTTACGAAAAGTGTGTGTGATGAAGTAATTCAAACGGGAAAGCATATCAAGAAAATTTACCCATTTTGTATTCATCCTCCATGAGAAATGTATCTAACCCACTCAAAACTTGCACATGTGTAGTGGAGTCACATTCAAACCGAATAAAATTCTTAGTTCATTGGAGAACAAGATAATCTACCATTATGCATACCGGCATATCTGATTCTAAGGATGTGATACTTCCGCAAGGACCATTCATGCATTGAATAACATCCCAATTCCCATCCCCAAAGACCTAACCATAACCTGAGGGTCCTGGATTACCCCGAGAATCCCCATCAGTGTTTCACTTAATCCATCTAGAAAAAGGGGATGTCAAAAAAACATCCAAAGTTCCTCAATGAATAGGGAAATTATCCGCAATATTAAGCCACCTAAGGATCATAAAATAACGCATAGAATTGAGGCACTTATCAGCACTGAGGGCATTAGAAACATAAAACACAATAAGAACAGTCTTCAGTGCATGTTAAGCATTGAAGCATGTTCTATTGTGAACAACACTATTCCTTCCTTGCCAGATGTATTGGATCAGCCCAACAAAAGAAACCTGAAAAAGAACCAAGATATTTATTGAGATATTGACCTTAAGCATGACTATATAAAAGTCTCGAACAGAATGTGTTTGGTGAGGCTGGATTTCGGATATATTCATCACTACCATCCATATAGAAGAGTCAGTCTTCAACATCAATACAAATGATTTACATCCTCTTTGTTCTGATTGAAAAGGTCACATCTAGATCTTAATGATATAGAAACTCTTTGTAGTTTTTCATCCATTGGTAGCTTATTAAGGTCCAGCCACCATAAAATAGTAAAATGTGAGGGTGTCATATTTTTTTTTATGTTTCCAATACACTGTTGGTCACCATTAATCATATTCTTGTAAAATATTTTGAGTCAAGAAAACCATTTCGAGACCCTTCCCAGATAAGCACATCATCCTAATTTACAAAGGCATTGCTGTGAACAATGGTGAAAATATCATCTAGGACCACTTCCATATTTTCATGGTGCTCCCTAATCATGATGTTGTGATCCAAGTCATTATCCATAGAGGTAATTTGATTGATAAGGGTCACATTAGTCTAGTTATCAGACAAAAAAATGAAGGGAATAATTCATGTCCACTATCCATTAGGAGTGATTGATAATCTTCTCGAAAATGAACCTCACCCCAATCAAAATAGAAGACTCAAAGTATCATCCTTTTCTTATAATTAGCCTTTAAATCAATATGGCTCTTCAGAATTACTGGAAGCAAATTTTCTATTGACAATCTTCCAAATGAACATAACCGACAATGATTGATTGATTGCCTCTAAGTTCTTGATTCTAAGACCTTCTAGTTTATAGGTTAAGAAACACATTTTTCATTTGGAATCGATTTTCTTATTTTCAATAACATTTCCACTCTATATGATGTTTTTAGCATATTTTTGAGCTTTCTAATAATATAAATGAGACAAATATGCACCATAAAATACTAAACAATCTTTGAGGTCAGAACATGCTTGGCCATGAAAATTCACCCTACCATAGAGAGGGACATTCCTTTCCTATAAAAAAGTGTTTTTCTAATTTGGTACATTGCATTTGATAAGTGTGATTGTCAATGGTTTCCCCAAAACATTGGGACACCCAGGTAGAAAAATGGAAATAATCTCTAATTTATTCTCAATTCACTAGTGAGGTGGATCTTCCTTGCGACTGAAATGTTCTTACCAAAAAATATAAAGGTATTACTCCATTTTATAACTTGGTCGAAAACATTCTCATAGAGTTATAGAGTTTTTTTATAATTCTTACATTCCTTCTATCTCCCAGTGTGAAAATGAATATATCATCAGCCAAGAAAAAATGGGAGGGGGAATAAATAACATGGGCCAATCTGATGGTTGAAAAATCACCCATGTTCACTCTGTTATGGAAAAGTCTGCTTAGATAATCCTCTATGATATAAAAAATGATGTATTGGAGGGGATACCCATACCTCACCCCCATGTAATAGGTAATGTATCCTTGTAGGGATCCATCGGTGAGGATGGAGATACGAGATGACTCAAAAAGAATCCTGATCTAATGAATGAACTTCATACTGAAGCCTAAGCTATGAATCACCCTTCTAATAAAGCCTTATCAACTGTATCAAAGGATTTGGTGATGTCTAGTTTGAGAGATATTTTTTCTCCTGTGGTTGGATTCCTTAGAAAATTAACACACTCTATGATAGTGAGAAAGCATTCTTGGATGTTCTGACCTTTCACAAATCCAAATTGATTCCATTATTTTATTTTCTCCGAGATAGGAGAAAGTCTTCTTGGAAGGATTTTTTGTAATTACCTTGTAAATTGTGTAAATAACAGTAACATGCCTAAATTTTTTTATATCACTTTCATTATCAACCTTTATTATAAGGTAAATGAACTGGGCATTTAATCCTTTAGAAAAAATACCATCTTTAAAGAAGTTGTTGAAAAGATGGAAAACATCATTATGAATGATATCCCAATAGGTTTCTAAGAATTGATTGGCGAACCAATCTGGTCTTAGAGAGATTTATTTTTTGAGTCCAAAGACAACCTATCTAATTTCCAAGCCCACTGGCATCGAGAGGAGGTAGTTATTATCCCCCTCCATATGTAGAGTTACAATAATATTTTCCATTGTCATTTCATTATTTAGGGGTCCATTAAATAAATTAATATAAAAAGAAGCAATATGATCAGAAAGTTCCTTCCATTTGTCCAAAATAAAATCTTCATCCTTGAGTAAATAAAGAGGCATGTTTTCCCTTATAACTCTCTGAAGATCATGAAAAACATTTGTATTTATATCTCCATCAGAGATCCATGGGATTTTGAATAAGTCTTTTGGTTTGGGGTATTTCCCTCGTTGTATTTTTTATCCAGTCATTTAATTTTTATAGAGTCCTTGATGATGAGGTAGAGGCTTTGGGATTAATTTCTTTATGAGAATCCACAGATTTCAACTTGGAGCTGATAAGGTTATTCTTATTCTCATAAATTGGTGTATTTGAGCTAATGATCATATTCTAGATCTCATTATTTATCATTGTTCTATTGAAATTGGGGATTTTTTTTGAATCTTCTTCATCGAAATTCAGTTAGGTGACCCATAATTCAATTCCCAAAATCCTTATTTCAATTATGTGTATCTAATTGTATAATTTCTTTTTTTATATGAAATTTAGTATTTTGGTTGAATTAATTAATTTGGAAAATTATATAATTTGTGGATTTTGAAATATGGGGATATTAGGATTTATGAATTTAAATAATTAAAAGTTGAATTAATTATGTAGATATTGGTATTATTTAATTGGGATAATTAATTATGATTTAATTTTAGAGATATTTGGATTTTTTATTATGGATAATTAATTTGGAATTAATTCTAGTGATATTGGGATTGTTTGATTTGGATTTTTTAATTGAGAAAATAACTTTTTGAATTAATTATGGGGATATTAGGATTGTAGATTCTTGATTTATTAATTATTTAATTAGTTAATTAGATATATTTGAATAATTAATTAATGTATTAATTAACGGGTATATGGAATAATTTTATATTGTGATATGTGTGATTTTAAATGACGAATGGTAACATCTAAAATCAATCATTTATTATGAAATATGAATAGAAACGATGTAATTTAGTTATAAAATGATGAATGGTGACAATATCATTCATTCTTGTACTATGAAATATGAATGGTAACAATGAAATTCAATTATGAAATGATTAATGGTAATTATAGCATTCAGTCATGTATTATAAATTATGAATCGTAACAATGGAATTAAATTATGAAATGATTAATGGTAACAATGAAATTCATTCATGTGTTATAAAACATGAATGGAAATAATGGAATTCATATATGAATTGAGTTTCAGATTCCTTTGGAACCCGAAGGTTACGTAGTTAAATAAACAATAATTGAAAAAATGTAAAGTGATTACTTTATGGATTTTATTTATATTTATACAACTACATAACCTATTTTGACTGTATATTGTTTTAAAAACCATTGGTGTTGGCCTACTAAGTTGTACTCACACCCTACATAGGATTCCTAATTTGTAGATGAATAGATTTCAAGGTTGTAGGATAGGTTAAAGGGAAAAGGTCTTATGATAGATGGTTGAGTCAGGGATGGCGGATGTATAAGGGAACCGAATGTGGTTCAGGGTCTTCTTGGATGTTTTTAGTGTGTTTAATTATTTTTTTCATATTGACATTTGGAATTACATTGGCATGACATATCCACTATTTTTTGGACATTTTATTCCTATTTTACTCATCATGTGATAGTTGTTATTTCTGGTTATTGGTTATATAATTTTTCATTTGATTATTTTCTCTGTCATTGTTCTATATTGATAAAGAGGGAATAGTGTCCCCACAACCGATATTAGACACTCACTACTAGTCACCATATTTTGGAATATGGGGAGGCACAATTTATTATATATGATAGACCATCACAAGGCACTGGTGTGTGGAAACTAGGTTAGGAAATTACAATGTCTTATTATTAGTGGCTTCTTTTCTTTTCTTTTGACTTACTATTTGGGATAGGTAGATAAGAGAGTCGGATGAGTCGATAATTGGTTAAGATATTTTTAGTGGGATTATCTAAACCACATGGGGGGGGGGGGGGGGTAAAGCCATGTACCCATGGTGGGATTGTTGTTGTTGATGTGTCTTATTACATTTTATGTTTTTTCACCTCGAGTGATGCACATGTTGTGTGATGTGATTATTGTTTCAGGTTTTTTATAATTTTTTAATTCATGAATAGAATGGAACATGAGTTGTGTATGCATGAATCACTCTAGTAACATAGGTTTATTTTTTGGCATTCATCATTTTAGGCATGCATAGGAAAATGGGTTTTTTTAAGTGTTGAAATAGATTTATTTTTCCTTACTAGTTTAGTTTAACTAAAAATGTTTCTAATGTAAATTGATAATTGATAATTTATGGAAAATTTGAATAAATGGGTTTCTAATTGAAACATGAACAATATTAATGATTTTACCCTTTTTAACCATGACCTAGATTTGGGATGTTTAAGTGTCGTGATAGTGACTCGATGTTGACCATGTGGCGGAAAAAGGGGGAAATAATTTTTATATACTTGTGTGAATCCCCAATGATAAATTTATTAATTTTTTGTTATGTGCCATAGGAAGTTTTTTTGTAATTATAGATATATTCCTCCATGATGATGTGTTTTTAGAGGATGACATGAGGTTATTTTTGGGGATGTTCCTCTAGTGGTAGAACCAGATGCACCGATATTATTGGGTGAGGATGTCGGAGAGAAGTTCCAAAAGAACTTATTTGGGTTGATGAAATTCGTGGAAAGAGACACAAGGAGGTTTTTGAAGATCTTTTCTGATCTTACATGGGAGTTTCAATTACAAAACCCTATGACGATTAAAGAAAAGGGTTCTCCTTAGGTTGAAATTTTATGTATTGAATCCATAGAGACTATACATTAGAATATAGACACTCCTATTGAGAAAAATGTCAAATTTTCCACATTACTGATGTGTGGATCAGTGAAGCAAAGGTGGGTTGTTCAGGCTTGGAGAGTGTATGTAGATTTGATGTCTTGGAAGGACTTTTTGGATAATTTCTTAGTGCACTTTTATGTAGAGATGCTAAGATAGGACAAGTTTGATGGGTTCATGAGGTTAACACTTAGGAACATGTCCATGATAGACTATGTTGGTAGCTTTATATAATTGCATTCGTTTACTCTAGTGCCAGTCGGTAATGATACAACTATGGAAAGACATTTTCAGAATGTTCTTAAATGAGATATTAAGTCCCAAGATAACATATTTCAGTTAAATAAATTTACTAAAGTGGTGGATTAGGATCTCATAGATATGGGAAACCTGAATAAGGATTATAGTGCATGATAGATGGTTGCTGCTGAATGATTTGGAGGTACATCTTCCAAGCGAAGGAAGTTTCTATTTGACAATGTTAGCTTGGGGGATAGAAGCAAGAGTGGCCAGGGTGAAGGATTTGTTACTTTCGATGTTAACCACATTATATTTCAATATTGTGGTAGGTTAGTATTTTCTCATAGAAACTATTCCAAACCACGGATACAGTGTCGATCATGTTGAAATATGTGACATATATAGAGGTTTTTTAGGAACCCTCAATCAAAATTTAGTGATAGAGGATGTTAAAAAACTAGAGTCCGGGTAGGGGACTTTTTCACAATATCAATCGGGAAATAGAAATAATTCTAGATGTGAAATTATAGGATGTGGACGTGAAGATACTAGGAAGGATATCATGTATCATTAGAGTGGGGAAGCTTAGTATACTCACAATGTATCACAAGGAAGAGTGACAAGATAGTTTCATGTCATTCATCCTACTCTTATAGATAGTGAGGTCGGACTGTTGAGAGTAATATATATTATTCAGGTATCCATTATATTATCTAGTGCCTTATTTGGTACTGGTTCCTCTCATTTTGGTATTTATTCACAAATTTTGAATAGTTTGAGCCTAGAGATGGAGTTTTTTATAGGGGTTTTGATGATAGATACATCTTGGGGAATATGATCGAGAGATTTTTGTTTGTGCAAAGGGTGTTCTCTTGAGGTTGGGGAGTATCATTTTATATGGGATCTATGCATTACTAATGTGTTATTCTTTGACCTATTTTTGGGTATAGATTGGTTAGTATAACACTAATACAACATAGATTGATATTGGGGTAGGGTGACATTTACGTCACCTTTGGGTGACAGATACATCCATCATGGAGAATGGGATCTCTAGGTAGGATGTACAGGGCCAGTTCACCAAAAACTAGGGGAGGTCCTTGACCAGGTTTCTATTATATTGATGGATGATAGGGGAATTTCCCATGATATCTTTCCACCCATTTTGAAAGGGTTTTAGGACATTTTTTAGGAGACATATCTAGGATTCCCCCTAAGAGGGATTTATAATTTACAATTGACCTCATGTCGGGGGCTGAGCCAGTTTTTATTCCACCATATTGAATAGAACCAGTGAAACATCAAGATCTCATTACTCAATTGGATGATTTGGAGGAAAAGTTATTTATCTATCTGTGTTTATCTCCTTGGGGTTCTCCAGTGTTTTTTTGTTAATAAGGATGGCGGGACTCAGATCATTTGTGTTGATTACTGGAAGTTTAACAAAATGATTATGAATAACTGGTGTCCTCTTCAATGTATAGATGATCTCATTGACCATTTTATGGGAGATTCTATCTTTTCCATTATTTACATGAGAATAGGGTATCATCAATTAACTACTGGACTATCTGTTATACCTCAGTCGTATTTCAGAAGCAGGTATGGCCTCTATCAGTTCATTGTGATGCTATTAGGGTTAAAAATTTATGAATAGTGTTTATGGACATGATGAATATTATAATTCATCTGTAAAGGGATAAAAAAAAATTTAGTTTTGGGGGATGACATCTTGGTGTACTGAAAGACTCGTGATGATCATACCCAATATCTTGACTTTATCCTATGTAAACTATTAGAACATCGACTATATTCCAAGCTATATAACTGTCTTTTTGGGTTAATTTTTTACACATCACAGGTCTCATCATCTTGGATGAAGGTGTGTTAGTGGTCCCAAAAAATATTTAGTTAGGGATTTATTAGGATAATCTGAAGAAATTTTTTGATATCAATAGCTTTCGAGTATTATCTAGGTATTATCAGATATTCAACTAAGACATTTCCCAATTATAAGTAGCACTTTTGGGATTTAATAATTGGGGTATAAAGTTTGACTAGTAGGGATCCACTTTTAATTACATACAGTAGTTGAATATGTTTTTGAAATCAACACCAATATTGATTCTATCTGAGCTATGTGAGTAGTATACATTGTTTTTTTGACACTTCTGGGATACGATGTGGAGTAATGTTGACGCATACTGATTGATTTGTGGAGCATTGGTCTCCGAAGTTGAATAAACATGAATTGAACTATCCTACGCATGAACATGAGTTGGATGTAGTGGATTATGATTTGAGGTGTTCATGTAATTATCTATTATGTGAGAAGTTTACCGTGTATACATATTCCAATACATTAAAGTATATATTTTGGTTGTGATACTTGAATATATGGCAGAAAATATGGGTTTAATATATGCAGTCATTCATCTTTGAACTAGAATATATGATTGGGAATATAAACAATGTGGATAATTCATTAAGAAGAAAAACTTAGGCTCATGCAATTCAAGATTCTTGTGTTGAGTGGAAGATGGTGACTTGCCTAGAAAAGATATAGAATGTGGTTCATGAGAGTTCAAAGAATATGACTCTCATATCAGTTTTAGTGGAGTCTACCCTTTTTAGCAGGATTAGGGATATGAATTATGAGAATATATAATTTTTTCCCTTAATGGAAATTCTTGAAGGAGGGAGCCAACTTCCAATTAGTTCATAGATGAGGATGAGATCATCTATGTTAGGAATCGGGTAGTTGTGCCTACGAGTATGCAATATGATTTATTGAAATAATATCATGCCTTGAAGTGGGTGGTACATCTAGTGGTGATCAAAATGTATCGTGACCTACGATGAATTTTTTTGGGGTCAATCATGAAAAAGGGGATAGTGGTGTTCATGACATGATAATACACATGTCAAGGGGTGAAAGTCGAGTATCAACAACTTAGGGGACTACTATAGTTGTTTCCCATTCATGAAAGGAAGTGGGATGATGTTACTATGGATTTTTTGGTGGGTCTCTCGATAACTCCTCCTATTAATGATGCTATTTTGGTAGTTGTTGACCGAATGATGAATATAGTGCATTCCCTACCTATGTAGGAGTATTTTTCAGAGGATCAGCTATGATTTTTGTATGTTCAAGAGATATTCTATCTCCATGGGTTTCTATTGGATGTTGGTTTGTTTTACTTATCACTTTTGGAAGGTCTTACAAAAGGCTCATGGAACTCGGGTTTTACTATGTATCACTCTCCACCCACATAAATATGGATAGTCAGATCGTATGGTTCAAATGCTAGAGGATATGATTCAGGTATGTGTCATAGACTTCAATGGGTCTTGGTAAAATAACGTAGCATTCGTGGATTTCACATATAACAACAAGTATCAAGAATCTATCTAGATGGAACCATATGAGACTCTATATGGTAGGTCGTTAGGATTACCTCTATGATTGATAGAGGTAGGTGTGTTAGAGCTCTTGTGAAATAGTCTCATGTAGGATACATTAGAGTAGGTTTAGTTGATTTGAATGTGTATGGATATGGTTCTGAGTACGCTGAATTTATATGATGAAAAACATCAATGACCCCAAGATTTTAGGGAGTTTGACCCTACATTCCTTTCGGTGTCTCTTATATTGGGTCATTGTAGGATATGGAAATATGGAAAGTTGGAACCCAGGTTTGTTGGACCTTATGATTTTGTGGATAGAATTAGGCCAGTGGTGTACTAATTAGCTCTTCCATGGAATTACAACATTATGAATGATGTTTTTTATGTGTCTCAACATTGGTGGTATGTCCCCGACCCATCTCATGTGATCGATGTGGACGATGTTGACCTTGAGAGATATGTGTCCTTTCAAGAGAATTTGATACATGTGTTGGATCACAGTGAAAAATTATTTCAAGGAAAGACCATGTAATTATATTGGTATTGTGGATACATGGTCATGTTTGGGAGGAAACACGGGATAGGTATGTAGATATGCGGGCTCAGTGGACAGACTTTTTGACCTAGAATCTTAGAGATTCTTAGGAGTACAACTTGAGGACAAGCTATTATAAGTTGGGTAGGTTGTATGATCCTGAAATTTTTTGGAGTTGTCTTGGGCTTTCTTTTAGGTACCCTTTCTTTGAGTAATTTTTTTGGGAGTTACTTAGGGGAGATTTGTGTGATGTTGAAATTTTTTGGAAGTATATTAGGAAGAGCATGGTTGATTCACAGTTATCTCAAAACTTACATGCTGGCCCAAAAAACGATTCAACCCTAGACAGTGGAGGATTTCATCATTGATGCTTGTTTTTTCAAACTTTTTCCCAATAAAAATAAATTTTACACCCCCTAGAAGAGGCGAACAGTTTATATGCACATTTTAGAAAACCATGTGCCTCTTCCCATAAAAACCATTCCTTGGATTTAAGTAAACTAGAAAATTTGTTTTTAAATTCATGAACCCCCATATTAACCGCAAATAAACCCTTAAGCATCACCTAACAATTCATTTCAATTTTGGTGGATCTTGGATGATAACCTATGGATCCCAACCTTTATTCATGAGGATTCAAAGTCTTGATTGAAGATCATCACCTTCCCCAGTAAGTGCATCTCATCATAATTGATTTCCCATCTTATTCTCATTCATCACCCATCCATGAAATGATATTATACTCAGTTATTTGGTTATTGTCCTAGTTTATTAGGATCAACTTATAGGCTTTTCGGTTCTAGATCTATGATTTTTGGATCTTGATTTTTTTATTTTTTTTAGTTTCTTTTCTAGATCTTGTTCTTCATCATTGTTCCACTAAAATTAGGGATTTATGTTTGTGAGTGTTCTTCATCAAAATTGAGTTAGGTGGTTTATAATTCAAATCAAATGTTTTTTATTTCAATTAATTTTATGTAATTATATAATTTCTATTGGATAATTAGAAATTGATTTTCTTGAATTTAATTAATTAATTTGGTAAATTAATTAATGAATGAATTGTGAAATATGGGGATATTGGGATTATTGAATGTGAATACTTATTTTTTGAATTAATTGTGGGAATATTGGGATTGTTGAATTTGGATAATTAATTTTGAAATAATTCTAGTTATATTAGGATTTTTGAATTTGGATAATTAATTTTGAATTAAAACTGGATATATTGGTATTTGGAATGGGGAAAATTATGTGTTGAATTAATTTAGTGGATATTGGGATTTTAGATTCCCTTTTTATTAGTTTTTTAATTAATTATTGGGACAGATGTGATTAATTAATTTTATAATTAATTATAGGTTTTATGTGATAATTTTTTATTTTTATATGTGTTATTTGAATTGATGAATGGTAACAATGGAATTCAATCATGTATTATATAGTATGAATAATAACATCAGAATTTAGTTATGAAATAATGAATGATAAAAATAGAATTTATTCATGTATTATGAAATATGAATGCTAATGGGGGAAAATAATTATGAAATTAAGAATGGTAACGATGGAATCCAATCATGTGTTATAATTCATGAATAGTAATAGTGGCACTCAATTATGAAATGATGAATGGTAGAAATGGAATTCATTTATGTATTATAAAATGTGAATTGTTACTATGGGATTAATATAATAATTCAGTTTGCGATTCCTTGGGAACTCGGGGGTTTGTGGTTAAATAAATAGAAATTGAATAAATGTAAATTGTTCAATTTATTAATTTTATTTATTATTAACACAACTATATACAATTTTTTGACTACATGTTGTTTTAGAAACTGTTGGTGGTGGCCTACTGATTTGTAATCAAACCCTACTCAAGCTCTATAACTGGTACTCAAAAATATTTCATGGTATAAGGACATGTTAAGGGTAAAGGCCAAGTGTTAGATGGATGAGTCTAGATGGACGGTGGAAAAGGAAAACAAGATTATTTTGGGGCCCGATAGGGAGTTGTCATTGTGTTTATTTATTTATGGGTTTTTATATTGAAACATGGAACATACATTGGCCTGAAAATCTATTACTTTGATTTTGATATTCTATTTATTTTTGACTCCTCATGTGATACTGGTTATTTCCGGTTAACGGTCATATCATTTACAATTTGTTTATTTATTTTCATTATTGTGATACATTGATAAAGAGTGTATAGTCTCACCATGAATGTTATTAGAGGATCACTTCTATTAGCCAATATTTCTAATATAGGGAGGTGTGCTTGAGGTCATGTACCCAAATGGATCAGGGTACTGGTGTGTGGAACCTGGATTGAGATGTTACATAATCATTTTCATGAATCAGAAAAACCTTTATTCCAATGAGTATTAATGAAAAACTATAAGTTCATATTTTTTTATTAGAATTATTTATATGTTAGTTATATATAATTTTTTTTAAAAAAATAAACTAAAAAACTTGGGAACTAAAAACATATTAAACCTAATTTTAAGAATGTATTGGGGATTTCCAGAACTAAAATAATATAAAAGTAAGAAGTATGAATTTTTACCCAACAATATGCCCCTTTTTGAGTGAAAAAAAAGATTCATATATTAAATAAAAACATTGAAAATATTACAGTCCATTTCAATTTTAATAACTTTAAAAAAATCATAGTACCCCTCCCTCTGAGTTTGTAACTACATCATGAACTGATGAGTATTATAGATATCGATTTACCCCTTAGTATAATATCTCCCCTTATATATTCTAAATACTTCTCCCATTTAGGATAACATATCCCCTTATATATTTTAAATAATTATCCTCCTTTTAGAAAATATCCATCTTAAACATTTCAACTCTTTAACACTTCTCCCTTTAAAAGAATTACTCCCCTTTAAAAAACATTCAAACCTTCTTCCCCTTTGTGATTTATGAAAAGGATAAGGAAATTATATTACTATAAATTTTATAAGAGATAATATATGTAAAAATTTATTTGTAGTAACTAATCATTCAAGAAAGAAATGAAAAAACATACATCCAATATTAATTAAAAACGTTCTAATACAAAATATTTGGATTGAATGTAATTTAAATTTTATAACAATTCAAATTTATCAAAATATTACATTGAGAGTAAAAAATAAAATTGTTTAATCTTTTTTCATAAATGTTTTCACAATTTACTTATTCTTCTTGAACTCTTTATGCTTATTCTGTAATTTTTCCATCGATAATTAATGTTTTACTTTCTGATCTTCCAAGACAACCTACTTCCAAAATTCTAACTACAATATTTCATCCTCTTCAGAAATATTTTAATTCTCTTCTTTCATAAGTATCAATTCAACTTCAAAAAATCTTATCCTTATATTCACCAACTCCAAACTGTGAACATTTTCTTTCCAATGTTTTACTTCCCCATATGATAATCAGTTCTATATCTAAACTCTTCAAAAAAACATTACACATTCTGATACATTAGTAGATATCTTTTCAAAAGAATCTTCCATATATAATGAAATTTTCTTGACTGCCACAACCTGGTCATCATGACCCCTAAGATCACTATCCAAATGATTTGACCACTTTACCGAATGATTATATGATCTTTTCAGAATCTTGAATTTTTCTTATAAATTCATTAATTATTCATCAATCCAAATAACTTATTTAGTGAAAAATTATAGAGAATCTAATTTCTCATTAATACTAGTCTATATAATTCTAAATCCTTCCAAAATATTAGGAAGTTGTGGAATATTATCACTAAGACAGTTCATGGAATGAAAATAAATTCTTACCCATTATGATTAATAGTTACATATGTGTTTGATGATCCTGTTGAATCTTTTTATGAAGTCCTACAACTAGATGCCACATAATAGGTGCCCCAGTCCCATTGGGCTACATGGCCTCAAGTGCATCTCCACAAACACTAGAGGCTTTTGACTAGCAGTTGGGGCATAGGGTGTGTCTATGGGGAGACAATGCCCTCATTTGAAAAGTTTACCACAATTGTTAAATATAATCTAAGGTTAATAGTGGAAGAAATATAAGTAAACATAAGGAACAACTAAAAAATAGAGACAATATTAATAGTAACATGAATAACTAGAATAACAAACAACCATTAATGATGATTATTCATGTATATAGAAAACATGAAAACCTAGACACAAGATAATATTAATAATATGTTTCATAAAATTATAATGGAAATTGATATAATGTCTCAAGCATCACGAGCCCTAACTCATTCATTTACTATCAAGATCTCTCCCCCATGGAAAGAAATAAAGAGTTGGAAGCCATATTCTTAACTTTGTCAACACTTGAAACCATGTAATCTACTCCTGGTACCCAGCATATCCCAAAGAGTGTGTGAGATAAATCACAGTAGGCCACCACCAATGGTGTCCATAACAGACATACCATGAAATGTAAATGTATCTGTGTGAATGTGTGCATATATATAATGAAAAATAGTAAAATGTAACTAAATACCCATGTACCTACATCATCCCTAGGATCATGTTTAATCATGTAACTAGTTTTTTAATTAATTAATTACCAATTTATATTGGTTGGTCATATGGGGAAGATCCATCACTGATATCATCTAATGATTGTATAAATTGTGTATGTTATAGGATGTAATAAGTTTACCATGATTGATGATATTCATTAATGATGTTCCAAAGGTAATTTCCAAGGAAACATAGACCTCTAGGGATACTAACTCAGTAATATCTATGTCTAGATAATGGGTAAGAGTGTAATCGAAGGATCGTGTTCAAAGGCCTTCCAAAATATGGTGCCTACCGAATCCTAGGTGATTCTACAAGATAAAATGGGGATGGGTATTGATTGAGACATAAGGGAAATAACCATGGAACCTACTTGTCAATATTGGATCTAAGGAGTGTATCCAAGGCATCCTATGACACGATATTAGGGATACTATGGTGTCATACATGGAATCTGAGAATATACAAGTATCATGATCTAGGTGGGTCTCAACCTAAGAATGTTGTATGCTTGAATCAGAATGCAATTCCACAGTGCTCAAGGAAAACCCCAATATGAATTCAAGGTGAGCTCAAGTCAGGAAACTCCTATTTAATAATGTACTCTTTTATAATTTCAATTGGTTAAAACCATTCCTTTCATTAGTGTGAATAGGAAAAGTATCATGAAACCCTTTAATCAATTCATAATTAATCAATAAGTCTATTTGGTTCAAACCCTACCTTTCATTAGTGTGAAAAGGCCAAGTAATATTCCTCCTTTATTAATTTCATTTAACATATATTCAATAATTACGTTTCATTCTGCTACATTCCATTAAATTCATAAGTGGTGCCATGTACATTCAACATATTTTTTATTTACATTTAATCTGGTCAAGTCATATTCTTTATATACATTCCAAATTCCTATTCATATTTAATTATCAATTGAATAACTTTCCTTATGTGGGTCATGTGGTAATCATACATGGTTCTTACCTTTATGAAATTCATAATATAAATCATTCCATTTAATATACAAAAGATTACCCATAGAAGGGTCAGGCCAAGTCACACCCAAATGATGGCTCAAATGTGTCAAATACTAAAAACACATTTGTGGTATCATTTCCTACATGGTAAGGATGGAGTTGTGGGTGTAACCACCAACAATTAATTATATATATGGAAAAAGAATAACCAAATAATTCTAATGATTTTAATAATGGAATATAAATTCAATAAATGGAACACGATGAAATTGATGGGCCGCACATGACAATTCCAAAATCAATGAACGTGAGGGATGAGTTTTAGACCACCCACATAAGTTTTATATGATATTCCTCCTCAAATATTGGCCTCTTATATAACTTATAACAGAGTAGATATGAGAAAATGGGAAATAAAACTCACACCTCGATAACTAGATCACGAGAAAGAGAGGAGAATAATGGATAAAAAAGTATCATGTAAATATCGTTGTGCATCCAATGTAACAAGCGAATGGTAAATTGGATCGTGGATGAAGGATATCTTTCAATACCTACCTTAGGCCTCCAAAGAGCTCCAAAAGGAAAGATAAATATGTTAAGATGGCATGAACTCATATTTGGCGGATGTAGTGGGATTAATTATATTATTAAAAAAGAAAATTTCATTTTACCAACAAATTATCTTATGCACGATTTGTTTGCACAGTTTGAAAATTAGTCTCCAAACCATGGGTACCTGGGAATGATAGGGCACTCACATAGTTAGGACGCATGGTTAGGGAAACTATACGCAAACCATGAGGTAAGGCTCTATCCAAAATGTTGCCATCCACATGGTTTTTCAAAACTGTGTGGCCTTTCCACTCAGTTTACTCTAAACTAAGTTCCAAGCCTATTTTCACAAAACAAAATGTGTTTTGGGATCCAAACAAGCCTCGGAAACCTTTGGAACCTTCACTAACTCAGTAGAAACCCAAATTAGGTCCAAAATAACAAATTTTACACTTTTAATGGATCCATAACTAACTAAAAAATCGTGTTCTTACAGTATTCCCCCGTAAACAATTGTCCCTTAGTTCACCTTCCAGGGTTAGAGAGCCACTGTTTAGGAATACATCTTGCCACTAAGAACATACATTGGTTCCTTCTTACAAATATCATCTTGCACATGTCTGTGTTGACATATCACATGTACTAGAGGGACTGATAGACCTCGTAGATCCTTCACACTATAGTCAATGATGTGTACTAGATACTGCTAAAAGGTATCATCGACATCTAACTCAACTTCCTCAGGATAAAAGGTATGATATGGGTTGGCATGATACCTACCAAGTTATGAAACATGGAAGACATCATGAATTTAATGGTACCTCTGAGGTAGTAGCAACCGATAGGCTACCAAAACAACTCCCTCTAGGATCTCAAAAGGGCCAATATAAAGAGTATATATCTTCCCTTACTACTATAACCATCTTTTTTCTATACTAGGAAATACTAGAATGAAAACGTTATACCTAACCTTGAACACTAAAGGTTGTCAACAGTGATCAATATATAAATTTTTTCTAGACTGATATGTAGTCTTACACTTTTTGACCAATTGTACCAGCTCTGAAGTCTCCTAAATGAGACAAGGACATGGTAGGGTTGACTCACCTACCTCCATCCAACATAGAGATGAACAGAATGACCTAATATATAAGGCCTCAAAAGGATCCATCAAAATTATCGCCTGAAATATATTATTATAGGCCAACTCAATTTGAGGGATATGCTTCTCCTAGTAACCGCCAAAATCAAAGAGACAAGCTCAAAACATATCCTCTAGAATCTGTGTTGTTTATTTAGATTTTCCAGAAATCTGGGGGTGAGAAGTTTTTATTAGAAGAACCTATGTTCCCATATCCTTCTCAAATACAATCTAGAACCAAGATGTGAAATGAACATACCTATATAAAATTATTTCACAAGGGACCTTGTGTAGTCGTATGATCTCACAGACATAGAGTGTTCCTAGATCATCAAATGAGAAAGTATCCTGAATAGGAATTATGTTGGTTACTTTAGTAAGCCATCTAATGAAAATACATATAGTGTCTCTACCTCTTCGTGACATAGGGAAACTAACTTCAAAGTTCATCATGACATCTTCCCATTTCCATTCTTGGACTGGAAGTAGATCTAGCAAGATAGCAGGTCTATGGTGCTCCGCCTTCACCTACTGATAGGTGGAACACCAGTGATAAAGCTTACTATCTAATATTTCATCCGAAGTCACCAATACTGGAATCACTTGTCTTGATACATCTTTGATATTCCTAGGTGATCTACACGTTGAGAAGTGTGAGACTCTTACATGAACACCTCTCTCATATCTGTCATAAACCAGGCTTGTCGATGAATTTTTAGGGTGTCATCCCTATCTATAGACCAATATGGAGGTAGTTTATCTCCTGCTATACTCTCATAGAGAATCTGAACATCAAGATCTAAAACTATCTTCTCTTAATCTTCTCAAGGAGGGAAGAGGTAACTACCAAAGTTGATAGATATGATTCTCATGACTATCATGAAACATAATATGTAGTCAAGAAATAGGTACATTAAATTCCATTACTCACTACCGTTATATACGACCTGTGTTTGAGTTTTCTGACTTGGTTCATCTGCAACCACATTTCCCTTCATAGGTGTATAGGCATGCTCAAAATCATGGGATTGTACATGTTTTATCCATATCAATTGTCTGATGATCAATTCATGCTGAGTAAAGATATATCTAAGGCTCTTGTTATTTGTGTACTCCCTAAAGCACTCACCTAAGATATAGTGTCTCTCACAACGTAGTTCATGGACAATTTCTGCTAGCTCAAGGACATGTGTTGGGTGATTTATCTCATGAGGCCTCAACTATCGTGATCCATACGCAACGACTCTATCCTCCTATATCAGCACTACTAAAATTTCAATTCCTATTGCATCACAGAAGATGGTGTAAGCACTTCCAAGATATGGAAGAATTAGAATAGGTATTGAGACATGCCTCCCTCTCAATTCTTGAAAAGCTTTATCATGAGCTTATGAACATAATAACTTCACACCCTTCTTGGTAAGGCCAGTATGTTTTGATGAAATACATGATATGTCTTGTATGAAACACATGTAATATTCAACCAACCCCAAGAAACTCCGTATATCAAACAAATTCTTAGGATACCTCCAAGAAACTATAGGACTAATGTTTTCTGGGTAAATAAGTCTTCCTGATTTTGAGATAATATAACCCAATAAGTGAACTTTTTTAATCCAGAAATGGCACTTATAAAGCATGGAATAAAGAGGTTGATCACTTAGCGTACTAAGAATGATATCAAGATTATTGGAATGGGTTCTACTAATGTGAGAATACACCAAGATTTAATCTATAAATACCATGACAAAATAATCCAAATAGAGGTGGAACACCCTATTCATCAGAGCCATGAAAATGGCTGGTGCATTCGTAAAACTGAATGGAATAACAAGGCACTCATACATACCATAATTTATATGGAAAGTTGTATGTAGTATCTATAATGGCCTATCTCTCACCTGATGATAACCTGGTCTCATGTTGATCTTAGAGAAGACCCTAGATCATCAAATCTGGTCAAAGAGATCATCTATTTAATAAAGTTGATACAATTTATTAACTTTAAGCTTGTTCTACTTTTTTAATCCATGCATAGATGTAAGGTTCAATATGACTTGTTGGAGAAAATCATAGATAAACCGCAAGAAGATTTATTGAGCCATATTTAAACTTTGGCCTCTAAATCCTATAACTATCACTTGAGATCCCGAATCATTTTAGGTTCTATCCTATAAAGAGGAATTGACACTTGATATTCCCTCAGAACACGCTCAATTGTAAATTATACCTCTATCTCAGAAGGTAAGTCTAAAAATCATTGAGAAATATATCCCGCAAAAAGATCCACTACTAGAAGAAAATCATCTTTTCATAAATTCTAATCCTCTATGAAGAGATTTTCAATCTGGGTAGTCACTCCACCTAGCCCCTGATGATCTGGTACCACTCTACCTACCTAGAAATCCAAATCACCCTTATGTAGATAATTTCTACCCTCTGGTGATGTACATGATACCCTATAATGATATAATTCTATAAAATCATGATATTGAACTCACAAATCCTTCCTAGGAATGAAATCAATGCATGTCATCTTGAGAAAAAGGAGGTTCCATAAGAAGGGGTGACCACCTACCTTAAGAGGACAGTCCCAACACTAGATTATTCCCTATTTTCATACCCCTAATAGTGTATCTAGAGACATTACACCATATTAATAGTGTATCTAATATATGATAAATTCTCTGATAGATACATAGATAAAAGATTGTATAGAACCTTTATCAAATAAAGAAGATATTATAGTAGATGCCATAAGAATGGTACCTCATAATATAGATGGTCTCATAGCCAGATCCACAGGTATCTGCTATAATGATTATAATTCCCTTGATCCATGACCTTGTGGAAAATATGGAAGACCAAGATTATAACTACTCTTTTGGTGATTCAGATGATCAGGGGTATGGCTCCCATGACCACGACCTCCTTCTCGACAAGTCATATCAGTACTGCACCAATTTCTTGCCTAACACGACACTAAATAACCTACTCTTGATGGTGGAGCTAGTGTTGATCCTTTACCAATCGAAGTTAGTGGAAATGTCCTACAAAATATCTGTAGATTCCCCATACGGCCGCAACCCTATAACTCTAGTGGCTCTCTATCACACTATTGATTCAGATGCCCCCTTTATCTAACCCGATGACACACTAAATATATATAATAATAATTACTCTTGTATTCACTTCCCTGATAAGTAACCTTACGAGAATTCTTCCTACCACCGGAAGAAATATAGGCCTGACACGATACTAGTCCTCTATGCCCATTAAAATTTTCGTACCTCAGGTTGTGTTCGGTGATAAGATCCCAATTGACTATTATCGAAAAAGTAGGTAGGATAAAGTCATTCACATATATACGGATGGAATACTGGAGCCCATACATGAAATGTATATCACGTGAAATGTCATCACCTACTAGAAGTGGTGCAAAGCACTACAACTTCATGAAACAAGATGAATATTATATAACAGACATAAGACTCTGCTCAATACGAATAATATCTCTGAATCTATCAGCTCTCAGTGTTGTAAGAAAGATCTGATCCTAGAAGGTATCCTAGAAATCAACCTATAACAAGCCCTGATGTAGACCAACATGGGTAACTACATCCCACCAATTATTGGCCAAATCCTGGATCATTTATGTAAAAATATTGACTGCTTGTTGCATATGTGTCTCACTAGGCTCAAAGATAGATTGGATAACATCTATCCAAGACTTAATAGGATGTGGAATTCCAACCTCTAAGATTGTAAGAGTATGAAATTGCTGGAACACCTGAGTTAGATCATCCATCATAGGTGTAAAACATAGAGCACCTTACATGAACTGCCTCAGACGTAGGAAACTATCATGAAAATGGGCATCAATGCCCATATTTGGAATACAAGGTGGTGCCTATAATGTCACTCCTAGTAGTAAGGCTGGTGTCTTAGGTACCACCACGTCTAGAGGATGGTTGTCACCACCCTCCTTGCATACAATACGATGAATTCATGGAATAATTGGTCTAAAATTCCCAGGCACATGCCTTAGAACAAGATTAAAAAATATATATAGAATCACTTGAGGTGGATAACCAAGGAAGGATCACTACCCAAGGTATAATACCCAACTACCCACATAGACAGCCAAGTACTGTTATGTGATCAAGTTTATGTTTCATTTCATTTTACATATAATTAATAGGGCCACTCTTTTTCATTTCATAAACATAAAAAGGAGGGATAATACATCAAACCATTTCATATTATAAGTCATGTTTCACTTTATATTGATATCCATTACCGTTGAGTCAATTCACATACACCTCATCAATGAAAATGACACCTATTTATTTCTAGCATAATGGATCGACTAGGTAAATTACTCATCCCAACCCATGAAGTCCCATACACCTCATGAATTGAGATAGGCAATCACTCAATCAAAACCAAGAATAATACAACTATAAGATAAGTATCAAAACATCACTCAGTAATCACAAGCATATCGAGTAACTAAAATTAGTGAAATGCACCTATATCGAATGACAATATGCATGACATGTGAATTATAGGTGCCTAATAAGATGAATGTAGCAATGCTCCTTGCCCTCATATAATCAGTCCAAGGAAGAAATAGAATATTATTCAAAACAAAAATCAACAACACCACACATCATGTGTGCCACCAAAAGTTGAAATAATGTCAACTATAATAGGAAAAAAAGAATAAAAATATATTTTGGGTAACTTGGCTTTTACACTGATCATGGGTTCATGATACCCAAGTACAACTTATGACCAAATCCCAAATCATTCCTAATATTTAATATATTATCTCCAAATAGTAAATAATGAAATTAGAAACCTCCACTGATACAAATATAAGATGTCGTGGACTTGGATTCCACTTAATATGTGCCCTGATCCTGGTGGACATATGGCCTCAAGTGAATCTCCCCAAATGCTAGAGGCTTTCGACAAGAAGTGAGGGACTAAGATATCTCCATGGGGAGACTATTCCCTCATTAGAAATGTGTATTGTAGAGGATAAATATAAACTGATGTAAATAGATTAAAAAAATATAATTAAACATTAGGCACAACTAAAAAATAGAGACAACAGTAATAATAAATGAAATCACTAGAATAACATACAACAACTGAGGATGATATATCATGTATCTAAAGAATTGGAAAAAATGGATACAAGACAATAGGCATAACATGTTCCAGAAAAGTTTAAATTAAATCAAAAGACAATCCCAATCATACTAAGCCCTATAACATTCATCTTATATCAACCTCCATCCTAAATAGAAAGCGATCAAGTGTTCGAAGTCATATGCTTCCCTTTTTCAACACGTGCAACCTTGTAATCTAATACAGGATTCAAATGATACCTAAAGAAGGTGAGAGATAAATCTTAGAGGTCCACCACCAATGGTTTCTATAACATATCCCCTATAAAATGTAAATGTAACCGTTTGTAAGAATGTATATATATAAAGTAAAAAAATGTAATGTAACTAAATACTCATGTACATGCTTTAGCCCTGGGCTGGTGTCTGAACATGTTACCAAATTTTTAATTAAGTAATTACAAATTTATTTTGGTATGTTATGTTTTGAATATCCAACACTGACATCAGCTCTTGATAGTATAAACAGTGAATATTTTATTATTTAACAAGGTATCTGTGATTGATGATATTTAATAATAAAGCTCCAAGGTGATGACCAAGGCAACATAGACCCCAAGGGAAACAATATAAGTAGTTTACGAGTCTACATAAGGGGTAATAGTGTAATTCAAGGATCATGTTCTATGGAATTCAACAATAAGTTTCCCTCTAAAAACAATGTGATCATCAAAGGTAAAATGGGGATAAATAGTGATTAGACCCTATGGGTTGTAACCGTGGAACCTACTTATCAATGATAGATATAAGGAGTGTATCCAATGAATCTTGTAATACAATTTAAGGGTTCCTATGGAGTCATACTAGGAATCCATGAATAGACATGTATTGGGATCTATGTGGGCCTCAACCTAAGAAAGTTATATCCTTGAATCCGAAAGGGTTTTATGGGTGCTCAAGGAATTCCCCAATAAGAATCCAAGGTGAGATCGAGTCAAGCGAATCATATTTAATAAGGAAGTAATGTATATCTTCGATTGGTTTAAACCTTTCCTTTCATTAGTGTGAATAGGAAAAGTATCATGCAAACCATTAATCTTGTCATAATGATCAATAAGTCCAATTGGTTCAAGCGTTTCCTTTCATTACTATCATAAGGCCAAGTAACATGAAACCTTTATTAATTCTATTTATGGAATATTCAATAATTAAGGTTCATTTTCCTTCCTTCCATTAATGTGGTAAGGGTCCCTTGTAACACACCAATAATTTCTTTAATAATTTAAAATAATTTAAAATTAACTATTTTAAATAAAATTAATTATTATAAAAAATTATAATTCATAACTTTCATATTAATTAATGTTCTAAAAACAAATACTATTTTGGAGTATTATTTTCTATAAAATAAATTTTAATATATATAATTATTTTATTATAAAATTCATTTTTATGAAAATACTTCTTAGTTAAATATTTTAAATTAAAATGAACTATATATATTGTCTATTATAATTATTTTGAAAGTAAATAATGCTATGAATATATTCACTATTAATAGGACTCCCCAATAATTTACAAATCAACTAAATATAGAATCCACGTAACACTGAGTCCCTACAAAACAACGCTTCGTTATAATCTATCCAATAAAGATTATTTTTTTTCATCTGTGATTTGAATTTAAAAAAAATCACATACACAGTTGCATTGTATATGATATTTGGAGTCTTATATAACAAACATATTTTTTTGGCGAATAGTAACATACCCTTATGAATAGTAACTTACCCTTTTGAATAATAACATACCCTTATGAATAGTAACTTGATATTATGAATAGTAAATTTCCTTGTTAATAATTATTTGACCAATGGCATAGTAACATCACAAAATAAATTATAAAAAAATTTGTTGTTCCGTTATTTCTATTTTGAGTTTAACTTTTATTAAAAATATGATGAATTTGATAAATTGATTTTTAGGTAAATATTATAGAGTTCAGAGAGATTTAAATTTTTATATAAAACTAAGGATTTATTAATATTTAAAATAGTTAAATAGTCTTATAAAAACACTCTTCATTAATTCAAAATGATAAAATAATTTTATTTTTTAGGTGTCAAAAATTTTACTATGCATTTTATGTCTTTTATTATTTTTAATAAATAAGTATTTTCATAGATAAAAGATAAAATTTTCATATTTAAAGATTTATTATGATAAATAAATTTTATTTCTGAATTTATAACATCGATATTAGGCTACTCTGAATTGATGAACATTTTATAAAATACTTCAGTTTTTCTAAATAGTAAAAATACAGTTTTGAGTTTTTAGTATGTTTGATGATATCATTAATAATACCATAAGGATTTAATAATTATGGTAGACTCTTGAGTAAAACAAATATGATATTAGATGTCCCAAGAGGCCAATACCAAGGTAAAAGACCATGGTAAAGCCCATGGTTTTGATAATACCACTAATGAGGTGTCCTTGAAAATTAATAAAAAACTCCCTCCCTTTTACAATAAATACCCACACATTCCATCATTTTATTTTATTAGAAATTCATAATACACAAATATCTACAATTTTTTCCTCCCTATGAGTCCTCCCAATGTTTTATCAAGACCCCAAGTTCCCAAATTTTAGGTTTTTGGATTTACTCAATAAGGTAAGGGAATCTACCATGTTTCTCTTTTTCAAAAACTCCTTTTATGTTATTCTTTTTAATTTCCATTTTCTTATATTTGGATATGTAATTAATTATACCCCTTAAATTCCACGTTTTGTAATAATTATGGGAGACCCCTTTTTTCTATTATCTAAATATTTTATGAATTTTAAGTGACAGTGTTAGGCTGCCGAATTTTCATAAGGGATTTCTCATCTTTTTTTGAGTTCTTTTCTTTTATTTATATTTCATCACCACCTTTCATAAAAATGTTCTGATAACTATATTTAATTAAATTTAATGTAATTATTTTATGATAATAGAGTAATTCATAATAATATCTCCTTTATGAATCTTTTATACTAGAAATGAAAACACCATCTGAGATGTGTTAATTTATCATATTCATGGATGAGGGTTTTTCAATTTCTATTACCATATTCAATTAAAGTAATTAAACCATTTTGATGGTTTAAACAGACTATAATATATGCATTATAACTTATTTATTTTTTTAAATATTTTTTACGCATGAAATTAATTTATAAATCAGATTGATTTTTTTGTGTTCAATAACTGCCAATTAACCTACACAATTATCATCAAAGTGTTATATAATGATTCATATTCACTTCCAATAAACAAATTAATTTTATAACCATGTAATCAAGTGTATGTTAAAAAATAAAATACAACTTCTATTCTATACAACCATTATCATCTTACATGTTTATCCTTACATGTATATAAGTAAACCGCTCATAAATACCATGGAAGAAAACGCTCCCAAATAATAAAATTGATCCTCGTAAATCCATCAAGAAGGATATGAACGAACATAATAAGGAAATAATAAATAAAATAAATAAATAATATTGTCTCAACATTTTAATTAATGAATTTAAATTGGTTATCCCGTAAACTAAGATCTAGGGAAGAACACCATCAGACTTAAGGTAATTGTTTCCACCTCTCACTTCCATTTTTGGGAGACATTATTTATTCACTGCTATTACCTATGTATGGTGTATGTATGCTTTTAATTGATATACCATATCATGAATATCATAAATTTTATTTTATTCAACCTATAATTTGATTATTATTTGTTTTAGGACATATAATTCGATTGATTAAAAATTGGTAAGGGATTTTACCGAAACCACCATTTTCATTTTGGTTCCTCTTATTCTCTACATACATCAATGGAATTATTATTTAATATTATGTACTCCTCATGATTGTTTTTTTTAATTTTTATATGTTTTTACAGATCATAATACTTCTATATATTATTTGGAGTTAAATTTTTTAAAAGGATCTTTCAAAAATTCTTCTCGATAAACAACATTGTTTCATGGGAACTACTCAAACACTTACCTATTTTCAAGTAAAATATATAATATATTTTAAGATATTTTTATATTGGTAAAATCAAAAAAAATATCATGAAAAAAAATTGATTTATTTTTGGTTTTATTAAATAAATCATGCCTTTTCATTTTAAAATATCATTAATATTTTCCAAAAATCACACTAAAATGTTTTATTTCTAAAGATACTTTAAAAACTATTTTTACATGATTTTCTTTAGTGGGATACCACATATGATTAAAATATAATTTCAATGATATTACCACATATTTTTTACGATATAAATGTTTACCAATATTAATTCATTAAAAATAAAAAATAATACTTTCTTCCAAAGTAAAAAAGGGATTTTCTTGTCTCACATTAACTTTTATGAGATATACGCCTTGTTCACCCTTATTACATGATTTTGGTGTATATAATATCGTTTGGTATACCATATAAAGAGTTTATTTATTCACATGATATTCTATGGGATTATGATTCAAATTTTTATATGTGGTATGGTACACATTAGAATGTATAAGGATAAATCCCTTAAGAAACTTTCAGTGGTATCATTTAAAAGTATCTTCATCTATATAAACATACTTATTGAATATTATACTTAATTTAGGTGTATCTGTTATGATATCATATAAAATATGTGGCTGAAGGTTTTTTGATTAGTTGGACTATGAATGTTCTGTCTTGATACAATTCACCACATTACTCTGAATGTTTAGTATTTTTGCTTAATGTCTAGGAAAAGTTATTTACATTTCATAAGTTAGTTTATATATGAATGTATATGTTTTTTATGTTTATCCAAATTCTTATGAGAAATTAATTGGAAATAGAAAGTGATGGTTGGGTCCCAAAATATCCCCTTGATTCACCCACAGGTCTCATGAGAAAAACTATGATCTTAGCACGAGGCCTTGAGAAAATGGTTAGTTATGGGATTTGCACGAGGCCTTGATGGTATGGTTATGATGTTTGGAACTATTAATTTCATCATTATGAAACTAGTAATTTGGTCTACATGTGGTTATTTGACTAGTAGAATACCCATGATTATGTTTTATTATGGAATTATTTATTCATCTCTCATTCCTTCCACAATGTGTTCATGTTTTTTTAAAGGCATGTCTATTAGTTCTTCACCAAGCCTAATTTTTATATTTATAATATATTAAGTTGTATTGATTAACCTTATTGATAATTTGAGATCAACCCTTTTTTATGTTTCATTTTCCCATGACAATTAGAGGTATATTATGAATGACATATAGGGATAACCTAGGAGTTATGGATGTTTTTAAAGGAATTTCTATATTGTTTTTCCTTTCAAGTTGTAATGTTTAACATATGTTTGTATAAGGTTTTATAAAACTACTAAACTATTCTTTCATTTGGGATTCAAAATTCTTGTAATCATGTCAATGTAATGAATTATGTAACCGACACTAGAAAACTAGGGTCAGGTCCTTATAGTTGGAATGAGAGGATGTTTAGTATAAAACATAGATACTGGTGTTTGAAAATGTATATTTGGGAACAAAAACCTAATATTGAAATTTATGATATGTATACAAGAAAATCCTTGAATTTTGGTAAGTAATAGATTATGTAGATATTAATATAAAATACAACCTTTTTTGTATACTGCAGGGGAAGTGGTTCTAGCATTGATGTACCTAGGAGTAATAACTCGGACAAGGTGTTCCAATCTTGAGTTGGGGTAACCTTGTACACCACAACGGGCTTTAATACACACCTAGTTTGAAATTACAAAGGGATATTCATAGGATAATTCACATTTTCTTTATAAACCATTATACAGGAATTAAATGTAATTGTTTCTCAAAAAACCCATGTTTATGATTATGATATCAGTTATTGATAAGATTTAAATTTATGTTGTGTATTTTTATAAGTTGAGATTATAAATTTTGATTCATAACCTTATCTAGTGTATTCCATTGTTTAGAAATGGATCCTACCTAAATGAATGAGAACAAAAACAAACCACATAGAGTAAGAATGATCATTTCATCGATGGTTTTAAGACAGTCTTTCAAATGGAAATAATCTCTCAAACATTCTCATCATATGAGAAGATAGTATCATGTATATATAATAAGGATAAAAATATTTCTATGTATTCTGGCTTCAGAAAGAAATAGGAGAAGAAGATGAAAACTTGGAAATTATGGATAAAGGAAATAAGGTAAAAAAGTATTTTAGCACATGTTAAAATTTTGGAAGGAAACACCTTGGTATATAATTAATAGGAAAATGATTTTTCTTCATGTTTAGGGAAAAATTCTACCATGATCACTATTTCAAGAGAAGGGAAGAAGTTTCATATATTCAATGCTTCAACTATAAGGATATGGGGCACTATGGAAATGAATGTCCCAGTCATCATGGATATATATCTCTGAAAAATTAAAGGGATGAAGCTCAAGCTTATGATGTTTTTAAAGGTTGGGGTTGAATCCTCATTTATTATTAAAACAAATAAAATAACTCTTTAAATGGGTAGAGGAAGACCCAATAAATAGCTTGAATGCCCAGTGGGCATTTAACCCATTACATGGCCCGTAGGCCCAATTTCGTGGCCCAAGGCCCATTCTGTGATGTAGAATAAATAATGTATTTGTGTTTTTGGATTCATGAACTATGGAATTATATTCTTATTATAAGAATAATGAGGTATATGAGGACTATAATAAATTACTATTTCATTAAGTATTTGAGGTCATATGATAAATAATGAAATGAAAAAGTGATTCAATAGAAAGTTAATCATTTTTAGAAAACACGTGATTGAGGGAAACACAACCCTTAATATATATCTAATGTTGAGATAATGATGAAGAAATGATTGATTTGGATAAATACTGACTACCTTAGAACTTATTATTGACTTGTCAAGAAGTGGTCTATGCTATCATCATTGGATATTACAACACTTTTCAATTTATGGAATATATCCAATAACATTTATCTTACTTATAGAATACGGAATCATTCATGTTTCCAATTTGGTTTTTACTATAATTCAAGTTATTACCATATTTCAAGAGGATACATGATGAAGTTATTCACATGTTTGGAATGTGAAAATTTCAAGCTGCTTCATGTTGACTAAGTGTTAATGATACATTCATCTTGGAAATTCAGAGACCTTCATTCTAAAGTTATGAATCATTATGTTTTATAATGTTTAACCATTTATGAAATGGGGTAGGTTGATCATTGTATGAGATTTTAGAGGTTAATGTATTACATCACCATATGACATAACATGTACTAAGTGATGAAGTATATAATGTTCAATGTGAAATTAAAGGATGAGTTTGTAAATAGAAATGTATATTTATACACATATAGAGTGGAATAATTCCTCTCAACTAAAGTAAAAGATTCATAAATAAAATGTTGTCCTATTATGATAATATTTGATAATATCAATGATTATTTTTAATGTAGTTTGATGTTTTAAAGTAATTAACTTTCATTTGAACATATTCTCTACCATGTTCCATTTTTAATTTATAGTTATTTTTCATTCTATATTCAGGTTTTACTTCCAACGAATGTCACCCCATTCAAATGAATAATTTTTGGGGTGACCACCTCATTTCCCTTAAACTATTTTTAAGAGGATATTTTGTTAACCCTATTTTCGATGTGTGATTCCCATAAGGGAATTTTCAAGCAGCATCCTTTAACTATCTAAGTATAGTTTCGAATTGTGAGGAATCAATTCTATTGAGGGGAAATAATTTAACACCTGAATAATTTGGTTATTAATTTAAAAATAATATAAAATTTAGTGTTTTAATTAATAATAATAAATATAAATAATTATGATTTATAGATTTCTAATTAATTAATGTTCTACAGAAAAAAAAATACTATTTTGGATTATTATTTTGTGTAAAATAATATTTTAAAATGTATATTTATTTTATTAAAAAATTGTTTTTATCAAAATAATACATAATTAAATATTCTAAATGAATAAAAATAATATATATTGGCTATTATAATTTATTTTGATACTAAATCATGCTACAGATATATTCACTATTAATAGGATACTCCAAAAATTACCAAATAAATTTTATATAGAATTTATGAAACAATGAGTCCCGAAAAAACCACTTCCTTATAATGTTTCTATTAAAAAAAATTCTACTTCTGTTATTTGAATTTTAAAAAATAGATATACATGGTTGTGTTCAGTATGATATTTGGAGTCTGATATAATTAACTTATTTTTTTTTTGAATATTAACATACCCTTATGAATAGTATCATACCCTTATAAATTGTAACTTCCACTTTTGAATGGTAATATGACCAATGGATTTGTATCCTCACCTAATAAAGTATAAATAAATTTTTTGTTCCATCATTTCTATTTGGACATTAGTTTTTCTTTAAAATATGATGAATTTGATAAATTGATTTTTCAGGTAAAAATTGTACCTACCACATTTATTTAAATTATTATATCATACTAATGATTTTTAAATTGATTATAATAATTAAATATTATTATTAAAATACTAACTTATAATTATAAAGGATAAAATAATTTTATTTGATTTAAGTGTCGAAAATGTTATTATGCATTTTACTATACTTTTTCTATCTGCTATTATTTTTAATAAACAAGTATTTTCATTGAAAAAAATTAAAATTTTCATATTTCAATAATTATTATGATAATTTAAATTTAATTTTTGAATTCATAATTTTGATAATAGGTTTTTCTGAATTTCTGAGAATTTTATAAAATACATTAATTTTTGTGAATAGTAAATATTCATTTTTGAGTTTTCTATATGTTTAATGATTTAATTAATGATGTAATAATAATATAATAATGAGGGTAGACTATTGTGTAAAAAATAGGATATGAGGTGTCCCATTTGGCCAATACCTGGTCAAATTCCATGGGCAAGCCCATGGTTTTGAAAGTACCACTAATAAGGTGTCCATGGAAATTAATAAAAAACTCCTTTCTATTACTATAAATACCCAACCATTATTTAATTTTAATTCATTAAAAATGAATCATACTTGAATCTATAGTATTTTTACATCCTTATGGGTCCTCCCAAGGTGTAATCAATCCCCCAAGGTCCCATCCGTCATGTTTTAGGAGTTACTTTACATGGTAAGGGAATCCACCACCCATCTCTTTTTCAATTACACCTTTTATATTAGTACTTTTTAAATTCAATTATATTATGTTAGGATATTTCATTACATATTGTAATTAATTTACATGTCATGTATGAATGATGAGATGCCTTTTTTTCTTCTCAAAATATTTTATGAATTTTATGTGACGTCGTTAGGCTTCTGAATTTTTGTAAGGGATTTATCAACTTCTTTTTTTATTTAGAGTTAATTTATTTTATTTTCCTTTAATAAAATGTTTTCATCAAAGTGTTATGATAACTCCAGTAAATTATGTGAACTATAATTTTGTTAAGATAATGGAATAATTCATCATCATCTCTCATTTCCCCTTCTTTATACTAGAAATAAAAACACCATCTGAGATGTGTTAATTTATCCCATTCAAGGACAACGAGTTTTCAATTTCTATTACCATATTTAATTCTACTCATGAATCAATATTTATGGTTTCACTAGACTATAATATAGATTTTATATCTTCTTTATGGTTCTGTAATCTTTTTTTACACATGATATTAATTTATAAATCAATATGTGTTTTTTGTGATCAATAACCACCAATTAACATAAACAATTATCGTTAGTGGTTTATATAATGATTAATATTCAATCCCAATAACCAAATTAATTTTAATAAATTTAATATTATCTATTTTAACAAATAAAATTCAAATTATATTTTGTACAACCATTCTCATCTTACGTGTTCATCCTTATGAGTATATAAGTAAACTGGTCATGAATTCCAAGGAAGAAAACGCTACCAAATAATAAAATTGAACCTCTAAAACCAATCAAAAAGGCCATGAATGAATATATTTGGATATAATAAATAAATTAGATAAATAATAGGTTATCTAAATATTAATTATTTAATTTAATTATATTATATAGGAATCTAAGATCATGTGAGGAACACCAGCATACTTATGGAAAGGCTTTCCTCATCTTACATCCATTTTTCTGAGACATTTCTTATTAACTACTATTAATTGTGTATGGTGTATGTATACTTCCAATTAATGTATCATATAATTAATATCTTTAATTTCATGGTATTCAGTGTATCATTTTTTGATTATTATTTTTTTTCATATGATTTGATTGATTACTAAGTGGTAAGGGATTTTTACACGAACCACTGCGTTCTTTCAAGTTACTCTTATTCTCTACATACGTCAACAAAATTCTTATTTATTATTGTGTACTACTCAAAAATTATTTTTTAATTTTATATATAAGTGTACCAACATTAATAAATATCTATTTTATGGGGAGTTATATGTTTTAAAATAATCTTTCAAAAATTCTTCCCGATAAATAACCCTGTTTCAAGGGAACTTCTTGAATTTTTGCCTATTTTAAAATGCACCATGTAATCTATTTTAAGCAATTGTTATTTTTTTTAATCACAGATTTTATCATAAAAACCAAACTTGGTTAATTTATGGATGTATTAAAGAAAAAACGCCCTTCCTTTTTAAAATATCGTTAATATTTTCCTAAAATCGCACTAAATTATTTTATTTCTAAACATTATTTAAATACTCTTTTTACATAATTTCACTTTAGTGGGACAAAATTTATGCCTAAAAAATAATTTAAATGTTCTTCCCTCTTCTATTCATGGATATAGATGTTTAAAAATATTACTTCATGACAAGAAAAAAATAACTCTTCTTTCCAATGTAAAAAAGGATTTTTCTCATCTCACTTTTACTTTTATGAGATATACCCATTGATCACCACTTATTCCTTTCATGTGGTGTATGTACTGACCGTTGGTATATCATATACAGAGTAACCTTATTCTCAATATATTATTACTGACTATGATTTGAATTTTTTCAAGGTGGTATGGGACATGTTGGGATGTTTAAGGATTATTTCCTCACAAACTTTTCAACGGTACCATCTAAAAGTATATTCATCTATATCAGCATCCTTATTAAATCTTGTAGTTCATTGAGTATAATATCTTATTATATCATATAAAATATTTCATCAAAGGTTTTCTAATTATTTTGATTATGGATAATCTATCTTGATACCATTCACCACATTAATCTGAATGGTTAGTGTTTATGATTAATTTTTTTGAGAACGTTATTTGCATTTCAAATGTTCATTTCAATATAAATGTATATTTTGTTTATGATTATAAACATTCATATGAGGAATGAATTGGACTCAGTATGTGATGGGTGGGGCCTGTGATATCTCCTTGATGTATCAGTAAGTCTCAGTAGACAAACTACGGTCTTGGAATGAGGCCTTAACAAAATGGTTAGTTATGGGCTTGGCACGAGGCCTTGATGGTATTCCTAGGATATTACCATTATACATTCCCTCATTTTGAAACTATAAATTGAATTTTCATATGGTTATTCGACTAGTAGAATACTCATGAATATTCCCTATTATGGATTTATTTTTTCATCACTTATTCTTGCCATAATGTGTTCATGTTTATTTTTAATGCCATGTGTTTTTAGACAGTCACTATGCCTAATGTCAATGTTTATGATATATTCTTATTTATTTTTTACCATTATTGAGCAGTTGATATCACCACATTATTATGTTTAATTTTCCCATGACATAATGATGCATATTATAAATCACATGTAGGGATAATCTATGAGTTTTGGATGTTGTCAAAGGAATTTCTATTTTATTTTTCCTTTGATGTTTTATTGTTCAACTTATGTATGTATTTGGTTTTCCAAAACTACTAACCTATTCATTATTTCTTGATATTACTTTCTTATAATCGTGCTAATGTAATGAATTAAGGAACTAGCTCAAGGGAACAAGGTTCGTTTCCTTAAAATGTTACAAACATGCAACCTATTATTTATTTACATCTAATCTGGTCAGTTTATATACTTTGTATACTTTCCAAGTACATTTCCACTTTTAATTATCAATTTAAAAACATTATCGAGGTAGGTAAAATAATGGGCATACAAGGTAATTACCAATACACAATTTAAAATATATATCATCTCACTAAATATATTAAATTTTACCCTTATAAGGTTCATGCCAAGGCACCCCTGAACATTGGATCAAGCCTGTCAAATACTAAAAACCCTATAGTGGCATAACATCTTACATGGGATGGCTGGAGTTATGGGTTTAAACACATAAAATTCATCACATATATGGAAATATCATAACCATACAATACTAATGATTATAAGAATGGAATATAAAATCAATATTTAGTACCCAAAGAAATCGGTGGGCCCCACACAATAATTCCAAAATCAGTGAACATGAGGGATGAGTTATAGACCATCCAAATTATAGTCTTATGATCATCACCCTCCGATATCAGCATATGATTAACCTTAGAATTGATTGTATCTGAGAAAAATGGAAAAAAATTCTCACACCTTGACAACTAGGTCGAGAGCAACAGAGGATAAGAACTGCTAAAAAGGACTCAAGTACTTACAGTTGCACAGCCAAAGTGATGGCCAAAAGCTTGATCAGATTTCAGATGAAAGGGATATGTCAATCCTTACCTTAGTACTTCAAATATCTCTAAAAGGGAATAAACATAGGTCAATCCCACATAAAATCTGATTAAGTGGACGGATAGAGCTTAATTAGATCGTTAAGGGAGAAAATGTCATTTTACCAAAAAATGAACCTATGAAGGGTTTGTTCACTTGGTTTTACAATCCATTCCAAAACCTTGCTTGGGAATATACAACTATAATGGAACTCTTTTGGTTAGGGAAACCATACACTATCCTTGAATTAAGGTTATTTCCAAAAAGTCACCATCTGCATGATTTTTCCTAACCATACAGCCTTTACCCATGGTTTACTCTACAATATACACTTGGTCTATTTTACCAAAAAAAATGTGTGTTCCAAGCTTCAAAAAATCCCCATAAACCCTCATAACCATCCCTAACTCAGTAGGAATCCATATTAAGTACAAAATTATGAATTTGATCAAAACATAAAAGATTCATACCTAAGTAAAAAAGGTGGTGTATACACTTTTTTTCATTTTGTGTTGATTATTTTGTTTCAAGTTTTGTTTGTTCCTCTACATTTTCTTGGTATTAATTATAAACATTGTTATCATCAGGAACTTTTATGATGTCCATATCGTTTTTAGGTTTTCCTTTTTCAAAAAAGGTTCTTTCTGAATGTTGATATTCTTTTTCACCTTTAGATGGTAACATTATTTATATTTATGATGATGACATTTCATTCTATAATGATGATGAATATTTTTCTTCTTGAGACCCTTTTATGTTTTCATACTTATTAGAATTTTGAGGTAAAATAGATAAAGATTATGATGAATCTAATGATTTATTTTCTTTTTAAAATTCAACAGCCTATATTCTTTCATTTTCATTTTATTTATATTTTCCCTCTTATTCTTTTGATTCCTCCTCTTATTTCTTTTCTTCTTATTTTTCTTCTTCTTTATCTTCCTCTTCTCCTTCTTCCAACTCTTGAGATAACTATTTGGTAATTATTAGTACTCTATTTATCAAACCTTTTTATAAACTTTTTTTTGGGGGGAAATGTTTTTACTTCATCAATTATTATATTTTATGTTTCCATCTTAGAAATATAATGGAAAACTTATGATACAATTAATGTTTCCAAAAATTACACCCATTTATTAGGGAAAAAATAATCATTATGAGAAACTGGTATAGTTAGATTCTTTGAAGCTATCTCAAGACTTTTTAGCAAACTTCCACAAAAACTCACCTCATAAAATAGTTTCTTTTATATCTTCTACTTTTCTTCAACTTTAAACTATTCATTAGCATGAATTTTTTGGTCTAATAATTCAAATGTATCTAGAACTAATTAATCATCTCTATATTTATTTTGAGCCTTCTTATCTATAAAATAGTTGAGCTCTTTTTCTATCATTATCATTTTATTTCTTTTTTTTCATCTATAAAGAAATAATTATCATTTCTATTCATATTCACAGTATAAAAAATCTTTGATGGTTGTTATTCAAACCCAACAGCACTATATTTTTAAGAATCTTATTTCACATTGAATCAAAAACCAATTTCATTAATTGATATTTTTTATTCTTCATTCAAATAAATAATTTCTGTCACTGTTTAAGTCTTATTTTCCAATATGAAAAATTCCATAACATTCATTAAAAACATATTAATGAAATAAGTAAACATAATAATCTTGGACTTTATTTAGGAATTCTTAATAGATTCCACGATAATTAAAATATACATTAATAAGTTAACTTTCCTAATGTTAACCAATAAATCCAAAAAATATGTTTGATGAAATTATAGATTCCCTATCACCCTTACATTGTATTAGATAACCCTTAATACATTGCTATACTAACCTAGAATCCTGTTAATGTTGTGATATTTTCTTAAATTTATCCAAACCAGGGAACAAAGAAGGTTTTTTTATTGAGTTTTCAAAAGATGTAAGCTTATTTTGTAATTATTACCATAGTATATAAGATAATTCCCTAGTAGTAACACAACCCAAATATGCTATTATTTTTTAAGAAAATATATTTGTTTATAAAACATAGTTAATGATACTTTATTCTTATTAAATTTTGAAATAAACTCAAAATTAACATAGAATTCCCTAATAACTTCAGGTTAAAAAAATGATATTCTTTGTCTAGTTTTTCTACACACACATATTCCCTTAAATGAAATAAAATAATCCTTTTAAGTATATAATTTTAAATATCATACCAAGATATATCATCATGTTATTCTAGGATAAATTTCCTTTTTGTGTAATCCACCATAGGGGCCATCGTATTGAGAAGAGGTATTAGAGATCATATGAATGCCAAAACAATAGGATTGTAATATTTATGAAGTAATGAGACTTATGAGAGATTATTCTAAAAATAAAATGGGACAGGGGGTTTCTGACAATATATAGGCATGAGAAAAATCATTCCATATTATATAAAAACATTCAATGACTCATAATAAACCATATATGATCAGATGAATGTGATTTAAAAAAACAATTAAATATATACTTAGAACTCTTAATGTTTATTAAAAAAATTCATCTAAGTATATAATTTTCCTATTATAAAATATTTATTTATAAAAAAATAAAAGATATCGAAAACAGAAATATTAACTTGTCAATAACACCTGAAAACTATAATAATGGATAAGTGAAAAAATAAAATAATAGAAGAGTGCATTTTAGAGTATAACGTTTCATTTGTATGAATAACATATTCTTCTTATGTTTTTTAATAGGAAATAATTATGATAGTTTTAAATTATAAAATAATTATTATAGTTTTGTAATAAAAATTTATTACAATTACTTCTTTTGGAAAACTAAATAATTTTTAAAAATACATAAAAACATATAAAACTAAAAAACATATTTACTACTTCTAAAAAAATGAGTTAAAATATAAGGAAATTAGTAATGAAAATGTATATATTAGTGATAATTTTATATTCATAATTCTCATATTTTGTTTAATATATTTAAATGTCTCATAACTAATATGTATTGTAAAAATATCAGCATGTTTTTCTTGAGTTATGATAAATTTTCAAATTATATATCTCTTTATTGTGTGATCTTGATGGAATTGATGACTAGTATCTCTGTTTTTAACATGTGAGTTCTTTTTTTTTGAGTTTTTCAGTTGGGAAATGGAAATTGTTTTTTCACAAATTATTTTACCTTTAGTACAAAGTCATTCCACAGTCAGTGAGTGTGTGTTGCATCCACAACACTTGAGCTACCACCTTACAACTACCACATATTTGACATCAATAGTGGAAAGTGATATTGAGTGTTATTTCATACATAACCATGAAACTAAAGAGAATTTAAATAAATAATAAGTTCCAAATATACTTTTTCTATCTATTCTTATTCATCACAGTTTGTATCCAACAAGCATTTTTTGTTCATAAACATTTTTGGATGAATAGAATAAGCCTAAATCAATAGTACCCTTAAGATAACAAAAAATTCGGTTTATATCGTTATGATGGGACTATTTTGGATTGGTTTGATATCTAGTACACATGAATTCTTAAAAAAGGAACTTATAATAAAGAGATGTTAATTTATGTATACTTAAAATAATACCTCTGAAATTGTTCTTCTCAACTGGTTTCCTAGCCTCATCAAGATCTAAAGTATTGGAGATACCAATGGGAGAACTAATACTTTTAGTGATTTCATAACCAAATTATTTAATTAAATCTTTTATATATGTATGTTGTGATATTAAAGTACCTTTTTGTTATGGTGATATTTTATAAATAATAAAATATCTTAACTCACTAATCATACTAATTTCAAACTCATATTTCATAATATCATAAATGGAATTTTTTATATATTATTGAGTTGATCCAAATAAAATGTAATAAAAATACATTTTTACAATCATAATGTTTTTATTAATTTCATTTATAAATTTTTTTACCTACATAGTTCCCATAATAAAATTGTTTTGTAACAAAAACCCAGTTAACCTATCATACCAAGCTCTATGGGATTTATAATTCCATAAAGTTCTTTGGTATGTTTATAAACATGTTATGGAGGTTTTTTATTTTAAAAAATAGGGGGTAGTTCAAAATAAAAATCCTATTAAACATATATATTAATAAAATCATAGAGTATATCCATTTCATAGAGTTTGAAATTAAATAATGCTGTAAAATTTAGAATTATTGGAATAGTTTCATGTCTTACTAATATATAATAGGTTTCCTTTTAGTATATTCCTTATTGTTGGTTATAAAAATTTGAAAAAAAATCTAGATCTATTTATAACTATAATTACATTTTCATCACATTTTTTCTAAAAACCCCATTTAACTCCAATTATGGATGTTTCTTTAGGTCTTCCAATCAAAGACCAAAATTTGTTCTTTAAAATTCATTGATTTCATCTTGAATAGCTTTTATCCAATCATCATCACCTTAAACCTTATCATGATTCTTAGGTATAAATTATTATAAGAAATATAGATGTTCAATTTCATTTTGAAAATAAATTATTGTTCTATCCGATTGACCAGAATCACCAATGATATTATCAATAAGATGATTCTAATTAATAAACTGACTTATTGGGTTGTCAAGAGTCTATTCTTCAGCAATATGTTTAAAAAATTACTATAGAATAATTTTATAAATATATTCTTGAGTTATTTCATTATTAGAATAACTTTCTACAATATGTTGAAAATTACTTTTAGAAATAATATCTAAAGATATAGGTTGGGGTTTTAGAAAATAAATGGACCAGTTTATTAAACATAACATGCATTAATTTCCTCGAAAGTATTAGTATTTTTACTAAAAAATATATAGTCCGCACTTGTAGTGGAATAACTGAAAAATATTCCTTTATCATATTTTTTATTGAATATATGAAGATTATATTTAGTATTCAAGATGAATACATTGCATCCAAAAACATTAAAGTAAGATTATTTTTTTATTCCAATCCAAATCTCAAAATGATTTTTATTAATAAAAGGAGTTATAAAAACTCAATTTATCTTATAACAGAAAGTACTAACTACTTCATCCCAGAAATATTTAGAAAATAAGTATTCAATCAGCATTGTTTTATTTATTCTTATTAATAATTCTATTTTTTCTTTCAACTACACCATTTTTGTGGGGTTCTAGGTGTAGAAAAGTTGTGTGTAATACCTTTCATACTACAAAAAGTTTCAAGATCATAATTTTCAAATTATCCATCATGATCACTATTAATAAGTACCAATGATAGGTTTTTTTTACATATAACTATGGCTACAAAAACTTTAAAACAACTAAGGGCTACAGATTTCCTTATAAGAAAATATACCAATGTGAATCTAGTGTAATCATTAACTAAGATATATACATTGTATTTTCCACAAATAATTTCATTTTATATAGGAAAAAATATGTAAATTTGAAGTAATTGTAAATCTACATAATTTTATACTTCACTAGTAGATTTAAATAATGAATTATGTTTCCTACAATATTTATAAGGATCAAAAACATTTTTAGTATCAAACCTAAGTTCCATAAGATCCTTAACAAGTCCTTTCTTAGTAAACTTAGTTATGCCTCTAATGTTACAATGTCATAAAGTTTTATTACATAACCAATATTTATCTTACATTTCTCTAAGACAAGGTAACTATTTTATCCTAAGGTCTTATTAGTTTAAAATTTAATCATTCTCATGTCAATAGGAAGAGATAATAATATCATCTCTTGAACTATGCACAGTAAATTTTTTATTCCAGGTGTTGAAAAGATAACCCTCGTAAAATAATTGACTTATTCATATAAGGTTTTAATTAGGTTCAAAAAAAATTAAAAAATTTAAATTCAATATTTTTGAAGAAAAACAATGTTACAAATACTAATGATTTCTCCTTGATCATTGTCTCCTAAAGTGACTTTTCTACGTTCAATATTGATAATATAATTAATTAATATTTCTAGATATTAATATATCTAGAATAACCACTATCAATGTAAAAAAATAATTTTTTTATTAGTACTATATATATTTTCCTAAAAATAAATAAATTTTATTTTCAGATCCCAAATATTCATTGGACCTATAATTTCAAAAAATAAGATTAAATGTAACAACATTTTTTCAATTTTATTATATTTAGAAAAAAAATTTCATTAGAAAATTATTCTTAATGAAAAATAAAATATTAAAATTATTAAGAGAACGCTAACTTTTCTATTCTCCACTAGTTTGGAACTTAGTGGAAAATTGAGTACTTTTAGGAATAAAATACTTATAACTAAAAATTGATTTTTGATTAGTAAAACTCATTCTAGTATTATCAATATGGGGTTTAATTTAATTATACATTCTATCAAATTTTTCATTACTAGAAGTAAATATAGGTAAAAGTTTCTAAAAGCTAAAAATCATAAAAAATTTTCTAACAACTAATTTTTTATCCTCATTTGGAATAGTATTTGAACTATGTTTAATAAAATTATTTTGTAAACTTTTCATATTATAAATAATTTTCTTAAAATCTTTAGAATTATTATCATATTTGAAATTATTTTCAACATTATCTTTATGAAGACCTGATATTTCATTAGTTAAAAGAGTTTTCCAAGAATATTCCATGAAAAGTGTATCTTTAAAATTATCATGTATTAAAAAATTTCAATTTTCATTTTTTAAAAATTTTCCAAACCTGGAAACGGATTCATAACTATGTTGATTAATATCCTCATTTTCTGAGGAATATTTTTCATCATAATATGTTGAATTTTTGTCATCATATAATTTTAGATTATTATTATTTAATGAATGAGTAGTAAGTGATTCAAAAAAAATTACATTAGTGCTAAGACCTTGATTTACTATGGGTACTTCTACAAATTAACTGATATTCGTTTATCTAGAGTTATTGTTGTCAGAGGAACATTCTAAATAACTATCTACAAAACTGGCCCTCAATGTGTTAAAAGATTTCAGAACTTTCATGTTCTTATAATTGTAACACTTCTTTTTTATTTTCATGTTTATTTATTTATTTCCTTTATTTTAATTTAAATTTAGAACAATTTGGTCTGATGTGTCATGTATTATTACATTCATAACAAGTAGCTTTAAAATATTTTTTCCTTCTCTTATACATGTCAATTATTTTTGTATCATTATTGGAAATAAATCTATCTAAAAAATCATCCTTCTTGAAATATTTTATAAGTAATTTTTAAAAGGTGTTGATGAAATATAATTATATTATATAATAAATTTATTTTTATTTGGGGAATTTATTACTTTATCAGCTAACTGAACTTTACTAGGAATATTTGAAGTTGTTGAAAAATATAATCTACCATTTTTAATTTTATCCATTTCAGCATATATGTTTAATATCCCTTCATATTGCATGAGGGTACCAATAAGATTACAAATAGGTATATTTTTAATCTTTCTTATACCATCCACATCATTTCTTTTAGATTCCCACTCATTTAGACTTATATCTATTATCTTTTCAACAAAAATATTATCATCAATAAATTTATCTCCAAGTGACTGTAAATTATTTATAGTATTCATAATCCTTTGGTTCATCTTGGAAACTAACACCTCGGTTTGAAATTCAAAGGCATCATAATTAGAAAAAATCATAGCTCTTCTTGATTCAATAACATTAGAAGTACCAAAATATGTGATTCTAAATTGTTCCAAATACATTCAGAAGATTCAAAAGATGAAATATTACCTTATATACTTCTAGTAATATAATATAAAAGAGTATTAATTACTCTATAATTCAATAAATATTCCAATTTCTATAAATGTTTATAGGTCAGAAAATACTTATCAGGAATCATGTAATTTCTAGTAAGCATCAAAAAAAATATCAGCTCCACTGTTAAAAAAAAGTAATTATATCTCTCCAATACTCATAGTAATTACCATCAACGATAGGTTGTCTTCTCAGATTTACTTTTTCAAGGGTTCCAACATTTAACACAATCACCTTAAAAATGATAAAATATTTTCTAAAAACAAGTTATTGTATAAAAATGTTTATAAAAAATACTTTATAAGAAATCATAATTACCTTCAAATTTATAAATAATTTATAAACTCATCATGTTAATGTATTATAACATGCTATAATACCAATTTTGGATCAAAATAAACAATATTTCATATAAGTGGGGGGATAATTATAGTCTAAAAAATTAAACTAAACACAATATACAAAACCTAATATGTATAAAATATTGGACTTATGGTACTTTTTAATGATAAATGAATGATAATTAGAATTAAAAAAATTATGATTATAACATTGTATGTTTATATCTATTAAGAAACACCAATAAAATGGTTTTTCATAAATATAATTATTACAACTGACTTTTTGAAATAATGGATATTGGAAAAATAGATTTTATAGAAACAAAAATACAAAACTTATAAAAGTATCAATTAATTACAAGCTATATTAAAATAAATCACTATTTTAACCTTAAGAGATAAGGAAGACACACAAACCTTAGTAAAGGTATAATCTTTTTGATACCCCCTATAATGGTCTATCTTATATTACTAAGAAACCCCTCGATATGATGATCAGAACAATCTATGTCTTCTTATCCGTGGAAGCCCTCAATATGATGATTAGTCTATATCTTTATATCCTTATAATCCCTTGATTTGATGGATGGGATTCACCATCTTCCTATCCCTAAAATCCATCAATCGGTACAATGATAGGACATGGGATTACATAAGAAATTTTTTTAAGGAATTATAATCCACATAGGGATTCCTTAGAACATTAACTCCCTAAATTATTACAAGAATTTGGAATGATATGTTAATGGAGATAAATATTTAGATAGACTGAGTTGTGAATGTAAACATCTCATATCTCTTCAAATGAACTCTTATTTATATTCAATGATCCAATGGTCATATTTTTTAGTTGGTTGAAAAGACCTCAGGCTGGTTTCACTTCACAGCTCATTAATAACTAATTGTCTAGTGTAATTTAGTTCATCACCATTATAGTATTAATTTTCATTCATTATTATATATATTTTTATAATTAAATCAATTATAAAAATTGGATAGTCTTGTGGACTTATTTATTTATTTTCAAACTGATAAACTATATAAGGCATAGTCTTATTAATCTATACTGGGGTAATTCTTATGTTCATGACTTTTTTCAGTAAGACATCAGTCTAACAACTAATCAAACCACAAGTAAATTTGATGTATCAAGCACACCTTCATTTCAATGAGTCCTAATGAAAAATTTAAAGTTTATATTTTTTCATTAGGCATATTTCTATGTTAGGTATAAAATAATATTTTCTATAAAAACATACTAAAACACTTGTGAAATATAAAATTATAAAAAAAAAGTTTTAAGAAGGTGTGTGTGATATCTAAAACTAATGGAATTGAAAATTAAGAAGTGATACATATGACTGAACATAGGATAGAGATGAATATAAATGGAGAAGGGTTTTAAGAAGTAATAAAATAAAATGGAATAAAATAAAAAATTTAATTCATGGGAAATATACTCAGTTTGTAATACTGTGAAGTAACTATGTGGAACTAACTAGACACCCAAAAGAACTATAGAACAGTTACTCATAGGTGAATATATGGTCTACCTAGAGATGTGATATACATTCCAAATAAAACTATCTACTTAATAGACCCTAATTCATAGTTGTATCATTGTTTAATAACCATCTTATCTAACCATACAGACCTTAAAATCTTTTAAAAAATTAATAACTTATATACTGAAACTTCTTGAAAATAAAGAAAGGTCAAAATAGTATTAAATGCATCAATTAATAAAAATAATCATAAAACATGGTGTTACATTCTCCCAATCATAGAAATGTATGCCCCCATGAATACATTAAAAAGGGATAGAAGATAACGAATCATCCATGCTCAGATACTTTAAAATAGAGGTAAAATGGTCAAGAAACTCGAACAAACAATAAATAGAAGTAAAACAAAACTATAACTATCACACAAGATCTATGAAGTGCATCCTCATATAACAACCAACATATCCATGGGTAAATTGACCACAACTTTGGGACATAGGTCCTAACAACTAACAAGACCTATTACGATATCGCCAACATTTAGACTTAATATAAAATAGTGGGTCACCAACACCCACACCCTCTATGAGATGAAACATCCTGAAATTTATACTCCAACGAAGTTGATAAAGAAACCACAATTCCTATATTGATCACACCCACTATCTTAAAATTAATGACCAAGACACAGATCAAAAATTTCGACTGCATGAAACCCCCAACATTTCTTATCAAAACATGAAATGGTATCTATAACTAGGCCATAACAATCAAACTGATAAAAAAAGATTCAAATTTGAAATATTATCTCATGAAGAAACCATGTAAATAAAACCAACTACCTCAAGTGCTAAACTACCTAAGGCCCACCCAACCCATTTACAAATGCATTATCGCAATTTCACCAATTCCTAGCCCATTAAATCCAAAATCACAATACAATATCCTCAAAACACAAAACACAAGAAAATTGATCATCACTAAACAACTAGAACCCCATAACAGGTAACATACCCCAAGAACCATCACAAAATCACTTAATTCATAACCGGTTCAAAAAACTGTAAAGGACCACATAGAATCCCAATCTTATAAAAACAGAAATGCATCAAAAAAAGATCTATATATTTCCATGGAACTCAAATAGTTTTTACAAACACACTAATGATGAAACTATAACACCACCAAATAAAGGAAATATGCAATTCTTGAGATATTTATCTATGTTCAGGAGAAAGAAATAATATTTCCTTACTACATGATTATGAGATTGGGTAAGACAACCAACTGAGGAACTATATATGAGAGATAATGAGAGTCACCTAATGGTTTATCTCCTAAAGTAGATCATCCAACCGTTCCATGGATTTTTTAGGAGAAAGAATTCAAACTAAAAGTCCCATAAAACTAATAGAAAAATCAGAAGTTACAATACAAAAAAACAAGGATTGTTAATCACTCATCACAGAAACCCAATTCCTTTAAAATCACCAACAACCATTATATTTTGAAAACCCATTTACCAAAACAAATTTTTGAAATAAACCTTTAATAAAAATACCCATTTCAATTTTGAAAATCACCCACATTTCAAAACACATTACCTATTTCTAAACCATTTCAAAATTATTCACCACATGATATTTATTTCAAAAACTAACCAATTCTAAAAAACACACCTTGAGTGGGGTAAAACTCCCTTACACATAAACCATTAAAAAAATTTAGAACTGAAATAATTTATTTGTTTCGTTATGAAATAAAAAAAATCAAAAAAAGTATCCAAAAAATTCATAAAATCAATCCCACCGATTTCTCAAACAATTCCTAAAGCCCTATTTAAAAATCAAAGAATCTTCTATAAAATCACCTTTAAAATCAAGAATTTTACAAAATCTTTTCCCAAATACTCATTTTTAGAAATTTTCCCAAAACCAATTTAAAGTTCAAAATTTTTTGAAATCCATTTTTCATATCAAAATATTTTTTGAAAAACACACACAAGTGAAGGTATACCAAAATCCAAACTACATAATCATGATATCACAAATTTACTATTAATATAACCCCATTATTGGGTGATTCTAAATGAAAATCTAAATATCATAACCAAATGGGATTTGGGAAAATTCTTGAGTAGACCACATGATTTGAGGGACTATGGTCCATCCATGCAACAATTCTTAAGTTGTAAGAAGATCGAGTGTTTTGTCTATACTTGGTTTATCATTCCATGAAAACCAATTTTAGTCCCCTGATATCATTTTAGTTTCCATTCCAAAATCAATAAAAACTCTAAAGGGAACTCAACCATTCAAATGAGGATCAATATATGATCAATAGTAGTCTAAATGAAACCCCAAACTGAAAATTCAAATCCTATTACCCCTTGAAACTTGAGGCTCTAGGTGGGAAGATATTGTTGGAATCACCATGCACCTACCTTGAGATTTTTCACCAAAAAATTTATCATTATCTTATCATGACACCCAAAATAACAAAAATGATAATATAAGAAATCGTCATGTCGTACTACATAATCTAGGCTCTGATTCAATTTATAATGAACCATCTCAAGCTTCCTTTTACCTGGAACCCGAATCAGTCATCCACTAGGCCTGGAAATCATTTTGAATCTCCATGAACAAGAAACAAACACTAATGAATCAGAACTAATCATTTGAATGATTTATCCCTTGAATCTGTGTTAAAACGCAATGGATTTTATCCCAAATATATGGAATCACCTATCTGTAAATATGACTCCCAAAAAAAATGAAATATAAAAAACAAATAAGTTGGAAGATATTAATAGATGTTTAAAAAATTAAAAATCATAATATATATTATATATAAACTAATCCCGCTACTCACCCTCTAAACTGCCTCCACATAAGCATCTCCTTCCACTCACACCCAACTCCCTCTATAGATATCCTCATCACAAAATCACCCATCCTCCACATAAATAAGTAAATCTAACAATAAACACAACTAAAAGTAGTTAATAACTCATTTGAAGGTAAAACAAAACTATATGTTCTTTTAAATTAAATGGTTGTTTAGGTCACACATCCTACCAAATCATTTAAAAGGAATAATTGGTTGACGTGATAAATAAAATTCACACATCCAAATCCAAAATCCATAAACTATCCAAGAGATGTTAGGAACTAGATAAAATCCTAAAATTAAAATGTAATGTAGTATTGAGTAAAGTTCTCAGTAGGCATTCTTGGTAAACCACGCCCAATGTAAATTGTTTAAATAAAGAATTACTTTTCATGATATTTTCAAATACATAACTAAAAAATCATTTTATATTACATAATACCCAACATAATGTTGATCAATCATTCAAAAAATATAATTTTATTTTATTTTATATTAAAAAATCACATAGAAAACATTTATCAAAACTAAGAACCCCTTTAAAACATGTACGATAAAAATACTGTTTTGATCAAAAAATGGGGCAACGTTTTCAAAAATAGAAAAACCATTTCACATAAATTGATATATGTTCCTTGTATTGAATAAAATAAAATAGAGGAGGCTAAAATATAAATACCAAATATTGCAATAAAAAATTAATCATGTACGGAACATATCAGGTAAACTATAATATGAAATAGACAACATGGGAGAACACCTTAAAAATAATAAATCTAGGTGTGATATAACTGATACATACCTAATTAGGGATACCCTTCATGAGTAAATAAACTATATCCACTACACATTGAATTGGTGTATCACATAACCTAATAGATTCCTATCCGGGTCAATACCCATACTAGTGAAGAGGACCAAGTATGATATCACCTAACCTATCCATGTACCTACACTTATCATGATGTTTTAATAAAAATAACCCTAATTTATTCTCATACAATATAATTAATAAATTCTATAATTTATATACGAAATAACTAATTCCATTTTCTAATAACAATGGAAAATTTTAGAGGTAGTAACGCAAATGATAAAAATAATAATAAAAAATATTTCTCATCTTTATTTAAAAATTAAAAAATGGTCCCTTTAATTATATTTAAAAACCCAATATTCTGATTCTTCATTGAAATTCATTTATAAAACCCAATTCAAATTTTATGATTAATTTTCAAGGGCCCCTTTTTATCACTGTATTCAAATACATTTTCATATATATATTCCTAGATATATTTTATTTAACATGTTAAAATATGTATGTATACCCATGTATATGTGTAGAAGCATAAAATATATCATTTTTTAAATCATATAAATAACTTAAAAAGCATATTCTATATTTTTATCAAATATATTCCAAGAATGGTTAATTTAAAATAGATTTTAACTAGTTCTAAAATTCGGATACCATATACATATAAAAGAAAACATAGTAGAACATAGATTTCCATTAAAAACTTTGAAACAATATTTAATATAACCATTTAACATCAAAATATAGATTAAAAACCCATGAAATCAACGTTCTAGAAATTAAAGGCCAAATAAAAAGTGTAACCAACCGTAAATTGATTATAGAAGATCCAAGACTTTGATAAAGGGAATGTGGTGACCTGAATATAGGATTGTGAGCCCTAAAATCAATGGAACCACAAAAAATTGAACTTTTTAACCCGGGGGCTTGGTCGAACTACAACATCATGAAGGGAAAGAAAAAATCCGATGAAGAAAGAGAAGACAAGTAAAATGAGTCTTTACCAATTTGAAATGATCAAGAACTATGAAGAAATTCATAGAAATCGTTAATGGTGGAGGGGGGTGCAGTGTATACATTGGGACTCTACTAGAGAGGGGGTTATGTGACACATAAGGGAGAGAGTGATAGAAAAATGATAAGGGTATAAAAAATAAAAAATGATCAATGGACAAAATAAAAATTATAATTCATAGGAATGCCACATGGTTTACCCACCTGGTTTTCCAAACCTTGTGGTAATCATGTGGAACTCACTAGAAGCCCAAAACAACTACCACATGGTTACACCTAGGAGACCACATGGTCTGCCAAATCATTCATCGACCATGTTGAATGGCATTGTCAATATAACAGACCATATTTCATGGTTACCATTTTGATGTTTCTTATGAATCACGTAAAAATTATTAGATTCAGTAGAATAAATTAGAAACCAAACATGAGTACCATTTATGCATGATAATATAAAACCTATGTATAAAAAATATAAATGAAGAAAAATGTAAAATCAAGTGTACCATTCACCAAATATCAAAATATACCTTTGATCTTTATCTTGATATGTGTTTGATAACAATCTCATAGTGGAAATCATAACCATCCCACCTCTATAGTGTATCAGTAGGATAATCGTATTGGCATGTATTATATGCATGATTCTCCTTTTCCCCCCTAATTTTCTAGAATCTTAGAATGTAATGGAATATGGAGAAGACATACATGGGTTTTGGGGAGTTCTATCCTATTCTATAAATATTACCCACACTATAATTATATGCAAGTGGTATTTGTAAATCCATTGAGGAATCTCCTTGATAGTGAATTCATTAACTCATGTGTTTCAAAGTATGAGATAATGATTCATCTAGTATAAATATTCATCATATGACTATAGCTCCACTCACAAGTTTAATATTTTGAAATTATCCTCTTAATGATATCCATGTTGGTAATATGTCTTTGGTGCCCAACTTCCATTAAATAAAATACCCTATGTGCATGAAAATTATAATTTTTATGATATATATATATATATATGTTTTTATGGAATATCTCAATACATCTCCCACATACACTATATCCTATTAGACTTTATGTCATCTAACATAATATTTCATCATAATGAATAACTTTTTAAACCATATCATAAACTATTTCTGTTATCTTCCAAAATCATTTTTTAAATCTATCATTAACATTACCATATATCACATCAAATTAAATACCTTGTGAATAACCATCCAAAAAACTTTTGGATTAACACTAAAAAAACTGTTGGATTTTTTCTTTATGTCATACTCAAACCCCATTTAGTCAACCATAATGTGTGTCCCCATTTTCCTTTTTTGAATTGACAAAAAATAAAAATATCTCGATATATATATATCTGTGTTTTTGTGTGTGTATGTGTGTGTGTGTATAAAAAGTGATTCATATATCAAAGATTCAATTATACTCAATCTGTAAAGGTAATTGGTGTGATCTCTATCAAACTCATATTTCTTTATACATATTTCCTTTAGTCTACATAATATGAAAATCTATATAATCAGAATTTCCCATTTTCTAAGACATCAAGTTACCATAGAACATGGAACAAGTCATTCCCATTAATCCAAATAATTTTTTCTAGATTCATAGAGTGTAGACAAAATTTTTGATGAATACATCACAATTAATTCATTTTTCTTATTAAAAACCTCACATTTCCCTTTTCCAGATAGATATATATAATATTTAGTTTTGATCCATGCTATCACAGTCTATCTCAATTTAAATTACTTGACATCATAATCATTATACACGAGGGAAAATCCCATCTTGGTTAAGCACTAACATATGATATGATCAAAAACATTCCCAAACCCCCTCAATTATCCAAGTAAGTATGTAGATTTTGTTAGTATGTTATCAATTTATGGAGGTTCTCATGCAAGGTATCTTTCCAAACTCTGGTATTAGGGACTCAAATGTAATCAATGCACCCCTAGTATACCAAATACATTAGTATGAAAATAAATATGGTACACTTAGTGGTCCATCCAATGAAAATAAATAATCTTATTCTTTTTATTATACCTCATGAGCATATTTTGTATCTATATACATGAATCCTACAAATTTTAACCTTAAAATTTGTTCATATCCTATAATAATCCCTGATGGACATCAGATAGTGATAAACTGTTAGTCATATTTTGAAAGTTTACTTATCAATGAACTTTACAAAATGTGTATCTATATATAAATTCTGTAAATAGTGTGAATGATTGACAATGTTGATGTTTCATTTTAATATTCAATTTTTCAATGTTATAAAATCTTTAAGATCTTTTAAATAAAACCAATTTACTCACTAATTTATCATATCATATATGATAAAAATACAAATATTCCTTATGTTTCCCACACCTTCTTGGTTTTTTAACTCTTTATATCATATGTGATTCTTATCACATATCTCTCTGATCATCTGATAAAACCCTCCCAATAAACTCTTTAGTTAGAAACAGCATTATTGTATTCCAGATTGAATAATGGTGGGACTTAGGAATAATATTGCTAAATGTTCAATTTCATGAACATTTTAAAACTTATTAACATCACAACATCAAATTTCACAATGTCACATTTTATTATTTATATATAAATAATTATATGATCATCATGATCATCTTTATAACCCAATTCCTTCAAAAACATTCCATGAAATAATGTAACTAATTACATTATAGTATATCATCCCTATTAAATTCTTTTAGTATAAATTGATAATTTATTAAATATGGTAAATAAATTTAACTATTTATATCTGTCTTTACCACTATACCCTACACACTTTTATTATATCAAGTGTAATTTAGTTTTCTTTTTGACTAGTATCATCCTTAAAGAAATATATTCTATCACTTTCATTATAACTAAATGTAAATATTTGAAATTTTTTAATTTATCATCACATATCCTAAACTATTTTAATATATTGAGTAAAAAATATTATCTTAAACTAGTATAATAGTGATATCCCCTTTCTAAAAGGTAACTAAATAGAAAAATTAATATTTTTCTTTACTATTGTATATACTAAACATACTGGGATATTAATTGTGAAATGCAGATAATTAAGATTGGTTTTTTCCTTTATTTGTTAATTTTAAAAATATCTACGCCAAAACATTCTCCCACCATCATCTTAGAAACAATATTATTTTTAAAACATGTTTCTAAGAAAAACAAAAACTTTTTTTATTACGAAATGAAATGTATTTCCTTTAATAATAGAATATTTAAAAATTAAACTATTCTTTTTATATCATATATAGTATTCTATTTGGTTGGAACATTATTATTTGAAAACACATTTTATTAAATATATCACCAATGGGGGGTAGGAACACATTCCCATATATTTTAACAAATTCGTGAGTAAACATTTTGCCAATGAAATAAACATTAATCCATATCTTCTTCTTAAACCATGTTATATAAATTGATGAATCATAAGCTATTCTTTACATTTAATCATGTTATAGTTTTTTTGTAAAAACCCTTTTTTATCAAACATATTCTCTTTTCACATAAGATAAATTAGATTAAGATACACATATTTTACATAGATTCATATAAGCTTTCAACTATCTTTTACATTCATATAGAGAAACTCTTTGCTTCATGAATTTAAACTACAAGCTCAAACAATCATTCCATTATTTTTAAACACATATATTTTTACAAAAAATGTAAAATATATATTCGGTATCATATACCCTTCAAAATAAAATAATTAATTTCTATAACATTCATACTATACATGATATTCCATGGAGTTTCCTAAAATCCTTTTTTTATATCTTTGATAATCTAATCATACTATATTATTAATATTCTTTCTTGACAACCATAGGCTTCAATGAACTTGATTGACTTATTGAAGAAACATTATTTAACATTTCAATGGACTTTTCCTCTTCATTTTGAACTTTTAACTACTTGTATTATCCATACAATACCATAATCTATACATCAAATGCCCAGTTCATATATTCTCAACACTTTGAGAACATTGGGAAAACATTATATTGATTCAATCATATTGTTGAAGCATTTCAATAGATGAAAATAGGATATATCCCTAATAAAAAGAATCTATTTTTATTTCTACTTAATGTATTTTAGATAATTGAAAACTTCTTAAATATTTTTATCAAAAACAGCTTATATCATTTTATTAAACAAAATTTTATTTCAAACTCTTCTCAAAATATTAATTTTAAAATACACCTCTTCTGAAATATTCATCTAAGACTGAAGTATTCAAGTCTCCTATACAAAAACACATTTCCATATCCCATGGAAAAATATTTCTGTTTAAATTATTTTCATCTTATAACCTTTTGTATATTTTTAACACTTTTAAATCATACAGTTGACATCATATATATGTTAGAATAGTAGAATTTATTTATATAGGAATTAGTTATTTAAAGAAACCTTTAATCTCAACAATTAATTTATCATATTCACTCACATTGAACATCATTTCATATACCCAATCCTATTGATTATATGAGACTAAAATAATTTTTTCAACCATATTGATTACATGAGTAGAGACTAATATTCCGTTGGTAATTTTACATATAAAGACTTTGAAAACATAAATTAATCAGTCTCAGATTACATAAGCATATATATTCACTTTTTAACAACATTAATACTTATTTATTAAGGAATGAAATCTTAAAGAATATAGAGTTTTTCCTTAAGAACATGTCTCAAATAACTAATCTAGCTAGATAACTTTTCATTAGTTACGAGTCTTAATATATATTCACGTTAAATTTATTTTTTTCAAGTATTAATTAGAAATTTTATCTTCATGATGTTGATGATGATGTTACCAACAATATAATCTTTTATCATGTGTGTATCATGTATTATTATCTATTTAATTAATACTTTTATTAAATGGGCTCCCAATGAAATGAAGACTCTGTTTAAATAACTATCATGTCTATTAGTGGTTCAAGATTCACATTTCACTAAGAAATGAGTCTAATATGGAATTTATCTCACCAATTTGTTATTTATATAGGTAATCATCCAAATATTATCATATATTAATCTTAGATAGTTGATTATACATCCTTTTATCAAATACATCATATAGATTAACTCAACTTTATTCCTGCAGTAACAAAATCCTTTTAGGTTCTTTATAATAGTGTTTTGCAAAAGATACACCATGAATAATCTAAAAAAGGAAAATATAGGGTAACCATGTTCTTATTTGACATATAAAAGGATAATACAATATTAATCATCCTTTATTTCCTTAACAATATAATTCTTGAGCACCTAGTAATGGAATGACCTACCCAGTGAGATGATTGAGGTCTTGAAAAGTTCCTCTTTGGAAGGAACCTAGAACATAGTATTTTAATGGGATTTTATATCACTATATTATCTCATGTTATTATCTTATAAATATTTATTCTTAAACTAATTTTTTTTGTATTCTTATTAACTCTAACAAATCAATATGTTCAATCCATATGGATATGTAACTCATTAAACAGCCCACAAGTTTGTCTTACCAACCAAAATATAGATGTCAAACAAATTCATACATATTCAGATGCATCATATATATAATGTGCATGAACACATCATGTAAAGGAATATATTTATCTATATGGTTAATCCTAGATTTATATATATCCAACCCCATTCACCAACCAATAATTAGAATGATCCTCAAGGTAAGTAGGTAGTCTGGCCCTAGGTCTGCCTAGATGAGGATTCTATACTCAAGTGAGAATCAAATTCAACATAACACTAAAAAATAATATGTAAAATCTTTATTAAACAACTAAATTCATGTTCATAACATAAATTACAAACTAAGGATTATGTATATGAAAAACTAAATTCATTATGGGGTCAATATTAGCATGTAATATAAGGCCCCAGCCTTAAACCTTACTTGATCTTGAGTTATTACAAGATTACACATTGAGGATCTTTTCGGGTTTAGAGTTTTAGAGAATTAGATCATAAAACATGCATTACATTCCATATATAAACAAAGTGGTTACATAAAGATAGTATTCATTTTTCCCATCAACAGAAACATATTTAAAATAAAACATGGATTCATTCTTGACACTTCCTGGACACTATCATAATATCATGTACCTTTCCCTTGACCTGTGAAAAACATTTCAAAAAAACGTGGGATGAGCATAAAAAGCTCAGTATGGGTTATAAAAAAATGGAAAGGAAACATAAGTTCATATATACATAATAATGAAATCATACATTACCCAGAAAACATAGTCACTTTAACATACCTCATCAAATCATGAATAAATCATAGAAATCATAAGAAATAAAGGTAACTTGAGGCATTCATAACATTCTTACGTAGGGAGTAACCCTCTTGGTTATGTTTAGAATACCCATCACAGTATATTCCCTAAGTCTATTTGGATAAACCTTAACGTTTCACTACTTCACGTTACCCAATGAATTAGAGAGCCATATCGGGCTCACCCGCCCTTAGTTTATCACGGAACCACCCGTCTTCATAATACTGCCCAAGAACCTCAACATAATCGTATCACATAAAACATGCATAAAGGAAACATAACATTTCCACCTTTCAATCACAAGATATCAATACAACACATTGATATAAGAAACATTATGAAAACCATTTCCAATACCAAAATAAAAGAAAAGTTAAACATGGTATTTATTTTTCTTTAAAAAAAGGTATGGCTTGTAGAGGAAGCCGAAACTCAAATAATGGTCACGGCGGCGGAGAAGTCGTTGTCGCCTCATATATATGAAAAAAACATTCCCTTTTGTCGTTTAGTAAAATGCTACGTATAAAAATGATTCCTTTTGGATAAACGTAAAAGTCAAAGGGGTTTATACACCGTATAAAGAAGGTTGTGTATAAAACAAAATATGCCTCAATGAAAGGAGATTGAGATGAAGTCCCATACCTCGGGTCTGACTTCACTCAGTTGTTCTTTAATCTCCTGAAAAATAAACTTGATTTAATTTCTATTTGTATAATAACCTTTTTCAAGTTCATTATTCCTTTTATATCACTTATTTCCATGTCATGAACACTATGTAATTATTTAAGTTATTACCGGTCGTTTTAACGGTCATTGGTACTTGAGTAAAAAATAAACCCTTTATAATTACAAGTTGTTCATGTATCCATTATATCTAGAATGATATTCATGGTTTAGATATCATAGATATCATATATATCCAGTACATGCATGTATTTATAATATTATATAACATTTAGAGGTAAGAAATGAAATGCACAGTTCATTGAGACGGTAAGCCGTACGTACGCATGAACGCTACTTTCATTTCTATTTCATATTTTATAGAACGGAATCATAATGATATAAAGTTATATTATAATTCCAGTATAATATCATATATAATACCATAGTTCCATCCTTTATACGTCCCACATATGGTATTTAACGAATCAAATCACTTTGAGGGGGCGGTAGTCCGCACTTCCTTAAATGAAGATATCGCGTTTACCCATAATGGAAACCATAAAGGTATGCCCAAAATGAAAAATACAGAAGCTTAAGGAAAACATAAACATATTATATATCATATATAAATATAGTGACATCTTGATGGCCACCTTTTAAGGTGTTAAAAGAATGTTGAACAATCATCGTTTCGGGAGTCATAAATTCACCATCCACGGAAACAGTATGTTCTTTAACCATTAGATGTAGGTGTGTTTAAGTGTAGTTCGAATAATTTTTATAAAAACATCCTAGAATATTGAAGATACTGGAGTTGTTACAAAAGAAATGAATAAAAATAGTTTAGGGGGTTGGAGAAGCAAAATAAAACATAAGAACACAAGAGAAGACACTACCTTAAAATCGGGTAACTCCCTTTGGTTTCAGCTCAAAGGCTTCTTTGGGAAGACTTCTGCCAAACGTGAGGCTTAAAGGAGTAATATAGGGAAGTGGAGAGACAAAATGGGTAGGGTTTGTCTGAGGCAAAGGCTTTGGGAGTGTGGGTAAGGAGGTAGAGGTGGGGGCCTTTTATAAGAGGAGAGGAGGGGTACTCTTGGAAGGTAAAGAAAAGTCACATTATTTTAAAATGGTATTCGGATTTAAGAGGTCCCACATTGATGTGTTTAGATGATAAGGTGATGAGGGTTCTAAATCCACCCATCCAATAGGTTTTGACCATGTGTAGGTCTTAGATTTTACATTATCTTTCCATTTTATTTAAATCGTTAAATAATGAGGTCATCCCTGCATCATCATGATGTCATAAATAATTTAATTTATTTAATGTCTAAAAATTATAAAAAAACTAGTATGATGTAGTAAATCCTTTTAGATTTCTAATTAATATTTATAGTCAAAACGCAGACTTGTATAACCCCATGTAAAAATTGTTTTAGTAAAACATGTCATGTGTGTGTCATTTTTACTTTAACATTAAATAAAAAGTTATTTATGTCATTTCCCAACCAATGTGGCTCCATGGGGTCCCCAAGTTGAACCATGGCTTTTCTTGGTCGGCCATGACACATCCAATAAGGTTAGGACATGTGTCTAGGTATTTTCATTTTATTATAATATCATTTGTTCCTTAAATTGCACTAATTACCTCTAATCGCGATTAAGAACTTAAAAGATAGTATTCACCAAAAAAATATTTTAATCTCATTGAACCACATTTTACTTCATAATGAAAACCATGTATGTCGGATTTTTGAAATTCAAAACACATAAGTGGTAAAATTGCATTTAAACGAAAAATCAGTTTTTATAAGTACCACTTAGTGGTTTCACTGTTCATCAAAAATTAAAGTTTTTCAGAAAAATACCAAAACATCACTCTAAGATATATTTGATATTATGAATTCAAAAATGCAGTCCATTTTACAAAATTCCCAACATATAAGTTGAATTAATTAATTTAATAATTAATTCCCGCTGTCAGAGAAAATAGCGTGTTTTTATGGAACAAAAATTATCAAAATATTGACACTTGTTTAAGTCCAATTTCAAAGTGAAATTAATTCCAATGACCACCATTGGATTAAATGGTAAAAATATATTCTAATTTCACTTTGAAACCAATTAAAAAGATAATCTAATCATATAAATAGATTAGATTAAAAAGAGTTTTTGAATTAAAATACAACATTTTTCACTATTCATTAAAAAATGAACTTTATCGGAAAAATACCAAAAATTCACCCAAAGTAAATTTCGATGTTCCAATCATAAATAATAAGTTTATTTTGAAAAACATAGCTTATAAAATTGGAAAAATATAGATTTAAAAATGTTTTTCCATCAAAAGGCAGTAAAACAATCTTTTAAGAATATTAGTGTATTCCAGGCATAAGATTGTATTTATTTTCATTTTAAGCCTCTAAAACACTATCTTAATCATTAATAGACATAGATAAAAATATATATTATTCATGACTTACTTGGGATGTTACATCCTTCCCCCCTTTTGGGAATTGCGTCCTCGCAATTTTATTCACTTATCAAAATAAGTGGGGGTATTTATCCCTCATAGGATTTTCAGATTCCCATGTTGCCTCTTCAACCATATGGTTTTTCCACAAAACCTTTACCTAGTGGATTACATTATTTCATAACACTTGCTCCATGTGGTCAAGAATCTGGAACGGTTGTTCCTCATAAGAGATATTCTCTTCCAACTGAACTACCTCTGGGCACAAAACATGAGATGGATCTGGCATATACTTTCTCAGCATCGAAACATGAAAAACATTGTGTACCTGAGATAAACTCAGAGGTAAATCCACTCGGTAAGCAACTGATCCAACTTTCTCCATAATTTCATATGGTCCAATAAACCTTGGACTCATCTTTCCTTTCTTACCAAATCGCATCACACTTTTCCATGGTGAGACTTTGAGAAAAACATGATCACCTACCTCAAAAGATAGATCCTTCCTCCTGTTGTCTGCATAACCCTTCTGCCTACTCTGAGCTGTTCTCATGTGTTTCTGAATCAGCTAAACTTTTTCTGCCATCTCTTCTACCAATTCTGGTCCCATCAACTTCCTTTCACCCACTTCATCCCAGAAAGCTGGAGTTCGACACCGCTTCCCATATAATACCTCAAATGGTGCCATCTGTATACTAGAATGAAAACTATTATTTTATGAAAATTCAACCAAAGAAAGATGTTGATACCAAATTCCCTGATAATCCATCGAACAAGCTCGTAGAATATCCTCCAAGGTCTAAATTGTTCGTTCTGACTGCCCATCTGAATGAGGATGAAATGCTGTACTAAAATTTAATTTAGTACCCAACGACTTCTGAAGGCCTTTCCAAAAGTTAGAAGTGAACCTGGGATCACAATCGGATAAAATGGAGAGAGGAAATCCATGTAACCTGACTATATCTTTAAGATACAAACAGGAAAGTTGATCTAGGGAAAAAGTATCTCGTATAGCAAGTAAATGAGCAGATTTAGTCAAGCGATCAACAATAACCCAGATTGCATTATTACCTCAAGATGTCTTTGGTAATCCCACAAAAAAGTCCATTGATATATTCTCCCATTTCCACTCTGTCACTGGTAAAGGCTGAATCATCCCTTTCGGTAACTGCCGCTCTTCTTTAACCTGTTGACATGTCAAACACTTCACAGTAAAATCAGCAATATCTCTTTTCATTCCATCCCACCAGTAATACTCCCGCAGATCTTTGTACATCTTAGTACTGCCAGGATGAACTGAAAACGGAGAACTATGAGCTTCACATAACAAATCTCTCTTCAACTGTGAATCACAAGGCACACACAATCTCTTACCAAATCTCAAAACGCAATCATTATCATTGTTGAATTCAGGCAACTTACCTTTCTCAACCAGCTCTACCTTTTTCTGCAACTCACTGTCTTGCTTTTGTGCTTACATGATTCTATCTGATAGAGATGATCTCACTGATACCTGAAACAAAACAGAAGGACATCCTGCACCAACAACTTCTATGCGAAAGTTCATCAAATCAAAAGTCAAAGGATCTCGTTCCAAACGTAGCATGGTTAATGAAGCATTACTTTTTCGACTCAAAGCATCAGCCACTTTATTTGCTTTTCCCGAATGGTAGTGAATTGTACAATCATAATCCTTGATTAATTATAGCCATCACCTCTGTCTCATGTTCAATTCTTTCTGAGTGAATATATACTTTAAAGTATTTTGATCAGTATATATTTCACATTTTACTCTATACAAATGATGCCTCCAAATTTTTAAAGCGAAAACAACAGCAGCTAATTCCAAATCATGTGTAGGGTAATTTACCTCATAAGTTTTCAACTGTCGTGAAGCATAATAAATTACCTGATCATTTTTCATTAGGACGCAACCAAGTCCTTTCAATGAAGCGTCATTGTATATAACAAACTCACCATTCCTGGAAGGTAGTGCCAAAACTGGAGCATTCACCAATCTTCTTTTCAATTCCTGAAAACAATCATCACATTCTTTTGTCCAGATAAACTTAACACCCATCCGAGTTAGCATAGTCATTGTACTAGATAACCGTGAAAAATTTCTAACAAACCTTCGGTAATAGCCTTCCAAACCAAGGAAGCAATGAATCTCAGTTACATTTGTGGGTCTTGGCCATTCTTCAACAACCTTTTTTTTGCAGGATCCACAGTTATCCCATCTTTAGAAACAATATGACCAAGGAAAGAAATTTGTTGCAACCAAAACTCACACTTGATGAATTTCCCATAAAATTTCTTTTCTTTTATGGTTTTCAAGATAACCCTTAAATGTCTTTCATGCTCCACTTTACTTTTAGAAAACACCAAAATATCATCAATGAAAACCACCACAAACTTATCCAAGAACTCATGGAAAATTCTATTCATTAAGTTCATGAATACAGCAGGTGCATTGGTTAGCCCAAAAGGCATTAATACAAATTCATAATGGCCATATCTTGTACGAAACGCAGTCTTTGGAACATCTGCCTCCTTTACCTTCAGCTGATGGTACCCCGATCTCAAGTCAATCTTTGAAAAATATTGAGCTCCCTGGAGCTAATCAAACAAATCATCGATATGAGGAAAAGGATATTTGTTCTTAACAGTGATGTTATTCAAGGCTCTATAATCAATGAAAAGTCTCATTGAACCATCTTTATTTTTAACAAATAAAATAGGAGCACCCCGTGGTGATGTGCTAGGTCGAATGAAACCTTTCTCTAATAAATCTTGCAATTGCTCCTTCAACTCTAAAAGTTCAATTTGATCCATTCGATAAGGGGGTTTTGAAATTGGATTAGCATTAGGAACTAAGTCAATAGTAAACTCAACTTCCCAATATGGTATTATTCCAGGCAACTCATCAGGAAAAACATCAGGATACTCATTTACCACTGGCACATCATTAATCTGAACAGTTCCTTTATTTTCAACGATGTGTGCAAGGTAACATTCATTTCCATCTTTTACAAGTTTCATGGCCTTTTGATAAGTTATCAATAGTAATGGTTCATTCTTGTACACAAACTGAAAGTCTTTATGAAAAGAAACTTCTTTATCTCTACAGTCAATCTTAGCATGATAAATAGAGAGCCAATCTATACCCAGGATCACATCAAACTCTACTAGAGGTAGAACAATAAGGTTTTCAAGTAGGTTCTTTCCACAGATAAGGATAGGAAGATTCTTATAAATTCTTTTTGCCTCAACATTTCCCCCAGGTGTTTTTACCAAAAGTTCAGGAGTAATTTCTTGAGATGTTATTCCCATTTTACTGGAAAAGTTTTCAAAGATGAAAGAATGTGTAGACCCTGAATCAAAAAACTCACTGGCATGATCTGAAAAAACAAACAAAGTACCTGATACAACTTCATTTGATGGCCCGAAATCTACTAAAGTAGTTGCAAAGGATTTCACCACCCCTTTCTGCTTGTAGTCTAACTGCATCCCATCACCCAAGCTCTTTGTTGGACACTCGTTTGCATAGTGACCCATCTCATTGCACTTAAAACATTTCACTAACTGTAAATCAAATTTGGTCTTACCTTCACCTTGATATTTTTCAGGGTAATCACGAGCCTTATGTCCCATCCTACCACATCGGTAGTACTTTCCAGAATTCAGAAGACATTCCCCAGCATGACTTTTACCACATTTATCAGAAACTGGAAACTAAGATTTCTTACCATCAGACTTTTTTTGAAGAATTCTTCCCTTTCTCCTGCCACCTCGGTCTTTTCTTCTGTTGGTTGTTATAGATCACTTTATCATCAGAAACTCCTTTTCCACCTTCTCAGCACATCGAACAAGATTTTCATAACTTTTAAACTCACGAGAAGCTAATGCCCTTCGATATTTTGGCTTTAATCCTGAGTAAAAACGATTGATTTTACTATCAAGGTCTTGGATAAAATTTGGATCATACCTTTCCAATCGAGTGAACCTTTCTTCATAGGTAGCCACTGAGTCTTCCTCTTGCCTAAATTCCAAGAATTTATTTTCCATCCTAAGTCGAACAGCCTTAGGAAAATACTTTTCAAGAAACATACCTATGAATTCACCCCAGTCGAGAGCATCAATCTCATCAGCGTCCCTGATATTTTTAACCATCAACCACCACTGATCTGCTTCACCGTCCAAACGGTAAATAGAAACACTAACCTTTTGATTGTCTGAACACCCCATGAAATCAAAAATGTTCTCCAGTTCTTTAATCCACCCTTCAGCTAGCACAAGGTCAGATGATCTTCTGAATGATGGGGGATGTTGCCTCATGAAATGTTCCACCACTGACATGTTCCTCTGCGGTTGATCTGGCTGATCTCATGTATAGATACCGCCGCCATTTATCGCTTGAGTCAACTGCGCCATTACTGCAACAAACTGTTCAGTTCCAATTCCGACCATCTCAGGATGCTTATTTAGAAGGTTATTTCCTTCTGTATGCCTTCCTAGCACTGCTTCCCTGTTTCCTCTGCGGAAACCCATTTGGAACAAACATGTCTTAGATGAAGCAACATAGTAATCTTCAAATGCTATATCACTTCAATTTGACAATAAATTTTTTTTGGATAATCATTTAATAGAATTCTAACTCCTAAAGTTATCTAAACCGACCTCTGATACCAATTATAAGGCCCCATCCTTAAACCTTTCTTAATCTTGAGTTATTACAAGATTACACATTGAGGATCTTTTCGGATTTATAGTTTTAGAGAATTAGATCATAAAACATGCATTACATTCCACATATAAACAAAGTGGTTACATAAAGACAGTATTAATTTTTCCCATCAATGGAAACATATTTAAAATAAAATGTGGATTCATTCTTGACACTTCCTAGACACTATCATCATATCATGTACCTTTCCCTTGATCTGTGAAAAACATTTCAAAAAAACATGGGATGAGCATAAAAAGCTCAGTATGGGTTTTAAAAATATGGAAAGGAAACATAAGTTCATATATACATAAGAATGAAGTCATACTTTACCCAGAAAACATAAGAACTTTAACATACCTCAACAAATCATGAATAAATCATAGAAATCATAAGACCTAAAGGTAACTTGAGGCATTCATAACATTCTTACGTAGGGGGTAACCCTCTTGGTTACGTTTGGAATACCCATCACAGTATATTCCCTAAATCTCTTTGGAGAAACCTTAACATTTCACTCCTTCGCATTACCCAATGCATTGGAGAGCTATATCGTGCTCACCCGCCCTTAGTTTATCATGAAACCACCTGTCTTCATAATAATTCCCAAGAACCTCAACATAATTTTATCACATAAAACATGCGTAAAGGAAATATAACATTTACACCTTTCAATCACAAGATATCAATACAACACATTGATATAAAAAACATTATGAAAACCATTTTCAATACCAAAATAAAAGAAAATTTTAACATGGTATTTATTTTTCTTTAAAAAAAAGGTATGGCTTGTAGAGGAAGCTGAAACTCAAATAATGGTCACGGCGGCGGAGAAGTCGTTGTCGCCGCATACGTACGACAAAAACATTCCCTTTTCTCGTTTTGTAAAACGCTACGTATAAAACAGATTCCTTTTGGATAAACGTAAAATTCAAAGGGTTTTATACACCCTATAAAATAAGGATGTGTATAAAACAAAATATGCCTCAATGAAAGGAGATTCAGACGAAGTCCCATACCACGGGTCCGACTTCACTCGGTCGTTCTTTAATCTCCTGAATAATAAACATGAGTTAATTTATATTTTTTTAAGAACCTTTTTCAAGTTCATTATTCCTTTTATATCACTTATTTCCATTTCATGAACACTATGTAATTATTTATGTTAATAACGGTCATTTTAACGATCATTGGTACTTGAGTAAAAAATAAACCCTTTATAATTACAATTTTTTCATGTATACATTATATCCAGAATAGTATTCAAGGTGTAGATATCATAGATATCATATATATCCATTACATGCATGCATTTATAATATTATATAACATTTATAGGTAAGAAATGAAATGCACCGTTCATGGAGACGGTAAGCCGTACGTACGCATGAACGCTACTTTCATTTCTATTTCTTATTTTATAGAATGGAATAATAATGATATAATGGTATATTATAATTCTAGTATAATATCATATATAATACCATAGTTCCATCCTTTATACGTCCCACATATGGTATTTAACGAATCAAATCACTTTGAGGGGGCGGTAGTCTGCACTTCCTTAAATGAAGATATCGCCTTTACCCATAATGGAAACCATAAAGGTATGCCCAAAATAAAAAATACAGAAGCTTAATTAAAACATAAACATATTATATATCATATATAAATATAGTGACATCTCTATGGCCACCTTTGAATGTGTTAAAATAATGTTGAACAATCATCGTTTCGGGAGGCATAAATTCACCATCCACGGAAACAGTATGTTCTTTAACCATTAGATGTAGGTGTGTGTAAGTGTAGTTAGAATACATTTTATAAAAACATCCTAGAATATTTAAGATACTGTATTTGTTACAAAATAAATGAATAAAAAGATTTTAGGGGGTTGGAGAAGCAAAATAAAACATAAGAACACAAGAGAAGACACTACCTTAAAATCGGGTAACTCCCTTTAGTTTGAGCTAAAAGGCTTCCTTGGGAAGACTTCTATAACGACCCACACTTTACATACATTGTTAATACTTCAAAATTGAAGCACTCTTATTACAACATATGACAAAACCACAAAGGACCGTATAGGTATAGTGTCTTTAGAAACTGGGAAACATAAACAACTGGTTCATAAATCTTCTACAGTGTCTCCCATTTATTTAATCATATCTAGGGTCCCTTTTAGCATATTCTACTTAATATCCATCTTCCTGACCTGGGGAAAAGAAAGCATAAAAGGGTGAGCTCAAATGCTCAGCAAAGGCAAATAAAGGAAATAAAAATCATATCATATCTTTATGAAAATCAAAACCTGCAAAAGAGATCATAATATCTTAACATGAAATAAATCATAGAAGTGAAAATGAGATCCCCATAATCATAACATAAAACTTGAATCTTTGTGGCATGCACACATAATCATGGAAAATCATTTCTTGTTAGTCATGACTCATTGCCAAGACTATCTTAGTGGACAAAGTCCCTTTCTGAACCGAGTTCACTCCTCGTTTCAGTCCTGTATCACTGAACCGAAATAACCTTCCGTTCCAGCCATGTCTATCTCATGAGATATAAAATCATTACCCAATGAATTGGAGGGAGATATAGGTCCCACCCATCTTATAATGAATCCTTTCTTATGTGTGCCACATAATCATAAAACATACATCATCGCATAACACATATAACAAAAATGGGATTCTTGAAACATCATGACATCATAAATCAATTCATATATGATAAAGGAATTCATAAACATAATTCCATCACAACATAGTCAAACCAATGTAAAAATATGGATAGAAACAGAACCCTTTATTATCTTAGATGGAAAATAATTTTGATAAAACACTTGAATTGAATTCTTGAGGAAAATATCCTTTCTTCTTCAAAAACATTTTTCCTTTCATAACATGTCATACAACATTAAAATAAAAGAAGTTGATTAAAAATAAACTTGAAAACTTGTAAAGGAAGCTTCTTTGAAGTAATGTTTTAAAAATCCATTCATGCCGTATAAGTTAAAAAAAACATTCTTCGTACTTTTGTCGGAAAAGTCAAAAAGTACCTCGTACGGAAAAACGACAAAAGATTCCTTTCATATTCTTTACTAAAAACTCACCTAAGGGTAAAATTGGATTTAAACTATTTCAAGTGGATGGAAACAATATTACATATTGAGGGAACATGGATGTGGATGATAAAATACACCCCAGTAAATACTTACGAATAAACAATCTCGGATAAAAATGAGATTGTGATATTTCCCTTACCTTAGGTCCAATTTGCTTTGTACGTGTCCGAAGCTCCTGTATAATGGTTTAAATAATGTTATTGACTTATTCCATAATCATACATATTTATATGATATCATATATGGTCATATTATTAGCTTCTTGTTAGTAATATTTCATTGTTACTTGTTACTCGGGTCTTTATAACTTTTTGTTCTTATGCGTGTTTTGTCGAATAAATTCTTATTCTTATCTTTAGGTTATAGATAATTCATTTACAGAATGGTATTAGTGTAGTATATACCATATTCATTCATTCAATTCATTTATATAATCATTATGAAATGAAGATCATGTAGAACGAGTCGCATCACATCGTGGAGACGGTATTCCGTACGTACGCACGAGTGATGATATCGTTCCTATGATCGTGGAATTGTATTGGAGTATATATATATATTATTTAAGTATAAATATTACTTAATAATAATCATATATAGTTACTCATTACACCATTATACCCATCCTTGTAAGGTGATGGTGGAAAATAGATTACACCACGGCGTGGAGACGGTATTCCGTACGTACGCACGCGCGGTGATTTCATTTTTCCGTAGGATGGATAGAAGGTGAATTAGGGATGTTTCATATTTATAATAACATATCAGTATGTAAGTAATACTGATGTTATTACTTTATCATGAAACAACTAAATAAGAAGAAGTTGAAGACGAAAGAAATTGAAAAGATCGGTAATGGATATTACCTCTTCTTTGGAACGCCTCTTTGAATCCTCCACTTAGGGAACTAAGAGTGGTCTTTGGAGAAGACCAGGACCTCTAGGACTATTCTAGGGAAGTGGAGAGGGGAAAATGGCAGGGGTTGGCCGAGCTTGAGTGCTCAATTTGGTGTGAGGAGGAGGGGGAGGAGGTGCCCTTTTATAAGGGAGGAGAGGGGCACCTTAGGAATATCTCAAAATATTATTTTATATTAAAGTCAAAATCGGTTTATAATGGTTCCAAAGGGTCTTATTTCTAAGATAAGGTGGGGAGGGGTCGAAATCCTATCAACCAATAGAATTTAGACAAGTTTAGGATATTATTTTAACCTTATCATTTAGATTTAACTCTAAGTTAAATAATTTAACTTTTATCATGTCTTTTTGTTTTCTTTCACTATATGGTTAATACACTTACAATAACATGCCAAACGAACCCAAAATTGTTTATTATTAATATATATATCCTTATCTAAATCATTTGGCCGAACCTTAGATTTTTAGGAATACAATAACAATTAATAATATAATATTTGATTTAAAAACTATTTTGTGTCAATTTTGACACTATTTGATATATGATTTTTGGGAAAGTCATAACAGAATTAAATGTTCGAACCAAGTTGATTAAATCAACATTAATATATCATAGTAACCTAGAAAATTAGTGTAATTCATAAAAAGTCTCAAATTACATTTATTTTGGTGTTTATAACATCAATTATGTCAATATTTCGTTAACAAGATAATTACTGCATCATCTTTGTGTCATATATAAATTAAATTATTTGATGTCTAAAAATTACAAATAAAATCCCATCATGTAGGAAATCTTTTTAGCTTTCTAATGAATATTTACAATCGAATTTATCTTATGTATAACCCCATATTAAAAATGTTTTAGTAAATATACTTTGATTTTAACTCTTTTAACCCTTCTTTAAATAAATTAATAATAAATGTCCTAATCTAATCCAAGTGGGCCTAAATGGTCATATTTTATTCCTAAGTTTGTTTTTGGTCGAATTACACTTGTCCAATAGAATTAGGACATGTGTTAGGGTAATATTAATATCATAATTACCCTTAGTTACCCTATTTACTATTAACCGCGGTAAAAAAAGTAAAAAGTTACTATTCACCAAAAAATTATTTTCATCTCATTGAACCACATTTTAGTCCTTGATATTAACCGTGTCTCTCGGATTTTTGAAATTCCATTCACAGAAGCGGTAAAATTAAGTTTTATGCAAAATTCAGTTTTTAACCTACCACTTAGTGGTTTCACTATTCATCAAAAATTGAAAGTTTTCAGAAAAATACCAAAATTTCACCCTAGGCTAATTTTGATATTCTGAGTCCAAAAATGAAGTCCATTTTGAAAAATAAAATTTATAAAATTTCAAAAAGTGGTTATTACTATTCATAACGGCTAGTTTTAATAGCATATTGTTGTTTAGTGAAACTCGGTATTGCGTACGACGCAAGCTATCGAGGAAGGTCGCGATTGCGTGTAAAGCAAGCCAAGAAAGTGTTGTGTAGAAAAAGATTCCTTTGATGATTTATATAACATAAAAGTCTCGGGTGTTACATTCTACCCCCCTTAAAAAGAATTTCGCCCTCGAAATTCGTCACTTTGCAACAAACAAATGAGGATACTTCTCCCTCATCATATCCTCAAGCTCCCATGTAGCTTCTTCAAGTTGGTGGTTTCTCCATAAAACTTTCACCAAGCGAGTGGTCTTGTTTCGTAGGACTTTTTCGCTACGATCCAGAATCTCTATCGGCTGTTCTTCATAAGAAAGATCTTGCTCCAGTGGTACAACTTCTGAGCTGAGTACATGTGAAGGATCTGGTATGTACTTTCTCAGGAGAGATACATGGAACACATCGTGAACTTGAGAGAGATTCGGTGGAAGCGCCAATCGGTTAGCTACCTTCCCAACACGATCCAGTATTTCAAAAGGACCGATATATCTAGGGCTCAACTTCCCCTTCTTTCCAAATCTCATAACCCTCTTCCAGGGAGATATTCGTAAGAACACTTTATCGCCCACTTCAAACTCTAGGTCTTTTCTTCGGTTGTCGGCATAACTTTTCTGTCGACTCTGAGCTGCTCTTATGTGTTGTTGAATAGATCTGACTTTTTCTTCCATTTCATCAACGAGATCAGGTCCTAATAGCTTTCTTTCCCCAACTTCATCCCAGCAAGTTGGAGTCCTGCATTTCTTTCCATAGAGAGCTTCATAAGGAGCCATCTGAATACTGGAGTGAAAGCTATTATTATAAGAAAATTCCACCAAAGGTAGGTGTTGATCCCAACCTCCTTTGAAATCCATAGAGCAAGCTCTCAACATATCTTCTAGGGTTTGAATTGTTCTCTCAGACTGACCGTCTGTCTGGGGATGATAAGCAGTGCTGAAACTCAACTCTGTATCCAGAGTATGCTGAAGACTTCGCCAGAACTTCGAGGTAAATCTCGGATCTCGATCAGATATAATAGAAAGTGGTACTCCATGCAATCTTACCACTTCCTTTACATATATCCTGGCAAGCTGATCTAGAGAGAAATCCTCTCTAATAGCAATGAAGTGTGCGGACTTTGTAAGACGATCAACTATGACCCAGATAGCATTATTGCCTTTGGATGTTTTAGGAAGTCCTGTGACAAAGTCCATAGTGATGTTTTCCCATTTCCATTCGGGTATGGGTAATGGTTGTAACATCCCCTTAGACTTCTGTCTCTCAGCTTTAACTTGTTGACAAACCAAGCATCGAGAGACATATTCAGCAACATCTCTTTTCATGCCATCCCACCAGAAGTACTCTTTCAGGTCCCTATACATCTTCGTGCTTCCAGGATGAATAGAGAATGAAGAACTATGAGCCTCATCCAGCAGCTCTTTCTTTAATTCGGGGATGGGAGGAACACAAACCCGATTCCTGAACTTTATTATCCCATCACAAACAAGGTTGAATTCAGGAACATTTCTCACCTTCTTTTGTAACTCGACATCTTCTTTCTGTGCCTCTTTAATCTTCACATGTATAGATGGTTGAACATTCATTTGAGAAAGATAAGATTTTTCCCCTTCCATTATAATTCCAAGATCCATCCTTTGTAAATCCATAAATATTGGATCTTTTGTGATCCTCATCATGGATAAACTAGCATGGTCTTGTCGACTTAATGCATCTGCCACCTTGTTTGCTTTCCCAGGGTGGTAATGGATTGAGCAGTCATAATCCTTAATCAGCTCAAACCATCTTCTTTGGCGCATATTCAACTCCTTTTGTGTGAAAATATACTTTAAACTTTTATGATCAGTATAAATATCACACCTTTCACCATAAAGGTAATGCCTCCAAATCTTTAATGCAAAGATTACCGCAGCCAACTCCAAATCATGTGTTGGGTAATTTTGCTCATGGATTTTCAACTGTCGTGAGGCATAAGCTATCACCATATCATTTTGCATAAGAACACACCCCAATCCCTTCTTGGATGCATCACTGTAGATCACAAACCTTTCTCCACTACAAGGCAGTGTGAGCACAGGTGCACTGGATAACCTTCTTTTCAACTCCTTGAAATTCTCTTCACATTCCTCTGTCCAGACAAACTTAACTCCTTTCCGAGTCAACTTGGTGATTGGATTAGATAACCGTGAAAAATCTTTTACAAAACGTCGATAATATCCAGCCAAACCAAGAAAACTTCGGATCTCAGTTACTGTTGTTGGTCTTGACCATCTTTCGATAACCTCTGTTTTTGCTGGATCCACAGATATCCCCTCTTTTGAGATTATATGACCCAAAAATGCAACTTTTTGAAGCCAAAATTCACACTTGGTAAATTTGGCATAAAGCTTCTCTTTTCTCAGGGTCTTTAATATAATTCTCAAGTGATCTTCATGCTCTTCCTTGCTCTTTGAATAGACAAGAATATCGTCTATAAAGACTACCACAAATTGATCAAGATAGTCTCTAAAGACTCTATTCATTAGATCCATGAAGATAGCAGGGGCATTAGTAAGACCAAATGGCATCACTATAAATTCATAGTGTCCATACCTTGTACGGAAATCCGTCTTTGGTATATCCTCCCTTTTGACCCTTAATTGATGATACCCTGAACGAAGATCAATCTTGGAAAAGTATTGAGCTCCGCGTAGTTGGTCAAATAAGTCATCAATGCGTGGGAGAGGATATTTGTTCTTGATAGTGATCTTGTTAAGTTCTCGATAATCAATGCAGAGTCTCATTGATCCATCTTTCTTCTTAACAAATAGAACAGGTGCTCCCCAAGGTGACGCACTAGGGCGTATGAATCCCTTATCAAGATTCTCTTGGAGTTGCTTCTTCAATTCCTGCAACTCAATTGGGGCCATTCTATAAGGTGTCTTTGAAATAGGCAAAGCACCCGGTACGAGTTCTACTGAAAACTCAACTTCACGATTTGGTGGAAGACCCGGTAATTCCTCCGGAAAGACATCATCAAACTCCCGTACAATGGGCATATTCTTAATCGTGAGTTTCTCACCAACCATTTGAGATAAATAACCTTCATTTAGTGGAATCAATACCCATAAGATGGAAGAAATTTCCACTGGAAGGTTATGTTCATCCTTGCATTGATAGACGATCGTAGGTTGATCTGGAATATGAAATGTGACTTCCCTTCTTTGGCAATTGATATGAGCTCCATGTAGAGAAAGCCAATCCATGCCAAGAATCACATCAAATTCCACTAAAGGAAGGATCACAAGATTTGCAGGAAGCACTTTCCCACAAACTTCGATCAGAGAAGAATTATAAACTTCTGATGCGATTGATGTGCCATTAGGTGTTGTCACAGCTAACTCAACATCTAATTGTTGAGGTAATACGGTGATACCCTTAGAAAATTTTTCAGAAATAAAAGAGTGGGTGGATCCAGAATCAAATAAAACATTTGCTACTTTAGAGTGGATGGTAAGTGTACCTTTCACCACATCGTTATCGTACTCCACATCGCTGATAGAAATTGCATGTGACTTTCCTTTGTCTTTAGCCTTAAGAGTTTGTTGACGTCGACCATCATCATCAACCCTTGGATTTGGGCATTGATTGGCATAATGCCCCATCTCCTTGCACTTGAAACATTGAAGTGTAGCAGGTTCATTCTGTGTATCCCTTCCTTTGTTTGCATCATTAGACATCTTCTTCCCATTATCACGGCATTCAAATGCCCGATGACCTTCCTTTCCACATTTAAAACATTTACTTGTCCCTTTAAGACAACTCCCTCCATGTTTCTTTCCACACTTTGAGCATAAGGGAAAGTTCATCTTCTTTTCCGTGTGCTCTTTAGATTTTTCTTTGAATTCCATCTTCCTCTTCTTATCAAACCCATGTGACTGATGGGTTACTCCAATCTCCATCTCGACTTTGAGAGCACATCGAACGATTTCTTCGTAGCTATTGAAGTCCCTTATGGCTAAAGCCCTTCGAAGACTTGGTTTTAGGCCACTAAAGAATCGATCGATCTTACTCTCAGGTTGGATAATAATACCAGAAGCGTACCTTGCAAGTCTTGTAAAATTTGCTTCATAGGTACTAACAGATTCATCATCCCTTTGCTTCAGTTCAAGGAACTCTTTCTCCATCTTTGTTCGGAGAATACGAGGGAAGTACTTATTGAAAAATAAGTTCTTGAACTCGTCCCATTCCATAGACTCAATTTCATCCCTTTGCCTCGTATTCTTAACAAGATTCCACCATTGATCCGCATCTCCTTCCAAACGATACACTGCTAGGATGACTTTATCATGCTCAGAACATTGAAGAACTGAAAATATCTTTTCAGTAGTACTAATCCATTGTTCAGCAACTAATGGATCAGTAGACCCGCTGAAAGATGGTGGACGCTGCCTCATGAAGGATTCAACAGAATGTTGCTCCCTCCTTTGTTCGTTTGGAAATCCTGCATGATTCATAGCTTGAGAAAGTTGTGTGAGCATGGCTACAAGATTTTGCATTCCAGCTCCCATATCGTTTGGTTGCTCAGGGGGACAATCATTGCATTGCCCATCGCATTCCGCATTAACACGGTTCCTTCGGGTTCCAGCCATTGACTAAAACCAAGAAGAATAGTGTGAGCAACACTAATTATAATAGGAAACCACATAATTCAAGAGTAAAATTTTCATGCTTAAGGTCTTATCCTAGGTTATTCAAGGCCATTTCTAAAACACTAAGATTGTGTTCTATGCTTAGACTTATCCTTAGGGTTCTTACTAAGGCTTTCACATCCTAGTTTCCAAAGGTTGACTATACCTTTCCTCTGATACCAACTATAACGACCCACACTTTACATACATTGTTAATACTTCAAAATTGAAGCACTCTTATTACAACATATGACAAAACCACAAAGGACCGTATAGGTATAGTGTCTTTAGAAACTGGGAAACATAAACAACTGGTTCATAAATCTTCTACAGTGTCTCCCATTTATTTCATCATATCTAGGGTCCCTTTTAGCATATTCTACTTAATATCCATCTTCCTGACCTGGGGAAAAGAAAGCATAAAAGGGTGAGCTCAAATGCTCAGCAAGGGAAAATAAAGGAAATAAAAATCATATCATATCTTTATGAAAATCAAAACCTGCAAAAGAGATCATAATATCTTAACATGAAATAAATCATAGAAGTGAAAATGAGATCCCCATAATCATAACATAAAACTTGAATCTTTGTGGCATGCACACATAATCATGGAAAATCATTTCTTGTTAGTCATGACTCATTGCCAAGACTATCTTAGTGGACAAAGTCCCTTTCTGAACCGAGTTCACTCCTCGTTTCAGTCCTGTATTACTGAACCGAAATAACCTTCCGTTCCAGCCATGTCTATCTCATGAGATATAAAATCATTACCCAATGCATTGGAGGGAGATATAGGTCCCACCCATCTTATAATGAATCCTTTCTTATGTGTGCCACATAATCATAAAACATACATCATCGCATAACACATATAACAAAAATGGGATTCTTGAAACATCATGACATCATAAATCAATTCATATATGATAAAGGAATTCATAAACATAATTCCATCACAACATAGTCAAACAAATGTAAAAATATGGATAGAAACAGAACCCTTTATTATCTTAGATGGAAAATAATTTTGATAAAACACTTGAATTGAATTCTTGAGGAAAATATCCTTTCTTCTTCAAAAACATTTTTCCTTTCATAACATGTCATACAACTTTAAAATAAAAGAAGTTGATTAAAAATAAACTTGAAAACTTGTAGAGGAAGCTTCTTTGAAGTAATGTTTTAAAAATCCATTCATGCCGTATAAGTTAAAAAAAACATTCTTCGTACTTTTGTCGGAAAAGTCAAAAAGTACCTCGTACGGAAAAACGACAAAAGATTCCTTTCATATTCTTTACTAAAAACTCACCTAAGGGTAAAATTGGATTTAAACTATTTCAAGTGGATGGAAACAATATTACATATTGAGGGAACATGGATGTGGATGATAAAATACACCCCAGTAAATACTTACGAATAAACAATCTCGGATAAAAATGAGATTGTGATATTTCCCTTACCTTAGGTCCAATTTGATTTGTACGTGTCCGAAGCTCCTGTATAATGGTTTAAATAATGTTATTGACTTATTCCAGAATCATACATATTTATATGATATCATATATGGTCATATTATTAGCTTCTTGTTAGTAATATTTCATTGTTACTTGTTACTCGGGTCTTTATAACTTTTTGTTCTTATGCGTGTTTTGTCGAATAAATTCTTATTCTTATCTTTAGGTTATAGATAATTCATTTCCAGAATGGTATTAGTGTAGTATATACCATATTCATTCATTCAATTCATTTATATAATCATTATGAAATGAAGATCATGTAGAACGAGTCGCATCACATCGTGGAGACGGTATTCCGTACGTACGCACGAGTGATGATATCGTTCCTATGATCGTGGAATTGTATTGGAGTATATATATATATTATTTCAGTATAAATATTACTTAATAATAATCATATATAGTTACTCATTACACCATTATACCCATCCTTGTAAGGTGATGGTGGAAAATAGATTACACCACGGCGTGGAGACGGTATTCCGTACGTACGCACGCGCGGTGATTTCATTTTTCCGTAGGATGGATAGAAGGTGAATTAGGGATGTTTCATATTTATAATAACATATCAGTATGTAAGTAATACTGATTTTATTACTTTATCATGAAACAACTAAATAAGAAGAAGTTGAAGACGAAAGAAATTGAAAAGATCGGTAATGGATATTACCTCTTCTTTGGAACGCCTCTTTGAATCCTCCACTTAGGGAACTAAGAGTGGTCTTTGGAGAAGACCAGGACCTCTAGGACTATTCTAGGGAAGTGGAGAGGGGAAAATGTCAGGGGTTGGCCGAGCTTGAGTGCTCAATTTGGTGTGAGGAGGAGGGGGAGGAGGTGCCCTTTTATAAGGGAGGAGAGGGGCACCTTAGGAATATCTCAAAATATTATTTTATATTAAAGTCAAAATCGGTTTATAATGGTTCCAAAGGGTCTTATTTCGAAGATAAGGTGGGGAGGGGTCGAAATCCTATCAACCAATAGAATTTAGACAAGTTTAGGATATTATTTTAACCTTATCATTTAGATTTAACTCTAAGTTAAATAATTTAACTTTTATCATGTCTTTTTGTTTTCTTTCACTATATGGTTAATACACTTACAATAACATGCCAAACGAACCCAAAATTGTTTATTATTAATATATATATCTTTATCTAAATCATTTGGCCGAACCTTAGATTTTTAGGAATACAATAACAATTAATAATATAATATTTGATTTAAAAACTATTTTGTGTCAATTTTGACACTATTTGATATATGATTTTTGGGAAAGTCATAACAGAATTAAATGTTCGAACCAAGTTGATTAAATCAACATTAATATATCATAGTAACCTAGAAAATTAGTGTAATTCATAAAAAGTCTCAAATTACATTTATTTTGGTGTTTATAACATCAATTATGTCAATATTTCGTTAACAAGATAATTACTGCATCATCTTTGTGTCATAAATAAATTAAATTATTTGATGTCTAAAAATTACAAATAAAATACCATCATGTAGGAAATCTTTTTAGCTTTCTAATGAATATTTACAATCGAATTTATCTTATGTATAACCCCATATTAAAAATGTTTTAGTAAATATACTTTGATTTTAACTCTTTTAACCCTTCTTTAAATAAATTAATAATAAATGTCCTAATCTAATCCAAGTGGGCCTAAATGGTCATATTTTATTCCTAAGTTTGTTTTTGGTCGAATTACACTTGTCCAATAGAATTAGGACATGTGTTAGGGTAATATTAATATCATATTTACCCTTAGTTACCCTGTTTACTATTAACCACGGTAAAAAAAGTAAAAAGTTACTATTCACCAAAAAATTATTTTCATCTCATTGAACCACATTTTAGTCCTTGATATTAACCGTGTCTCTCGGATTTTTGAAATTCCATTCACAGAAGCGGTAAAATTAAGTTTTATGCAAAATTCAGTTTTTAACCTACCACTTAGTGGTTTCACTATTCATCAAAAATTGAAAGTTTTCAGAAAAATACCAAAATTTCACCCTAGGCTAATTTTGATATTCTGAGTCCAAAAATGAAGTCCATTTTGAAAAATAAAATTTATAAAATTTCAAAAAGTGGTTATTACTATTCATAACGGCTAGTTTTAATAGCATATTGTTGTTTAGTGAAACTCGGTATTGCGTACGACGCAAGCTATCGAGGAAGGTCGCGATTGCGTGTAAAGCAAGCCAAGAAAGTGTTGTGTAGAAAAAGATTCCTTTGATGATTTATATAACATAAAAGTCTCGGGTGTTACAACTTCTGCCAAAAGTGAGGCTTCTAGGAGTAAGAGAGGGAAGTGGAGAGACAAAATGGGCTGGCTTTGGCCGAGCCAAAGGATTTTGGAGTGAGGGTAAGTAGGTAGAGGTGGGGGCCTTTTATAAGAGGAGAGGAGGGGTACTCTGGGAAGGTAAAGAAAAGTCACTTTATTTTAAATTGGTATTCGGATTTAAGAGGTCCCACATTGATGTGTTTTGAGGATAACGTGATAAGGGTTCTAAATTCACCCATCCAATAGGTTTTGACCATGTTTAGGTCTTATATTTTACATTATCTTTCCATTTTATTTAAATCGTTAAATAATGAGGTCATCGCTGCATCATCATGATGTCATAAATAATTTAATTTATTTAATATCTAAAAATTTTAAATAAAATAATATGATGTAGAAAATCTTTTTAGATTTCTAATTAATATTTATAGTCAAAAATCGGACTTTTATAACCCCATGTAAAAATTATTTTAGTAAAACATCTTATGTGAGTGTCATTTTTACTTTAACATTAAATAAAAAGTTATTTATGTCATTTCCCAACCAAAGTGGCTCCATGGGGTCCCCAAGTTGACCCATGGATTTTCGTGGTCGTCCATGACACATCAAATAAGGGTAGGACATGTGTCTAGGTATTTTCATTTTATTATAATATCATTTTTGCCTTAAATTGCACTAATTACCTCTAATCGCGATTAAGAACTTAAAAGTTACTATTCACCAAAAAAATATGTTAATCTCATTAAACCACATTTTAATTATTAATAACAACCATGTATGTCGTATTTTTGAAATTCAAAAAACATAAGTGGTAAAATTTCATTTAAACGAAAAATCGGTTTTTATAAGTACCACTTAGTGGTTTCACTGTTCATCAAAAAGTGAAGTTTTTCAGAAAAATACCAAAACTTCACCCTAAGCTATATTTGATATTCCGAATTCAAAAATTAAGTCAATTTTAAAAAATTCACAACATATAAGTTTCATTAATTAATTTAATAATTAACTCCCGATGTCAGAGCAAATAGCGTGTTTTTATGAAACAAAAAGTATCAAAATATTCACACTAGTTTAAGTCCAATTTCACAGTGAAATTTATTCCAATGAACACCATTGGATTAAATAGTAAAAATATATTCTAATTTCACTTTAAAACCAATTAAAAATATAATCTAATTATATAAATAAATTAGATTAAAAAGAGGTTTTGAATTAAAATACAACATTTTTCACTATTCATTAAAAAAATGAACTTTATAGGAAAAATACCAAAAATTCACACAAAGAACATTTTGATGTCCCAATAATAAATAATATGTTTATTTTGACAAAAATAGCTTATAAAATTGGATAAATATAGATTTAAAAGGGGTTTTCCATCAAAAGGTAGTAAAACAATCTTTTAAGAATATTACTGTATTCCATGCATAAGATTGTATTTATTTTCATTTTAAGCCTCTAAAAAACTATCTTAATCATTAATAGACATAGATAAAAATATCTATTATTCATTACTTACTTGGGATGTAACATGTAATGTGAGGCTCTATCCAAGATGTAGTTTAACCTTTTAAACTAAATCATATAAAAAATTCGTATTTATTAAAAAAATATAAACATTAATATAATTAGGAACAATGTTTCCAAAAAAATAATCTTTTAAAATAATTAAACATGAGATAAAAATTTATTAAAAAATTATAAATCAAATCTAAATATATACACGTATATAATTTTTTCCATAACATTACTGACATCCCATAATTTTCAATAAAAAATTTTCATATTCATTTCAATATAAAATATTCAATTTTTACCATTATGTAGAATTTCCAAATTAAATATATGATATTTTATGAATTATAAACTAATTATAATTAAATTTTCATTATATAGACATTTAACATAATCTAAGTATCATATACTAAATATTATTTAATCCATGATTATATATTTCATCAAAACACTTTTTTTCATGAATAATATCCAAATAAATCCATTATAATTTGAACTATTAAAATTAATTAAACATTAATAATTAATAATCCAAATATAAATATTTTATATTTTTCATTATTTCATAATTTGTAACCCTATATAAATTGTCTATTATGAAAAAAATTATTTCTAAATCATAGGAATTGACATATAATTTGATAAAAGATCATTCAAATATTAAAATTTAATATTTGGGTAAAATAATTCTTTATTATAATTTATTAAATTGATTATAATCTATTTCTAATTAATTAATTAATTTATAAACCATTTAAAAATTAAATTTTCCCAATATACATTGTATAATTATTTATAAACATTTTATTTAACATTAAAATAATTTTAGGATTTAAAAGAATTTTTTAAATAATTTTATGTTTACACTTATGTAGGAACTCATTCCTATGAATGTGTATCCTCAAATAAACATTTTGTAGCTCCAATTTCGTAAGATTAAGGAGGAATCAACCCTCACACAGTGCCACATGTATTTGTAATAACTTTATGCATGTCAATTACATAATGGGAATGGTTTTTTATTATGATGTGTAAAGGTAGTATTTAAAGTCATTTATACAGATCCGAACTTATACCCGTAAGGATAAAATGTCTGGTTACCATTATGTGTTCCTTTAAACCCAACTATTAACCTTACATATCAAATACAGAACAAGGGTACATCATGTATTATCATTACAAATCTTTAGGAAAAACTTCATTACCCTTACGTACTAACATTTCATGTAAGGGTAAAATCAGGTAACCCTTACAATGATCAATCTATGTAAGTTTAAGGCATGATGACCCTTACACAAACCACTCTATATGAGGGTAAATCATTGGTTTTTCTTATTCATGTCAACTGCATAAGGGTAAAGACCTGGTTACATTTACACTGACTAGTTGTGTAAGGGAAATCCATTTTAAAAACCAAAATTATATAAAACAAAATGGATCAGTTTTTTTTGTTTTATTCTATATTTATAAAAATTATTTCATAAATCATTAGTATAACTTACCAATGATACCACTTTTAGGTTTATTATGAATCAAATAAAAGTTATTATATTTATAAAAATTAATTAAAAACTAAATATAGTGATTTTCTATGCATGATAATCTAAAACCAACATATAAAAACCAAAAATGAATAACACTTGTAAAAATGAGTATACCATTCCCTGAAGATCTATAAAAACACATTTTTATTTATCTTCATAGGCATTTTATAGTGATTAGATTTTGGTAATCAAAAGTATCCCACCTTCATAGTGTATTCATGGGATAATCAGAATCGTATGTCGTATTTATTGGATTTTCCTTTCTCCCACGATGTTTTGGCATATCAATATGAAGAAGAAGAATGAGAATAATGGCATGGTTTTTTGGGAGTTTCAACCATGTATATCAATAATACCCACACTTCAATCATATAGAAGTGGTATTTATAATGTATTCTTTGAATCTCCTCAACAATGCATGCATTAAGTAATGGGTTTTAACACATGAGGTAATACTTCATCTAGTATAAACACTTTTTATATGAATATAAATCCAATATCATGTTTTATCTCATGAAATTTCCCTCTTAATTATATCCAATGTAGTAAAATTACTTGATTTTCTAACCACTATTAAATAATATACCCTATGTTCATGAAAATTATATCTTTTATAAAATATGTATATAAATAATATATATATATATATATATGGATTTAGGATATATATCCCTGAGATATATGACTTAATAACAATGTGGGATAATTAAACATGCCTTAAAATATTTTAATAACTTGAACAATTCCATCCCAAAACTCTCTGAAACTAATGGTGATTTAAAACAATATAAAATAATCTAAAATAATAAATTAATTAAAATTCCAATAACATGGGGAGATAAATGTTACATAAATATAATAACATTTTTATATAAAAAAGATAAATATTTCATTATATTAAAGAAGGATATAATGTATTGGAAGGATTTAGATTAATAAATAAACATGAAATAGTTAAGTTAAAACTTATACGTTCTCATTGCATATCTTTCTTTCGTTTACACCTGAAGACTTTTAGGATTGTTCATTTGGTGACATTATAACCTATAGTATGTGAAGAATATTGATTCAATGGTATTTATGAAGATCATGGTCAATCTATAGTGCACATTGGGTGTGGATAAGTGAGTATAGGTGGTTTCCTTTTATAAGTCAGAGGAGTGGTACCCTTTAAAATATTAAGAACCTTAAAATATAATAAATTTATTTCTCATAGAAAGTGGATCCAATTAGTAAAATTTAAAATATATGATATGTTAAGGTCTATATCAACTTATCAAATCAAATTTATGAATGTTTTAGATATATGTGAAAACTTATCTCTTAGATTAATCCCACATAACCTTTTATTTTTTTTCCAATTGGAAAACTTTTACCATACTAACTATTCATTATGAGTAAAAATGAAATTGATCACATTACCAAATTTGATTATGATGACTCCATGCTTTCAATAAATTTTATAATATTCAATTTCCATAAGGGGAAAAATTTTCTTTTAATATAATTTTTAGAAAATTCAATAAATAATCTTATTTTAAAAAATTCATTCTTCAAGTATAAAAATGATTTTTTAAAAAATAAACAATAGTTTGGATTCTCAAGGAATTTAATTTATTGTTTATAATGAAAATATACTTATTTTAATTTCAAATCAAACCAAAACATAAATGATCCTTATGAATACTTTATTAGAAGAGAATAAAAAAATACTTTTAACTAAAAAACATTACATAGATTTCAAAATATCAAACATATATCTATAAGTTCCATATTATATTTTTAAATGAATTATATCACTTCTGAAAAATTATTTTTTATATAATTTTTTTTCATAAACATTGAAATAATTATTATATCTTGATAATATAAAAAAATTATAGTATATGTAAAATCAGTATTTTCACTATTCAATCAAAGAATTCTTAAAAAACAAAAAAAAATATCCATAATATAATTTTGACATTATTTTTCGAAAACATAATATAAAATAATCAAATTAAAACTCGAAAAATCATAAATTTTTCTTTTAAATAAAAATATAAAATAAAAATAATAAACTTCTTTCATTGAAAAATGACCATTTTTAAACATAAATTGTTATTAAATTTATTTATTAATAATTTATAATTAATCAAAGGTTAATGTATTAGATAACTGAAAAAACCTAGGTAATGTTAATATAAATCATTTTTTGTATTTAATAATTAAATTTTATTTACTTGTATTCATTATAATAATATTATGTGATTTCAGTCAAAAGAAAAAAACATTATTTCTAACCAAATTGGTTAATCATGAAGTATATTGTTTTATTTAAAAAAATCAATACCAAATTATATAATTTTAATTTTTAAAAATTAATTTCATTTTTTATTAATAATTTCCAAATTATCTTTATGAATTTTTGAAAATGTTCTGAAAAGTTTGATTTTTTAATGAATATTGAAAAATATTGATTTTTATTAAAATATGTATTTTCATTTGAATTATTTATAAAGTAAAATTATAATTCTTATTATTTATAAAATTTATTTAGTTCTTTTTTATTGAGCACAACTTAATTATTTTCTTTGAAATGAATTTTATACATTAATTTGGTACTAAAAACATTTTTGTTCTTAAAAGGCATTTTTTTGGAAAATAGTTTGTCATCATATTTTTCAAGTTTAATTACAAATTAAATTCTCTAAATTATCTATTTTGAATGTTGAATATTTTATTCCTTATTTCTTAATAATGATATTTTTTTTAAATATTTTACTTTTATTTTTAATCATTGTGAGTATTAATTATAATAAATTTTGTTACCACAGTAAAGATAAAAATCGATAATTAAAGGTAAAAATAATGTGATAAATATAAACAAAGTAACCCTAAAACCTAGATTAATTTTTTTGTATGATTATATTTCATCTATAATAATCCAAAATTAAAATATATGACCTTTTCACCTATATGGCCATGCTTTTGACATTTATAATAGTTTATGTAAAGAAAAGCCAAAAAATGTCATTCACTTTGTTTTATTAACTTAGATTTTTGAAATAAGGATAAAAGAGAATTATTTTTAGGTTTAAAATAATAATTTTAAATAAAAATTATTTTTATTTATCATTTTAATTTATTCATAAGTTTTTTTGATGAAATAATTACCTCAAATTCTAGCACATCACCAATATAGTATTTATTCAATTAACAAAAAAATAAAATAAATAGTTTAAAAAAATTAAACTGATATTATTTGAATGAATTATCACTCTTAATTATGATTATTTTTGATAAAAATGACATATTATATTGGTTTTAGTGATTTATTTTTAAATTCCATTATTTTGTTTTAATTTAAAAATTCAAATTATATGATTTATTCGAAAATTGACATTAATATTATTTTATAACATATAATACTTCATTAAATGATTTAAAACACAAAACATAATATGTTCATATAAGTTTTTAGTTTATAGTTTATATTATCAACCACGGTCCATTTATGTTCCAATTTCCCTTTTATTATAACCTTCTTGACCCCTAGAGAGTAAAATCTTTGATGTAGTGGTAATTATCAAAACTGGTTAAATGTGTTAAAAACAAAATATAAGGGTAAAAATATAATATAATCATGTAAAAATATTATTATATGTGAGGTTTTAGACTCATAAGCATCTTATAATTTAATTATATCAATTTCACCAATTAAACTTTGAAAATTAATTTATATTAATTTAATTATTAATGAAATTCCAAGAGTTCCCTTTCCTCTCTTATAAAAGTGAACCTTCTATCATATTTATTCACACATAAATTTCATTTTCATCTAATACCTACCAAAATACATTAATTAAAACTCTCCCCACTTCCTCGACTCCTTGTTTTGATCATAAAACCCACATATGAAATATTTTGGTGTAAACCTTATGAGGTTTTTCGAAGAAGTTGTATAGTTCTTAATCAAGCCTTTCCCTTTTATTTCTTCTTCAACCACATTAAAATATTATTAAAACATTATGAAATAATAACACAAGTATATTATTTTTCTTTATATTTTATTATATTAATGACATCATCAACACCCATCTCCTCTTTCATCAAATGGGAAATGAAAATATTGTTCGCGTGTACAGAAGACTATCGTCTTGTGAACCGCTGTAATTTATTTTCTATCACATCCTTTCGCGGATGGTTGTAATGATTAATTTTATGTCTATATAAGATATTAATGACATATTTATCATTATTAAAATATATAATAACATTTACTTTCTTACCATTACATTCACTAAAAATGGATAACATTGTATATGTGTATATGTTGACTACCACCTCCACAAAGCGGCGTGATCTGTTTTTCATCACCAAATCACATGGATGATATATATATATATAATAAGTATATATAAAATATAATATGTTTTTTGTGATACTATAATCATTCTATAAAGATAAAAAAAATCAAACCTTCTTTCTATAATAGAATTTGAAAAATGAAAATGATATTGATGCAAATGTATGACCTATTATCTCCATGATTGTTGCGTAGTTCATTCTTCATAACCATCATTCATGATTTGTTTTAAAAGTATAAATTATGTGTAAAAATGGTAAAATTTTGATTATTATTATTATTTATATGTTCTAATAATTTATTCTTTGACTGTAGTCGACCTACCAAAGTCATTTTGGACATATGAGAAGAATATCATCAAAAGTATAGACATAAACACAAATGATTGTGTAATTGAATATAGCATGCTAATAAATAAAATAAAAAAGTAATAATAAAAAAGAAATGGGTTACAATTAATATAAATAATTTATATGATTTTATTATTCTATAAGTTAAATAATGTTTGTTTTCCATTCAATAACTATTTCATCCATGTCCATATTTTTCAAATAGTTTTATTGATGTATTTATATGGAAATAAATTAATTAAAAAAATTATGTCTCTTTTTTCATTCATTCAATGGTTTTCAAAGTAATTTTTTAACATATTTTATATAGAACATTTGGACTCTCTTTAAAAAATATGAAAGGAATGTTCAATTTAAATAAATTTGGTGACAAAAAATTTTCCAACCACCATTACAATTATTTTCTATTTATATTCATGTACAGGTGTTCCTTTCCTAAAACCATATTAATATAATTTAGAAAATAAATATTATGGACATAATTGAAATTAGGTTAATCACAAAATCAATATATAACTATAATTTTTAATACAAGCTCAATACATAAATACTTTATCTGTTTTATTTTAACATATATCCTTCTTTGGTCTAATGTTTATTCATAATATAAATTTTATGATTTTTAATTCATGACACCTTATCATCAATATAAAACACCATCTATTTAATCATGATTATTCATTATCTTTATCCATTGAAATTATTCATAAGGGTTTGTAATGAAAACATGGATTATCCTAAGAAAATCCCCTAGGAGTGTCAAACCAAGTGAGCAATAAGGCCCTTTATCATATAACAGGTTACCCTAAGTCAGGATCAAAACATCATTTTCAAGTTATAACTCCTAGGTACATCTATTCTAAAACCACATTAATATATATTATCCAGAGAAGGATGTATTTCTATGAATTCCCTCATAATATCTACTTTAACAAAATTCAAGGATGTTTTTGTATTCTTATCCTCAAATTCTACCTTAGGGTTATGTTATCTAATCTAGGTTTTCCTAAATCTACTTCCAGTGGTTTCTAAAAAACATTATCTAATACCAAATATAGTATCGAAAAAGTTAGGGCATAGCCCTTTTATTAAAAATATAAAAGGAAAACAACAGAAAGGATATGGATGGGGTCATATAAGCATTCATTCCCTCATTCCAAAAGCATCCAAGGAACATAAAATATCAAAATCCTAAGAATCATCACAATCACTATACTGGTCATAATTAGGTAAGGGACCATAAGATTTGGTGACCATATTTGGCTTCAGATAGTACTAGTCCTTCCTACATCTCACATTCCTAGAAGGAAGAGATTGAAAACCATCATCATTCATAACATTTTTTGATTTAACCAAAGCCTTGATATATGATGGTATTTTGGGGATTCATCCTCAACATCATCCCACATTCCATGAATACCTTGAGTTTCCCCTAATTTTTTAATTTCCTATTGAATCATTGATAGATTCACATCAGCATTTGAATTTTGTTTCCCCTCAATTACAGGAGAAGGCTTCTTAGGAGACACTCCTGTTTTGAGGCCGCCTTTATCCGCTTGAGAATGCTCTTCATGCTCAGGAATCAACATCAGGGTCATTCCTAACCCTGACCCATGAGTCACATGTGCTACCTTTGGTGACTTTTCAGGAATAGATTGTTTGTCCCCAAGTAGATCCACATTGTTTTTTATGTTCTGTTTGTTCAATTTCTTCCTCCAAGAATCCTCATGGAGCCCCTTTAAAGAGAAAAAAGAGAAAACCACATTCTTGAGGAATTTTTCCTTAACATGAAAAATAGTCTGACACTCCGAACAAAAAAAATTAAATCATTCATATATCACTTTTAAATAGATATCATCATCCAATGTCGAGAGAACAAAATTATGAATCAAGCAAGATCTGAGATCAATTTCCACTAAGACCCTAGCATAATGACCAAATTTACCAATCTCAGTATTCATATTCATTTTGATCGGAATTCCCACAGCTGAGGCAATATCAAATAAGATCATGGGATGCCACAAGTCCCAATTAAGACAAATAATTTTGATCCAAACCTGAGCTCTAGTATTTTTAATGGCGAATGGATTAAACCGAAAGTCCCACTCTTGAAAGCATATCATTCCTATTTTAAAGTCAATTGATCCAATAACCCATGCTATGCGCTTTAGATAATCTGATGAAAATAAGATGTGGAAGAAACCCCAACCCAAAGGAATACATCTCCAACCAGAGAAACCCCAAATAGAAGTCAGCTTTCTAACTAATTCATCAATTGTCCAAGATTTTCTTCCTGAATTAATAATAAGTCTCACTATTATAGAGTATTCACAATGTTTAAATCTGTCAAGAATTGCCTCCTTATTAGCAGTCACACGTGAAGTGTCACCTTTCCTGATCGTTCTCTCTGGAGCAATGTATTTCACATGTGAAAAATATCTATCTTTGGGGACTTGTTCAGCATCTGCAGTACCAAATAGGGAATTTAATTTACCAGATTTCTTAGCCATGGGAGGACCAGGTGGACATTTTCCTGGTTCATCCACTAAGGAAGAATGTTCAGCTTCTTCCGCAACCTCACCATCTACTAACATCTCAGTTTCCACTGCAACCACACCATCTGTCTTCCAAGCCGAAGACATATGTTTTCCATCTATGTTTATCACTGCAACTATAGGTAATTCCGCTACAGCTCCTATTCTGGTCCGCACTGCATCAACTAAATGTGTGTCGCCCACACTGGTTAACCCCACTACATCTGCTCCATGCAACATCGTATCAATCACCATGATAGAAACATGCACACCACATGCGCTGATAGATTCTCTCGTAAGAATCCTTCCATATCCGACTGGATCCAAGCTTCCACCGCTCACATCGGACACCACCGATGCAGAACCAACCACTGTGGATCTATAAACACATGTCCCGATCAAAGAAACTTCATCCACCATATGCGAATCTTGAAGACGTGTGTCGCCCACAGTGACTACCGCCACTGGTGCTGATTCAGTCAATGCTGCATTATCCCTTGACTCAGATCTATTCATCCTGGTCCCCTTGAGCGCCACTGGTCGATCTCGCCGATTTTCCACTATAGCATGGCATCCGACATCAGAATCCACACCACCCAGTAAGACAGAACCGAAGAAATGTGGGATTCCCATTGAGGTATCATGAAAACCTACCTATGCACCCGAGCCGTCATCGACGCTCTTCCCCAAAACCCTAGATATCCCAAAGTCCACATATGATATCAATTACATAGGAATGATTAAAGGGAATCAAATCCCTAGTGGCCGATATTTTAGTTTTCTTGGTAAAATAGATACATACATGAGTCTTGTTTTAAAAATCAATACACTAATTACAACATAATTTTTTATCCTAAATAAATAACATCATGGGTAACTTTTTTCCATCTAGTATTTCCCAACATATCCTTCATAGTATTCTTCTTTGATTTCTGTTTAAATTAAACATAATAAGGGTGGGAACAAATACTAAGTAAGGGTAAAGTGAAACAAATGAAATAATGAATCAATGTGAATTATAATCATGGCATGGTAAATAATGTAACACACATACCATGTAATCAATAAAATGAATTGATGTTTAAAAACATTGTAACGGTAATAAATATAAAAACAAACCATTGAAATAACTAGATAAGTAAAAAATAAATATTGAAAGGTATGAAACTAAAAAAATACATTTTATCAATAAACTCAAAAATGAAATGTATGCATAGATATGTCGATGAAAAATCTCATGGATGAATAATAACTAAAACTAAATTTGGTAAATTATTGATTATTGAATACAATGTTTTCTAGGTATATGGTACCTTTACAATCAAGAAATTTCATAAGATATTCTAAAAAAAATTTGGTAAAAACTATCTAAGGCGGTTATCCAAATGAATCATCTTGTGAGGCTACCGATGCATCGAGGGGATATTTATAATCTGGCCCCACCTGTGTCGTACCAGTCCAAAGCATTCATCATATATCAAATTGTCTATTTAATAATGTGTCTTATTAAATATTAATATGGAGGAGAAGGTACCTATTTATCTATATTTCAGAAAATAATCAAATTCTTTTGAAAGTAAACATCATATTAAAAATTTTATATGGTTTAGGCAGTGAACATATCCATGATAAATAATATGGATAATTTGGGGAAATTCAATGTTCAATTATCATAGGAAATTGAATATTTCAAGAGTGACTAACAATGAAATCATTTAAGTAAAGGTGAATACTAACCTTGGTGAAATAAATCACAAACTATAAAAAGGGATAATAAGAATGGTATCAATAATAAATACCCCAAGGAAAGTAAAATAAAGATTTTTTTCATTGAGCAAATGGATGTATTATAAAAATTCAATTAAAAAAATTTAGGAATATATCTTTTTTTAAACATTTTTGAAAAATATCTTCATTGAAAATAATTTTTAAAAACACGTTCATTAAAAATTATCCATTTAAACATGAAATGGTATAATCTATGGAATGATGGTGGGTAAATCTACTCATGTCGTAAATGGTAAAATGAATATTCTATTTTCATGGTAAAAGGTTAAAAACAATTCCTTGTTTACAAAGTGACAAGATGATTCCATTGATGAAATTAGTAAAAGTCAAAAGGGATAAATTTTTATTAACAAATTATTATAAAATAATTTTTAAAAACATTTTAATATATTATTTATTTTATAATAATACAGGTTCTCCAACTAAAGATATAAATAATGTCAGGTTTTCTTAAAGAAATTTTCTAAAAAACCTTCAGTACTAGAGAGTGGAAAAAGGTACAAATACTTGAAAAAATTCATGATTAACAATATGAGAAGAAAATGAAATAATTTATTTAATAATGTTCATATAATTTCCTTCAATGTAAATTAATGGGAAGTAAAATTATTCTTGAGGAAAATAATCTTTAAATATTCCAAGGTGTCACATACCACATTCAATGATTTTAAATAATAATATAGATGAAGGAATAAAATTAATTGAAGGTTATATTATAATTAACTTAAGTACATTCATGATATATAATATAAAAAGGTGTTATATATGCTAATTATAATAAATTATCTTCATAAAAACGAATAAGTCTCAATGGACTGTAAATTGATATGATATCCCTTACCTTTTGTCTTCTTTTAGGTGAATGTCCATTAACATCATATATAAAAACTTTATGTCATTATTATAAATTATTCAGAACTTTTTCAGGTTAATAACTATTTTTATTTCCCTTATGACCATGTTTTGTACAACTACATCAAAACATTTCTTTGCGTCGGGTGTTTTGACCAAATTTAGTTTATGTGTCAAAAATGACTTTGGTAAGTCAAATATGGTCAGATGGGCCATTATATAACATATAAAAAATAAGAAAAATGGTATTTTTATCATATTTATAGGTCAATTATACTTTTAAAAACAATAATTACATATGGTTATGAACATTTAATCAACGTTACAATCATAGAGACGTTATGCCATATGTATGCATGAATAACGTTCTTATTTTTTAATGATCATTATGGAAAGAATGTAAGTAAAAGAATATATTTCTAGAATGATAAATCTATAATAAATATCATATTAATAAATCATATATTATTATATATATAATTATTGGGATGTAAAAGTAATCACATCATGTCAAGGAGGTGGTAGTCCACAAATCCACAAACGAAGTTATACATTTTTAAGTGTGTGTGAAAGTGTAATAAATAAAATTATATATATGTATATTATTTATATAAAGGTAATTAGGTCGATAATTTCGTATTTACATTTTTTGAGTGATGTTTTTTTAATTAAATACAACCTTTGCGGGTTCCATGTCAACTGTGAATGAGTCACATCTCTTTGAGTGGGCGGCATCCCAAACTTCCACAAACGATGTTATCATTTCTAAAAAAATGGAAAGTATAAAGATATGTGTTATAAAATAATTACATAGATTAAATAAATAATAAATATAATATATATATATAAACATATCTTACATCATAATTTCCACCATTAGAGGTGGTAAATGACGAACGAACAATAATCGTTTCGTGAGGTGGTAGTTCACCATTCACATAAACATGATGTTTCTAACCCATTAGATGAAGGTGTTTGTAAATATGGATATAACCATTAATAAAACAATAATTTTAGATATATCATAATATTTTCATTATATAATCATTATTTATAAATAATTGAATGTGTGTAGGGTTAAATTAAATAAAATAGATCATTTGAAAGTGTTACCTTAAAAAGCAGGTAAATCCTTTTGGATTCTTCCAAAGGGATTACTTGGAAGTATTTCATCCCAAAGGGAGGATTCAAGGATGAGGGGATATATTTAGGGAATCTATTTGGGTAGATATTATACAAACCTAATTGTTTTTAGAGGTGTGATAAATGGGGACAAGTGGTTTCTATTTTAGTGGTAGAGGAGTGGCACTCTTCTAATATTTTGAAAAAGGAATCCGTCCCACATTTTTCATATTGAAAATGGAAACTATAAAAAAAGATATTAAAGGATATATATATCATCCTAAAATATATCTTGTAAAAGTATATAGGTCTTTATGGGCCATATAGTTATAGTTTAGTCACTTATTAAGTGTAATTTAACCTTAGTCGTTGTAATTAATTTTAATTACTTTCACTAATATTTTTTATCAGAAAAAATTTAGTATTATAATAAAATAAAAAATTATGATGATTAAAAATATTTAATTTATTTTTCAAAATTCCAATCACTAATTTGGAAGAAATTAATTTGAATTTAATTCCACAGGTGTGATGGCAATGCTGGTTTTTAATATAAATAACGTCCAAAAGTTTGCTGTGTTTTTATAATCAATTTCAAGGAGAAATTGATTCAAATGAAATAAACTTTATTAATTGATAAAAATATGATCTATTTTACCAATATAAACAATTAAATTTATAATTTATCCTTCTAAAAAATTAGATGAAAAGCAGTTTTTAACTAAAATTCAGTATTTTTAGTTATTCGTCAAAAAATAAAATGTTTTGGAAAAAATAAAAAATTCACCCTAACATAATTATTATGTTTCTATTTAAAATATTGTTTTTTATTTTGAAATATTAAATCAATTAAAATGTTAAAAAACAAATTTAAAATGGGGTTTCCATTAAAAGGTGGTAAAATTGCATTTCTAATAATATTGGTTTTTATATGTGAAATATGGTTTGTTCTTATCTTATGCATATAAAATATAGTGGATGAATATAAAAACTATTTTATTGAATATATAATATATATATTTCATTAAAATAATTAAATAATTTTTATTAATTATTTTTATTATGATAAAACTCCTTCAAAAGCATAAAAATAAATATCTATCTTTTTATTTCAAATGGTTTCTTATTTTCATTTCACATTAATTGTTAAATCAAGAATTAATTTTATAGTTATATTAACCATTAATGTTCATAATTTAGTTAATAATTTTCATAATGTATAGTTTATTTCTTATTATATTAAATAATAACATTTTAATAATATATTATTGTTCGGTAAAACTCGGTCTTGTGAGTAATGAAAGCCATCGATGAAGATTGCTCTAGCGTGTAACACATGATAACTCAGTGTTTCATGTATTAAAATATATATATTTTTTAAATAATAAATATAATATACATTATGCATATATTATATTCCCTTATTTGATTGGTGTTGCATATTATACACGCTATCGAATACAATGTTCTGATGTTATATTTTCATGGGGTTACATTCTCCCCTCAATAATTAAATTACATACTTGTAATTTAAAATAAATCATTGTGAGATATTGTTGGATATTTCCTATTCGTTAAATACAAAATCATGAGAATGATTCTTAAAACATCCTCTAGAAAAGATAGAATAGAAAGAACAAAGGTCATATAAACTACCACGTAATTGGGTCTCTAAGTAATAGAACATTAGTGGAAAGATAAAATTCATAAATTTTTGAAAATAATAACTATTTATGGGGAGTTAATGTGGTCATAAATCAAAAACAATTGAATGTTAAATATAAATTTGAGGCTATCAAATCCATAAACCTGAGATGATTTTGAAGACCGTCAATTCAACAAAAATTATGGTATTATGCCAACATTTAATTTCTGAGTCATTTTCCCAATGATGGGTAATTAGTTTTCTACATAATAATATAAAGAGATTTCATAATATGATATATTTTAATTTCATGTAAAAAATTCCATATTTTGGTTGTACTTTTATCAAATTATAATTCTTCCTTTTACTCTCAGAAATTAATTACCAAGACAGCCCCCCACTGCAAAACCCCCCAAGACAACCCCCCCCCCATCCTGGACAGCTCTCCCCCCAAATAGCCCCCACCCTCTCCCCTGTACATCCCCCCCCTGTAGTATTCCACCCCCTAGACATCACCCCTTTCCTTGCAAAGCTCCCCTGGATAGCCCCCCTCCCCCCTACAGCCCCCCTTCCCCTGCAAATCCCCCTCCATGACATGCCCCACATACACATATCTCCTAGACACCCCTTCCATCATGGACACTGTAAACCCCCACCCCTACATAAACCCCCCTCCCCCTCCCCTTGAATAGCCCCCCTCCTAGACAACCCCCCTACAGACCCATCCCTCCCTCCTCAACACCCCTTCCCTCCCTCTTTGGACACTGCACACCCCCACCCTACATAACCTCCCCCCCTCCCATGGACATCCCCATACCCCCTAAAAATCCCCCTATAATACCCTCTATAGCCTCTTTACCCCTAAAAATACCCCTCCTAGACAACCCCACCCCCTCCCTTCGACAGACGCCCCCTGCGTAAACCCCCTAGAAATCTTCCCTCCTCCATAACCCCCCCCCCCCCCAGACAGCCCACCTCCTGCCTTGGAAAGCCCCCCTAGACACCCCCATGGAAAATCCCCCCTCTTGGACAAACCCCCCCCCCCTCCCCCCCTTCTGGACACTAGACACCCCCACCCTACATATATCCCCCTCCCCTGGACAGCCCCCTCCCCCTGGACACCCCTTCCATGCATCCCCCCTTCCCCCCTCCAAAACCCCACTCTGTGACAACCACCCCCCTCCCACTACAGAACCCTCCCTTATGGACACCTCCATACTTCTTGGACACTGGACCCCCCCCCCCCCCCCCTTACATAACCCCCCCTTCTGAACACTAGACACCCCCACCCTACATAACCCCCCCCCCCCCCCCCCCGACACCCCCCCCCTCCTGGACACCCCCTCCCCAACTACACCCTCCCACCCCTTCCCCCTACACCCCCCTCACCCTACCCCCTCCCTTCGGGACCCCACTGCAACAACCTATGCATTCCAAAAAAATATGTAGCTTTCATATTCAAATCCTCTCAAACCAAAAAAAAAAGTTCCTACAGAAATGAGAGTATGTCTCATGATAGAACACCTAACTCATCCCCATTCCCCTAGCACACCCCCTGCCTCCTTCCCCCCACCTGCACATCCACCTCCCCCTACCCCCAACAAACCACCTCCACCCCCCACCTACACACCCCCTCCACATGAACCCCCACCTGAACCCCCCTCCCCCTGCCCCCTGCACACCACCTACCCCCAACCCCACACTAGCATACACCCCGTACCCACCCCACTGACACCTTGAAGGAGTTCGGCATGAAGAAAAAATTATTGAGACAACAACTGATTATCCACTAAATGAGGCTAATATTCATTGTTAATTTATATAATATTCATGTGATTTATTAGTAATAAACATCATTTTAGTGCATTTTACACTTTGAACATCATTTCACATTATGATTGTAATTCCTTCATAAAATGCACTATTATGTGGTACATTTTTTAACATCATTTAATGTGCCCATTGATTCATCTTATTTTAAGGAATGTAGTTATATATTTTGCAATTTGATATTTTGGTAAATTTATATACACTTAAATATGAACATGTTTAATTCAGGGATTAATGGTTAATTTATGGAAGAAGATGGGAATATTTTGTGATGAAAGGAAACAATTCTGGAGAAGTTAGATTGGACACTAGCCTACTGATTAGAATGTGGATCCCAACATACAATCCCAATAAAGCCTACATTTCGTGGGATTCTAGAAGAAATTTATATGAAAAAATAATTCTTCATGAGCCAATGCTAATTAAGTTTCCATGGTATTCATTAAGGCGGCCCAATTTAGAGATAAAATTATGGGCCAGATTCTACGGCCCAGAAAAACATCCTACCAATATAATCATATATCGGAATACAGAACTCCAAATGATCCCAAATTTTATAGGAAGTTAGAAGACGTACGGGGATCCATTATCTTTGCCTATGACCCACTATAATTAGGCTATCAAGAAGGTCTTCTAGTAGCGTCTGTTCGATGGTTGCAAGCTAGATGCCACCTCGGGTGAAGAGTGGAAAAGTCCAAATTCCACAAGGTTTCCACCACCATAGGCCTACCATAATCAAGTGGGATGCTTTGTACTATTGGAAGCTCGACCCAAGGCTCTTAAAATGTCTATTTAAGGCAGTGATGGTGGAGTAGTTTATTATCTTTGAGCTCTGTTTTCATCTTAATGTTAAGCTGCCAATTTGATGTTGTAATCGCTTTCCCTAAATTGTAAGTTCCTTGAATTACATTAACTTATTTATAAAATTTATTAATATTCTCTTTTTATATTCTTATTCTTATCAATTTGATACCTTTTCCTCATGGTGTGAACTTTTTCGTACCAAACCTTTTGAGATTATCACACAATAGTGGAGTGATTGTTATTTCATTGTTTTTTTACTTCTCCAATTCCTCCCTCATGAGTCTAGTTTCCACATCTATTGAAACCATAGCATCAATGGAGGGCTGACCCACTTATGGGTGGATACAAGGGAGTATCAATGGTCTGGATTGGATTTTATTTATCACTACCTTAATCACTAATCACTTATTTAAAATGAGAGTCTTATTTTACGAATTTAAAACTTCTTCATCCTTATTGAATTTTAATGTCACACACTTCAAGTGATAATATGGACCTTTACCATGGAGTGTTAAAAGATTTAATACTTCAAGAGTATAGGTGATTAGTATAAGGGTTTTTAGGAATTAAACCAATGAGTGATGATTTTGTTTGATCTTCATAACAGAACTAATCTCAAATATAAGAAATTGAAATAGTTGAAAAGGGAATGCGTCCAATCCGCCCCAAGTGATAACCTATGATCAACTCATACATTAAAATTGAATTAACTTTAGTGTCTTATAGTTCACATAAACCCATATAAAATCAACCCAAGTGGGACACTTCATATCCCAAAATAGTCCAAAGAATGTACGTGTCTATAGGTTTCTTCTTAGGTCTCTGAGGATTCAACAACCCAAGCTAAACTACAAGGATCGTTCTACCTTCATCTCTTGGGTAAATTTGAGAGAGAATAAAATTTTGGTGTCGTTGCTGGGGACACAAGTAATTCATATAAACACCCATTCTATTCTCCCGCATTTCTTCTTTTCTCATCCAAATTCTATTATCTTGTCCCTTTCTCGTTTTTTTCCTTTTGGTGCATGTCTGCCTGCACTCGTGATCAATCAAACCGTCTAGTTATGGTGGATAGTCCTAGGGTTGGGGAGTCAAGTACACAAAGGGAAATCTTTACATTAGATCCTAATATTACTAATACTCCATAGTCCAAAAATTAACCCATTTCAATGTAATTTCGTCAAATAAAACAACTCATAAACCTGAGTGGAAACCAAAATGGAAACCCAAAGGAGGCAGCCCCAAAATTGGGGAATGCAGTTGATCAAAACCTGAATATCTACCACACACCTTCATGGACCAATGCCCCCTAATGCATTAGACACAAATACCTAGGGGATTCCAACTACATCTTTAAAACCCATGTCCTAAACCATCTTCCAACATTCCATGGAATGGAGTCCGAGATGCTCAACCTTCACATTAAGGAGTTCAATGACATTGTAGAAACCATGTGTCTCCCACATAAACTAGAATCAGCTAAGATGATGCTATTTTCTTTTTCATTAAAGGATCAGGGTAGAAATTGGAAAAACAATTTGAGACCATCATTAATCAACTCTTGGGACAAACTACAAAGAGAATTATACAAAAAATACTTTCCCCACCACAAAACAAATGCATTTAAAAAGAGTATCCAAAAAAAATTTAAAAAGAGGGAGAGTAATTCTATGAAACATGGGAAAGATTAAAATAAATTCTAAACATGGTTCCAAACCATGGTTTTTCTATTCCTAAAGAAGTGAGAATTTTCTATGAAGGGTTGGGTTAGGGGAAAAAACAATTCATTGACATGATGTGGAATGGAACCATTAAAAAAAGACTTAAATAATGCTTACGAGTTTCTAGAAAGCCTTTCATAACAAAACCAAACATGGGGAACTTCACCTTATTCTGAAAAGACACAAATAACTACTAGAATTCATACACTTAGAGAAGAGGAAATCCTTAGGGATAAACACAAAACACACTCTAGGAATGTTGAAGAGATAGACATTAGGAAAGTCCATGAAATCCAAACTATTGACCCTGTTTGCACAATTTTTGACAAACACGACCATAAGAAAGAAAAATAACCCACTATCCCATCCATAAATGATGTTCTTTTAGGAGGACACCCAGCGGAAGTAAATGCTTTTAACTTTCAAAAGCCTCAATACGAAAACAACTTCAACCCAAGGTATAATGACCACCCAGGCTTCTACTGGAAAGATAACCAACAACCTAGCCAACCACAGGGACAAAATCCATACCCCCATCAGAACTACAAAACCCATAACCAGTTCCAAACCCAAAAAATCCAATACCAACAACCACTGGTCCATTTTCAACAAACCATCCCACCTCCAAAATATCCCCTCGGGATAAACCAATTTTCTCAAGCACCAACCCAAACTGTTCCACAAAGACTAGGAGATCAACTGTGAAAAAATGGGAAGGATGACCTTGGAAATCTCTTCCCTTAAACAGGAACTTTAAACCATCAAAACTGGAAAGGAACCCATGCCTACTCAGGCGGTTCAATCCTCAACTTCATGGGAAGAGTCATGTTGTACTCAAACGACTCATGAACAACTAAAGGCTGTGACTATTTTAAGAAGTGGGAACTCAATTGAGAAACCTCAACAACTAATTAAGAACCCTCCTGAAGATTCAAACTTGGATGAAAATTCAAATAAACCAATAGATAAAACTGAAAAACATGATAACATTGTCAGGGAAACAACTCTTCCACAAAAAACCCCACAACCTACACCATTTCGTCAATGCATGAGGGGGAAAACCAAGACTGAATTGAGTGAAACATTGAGGGAAATCCTCTCACAATTCAAGTTGAACATTCCCCTTCTCGATGCCAACCAAACCATACCTGCCTACTCAAAGTACATTAAGGACTTTTGCACTTTTAAAAGAAAATTTTCACATAAAAACCAAGTCCTTTTGGCTACTAATGTGAGTACCACCATTCAAAGGGCCATTCCTCCTAAGTTGAAAGACTCGGGTTTCCATTACGTCAATGTTGAACTATGAGAGAGAAAAGTTGTCAAGGCCTTCTATGACCTAGGTGCTAGTGTAAATATCATCCCCTATGATGTGTACTGTCAGTTAGGCCTAGAAGAACTCCAACCCACATCTGTCACACTTCAACTTGTGGATCGTAGTATTAGAGTTCCAAAGGGTATTTTAAAGGATGTTCTGGTAAAGGTTGAAAACTTCATCTACCCTACTGACTTCATTGTCCTTGACAACCATCCAAACTTAGGAAATAAGGAACAAACCCCAATCATCCCTGGTTGTCCTTTCCTTTCAACAATCAACTTTGTTATCTGAGTCTGAAATGGGAACATGACCATCACCTTTGGAAATATGAGTCTAGACTTGAACATATATAATGCGAGCTCACAGATAGGGGATGATGAGGACATTCATGAAGTAAACATGATAGGTAGAATTGATAATGAATCCGTAGAACATCAAGGAATATTTGATGGATGTTTAAGTCAGGATTAGATTGATTTCCTTTGTTCACATAAAGGAAGTTTATCTTCATGGCTTGAATCATTTTCAAATTGCTCGTATGATAATGTCTTAGGTCCAACAATCAGTGAAACCTTTCAGGAAACCACATTCATGGAGACCAATCCAACTTCCTTCCCTAAATATGATCAAACCAATATTCTAGCTGAAACTTCTATATGTGTGGTATCAATCCTATCTGAAACTCTAAAAAAAGAAATTGATATTGATACAATCTCCAAATATTCTGCTGAAATTCTGAATCAACCTAATCTTGAATTGAAGGAACTTCCCACTACACTCAAGTATCCCTTCCTATGGGATAATCAAACACATCCTATTGTCATTTATTCTTCTCTTCAATACAATCATGAGAGGATGCTTCTATATGTCCTTAGAAAATATATGAAATACAGTGGTGGAACCCTATCTAATATTCCTGGGATTATCCCACTTATGGGGACTCATTGGATTGTTCTTGAATCTGATTCAAAGCCATGTCATCAACCTCAACGGTGACTCAATCTTAATCTCATGGAAGTAGTGAGGATGGAACTTCTAAAATTGTTAAAAGCTGGTATCATATATCCCATAGCTAAGATTGAGTGGGTGAGCCCAATCCAAGTGGTTCCCAAGAAGGAAGGAATAACAGTGATAACCAATAAGGATGGACAGATTCTTCCAAATAGGGTGGGTAGTGGATGGAGGGTCTTCATTGACTATAGGAAGATAAACTCATTCATCAAGAAGGACCATTTCCACTTACCATTCATTGACCAAGTCCTTGAAAGAGTGGAAGGTCATAGCTTCTACTGTTTCTTAGATGGGTACTTAGGGTACAATCAGATTAAAGTATCCCTAGAGGATCAAGGGCAAACTACATTCACATGTCCATTCGGAAACTTTTCCTTCAAACGCATGCCCTTTTCTTTATGCAATGCCCCTAGAACCTTCCAGAGGTGCATAATAGGAATCTTCTTAGACATGGTAGGGTATTTTTAAGAGGTATTCATTGACGACTTCTTTGTTTTTGTGGATACATTTGAGAGATGTCTGCAGAATGTGGACATAGTCTTATCAAGATGTGAAGAAAAGAATCTGGTCCTAAACTGGGAAAAATTCCATTTCATGGTTAAAGATAGACTAGTTCTAGGACATCTCGTCTCAGGTAGGGGGATTGAAGTTGATAAAGCCAAGGTTGACATCATTTTTCACCTTCCATTACCCAAAACTGTCAAGAAAGTGAGGTCTTTCTTAGGACATGCTGGTTTCTATAAAAGATTCATCAAGGACATTAGTTCAATCTCTCGTTCCCTTTGTGCTCTCCTAGTAAAGGATGCTCCATTTGTTTGGATAGAAAGCTGTGAGGGTTCATTCTAAACCCTCAAATCCTCTCTCACCTCTCCTCCCATTATGAAATCTCAAAATTGGAACTTTCCTGTAAAACTTTTGTTTGATGTCAGTGAAATAATAATAGGAGTTGTGTTACGAAAACATTATGATAAAACTCCTTATGTCATTACTTATTCAAGAGAATCCTAAATTGATTCCCAAATCAACTACACCACTACTGAAAAGGAGTTACTTGCTATTGTGTTTTCCTTATAGAAGTTTAGGTCCTACCTCTTAGGATCTCCCATCACTGTGTTCACTGACCATTCTGCACAAAAATACCTCTTCCAAAAACAAGGTGCTAAGGTTGTACTGATTAGGTGGGTCTTTCTCTTTCATGAATTTGACCTCACAATCAAGGGTTAAAATGGCGTTGAAAATGTTGTATATGATCACCTCTATAGGATGGAATTCAAAGACAACTCAAATCACCTTTCTGTGTCTGATTCATTTCCTGATGAACACCTATACTCTATGAGTGACTGCCCTTGGTATGCCGACAAGCCAATTTCCTAGTTATAGGAGTCATTCCAAAATTCTTAGGGACTCAAGCTCGAAGGAAATTTCTTTATGATGTTTGGAATTATGTGTTTGATGATCGATACCTCTATAATTTCTGCCCTGACCAAGTCATTAGGAGGTGTGTCTCAGAATCTGAACAAGAGTCCATCCTTAAATTCTGTCATAGTGAGGCATGTGGATGTCTCTTTTCATATAAAAAAACATCTGCTAAGATTCTTCAATGTGGTCTCTTCTGGACCACCCTCTCAAGGGACTCCTACACATTTTTTCGAACCTGTCCTAGGTGTCAACAAGTAGGGTCCATCACAAACAGGAATCAAATGCCACTCACTCCCCTCTTAGTGTTTGAAATCTTTGACTGTTGGGGAATTGATTTCATGGGACCCTTCCCAAACTCTAGGGGATATCTGAAAATTCTTTTAGCTATCTATTATGTATCCAAATGGGTTGAGGACATTCTTAAAAAATCAAATGATCATCAAACTGTGATTATATTTTTCATGGAAAACATCTTCTCTAGATTTGGAATTCCAAGGGCTATCATTAGTGATCGTGGAACTCATTTTTGCAATCGTCCATTCTCATCACTCATGGAAAAATATAAAATTTCTCACAATGATTCCACTGCTTTCCACCCATAGACCAATGGTCAAATGAGTTAGAAAATAGGTAGATTAAGAATATTCTTGAATAAACTGTCAATCCTTCTAGGAAAGATTGGTCTAAGAAACTCTTGGATACTCTTCGAGAATATCGTACAACATACAAAACCATCATAGGAATGTCACCATATAGGTTGGTTTATGGAAAATCATGCCATTTACCTGTTGAAATTGAGCATAAGGACTTTTGGGAAATTAAGAGAATGGATTATGACCTCTCATTGGCTGGAACAAAAAGGAAATTAGATCTCAATGAACTAAAAGAAATAAGGATGGAGGATTTTGAAAATTCAAGGATCAATAAAGCTAGAGTCCAAGCCTACAAATCTAGGAATATCAAGTTCGAACATTTTGAACCCAGCAAATTTTGCTTTTTCATTGTTCAAAACTTCATTTATACCCATGAATGTTAAGTTCTAGATGGTCAGGTCCTTTTATAGTGCATCATGTGTACCCCCATGGGGTAGTAGAGATTCAAGATCCCACCAGTGGTTACAATTTCATGGTCAATGGTCAAAGGTTAAAACCATTCATTAAATCATTCAATAAACACGAAATAGAGATTGAGTTAACTGAGCCAACTTATGAACCAGGAAAAAGTTGATAGATTTAGGATCTATTTCGGGCTAACAACGTTAAACAAAGCATTGCATGGGAGGTAACCCATGGTTTTCATGATTTCAATCTTTTTTGAATCATTTTTTAACCATTTTGATATTTAAAAAAAATATTGACTATTGATATGTTATTCTATTATGAGTATGGATGGGTACAAAAGGGGAGCACCCTATTCATCTGTGTCACGTGGTGTGATCCTTGAGTAATACCTTTCCCTGAAATGTAAAAAGAAGACAATGTATCATCAGTTTATTTTATTTTATTTTTATGTGTTTGTAGGTTAAAAAATGAAAAATAAATAAATAAATAAAAATATAATAATAATAATAAAGGCCACATCGTAGGTCGTGGTTCAAACCCCGTCACAATCGGCGAAGCCGTCAGGATTCGAACCCGGGACCGAAGGGAGACAGGGGCATGCGCTTACCACTAACCTATGGCTTTTTGTGCTTCCTTATTCAATAATTTTTATATATATTTTATATATTTTAATTTTTTTATTATATAAATATATATATATATATTGTTTTTTTTTGTTTTTTTCTTATTTTTTTCCTTTTTCTACTACGGAACTCTGAAAGTGACATGGATATCAAAGGACTAAATTGGAGTAGCATGAACTTCAACTTCAACCACCAAGTGACTCTATTCCATGATCCTCATCTTTCAATTTTGTTTTTGAACATCCATTATCTACCTTTACTCCTAAATTTTCATTTATTCAATCACTAGGGATAGTGTTATTTTAAGTTGGGGGGGAGATGAAATAAAAAAAAATGTGTACAAAATTGAATGATTTGAAAAAAAAATGTGTTTAAATAGAAGGAAAAATTCATTTATCTTTGATCATGTTCATACAAATTGCACACATTGAAACTGAATATCAAATAATTTAGCATGCCCCGATTGTGATTTTAATCCTTGTATAATTTCATGAGAATATATTTTGGATATTTTGTCTATACAATGTGATATTTCATTGTTTATATTTTCTTCCAAATAAAAAATAATCACAATGCACATCCTTTGGATAGTGGGGTAATAGTTTGAGATCATGGGGACCCCCAAATAAATAGCATAGGTTTGGTGATCATTTTATTTTTAATATGATTATTCAATAGAAAAAATTAAAAAAAACAATAAATTTTCATGTAAAGTAATGAAATGACCTAATGGGTGGATTTCGACACTTGGGGATCATGACTCAATAGTTTTCTGGCCCATAGTTAGTAATTTTATCTCTATTTTTTGTAATTTTAATTTTTTTTGACTGAGTTAACTCGAGATGATGCTCGAGTATGTGGTTTTCACTTGGTTCCCTAATATCATTGATCCTAGGAGTCATCGAGAAAGTCTTTCTACTGGGGTTGACTCTTTTGAGTGTAACTTCAATTACTATGGAAAAATTGCAAAAACAAAAAAAACAAAAAAATAATACAATAAAAAAATGATGAATACTCATATTAATATTGAAATGTGATTCCACCTCGCACTTCCATCATTTCCCCCTTGAATAAAGATGAAACCCCATGTCTATTTTGATACACAACACATCCTCATACTTAATTGATATTGGATGAAATATGGAAATAAGTTTGAATAAAGGAATTGGGTTGGGATTGGGATCTTCTTATGAAACAATATTGTACTAAAATATTTTGATGGGTTTCATGATTGTTTGTTATAATGGGTCTTGGTGATCATTATGTATTAAAATGTTTTTGAAAAAGGGAATTCGAATTCTTATTGATGAGATATATTTTTCTCGGGACTAGAAAAACGCAAGTTGGGGTGTGATTAGCCACTAAATGAGGCTAATATTCGTTTTTAATTTATATAATATTCATGTGATTTGTTATTCATAAACACCATTTTAGTTCATTTTACACTTTGAACATCATTTCACATTATGATTACAATTCCTTCATAAAATGCACTATTATGTGGTACATTTTTTAACATCATTTGAAGTACCCAATGATTCATTTGATTTAAAGGAATGTAATTATCCATTTTTCTATTTTATATTTTGGTAAAACTATCTACACTTTAATATGAACATGTTTCATTCAGGGATCAATGGAGAATTCATGGAAGAAGATGGGGATATTTTATGATGAAAAGAAACAATTCTGGAGAAGTCGGATTGGACACAAGCCCACAGATTCGAATGTGGGTCACAACATACAATCCCAATAAATCCCAACATTCGTGGTCTGATATAATACATTTATAAAAACAAGTACTGTTTCAAAATCCAGTGCTAATTCGGTCTCCATGGTGGTCATTAAGGCGGTACAATTTGGAGATAAAATTATGGGCCAGATTCTGTGACCCAGAAAACAATCCTACCAATATAATCATATCTAAAAATACAGATCTCCAAATGAGCCCATATTTTATAGACAGTTAGGAGACATCCGGGGATCTATTTTCGTCCTCTATGGACAAATCTAATTCGGCCATATAGAAGGTCTTCCAGGTGCGTCTATTTGGTGGTTGCGAGCTGGCTGCCATCTCGGGTCAAGAGTGGAAAAGACCAAATTCCACAAGCTTTCCACCACCCTAAGCCTACCATAATCAAGTGGAATGCTTTGTAATGTTGGAGGCTTGACCCAAGGCTCCCAAAATTCCTATTTAAGGTAGTGTTGGTGGACGAGTATATCATCTTTGAGCTCTTTTTTCTTCTTAATGTTATGCTGCCAATTTGATGTTGTAATTGCTTTCCCTCAAATGTATGTTCCTTGAATTACCATAGCTTCTTTATAAAAGATCTTCATCTTATCTTTTTCTATTATTCTTATTATCACTTTGATATTTTTGCCTCAATTTGTGAACTTTTTCCTACCAAACCTTTTGAGATTATCACACAACGGTGGAGTGATTGTTATTTCATTGTTTTTATACTTCTCCAATTCCTCCCTCATGAGTCTGCTTTTCACTTCCACTGAAATCATAGCATCAATGGAGGGATAACCCACTTATGGGTTGATCCAAGGGAGTATCAAGGGGATGGATTGGATGTTATTTATCACTACCTTAATCACCAATCAATTCTATAAAATGTGATTTTTATTTGACAAATTTAAAACCTCTTCATCTTTATTGAATTTTAAGGTCACACCCTTCAAGTGATAATACGAACCATTACCTTGAAGTGCTCAAACCTTTAATCCTTCCAGTTTATAGGTGATTAGTATTAGGTTTTGTTGGAATTAAACCAATGAGTGATGATTTTCTTTGATCTTTTTAAAATAAATCATCTCAAATATAAGAAATTGAAATAATTGAAAAGGGAATGTGTCCAATCCACCCCAAGTGATAACCTATGATCAACTCATACTTTAAAATTCAATTAACTTTCGTGTCTTAGAGTTCACTTATACCTTTATAAAATCAACCAAATTTGGACACCTCATAGCCAAAAACGGTCCATAGAATGTACGTGTCTATAGGTTTCTTCTTAGTTCTTTTAGGATTCGACAACCCAAGCTAAACTATAAGGACCGTTCTACCTTAATCTCTTGGGTAAATTTGAACAAGAATCAACAGATCTTATTCCTGAGAAAAGGCCAATTTTGACTATTCCTAGTGTTTAAAAAGAAGAAAGAAGAGTTAAACCATAGGTTGAGCATCTTTCAATGGATCGAATTATCCTGGAATCACTTGCTCACGGAGATCGAACTGATGATGTGGTTATGGAAACTATTGAAAATTCTCATAAACAACCTATACCATCACCACATCCTATTGTTCATGATGAATAATCCTATATTAGTAAGATCTCATAAAGTTATAAAATGTAATATTTTTCCTCTGATATTCTGAATGAGTTTGATAATATTTGAGGGGATTAAAATGAGCTGAAACGAGAGTTAAAATACACTAATGTTGATAATAGATAACGTAAGAAGTCTTCTATTCCCATGGTTGATTTCAAAAAGTTGGTAGGGTAAATGACTATCCAAACAAAGTTGATTAGGAATATCCAATCATTCCCTCCTATTCGAAAAGTTATTTCTGAAGTAATTTTCAAAGAGCATATGGACGCGACTCTATACTACCATGTCTGAGTTCAATGATCTTGGTGTTATGGATGTATCTCAAAGGTACATGTTCCAAAATCATTAAATGGTGCAATTAGACATTTCTCAAGATGTTCTTGATGAGTTTAAGTGTTCCAGGACAGAAATGAAGGGAATCCTACACACTTTTTAAAGTGTTATGTATACTTATAGATTCAGTCCCTATAGATTGATATGTTCACACCATTCCTTAAGTAAGATTTCAAGAGGAATATTATGGGTGAGTTACATGGCACCACAGAAGATGTCAGGAAGCTTGGTATTGGAACTAAGAGATCCGTAAAATTAAGTAGTGGTCTTTTATGATGAATTTTATGGGAATTTGAATTAGATCATAAATGTCTCTAAGGATGATCAATGTATGGTTTTTAGATCTCTTGTCCTAAAATCTAGAAACTACTGGCATTTTTTAACCTCTTTGAACATGGTCTTTAAAAAATTTCAAGGGATATATACATATTTTTCCTTCAAAAATATAGTGGTTACTATAAAACCATTTTTTAAAACAATAAAGTGATTATGGAATCATTTTTAAAAAAAATTGAGAAATTATAGAATTCAAATTAAATTTTTAGGCCGATGGAACATACAAAAACCTCAAGACTTGTTGCTTTTGATGATGAAAAATGGAATCTTCCTTTTTTCCACTTGCAATCATACGAAACTTCACACATATATAAGGACACCTAGCCCTTATGTACATATTTTAATGGCCAATTATTCAAAAGGGGGTCCTTAGATATATGTTTATACATGCTTAAAACCCTTTACACTTACACAAGTATGAATTTTTCATATCTATATATAATCACACCTAGCCCCAATATATATATTCTTACTTCCACGAGTGAATGTATATAAAGGGGGAACTTATATATGTATATTCCTACCTATGAATACACATGTAATCCTTCATCAATAGAGAGTCGAATCCACCTCAACGAAATCCAAAACGCACTTCAAAAATATTAGGAGATCATGAATGTCTCTAAGGATGATCAATGTATGGTTTTTATATCTCTTGTCCTATTATCTAGAAACAACTAGCACTTGGTAAACCTCTTTGAAAAAGGTCTATAAATAATTTCAAGGTAAATATTCATATTCTTCCTTGAAGAATCTAGTGGTTATTAGAAAAAAATTTAAAACAATAAAGCAGTTATGGAAACATGTTTTTAATACAATCAGGAAGTTATAGAATTCAAATTAATGGTTTAGGCAGAGGAAAAGTACCTTATCCTCAAGGCGCATTTCTTTTGACGATGAAAACTTGAATATTCCTTTTTTTAGATTCCATTCATATGAAACTTCACATATATATAAGGACCCCTAACCCCTATATACATTTTTCCATATCCAAATATGCACACGGGGGTCCTTAGATGTATGTTTATACCTTCATATAACCTTTTATACTTACAAATGTATGCATTTTTCATATCTATATAAGCACACCGATCCCCAAAATATATATTCATACTACCATGAGTGAATATATATTTAAGGGGTAACTTATATATGTATATGCCTACCTGTGCATACACATGTAAGCCTTCATCAATGGTGAGTCGAATCCACCTCAATGAAATCAAAAAAACAAACTGCAAAAATATAAGGAACACGAAAAACACAAATGCCCTAATTAACATTCATCCAAAGAATAAAAACAGAATAAACCTTACCCAAATCCAATATTTAACTCACTATCATCGATGGTGTTGGATAGAACTGGCCTCATCATAAGAAACCGACTATATGAAAATAATGGGAAAAATGAGAAATAATGTCTTCCTATATATATGTGATCATTGTGTCAACTGTACATTATAAATGATACATGAATCAGTAACCAACAATTAACAAATAATATTTAGATTGATATGTACATCCAAATATTAAATAACATGATCATTAATAAACCTCTTCATTTTTCAAACATCACCTTCATTTTACTATTCAGAAATTAAAAATCACCAAAATATGGGAATAATGTAAACTTCCATCAATACATAAATACGAGAAATAGGGATTGGATATTGTTCTTAACCGAAAAAATTCATTCCTTGAATGTATAAAATAACTAAAACACATCATGCCTATATCCTTCTTTATTTTATATATTGAAACCTCATTTTTTAGCATGTTATTCTTCTGGAAGTCACCTTTATTCTTAGTTTATATACGTTTATCAGTTTTATAAAGTAGAGAATTTTTCTTCTTTTATTCTTACTCAATCCATGAAACCCCCTGCACCACCCCCCCCCCCCCAACCCCCCCACACCCCCACCCCCATGTACTATCCTTCCCCGCATACTAATCCCCTCCCCAAAAACAATCCCCTAACCCCCCCCTAACATGCACCAGACCCCCAACCCCCTAGCCTGCACCAGCCCACTAACCCCATGCAACCCCAACTCACCCTATACTAGCATCTCCCCCAAACTAGTACCATCCCCCACAACTATCCCATAACCTCCTCCCCCCCCCCCGAAACCACCCCCTTTTCCCCTAGCCTTCACCAGCCCCCCAAACACTCTGCACCGCCACCACCCATGTACTAGAATCCCCCCCAAACCAATCTCGTCCCCCCCAAAACCAGTTCCCCTAACACCCCCCCCCCCCCCACACACACACACAAACCACCCCTAGCCTGCACCACCCCCTAACCCCCCCTACAACACCCCCAACCCTTCCCTATACTAGAATCCCCCAAATCAGTCCCCTCCCCCCTCCCCCCTACACCACCCCAACACCCTAGCCTACACCATCCCCAACCCCCTGGCCTGCACCACCCCCCCCCCAAATTCCCTCTACTTATATTAGGATATAAATTTATGTGTGATCTAACATGTTATTCTTCTTAGTGGAATATTTTTTCATGTATTTGGGGATTACGTACTCAGTTTTATACTCACCCTTTACTTGAAAACCTTGGTTCCTTTGAAAAAGTTATATACCGAGATATATGTAAAGGCATTGTGTCATACTTCTCTAGTGATGCATCATAATGTTGTTGGAATAGAACATGGAGTTATATCTTGGTGTTGGTTTGGGGTGATGCCTATGTTGATGCTGCATCAGGGTCATTGAGTTCTTTATTTTTTTCATGTATTTATACCAACTTTTATTTTATTCCCTCCACTACTCTGATATTACATCTAGTTTGGGTTGTATTGTATTTCATTAAATGCATCATATAAAACTGGTAGTCTTTGTTTTGTATTCATTAGGTTATTATCATATCTAGTAAAATCAGCACCCAATGATCTATTATTCCCCTAGAACATATTTATAGAATTTTTTGTTCTGGGGATTCCACCTAATGTTAACAACACCTCTTCCCATTCCCAATCCAATAGATAAGGGGAAGGATGTTACACCGGTGGTAGTAAACATTATTACATATATTGTACATAACCATATCATTTTTGAGGCCTCAATCCCAATATCATCCTTGTTCCAATTATATTTGATTGACTTTCATCTTCAACTTATGTTGGGCCTATTTATATTGATTGAGAAATAGTATGAGTGGGAACTAGAGTACACTGTTATTGAGAGTGAGGATCTATCTCCAGGAACATCGGGATATAGGAATGCCCAAAAAGAGACAAAAAGTAAGGTATCTATTTCCCATGCCTAACCATATTCACCCTCCCTCACATTGAAGTTGTGGTTTCACTACATGGATGCCTCAATCTAGATCCATATTGATCAACTACATATTATATTATAGGGTTGTGGTTTATTGTTCACCGAGCCACTAGTCCACCCAGTTTACCTCCTTAAGGCCTCCCTGGCCTTTTAGCCTTCCTCTTTCATTGACTTATCAACCCCTATCCCTATTCTAACTAAAATTAGTGGTCTGACAAAACAACACTATATTCAAATTAATTTTGATATCAGCAGCCCGACTACCCCCACATGAGTATTTACTGGCTTACCAAAGCTGGGGGATGGGATATTCCACCAAAAAAGGTGAAGACAACTACTTTTTTAACCATAATACCCAAATAGGAACATATTTTTAGATTATAATGTTACGTAATGTGTATCCCTCAACATAAGCTTCGACACATACCATGAATACAATGTAGAATTCCCTAGTAGTATATAAGCAGGTTGCACCCAGTACCCTAGATTAGACTCCTCTTATTTTAGACCAACCCATTCTATATGGGTAGCAATTCTCCACCATGGTTTAACTTTATCTATAATAGGTAACTTTTCAGTAGATTGATAATACCAACCATCTTAAGTATCTCTCTCTCGATGAGAAAGAAACTCAAATTGAAGACACTAGGCTGTGGATGTGAACCGTGAGTCTTAGGATCTTCCAAATCCCCAATTTTTATCTATTTTGAACTTATCTTTTGTTGGATATGTATTTATTTATACTTTTGATTATTTTTTGTCTATTTTCTATTCCATTAATGAACATATAGGATAATTTCTTAACTACCTCTTCTTTGTATGCATCACTGTTTATCTTTAATGACCTCACCACTTTAAAGTAAAGGAATTTTATGATTGTGGACTCATGTCCCCTTGCTCATAACTAAAAAGAGGTTTCTAACCACACCATGTTCATTTTTTCACCAAAATCCCTACATATCCTAGGAATCCATAGATGGTAATATGAAAATTATGGTTTGAGAATCTCAGAACAGCAAAACCAATTTAAGTGAAGCCTAATGCACACCCAAAGGGTCATAAAAATTGGAAGCTAACTCAAGGATACAAGGATCTAAAATCATGCACTAATCCCCAAAACCGACCAACACCAAAAAACATAAGGTGATTGGTCCTCACTTTAACAGTTCATAAAAATTACCTTAAATCATCTAAATATGGTTAAAAATTTACTCTCTACTTTGAAAATTTTCCAGATCCATGAATAAGGAAATGACTACCCTTATAGATAAACACTCCCCTTTAACCTGATACCTTTTTTGGAGGCATGATTTAATCAAATGAAAACATATACCAATGTTTTTCAGGTTTCAAAAATTAAAAAAAATGGTCCCAACATTCAGGGTCAGAGAAAACCCATAAATCACAATAAAACAAGGTAACCAATATTCCAAAAATCACATTTATTTAAAAAACACTACATTCTGAAATAAATAAAAATCCATTTTCTGATAACTACAAGATTTTTAGAAGCACAATACCATTTGGAAATTTTTTTATTTCTTTTAAAATTTATCTTTTAGTATGGAGTTCCAAAACTTTTTATCCTAATTTTAAAAACCACTAATTTTCTTATAAAATAAGGAATCAACTCGAATTCTCAAATTTCATTCTCCAAACCATTTTCCAAAAATTCACCAACAATTTATTTTTTGTTTTAAATATTAACGGCACTATACTCAACCAATGAAAACAGAAAATATTATTTGGAACACAACCTAAGGGATCTAAAATTATCTTACAATTTTATAGACAAGGATTTTTAAAATAAAAACATTTTCTAGATTTGATAACCAAATCTTCCAATATAAAAAATGAAATAAATTCTAGGAAAAGAAATTCTATTTTATAAACAAAAAAATTGAGTAACCCCCCAAACCAAAAATATTTCATGAAATTTAAAACCATTTTGAAGACAAGCATAAGTTCTTCATTTCAAACTGAAATAACTTTCATTCAAAAAACTCACATTTTACTAAAAACGGATTAAAAAATAACACGAAAATGGGGGAACAAAATAAATTAATTTAAAAACCAATTTAAATATTCAATATAAAATAATTCCCACCTTGACTGAACTACATGTGCATTAAATTTCTAAGGGGAATTCTAAACATCTAGTGAAATGGGATACAGAAGCATGATTTACTCATCCATGTAGTTAGATAGGTTATGGGCCATTTATCTAACAATACCTATAACTTCATTAAGGTTGAGTGTTCATTCACTACCCAATTTGTTTGACCACTTCAACTAACATAATTCCATCAAACAAATTTGTTTCCCATCATAAAATTTAATCTGATCCCTAAGGTAACTCACACAATACAAATGAGGATTTTTACATAATCGTAGAAAAATAAAGAGAAATTACAAATTCATGACTCAAACCCCACTAACCATGGAAAATCATGTGTCATTATGAAGGGTGGTGACAAAGAACCCACTCATGACCAACCACCGAAGTCCAGATGACAATCCAAACTAAATCATACCCAATTTCTCCAAATAACAAGAGATGGATTGGAGAACCAATGTTCCTATATTGAATCCTATGATCTAATACAATTTACAATGAACTGTCATGGAGATACCATCTTAATAGACACATAACCTAACCAACCACTAGCCCAACGGGAGTTAATGATACCCGCAAGAATGAAAATAGTACACGGGTATTGAGAAAACCGTTTCAGGAATGATTTCTCCCATGAATATTAATGTACAAATAAACAATGTAAAAAATAATAAAAAATCCATACAAACATAGTATAAGAAAATATCCATAAAGTAAATAGATTCAACATAAATAAAAAAATGTGGAAGAAGATAAATAAATATAATATGATAAAAAAGCGACGATACAATAATCCAAAGTGAAAATAGACAGAGAAACTGAACCAAAAGAGATCTGATAACACAACTAATGAAATTTTCCCACTCATATATTCATAAATAAACCCAAACCATTGAACTGAAATAAACCGCCAATTTCACTAAAAATTTGTAGAAACACTAAAAAATCCATAAGGAAACATACTTCAAGTGAAACAATGAATGAAATAATAGATGAGCTCAATCACGAAGTGGGATAGTTTGTCATACAGAGGATGGGGAGCTTGATCATAAAGAGGGGAAGGATAGGCCGATGCAACAAAATTATGAGGAACACATGAAGAATGGGGTGGTGGAGGGAAGGAATGTGCGAGGGATGGAGGAACCAAGAATAGAGAATCCTATGAGGGATGGAGGAACCAAAAAGAATAAGTTGACGAGGATTTGAAGAGGGGGAATTCATTGGGTGAAAATATACTGAGGATAAGGGTTATGGGAGAGAAAATCTCTAGCACGTGTGTGGGAGAGGAAACCTGAGTATAGGGGTCGGAGAAGAAATCGTGAGCGTGAGGGCGGTAGAGGCGAGAGAAAACCCAAGCACGAGGGAGGGAGAGGAAAACTAGAGGCAGTTGTTTCCACGGGGGATAATCTCTCCATGGATATATCTTACATATATCCACACAAAAATTAATTTCTGGCTATTGATGTGTGGCTATATTCCAATCTTCTAGTAGTGAATTTTTATAATAAACATCCTTGGATACCAACTGTAGTGATCTAACCGCATATATCCCAAATTTAGTGTCTTAATTCAATTATAAAGACATGATTACAAGGAATCAAATCCCCCTTGACTGAGATTTTAGTAGTATTTATAATCTAGATATATACATGATACTTGTATTATAAATTAATTCACTAATTAAAATATAATTTTTTCCCAAAATAAATAATATTGAAGATAGTAACTTAAAGGGTTACTATATTCCATATAATATATCCCTTCATATCTATTATAGTATGCTTATTGGAATCCTGAGGGAGGGAAACACAAAAGGGGTGTGCTAAAATGCTCAATAAGGGTAATGTGTAGTAGAAGAATTAATGAATCACTGAGAATAATAATCATTGAATGGTAAATAACTGAACACACATACCATTTAATCAATAAAAATAATGGAATTGTGTAAACAAATTTTCAAGTTAATAATTGGAAACACCGGCCATTCAAATAACTAGATAAGGAAAAATCAATATTTTATGGTATGAAACTAAGACACATTTCATTTAATCAATAAAATTTAAATGAAATGTATCCCTAGATATGTCGATTCCAAATAATATGGGAGAAAAATAACTAAAATTAATTAAGGAAATTGTTGGTTTTTTTATTCCATGTTTCTTAGGTACATCGTACATGTACCATAAATACCTTTCATAAAGAGTTTTACAACATATCAAGAAAAAACACATCTAAGGTGGCTATCCAAATGAATTTTCCTGTTATACTATCAATGCATCAAGGGGATATCTATAACCGGGCCCCGTCCTTTTCATACCAGTCCAAAACATTCATTGTATATCAAACAATCAATTTAACAATGTGCCCTATCAAATATCCATACGGAGTAGATGGTATGGATTTATCAATATTTTCCCAAATAATCAAATGAATATAAATGTAAAAAATATTTTAAAAATAGTATATGGTTTATGAAAATACATATCCATGATAAATTATATGGATAATTATGGGAAATTCAATGTTCAATGATCATAGAAATTAAATTTTTCATGTGGACTAACAAAGAAATCAGGGGTTTGAATTATAATACTATCCTTGGAAAAATAGAACATAAACTATTCATAGTAATAATTAGTATTCTATTAATAAAATATATATAATGTTATTCAAAAAAAGGGTTGTTCTCATTAATGAATGGAAGTATTATAAAAATATCTTTCAAAAACATACCTGAGGAAAATATCATTTTGGTTTGAAAAATATTTTGAAAACACTTTTCTTTGAAAATAGTTTTTAAATACAATTTTATAAAAAATTACCATCTCAAACATGAAAATAAATATTCTATGGAATGAAGGAGGGTAAATTTTTATATGTCATAAAATATTAATAGAACATTCATTTTTTCATGGCAAAAGGTTAGCAAAAATCCTTGTTCGGAAAGTGACAAGAATATTTCATTGAAAAAATTAGTAAAAATAAAAAGGGGTAAAATTTATTTACCAAATCATTTTTAAAAAATTTTGGAAAACATTTTAATATAACATGGTTTTTAAAAGAATACAGGTTCTCTGACTAAAGAGAGAAATGAAATCTGGTTTTATTAAAAACATTTTCTAAAACACCTTGACTACCAAAGAGTGGAAAACGGTACTAATACTAGAAAATGGTCGTGATTTAATAGAGGATATGAAAATGAACTATTTTATTTAATAATTATCATATAATTTCATGGAATGGAAATTAATGATTTGTATAATTATTCTTGAGGAAAATAATCTTTAATCATTCTATAGTGTCTCATACCACATTGAAAAATTTTAAATCATAAGTCTCATGAAGGAATAAAATAAAATGAAAGTTATATTATCATGAGAGTAATTATATTAATGATATATCATGAAATAGTTAAGTTTATACCACATATAAAATAAACTAGGTTCAAGACAACAAATAAGTCTTAGTGGAATGTAAATTGAGACAATATACCTCACACAGAGTTTCCTTTCAGGTGAACATCCTTTAAATTCATATAAAATAATCTTATGTCAATAATTTACATGATTAAAAAATCTTTTAATGTTTATCATTACTTTTATTTCACTTATTACCACATTTTGTACAACTATGTAAATAATTAAGTGTAACTCGGGTGTTTTGATCAAATTTATTTTATGTATCAAAAATGACTTTGGTAGGTCAACTATAGTCAAATGAGTCATTATATAACATCTCTGAAATAATAACCATGAAATAATTATCATATTTATACATTAATTATACTTTTAAAAAATTTCATTACAAATGGTTATGAAAAAATAATCAACGTTACAGTCATGGAGATGGTAGGTGGTATGTATGCATGTGTAACGTTCTTATTTTGAAATTATCATTATGGAAAGAAGGTAACTAACACCATATCGTTCAATAATTATCAATATATCATAAATAAAATATTATTTAATCATATATACATATATATATATATATATCCTTTGATGTAAAATGATTTACATTGTGTCAAGGACGCGGTAGTCAACATGTCCATGAACAACATTTTCACTTTTTAGGTGTGTGTTAAAGTTTAATAAATAAAATGATATATATGTACATATATATTATTTCTAGAAAGGTAATTATTTAATTAAAGTCAAATATTTTTTTAGGTAACATATTTTTAATTAAAATCATCATTTTAATGTTCCATGTATAGTGTGAATGAATCGCATTGCTTTGAGGGGTCCAGATCCCACACTTCTATAAATGATGTTATCATTTTTACAAAAAAATCAGAATGTACGAAGATATGTGTTTTAAAAGAATTAAATAAGCTGAAAGAAATAATAAATATCATATATAACATATATAAATAGATTTTCCATCATAATTTTCACCATGAGAGGTGGTAAATAAATAATGAATAATCATCATTTTGTGAGGCGATAGTTCTCCATTCACATAAACAGTATATTCATAACCCATTAGATGGGGGTATGTGTAAGTGTGTCTTGAAAAATTTAAAAAGTAATATATTAGTATATTGATCGTACATTTTTCATTATATAAACATGATTTAATGATAATTTAAGGGGTGGAGGATTAAATTAACTAAAAGAAATCTTTTGAAAGCATTACCTTAAAAATCGGGTAAATCCATTTTGTTTATTCGAAAGGGATTCCTTAGAAGGATTTCAACCCAATGAGTGGATTTTTTAAGTCAAAAGTCTTATTTTGACTTTTCTATTATTTTTTGGTTTGAAAATCACTAACTCTCTTTCTATAAAATATTTTTTTTTACCATTTTTATTTAAATTGTATCATTAAAATGTTTTATATCAGTATGAGAATAATCATACTCATGAATTCTGCATAAATGATTCATTCCATGATTATCATAAAAAGGCTGGATATGATTTTTACTGCACATAGAAAATAATATATCTATCATACACATTGTCTAGTGGTCATACTAACATTATTTTTGCAACAACAAAAATCTTATTGACTCTTATAATGAGAATCATCGAATCCAATCAATCTCCTCATAACAAAAATATTATATCATAAAAAGAAAATCGTTAAATCAAAATTATTTCACTTCTTTTTTTCAATATTCATTATAAAATTATGTCATTGTTTCTATTATAAGATGCCATTTTGAGTGTCAGGTGTCCAAGTCCCTCGGAATTTTAAGGGGAAAATCCTACTGTTGGAATCCAAGATTAGCATTGGGACCTTGGCCTATAAATATTAGGCCATTCGAATAGACTCAAAACATTTTGATTAATTTTATACATAGTCGAGGAATCTATCAAATAGCTTATTTGTGAAAATACTATGAAGAGTTCATGTTTTCAACTGCTCATTCTATATAATTGTTACTTTAAAGAGATTTTCTTTTCCTAGTGAGACACTGATTGTTAGCGATTATGATTGAGGTATTTTGGTTATATGAAGACATATGTGCTGATATTTTTCATATCAAGGTCTCATGAGGCTAGGAAGACATAGGTGATGTTCTCCTTCTTGATAGACGGCTGGAGGGGGTAGCATGACAGGAGTCGATCATCGTATCGAGGGAATACCCTTATGTTGGTAAGATAGGATTGCATGAAAGTATAAATCAAGGAACCATCAAACAAGTTTATTGGATTCCTTTTTCTTTGGGTGAGAATAATTTTATTTTTTAAATTTTTTCCATTTCTATTGCTTTTTAATAGAAATTGAATCATTTTATATATTTATTTTTCTACTCTCTGTTTAGTTATTACGATCTTATAATTAGGATACTAGTAATTATGATTAATTCATTTATATAATATGATTATATATGTTATATGATACAATAATTAATTATTTCACTCTTTTTATTATAAACATTTTGATTACAATATATATCATGCTTATATTGATTAAATCATTTCTTTATTGTAAATACGATTAATTTCTATTATTACTTGGGGAATACTTATTGAAACCAATATATTATGATACTCTATGCATCAGACCTGGGGGCCTATTTAGTTACTGTTCTAATACATTAATATCTTTTTTGAATTGATTGGGTCTAAATTTTATTAAACTAAGTTTTCTTTATGTATAAAAATGATTTTTTTAAAAAAACTACAATTCACCCCCCCCCCCCTCTTGTATTGTGCCATCTTCACATAAATTTAGAGGGAAAAGAGTCAATGTATAGGGGTGGGATGTTTTTAATCTATTTGGGTTGATATTTTTTGAACATAATTGGTTTCATAGGTGTGGGTAATGGGGAGAAGTGGTACCTATTTATAGTGGAGGAGGATTCAAACTCTTGTAATATTTTTACAAAGGAATTCTTCCCATGTTTCTCATGTATCATGTTGATCTAATAATGCACCCAATTCAAGGAAAGAGATGATATGATCTATATATGGATATAAAACAGGTCTTGTACAATTTTAGAGGTTTTTTTGGGCCTTATGGTTAATGTTTAATCCCTTATTAATTTTAATTTATCATTACTCGTTATAATTAATTTTAATTATTTCACTATTTTTTGTTAAAAAAATTGGTCATATTAGTCATTATAAATTATCATAATTCCAAATTTTTAATCGATTTTTTCAAATTAAAATCATAAATGTGGAGGAAATTAATTTAAATTTAATATCACAGTAGGGATGACAATGCAGGGTGTTAACGAAAAAAAATTGAATGAGTGTTATGTTTTTATAATCATTTTCAAAATGAAATTTATTCCTATAGCTTCCCAATCCTAGGATCCACTTGAAGGGTTCCCTAGGCTTGGTTGGCCACATAACCTCAAGTGGATCTCTCCAAATGCTAAAGAATTTTGACTAGATGTAAGGGCCTTTTTGTGTCCACGAGAGAGACTATGCCATCATAGGTAACTTGTATTATCGTAGTGGATGTAACCAACAATTAATAATTAATAAATGAATCATATAAATGAATAAACTATGGCAGATTCAATATGAATAATCCAACTAAATAATAATCATGTGAGGAAGCTCACAGAACAATGTCATTCTATGATGTCTGTCTAAACTGAATGTATGGAAAACAGAAACCCAAGCATACTATAAACTAAAAAGTAAATAAAAAAAATAAACAAATAAATCACGACCAAGGCTTGGTCATCTTCCCTAGTCTCCTTCCAATGCAGCACAATACAATCAAGCATTGGAAGCCTCACACTTCCCTTTTTCAATACCTACAAGCACGTAATCTACTTGAGTGTCAACGACACCCAAGAACGGTGTGAGATAAAATCCCATTATTTCGGCACCCATGATGTCTACACCATTCTATTTCGCGCAGTAATAAAATGTAGTGTGCCATTATATAACAAATGCATATAATTATTTAAGTGAAATAAAAAATAACTTGGCCCTAGTTCCTAACAGTACCTATCCATAATCACCTACTTTGTCTTAATCCGGATGTCTTATAGGAGTACCTGTAATAAGTGGGGTTCATATATTTATATATATATATATATAAACTTGAAAAATCAGGGTAAACAAGGAAGAGCTAAACCCCCAAGATTGTGCTTTAACTTGGGGTCTAAATCATGTATCAAACAGTTTTGCTTCAACATATTAGAAATTTATCACATTCTCAAGAGACTCAAAGTAGAATTAACATAAACCTTCAGTGCATCATTATTAATTTTTAAGTTGAGAGTTGTTGTCTAAGCCTGTCCTGAAGGTATTGCTATGGTAAATCCTTAAAATTATCCAATACCACTGATCCCGTATAGGGAAATCTTTCGAATTTCCAGGTTTCGCTTGAGGTATGGATTTACCATGACTTCATCATGATCTTGAAAAAATGGGTTGAGCTCATCTAAGGCTGGCTTTGCCACATTTCCAACAGATCTGTCCTCTATGGGACCTTTTGGAACTAGTATCACTCATAAGTATATAGAAAGCATGTGAGAGTCTCGATCTAGAAAATCATAATACATTGTTCTCCAATACATAGTGGTAACCAATTTGCAAGGTAGGATCCAAGTTTTTCCCTTAATACAGGACCCACCTTCTCGCCCCAACCTGAATTTAATTAAAATTTCACAGAAACAGATATAACAAATCATGATTGTGTAATTGCAACATGAAATCTATGTAGATAAACCTATGAAACACACGGTATAAATTTAATATTACATCATAAAAACTAACATGTCATGATAATGTATTATCCCAACCTGAAAAATTCACTATTAAATAAATAAATAATTCAGCACAAATAACTACCTAGAATCCAACAATTCAAATATCATAATTATTCTAAAATAATTATTTACATTAAACACAATGAAAGTGGGTTATGCTGACCCCGTTAGCACACCCAAAGGGGTGTCTTACCATGTTACAAAAATTTAAACAATAATAAGTTATGATAAATAAGGATGCAAAAATTAAGCAGAACAATTAAATTGAAAAGATTTGGTGAATTTTCACAAAGTTGTTCAGAACCGACGAATGGCACAGACGTGCATTTTTATAAATTTCAAAAAAAGGGATGGAAAGATATTTGAAACACTATCGTATAGTCATAGATGATTCTATGAACCGTTCATGGATTTTATTTTACATAAAATGGAAAAACATTGATGATTTTGGAAAAACCCCAAAATAGGGGAAAGTCCTTCTGTGACGAACTGCGTGAAGGGTGCTCAATGAAACAGTACGATTTCAAATGTACATTAATAGACATAACTTAATGTTTACAGCGCACCTGACGGTGAATAAAACAGACAACGAACAGAGGCAAGACGGTCTTCCGAAGAGGGGGTTAGGGGTACACCACCCAACGAGAGGGGGAGACGTGACATGAGAGGGAGGAGAGGAAGAGAGGATAAGAAAAAATGAAATAAATAAAATAATAAAATGAAATGAAAAAATAAAGTAAAATTAAAAGAAAATAAAAATAGAAAATAACAAGAAAAATAAAATAGAGTAAAAAGGATGGAAAAGGAATAATATAAAATAATAAACAATATTAATCTCCCATTTTAATGTTTTTTACTTTTTCTATAACCCCCTTTCTATTTTATTTATAAATTTACTTTTATCCCTTCTTTATTTTTTATATATTCATTAAATATATTATTTTTTATATTCCATCCTTAATTAATTACTTTAATCCTGAACACCACACTAAAGTGTGATATAACATTTTTATGAATCCCATGCAATTATTTAATTAATTAAATAGTTGCATGGGACCCTCAGTGGGGTGCACAGGTGTGCTCCTTGGGTCTCTTTAAAGAATTAGGAAAAAAAATTAACTGGTTTGTACTGGATTAATTCTATTATGTAACAACCTCACCTCCTTAAGACAACTCATCCCCATGTTGTCCTTTCAAGGGTAGCGGAACGTCGTCCGAGAAACTTTTTGGACACGACACAAGTACATCTCTCTCTCTCTCTCTCTCAAGTCTCTTCTTGAATTCATATGTGTTTCTATAACACCTGGACCAAAGGGAATGACCTACCTTGAATAAATTTAATACTATGGTTGATGATAGAAATCGAATGCTCAGCAAAGGATGCATCTGTCTCATGATCGATGTTGTCAGGGTCAAAAGAATGAGACGAGTCTGGATGGTATTGACGGATTTGAGATACATGGAAAACATCATTCATGTCTTGATACCTCTGAGCTAACAGTAACCTATAAGCTACCAGTCCAACTCCCTCCACTATCTCAAATGGCCTGACGTATCTCGTTTATAACTTTCCTTGTATCATGACCTTCCTATGACCCAACCTCGGAGAGACATGTAGAAAGACTTGATGTCCCACATTGGACTCCAGAGGTCAGTAGTAATGATCAGTGTAAGAATTCTATAAGGATTCAGTTGTAGTCATAAAATTCTAAATCATATGAACATGCTCATAAGTCTCCCAAACCAGATGAAGACCCAACAGAGTTTCCTCACTTGCTTCATTCTAGCATAAATTCAAACGATAGGGTCCACCATAGAGGGCCTCATACAGGGCCATTTAAATTTTTCCCTAGAAGTTGTTATTATAGTTAAACTCAACAAGAGGTATATTGTTCTCCTAGGAGCCTCCAAAATCAGAGATAGAGGGCCATATCATATCCTCTAACACTCATATAGTTCACATGGAATACCCATCGGTTTGAGGGTGATATGCATTACTCAAAAATACCAGTGAACCTAGATCCTTTTTACACCCATTCCAGAACAATAAAGTAAAGAGGGAATATCTTTCTGAGACAAATGAACGAGGTACTCCATGAAGTCTCACAATCTAATGGATATACACCCTTCCCAACTCATCAATTTTAAGGGTCTCTGGATAGGTAAGATGTTTTCATCCTTGGTAAACCAATCGATAATCACCCATACTACATTGCTGCCTCGAGGAGATTTTGGAAATCCTGTAATTAAATCCATGGTGATGTCATTCAATTTCCATTTAGGGATGAATAGAGGTTTTAAGAGTCCATCATGTCACTGGTGCTCTGCCTTCACCTATTGACAGGTGGAGCACCGAGTGATGAAACCTGCTATCTGCTTTTTCATACTGGGCCATCAGTACTGTCGACAGATGTCTATGTATATCTTGGTCAGCCTATGATGAAACTCCCATACAGAGATGTGAAATTCCATCATCATCTCTTCTCATATACCCAAAGGTACCCATATACTACCACAATAAAGGAATGCATTGCTATCATCAACAACCCAACCATGAGGTGGGTTACCTCCTGTAATACATTCCCTCAAAATAATCCCCTTAGGATCAGTCAAATGTCGCATGAATACTTTCTCTAGGAGAGAGGATGTCACTATAAGAGCTTCAAGAAATGGTTGTCTGTGTGGTTTCAGAACCTCCAAGTCCATCTCAAATCATATGTTCATCATCAGCCACTCACTGTTGGATACTTGAACAGCTTGTGTGTGTGTCTTGCAACTCAAAGCATCTATCATGACATTACCCTTACCAAGGGTATAAGCATTCTCAATACCGAACGACTACAAGTATTCGACCCATATGTGCTCCCTTATTTTCAAGTCTCATTGAGTGGATATATATTTTATTCTTTTATGGTCTATATAAACAACGAATATCTCATCCAATAAGTAGTGTCTCCAATAGTATAAAACATGAACCACAACTGCCAACTCAAGGTCATGTGTAGGATATTTCCACTTGTGAGGTCTCAGATGGTGGGATCTATAAGCCATGACTCAATCCCCCTGCATCAAAAATGAACCCAGTTCGATTTTTGAAGCATCGCAATAAATAGTATAGCTTTTACCTATCTCAGAAAGAATCCAAATTGGGGTTGAGGTTAGTCTTCATTTCAACTCCTGAAAATACTTTTCACAAGATTTTGAATATATTAACTATAGAACTTTCTTATTCAATGTCATAAAGGGAACAAATTAGGGGAATAAATCCTAGATGAAACACCTGTAATATCCATAAATACATAAGAAACATCGGATTTCAAATACACTCTTGGGTCTCTCCCATAAAACTATGGTACTCTCCTTTTCTAGGTCAACTCATACTCCTGCTTCAGATATAATATGACCCAATAAGTAAACATTATCAATATAGGAGTAGAATTTTTTGAGATAAGCATATAGTTGGTGCTCTCTCTGTGTACTCAGCATGATCTCAAGATGGGTTTCATGGTCATGTCTGAAATGAAAATACACAAAGATGTACTCTATGAAGACAGCCACAAAGGAATCAAGATACGAGTGAAAAATCTTGGTTAATCAGATCCATGAAGAAGGATGGCGCATTCGTGTAGTCGAATGGCATAAAAAAATACTCAAACTAGCCATACCTTCTTTATAATTCTATAAGTTTTAGGTTTGATGGTTTCACACGCACCTGGTGATATGCCAACCTCAAATCAATCTTAGAGAAAACAGTTTCTCCTAGGAGATGTTAGAAGAGAATGTCTATGCGAGGTAATGTATATAGATTCTTTACCATAATATGGTTGAGTCGATGATAATTCACACATAACCCAAGGGTTCCATCTTACTTCTTGGAAAAAATTATAGGTGAACCCCACGGCGATGTTCTAGGTCAGATGAAACCCTTATCCTCAATGTCTCCATGCTAATTTTTGAGTTCTTGTAGCCCGTTTGGGGACATCCTATTAGGATTAATGGACACTACTTCCACACCAAGAAAGATTTAGATAGTGAACTCCACATCCCTCATAGGAGGTAAGCTAGATAATTAGTTAGGGAAGAAGTCCCTAAAAAGATCTACCACTGGAGGTAATTCAACTAGATGCATCCCCTGATCTCTCATGAAGAGACTTGGCAATGGAGTTTTCACTCTGCTCAAGCCTACATATTTAGGTTTAGCTTGATCTACTTGAATATCACATTATCCTTTGTGTAAATATTTTTCTATCTCATAGGATTTAAAGGACACATGACGGAGATAGAAATCAACATGAGCATGATAAGGAGCAGGGCAGTTCATACTAATAATGACTTTAATCCCAGACATATCGAGGATATAGAAATTCCAAATGAAATGGTACCCACCAATCTCAAGGGGTAACTCTTGGCACTGGAGTATTCCCTATTTTCTGACTCCCAACAGAATATTGAGAGACATGACACTGCAAGGATACTTAATTAGAAAACAAAGACATTCAACAACAAAAATAGCTAAAACGGAGTGTGATGAGCTGGTATACAAAAGAGAAGAAACTAAAGTAGAGGCTACTAGAATAGTACCTCTAACAATTGATGGTCTGAAACTCTTCTCCTTTGGTGTGGATGGAACTGCATATGTGAGACCTAAACCATGCCCTTGAGACGCTGCCTAGTTTCCCTTAATAGTTCCACTCAGTTGACACTGATAGTATAGAACATGATTTCCTCAACCAAAAATTCCACCATTTCCTTGGCCTGATCGGCCTGTGGAAAAACAAATTCCAACCTTCTATAGAGTCATAGATCCCATACGTGATGGAGGTGCAGGCGAGGATCCTCTGCCACTAGATTTTGAAGTGATGGAATGACAGAAACGCAGATGGTAACCCATCTTAATGCAAGCTTGACACTCCTTCGGGTCTCTCGTTCACTTTGGATTCTTGTGAACATCTCTTGCACACTGATAAAACTTGATATAGCCATCAAAACATGTTTTTTGGCTAGGATTTCATCAATGTTCACTTTCAAAAACGCATTTCCTACTACCAGAAGAGACGTCACCCTATCCCAGAACTGAACTATTGTAGCTCACCAGTTTAGATTCCCTGACATTTTTCTCTGAGATTAGAGCTTGATTTATGATCTCTATGAAAGTGGTCAAATGGAATATGTTCACCTACAAGAAGATAGTATACTGAAGTCCATCCTCAAAATGCCTCACATTAGTTTGTGTGTCACCAGTTAGAGATGGGGAAAAATGTCGAAGCACTGTAAAATGAGTAGAATATTCTAACATAGTCATAGAGCCATACTAATAAGTAGGAGTTACTATGAATGATCATCTCTCAGAGTCTATGGGGAAAAGTGATCGTAGAAAGATGCTTTGAATTCATCCCAAACCATGTCAATAGTCTTCTCAGCCTGAGAAACAACGTCCCACTAGCATTTGGCAGAGTAACGAGGCTTATAGACTGCCAGTCTGACACTTATCCCTAGAATCATCTCGAGGTGGTCAAAGATAGACCTTATGGATTCTATCCATGACTCTATAGAATGTGGGCCACAACTCCCCAATAAATTATGAGGGTGATACAGTAGAAAGTCTCGTTTAAGGTATTTTATTTAAAGGGTGGGTATGGGGATACTCTAAACTGACTGCATAAACCTGAGGATACTATCCTTGAACTAAGTTTCAGGGTCCCTCGGGAGGCCAGCAGGAGGCAGCACCACAGGAGGAACTAAAATAGGTACCACTAGTGCTTTAAGACCCACCATCTCTTGAATATTCTCATTTCTACTCTCCTGAGCCAAGACACAAAGATGTCATGGTGGCATTGGTCTACAACATCAAAATACACACCTTTAGAAAAAAATGGTAATGAAAATGGGGGTGAAGTAGGGAAAAAAAGTGGTTAGGTACATGGCCTTCCTCGGAGCACTACGCAACAGATTACCCGCTTCAAGATCTAGATTCTGATATGGAAGAGAAAACAGAAAGGTATTACTTAACAAGATCTACTATCTGTTTCTACGTTAAGTCGATTTAACATCTAACATACTAATACTAGTGGGAATGGGGGTTTTCCAAATGGTTTTATACAAACATTTTGAATAAATTGTTGGTATAACGGTTTTAGATTAACCTTTACCAATGGTTTGGGGAAACCGTATGTATTCTGATTTTCAAATGAAGATTTCCCAACGGTTTACTCAAATTGTTGATAAATCATTGATTTCCGTAATGTATATGAATGGTTTTTTAAAAAATTTGGTAAAGAATAGATTTCCCAATGGTTTTTAAAGAAGTGTTGGGAAAGTTTTCCTCCAAATACAAAACAGCTACATCTCCTCTGTCTACATGATTACAGCCCTAATCTGAATCTCTCTTAAAGATCTCTATTTACCCTAAGCTGTGGAACTCCTTCCCCCAGATAGATCCATTTTCAATCAACCAATTTTTTATTTATACACTTCATATTAGTAAGTGTTACCATAGTTTTAACATTCTGTACCTTTTTTTTGCTTTTATTTTTCCTAAACAAATGTTTTTTTTTGTTTTATGTCATGGTATACTAGAAACAATGATTTTTATTATATTTTTGTTCTACACATAATGTTTCATGATTGTGTGAATAAATTTTATTTGAAGTATTCATAGCCAATCCTTATATGTGGAGTTTGTGAATGGTATGAACTAATGGGTGGTGGTGGGATATATCCCCACTCAACGTTGGTAAAGGTTGTGTATAATAATATAGTCTTGAGATTGTTAATGGATATAAGGATGGTCCATGTGAAGGGATTGGGCAGGGTTAGGGTAGCAGTGTAGGTGGTTTTCCAGTTTTTTGGTGGGGTGATATGGTAGTTTCTATAGATTTTAGTTTAGTTGAAAATTGGATTTGGATTTTGTATTTATATTTTTGGTTCAAGGAATATTGGGAAGGGTAGTGATATTAAGGATGAATTGGATAATGATTGGGTGATTGATTGGGATTGTGATAATGGTTGGATTGGGTATAGGTAATTATCAAGGTATTATACGGGTATTGCCTCCCCTGAACACCCCCACCCCACCCCTTAGACACCCCTCATTGGATAGCCCCACAAGACACCTCCACCCCCTTGGACCCCCACCCCCCATGGACACCCCCACCCCCTGGACACCCCTCACCCCCATGGACACCCCCTCACCCTCTAGATAACCCCGACCCCCAGGACCCCCCCCCCACCCCCTTAGACCCTCCCCATACCAGGACACCCGAACCCCCTTCGATAGCCCCCCTACCCCCATCCCCCACCCACTAGACACGCCCACCACCTGGACACCCCTCCGCCACCCTGTATATCCCCCCACACCCTTGGAACCCCCCCCCCCCCCCCCCCCGAACACCACCCCACCTCCGAGACACAACCCCACCTCCTAAGTGCTTGGCCCAGTTTTTTAATTAGAATTAACCATGTATGTGATTTTCCCATTCCCCAATGACATTTCCTAGGGGACCCATAAAGCCTTATAAATTTAATTTTTCATGTTCTGATAAATTGAATGGGTTATTTTGAATGAAATGGGTAATGCATAATGGTTTGAATTTATTAATTAATAAATTTATTTTAAATAAAATTACACTAAGTGGGGATAAATGGGGTTGGGGGGGTCGTCCAAGTGGGGGTGTTGTCCATTTGGGGGGTGGGTTGTCTAGGGGGTAGGGGGCTGCAGGGGGTAGGGGGCTACAGGGGTGTGAGGGACGGGGTGAAGGCTGTCTAAGGAGGGGTGTGGGATATCCAGGGGCAGGGTGGGATGTCCAGGTGTGTTGGGGTGTGGGCTATCCAGGGGGTGGGGGAGGGCTGTTCTGGTGGGGGAGGAGTGAGCTATCAATGGGGTGGGGTGGGTTGTCCAAGTGGGGGAGGGGTGTGGGTTTTCGAGGGAGGGGGTGGGCAATACAAGTGGGGGTGGGGGTTATCCAGGGGGTGGGGGGATTTCCAGGTTGGGTGGGGGTTGTCTAGGTGGGAGGTGAGTTGTCTAGGATGTTGTAGGGGGTAGGGGCTGTAGGTTGTGGGGGAGGGAGAGGTGGCGTGGGATGTCTAAGGAGGGGTGGCATGTTTCTGAGGGTGGGTGTGGGCTATCCACGTGGAAGAGGGGTGTGGGATGTCTAGGGGGTGGGCTATCCAAGGGGGGTGGGGTGGGTTGTCCAGGTGGGGGAGGGGTGTGGTTTGTCTAGGGAGGATGGGGGCTGTCCTGGTGGGGGTTAGGCTATCCAGGTGGGGTGGTGGGCTATCCAGGTGGGGAGGGGATTGGGGATTCATGGGTAGTGGGTGGGTTTTACACTATGATACTATACAGAAAATATGAATATCATATAACCAATGTATAGCTTCATTCAGACGTTACGACTTTTCTTGAAGTTCCATACCAATACTCACTCTTACCCTTCCATGTAGAAGTGATTTCTGCAAAGAAATCTCACTCAGGATCTTATCCACTATCCATATTGATCTCATACAAATTTAACATTCATACAACTCCATATAACCAAATGATAAAACAAGGCTCATACTCCCCTTAGTAGTGTCCCAAAGAAACTTGGCTCATATTCCTAAACAAATAACATATGATCATATTGGACACACACACAAAAAATATTAAACATAGAAAATACTATATTTAAACCTTGTATCACATCCTAGAATTAGTTCTGAGCTAGCCTCTCAATGCATCAATAATCAACATACATATCCTAAAATTTGTAGGTTTGTTTATAATTAGGGGTGTTTTTTTAGAATTCATGTATGATATTTAGAGTGGATGATAAAATCTGATCCACATATGATATTTATAGGTGTGTTTACATTTAGGTATGTTGTGATTTATATGTATGATATTCATGGTCTTCACTAATAGTCTTATCAGTCATCTATAATAGGATTGAAGTCATGCTACAATTGTATATAGATTGGATTCTATGAACCTAGTTTTCTGTAGGACACCCCCACCACCTTGGACACCCCCCACCCCACACCCTGGACACCCCCACCCCCAGGACACCCCCACCCCCAAGGACATCCCCCCAACCCATGGACAGCCCCCCCCCCCCCAGACACCCACACCCCCTTGGACAGTCCCCCTGGACACCCCCCCCCCACCCCTTGGAAACCCCCTTGGACACCCCCACTCCCACCCCTTGGACACCCCACCCCTTGGACACCCCCCCTGGGATATCCCCTCACCCCTTGGACACCCCCACCCCCTGGACACCCCCCCACCCCCCTTTGACAATGTATGTGATCACTCAAATAATCCCCTAAAATATAGAATTCCCCCACCCTCTGGACACTTCCACCCCCTTGTTCAATGTATGTGTTCACTCAAATAATCCACTAAAATATAAAATTTCATCGATCTATAATGTACTCAACTCTTGAATAATTATCCTCTACAAGTGTACATGACCTTGTACACTCATGTATAGTTCTTCAATAGTATTTTCTTATAAATATATTATTTTTTGTCTTTTATATTATGATTCTCATATAGAGTAGTGTTTCAGTTATGGTTTCATATAAAGTGAAAAATTATCATTTATATAAATATATTTTTTATGAAACTTAAATATTATTGAATTTATTTTGATGAAATGACTTATAACAATTTGTTTTTACAAAATGGATTGAATTTTGATGTATGAAACCGATCATATCTCAATCAATTTTCAAAACAATTTGGAGATATATTTTACATTTTTCATTTCACAATTCTTCAGAGAGAAGTCACATACATTGGCCATGTTAAAATAGTGTTGGAAGAACTTGGTTGATCCCTGAAGAAGTCAGCATCCAAAAAACAAAATATGGTTTCCAAGCAAACTACTACGTGTGGTATCCCAATTGGGGAAAATAAAATCTCAAATTGATGATGAACCAAATGAGAGGACTGGATTAGAGAAATTTTTATATGATGGGTTTCAGTTTATTCATCATCATGAAAATGAAAGTATTCTGTCCTAATAAGACTTCGATATGATCACACATGATGCGACTAATAAAAATTATGATGTTGTTAGGGTAAAAACCCCGAATGATGTTTCCATGACTCAAGTATATTCACAATGCAATAAAATGAAAAAGTTGGAATATTTAATCTGATTGTTTCATGGAAAAAATATGTCTGGGATTTCTAATGCTTCCATCGATTACATTCTAAACATCATGAAGGACTTACTTCCAAATGATGTAGATATTATCTCAACCCACTATATGGCATAGAATTTAGTTAATGAACATGTATTTTCAAGAAACAAAATTCTTTCTTTCCCGAGATCTTGCAATTTATTTAGGGAGGAAACTGTTGAACGAAATGACTGTATAAAATGTGTAACATCCAGCTAGAAGACAAAAGCTGATGGAACACTATCCCATATGCCACAAAATGTAACGTGGAACTTTCCATTGATCCCTATACTCCATAATCTTATTATGTCTGATGAAATATCTATAAAAATCTGATGTCATGATATAGAGGTAAATAAGACAAATGATGAGTTGTTTCACCCTACAGATGGATTTTCATGGCAGAGATTTGATTCTCAATATCCTGATTTTTCAGTTGACGTGTGTAATGTGAGGTTGGGTCTTTCATGTGACGGTTTTAATCTATTTGGGAATATCCTTACATTGCACAACACATGGCTAGTTTTAATACAGATTTATAACCTTCCCCCATGGTTGTGTATGAAAAACCCTTTCACATTCATTAGTATACTCATATCTGGCCCTTCTGATCCGGGAAATGACCTATACGTATACATGAAACCATTAAAAAATAGTTTAAAATTATTTCATATTTTTGTGTCTGCACATATGATGCATGTTTGAAAGACATATTCTAGATACATGTTGCGGTTATGTGGACGATCAATTATTTTCCTACTTATGTAATGATGTTTGGATGGAGCACGAAGGGAAATCTATCATGTCCTATTTTCATGACGAATACATGATCCAGAAGACTAAAACATCCTTGTAGTTTCATTTTTTTGGGACATCGATGATTATTTCCAATGGACCAACCATATAGAAATAATCATCGATGATTTGAAAAAAATCATGGAGACTGATTATCCACCTCATCATATGTCTGGATTTGATGTTCTTAATGAATTAAATGGTTTTATTTTTTCATTCAGTAAGGGTCTAATACAATCTGGAAAGATACAGAAAGTTTTAACAAAAACATGTTAAAATTGGAAGAATAGAAGTATCTTACTTGATTTTCCTTATTGGTCAACCAATTTGTTATTTAATTTATTAGTTGTAATGCACATTGAAAAAAATATGTTAAATGTTGCTTTTGATTCTTCTAAATGTTAAAGAAAATACAAAAGTTGATTTATGGTTTCAGCGTGACTTGGTGGATTGGGGAATCAGACCGTAATTATATCCTATGTGTATCATTTAAAATAAATGGCAAGTTATATGTGCTTCTTATGTGATTACACCTACAGAAAAAAAATGACTTTTCTAGAAGTAATAGATACTATTAATTTTCTTTAAGGCTATTAGAGAAACATATTTAAATGGGTCAACAAAATTGACTTGAAGCTAAAATATTTGATGAATCCTGATTATCAAATCCTTCTACATGATTTGATTCTAATAGTAATCCTTTATTTGTTTTCCAAACATGTAAGGTTGGATATTTTTCAGTCGTGCCATTTGTTTAAGGATCATTGTTCTATTAAGTTTTCATAGACTTTCTGGCAAAAAAATTTATAGATTCCCCATTAATTTTGTGTGAGCTAGAGAAAATAAATCCTCTATTATTTTTCACATGCAAGATGTAGCTGACTATCCATATTCCAACTAAAAGACTTCTTGGAGAACCTTTTTCCTTTTGTTGGATGTATCCAACTAAAATAAATATGTACACATTAAAGTATTCTATTCGAAACAAGAATCATCTTGAAGGTTCTATAATTAATGGTTAAATGGATCAAGAATGTATGGATTTATACTCTATGTACATGTATGATCTTACTATATGAATGAACATACCAATGAAAAATTAAAAATAATTGTATGAGAAAATTGACCCCATATTTCCATCAATTCTTCAAACAGGAATAATTATTGAATCATCTACATTGACGACATTAATCCTTGAGGAGCGTGATATGGAAAATCGCACAGTTTTGTTCAACTACGATTATTTTTATGACTACATCAGATATGTAAAATGTATATAGGTATATATTACATATATATCTATTAAACAATTCATATTTTTATTTATAGGGAAGATAAAGAAATGATAAACAGAAAGCATTATTCTTTATCTTTGGGAAGGAGAGAGACTTTGAATAGAAAAAGTATTTTTATTGGTTAAAATTCAAGGTAAAAATATTACTATTTAAAATAAATAAATCAATATTTAATTATGTTTAATATTAATTTATATTTCAGGTATTGAGTGTGGTTTTTGACTCTGTCTCTAAGGAAACAAGATCTTTTGGTGTCGATCCAAGTATCGGGGTTTGTGACTGTAAATCAATTGTCATAAATGGCTATAGATTTATTATCACTGAAGGAGTAAAGAACACAAGAACACAACATGATGATGTTATGGTTACTGCCATAACAGATGGTGATTCTAGTGCATCAGATAGTAGACTACAATTTTATAATGTTGGTTTTTATGGAGTCATTGAGAAAATAATAATATTGGATTATTATTGTCATGGACGAGTCAGAATGATGAAATGTCAGTGGTTATATTTTATGAAGATGTAGGGAAAATTTATTTATGATTATGGATTTTGAGTAACTGATATGACTCACACTCTTGCTTCCAATGAACCATATGTATTGGAATCAATGGTAAAATTGGTTTTTAATGTAAAAGATCATATTAGACCTGAATTTGGTGTCATTATTGAAGTAATTACAAGAAATATTTTTGATGATGGTGATGATGGAATTGGAACCATCCCTAATGACATTAGAAATGATCCATTTATTTATTTTGATTACTCCAATATCTCAATTTTCAGATTTGACTGTGAACCAGAAGTTATGGTGGGAAATATATAAAATCATCCATCCATGTTCTCAATTATATTGGTTTAGCTTGATTTGTTTTGTTAATGTTGGACTATTAAAATTTAATTAATATTGATAAAAAAAATATGTTGTATCTGACTGGACCTTTATGTGAAATTTCAATTTTTATTGGTTGCGATTTTTTTTGAATTTCATTTTCAAATTTGGAATTGAACCGTATTCAAACGAATGAAACCAATATTTCTAACTTGTTGAACATTTAAATTCTTTATTGACCATGTATAAAATTAGTATATCTATATGATATCCCTTTAATATTTCACTAGATAATGAACATGATGGTTTTTCTTCTTCTGCAAAACATGTATAGAAACCTGTATCACCTTCGTGAGCTACAGAAATTAAATTTTTCCTTAATTTTGAAAAGTGTTTTACCCCTTATGAATCTAGTATATATCTCATCCTTTTTCATATGGTTATATTATCATTTCCAACTATCTTAATGTTTTAATCATTCATATTATTTACTTTTCAAAATTTTCTAGAGGCATAATTCAGTATTCTCTCTCTCTAGGTTATTATGTGAAATAAAGCTGAAGAATCAATATTCCATGATTTTATTAGAATGATGAATGTAAGATAATAATCATCCCACTAATGATTAAATTTATTTATTAGATATTGTAATATTTATTTAATTCATTATATATCTATTCAAGATCCCCTAAAACAATGTATAGTTAAATTATCCATGAATCCCCAAATTCCCTCTGATTTATTTTGTATTTTAGGTTACACATTACTTTTCCTTTTCTACTTACTTTCATGTTTGTTTTCAAATGCAGGAACTGCAAAAAATTGTAGAGATTCGATAGAGAAAGATGCTGGAAAATAATCGTTGTGTGGCTGAGATGGGAGGTCCACCACGAGTTCCTGTAGTGAGTATTTTATTTCAAATATATATATTTAAATAAAATATAATGTCATGGGATTAATTTTGTTTTAATTTTTTTTGCAGGATCCACCTCTTTGGTGACAATTATTTGATGAGTATCCTAGTAGTGGTCCTATTACTCAGGGTGTTCATATGAGGGGGTGGTATAGGATCTAGGTGATCTAGTCGGCGTACTTGATTAGAACCTGCCCCTCCCACTGACATACCATCTATCCTACATTCTAATCTCGGTCTGTCTCTAGGGACAAACGGGATATTTAGGCCTCCCATTTTTTCACCACCATTTATATCTGATTCTCCTCACCCATATTTACCATGTCCAATGATGATTCCCAGTACCCATCCAATATTCAAATAGCAATCCATTCCATTTTCTTTTACTTAAACATCCTTCTCTTCAAGATTCAATATTACATCTTCTTCAACTCCTGCACCGCCAGAGTCAGTCCCTATGGAGCTTACATTGGGAACTACTCCACCTACACATGGTGTTCCTTCAGTTAATTCCAATCCATCGGCGTCCATTGATCAGACTATAACATGTATATTTATAGAACCCTAACCAATTTTTATTGAATTATTTAATTTCATTATAACATGTATTGAAAAAAAAATATTATTTTCTTTAATAAAATATACATATACTGATATGAGGTGGGGTTAGGGGCATACACATATGCGTACGGTGTGGAACTAATGAATGCAGTTGATGGTGGACTACAATGAAGGAAAACAAATGATTGAAAAAATAGGTAAATAATATTGGAGTTTTTTTTGAGACACTTTCCAAATACTCCAACATTATTCATGTCAGCCCGCTCTCATAGAGACAGTTGCCTAATGAAGTCAATAATAATGTTTGGTAAGTCATATGTGTAAACAAATATGTTATATTTAATGAAATATATATTTTTTCATTTATATGAATTAATATGTTGGTGTCATATTCGGTTTAATTTCCCCTATGGAGAGGGTTCATGGCCATCACGTCTAAAGGATTTAGGTGAGCTTTAGAGAGCCTATAAGCAAGAGTTGTATACTGGTCAGAATGCAAGAGTTGGTATAGAGTTAGAGGAACTCCCTATCATGGATGATTGTGTAATAAAATAGTATTGTCAGATGATTACCCATTAGATGAAAATCCAGATTAAGGTATTAATAACATTTGAGGTATTTAAATGAAAATTTTCTTCTTTTGCGTTAATACTATATATTTAATTGTTGAATTTTATTTACTAAGAATCTAGAATAAATAAAAAAACATTGATGCTAAAAAATACTTCCACACATTGGGATGTACTATGATGCCAGATCACGAGAGGAATTAGGTATGACAGTTGATTATAATTCTTCTTTATGACTTGCACTTTCTATTATTTCCTCCATAATTTATTTGATTGATAAAGTTTTTAAATAATTTTAGTAATGAAATTAATTATTGGTAACCAATTTTCAATTATGTTTTACTATATTCAATGTCATTGTAGAGGGAAAAATTGAATATTGAAGGATGTGTGCCTCAAGAAAAACTATTTTCCTCGTGTCAAAGGATGAAAGATGGAAGTGGGGTTAATGAACCAACTCAGCAGTAGATTGTATGTTTTACTTTTTTGATTTAAAATTTTAAAATTTATTTTTTACCTTAATTATCAATTTATTTTTCTAACAGGAAGCTTTAGGGGACATTCATGCCTAGGAAACTGACAATTTTGGGCCAAATGATCACTTACATCAGGTGTTGGGAGATGAGCACCTAGGTAGAGTACGCTACTGACCTGGGAATGGTATAGTCTCAAAGAGGTATTTTCCCTCCTAAGGTATGAGTTTTCATTCCACACAGTTCCAAAAGGTTAATTACTAGGTAGAAAATTCTAAAAAAGGGCCATAGATATAACAAACCACTATACTAGGGAAAACACTCCATTTAAGAAACTGATGGATGTTTTGTATTCAACACTTCCACCAGAGGCCAGCATAGCTTGTGATGAATATATGGAATTGATACATTCTATATATGGTGCACCAGGTGGAATTTCTAGTGGTGGTCGAGACGATGGTGAGTAGGATGTCGAGGCGATGGAGGAGAAGGGTGAGGAGGAGGCCGAGGAGGAGGTGAAGGGAAAGGTGAAGGCCGAGGCGGATGAGGAGGACGAGGAGGAGGCAGAGGCAGAGTATGAGGGTGAGGAGAAGGGTATTGAGGAGGGTGGGGATTATAATGGGTATGACTATGAGGTTGGGGGCGAGGCTGATGATGACAATGATGATTGTGATGGTGATGAGAGAAAGACTGACATGTTACATTTTTTACAGATATTACTGACAATTGATTTATGATGATTTATTATTCCTGAATATATGTGTGATTAGGTAGGTCATATTATCTTTATTTATTTATCTATAAATAATATAATGTTACATGATGATTTTTTATGACTGATTCACTCCTCCACAAGAAACCACCATCCCCCCACCCCTAGACCCCCACTCCCCCTTGGATAGCACCCACATCCCCTACAAAGTCACCCCCCCACTGGGACACCCTCACCCCCTCAAAACCCCTACCCCCTTGCACAGCCCCCAACCCCCTGAACACCCCCACCACCCATTTGACACCACCCCACATCTTGTACACCCCAACCCCCTTGAACACCCCCACACCCCCCCTGGACAGCCCCCACCCCTGGACACCCCCACCCCCACCCCCACCCCCTAGACACCCCCTACCCCTTAGAAACCCACCCAACCCCCTAGACACCTGCACCCACCTTGGATAGCCCCCCAACCCCTGGACATCCCCCAACCCCCTGGATATCCCCCAACCCCAAACCCCCTGGATATCCCCCCACCCCCCTTGGACGACCCCCAATTCCCTAGAGAGTCCCCCCCACCCCCCAAGGAAACCCCCAAACCCCCTGGACACCCCCCCTCCCCCTCAACCCCTACCCCCTAGACATTATCATCCCCCTGGACATCCCCTACCCCCTTGGACAGCCCCCCTAGGCAACCCCCCCCCCCCCACACCCTTTAGACACCCCACCCCCCTGGACAACCCCACCCCCTGGACACCCCCCTCCTTGGACACCCCCACCAATAGAACATCCTCTACCCCTAGGATATCCCACAAACCCCCTAGACACCCCAACCCCCTAGACAGCCCCCACCCCCAGGACACCCCCCTCCCCCCCTAGACACTACTGACCACTAGACACCCCCATCCCCCCCAAACACCCCCACCCACATGGATAGCCCCCACCCCCTTGGACATCCTCCCACCCCCTAGACACCCCCACCCCCATGGATAGCCTCCACCGAAACCACCCCCCACCAAACCCTTTAGACACTACCACCCCCTGGATAGCCCCTAGAAATCCCCCACCCCAAACATCCCCACCCCCATGGATAGCCACCACACCCCCCTAGACACCCCCCCCAACACACACACCCACCCCTTGGAAACCCACCACCCATGGACATGTAACACCCCAATATTTTGTGACATATATTATTTTTAATTTCCTTGATGTCTTCTATTATACAATATGCCAAGATTATCTTGTACTATAAGAAACACTGTATTAGATTGTAGTATACGCAACACTATTCTTGGCTTGTGTTACACACATTTTCAAGTTCGTTTTGTGGAAATTATTCTACGCAACATTAAGTATAGATTTTGTTTAATGTATAACTGAAATAAGATTTGATTATGTTATACGCAACACCAAACAGAGTTTTCACTACATGAAGCCCTGACTTAGCTTTCATTACTCGCAATCAAGACCTTCTTCGATAGCTTGTGTAGTACGCAATACCAAGTTTCACTAAATGAGATATTATTATAATATTATTATGAACTAGCCATTATGAATAGTAATACCCACTTTTTAAAATTTTATAAATTTTAACTTTCAAAATGGACTTCATTTTTGGATTCATAATATAGAAATTATCCTAGGGGGATTTTTTGGTATTTTTCTGAAAACTATCAATTTTTTGATGAATAGTGAGAACACTGGGATACTATTTAAAAACAAACTTTTTATTTAAATAATTATTTATTTTATTTAAATTTATTTTAGGTTAAAATTGATACATAATACCTATATAAGTTCAATGTAATTCATTGGAGTCATTTTATAATAATTTTAGATATATTAAAATTTTATTGAATTTTTCACCGTCTTCTACCCACCTCCTAAGAGAATTTGCAAATTTCCATAAAACTTAAGTTTACCGCTTCTGTGACTATAATTTTGAAAATCCAAGAGACACAGCTTATATCAAGGAGTAAAATTTGGTTCAATAAGATAAAAATAATTTTTGATGAATAGTAACTTTTTCTTTTATTTACCATGGTTAAAAGTAAATATGGTAATTAAGGGTAAAAATCATATTATTATTATTATTACCCTAAAACATGTCATAATTCTATTGGATAAGTTTAATTCGACCAAAAACAACCTTCTGAATAAAATATGACCGTTTAGGTCCACTTGGATTAGATTTGGACAATTATTATTATTTTATTTAAAGAAGAGTTAAAATAGTTATAATCAATGTTTAATAAATAAGAAAAATTTAATATAGGGATATGCATAAGATAAATTAGACGATAAATATTAATTAGAAAGCTAAAATTATTTCACACATAATGGTATTTTATTTATAATTTTTAGACATTAAATAATTTAATTTATTTATGATACAATGTTGATGCAATAATTACCTTATTAATAGAATATTAACATAATTGATGTTATAAATACCCAAATAAATTTAATTTTATCCTTTTTATGAATTAAACTAATTTTCTAGGCTAATATGACATGTTATTATTGATTCAATTAAATTTTTTCAAATTAATAATGTTGTTATTATTTTCACAAAAATCAACTACCAAATAGTGTCAAAATTGACATAAAATAGTTTTTAAAACAAATATTATATTATTAATTGTTATTATATTCCTAAAAATCTAAGGTTCGGCCAAACGACTTAGATAAGGTTATATATATTAATAATTAACCAGTTTGGGTTCAGTTAGCTTGTTATAGTAAGTTTATTAACCATATAGTGTAAGAAAACAATAAGACACGGTAAAAGTTAAATTATTTAACATAGAGTTAAATCTAAATGATACAGTTAAAATAGAAACTAAAACTTGTATAAAACCTATTTGTTGAGAGTTTTTAGACCCATAACCACTTTATCTTCAAAATAAATTATTTTGGAGCTATTATAAACCTAATATGACTTTATTATAAAATAATATTTTATGTTTTTCCAAAGGTGCCCCTCTCCTCCCTTATAAAAAGGCACCACATCCATCTTCTCTTCACACCCTTTTTAGCCTTGAATCTTGTACAAAACCTACCGGTTACTATGTTCAAAATCTTTAGTTATATCATAGTGGTTATGGTCTTCTCAAAAGACGAACTCTAGTTCCCTATGAAGAAGATTAAAGGAGGTGTGTCGAGGAAGAGGTAATCTCTTCTACCAACTCTTTCAGGTTTCTTTCTTCTTCTACTTCCTCTTATTTAGTTGTCTCATTATAAAGTAATAACATAAGTATTAATTATATACTTATATTTTATTATAAATATGAAACAACCCTATTTCACCTTTTATGCATCATACGGAAAAAAAATCACCGCGTGTGCGTATGTACAGAATACCGTCTCCATGCCGTGGTGTAATCTGTTTTTCCACCACCACCTTACTTGGATAGATATAATGGTGTAAATAATAACTATATATAGTTATTATAACATCATACTAATTCTGAAATATTATATCATTCACTCCAATTCCATTCAATAAATATGGGAATGATATCATCGCTCATGCGTACGTACGGATTACCATCTCCACGACGCGATGAGATTAATTTTCCATGTTATCAATTCAAGAATGATTATAAAGTATATATAATAGGTAATCATGAAATATATGACATAATAATGCTATTGTATTTATGTATATATATATATATATATTTCATCTACTCAATTCCATTCAATTCAATAAGGAAATGAAAAACAGTGTTCATGCGTACGTACGGCCTACCCTCTCCATGAACGGTGTATTTCTTCCCATTTATCGGTCTATTATATGTATGTCTATTCTGTATATATATTACATATAAATCATGTTTTATATTCTGGAATTAAGTAATCATGATCTAATTAATCATATTTATAATTACAAGTCAAAACACGGATGATAAATGAAACGATTTTACCCAAAACGGTGCTTTAACATGGAATTGACAAATGAACGGATAATATAAAGTTGTAAGTGAATAATATATGATATCATAAATATTATTATGGTTCTGTTAAAAGTTTATAATATTTTTAAACCCACTATACATGAGTCTCAGACACGTATGGAAGAAATTGGACATAATGTAAGGGTTAATTATTCCAATCTCATTCTTATCTGAGATTGTTTATTCATAAGTATTTACTGGGGTTATGCTTATTATCCATGTCCATATGTTCTCAAAATGTTTTCATAAAATGTTTACATTTCTTCCATGTATGTTTAAAGTCATTTTTACCCTTTTTTTCTTTTACCACATCGTATGGAAGGAATATTTCTTTTGTTTACCAAACGAGGTAATTTTTGAATTTTCTAGAAAATGTACAAGAAGAATGTTTTTTTAACTTATACGGTATGAACATATTTTTATGGTTTCATAATTCCTTATTTTCATGAATCTTACTCTACAAGATTTTATTACTATTTTCAAAAAATTCCTTTTCCTTTAAAATTGCATGGCATTTTGTGAAAATAAATTGATTTCGAAGAAGAAAGGATATTTTCCTCAAGAATTCATTTCATGTTTTTTATCAAAACCATTTTTCCCTTTATGATGACATTATTTCATATGTGTATGTTTAAAATATAATGTTTCTATGATTTACATTGTTTCACTTTTCTTATGATGAAATGATCTCCATTTTTTTATATGGATTATGTTAAGATGGATGATGTTTATGAAACCCATTTTATTCTTTGGGTTATGGTGAATGATTTATGATTGTTTTGTGGCACATGAAAAAATGATTTCAATATGAGATGGGTGGGACCTATATCTCCCCCTAATGCATTGGGTAAAGATTTATATCTCATGAGATAGAAATTGCTGGAATGGTAAGTTAATCCGGTTCAGTGATACAAGACTGGAACGAGGAGTGAACTCAATTAAGAATAGGACTTTGTCCACTAAGATGGTCTTGGTAGCAATGCCTTGGCTACTATGGAAATCATAACATGTGCTTAATGGTTTCCACAATTAAATTCTTTATTCCCATGCTATTTTATCTTGAATGTTGATCCATTATGATCTATTCCTTACGTAATACATGTTTTATGTCATTGCTCAAGATTTTGATGTTTAAATATTATGTTCATGTTTTGAAGTTCAAATGTATATGGTTTGATTTATTTTCTCCATGCTTACCATTAGTGAGCATTTGAGATCACCCTTTATATGTTTTCTTTTCCCCTGGATATAAAGAGAGGTTTTAGGTAAGAATAAAAAAGTAAGATCTTTATGGGAGATTTGAAGATCTTTCACCAAGATTAGATGATTATATTATGTGCTTCCAAATACACTAAACTATTACGGTCCTTGAGTGTTGGTTCTTGTTATGTATTAAGTATTCTACAAAAGTAATGTAATGTCCATGTACATCAAGATATAGTTCTCTACAGTTGGTATCAGAGGAAAGGTTTAGTTAAACTTTGGAAACTAGGATGCAAAAACTTTTGTGAGATCCCTAGAGATATTTCTGAGGTATGTATTGGGATGTCCCTAAGGTTAAGTATAAGTAGCGGTTATAGTCCTAGAATTATGATAAAAATCTTAGAGTTAACCCTAAGATGTTATATATTGAAGGTACTCCCCCATTATTATGTTGTTTTCCCTATCATTATTTTTTCCTCTCACACTATTATTTTTGGGTTTTAGACGATGGATGGAACCCGAAGGAACCATGTTGATCAATGTAATGGACAATGAAATGATTGTCCTCCTGAACAAACCAATGTTATGGGAGATGGAGTGAAGAATCTTATTGATATAATTACACAAGCTATGAATCATTATGGACTTCCAAATGAGCAGAGAAGGGAACAATATTCTATTGATTCCTTCATGAGGCAACGCCTACCTTCTTTCAGTGGGTCTTCTGATCCACTTGTTGCTGAACAATGGATCAGTACCATTGAAAGTGTATTTTCCATACTTTTTTTTTGGAACATGAAAAATCAATTCTGGATATTTACTGTTTAGAAGGTGAAGTAGATCAATGGTGGACTCTAATTAAGAATACGAGGCCCCGAGATGAAATTGAATCTATGGAATGGGATGAGTTCAAGAACTTATATTTCAATAATTACTTCCCTCGTATTCTTTGAACAAACATAGAAAAGGATTTCCTTGAGATTAAGAAAAAGGATGATGAATCTATTGGTATATACGAAGTGAATTTTACAAGGCTTGCAAGGTATGCATCTGAATTTATCATCTAATCTGAAAGTAAAGTTGATCGATTATTCAGTGTCTTAAAACCAAGTCTTCGAAGGGCATTAGCTATAAGAGACTTCAGTAGCTATGAATAAATTGTGTGTTGTGCTATCAAGGTAGAAATGGAAGTTTGTGTTACATATCCATCTCCTGGTTTTGACATGAAACAAAAGATGGAGTTCAGTGATAAATCTCAAAATAATGGTGAAAAGAAGATTTATGTTTCTTTTTGCTCAAGGTGTGGAACGAAGCATGGTGGAGATTGTCTTAAAGGGACTAGAAAATGTTTTAAGTGTGGAAAAGAAGTTCATAAAGAAGGTGAGTGTCGAAGTAATGGAAAAAGGGTTTCTAATGATGTGAATAAAGAAAAAACTGCAGAGAACGCACCACCAACACTTCAATGCTTCAAGTGAAAGGAAATGAGGAATTATGCTAATCAATGCCCTAATCCAAGGGTTCATGATGATCAAAGTGAAAAACATATTAAGGAAAAGGATAAAGGGAAGTCACATGTGATCACTATTTGTGATGTTGAGTATGACAATGATGTTGTGTAGTGATTAAGTGTTTATGTAATGGGATTTCAAAATAGCATCATGGAATCTCATTTATGGTATCGTGGAATTTTGGAATATCTATGTATTGGTTTTCAATAATTATATGGTACTGGTAACCATGAAAAGTGATTTAAATATTTTTAGAAATAATATGATATTCACATAATGAAGGGATAAAGAAAAAATGAAATGATCTCATGATTAATATAAGGAAAAAGTTATTTCATGGTTTGAGTATATAGAAATTTTGGGATTTTGGTATGTGGAAAGTGTTAAATTTTGACATCATTCATGTTTTCACTAAGGTTCAATGGGTATTCATTTTTTTAAGAGAATACATGATTATAGTATTCACATGTTTGGAATGTTACCAACAAGATATATCGTATGGGGGATAAATGATGGTATTCACATGCTCGATAGATGACATTTCTAGTAATTGTATTCATTATACTATGAGATTAGATAGAAGTATTTTGGATAAGACTAAATATTGGAATGGATTATGTTGGATATAAGTCAGTATTTTTTAAGTCTAGAACTTTTTTCGATATATTTATTGAATGTTATAATAATTTATTTTTAGAAAAAAAAAGACATCTCGTAGGACAGGCGAAAACTCGTCGCGTCGGACAAGGTTGTGGGAATCAAACCCACAACCAAAGTGCGACAGGCCTTTATCTCCTACCACTAGCCAACAGGAAGTCCCTAGTCAGTAGAAACTAGTTTTACTATATTAATCATTATGATATATGATGTATAAGTCCATTTTAGGACCTATACATGATTAATCTCACTATAGATAGACTTATGTATTTTTGATAACTTTTTCTAACCTTTTGTTTGAGACAGATTGAATGACCAAACATTCTATCACATGATCTACTAACACTTCACAAATGACAAATAAAACTTCATTTCTTTAAGATATAAAGTGGAAATTTCCCATGGAATGACCAACGGTGAGATTGTACCAAAATCAAGAATGTAGTTCTCCTAATTCTAATTTCGTCAACTTTAGGGAAATGATCTTGAAAACAAAAAATGTTGTCCTAGTGCCCTTATATCTGATGAATTAGATGGTAACTTAGATCATAATTTTTTTTTGGATTTCTGATTGTTGGATTTTTCATAGCCATGTCCTCTACCACTCTTCATCAGAAGTTGATGTTTATATTTCTCTTCCATAGCCATATTTTCACTAATGTTGTCATATGTGGAAACCCAGTGCTGAGTTACTTTGGGTGACTGTTATGACTCTAACTTCCCTTTTTTAAAATGAAGTTTTAGTATTCCTTTTTATGATGTGGGTTTCTATGAAAGAAACTTTTATGTAGTAAACCATTTATAACCCCGACAAATTTCAAGGGCGAAATTCATTTTAAGGGGGATATAATGTAACACCCCGAGATTTTATGAGATATATTACTTTTAATTTCTTTGATGTATTCTATTATACACTACACAAAGATTATCTTGTACAATACACAACACCATATTAGCTTTCAGTATACACAACACTATTCTTGGCTCGTGTTACACACAATTTCAAGTTCGTTTTGTGTAAATTATTCTACGCAACATTAAGTATAGATTTTGTTTAATGTATAAATGAAATAAGTTTTGATTATGTTTTACACAACACAAAATGGAGCTTTAACTACACGTAGCCCTAACATGGCATGCCTTACATGAAATAAAGACCTTCTTCGATAGCGTGTGTAGTACGTCATACCATGTTTTACTAATCGAGATATTATTATAATATTATTATAAACTATCTGTTATGAATAGTAATACCCACTTTTTGAAATATTATAAATTTTATCTTTCAAAATTGTCTTCATTTTTGTATTCTGAATATCGAAATTAGGCTACAGTGAATTTTTTGTATTTTTCTGAAAACTTTCAATTTTGATGAATAGTGAAAACACTAGGTTACTATTTAAAAACCGACTTTTTATTTAAATAATTATTTATTTTATTTAAATTTATTTTAGGTTAAAATTGATACATAATACCTATATAAATTAAATTTAATTCATTGTATTTATTTTATAATAATTTTAGATATATAAAAATTTTATTGAATTTTTCACCGTCTTTTACCCACCTCCTAAGTGAATTTCCAAATTTAAATAAAACTTAATTGTACCGCTTCTATGAGTGGAATTTTGAAAATCCAGGAGACAAGGTTAATATCAAGGAGTATATTTTGGATCAATAAGATAAAAAAAATTTGAATAGTGACTTTTCCTTTTATTTACCACAGTTAAAAGTAAATAGGGTAATTAAGGGTAAAATTGATATTATTATTGTAATTATTATTACCCTAACACATGTCCTAATTATATTGGATAAGTTTAATTCGACCAAAAACGACCTTAGGATTTAAATATGACCATTTAGGTTCACTTGGATTTGATTAGGACACTTATTATTATTTTATTTAAAGAAGACTTCAAATAGTTAAAATCAAAGATTAATAACTAATACAATTTTAATATAGGTTTATACATAAGATAAATTAGACTAAAAATATTAAATAGAAAAATAAAATGAGTTCCTACATAATTTTATGTTATTTATAATTTTTAGACAATAAATAATTTAATTTATTTATAACACAATGATGATGCAATAATTACATTATTAATCAAATATTAACATAATTGATGTTATTAATAGCCAAATAAATGTAATTTTAGCCTTTTTATGAATTCCAATAATTTTATAGGTTAATATGACTAGTTAGTATTGATTAAATTAAATTTTTTCTAACTAATCATGTTGTTATTAATTTCACAAAAATCAATTACCAAATAGTGTCAAAATTAGCATAAAATAGTTTTTAAAACAAATATTATATTATAAAATTGTTATTATATTCCCAAAAATCTAATGATCATCCAAATGACTTATATAAGGTTATATATAATAATAATGAACCACTTGGGGTTCTTTTGTCTTGTTATAGTCAATTTATTAACAATATAGTGTAAGAAAACAAGAAAACATAGTAAAAGTTAAATTCTTTAACATAGAGTTAAATCTAAATGATAATGTTAAAATATTAACATAAACTTGTCTAAAACCTATTGGTTGAGAGGATTTAGACCCATATCCACTTTATCTTAGAAAAAAATCAATTTTGGAGATATTATAAACCAAATATGACTTTATTATAAAATAATATTTTAAGTTTTTCCAAAGGTTCCCCTCTCCTTCTTTATAAAAGGGCTCCCCTTCCCTCTTCTCATCACACCCTTTTGAGCATTGAAGCTCGTCCAACCCCTGCCAATTCCTCTTCTCAACTTCTCTAGTTATATCATAGAAGTTCTGGTCTTCTCAAAAGACCAACTCTAGTGCCCTAAGAATAAGTTTAAAGGAGGTGCGTCGAGGAAGAGGTAATCTCTTATACTGACTCTTTCAAGTTTCTTTCTTTTCTACTTCCTCTTATTTAGTTGTTTCATTATAAAGTAATAAAATAAGTATTACTTATATACTGATATGTTATTATAAATATTAAACAATGTTATTTAACCTTCTATCCATCCTACGGAAAATGAAATCACCATGTGTGCGTACGTACGTATGGAATACCGTCTCCACGTCCGGGTGTAATCTATTTTTCCACCACCACCTTACTTGGATGGGTATAATGGTGTAAATAATAACTATATACAGTTATTATAAAATCATAATGAATCTGAGATATTATATCATCCACTCCAATTTCATTCAATAAATATGGGAATGATATCATCGCTCGTGCGTACGTACGGATTATCGTCTCCACGACGCGATGAGATTTATTTTCCCTGTTAACAATTCAAGAATGATTATAAAGTATATATAATAGCTAATAATGAAATATATGAAATAATTATTATACTATATTTATGTATATTTATTTATTTCATCTACTTAACTCCATTAAATTCAATAAGGAAACGAAAAACAACGTTCATGCGTATGTACGACCTACCATCTCCATGAACGGTGTATTTCTTTCCATTTATCGATCAATTATATATATATGTATATTCTTAATATATATTATATATAAATCATGTTTTATATTATTCAATTAATTAATCATTATCTAAGTAATAATATTTATAATTACAAGTCAAAACATGGATGATAAATGAAATGAATTTACCCAAAACTCTACTTTAACATGGAATTGACAAATGAACGGATAATATAAAGTCATAAGTGAATCGTATATGATATCATAAATATTATTATGGTTTTGTTAAAAGATAATAATATTTTTAAACCCACAATACAAGATTCTCAGACACATATGGATGAAATTGGACATATGTTAAGGGATAATTATCCAAATCTCATTCTTATATGATATTGTTTATTCGTAAGTATTTACTGGGGTTATGTTTATTTTCCCTGACCATATGATCTCAAAACGTTTTCATAAAATGTTTACTTTTCTTCCATGTATGTTTAAATTCATGTTTACCCTTTTTTATTACTTTTACCACATCATATGGAAGGATTCATTCTTTTGTTTACCAAATGAGGTACTTTTTGACTTTTTTGGAAAAAGTACGAGAAAATTGTTTTTTTAACTTATAGGGCATGAACAGATTTTCAAGGTTTCATAACGGCTTATTTTCAAGAAGATTACTCTACAAGATTTATTGAATATTTTCAACAAAATCCTTTTTATTTAAGATTTCATGGCATTTTGTGAAAAGAAAATTATTTTGAAGAAGAAAGGATATTTTCCTCAAGAATTCATTTCAAGTGTTTTATAAAAATAATTTTTCCATCTAAGATTATATTATTTCATATGTGTATGTTTCAAATATTGTGTTTCTATGATTTATATGGTTTCACCTTTCTTATGATGAATTGATATCAATTTTTTTATATGGATTATGTTAATATGGGATGATGTTTATGAAACCCATTTTATTCTCTGGGTTATGGTGAATGATTTATGATTGTTTTGTGGCACACTAAAGAATGATTTCAATATGAGATGGGTGGGACCTATATATCCCTCCAATGCATTGGGTAAAGATTTATATCTCATGAGATAGACATGGATTGAAGGGTAAGTTAATACGGATCAGTGATACAGGACTAGAATGAGGAGTGAACTCGATTCAGAATGGGACTTTGTCCACTAAGATGGTCTTGGCAGCAATTCCTTGGCTACTATGGAAATCATAACATGTGGATAATGGTTTCCACAATTACATGCATTATTCCCATGCTATTTTATCATTATTGATGATCCATTATTATCTATGCCTTATGTACTTCCATGTTTTATGTAATTTCTCATGATTTTTATGTTTAAATATTATGTTCATGTTTTGAAGTTCAAATGTATATGGTTTGTTTAATTTTCTCCATTCTTACATTACTGAGCATTTGGGCTCACCCTTTATATGTTTTCTTTTCCCAGGATATAAAGAAAGGTTTTAGGTAAGACGAAAAAGGAAGATCTTTATGGGAGATGTTGAAGATATTTCACCAAGATTAGAATATTATATTCTGAGTTTCCAAAGACACTAAACTATTATAGTCCTTGAGTGTTGGTTCTTGTTATGTATTAAGTATTCTGAAAAAGTAAAGTAATGTCCATTTACATCAAGATATGGGTCTCTATAGGATACCACCCCCCCTAACCCCCTAGACCCCCCTGGACAACCCCCCCTCCCCACCACCCCTAGACAGCCCCCACACCCGCGAGACACCCCCCACACCCATAGACAACCACCACACCCCCATGGACACACCCACCCCACTAGACACCCCCACCCCCTTATACAACCCCACACCCCTGGACACCCCCACCCCGTTGGACACCCCCACACCCCCTAGACACCCCTCACCCCCATGGATAGCCCCCCGCCCCTAGACACCCCCACCCCTGGACACCCCCACACACCTGGATAGGCCCCCACCCCTTAGACACCCCCCACCACCTTGGACAGCCCCCACATCCCCTAGACACCCCCACCCCCTAGACACCGCAACCACCTTGGATAGCCCCCACACCCCCTGGGCACCCCCACCCCCGTAGACCCCCCACCGCTCTAGACACCCCCCGGACACCCCCACCCCATAGAAACCCCCCCCCCCCCCACACACCCCTGGACATCCCCCCCAGATACCCCCACCCTCATAAACATCCACCACACCTCTTAAAAACCGCCACCGACCCCCCCCCCCCCAGACACACCCTCACCCCACCTGGACACCCCCACCCCCTTGGATAACCCCCCCCCCCCCCCCCCTCCCACACAGACATAACTAAAACATGAAATATAAAAATATAGAATTATTGATAAATATCACATAACCACAACATGAAATATATAAATATAGAATGATATATAAATATCACATCACATCAAATGAGTTCCCTAACCTTCATATAGTGGATTTGGATGGAGGAGATAGAGCCCATAATCCTAGGAAAATAGTTCCAAGGGTGTTGGGTATTTATAGGTGTTTCTGTTTTGGTTTCAGTGTTATTTTGTATATTGTCTTCATGATGTTTTTTTAAATTCTATACATTATATTGTGGGAAAGTGTTTTTTTAAGAATTCTAGATTTTTAGGTATTAGTTAATTATTATATATTGTCTTTGTTGTATCATTAGGTGTTGAAGTCTATATATTTCATAGGGGAGGCAAGAGGGGATGTAGGTTTTTGTGTAATTCGGAATAAGGTAGGCTTGCTTTGTAATTCTATACATGGTAGGAAAGGGAAGGTTGTTGCTGCTGCTGTATAAATCTAGGAAAGAGGGAAGGCTCCTGGTTTTTAATCCTATAGTACTATATACCAACGGTTTATAAACCATTGGTATAAAGATGAATAAATCTTCTATAATAATGGTTTTATTTAAACTGTTGGTAAAAAATTATACTAACGGTTCACAAACCGCTGGTATATAGGTCCTATATATAATATATACCAACGGTTAGAGAATAATCAATGGTAAACCTATATAAAAATGGTTTTTAAACCATTGGTATATGTTATAAAGTTCCATTTAGAAATGGTTACAAACCAATAGTACTTCTGTATTGAAATAGATGGCCAAAACTGTAGGGTAATTGGATTTTTTACTAGTCTTATCCAATGGTTTCCTTGTAACCATTTGTATAATCCTATCCACATGGCTTAACAACCAACAGTTTGGAATCCTATCCCAATGGTTTTTAACTTTTGGGAAAGCCTTGGTTTCTAGTAGTGTATCACAAAATTATATTTTGTATATATAATTTAAAAAAAATACCAATTGGCACAAGAACACTCAAATGAAAATTGGAAAATGCACACAGAAAGTAGATATGGCATGACAATTTGCATGTTATTTTAATCTTGTTGTTATTAATATAATGAATGTAATTTATTGCCCTCATATCATCAGGATGAAATGGTAAAACCTACTATCTCAACAACACCAACACAAATAACAACACAAAAAAAGTAAGTCACCCAATAGTGAAATCATATGAACAATAACTGGAAAAATCAATAACTGAAATCCCAACCCATGAAATTGGATTTCCCTTATATGTGGGTTAGCTACATCCAAGTACAGGGTACATTCCAAATCCTTATATCCAAGTCTCATGTCTAACTCAAATATTAAGGCAAAAGGAAAAATACTCTGATACCACTTTATAGCATCCCCATCCTGGGAGCCACCTGATGGGTGCCCTGATCCGGGTTGGCCACATAACCTCAAGCGCATCTCCCCGAAATCCATAGGCTACTGACTAGTAGTGATGGCCTTTTTCATGTCTATGGGGAAGACTATTCCCTCATAATTAATAGGTATTATCACAATGGAAGTAAATATCATTAATAAATAATAGTATAATAAAATAAATGAATAAACTACTGCATAAGAAATATGAGTAATCCAACTGAAAAATAAACAAGTGTGAAAGTTCACAAAACAATGTCATGATATGATGTATATCTAAATTGAAATTATGGAAAACAAAAACCAAAGAATACTATCAAATAAAAAGAAAAGCCACAATGAAACAACTGCATCATGATCAAGGCTCGGTCCACTGCCCCGGTCTCTATACTAATAATAAATAAACAATCAAGTATTGGAAGCAGCATTCTTCCCTTTGTCAATACCTGCAAGCATGTAATCTACTCAGGTGTCAACGACACCCAAGAAGGGTTTTAGATAAAATCCCAGAAGGTTGGCACCCATGGGGTCTAAACCATTCAATTTTGTGTAGTAATAAAATACAGTTTTAAATTATATAACAAATGAAAGTAATTAATTAAGTATAATAAAATAATCAACTCGATCAGGGTTCGCAACATTAACCATAACTAATCACCTACTTCATCCTAAGCCAGACGTCTTGGAGGAGTAACTATAATAATCAGGATGCACATATGTATATATATATATACACCTGGAAAATCAAGGTAAATCAAGGAAGAGGTACACACCCAAGCATCTTATTTAACTTGAGGTCTGAATCATGTGTCAACTAGGTGTAGTTCAACATACGAGAAAAAAAATCACATTCTAAAGAGACACTAATATGCATTAACAAAAACCTTCAGTGAATCATTTTAATGATCAAGTTGATATTTGGAGTCTGAGCCCATCCCAAAAGTATCGCTATGGTACATCCTTCAAATTATCCAATATAATTGAGCCCGTCAAAAGAAATATTTTGAAATAAAATGTATCACTCGAGGTATGGATTTATCGCGAGTCTATCCCGGTATCATAAAAGGGGTTTGAGCATCATATGAATATGGATTATCCACATTTCCAATGGTTCCATCTTCAAAGGTCCCTTTTAGAACCAGTATTAGTCATAACTATATAGAAAGCCTGTGGAGTATCAGTTTTGAAATGAAAAATACTTATCCCCCTGACGCATAGTGGTAATAGGTTAGGAATGGCGGATCCAAGTTTGTCCCTTAGTCTAGGACACACCTACTCTCCCTGCCCTAAATTTAATTAAAATTTCCTAGTAGCAGATATGACATAGCATGTTAGTATAATTGCAGCTTGAAATCTAAGCAGATACACTCATGAAACATAAGGTATAAATTTAATATTTTAGTGTAAAAACAATCATCCTAAGATACTGTATCATCTCAAGTAGATAAATGAAATTTTAAATAAAAAATAATTTATAACAAAAAAGAGCCTATAATCCAAAAATTCATGGTTCATAATTATTCTAAAATAATTATTTCAATTAAACAAAATAAAATGGGTTATAGAAACCATGTTTTCACACCCAAAGGGGTGTCCAACCATGTTGAAACAATTTAAACAGTTTAATTTAATGATAAATAGGGCTTCTAAAATTAATAGGAACAATTAAATTGAATATATTGGGTAAATTTTCACAACGTCAGTTGGCACCGACGAACGACACAATCATGTTTTTTATAAATCATAACGAAAGAGAGCGAAAGTGACTAGAAAACCTACCTTATGGTCACATGTGATTATATTATCCACAGTAGGCTTTGATTTGACCTAAAATGGATGAAAATTGATGATTTTAGAAAAATCCCAAAATTAGGTAAAATCTATCTGCAACAAACTACGCAAAGGGTACTCAATGAAACTCTATGATTCAAAATGCACATGATTATAATTACCTTAAGGTTTACAGTGCACCTTATGGTGAAAAAACAGATGATGAACAGGGGTGCGACGGTCTTCTGAAGAGGGGGAAAGGGGGTACGCCACCTAGGGTGAGGGGGAGGCACGACATGAGAAGGAGGGGAGGAAGAGGGGAGAGAGAAAATAATAATGAAATAAAATAAATAAAAATAAAATAAAAAAAGTATAAAAAATAAAAGAAAAGAAATATGGAATATAAAATGGAAAATAAAATAAAATATAAATGATGGAAAAGAAAGAAGATAAAAATAAAAAAATGGTAATATCCCATTTTATTTATTTTTAATTATTATGTAACCCCCTTTTTATTTTATTTCTAATTTTATTTTTATCCATTCCTTCTTTATTTAACATCTTATTTAAATATATTATTATTTATTTTCAATTCTTAGTTACTTAGTTTAATCCTGAACACTGTGAAAAAGTGCAATATAAAATTTTTTATGAATCCCATGCAGTTATTTAATTAATTAAATAGATTCCTAGGGCCCGTGGTGGGGTGCGCAGGTGCATGCCCTAGGCCACTTTAAAGAATTAGGCAACATAAATTTAAATGGTCTATACTTGATTAAATTCGTGATGTTGCAATTCCAATGACATAAATTGTATTAATTGATAAAAAAATATTATATAATTAAGCTTTCAAACAACTTAAAATTATTATTTATCCTTATAAATTTACAATATGAAAAATTATTTTTTTACTAAAATTCAGTATTTAAAAAATTTGTTAAAAAATGATATATTTCCAAAACATTTTGAAAAATCACCAAAACCTAATTCTTATGTTTTTATTTCAAAATGTAATTTTATTTTGACATATTAAATTAATTAAGGTGTTAAAATTCATATTTTAAATTTGTTCACCATTAAAAGGTGGTAAAATTGTGTTTATATAAATAAAGGTTTTTATGTGTTAAATAGGGCTAGTTCTTATCCTATGTATATCAAATATAGTGGATAATTATAAAATTTATTTCATTTAATATATAACATATATATTTCATTCAAATCAACAACTAATTGTAATATTTTTTTTATTATGATAAAACTCCTTTGGATGCATAAAACTAAATATATTTATTTTTTTATCCATGTAGTTCTTATTTTCGTTTCTCATTAATTGGTAACCCATTAATTAATTTTATATTTATAGAAACGATAAATGTTCATAATTTAGTTAATATTATTCACAACATCTAGTTTATAACTTATTATATTAAATAATAATATTTTAAAAAATATTATTATTTGTTAGAACTCAGTCTTTCTTGTAACATAATCCATTGTAGAAGTTCTCTCTTGAATATAATAGATGATAACTCATTGTTTCATGCATTGAAATATATAGAATCTATAATAAATAATAAATATATTATATATTATCTAAATATTTTATTCTCTTGTGTTCTTGGGGTCACGTGTCATACATGATCTTGAATACGATGTTCCAACCATATATTTTCATGGTGTTACATTCTACCCTCCTTAACTAAATTGTTTCCAAACAATTTAAGCTTGATCATGGTGATCGATTGTTTGATACTTCCTTGGATTGAAATCCAACATCATTATAGGGATTTGTAAAACATCCTCTAGAAAAGAGAGAAAATAAAAGTAAAATGTTCACATGAACTACAATGAAACTAGGTCTCTAAGTAGGAGAACATTAGTGAGAAGTGAAAATATGTATTTGGAGGAAAATCATAAATATTTATACGAATTAAATGAGTTTATAAATCACAAATAATTTAATGTTAAATAGAATTTTGAGGGCCCCAAATCTATAAATATGTGATGATTTAGAAGAACATTTTATCAACAAAAATTATGGTAATTGTACCACATTTTATTTCTAAGTCATTTTCATAATATTGGGTAATTCTTTTACTACCTAAGAATGTATGTAAATTTACTTAAATGATACATTTTAATTTCATGTAAAAAAATCCATCTTTTGGTTGTGCTTTGATCAAATTTTAATTCATCCTTTTACACCTAAAAATTAATTACCAATAAATATTTTTTTAGGCCTGAAGCAATAAAAGAAAAATTTAAAGGATTATAAGTCCTATGAAAGAGTGGAAAGTCTAAATATTTGTCTCTCACTGTCTTCCAAAACTAGTATGGTTAACACAATAATATATAATCCTAAAAAATCACATTACTGGTTCATCATTAGTATTTATTAATCAAAAATTTTAACTAAAACAATGAAAAACTAATCGGGATATTATATAGGTTTGTTTTCGGTGTGAATCACATATTGTTCTTCAGTCATGGGTTCAAGGATCACGGCCTTACTAGATTTTATTTGTTGTCACTCACCATCAAATGTTTCCTTTTATAAAAACATATAAATATAATTTTCAAAATAAATTTGATGTAAATACTTGAAATTAGGTTATTCAAAAAATAAACATATTACTATGGTTTTCAATATAACCTAAATACAAAAATACTTCATCCATTTTATTTTAACATATACCATTAATCGATCTAATGTTTATCTAGGATATCCTTTCATGGATTACTAAATAGTTTCACCTTATCTTCAATCTAAAATGCCTTAGGTTTAACCTTGATTATACCTTTTCATTATCCGTTAAAATTATTCATAATGTTTTTAATGAAAACATGGATTATCCTATGAAAATGCCTTAGGTTTAACCTTGATTATACCTTTTCATTATCCGTTAAAATTATTCATAATGTTTTTAATGAAAACATGGATTATCCTATGAAAATACCTCGGGTGTGTCAATCTAGGTAAGAACTAAAACTTTTTTCCATTTACGAAGTCAACTAGAGTCATGCTCGGGATTCCTGGTCATGGTTATTACTCCAAGGTATATCTATTCCATAACCACATCCACCTATAATATGCAGAGTGGGATGTATTACATGGAATACCCACATAATATCAACTATAACAAAATTCTAGGATTTTTTATATATTTATACTCAAATTATTCCATAGGGTTATGTTCTCTAATATATGTTTTCATAAATCTATTTTTATAGGTTTCTACTAAAGATAGTCTAACACCAACTATAGAAACCCAACCACAGATACCGGGGTCTGTTTTCAATTACATAGGCATGATTACAAGAAATCCAATCCTGAAGGACCAAGAGTTTAGTATTCTTGGTAAACTAAGTACACACATGAGCCTTGTATTAAAAAGTAATAGACTAATTACAAAATAATATTTTTTCCTAAATAAATAGCATTGAGGATAATAGCTTCATGGATAACATTATACTATCTATTATATCTCTTCATATCTTTCATAGTATGCTTCCAGGATTCTTAGAGAAAGGAAACAGAATTACAGTGGGCTCAAATGCTCGATAATGGTAAGGTATAGTAGAAGTAGTAATTAATCAATGATAATAATAAGAATGGTATGGTAAATAACTGAACATGCATACCATGTAATTAATAAAGTGAATGGAATTATGTAAACCAATTGGAATGGTAATAACTAAGAACACATTCCTTTAAAATAATTAGATCAATATGGAAAGGTATGAAACTAAAACACATTCTATTTAATCAGAAAAATTAAAATTAAATGTAACCTTATATTTTTATATTCCAAATATCATGGATGAATAATAACTAAAACTAAATGAGACAAATTCTTAATTATTGGATTCCACGTTTTTGAGGTACATGGTACCTTTAACATCATGACCATTCACAATATTGTTTACAACATATCATGTAAAATCCCATCTAAGAAAACTAAAAAAATTACTCGTTCCATGGGATTGTTGATGCATCGAGAGGCTATCTATAACCAAGACTCACCTGTGTTGTACCAGTCCAAAACTGCCTTCATATATTAAATAATTGATTTAAAAATTTTATTTATCAAATATCCATAAAATGTAGACGTTTTGGATTTATAAATATTTCCACAAATAATGAAATGACATTCAAAGTAAAAAACATAGAAAAAATAGTATATAGTTTATGCAATGGACATATCCTTGGTAAATGATATGGATAATTAGGGGAAATTCAATGTTCAATAATCTTAAGAAATGGAATATTTCATGGGGGATTAACAACAAAATCAATGATGTGAAATTGAATATTATCCTTAGACAAATCAATCACAAAACATATGGAGGAATAATAAAGATATTATCAATACAACATATACCATGTGAATAAAATAAAGGTTTCCTATCACTAGTGAATATATGTATTATGAAAATATCTTTTAAAAACATTCTTGAGGAGAATATGCTTTTGTTTTGAAAAACCTTTTGAAACCCATTTTCATTGAAAATCATTTTTAAAAATAATTTCTTTAAAAAATTATATTTTAAACATGTAAATAAAGCTTTGATGTAATGATGGTAGGTAAAGCCATACTTTTTTATAAAGTAAAAATAACATTCCTTTTTCGTGGTAAAGGTTTGAAAAATTCCTTATTCAAAAAGTGACAATAATATTCCTTTGAAAACATTGGTAAAATTAAAAAATGGTTAAAATTTAATTATAAAATCATTTTAAAAACATTTTTTAAAACATTTTAACATAAAATGGTTTCTTGATGCAGATAGGTTATCTGACTAAAGATAGAAATTATGTAGGGTTTTCTTAAAAACATTTTCTAAAACACCTTGAGTACCAAAGAGTGGGAAAGGGTTATAGTAAATGATTAAGGTCATTATGAACCATATGAGTGTAAAATAAATTGTTTTTATTAAACAATGGTCATATAATTTCCTCAAATGGAAACGAATGATCATTAAAATTACTCTTTTTGGAAAATAACTATAAACATTCCAAAGTGTCCCATACCAGTTCAAAACATTTTAAATCATAAGACTAATGGTTGAATAAAATTAAATGAATGTTATATTATAATGAGATTAAGTATATTCATGATATATCACTATAAAGGTATTTATATATATCATATAAAATAAACTAGGTTCATAGAAACAAATAAGTATAAATATAATGTAAATTCAGATGATATCACATACCTTGTGTTTCCTTTCATGTGAAAGTCCTTTAATTTTCTTGTATAATAAACTTATGATAATATAATACTTTCTTTATAACCTTTTTATTGTGTACAACTAATTTTATGTTACTTATTACCATGTATTGAACAACTGCATTAACTGTTATATTTACCTTCGGTATTTTGACCAAATTCAGTTTGTGTTTCAAAAACAACGTTGGTAGGTCTAATATGGTTATAGGGGCACTTATATAACATCCACATAATACAAAAATGTCAAAATTATCATAATTTTACATCAATTAAACTTTTAAAAACCATAATTACATATTTTTATGAAATATTAATCAACATTACAGTCATAGAGTCAGTAGGTTATACGTACGCATGAGTAACGTTCTTATTTTTCAATGGCGTGAATGAAAAAAGGTAAGAAACACCATATATTTCTAGAATGATAATTATATCATAAATAACATATTATTAAATCATATATACTTATATATAAAATTCATGTGATGTAAAATTAATCACATCATGTCAAAGAGGGGGAAGTCCACCCATCCACGAACAACGTTATAACTTTTATGTGTGTGTGAATGGGTAATAAATAAAATGATATATATATATATATTCCAAAAATTTAATTATTTGATGAATATAATATATTGTTTTTTATTTCACATATTTTTAATTAAAACCATCATTTTTACATTCCATGTAAATTGTGAACGAATCACATCACATTGAGGGGGCAGTAGTCCATACTTCCGCAAATGATGTTATCATTTTTACACAAAATTGAAAGTACAATAATATGTTTTTTAAATTATTTAACTAAGATTAAAGACATAATAAGTATCATATATAACATATATACACATATTTTCTATCGTAATTACCACCATGAGTGGTGGTAAAGGAAGAATGAACAATCATCATTTCGTGAGGCTGTATTTTGTCGTTCACATAAACGGTATGTTTGTCACTAATTAGATGGTTGTCTATGGAAGTGTGGAAAGAACCTTCAATAAAAAAAATAAAAGTATATTGATCATAAATTTTTAATTTTATAAGAATTATTTAAAAATAATTGATGGGGGGGTAATTAAATAAAATAAAAGAGATCTTTTGAAATTGTTAACTTAAAAATTGGGTAACGACTTTCTATTTACACCAAAGGGATTCCTTGGAAAGATTTATTAAAAAAGGGTGGATTCAAGGTCTAGGTTTGGGATTTTTTGAATCTATATATTTATGTATTTTCCAATCATAATTGGTTTTATAGGTGGGAGTAAGGGTTGAAGTCGTGGCCATTTATACTGAAGGAGTGGCACTCTTGTAAAATTTTGAGAAAGGAATCCTTCCCACATATTTCATGTTGCAAGTGGATCCAATAATAATCATAATTTTAGAAAATAAATGATATGATCTATATATGTCCATAAAATAGATCTATTTAAATTTAATTGGCCTTTCTGGGCATTATGGTTAATGTTTAGTCCCTTATTAAGCTTAATTTAATTTTAATTGCTATCAATAATTTTAATTACTTTCATTAATATTTTTGGTTAAAAATGATTTAGTATTAATTGAAATTATAAATTATATTTATTCAAAATACGAAATCCATTTTTCCAAATTCTAATCATATAATTCATAGAAATTAATTTAAATTTAATCCTTCATGCGGGATGAGAGTGTAAGTTTTTAAAGTAAAAAATGTCAGAAAGTGTGTTATGTTTTTATAATAACATTCATGGTCAAATTGATTAAAATTTCATAAATTTTATTAATTTTTAAAAATATTATCTAACTAAAATTTGAAACAAATTAAATTTATAATTTATCCTAATAAATAAATTATATTAAAAACCAATTTTGAAATAAAATTCATTATTTTTAACTATTTTTTAAAAATGAAATGTTTCAGAAAAATATGAGAAATTAACCCTAACATAATTTTTATGTTTCTATTTAAAATATAAAGATTATTTTTACATATTGAATAAATTAAAGTGTCAAAATTCATTTTTAAAATGTATTCTCCGTTGAAAGGTGGTAAAATTTCCGTTATAAAAATATTGGTTTTATGTGTGAAATAGGATTTGTTCTTATCTTATGCATGTCAAATCAAGTGGATGAATATAAAAAAATTATTTAATATATAAAAATTAAATTTCATTAATATCATTAACTAATTTTAATTAATTATGTTTACTATGATAAAACTCTATTGCAAGAATAAAAATAAATATATTTCTTTTTATATCCTATTGGTTCTTGATTTCATTTCTCATTAATTGGTAACACATGGATTCATTATATATTTATATAAACTATAAATTTTCATGTGTTAGTTAATGTTTTTACTAAAAGGTAGTTTATATATTATTATATATAATAATAATAATATTTTAATAAAGTATTTTTATTTAGTAAAACCAGTTCTTACATGTAAGGTAAGCCATCGCAGAAGCTCACTCTTGCGTGTAATGCATGATGACTTGATGCTTCATGAATTTAAATATATATATTCTATTTTAAATTGGAAATATATTTTAATGTATTTAGATATTATATTCCCTTACATGCTTGGTGTCGCAGGTCATTCATTATACCAAATACAATGTTTCTACCTTACATTTTCAGGGTGTTTCATGCCCCCAAAATACAACAACCAGACCCTACCATACCTTGGGGAGGTTGATCAAGAGTTCATGTATAACCTTTTCTAGAAGCTTCATGGGTCCTTACAAAGGTATCCTACTAGAAATCATCACCACCAATTCCACGTGGTATTAAACCCTCAACATGATGAGGGTTTTATCCTTGATGGCCCACCCCAGTCATTTAGACTTGGGAGAGAAAGGCATCCCACCAAGGATAGATGTCAGTGAACAAAGAGCAAGGTCACACCCCTCTTCCTTTTGGAAAATCCCACCAATCAAATTTGGTGGCCAATTACGAGTGGGTACATACACCCACCCCCTTAATACAGCTAGCTAGTAGGGTTGCCTTGTACACCCATGGAATCCCACCAGTCAAATATGGTGGTGAACTATGGGTAAGAATATACACCTAACCACACTAATGAATCCTTTCAGTAAACTCATCTGACCACACTCAAAGAAGCCCACCAACCAATTCTAAGGGAAAACTATGAGCAGGCACAAAGACCTACCTACATTCATCAAGCATGCCAGTAGTTTCATCTAGCATCCTTTGATGAAGATGGTCAGAAAATCCCATTTAAAAAAGGGGCAGGATTCAAATCTCTTCCCTTGTACACGATTACTATCAATATTCATTGGGGAGAAAGGGAATACAAGAGTCGGAACATACCCCAACTCTAAATACATAGTTGTAATATATCCCAATTCTGGTCACTGATGCCACTAATAATATCTTGTAAATGTTGAAATAAAAGATGAAAATCAATTCCCTCATTCTATAATGTTTTCTAGACATCATTATGGAAATGATAGTGCTACCCAAGGGATGAGGACACAACTCTATCCCCACAAATGAGGTGTCTCATCCTTATGTCACCCCAGAGCAGACACACTCCTCTACTCCTATCTTGGAGGGTTATGGATAAAACTCCCCCATGATACATGGACAACCAAATCAGAAATAGACACTCGTTCCAACTAGAGATCATCATCCTCTCCCAATGACTACACTAAGGTAGGAACAAGCCCTTGTCTATTAAAACCACCTCCCCTAAAAAGTGGACCCATTCACTCGTAATAAGGAATACAAAAATAATCCTCACTAGAGACAAATGGATAACAAGGTGTTGATCTATGATCCCTCTCTACTTAATTCAAGAGTTCTGGAAGCCATCATATGTATATTTATGAAAACTCAAGATCCAACTATATCATTACCAAATTACGGGAGTAGTAGAAATAATTTTTAAGGTCCTCCTCAGACAAATCATAATGGGGGATTTATTCATGACTACAATTTGATTGATATTGGGAGCCCATATCCTAATGAGAGTCATGGAAACCCTCTGTATGGCTAGTAGATCAAGGAGAATGATGGTTTTCCCCATAATGCAATCCTCTATGGTAATCCTCCCCGTTATGGAACTTACTGAAAAAGTTATATCTATAGTATTATTTAATGTTTCTAAGGGAATCCTCCACTTGGTAATGTAGTAACAATAAATCCCTCTTAACACGAGGCACATGGGAGAGCATGGAGAGAAATATATAATGAATTTTTATTGGGAAGTGAAATCCTTTCTCAAACAAAAGACAACCCAAAGCGAGAGTCATTCTCCGAACATCCTTCGGATCACCTACCTTCCATCTAAATATAAGATTTCCCTAATAATATTGTAGTTTATGATAAATCATTGGGAAATCATCCTCTCTAGTTAGATCAGATAGAGAATCATCCAGCGAAAGATGAAGATGATGTGCTAAACATGGGGAAACAAGGGATAAATATGGCATACAAGTCATGTTCTTTAATTTAGACACCATAGATAAACCATCCCATTTGTGTTGTCAGATGACTGTGAGCATGACATCTACCTCAACACATGAAAAATGATTCATCATTTGGGAGAAAAAATATTTCCCTAGGAGGAATATAAAAGTTGCATAAAGGTAATAAAAGGGTTTCAATAAAAAAATGACTTGACAACACTCATAGATTCACAAAATCCAAAGAATGAGAAATATCAAGGATCCCTTCAACACATAAGCCTCAATGCACTAATGATATTTGAGACAGGTGGCCATCGATACCCAATCTGGTGTTCATGTCAGAGGATGGGGTGAAAACTGAGGGTTACATTTCATCATTCTCCTTAAATAGTAAATACCACAAAATTTTATATCACGCATTGTTATAAATTTAGGCTGGATTAAAAAATGGAATCTATTAATAATCTAAGACATTATAAAAAATTAGGCCTTGATCAACTCTCACTAGTGTCGAGCCAGAAGAGAGAATGCTATTGATAGAGTTTTTTCTCAACCATCTGAGAATAACAAGAAATCCTCCTGATTAAGGGATGTCCATCAATAGATAACACAATTATGAAGAATTTAAAAATGGTATTTAGAATTGGTAAAGTTATGTTTGTACCAAATGATGAACCCATCCCACATTCCAAATGAATAAGGGAATCCCCAGAATAAGTAGCCAAAACAGTTTAGGAGAAATTCCACACCACAGGGGTGGGGTTTTTTAATCCGACCTTCAAGGTCAGTAAAATATACCCAAAGAGTTGTGAAGTTGTAATGGGAATATACCAATCCCACATGGCTAGGGGTTTTTATCCTCAAAACCCCCCCTCCAAAGTTGGAATCAATCATCTCCTGATTAGTGAAAATGACATAGAATGAATCCTCTCTGTTCGTCCAATTCCCTGATTCAGTAACCTCACTAGGGATGTAAGAAACTGGACATACCACAGATTCCCTTCCTATTATTGTCTTCCAAATAACACATGGAGAACCAAAAAACGGATATAAAAAAGGCATAATAGAGGGTGTAGAAAGATAAATTCACACCAAGATATGAATTGACTTATTTCAATTCACTATGCATCAGTGAATGTCATCAAATCTTCCCCCAAAGATTCCACAAAACATGAGGCCAATTTGAAGGAGGATATAGTGGTTGATGTTATGGTTCATAATGTGGTGCAATATAAAATTATTGAAGTTGGTGTGCACATCCATAACCCAAATATTTCCCTAAAACTAGTAAATCCTTCAAACAAACCATTTGTACCCCCTCAAAAGGCATTTAATTGTGAAAATTATAAAGGATAGATTATGCCTCACCTCCCTCCTAGATAGGTTAATCCACTTTCACATGATGAAAGATTTTCTAAAAATTATGGAGGGATAAAAGAATTGAGGAGACACAACACATAATTACTCTAAGGCATCCTTCCGACTAGATACACACTACAAGAATATCATTATCTTGCGCTCCTAGTTGGAACACCTCAATAAAGAGGGATCTCCATAATAAATGAAGCAGAAATGGAACACCCACTCAATGTTATATACCTCATTACAATATACATGATACAAAAATAAAAGTTTGATAACTCCATCCATTGGATTCCCAACCAGAACAGTTCTAGGCACATCCTTACAGACCTTCCCCTATGGGCTACCCATGGTAGAAGCTAGTAGTGTTGTCGCAGATGGCATTAATGGCCATGACACCTGTTCAGGATCCAGATCATCTAGAAAATCCTTGGGGGATCATGAACACTATTGAGTCAATAATATGTAAATTGGAAGCCATAGATGAATGACAGATGATGATACAACCAGAAAATATCCCCTACTACAAATTGTTATACTTGAATCCTCCACTACCTAACTTTGGGAACCCATCATTTCACATCATTAATTGCTCAAGATACATGGAGAAACAGTTGACACATTTTGTTTTTTACAGTGATCTCATTATGGGGGGCCCTGAATAGAAGGAGGCAGTGAAAATTATGTGTTTCATGTAATCACTATAAGAACCAAACTTTTTTTGGTACACTTGTTAGAAGGCTTGGTCAATTACGGGGTGGGAAAAATACTATCAGAAGTTTCTCTTCCAATTCAGCTCGATGCTGAAGAATACTATTTTCCTTGAACTCTAGAACTGAAAATAGTAATATAACGAATGTTTCTTAGATTCCATTGATCAGTGGAATGGATTAGAAACAGATTGAATCCACATCTCCCTCAATAATACTTTTTTCCCATATTTATAGTGAATATTTGTGAAGAGTTGAAAACACCATTTATCCATGTGAAATACACAAGTGGTTTTGGTACCTTTCCATAATTTCTCAAAGTGTGTAGGAATCCATTGAAAAGACTAGAGAAAAGTCTTGAGTAATTTCTTAAACTCAGGGAAGGAGAAGAGCGAAAGTAGAGGATACCATTATTACAACTAAGTACGGCCATGTACCCTCTCTTTCTCTGAAGCCTACTCCATATCATGCCGCTATACCTCTCGAGTGTCAACAAGAACAACCTACTAAATAGGATAATATAAAATACTAGAGTTGAAAAAATATTTATTGGATAAAAATTATTGTTATTATATAAATGACCATGTTTTTGGTTACTTCATGTCACCATTGGAAAACAACATGATCAATTTTTCAAATCTCTGGAATCCCAAAAATGAGTGTGAAGAAGATCTCCCAAATTATTACCATTTCCATAAAATGTTTTGTCATATCATTTAAAAGTATTTTTTACAAATAATTCATAAAAAATATGTTGGACTCTTGGAAAGTTATGTTGAAAAATTTACCTCCTCGGGTAGGATGTGTTTTTTCCACCAATCCCGAGAAGAAAAATCAATGGAAGGAAGTCAGTAGTAGAAGTACAGAGAAGTTCAATGACTATATGGTAGAAAATATGATCAATAGAGCTCATAATGACCTTATAACACATTTTTAATAACTAGTTGTGCCTTAAACCACTTCTTCTATAATGCATCCAATTTTATCGGCAACTCAGTCCTCTGAAATCTAATCCTCCAAAAGGTGACATGGTCAGAGGAGTAAGAAGAAAAAATATGAATATGACCCCATAAAAATAATAAGTTGTCTTTGAATTTAGTAGAATTCATTCCAACATCCCCAGAAGAATGAGCAATGCCCCACCAAACGGTATAGTAAGGATCCAACTACCAGACGGAATCTCCTTCAGATGATGAGTTTATCTTCGGCTCCATTAAGGTTATTTATTTAGTGGATCCCTTAATAGATTATTATCATTATTATCAACTTGAATTCCCTATGCTTGATTGGGGAACATGGGTATGTGTCTGTCATGGTCAAGGATACAGGGGAAGATGCGGTCGTTCAAGGAGTTATTACTTTAACCACAACCCTTCCCAAATTATCTATGAGGACGAAACTCATGGGACATCTCTCCAATGAGCTTCATGGGAACAAGGAAATTACCAAACACATGATGGGTTCTTCCCTGAAATGATCATCCTGAAAGATAGGTTAGGGGGTATGCCACTTCCTATTTATCCTTGACATGTAGAAGGCCCCAGTCGGCCTAATCCACCAAGAGAAGAAGCTCCATCAGATCATACCCCAAGGACTGATCCATCCACATCCGACACTTCTTCCCCTAACACACTATAAAAATAGGATCTATATGCTAAGATGTTTAGATATTGGGACCAGAAGTATGATGTTTTTATAAATCAATCCCTAGTTTTAGCCAATTTGTCTATCTTGGACACTGTGAGTCTATCAAAATGCCTTTAGGAAGCACACATCAAGGCTTTGTTAAGTCCTTAGGAGTATGAGGTAGAGGTTGTTGCTACCAAAGTTTATTGTTTAGATAATAACCCCATATAATTACATGGGGTCATATCTTTCATAGACCAGGATGAGGATTCTAGCTTATAGTGGAATGTCAGACCCTTGTAGGTATCTGAAATGGTAAATGGCATTGATATCTGGAAATCTTACATTGACAATGGCTCATATGTTAGCCTCATTCCATTCTAAACACCTTGATATCTGGGCTTCAATGAATATCACATTCCCCCCTCTAATATAATGTTACATGGTTTTCATAAGAATTGTCAAAATCCTATTGGTGAAATAAATCTCATAACTCAATTATGAGATCTTGTGTTAGACTCAGAATTAATGTTTGTTATGTAGGATACGACCTTCAATATTTATTTTGGAAGTCCTTTGCAACATCATCATGTAGATATCCATTTTTCATACCATCAATGCCTCAAATATTGTATCAATGGACAAATTGGGGTATTGCATGGTGAAAATCCCCATTAAAATCATGTGAATCATAAAAAATTAGTGTAGGATTCAATAATATTGGAGGGAAACATTCCATGGATTCCAATGACACTTGAATTATTTCCCAAAAAGGTCTGTAGATTATCCTAGATAATCTATTTAGAAAAATTATTACACAATATGTGATGTAAATAAATCATGTCTAAGGGGTGGGTCCAAATTTAAGAACACATTGGGAAACTTCCAAAAATTTATTCATAAAAACTAATCCAGAAAACACTGAGGAAGTTTTCCCCTTTCTATGTAGTGATGAAATCCTGGATGATAATATATTAATTACATCCTTTGAGCTCCAACAAATACCTATTTCATTTTCTAGACTATAATAAGTTTTCATGTCAATGAGAGAATATAGACATGATCATTATCAGTCCATCATCCCACCTTTAAAGCTCTCAAAAGGCTTTGATCCATCAATAGAGCCAGAAATGGTTGCTTTATCTTCTAAATGACCAAATTCATGCTTCTACTCTAATTCCAATAAACATTTTTCATCACCCACTTTCTATAAATAATAAGAAAAGTTCAATAATGTGGAAGAGGAATAGGAGGAAAACCTTAGGGATGAACCTCCAACATTTTAGGACGGTTTCTCCACATCTATTAATAAACATAGAGAAAAAAATTCTAGGTACATATGAAGATCAATGACCCACTTTGATCAGTGAATCCATGACTTGAAACAAAACATGAGGAATAAACATCCTTCCTGAAGTAGAACTGGGATGTGTTCTCCTAGAATTGCACATTTATTCTCATACTTGATTCTAAGGTGTCCACCCATCACATTTGTTTTCCAAAATACCATCAGGGATACAATCAGGAAGCCATAATGAAACACCCAACTCATTACTCCAAAATTGAGGCTGAAGTGGATAAAATGATCAAGGATGAATTCAACACATATGTAAAATATCCAAAATGGCTAGACAACTCGATAAATGTGATGATTAAAAATGTTTAAATCATAGTTTTCATTGACTACTGAGATCTCAATCAATATTTTCTAAAAGATGACTTCCCAATTTTAATCATAGAACTCCTCAATGATGCATTGTATAGTAATCAAGCCCTATCCTTCATGGATGGATATTAAGGATATAATTAAATTCAAATGTCCCTACATGATGATGAATTCACTATCTTCAAGGAACCATAAGGAGTATTTTTATATTGTATAATTAGCTTTTTCTTGATGAATTTTGGCACTAAATATTAATGTGTTATGTATCACATCATCAAACCTTTTTTGGGGAATCTTGTTGAATGTTACGTTGATGACCGTATGATTATGTTTTGAAAATTTTATGACCAAATGGATGACTTAGAAATCAACTTCAAAAAACAATGACAAAATGTCCTGATGATAAACCACTTAAAATTTTCTTTCATCGTATCATCAAAGAATTTCCTCATTTCATCATATGCTATCACAACATTAAAGTAGACCGTGAAAAAAATATTTCATTTAAATTTCACCTCCTCAAAACGTGAAATAGTTGAGAGGACTTCAAGGACACTTGGACTGCATCTAGATCTTTATATCCTGTCTTGTAGGAGAGTGTTTTGAAAATGTTATGACCAAATGGATGACTTAAAGATCAACATAAAAACATCTATGACAAAATGTCCTCATGATAAACCCCTTAAAATGTTCTTTCATCATAGCATCAGGAAATTTTCTCAATTTTGTCATATACCATCACAACATTGATGTTGACCCTGAAAAAAACATTTCATTTACATTTCACCTCCTCAAAACCTGAAATAGTTTAGAGGAATTCAAGGACACTTGGCCTGCATCTAGAGATTTATATCCAGTCTTGTAAGAAATTTTTTTCCCATTTCCAAACTCATAAATAATGGATTCATTTATCAGTGGACTAGTTACTTTTAGGAGTAATTTAAAAACTCATGAAAGACATCTTGAGTCTAAAAATATTATTGCCCCATGTTGAGGTAAAGACACTCATCCTATATGTGACAACCCTGGAGAAGTCACTAGGATCTAATATCATGAAACATAATGACTCTGGGAAGGAAAAAACTATTATTATATTAAGAAAACCATGATTTATAGTGATACTCATTATTCTTATATCATGAAGAGCTTCTTAGAAGTAATCTTCGAATTTCAGAAAATGAGGCGTAAGTTGCAACACCATGAGTCATAATTGGTATATCTCAATAATCCACAAAAATATATCTTTCGTCATGCTACATTGATAGGATATCTATAACTCTGGGTAGTCATCCTGTAGTAGTTTGATATATAGTTCATACAATAGAAGATGGTGAAAGTCTAGGCCTTGGAAGAATTACTTGTGCAACACCCATCTGCAGAAATAATGTCATTGAATAATGAATTTATAGATGAATAGATATTCTATATTTAAGGCAGGTCTCGAACATGGTAAATTTATTTTGACGGTGCATCTAGGATCCCAATCGGTATGAGAATAGAAGAACCTAATATCAACAACATTAGTTTAGGGATCATATTTATCTTTCCAAAAAAATAATTTCCTTACTCCTTCCAATTATCAGAAGGTTGTACCAATAATGATGAAGAATATTAGGACCCTATTTTAGGACTAAAAATAACACTCCAAATACCAGGTGTCCATCTAGAGGTGATAGGCAATTAAAAGTCGTTAATCAAGAATATCGACTAGGCTTATGCCATCAGGAAAGATGAGATAATCCCTTTTCTTGACTATGTATGGAGACTAATGGAATAATTCCCCTTGGATCCAACATTGAACCACATCCAAAGATCACAAAACACCTAGGAAAATTAATTGATGGATGAAACTACAACTGTATTAGAAAAAAATTGGGATGAAATAATCATCAGTATTTCCTATCGCTAAATGGTCTCACCTTTTGTTCAAGTTAAAATAGAGGAGATCGATAAATTCATCCTTATCCCTATGTTGTATAGTACTTCAACAAGATAGATGAATCCCATCATGGAATACCTCCAAAATGGAGTAATCTCATTGAATGAGGATATGAAAAAAGAAAATCTGGTGGTGAGTAGTCAATTTCACTCTTTATGATGGCCCATGTAACCAAAAATTCCACTATAAATGTGGATTTTATGGAGTCCTTCTAATATGTATTGACAAATATGAGACTATTCCTATTATGCTAGAAGTATATGTGGGATACTATGGTTCCCAAAATTTGGGTACTTTCTTTCTGATCAAATCTGATGGATTGGATACTTTTTTCCTTCGATGACATCGAATTTCACATAATTCACCAAGAAATTTCATTCCTTCCATGTGAATTCCAACATCATCTATCAACCCTCAATGTTCCTTCATAAATAGAAATACTCCTAAAGATTTTCCATATGGGTAATGGATGTTGTAGGAAAATACCCTCCAACTGTGGACAAGTAGTTGAAATACATATTGACTGCTACTTATTTATATTCCAAATGGGATGAGGAAATCTTCCTCAAAGAATTTAGGGCCAAGATCTTTTTAGAATTTATGAAAGTCAAAATAATTACCAAATTTGGTTTCCCACATACCATACTAATGGAAGATGGCACCAATTTCTATTTATATGAGTTGTAAATCCAAAATCAAGAATACAATAACAATTTAACCATTTATCCTACTACCATGCAATGGATAACGGGTAGAAAGAGGCCTTCAACAAGACCATATATAATATACTCCAGAAGATGGTTGATAAAGATAAAAAATAATATCTTAAAATGATATTTCATTCCTTATTGGATTAACAAACTATAACCAATACGGCCATATGGACAACCCCTTATTCACTAGTATATGGAATAGAATGAGTCGTGCCCATGGAGGTATAGTTTCATCACTCTGTGTTTCCATATATGATCATATATCTATATATGAACAATCACATTAATGGATGGATGTTTTGGAGAAACTAGATTAAAAAAATTACATACCTTGCATCACATAGAGGACTACTAAAATCGGGTAGCATGATCTTTTAACAAGAAGTTTTTTCTTCTCACATTCCTATTTGTAGAACTTGTATTTGTCCTTAGAAATCTTATGATACTAGGAAGGAATCCACCAAATAATTAACCAAAGTGGGAGGGAGTTTCCTCTATACACATGTTCTAATCTAATGGAGCTTATTTAATAGTCTAAATAGATGGAGAGATTATTATGACCCCAACCAATGAAAGATTATTAAAGAAATAATTTTTGTAACGACATGAATCTTATCATATCATCAAGACATTAAAATACATAGTTGTTCTTCTTCTCATGACATTAAATGGAATGAAACATCGTTCATGTTGAACGACACTAAATATTGCGGCATCATCTCCCTTTTCATACGATGAAAATTTTCATGACCTATAGTCCTAGTCGTATGACCTAAAACTACAAGAACACCATGTGTCCTTACTGCATGAAATTAAACTACACAGTTGTCACCCCTCTCATTTGTTGTTAAGAAACCCTTAAAAACTAAAAGATGAGACACTTCTCCCAAATTGTATCTTAGATATGGGTATCCATCTCAAGTATAAGTCCCCATCACATCCCTTGAACCTATTAGTGGTTCAAACACATGGGCCCCCATTATGGGTTCAAGACCCAAAATTATAATTTAATCATTTCAGGATGATAAACTAAAATACTATTGTTAAGAACTGCATGAGTCTTGGTTCTAATTTCAATGAGATATGTAGAGACACATGAACCTACCATCCCGAGTCTAGTTGTGGTTATGAAAAAATATTCCTCTTTTCCAAACATAAAAACCAAATTTATGTGGGGAATTATTTTTAAGATGTACGTGTGGCATGATTCATTCTCAAGAAAGATATGTAGTGAGACCTGAGTCCTATACCCCTGTCCCACCATAATATTCATTTTCATGTTTAGTGACACACATCCTCACCATATAACATTAAACTACATCAAATTCAAGAACACTATGAGGCTTGTTTCTAATACTGATGAGATATGTAGTGACATATGGATCTCCCATCTAGATATTACTAGAATGTGAAAATTCCCCCTTTTCCCAATATAAAAATCATACCAAAATGGGTAATTACAGAACTACATGTGGCTTGATTCTTTCTCCAGTAAAATATGTAGTGATGCCCAGATCTCCAATATTTGGACCTGCCACAAAAAAATGCAAAAAAAAAATCCTTATTCATATGCATGGTTTAGATATTCATATATAATCTTTCAAGAAATATGTGGGTATTGATTCTCACTCTAATGAGATATACAGAGATGCTGGGATCATATCTCCTGGCCCACCCACCACAAAAACTTAAATATCCTTATCATTCACATGTGTTTCCTTTATGTCATGGAAGAAATATTTTCCACTCTTTGTTTCTCACATGAGCATAGATCACATGAGATTATGAGGTTTTGTGAAATAATTCCCTATGTAATTTAGGAATATCAATTCACATTGTGGTTATCATGGTCCAAGATACATTACCATAAAAGGCACACCAGGTGTCCTCACTACATGAAAATAAACTACATGATTTCTTCATGAACTATATATGTTTTTATTTTCATTATAGTAAGATACTAAGTGATATCATGATTACATCCTTTGGACCAATGAAAAAACTTCCCCTCTTCTAAATCGATTCATCTTTGTCCTCTTTACACGACGTTAAACAACATGGGAATTAAAAAACTATGTGTGGATTAATTATTTCTATTATAAGATATGTAGTGATTACTAGGTTACCAATCATGGTCCCATCCACAACACAATATGGTAAATTCCCCCACTATCCTATTTACAAGTCAAATATTTATAAGATAATTCAATATAGGTTCTCACCAGATTCATGAGCTCATACTAAAAAAACTGTCTTTCCTCCATACATGAGTTAAATTTGTGGGGGGATATTTATTTTTAGAACTATGTTTGGATTGATTCTTATTAAAATTAGATACATAGTGAATCCCTAGTTATATGTCTTGGTCCAGCTGCAATCATATTGAGTCACCATCATCCTTAACGCATGACTTTAAATTGTGTGGCTAATGTTCTTACCTCATGACTTTAAACCTCATGGAACATCAAGAATTAAGTGTTTGTTGATTCTCATTCTAGTTAGATATGTACTGACACATAGGCCTCATGTACTAGTCCCAGCAATGGTGTATGAAAAAAATGACCCTTTCCATTATAAAAACAAAGATCCATGCAAGAGATTTTAACTCGGGTCCCCTCATTAAGGGGTCCAACTAGGAAATAGAGATTCACCAAATCTATATTTGAGTCATATCTATGTAATAGATGATACAATTAATGGAAAATATTGATCGAAACATTTTTTTTATACTTGGTTGATATCCTCTAGACATTCCATACTCCTAATCTTCGACACTTTTGGATCTCCATAATCATTATCTAGCTTTCAGTGAAAGAATGTCTGATACCCAAATACTTATTTTCTTGACTATGTTTTAAAACACCCCAGTTGTCGTTGAATAAAATATCCCACAAAATGGGTTTGTAATGAAAAGGATTCCATTATTTACTATGTTGTAATATGCCCAGTTGGATTTTTGTAAAACATCCCACAAAATGTGTTTTTCGATTTGAAGTAACTTCTCCCTCGAGAAAAGCATCTTCTATCATTGTAAGCCCTGATGAAGATATGGTGGAACTCATGATATGAAATAGTTTGTGGTCATCCATTAAATATTTTTCCCATATCCTTACTCTGGATCTAAGAACCCCCAATAAAATGATTTCCAATTTCCTCTCTCATGTCTAAAGTATGTCAGAATGGCCTTTGTCAAATAGTCCTTATATAACCTATCATTTCTATATTGCTATGGTCTTAGGCATATGACTTAAAACTAGAGGAACCAAATTTACCACTCATGGATCAGACCCACATATGGAACGTTTTCTCCAAATTAATTGGTGATTTTTACTTCAAATTATCCATTTTAGTTCTAGTATTTACTTTCACTAGAACAAAACACTGTATCTAGGGAAATCCTAATCCCTATAAACATCCTTTTTCCATCTGAGATAGAATGTCATAATTTCTAAAAATCCTTTTTTTGACTATAAAATCTCATTCCATAGTTTTCTTTGAATAATTTATCACACAAAATGGGTTTTTTATCCAAAAGATTCCACTATTGGCTATTCAATAACACAGCCCAGCTGGTTGTTCATAAAAATTCCCACAAAATGGGTTTTTCAACCATTGGTAACTTTATCCTTAGGAGATACCTCCTCTATTCCCATTATCCATTTTCCCATACCACACTTTGGATTTAGAAATAAATGGATTATATATTAAAATAATTCCTTCCTCATAACTGAATATGATGGTACATCCTAAGAATAGTTACTAAGGGTTGGAGAGTCATTAAAATTATGGCCAAAGATGATGACCTTAAATATATTTCCCTTATAATCACCTTGTAGTATGAATTTAATCTACATAACATAATGTCCTTTCTGAATGGAATTAAACTTCATAGCATAATGTCCTTGCTATATGACTTTAAACTTCAATGCATAATGTCCTTGTTGTATTACTTTAAACTGCATAGCATAACATCCCAGTCACATGATGTTAGACTGTGAGACAAAAACCTTATTTTACATTGTTAAACTACACAGTTAATGTCTTGGTCACATGACATTAAACAACATGATACTTCAACCATTTCTAGGAAGAAGACTCCCCCATGACATCAGTCTTTTAACATAATGTACCCTCTGTCACACAAACTGAATTCACGTTTGAGTGGTTTTCCATTCATGTATAATTCAAATAAAAAGTCTCCATTCATTCGTAGACATATCCTCTTAGAAAAAAACCAATAATTGTCTTGAGAAATATGAATCTCTATAAACATCTTTCAGTCACCTGCAATAGAATGTCTGAATTTCGGAGAACTCTATTACATGACTATCTTGTAACATGCACAAGTTTTACTTTAATAAAATATCTCATAAAATAGGTTTCCCATCCAATGGATTCCACTATTGGCTACGTTGTAACACACCCCAGTTGGAATTTCATAAAATCACCCACAAAATGGGTTTCTAAACCAGTGGTAACATAATTCTCAAGAGGCACCTCCTATATTACTAATTATCATGATTTATATTTGGAAACCAAATAATCATGGCTCAATATTCCCCTTTGGGTATCTGAAGAATGTTATAGACTTCTCAGCACAGAATCCTTGATTGGGTTACCATTTCAAAAAAAATTCAAAGATGTTCAACCTCAAACATAAGTTTCATTATCTTATCATGCATGAATGTAAATTTCACAAAACAAAAGACACATAGTACACTCCAAATAGAAAATCCATAATTGGAACTTTGTATATAAGTAGAGTCTCATCAAACTAGACCTAAACTCTGTATGGTTTAGACAAAAAATCGAGAAATCAAAAAAATAAAAGGCACAAAACATGTAAGAATGAAATCTTGAAAAGGGATGTCTAAGAAAAATACTAGTCTCTCCCACTAAATCTCATTAATATTTGAGTTAGGAAATAATTAGGGTGATGAAAAAAATGAAAATAAATTTTTACATTTTTTTGATTTATCCTTATGGATTTGGAAAAAATTACAATGGTATCTCATCCTAGTTGTTGTGATTATAAGATGATGACATTCAATCAAAAGATTCATTTTCAGAATTCTATTATGAGTACAGTAAGGATGGAAGTGTAAGAACAAGTGATTAGGAACAAAAATCCTTCTCATTTATGCTTCAAATTTCAGGATATTTTTTGCATGATGGAGCCTCTCTACCAAATTTTATAGTTTATCCTCGATATAGGATTTTAAAAGTTAAATTATACCATGAGAAATGATTTCATCATCTCATAGCTCAGTTTTTTGTGTAGTAGTAGCCTCATCATCTTTATATAGCTTCTCATCCTCACTGCTAATGATATCTCTTCTTTGTGTCAGATCCCCCACCAAATATCAGTGGGGATTGACCACTTATTCCCTCATAGAATGTAATTATTCATTGAGGCATATTGTTGAGAAATATGTCCCATAAAGGAAAACTCCATACTCCCCTACGTTTTCAGAGTGACTGGTCTCATCTAAGATTATGGAAGCTCTGAGTTCCTCAAACTGGCATTTCTACTACGTCATGGACTACTGCAAATTTCTCTCTTCTTCTATTTGATGGATGATTATTTTCACCAAATTATGGATCTCACGGTAATAAAATCCCACATATCCCAGTATGAAAAGGTTAAACAGAAGCTGGGGAAGGGTCGATGACATTTCATCAATATTTTCCTCCTTAATTATCTTCTATATATCAAACCATAAAAAAGGCATGTAGGATGGAAAGCCTCCTGATTCTCTAGACCAATCTTAGAGTTTCTATAAGGGTAGAGGCATAATCTAGTATTAGAGAACTGAATGATCAACCTTGTTCCACTCCCTTAAAAATACCCCAAGCTACACCTAATGATGATGGTGGAACTAGTATGGAAGCTCCCTTCTCTGGACCAATAACCAAATCTGATTACACTAAATAATAGTTAACCCTTGTCATTAACATTAGGTGGTCAACATATAAAATGTAGTGAAGTGACCAACATATTTTATTACACTCACTAGTATTTTTTTCAAACATTGGGATTGATACCTCCCCCAAATTCCTAGTCTTGACTCTCAGAATGGGATTCTCTTGATGAGGTGTATCCTCTTGAGTTTTCTTTGCATCCATGATAAAATACTCTTGAAAATTTACCACTATGGTATTTTCACCTTTCACTACCTTGGAAATAGAAGCATTATGGACTTGGATTCTTTGTTCATGATGTGTATTGGAAATTTTCTCTATAGAAAAAGCTTCCCAAGTTGAGCTTTAATGTGAAACATTAGATGTAAAAAAAGGAAGCTATCTTTTAAAAATGCAATAATGATAAATTGACATCCATAAAATTCTTCACAGAATTCCATGAACTCATTGAGGGAACCTAGAATACCAATATATAGATAAATTTGGTCCATTAGTTCCTGATATGTATCCTCATGTATCACAAAATCCAAACAAGTAATGGTATTTGAGAGGCCTTTCTCAGGAACTTAATTGGCTCCACCATCAATCCCCTCTTCCGACTTTTCAATATACATAGCACCATCAGGCCCTATTGAGTCTGGGTTTGCATCATCACCTTTATCAGATCATCTGAGATCCTTATCAACCCATTCTGGGGAAAAAGTGGGACCAATGTTGACTACTGCAGGGTCCTCTAGTGTAGTGCATGAATCTGAAATATCATGATAATATGAAATTTTAAAACAAAACATAACACCTAAAGGGGTGTATCTGACATTTAATGTCCCTATCCCCTCTCTTCATAATTGGGAGTAGATGTTGTTGCATCTCTTGACACATCTTTTATCAAAATGATTCATTCATCATTAGGGTAAGATTCCTCCTCTAGGGTATCATCTTAGATCCTTGTAGGACTTGTTTTATATACCTTAAGGGTGTAATGCAATGTAGATTCTATAAAAGGAAATTACAGTCAGGAAGAGAATGTTGAGAAATTCATGATATCAGATGAAATCACAAAGACATATTGAAACACATGCGTTATACCAACTTTATTTCCCTCAATCACTTCCTATCTCAACATGTAAAAGAGCTAATATAATTCCTTTTTCCAATAAAGACCTGATTGTATGTTTGAGGATTTCCCATCACTCTGTCCTCCATCATGGTACTTTTTTTCGGAGATAATTCAGGGGAACCAAGGGCCTCATCCACTTCCCCAATGGGGGTGCCCATAGGCCCATAATTCAATGACATCAACCCCTATAGAATCGTTTATACTTCTTATTATCTTCATAGTTTCAAATAAGTCACCTCAAAATTAATAAAGGTGGAAAAAAGGCAGAAAAGGGAATGGAGATAAGAAAAATACATCATCAGGGATAAAAAAAATATGCCCAATTACTCCTCAAGAAGAATAGCTACGCCCTTAATAATTCCTCAGTCTAGAATATCAGACACTATATTTGTGACCAGAGTCTAATCATCAGTTTTTCATATTGTAGCCTCTAACTCCGGATTATACCTCATCACCTCAGCCAAATCACAATCAGGGAAGAGATTTAAGTGTTCTCAAATATCTAATAGCTTTGGGATTTTCAATCCATCCTAGAGAAGCTCCCATGATACTCTGACATTGTGATTTATTTTCTCCCAATATTAGATAGCTAAGGGACCCACATAATTTTAATCTAATGTGGTTGGATGTTAAGAAGATCCAACGTGTTTTTACATTGAAGCATCTTCGAGCCTAATTTCTCATGGGTGAGAATAGGTGGACGGAGCATGACTATCCTCCTAATGGTGATGACTAGAACAACTTAGTATAGAAGGTGAGGTCTTCTTAACCCTAGCCTGCTTAGTGTTCTTTGTCTGGGATCACCTCGAAGGCTCTAGATATTCAATATAATCCACTTCATCTTGAGCCTTCCTACCACACATACCATAACCAATAGTCATTGTGGCTTTGAACCGATTAGTTCCGCTCATCAATTCCCCCAGAGGATATAAATAGATCCATTCAATGGCATACCCAGTCTCCAACCTGATTGATTTTTTTGTTAGAGGTATCATGATTTACATTTGGATACCTCTATAGCCATGAGTATATAAAGATTTTAGGCTACCATATGATGCTTCTCAATACTAAAATTCAGAGGGGGAATGGTTCTTGAAAATTAGAGACATTTATACTTGCAAGAAAATGGATATGAATCATAGGCCTTGCAAATGGACTCTCTCTCAATGAAACGCACCAGTACACTATCTCTAAATTCTATCATGTACGCCCTGAGTTAGTAATTATATTCCTTTACATCATCATTAAATGTCCCTATCGGTGGGTTAACGTGTGGAATGAATTTAAATTATCCTAACACATTAAACATCCTCATCACTTCATCAAACATCAGGTTCAATGGATGGATTTTGGAAATAGTCTTGATGAATGGGAAGAATCAGCTATTGGGGATTTTAATAGGGATCATCACTACATATGAACAGAAATGTGTTGTGATCCCCCCCAAAAACACTTGGAATAGCCTGAAAATTCTAAACAGGGCCTTCTCATTGTATTAATGCAAGAAAAAATGGTAAATTCTTTCTATGGAAGAGGTAACCAACCCTATGTACTTCCCCTCTACTAATTTTTTTGTGATGAAAAAAGATCATAGATTCACACCACCAATGGACTCATAGATCATAAAAATATAATTTTTAGCCACATGGAGATCAATCCATCTAGGAAACTCATCACATTAACATTGGGATTGAACTTATAACAATAATCTGAAAATTGGCCCCTCTCTAGTGTAGGCCAGAATGTGCCAGGAGTGCCCTGATTCTCTGTGGTGGGACATATGGTAGGGATCCCATTGGCGAGAACTTCTCCTTACGGTTCTAAAAAAATCATCCACATTCTTTGATAGAGGTCACCCTTGGGGTTATGATCTTTATTCTACAATTTCATCACCATCTTCAAAATATCATGGGATAATGGTGGTTTCCTTTCAGATTCATCCCATGTTGACTTTAGTGGGAATAACTCGTCAAATATTTCCCCTAGATTTGGAACTCCATTGATTATGTATACATCCCATAATATAATACCAACTTTTCATTGCATCAGGTGGAAAGAAATTTTCTATAGAATCTATTGGCTCAATTGTTCAAGGATGTTGTCTGGGTTATTATAGATATAAATTTTTCATACCCTAACATCATAATAGATACAAATGTCTTGCATATTTTTCTTGAATTATATAAACATATCACACACCTAGTATTTCCACATCCACTCGGTCCTGAATAACCATCCAAAATGGAAATCTCGGACCTTCATTAAACATTGAGCCTGATGTGTCTTTGAATCGTGGAAATTTGAGTCATAAAAATGAATCTTCGACTCTTGGATATGAATCATTAGATCTAGATTTCCACTGCTATGAAGAATGATACACCTAAAAGTAACTATTCCTTTATTAATACAAACACCCTTGGATGAAATGATGGTTGAATGAAAATTTATATACTTCACATACGAGGACATCGGGAAGTAAATCTAAACCCCAAGGATAAATGTTTTCTTTAATAGTCCATGATTATACAATGTAATGTAATCTATTTGTCTGTACTAATGTTGGTACGGTTCCAAATGGTTCTCTAGATTTATAAGATCATACTCAACTATGTTGTAGTAATCTATCCCAATAGCTTTGATCAAATCAAAAGAATGTGAAACAGCTTTATAGTGGAAGTCATAAAATTGGACATGGAAAACCTAAAATAAAGAATCAAGTTCTCACATTATATCAAAATATTGACATAGAATGTTCAAATATTTACCTGGAAGAATTCAAAGATTTTGGAAAAGGGAAGAAATTGAACAAGCCCTTTGACCAGGACTCATGACCAATTTCTCCAACATGGTTGCACACTCATCCCAAATAATAAGTTCTTTTACAAAGTATCCTCGGCAAGGTTCGCCCCACACAACACCATAGATCAAGTGGTCATACCGTAGTAAAATATTTATAGACCAACACAAAAATAGAAGCATGGAAGAGCTGAGGGGACAACCTACATGGCAAGTGAATACAATCATCAACTAAGATTTTGGAAAATAGAAAAGGGGTCAGTAGTATTTATAGACTCAATTGGACAATACACTAGACCTACAACATTTATCCTTGGTGTGTACCTACGTCGTTGACCTACGATGACGTCCTGTGAAATTGAAAATACTCCCTTCATAATTCTTTCCCTATTTCTACCTTAGTAAAATAGCCTATTCATTCAATTGGATCCAATCCTGAGGGTTGTCTTTTGTCGAAACTCTTTTTTTTAAGGAGGGTAAAAAGATTATGAAGATCATTTTAAACATGTTAATGAAGTGAAGCATCCCAAGAAGGATCTAAATTACTTTCCCAAATAGAAATGTGTACATCCCTACACATAGAATACATGTGCATCCCCCTGCATAGAACTACAAGGTAGGTCACCACACCACATGAGACTTTCACTAAGCACATATTCTCTATAACTATGTAGAAAACCTCCTTCGACCAGGATTCCATTATTTCTGATAAATAGGACCATTGGTCTTCCCATTTAATGAGCTTGAAAAATATGAAGAATCTAGGAGCTATGATCATGTACCCCCTTCATCAAGGTCTCTAAAAATTCTTCAGGTAACTCTACAAAGCTTATGCTTGGGTTTCCTTTTGACATGGAATAAAAAATAATAATATAAATGTTGGTGCACCCCTTTTGACATAGAATTAGATCCTCATCCCTCTCTACATAACCAATTTTAGGGAATCCCTCATGGTGTAATCCCTTGTCCTTTCTTGTGGTGGGTTTCACTATTTCTCCTCTTCACCGGGAGGGACATATTTGTAAAGGTTTTCCTGCCTAAATATATTGTATATGAAATGGGAGATAGAATAGGAACATCCCAGTCCTTTTTTCTACTCATGTCGCCTTGTCCTCTTCCAGCAGTGGAGGAGGATATTGTGTGGTTTTTCAAATATTCCTCTTCCTCTTATTTCTCACATTCAAAAATAACACTTCATGACTCATACATGCTTAGATTCTATCCATGATCACATCACCAACATGGTTGGATACATGTTTCAACATAGACCCTTATTTCTAATCTTATTCTCACCATCCTTCAGAGTGTTTCCCTGGGTGTGGGTCCTCAAGGCCATGTATCCAACATAAGGAAAAATAAGATTGTGTGGTTTCTTAGATCTTCCTCTTCCTCTTGTATATCACACAGAACATGAATCACGTGGGATTATAGGTTGAAGGTTATCATGAAATCCACATGATCCCTCGCCAAAAGGAAACCTTAGTGTGTAATCCCTAAACTATTAATCTCTAAGAAATCCGATTCTTGCTATAATAAGGATATGTATGAAGCCTTCCTAAGGCCCAAGATAAATGGGTATCATTTACTGAAGGAACAGACAAACCCAACCAATCCCCGAGTGTCCTCCCCAAGAGTAATCCCCACTCATCATCCTCACTCTTACATGGGTCTACATCTTAGGTGTAATCCCAAACAAGACCGCAATTCACTATGAGCTGAGACATCCCTCATTGACCCTTTTACAGGGAATCCTTTTTATAAATGACCCAAACCTTAAACTACTCAAATTACTATACTCCCATGTGATACAAACCTTTAGGGTAGCTCCAAAATCAGGGTTCTTCACTATCAAACTATGTGGGTTTTGATTCCAATCCATATGGGATATGTATGAATCCTACATGAGGTTGAAACCCAATGCCACAGATCATTCATTTTCTCCCTGAGCCACATTTCAAACAGGGTATAATTAAACCTAGGAATCCATATCCTTTCCAAGTCCCCTAGGATCTTTCGACATAATTCTCATACCAAACATTGACTAGGAACCTTCTTCCTAGACGTCCTAGCCATATTACATTAAATCTCTCTATTTTTCCTTATCACATTACCATACAATTTATGATGTGTCCCGTTAAGTTGTACCAAACTATGTGCATTCTAATTACTTTCATAAGGATACGTAGGAAGCATATCCATGCGTCTGAACCCAACATCAAAACAAATCAAATCTCCCTATATGGTGATACACTCTAGAGCACCCCACTAAGTTGTTAGAAAACTAGTATTGTCATAATAAAGGACAAAGAATATTTAATCATCACAAAAAAACATACCATTGATGAAGAACCTCATATTCTTAAAGATTATTCCAAAATAAATGCATGAAAATAACCAATTTTTAATTCAATGGTGACCCACATTATACTTGGGAAATAATAAAGGATTCAGGAAAATCTCTAAAATCTATAAGAAAGTCCCAGAGAAGGTGAAAATTCCCCCCAAAAAGGGTGTGATGAGCCAGACCTCCCATCTTCTCAACCAATGTGAGTTCTGAAGAATCATTGGAAAATTTTTATACCAATAAACTACCTTTGGAAAATAGTTAGCTCATGGATACATAACCATTGGGTGTCTCGGGTTCCACAAACATACCCGTTGTTAACCATTCAAAAATTGTAGGCCCGACGTGAATGATTGCACATAATTCAACCCCCAGCAATCAACCATCAGGGGCTGTAATTCCAAGGAAAAAATACATACAAACACATAAAAATATAAATACATAGATACACATACATACACATACATACATACAAATTCACATGCATAATAATATATACTAATATATAAATACACACTCATAAATACACTTTTATACACATAAACATACGTAAATACAGACACACACATGAATGCATGCATGCACACACACACACACATACACACACACATACCCACATACACGTACACACATACACATACACACATACACATACACACATAAACACATACACGTACACATGAATACACATAAATACACATAAACATAAATACATATACATGAAAAACAAAATAAATGTATCAATGTGTATAATTATAATGGTATATATAATTATAATAACTATACAGGAATAAAAAAGAATACATGATTTAAAAATATATAAAAATTATATATATATATATACATATATAAATAATATTTAATAAATTATAAATAGGTATATATAAAATATATTATGCAATATACCCCCTATGAGTACAATTTTAGCAATAATAAATGAAACAATTTTATCAGTGCTATATATATATATATATAATTAAATTTGTTTTTTTTGTTTATTTAATATCATTTTCAATTTAATTATATTTATTATTTTTTTTAATTTCATTTTATTTAATATCTTTTTATAATTTATTCATTTTTTAAAATTTATTTATACATTTTTATTTATTAAATTTTAATATTTTTAATATGTTTATCATTTATATAATTAATATTTATACATTTTTAATATTTTCTAATTCCTATTTAAATATTTTATTATTTAAATATTTATAAAACTATTATTTATTCATTTTTAATTAGTAATTAAATGTAAATATTTTTTTGAAAATGTAATTTTTAATTTTTTTTATTTTTATTTTTATATCCTCTCTCAAGATGTGGTGCACATAGTTTTTTTGCAATTGTTTTATAAGTTCCTTCTAATATGTTTGGTTGTGATGTGATGTCCCTTGATTTTTGGTTTGATTGTATTATATCCCATATTTTGAAAGATTCATATTTATTTATTTAACTCAAGACCAAATCCATTAACTTTAAAATAATAATAATAATAATAATAATAATAATAATAGATTAAAATTTGTGAAACAGGATATTGAAGTTGTCATTTAATTAATATCTACTTATTTATAATCTAATATGAAATTTATTTTCAAATTATTAATAAATACTTTCCTTTTAAATAAAATTTTTTCACGAATCATGGATTTTAATCCATGTTTCACACTGTTACTGGTTATTGTAAGACCCCAGAACACCCTGATAGGGGTGGGGTGGGTCAGGGTCTTAGCTATTCTGTAACAACCCGAAATTTTATGATAAGTATTCCCTTTAATTTATTTGATGTCATGTGTTTTATGCTACAACAAGATTATCTTGTTCTATATGCCACACTGTATTAGCTTGAAGTATACACAATACTGTTCTTAGATTGTGTTACACATAATTTCATGTTCGTTTTATAATAGTCATTCTACGCAACATTGAGGGTATATATATATATATATATATATATATATATATATTCAATGTATAAATGAAATATGGTTGGATTCTGTTATACGAAATAATAACAGAGTCTTGCACAACACGCAACCCTGACTTGTCTTGCAGTACATGCAATCACGACCTTCCTTGATAGTGTGTGTTGTACGCAATACCAGGTTCTACTAAACATTGTTATATTATTATAATATTATTATGAACTAGTCGTTATGAATAGTATTAACTAAATTTTTAATTTTATAACATTATTATTCATCGTAAACATTTTCTAGAACATGGTATAAGAACAAAATAAATTTTTCGGGTAAAATATGTATTTTTCAAAAAATGCAGTTGGGTCGCCTTTTGATGGCGCACCCACTTTAAATCTAGTTGATGACATGTTTATAAGTTCATTTTGACAAAATAAAATTCTTATTTTGAATCAGGATATAAAAATTTACAGTGGATAAAGTTTTGATATTTTTTTTATAACTTTCATATTTTAATGAATAGTAAAAACACGCTATATTTTAATTAAAAACAACTTTTTTTCATCGTAATAATTTATATGGTTAAATTATAATATTGAGTGGTTTTAAAGTATAAATATAATATATGTTTACCATTTAATATAATTTATGTCATTAGCATTGATTTAATATTGAATTCGTAGGTTAAATACATTCAATCTTTTGCAATGTTTTAAACAAAAACCCATTGTCATTTGACAACGGGATTAATTTTAATTTAATCACAGAAACTTCTGTGTATTGAATTTAAAAAAATTGATTCCATATTTGGAATCAGTGGGTCCAAATTATGTTAATAGGCTACTTTTTATTTTTGGGAATTATGAATAGTAACTACGGTAAATTTTATTTACCATAGTTAAAAGTAAATCGGGTAATTAAGGGTAAATATAATATTATAAAAATACCCTAACACATGTCAAAATTCAATTGGATGGCTAAAAGTATACCCATATAACCTAAGGGTCAGATTACATTCATTTTATCAACTTTTTACCATGAAAATAATTTAATTATTATTAAAACCAAAGAAAGTGACAACATGTCACTGTCTTAAATCTTATAAGTATAATAATTTTAATTTAGTGATAAACATCATAAAACATCGAAATTGAATAGTATACAGAAAGATAATAAAATTATCTACATCATGATAATTTATTTAGAATTTTATGGGATGAAATAATTATCATTATTTTTGACACAATAGGGATGCAGAAATTATTTATTTAGTAAAAAATCAATAATATAGTTTTTATTGAAATATTAATACATATCAAAAGGCCCAAAAATCTGAAAAAAAACATATTATTAGTGTATATATAAACCATAATCATCCACTAGCCGAAATTTTGACCATTTTGATCCTTATTAAGGTTATTATGACACTTATATTATTTTATTTTAAATGATGCCAAAGTTGTCACCTTCATAATTTAATAAATATAACAATTTAAGTACTGTGATTTTAAGATGATAAATTCTATTACAAGTATTATTGTGAAAGGTAATAGATTTATCTTCATCATTGGATTTTATTTTTAGTTTTTATGCAACAAATAAGTATTTTAAATAATTATACAAGAAATGATGTAGTAATTATTTTATTAAGAGATAAACCAAATAAATGGTTTTAAAAATAATAAATTAAATATTATATGAACTATTTAATGTTATCCACTAATTTTCTTGATACATATGACCTTTTATAAATCTATTAAAGCTTTTATTTTGAACATATCTTCTTTATATATTTTATTTAAATTCAAATAAATGAATAGTGTCAAAATCGACACTATTGTTATTTTATAAAATAATATATTATAAAATTGTTTAAAAATCACAAAAATATTTAAAAATTATAAATTGAAATTTATATGGTATAAAATGTTATAAAGTATCCAATTATGGAAAATTCACTACAAATAAGTAATTATTTGTTATAATTTAAAATTTAGAATGTTATTACCACAAATATAATTAAATTTATTAAATAAGGATAAATCAAGTTGATAATGTTTAAAATAAATTCCTAACATGTCTAAATTTAATTGGTTGATGATATTACAACCCTATCTAATCTAATCTTCGGATATGAGTCATTTTTGGAGGTTTTTATGTGGGGTTAGATTTATTATAAATTAATATTTTTAAGAATTCCAAAGGTTCCCATCTCCTCCCTTATAAAAGGGAACCTCCTCCCTCTCTTCCTCACACAACATTGAGCCTTCAATCATGGCCAACCCCTGCCAAATTCTCTTCTCTATTTCTCTAGAAACATCCTAGAGGTCCTAATATTCTTCAAAGACCAATTTTAGTTCCCTAATAGGAGGTCTCCAAGAGTCGCTTCAAAGAAGAGGAGGTTCGGACACTTACGAAGAAAATCGGACCAAAGGTAAGGGATAATTATTCCAATCTCATTCTTATCCGAGATTGTTTATTCGTAAGTATTTACTGGGGTTATTGTTCTCATCCATTTCCATGTTTCCTAAAAATGGTTTCATGTATGTTTAATGTCCTTTTTACCCATTTTTTACTTTTACTACATGGTATGTTAGCAATCATTCTTTTGTTTACGTTACGAGGTACTTTTTTGACTTTTCTGACAAAAGTACGAGAAGAATGTTTTTTGTAACTTATACGGAACAAACATATTTTTACGTTTTTATAAAGACTTATTTTCATGAAGCTTCCTCAAAAATATTTCATGACTATTTTCAACAAAATATCCTTCTTTTAAAATTGAATTATGTTTTGTGAAAAGAAATTAATTTTGAAGAAGAAAGGATATTTCCCTCAAGAATTCATTTCAAGTGTTTTATCAAAACCATTTTTCCATCTAAGATGACTTTATTTCATATGTGTATGTTTCAAGTATAATGTCTCTATGATTTACATGGTTTCACTTTTCTTATTATGAAATTATATCTAATTCTTTTATATGGATTATGTGATGATGGAATGATATTTATGAAACCCATTTTATTCTTTAGGTTATGATGAATGATTTATGTTTATGTTGTGTCACAAGTAAGAATGATTTCATTATGAGATGGGTGGGACCTATATCTCCCTAAAATGCATTGGGTAAAGATTTATATCTCATGAGATATACATGGATCGAACGGTAGGTTAAACCGGTTCAGTAAAACAGGACTGAAACGAGGAGTGAACTCGATTCACAAAGGGACTTTGTCCACTAAGATGGTCTTGGCAGCAATGCCTTGGCTACTATGGAAATCATATCATGTGCTTAATGGTTTCCATAATTACATGTTTTATTACCATGGTATTTTATCATGATTTATGTTCCATTATGATCTATGCCTTATGTACTTCCATGTTTTATGTCATTGCTCAAGATTTTTAATGTTCATGTTTTTTTTAAGTTCAAATATATATGGTATGTTTTATTTTATCCATGCTTACCCTTACTAAGCATTTGATCCCAACCTTTTTATGTTTTATTTTCCCCCAGGATCAAAAGAATGGTTTTAGGTAAGGAAACAAAAAGTGGAAGATCTTTATGGGAGATGTTGAAGATCTTTCACCAAGATTAGAAGATTACGTTCCAAGTTTCCAAAGACACTAAACTATTACGGTCCTTGTGTGTCCGTTTTTGTAATGTATTAAGTATTCCGCAAAAGTAATGTAATGTCCATGTACGTCATGCTTTGGGTCTCTATAGTTGGTATCAGAGGAAAGGTTTAGTCAGCCTTTGGAAACTAGGATGCGAAAACGTTAGTGAGATCCCTAGAGATATTTCTACGGTATGTCTAGGGATGTCCCTAAGGATAAGTATAAGTATAGGATATAGTCCTAGAACTATGGTAACAATCTTATAATTTAACCTAAGATGTTAGATATTAAAGTTACTCAACCTTTATTATTATTTTTTCCTCTAACACTATTCTTTTTGGGTTTTAGAAAATGGTTGGAAACAAGATGATTCATGATAATGGAGGATATTATGGAAAATGGAATGATAATGTTCATGAGAAACCAAGTGAAATGGGATTTGGAAGTCCAAACATCATTATTATTCCGAATCAGCAATCTCATAATATGATCAATAAACTCAAATTTGGTAAGTTTCCTGACTCGGCTAATAAGAGAAAGATGGAGTTTCCTGATGATCATAGAGGAAAGAAAGTTCAATTTCCCCTATGTAAATAATGTGGTAAGAGGCATCCAGGAGAATTTTTCAAGGAAACTGGAAGATGCTTTGGGTGTGGAAAAGAAGGACAGAAAGCCAGTAAGTGCAAAGGAAAAGGTTCAGTTAACACCATGGATGAGGATAATGGTATTTCTACGACATCAAAAATGCTTAAATGTTTTAAATGTGGAATGTATGAGCATTATGCAAACCAATTCCCTAAGGGAAAGTCTCATGAAGAGAATCAGTACGGTCGTATGGGTAGTATTTATGTTGATGATGATGAAGAGACTACAAATGATATGTGAGATGAAAGAATTTTTGAAGATCAGTCAATGATATAAGAAGGTAGTTGAATGATTACATGTTTATCAAGTGTAATGTTGTATAAGTAATCTCATGGTACTATGTAATAAAGTGAAATCTAAGGATTGTTACACTATTGTCTTTCCTTAAGTTTTCATAGTATATGATGAATGGTACCAGTGACCGTGAAAGGTTATTCAGATATTTTCAGAAACTTGATGATATGCACATAATGAAGGGATAAAGATAAAATTAAATGTTTGATAGTATTCATGAGCTCATGACTGATATAAGGAGAAGGTCATATCATGGTTTGAGTATATATAATTATTGTGATTTTGGTATGTGGAAAGTGTTAACTTTTAACTGCATTCATGTTTTCACTAAGGTTCAATGCGTATTCACTTTTCAAGAGAAGACATGATTAAGGCCTTCAAATTTTTTGAATGTGAACCACAAGACATATCTTATGATATATGGGGATCAACGATGGTATTAACATGCTTGTTAGATGAAATCTCTCGTAATCGTTTTCACTATATCATGAGAGTGGAGTGCAGTATTATGGATAAGCCTAAATATTGGAATGGATTATGTTGGACATAAGTTAGTATTGTTTAAGGATAGAAGTTTTTTCGATATTATTGATGGGATGTTATAGTAATGTAGTTTTAGAAAAAGGACAACCTACAGGACGGGCGACAGCCCATCACGTCGGACAAGGCTGTGGGAATCGAACCCACAACCAAAGTGTGACTGGCCTTTATTGCCGACCACTGGCCTACAGGAAGTCCCTGGTTAGTAGAAACTAGTTTTATTTTATTAATTGGTATGATATATGGAGTATAAGTTCAATTTTGGAACCATATACGATTAATCTAACCATAAGATAGACTTATAACTTTTTCTAACCTTTTGTTTGAAACAGATGGAATGACCCATCATTCTATCACATGATCTACTAACACATCACGAATAACAAATTCAACCTCATTTCTTTAAGAGATGAAGTGGAAATTTTTCAAAGCACGAACAATAGTGAGATTGTACCAAAAACAAGAAATTATTTCTTCTAATTCAAAATTTTCAACATTAGGGAAATGATATTGAAAACCAAAAATGTTGTCCTAGTGCTCTTATATCCTATGAATCATATGGTACCTTAGATCATCACAAATTTATGGCTTTGTGATTGATGGATTTTTCATAGCCATGTTCTCTACCACTCTCCATCAGAACTTGATGGTTAGATTTTTCATCCATATCCATATTTTCACCTATGTTCTCCTATATGGAAACCCAGTGATGACTTACTTTGGGTAATCGTTATGTTTCATACTTTAGTTTTTAAAATTAAGTTTCAGTATTCCTTTTTATGATGTGGGATTCTATGAATAGTAAACGATTTATAACCCCGACGAATTTCGAGGGCGAAATTCATTTTATGGGGGGTAGAATGTAATAACCCGATATTTTATGATAAGTATTCTCTTTAATTTATTTGATGTCATGTGTTTTATGCTACAACAATATTATCTTGTGCTATACGCCACACTGTATTAGCTTGAAGTATACACAACACTATTCTTAGATTATGTTACACATAATTTCAAGTTCGTTTTATAATAGTCATTCTATGCAACATTGAGGGTATATATATATATATATATATATATTCAATGTATAAATTAAATATGTTAGGATTCTATTATACAAAATAATAATGGAGTCTTTCATTACACGCAACCCTGACTTGTCTTGCATTACACGCAATCGCGACCTTCCTCGATAGCGTGTGTTGTACGCAATACCGGGTTCTACTAAACAATGATATATTATTATAATATTATTATGAACTAGCCATTATAAATAGTATTAACTAAGTTTTTAATTTTATAACATTATTATTCATCTTAAACATTTTTTAGAACATGGTATAAGAACAAAATAAATATTTCAGGAAAATATGTATTTTTCAAAAAATGCAGTTTTTCCGCCTTTTGATGGCGCACCCACATTAAATATATTTGTTAACATGTTTATAAGTTCAATTTGACAAAATAAAATTCTTATTTTGAATCAGGATATAAAAATTTACATTCGATAAAGTTTTGATATTTTTTTGATAACTTTCATATTTTTATGAACAGTAAAACCACGCTATATTTTAATTAAAAACATCTTTTTTTCATCATAATAATTTATATGGTTAAATTATAATATTGAGTGGTTTTAAAGTATAAATAGATTATATTTTTACCATTTAATATAATTTATGTCATTAGCATTGATTTTACATTGAATTCGTAGGTTAAATCAATTCAATCTTTTGCAATGTTTTAAACAAAAACCCGTTTTCATTCGAAAACGGGATTAATTTTAATTTAATTTTTGCAACTTTTGTGTATTGAATTTAAAAAAATGAATTCCATATTTGGAATCAGTGGGTCCAAATTATGTTAATAGGCTGCTTTTTATTTTTGGGAATTATGAATAGTAACTACGGTAAATTTTATTTACAATAGTTAAAGGTAAATCGGGTAATTAAGGGTAAATATTATATTATAAAATTACCCTAAAACATGTCAAAATTCTATTTGATGGATAAAAGTATACCCATATCACCTAAGGGTTGGATTAGATTCATTTTATCGACTTTTAACCATGAAAATAATTTAATTACTATTAAAACCAAAGAAAGTGACAACATGCCACTCTCTTAAATCTTATAAGTATAATAATTTTAAATTAGTGATAAACATCATAAAACATCGAAAATTAATAGTCTAAAGAAATCTAATAACATTATCTACATCATGATAATTTATTTATAATTTATTGGGATTAAATAATTATCACTAATTTTGACCCAATTGGGATGCAGAAATTATTTATTTAGTGAAACATTATTAATATAGTTTTTATTGAAATATTAATACATATCCAAAGGCCCAAAAATTTGCACAAAACATATTATTAGTGTATATATAAACCCTAATCATCCATTGGAAAAAAAATTTACCATTTTTATCCTTATTAAGATTATTATGACACTTATATTATTTTATTTTAAATGATGCCAAAGTTGTCACCTTCATAATTTAATAAATATAACAATTTAAGTAATGTGATTTTAAGATGATAAATTAGAATACAAGTACTATTGTGAAAGGTAATAGATTTATCTTCATCATAGGATTTTATTTTTAGTTTTTATGAAACAAATAAGTATATTAAATAATTATACAAAAAATGATGTAGTAATTATTTTATTAAGAGATAAACCAAATAAATGGTTTTAAAAATAATAAAATAAATATTATATGAACTATTTAATGTTCTCCACTAATTTTCATGATAAATATGACCTTTTATGAATCTATTAAAGCTTTTAGTTCGAACATATCTTCTGTATATATTTTATTTAAATTCAAATAAATGAATAGTGTCAAAATTGACACTATAGTTATTTTATAAAAATAATATATTATAAAATTGTTTAAAATCAAAAAAATATTTAAAAATTATAAATTAAAATTTATATGGTATAAAATGTTATAAAGTATCCAATTATGGACAATTCACAAAAAATAAGTAATTATTTGTTATAATTTAATATTTAGAATGTTATTACCACAAATAGAATCAAATTGATTAAATAAGGATAAATCAAGTTGATAATGTTTAAAATAAATTCCTAACATGTCTAAATTTGATTGGTTTATGAGATTACAACCCTATCTAATCTAATATTCGTATATGAGTCATTTTTAGAGGTTTTTAAGTGGGGTTAGATTTATTATAAATTAATATTTTTAAGAATTCCAAAGGTTCCCCTCTCCTCCCTTATAAAAGGGAACCTCCTCCCTCTCTTCCTCACACAACATTGAGCATTCAATCTCGGCCAAACCCTGCCAAATTATCTTCTACATTTTCCTATATACATCCTAGAGGTCCTGGTATTCTTCAAAGTCCAATTTTAGTGCCCTAAGAGGAGGTATCAAAGAGGCGCTTCAAAGAAGAGGAGGTTCGGACACTTACGAAGCAAATCGGACCGATGGTAAGGGATAATTATTCCAATCTCATTCTTATCCGAGATTGTTTATTCGTAAGTATTTACTAGGGTTGTTGTTCTCATCCATGTCCATGTTTTCTAAAAATGGTTTCATGTATGTTTAATGTCCTTTTTACCAATTTTTTACTTTTACTACATGGTATGTAAGGAATCATTATTTTGTTTACGTTACGAGGTACTTTTTTGACTTTTCCGAAAAAAGTACGAGAAGAATGTTTTTTGTAACTTATACGGAACGAACGAATTTTTACGGTTTTATAAAGACTTATTTTCATGAAGCTTCCTCAAAAAGATTTCATGACTATTTTCAAAAAAATATCCTTCTTTTAAAATTGCATTATTTTTTGTGAAAAGAAATTAATTTTGAATAAAAATGATATTTCCCTCAAGAATTCATTTCAAGTGTTTTATCAAAACCATTTTTCCATCTAAGATGACTTTATTTCATATGTGTATGTTTCAATTATAATGTATCCATGATTTACATGGTTTCACTTTTCTTATTATGAAATTATATCCATTTCTTTTATATGGATTATGTGATGATGGAATGATATTTATGAAACCCATTTTATTATTTGGGTTATGATGAATGATTTATGTTTATGTTGTGGAACAAGTAATAATTACTTCATTATGAGATGGTTGGGACCTATATCTCCCTCCAATTCATTGGGTAAAGATTAATATCTCATGGGATAGACATGGCTGGAACGGCAGATTAAACCGGTTCAGTAAAACAGGACTGAAACGAGAAGTGAACTCGATTCAGAAAGGGACTTTGTCCACTAAGATGGTCTTGGTAGCAATGCTTTGGCTACTATGGAAATCATATCATGTGCTTAATGGTTTCCACAATTAAATTTTTTATTCCCATTCTATTTTATCATGATTTATGTTCCATTATGATCTATGCCTTATGTACTTCCATTTTTTTTGTCGTTGCTCAATATTTTTAATGTTCATGTTTTTTTAAGTTCATATATATATGGTATGTTTTATTTTATCCATGCTTACCCTTAATGTGCATTTAAGCTCACCATTTTTCTGTTTTATTTTCCCCCAGGATCAAAATAAAGGTTTTAGGTAAGGAAACAAAAAGTGGAAGGTCTTTATGGGAGATATTGAAGATCTTTCACCACGATTAGAAGATTACGTTCCAAGTTTCCAAAGACACTAAACTATTATGGTCCTTGTGTGTCTGTTTTTGTTATGTATTATGTATTCCGCAAAAGTAATGTAATGTCCATGTACGTCACGCTTTGGGTCTCTACATATTCCTTTAATATAAATCGATTTTTTTCTTATGTTGTTAGGAACTTGTTAAAACTGTTTTATAGAAACATGTCATAATTAAACATTCACGTGTAGAAAGAAAACATAACATTTTATTTGGTTCATGACTAAGAGATATTTGAAGGATCGTACACTGATAGTCTTTCATTCGTACCTAAATCCACTAAAATTCACTAGTTATTATGGAATGCAGCATATCAGATACATTCACTTTGAGTCAAGGACGCTATCTTTAAAATAATTTTATGGTTAACACAATACCTCCCTCAGAACACTATCATCAACTCCTCCTAGATCACTACCTTTGGGTAAATTGTTACTTTTTTTAACAACATGAAGTTTGCATTAGTATATTGGGAATTTAATTATTTTTCCCTAATTAGAAGGGGGCACTTCCTAAAACATACTCTTAAATTGATACCCTGGTATACAATAATCAACCGAACCAAATATTCAAAGCATGAGAGTATCTTAAATCCAGTACATACACATAACACCCATTATTACATGCAATGTTTTTCTATGAAAATATATCTTTGGTGGAAAATGTTCATGAAACATAATTGTTCTTGATAAACACAAGGAACGTTCTGGGCACAAGTCTCATTCGCATAACTCTACGGCATTCAAATCTTTCACAATGTAGAGACAACAAATCTTCATTGTAAAAGTTGCATTGAATGAAGGGGGTATCCTTCAATTTAGAGACTCAGCAAACCTAATGTGAATGTTCCTTTTTCACCTTACATTATGCATATAACATTCATCCTATGATGAAATTATAATTTTTTAATTTCCATTATCATGAAAACTCCATCTCTTTTGTAGGTTTAACAACTCTTCATATGTATCATTACTCAAACATTCACGCAATTTTCGATCTTGCACAACACTCGTGCATTTTCCATTTTTGATGTGATGATCTTGAATCCTCACTTACTTGTAAGTCCTAAAACCACATTAACCCGTTCACGAAAGGTTTTACATTTTTTAGAAAAGCCATCCTTTTCCCAAAAACTATTATCCATCCTTTAAATTTTAGACCCCAAAATTTTGTAAAACATCGGGGAACAACTCCATATTCAACACTAAATATATTTTCACTGTAAAAACACCATTCCTGAAAATTCCTTGATCAACTCATTTTCGATTGAAAATAAACACAAAAACATGCCATTTTTAACTTTGAAATACCTTTGTTCCAACAATATCCACCTTTGGGTTTGTTGGTAATCTATATATAAATTCAATAATGTTATAAGCTCGAACAGAAACAAGATCAATGTGAAATAACTTATCCATCACACCAAGTCTACGTGAGAAAATCTATAAGTATAAAACAAGAGTGGAAAAGGAGAATTTCATGTTGCCATGGAACACGGATAAAACCTACAAACCGAAGACTTATTAAATTTCAATAATTAATATAAACACTCATTAAATTTTACTAATATCCCCATTTTTAAATAAACCAAATGAGCATTTACTTGTTATCATAGTGCTCAAAAAACTCCCATGGAACTAATATCCCCCATAAACCTACATCACATCCACAAACAGATTGAAACATATAACAAAAATGGGGAAGGGATGAAATATAACCTCTTCTATCCCTGGGATGTGGCTGAGCACTGAGGTTTAACTGATGTTTCTCAAAAATTTATTCCTCCATAGGCTTAGTCAAAATTTTAGAAACTTGTTCATCAATTACAACAAGCCCCATTTTAATCATGCCTTGTTAATTTATTTTCTTTTATGAAGTTATATCTAATATCAATATGTTTGGTACGAGAGTGTTGAACTGGATTATTCATAAGATCGAAGGTGCTCTTGTTTTTACAATGTATCACCATAGGCTATTTCACCTCATCACCAATATCTATCAGTTTTTTCTACATCCACATTAGCTAACTAAAATCCATTGTAGTAGAGAAATACTAAATCTTTGTCATACTCAGAAAAGTTATTTTCTCTTTCATACTCATCTATCCCAAAAAAAATTGTATATTAAGAAAGCACACCCACTCGTAGAATTTCAATCCACCAAATCTCCTTCCCAATTAGAATTAGAAATTTTGTATAATTTTTTATCTCTTCCTACTGTAATGTATAATCGAAAATTGAGTGTGCCTTGAATATACCTCATTACTAAATATTAAATTTTTATTTTCAAACACATTTAATGAAAAAGTGAGAAACCAAGAGTTCAAACATAAAAGGATCATCGAATGGAAACTTAATCCTAACATAATTAACCTCCCTCAATAATTTCCAAGATATTTTATTAACCTGGGTGTCTGGTTCATGCATAATTAGATCTTCAAACCGATAGGCTAGATTTCTCTAGGACTGAATATATTCTTCATGGTTGATTATCAATGTTGAATGTACCTCATGAATAATTTAACTGTTACCAAATTATATTCATTCATATTAATTTTAAATATGGATACTAAGCATGATTCAAAAATGATATTTTTCTATGTTTTAGTCAGTTATAATAAGATTCCAATGATTCTCCCATACAGTTTGGGATTCAAAGATTTCATATCCTCATTATTTTCACATTTTTTCCCAACCATAATATGAGTCTACATTGGTTTGGAGTCATGAATGTTGAATTTATTTTTAATATATCTTTCCTATTTTCCTTGAGAAATGAAGGTGTAATCCTTCATTAAAATCACCTACATCCTTAAGAAGTATGTGAGCTCACAATTCATGTACATTTCAAATTTTGATTTCATGTGATTAGAAAATACTTCTATTGATCCCTTCATTATTCTTAAAAAATAATATCCTTTAAATAAAAAATAACTATAAATTTATCTTTCTATGAATTCATCATATAAAGGTTATGTTTGAAACCTCATATTTTGAATTCAAGCTTCTTAAGATAAGCATCCAGTTAAGAATACCATGTTCATGGTGCCTACATTTGACCATAGAAAGCATTATTTAATCTACAAACCTTCATCTCTTCATTTATAAATAGAAATCCCATTGGTTTTTCAATGTATATAGCTTCTTAATTAACACCATTTAAGAATTCCATTTTTTACATCCATCTGATAAATTTTTGGCCCTATTTGTACTTCCATTGAAAGAAAGAGCCTGACTGAATCTAGTCTATCCAATGGATCAAATGTTTCTTTAATATCGATGCCTTCAATGTATACATGTCCATTATAAAACAAGTGTTAATTTTTTATGATAACATTTACATGTTCATAAATATTTATAAAGATCCACTTTGTTCCAATCACATTGTGATTTTCAAGTCTCTTAATAATATCCCATGTTTTGTTCATGTCAATCTAATCCAGTTATTCATTCATGTCCTTAACCCATGATTCATCCTTCACTACTTCTTCAAATGATTTTGGTTCTATAATTGATAGTAAGTTAGAATTTTTTTAATTCATCATTCTCCTTGTATGTTTAGTTGTGGTTCAATCCATAATTATTTTGAAATGATCAATTTATACTATTCTATTTCTTTATTGAGGTTCTAATGAAGTTTCTTTAGCAATTGTTTCCTATTCTAATTATTCTTATAAATCATAATCATTTTGTGATCCATAAATGTTTTTCATTCCTTAAACTATTTATGCCTTTTACCTTTTCCCTTATGCACTTTATTATTCATCTAAAATCATGTCAAAAAATGATTTACTCAAGGTATTTATAGTTTTATCCTCACTGATCCTAACATCATTTCATTCCAAAATCCTTCTAATATGATTATTGTAACATTTTTAGGATTTAATATTCATGTCATATCCAATTAACATTATTTCATCTAAAACATAATCATACATTCCTTGATTTCATTAACTGGTTCAGATGAAACATATAAATCAAAAAACACTAAAATAATTTGATGATGGATTCCTACCATACCATATCTCATATAGTTTCCTAGATTCTCCCATAAAATTGATATTTTGATTTTGAGTGCACACCTATACTTGAACAACTACATTCTAGTAATGATGAGAAACACAACTCTCAACCAGCATAGTTCTATCCATATTTTTAACTTGTCGATTTATGCATTCGACAACAAAATTTTTTTGAGGTGATATTAATGTAGGAGCCTCATGGTTTATCCTATAATTTCCCCATAAATTTTAAAATATAATGGATGTGTATTCTTATCAAATTTTATTGCATAGAATCTTGATTGTACGACCAATTTTCTTCTCATAACTTTCATGAAAAATATTCATGGAATCAAGCACTTTTAATTTCTTCTAAATAAAAATAACATAATTTATTTTACTATAATAATCGTTGAAAATAATAAATTACCTCTTTTATATAAGTAACTGCCACATTCATTGGACCAAAAACATCTGTGTGGATGAGTTCAAGTACATTTGATTCCCTTTTGTTCTTCGTCTGATATGAAATCCCAAACATATTTCCCCACAATCATGTCCCTCATGTATTTTCTTGATCACACATTAGATTGGGAATTTCAACAATAATATTAATCGTAGATATATGATCCATGCTCTTTTAGTTAATGTGAACCAACAACCAACATCATAAGTTTTTTTCTTCATCAAATTTTATGTAATAAGTGGTCTCTTTACTATCATCCTGATATAAATTGAAATATGTTTTTTATTATTTCATGAGAAAATTACATGTATTTCCTTTAGTATTGAACCCCATATAATAAAATTTCACTTTCAATCCTAATTCCCATAGTTGATTCATAATTAGGATATTATGATGAAAAACATCTACATAGAAAAAATTAGTTTTACTCAGCTTTTTATTTCCTAGTTCTCTATTTCCACTACCATTGATATTTAAAGCACCATCATATCCTAATATCACTATTACATTAACTCTTTTCATAAAATTCTAAAATTTATATTTGTTTCCTTTCATGTGGGGTGATCATCTAATAATAATAATCTTGGTGGTACTCTTCGTTGTATCATTGAGGGTTATTTTTACAAAGTTTGATTTATAAATTTTATTTTTTTCCTTCCATGAGATAATTGATTGGGAAAAGGGAAAATCTGACCTTTCTATTATATTTTCAATATTCATGGGTTCATCAAAATAATATTATTTTTCTATAAGAGAATTTATATTTTCAAGAGTAAATATACTTGTTGGGTTAGTATTGACTTTTCAACAAGTTCTATAGGTATTATTCCCTCCCTTCCTCTTACTAAAATTAATAGATTTATGCCCATAGTTAGAATAGTGAAAAAAATATCTTTAGAAACTATTTCTTCTATATGATTAAGGATATAGTCTTAGTCTCCTATGTTGACCCCTAGATGCTTCCCTATTCTGATAAATTCTTTCCTCTGCACAGTAATACATGATATGGTTTAAAAATCCACAAAATTGACATTTCATAAGGGGAAATATATTCTCACATCCTTTCCTTCACATGTCGCCCTCTTTTGTAAATGTATTTGACTAGATATCATCATTGGATACATGATGATTTTTTTCAACTATCTTTTCTATTTGTTTCAATGATTCTTTTATTGGGATAACAGTTGACTTTTTGATATGTGCATGTTTCTACTTCCCATTATTTAGGATCATCCCATTTTTAGCCTTTGATATTTCTACATCATAACCAATTCCACTTTTTCACATAAATGTGTATCTTTGATCATTCAAGGCCTTTTATACTTCTTTAGAACCACGTTTACCTCTTTATAATATCTTTGTATTTGAATCTTTTCCAAATTGTAATTTATTCGTTATTTCTATTGAATTTGGTTTAGTTTACAATTGACTCTTCAAGGTAACAACTTCTTCTTCAAGTCCCTCTACTATTTGATTTATTTCCTTCAGTTTTATTGTAAGTTCGTTGATGAATTTTTCATGTTATTTAATCCAGAATTTAAATTCTATAACCTCTTCCAATATTTTAAGTGTTGTTAAAAGTTCTTCTATCTCTCATTCCAATTTATCAATTTTTTATTCAAGCCAATCAGCATACACTAATGACTCTTTCGGAACATCTATCAACATTCTGTTTCTCTTACATTGATTATAACTCTCATAAAGAGAACCCTCAATTCCAACCACAATATTAACAACCCCATATAAGTAATTAAATTAAATTTTATAGGTATGAACTTTTCTACTGTATCTATCCTGGATGCTTTAGTTTTTTATTTAAACTGAGGTTCTAAATCCTCCACGAATTCATTAACATCTTTTTCTTCATTGTAGATGAATCTCTTTCACTAAAAGTTTTGTTCTAATTTGAAGTATCCTTTATTATAAAAACATATTATAAGGCTTCGTAATGATTTCTACTTAAATTTCATAATCATAAAATTTCTATGGGAATCAAGAGGTAATGTTCTTCACTTTATCACCTTGAAATCTTGTTAATGGAAGCTTTCCTTAAAATCTCCCTTTTCCTCTCTTGAATTTCATGGAAAATAGTGAAAAAATTTTTTCCACATCATTACATTATCAAGAAATCTTATGTTTTCCCACAACATTGAATTTTATTTCCATTATTACTCAATTGGATGCATCTTCTGGTTTGAATATTATTTCATAATCCACCAGACTGCTTAACAGATCATCAAGAGGGAGTTTATACAAATATCTATCCTCAATATCTGAAACTTTTGGATTATTTACATATAGAAAACTTCTTAGTATTTTATTTATAATTTCAATATCTTTAATTTATTCCTTGATTAAATAAATGGAACCACTAACTTTTGTTATTTTATTAAATAATATATCTATATTTTCATCTGGATGTATTTTTATATCATCAAAATAATTATGAAAGAATTTAATTGTATCCTCATTTACATTGTTGTCACCTTCATATATATTTTCTAGTTTCTCCCACATGGACCTGGTTTTAGTGTAACTCGTCATCTTTGAATATATTTGATCATAAAGTGTTGAAGTAAGATCATTTTCTTTTTTGTAATCTATATCAAGCACTTTCATTCCTGTTTTATTCATAGAAATGCATGTCACATTTGTTACCTGAATACCTTCAGTATTGGAAAGAATAAATTCCGGCCCAAGGTATTTCAGATGATATTGCATCAATTACTGCCAAATTTGGAAGTTTCTTCCACAAAAGAGGGGTTATAATCTATCATTTATTAAATTATCCCTGAAAATATGAGCGGACATATTAAACTCTAATAACTTGTACACTCTAATACAACTTGTAGGACCCTAGAACTCCCTGAGAGGAGACAGGTTAATCAGGGTGTCAAATTGTTCTATAATGGTGAAGAATATTATTCCCACAATAGATGGAACTTATTAAAAATATCTGATGGAATTGTGTAGTAATTAAACATTCACATGTAGAGAGACAACAAATCAATTTTACATGGTTCAACACTAAGGGATATTCCAAGGATCATATGACGAAATTTTTTCATCCATACCTAATTCCACAAATATTCACTAGTTATTATTGAATAAATAAGATCAAACACAATCACTATATTCCAGGAACACTGCTATTACTAGAATTTTTTGGATAGCACACTACCTCCCTTGGAACACTTTTGTCAAATCCCCTAGCTCACTACCTTGGGTGAAGTCTTGCTCAGTTTAATGACTTCAATGTTAGATAAGTTGATTGGGAATTCAATTATTTTAGCATGATTATAATAGGAAGATTCTTGTACCATAGTCTAGAATTTATTCAGTTTTATCAATTGATCAATCAAACCAGATATTCAAAACATGATAGTCCCATAAATTGTGCACTTGAACGCAACACTCATTCATGTTCACAGATTTTGGGTTTTTCCACACAAGTATATATTTTACAAAAAATCTTAACGAAACTCACATGGTCTTGATAGAAACATGTCTTATTCTTCACAGAAGTTTTTTCCATGGAACTCTACGGTGCACAAGTCTTGGACATAGTAGAGGCATTATATCTTCATTAGAAAAGTTACTTTGAATAAATGGGATAGCCACCAATTTATAGACTCGGTTTCCCCTACAGGAAAGTTCCTTGTGCACCTTCCATTGTGATTGAAAGATTCATCCTACACTAGAATTTTCATTTTGACTTCATCTTTAGCATGAAAACTCCATATAATTCATGCGTGTATGCAACTATTCCTATGTCATGCAACTGAAACTTTCAAACAATTTTAGATCTTGTAAACAAATATTTCCTCTTCTTTATTTTAATGTAACGATCTAGAAACTTCATGGGCATGAATGTTTATGAATCACATTAACCCTTGAGAATAAATTTTCACATTTCCATGAAAAACCATAATTTTTCAAAAATAGCTTTCCCGATCCTATAAATTTTGGATCCAAAAAATTTGGAAAACAAGGGGACACAACTCCACCTTCAACACTAAATCCATCTACATCATAAAAACACTTATCTTGCAGACTCTCTCATCAACCTAGTGCTGATTGAAAAAAAATGCAAAACCACACCATTTCATGTTTTGAATAAGCCTGGTTCCATAAATTATTAATAAATACTATTAATAATTTTCCTTCAAATTTTACAAACTGTTGGTATAGTGTTCAAACCCCACTATAATTCTAGTTATTGATTTCATCCCTAGCTTATTTTTTCCAATAATTTGAATTAATGAATAAAGAATAAATATTTTAAAATGAAAAAGATTATATTCTATGTGTCATATTGTTTTTAGAATGAAAATAAAGATAGAAAAATATTATAATCGGAATACATAAAAAATTAACTAAGCTTTAGGACAGTGAAATGTATAATTTAACCCTACATTATATATTATCCCTAAATAAGTGAAACATTTAAAAATGATACAAGGATCATTTATTTCACATAGTAGTTTTCAATAATCATCTATTTTGTTGAAATATTTTAATTATGTGTATTCAACATTAAATATAAAAAAGAACAAATTTGAAACAAATAAATAGGGAATTAGTTTAATTTAAAGGGAACATATTCCCTTTATGGATAGATGAAATAGAATTATTATGTTAATGAGTGGCCCAAAGGGGAGGGATTCAAAAATAGAAAAATCCATAAAAATACAACACCATTTCCACCCATATAAGGATCTTTTTCCATAAAATGAATATATATTTCCCTAAATGAAGTTCAGAATACGCACCACGGATTTCCAATGTCTTAATAAATTTACAACTGCAGGTGCATGAATCGATGATAATATATACATTGAATCAGATAAATGAATGTATTGAATATTAATAATACATTTTAATTAAATAAAAGGCATCATGTATGACTATATAAGAATTTCTGGAGGATATTCCTTGAATCATCCAATATTGATCTAAAATGATTATATAATTTTTGAAAATGTTGAGGTCTCCAAGAGATGAAAAAAGGGTGGAACGGGATGGGTGATTCTTTTAATTTTGTTCTCTATGAAATAAATCCCCATTTTACATCAATTTTTATTTTATTCTCTTTAATGTTTTTTACAGAATCAAAAAAAAAAATTTACAAGGTTGATAGTGAAAATGTAGGAATAATAAGAAAAGACAACATTGTTCTAGTGCTTCGGATTTTTATGGTGATTTTATGGAAGGTGATATACCGCTCCATGACATCACCACATCATCAGTCAATATCAACCATTGATACTCTTTTTGATGACATCTTGACCAATCATAATCTTCTTTCAACAATCTAGGACTCAATTTTCCTATTTTAAACTTTTCCAGACACAACATTATAATCCATATTTCTAAAGTATAATCTTATATTAAAATAAAATAAATTCAATGAAGGTAAAATTAATAGGAGGGATGATCATGTTGAATTCCTCAAACTACTTTATATGGAACTCTCAAATGGGATATCTCTTTAATGTCAATGGTCTATTTTCCCTCATTAAGAAAAAGAGAGTAAAACCTAATGACACAATAAACATTGAGTTAAAGAATCTGAATAATAACATGATCGGAAAAATCCATCAATAGATCAGTAGTATCATCTTCCACTACATTTCTCAAGAGAATGGCATGAATAAACTCAAGACTGAATTGGAGAATCCATACCGGTCAAAGACCACTCAAAATAAGATTCTTGTGTTAAAGTGGTTGATGAATATTTTTTCAAAGAGTGAGAACTATATAGATGTACACACCAGTGAGTTCTAGATAATGAAGAATCAATCAGTAGTTCCAAGTAATACATTCGTTAATAAAGATCAGGACAATAACCTAGATAACAGATAAAATGTGGAGGTTATCCTTTATGCTTGGTGGAACACCCATGTTGATGTACATACTTAATTTTTAGAGACTAACTAACTACCAAAACTTTATCTCAAACATGTGAACAATTTAGAAGATACTACCACATTATTCCAGTCCAACCCTTGAAAAAATAAAACTATCCTTGAAAAAAAGGGAAATAGGTGGTGCCAGTTGGCATACCTTCACCCCATGAAATAGATTTTCCCTCACTTCCATAGATTGTAGATTGGAAAAAACATCATCCACCATAATAAAGTGTAAAGGGGGGATAGGATCACCACTAATAAACATAATTCTATTAATTGTGCTATAATAGGCCTTTGTGAGTGCAAAAAAAGAATTGATAATTGAAGCACACTTAAAATAAATTGTCCATTATCAGTTATAAAATAGAAATGATAAAGGGGGTCCTTTAACAATGATAGTTTTTTTCTAATAATGGATCCTTTTATTATATCATTTCATAATTCTAATAAATTATCCCTTCATCATTTATTTTTCTAGCACTAATAAAGGTGTTATTATGGTATTGTGCTCTTAAATGTATTATACATTACGAAAACGCACACATAGAGAAAATACATGAGTAAATAAAAGATAAAATACACAATAAAAATAAAATAAATTTTAATTAAAAAATAAAAGGGAAAACAATATATTAAACTCATTTGAATCATTGGTTTTTTAAAATTACATGAGTAGGTACAAATTATCACAAACATTTAAAAACAATAATGTTTCTTTGTTTTTGGACACTGACCCCCAATCATGTTATCAGTATTGAAAAAACCACCCCTACATGGGAAAACTAATCCACATATATAAGAACAAAATCCATATGTTACTAATACTATAAATAAATAAATTGAATACAAAGTTTCAATTTTAAACTAAAAACATATAATTTGAGTCAATCCAGGCACACCGTGAATCAGATTGAGTTGAAGTTAATTCTTACGCATCACAACATTTCTTTTTTTCTAAAAATATTTTTTTCTATAATTGGATCACATCATTTGTGATAAAAAATATCACTATGGATGTGAGGGAATTAAAAATAAATTTCTTTTTAAAAACAAGCCATCAACTGTGACCCGATTTTGTGCCCGTCTTCAAGCATTATATATGTGAAAAATAACTAAATAATTATAAGATGAAAATAGTAAGGAAATTAATTATGTAGTAATAGATAAAATAATAAGAAAATAATTTGGACATTTTATGATCAGCTTCTCCTATGTGATGCTCATTTTAAACTAAAATGACACATTTTTAATTGAAAACATGCACTTAAAGTTGGATCGACTACATTGTGCATCAGGTTTCCATGAAATAAATTTATACATATCTGAAATTAATTATCAATATTTTTCATAATTCTAAAGACAATACGAGCTCATTTTCTCATTTTCTTAGCTATTTGATGCGTGTTTTAAACATAAATTAAAGCTTTATATTGAAAACATGCACTTTGATTCATATCTTTCACATAGTGTGTTGTATTTATGTGTAGTTTATTCTTAAATTACACAATAAAATTATACTTTCCAGAATTTTGAAATCAAACTGACATATTTTTATCATCTTTGTCTATTTGATGTGTGTTTTAATGTAAAATGATACTTTTGTATGAAAAACATCAACTTTGAGTTATATGGACCATATCCTATGCCAGATTTATGTACAGCCAATTCCTACACATTAAAAATTAATTATGGATTGTTTTCAAAAAATTTAAACATAATATGAGCTTGTTTTATTGGTTTTGGTGATGTGGCATGCATTTTAAACTAAAATGACCCATTTCTATTGAAAACAATCACTTAGAGTCATACTACCCAAATCAGGTGTCATATTGATGTGCCATAAATTTTTACAAGTCAAAAACAAATAAATAGTCATTTCAATAAAATTTTAAAATAATCTAATCTCATTATCTTATTTTTTGTTATTTAATCTGCGTTATAAAATAAAAGGAAGCATTGATTTTTGAAAACAAGTACTTCATGTCATACTGACCACGTAGGATGTCAAATTGATGTGTGGTTTATTCCTGTATTACAAAAATAAATTACAGATCATTTTACTAAAGTTTTAAAACAATTACATCCCACTTTCTCATTTTTTTCAATGTGATATGTTTTGAATTAAAATGACACTTTTAAATTGAAAACACATACTTCGAGTCATACCGACCACATCATGTTTCGGATTGGAATGCGTTCAACTGTTATGCATGAAAGATGAATTTTGGATCATTTTAGTATATTTTGAAAGCAATACAAGCTTAGTTCCATAGTTTTAGAAATTTGACAAATGTTTTAAACTGAAATGGAGATTTTATATTAAAAACATGCATTTCAAGTCATACCAACCACATAGGGTTTTTTATTGATATGTTATCAATTCATAAATATAAAAACTGAATTATAATTCATTTTAATAATGTTTGAAAATAATATGATATCATTTTAATTTTTGTGTATATTTAATTCATTTTTAAACAAAAATGACACTTTTATATTGAAAACACACACTTTGAGTAATATTAGTCACATAGTGTTTCATATTGATGTTAGTTCAATTATTACACATTAAAAATGAATTATGGACAGTTTTACTAATGTTTGAAATCATTCTAAACTTGTTTTATTTTTTTATTTTTTTATATTTGATATTTATTTTAATCTAAAATCACAGTTTTGGATTGAAAACACGCAATTTGAGTCCTATATACTATATCGTGTGTCAGATTGATGTGTGGTTAATTCCTACCTTTCAAAAATGAATTATGTATTTTTTTACAAATGTTTGAACACAATTAGAGATCATTTTCTTAGTTTTCGTGATGTGACACATTTTTAGACAAGAATGGAAATTTTCTATTGAAATCAAGCGCTTCGAGTCATACCGACCACATCAGCTATCAAATTGATGTTTAGAAGATTCATAATTTTTAAAAAGGAATTACATATTATTTTAATAAATTTTTAAAATAATATAATCTTTTTTTTTGGTTTGAGATATTTGATGCATGTTTTAATCTAAAATAACAGTTTTGTACTAAAAACACACACTTCGATTCATACAGACCACATCATGTGTTGGATTGATGTGTGGTCGATTCCTACTAATGAAAAATTAAATATGGATTTTTTTCTAAATGTTTTAAAATAATATGAACTTATTTTCATGGTTTTGGCTATGTGACATGTCTTTTTAACCAAAAATGAAATATTTATATTGAAAACATGGGATGTGTGTTATACTGACCACATCAGGTGAATGATTGATGTGTGGTGGATTCCTACACATTAAAAATTAATTATTTATCATTGTCTTACATTTTGAAAATAGTAAAATATCATTTTCTTAGTTTTGTTTATGTGATACATGTTTCAAAAAAAATTACAATTTTGTATTTAAAACATGAACTTTGTGTAATATCCACCACATTGTTTGTGAGATTGATGTATGGTAAATTCCTTGTCAAAAATAAATTATGGATCATTTTCCTAAATTATCAAAATAATATGAATTTTTTTACTTAGTTTTGAGAATGTTATGTATGATTTGAACTAATGTGTAAATTTAACAAAACAATTATACGATAAAATGATATGGAATTTAGCTAAAAAAATTAGATAAACTGATGATAAAATTAACTAAATAAATAATAGGAATTCACCTCTTTATGAGGTTTTTATTCATTCTAACACCATGTATTCTACCGCTTATTTCGAAAAAAATTATTTCCTTTAATATATTTCTCTATGATAAATAGATCATAAATAATATATAAGTATTTTGATACTAATGCCTCACATCACAAAAATATTTCTAAGGTCATAGCCCATACAACACACAAATAGAATAGGTAATCACCTAAATTTCATGTTGGAAAACATTCTGACATGATGTACTCTTCCCAATCATCTATAAACAACATTACCTCTTCTTTTGAGTATTTATATTATTGGAAATCATGGTATTATAGAGATAATATATAAAAACAAATGATTAATAAATATTTTCAAATGAATTTTTAATTTCCTTTGGAAATTACCTACTTGGGGAGGAAAGTATTTTGATGGTATATGATATCTTTTACAAATGTGAAAATGGAATATCCATAATCATTATTTTTATTTTTCTTCAAAAACTCTAGAAAAAATAACCAAAATAAAAATAATATGTTTTGAAATATGTGCTAATAGTTAATATTTCCATATATACCTCAATCTTTTACTATTTGAATAAATCAATAGGTTTTTTATTTTGAGTGATTGACCTCGTAGTGTGACTTAGACTATAGTCGTTTATCACCCTATCATAACAAAATTATCATTAAAACATAAATTGAAACCTATAACCTATTGTCTAACTGTACAATATTGATTTTAGAGAATTAAAAATTCATAATACACATCATGTGTGGTTAGTTTGATGATATTCCATACATTGGTTTGAAAAGATTAATATTTGGGGTATCCAAATTGATTTTGATCAACATATAGTTTTTTATAAAAAACAAAACAAAATAATTAATAAATAATGCAAAATATATTTTATATGATTAGATTGTAGAGTTTTACCCCTATATTGTGGGCATCAAGGTGTTTCTATCGTCTATTATTTTCTTCTCAAATTCCCCACTTAGTTTATATTTTTTCTTATCAATTTATTTTGCTTAAAATAAATTTCATGTGTACAAATGATATTGGTATTATTGAATCCAAATCATGTTTTATAGTGTTTTACCTTTATTTATTATAAATATAAACACCTATAAAAAATATAAATTGTTATTGACTTTAAGGAAAAAATTATATAATTTTTTGAAATATGTATTATGAAATGTACCTCATGTATTTATTCACAACTAAGGTTCCCAGCCATTCAAACATGACAATATCACTTATACTCTCAAGACCAACCACATCTGTAATGAAATTTATAAATATTTATTCTACATATTCAATGTAGGAAATATCTTCATCTTTGAATGTGGTTTCATCATAAATATGTAATGTTAATATTTTTTGTAGCGGAACTGGAGGGTAGAAGGTACTCCTAAAAGTTTCTTTTGTTTTCATAGTTTATTCACTGTATTTTCTTAATCTAACCTTCTATTTCCCCACCATTTCATCCATTTATAATACCATATCTCACTTCAATCCTTTTTTAACCAATTGTTGTTGGGATTTCATTTGAAAAACAAATATTAAGGATATTCCTCATGTATCTTTATAATATTAGATTATTATCCTCTAAAAGATCCAATAGTTTCATTAAACATTCTAATATCAGGAGAATATAGTGGAATAAGAAACAAATATCGAAACACTTGATTTAGTTCAATCCCAAACCTCAAGTGATATTTTGGGAGTTATTTATTGTGTATCATGTCACCTGATATATTATACATTGTACCCCTCGCAACAAGGCGGTGTGTGGATGTTGATAGATATAAATCACACACAACTTTACACTGAAAAATTTTAGTAATATAAAGTTATCAGAAGATGTATAATTAAACTTTAGGAGAAATTGTAAATAAATATTTGATTACCTCTTGTATGGTACATGGTTAATGGGAATAAATAGTCTCAAAGTCAATGGGTTCATTGGTTGTTCATGTGCTAATCATTGTTCCATAACTGGTTCTCTTTAATCCAATCATATATATTGGTCTTCAAACCATCTTAGACAATAATATCTTGCAAATAATTTATTTTCACCAATAATTCATTCATTTCCTTTTATGTATCTTATTGTGGGTTCTTAATTGAAATATATTTTAGGTGACACACCAAATTGTACAGCTATAATATTTCCATATTATTTCGGCCACTTCAATGCTACTAAAATTAGTTTGTCTCCTGGTATGGTCACTATAGATTCTTATGTCTTAACTTTATAAAAACATTTGAACATAAATTTATATTTTTATTCAATACTCCTGTAAATAATTAAAAATAATATTATATAATACTTACACCTATTTCCCATGCTTCTTTTATGTTTTTATAAACATGTTTACCCCCCTTATTTATGTAGGCCTCCTTCTATAGAATGTGGCATGGGATTGATGTTGGTTCAGATTTTGGTTCATTAATCTGCATATAAACAAAGTAACATATGATTTTTCATATCATATAAAACATTTTTTTAGGTTTAAAATATAAACTATTTTATTATATAGTTATGCATAACCCAACCTTTCTTTACAATAGTGGTACATTGGTTTTGATGCACATTTTATATTTCCAGCGCTCTTTTTTTCATAAATTAATTTTTTTGAATAAAATTGGATAAAATAAATAGTCTCATATAATATATTATTGAATACAATTATCCTGAAATTATTTATCATCATGACCACTGATGGAAGTATTCCATGTCACCTACTTCATAATGTGTGCATAAGTTACTGGTGGGTGGGGATTTACTTTCCCCTCAGCATCTCTAAGATGAAACATGGTAAAAAGTGTCTAAAAGCCTCTTTAGGCTAGTCCAATAGCCATTATGAAATATTTCATATGTAAATATTCTAAAATAAATAAACTCATCAAGGGATAATTAAATGTAAATCATCATTTCATTATATAATTTTTTAGTAAAATAATGAAAGTATATCATAAAATGAACATTTTATCTTCCCAAAAGGTTTCCATCATTAGACGTTGGACATGGTGGCACAAACCAAAATCAGTTGGCACATTCATTCTCATTGTGAGACCAAACTTACTAATAAACATTGAATTTTTGGGGTCAATAGGTTTGCCACATTATTCTATCCAACCTCAGATTTTATAACCTTTCATATTGACTTGATAAGCTTAGTCAACATAGAGATATTTCATTATTCTTGTATCATAAATATGTTATTGATCCCCTATTAATATTATAGTTTTATCGTTGACCCTATGTTCTTCCCAAATATCAGTAACGGCATCAGGTGATGATTTCATATTCCAAATTAGTAGTCAAAAATTTAATTTAGATTATGTTAATATAACAGAGAATACATAATATTATTAGAAAAATAATTGTATATTAAAAAACACTTTAACCATATCATTGAACACTCATTATTTTCTTTAAATATTGAAGGGATTTTGTTTCCCTATCGAGAATCCAAATCTTCTCCTTTCATCCAACTCTAACATATAAGACATTGTCTACATTGGGACTGCCATGAAATTATTATGATATCTTAATGAAAGGATCAACCTCGTTTGATTTTTCATACGATCGTATAGTTTTTTTATTTTTCAGAAGGAAAATCAACTATTTTTTGTTTCTCATATCTGAGACATTAAATCCATGCACTTCTTGGAATTCCATTAGGAATAGATCCTCATTATACCCTTCCACATTTAAATTCATCTTCATAAAGCCCATTTTATCAAATTTCACTAAAAACCTATTTTCATCCCATTTGAAATAGAAAATTGGAACTTCAAATGTTTTATAATTTAAATCATATATCTATTCAATGATGTGAAAATATAACATATTTTAATAAATTAGATTTTTGGTCTTGAAACCAAGTATGTACATCACATCCACCCCCAGAAAAACTCCATTATTTTTCATCATAATTTGATTGTCGTGTTCTATTATATTAAATGTATAAACATTAATTACAAAAATATTTTCATATATAACATTTCATTTATTCCCTTAGAAATCCATCGATGTCATTTGGGGACCAAATTTGTATTTTCAGATAAATTTATTTAATTATGATCTCAAAACCATCCAAGAAAATAATTATTATGTGTATTTGATATCCATACTTCAGCCCTTGATAGATTCAAATGTCTGAGAATTAATTTGTGGGATAAAAAGTATTGATTGACATCTTCACTACTATGTAAAATTTAAATTTGATATTTCTCTCACTCTATGATTGTAATTATAAAAAAAATATCTTTTAAAAATCCCTTCACCCATAAGGCGTTTGTTATGATGATCCTTTGGGAGATTGGTTCTATCAAATTTTGATAGGTAATCATTACATAATTCAATTTCTTCATTAATAATATTTCATTATTCAATAAAACCTTACATACAACATCAATTATTGATGGACCATTTTAAAATATTCATATACTATTCAGTGGGGGTACATCAATTTGTAATAGAAATAACTACATAGTTAAACCTCTCTTACCCAGTGAACCATTAGGTTGACCATTATATCAAATAATTATGGTATGAAGAACATCTCTAATTTACATAATATAACTACAACCTACTTATTCATGATTGGAAACTTCACCGGGTCTATAACTTTACTACATATGGATTTAAAAAGCAACCATAGCCTGGTTAATTTATGTCATTATTTTTTTTGAATAATTCAACACAAATCTATGGAAATCAATTCGTGAATCAAAGCATGAAAATCATGTGATTTTAGTCCCTATAAATTCAATGTAGTAAATAACATAGAATTCTTCATATTTTATGAATACCAATCTTAAAATTTTATACTATTAAGGAAAATTAAAATTTTCAATTTTTATTTTCTGGACAGAGTGTAAGATGATGGAGGAAGAAAATTAAATCTTTTACCCTTCACCTATACCAACTCTTCTTTTATCCTCATCTAAATCACACCCAATATAGCCTTGATTCCATATTTTTTTTTCAAGAACATTTAGTAACATTCCAATAAAACTATCAATGCATTTTTCTATGTAAACGGAAAAAATAAATATTCTGACATACAAATAATTTTAGTACTGCAATTCAAAGAAAATTGATCTCTTTTTCCAACATGATTTTTTAATGTTTTTTGAAAATTGTTTCCTGAAATAGTGTCATTTTCTTTTACTTTATCTGTCATTGATCATCCCTTAGTGTCTATAGTTTTGTACCTAGTTCGGTATTCCCATTGAATGCCAGTGTACTAGATCGGTATTTATGTCGTTTTGGTAAACTTTTCTCATGTCCTAAAAACAAATTCATTGATGAATGTTTCAAATAAACTGAGCATGTGCATTGTTTACAAATTAAACACCACAACATTCATTTAATTATATATCCTAAAATTTTATATCAGTTGGAAAGTAATTTATTATCCCATAAAATATAGACCTCAATGTGAATTCTTCAATTCTATAAGCATCGTAAATTGTGACACCAATATCCTACGTCAATTTAAGATCTTTGAACATTGGATCCTAATGGAAATCAAAATCATTACCCAGTTTTTTTTCAAATATAAATTGATACAACATAATTTATTTTTTTTTCATGTATAACCATATCGAAAAGAAATATTTTACCAACATAACTGGAAAGGTACTATAAGTACTACTATTTGAAAAAAAAAAGTATTTATTCTTTCTATAGATAATGAAATACATAATTTTCCCAAAACATTTCCAAATTTTGGTTACTCATAATCAATTTTGATCCACCAAAGATAGTCTATCAGATAATAAATTTTCTAATCTTTAATTCAGGTATCTATATGCAATATCAATTGTCGTTTCGTTTCCTAACATCCATATAGTCTTCTAAACTATGGATTGATATAAAAGTACCATACACTTTTCTAAGTACCTGATTCATATTTATTGTATCGATTTTTGCCACACTTAGGAAATTTTATTAGTTCATGGTCCGTGAAAATAAATATTAAATATTTTTTAAAAGAATTTATTTTTTATAGATCATTCCCATTAAACATAGAATAATTTTATCATTATTTTTTCGATAAAGAATTTCATTTTCTTTTGGTAGAATATCCTTTCGAATACCAAGTAGTTTCGTAAATATTATGCTTCTCCATTCACTTCTAGATTTCCAATTATAGAAATTCAATACAACTAGAAATGTTGTGTATTCAGTACAACTAGTATAAAATCGTCTATTATCACAATTATTTAACTTCTCAAAAAACATTATATAATCATGAAGTTCACCTTTAATTTTGTTTTTTAATTATTCCATACAATCTTCATCATCATTTACACTAGTATTCATATCAAATGATCTATAAAACACAGTATCATCTAAATCAATGTGCTTTTTAATTTTTCACCCATGTTTCATCCAACATTTATAGCTTTGATCTATTCCATGATAAATTAAAAGTTCTTCCAACTCTTCTAGAATAATTTATCGTTAATAATAGAAATGTAAATATGAAAAAATGATTTGATAAAGGTCTTATACATTCACAGTTGAAAACATGATTAACTATTTAACAACATATTCATACACTTTTTTTATAATATTACCATTCATCCATTTTCTATTCAAATCCATCCTTTTAGGTTTATAAAATATTCATATTTTGCACAAAGTAAATAAATATGCATAATATATTCAAAATCAATAGTAAAGTTATAGATAAATCTTTTAATGGGAACCTAACATTTTAATGTTAAAAATTATTTCATCATGCTTTAATGGAAAAGGTAACTGAATTTAAGAAAATAATTTCTCCAATATTTCTTGGTGTTTCCTATGAATTCATCCAAAATGGTCACTAAAACAAGATATGGGGTGAATATTGGTCAAACTAGATTAAAAAACATAGGTTCATTTCTAGAAGAGATGTTGGATGAGTATTAGGAAAAAATGGAATAATAAGTGTTTTAGAGATGAAACTTGTGAGGATGATCAGTTGTCTCATTAAATTTAAATTTTCTTTAGATAGGGATTTGATGAATCACTAGACAACATTTTTATTCTACTTTTTAAGATAAAAAAAGTATCAAAAGTAGTATAATACCTATATGGGAATCCTTGATTAGTGTGATTTTGAGAAGGCTCAATAGGATGGTCTTACATGTATTCATATTGAGATATTCATTGTTGAAAAAATTCTAATAAAGACTTCAGTTACTACATGAAAAGGAAAATGCCTTTGGTATAAGGACTTAATTTCATAAAGACTAGTCTTCCTGTGAGGCCAAGGGTGCAGGAGTGGGGTCGTACTGAATATACAATGGGTTGGATGAAGTTAGGGACATTCCATTTCCATAGTGTTATTATCAATCTATATTATGTAGGAAGTGATATTTCTTGTATATTTTGGATCTTAAAAAATTAATATGAACATATAAATTAAGTAGGTGGTGGTTATGTATATATGATTTTTATTGAAATATTAATTTTAGGAGAGTGTAATTGATAAATAAATATGGATACTTCTATATGAACCAATAATTCCTGCCATTACATAGTGTTTTATAAAAATTATTTAATTTTGGTACACATAGAAATACACAATAACCATCATCACTTCATGTGTTGATTCAATTCATTAATGTTAGGATTTAGATTAATTTTTTCTGTTTCAAATATTGTCATATTCAACACACCTCTAAAAATTCTTAGTGCTCTAGAAATTATTATTGATTTCTTTAGAACATTAAAACTGATCATTATCACTATTTCTGTGGAGTCATATCTCTCACTCTTTATTCATTAATATCTATATTATTATTCTTAAATCATAAGAAATATAAAAAAATATGAAAATTATTATGAAAACAACTGGAGTTCAATAAATTAACAACTTTTATTGGGAAGGTGGTAATTCGTTCCAAAAAAAAGAGGTTCTATTTCTCTAGAACTGATGAACATGTGTTTTTATATTTCATTAAAAATACTAATAATATATATTGTGTATTTCCTTGATCATTTTTCCAGTGAAATAACTTTTTTTCATATTTCACAACCTATTAATGAACTACAATAAACTATTAGAAGAGGAACCGAAGATTAATATAGAAAATAAATATATTTTCCTAGATTTTACACCCTAATGTAAACCTGGGAAATCATAATGACTATTGAATTCTGGTTCACATTGTTTGAGAAATGAATGATACAAAAAATGAGAAAATATGAACCCATATGAACAATGATAAATAGTAAGAAATTATGGCCAAGAAATATAACTAAGGAGTTAAAATAATAAAATATATTAGGATTTGAGAGTGGGGGTTCATCTGAAATAAGGTTGAGGGGGACTGGAGACAAAGTTAAAAATTCTATGTGATATTGAAAAAAGATAGATAATTCGATTCAGTTAAGGTTCTATATAAAATATTGAGAATGGTTTTATTAGTGCTTACAAAAAAATCACTAATAAATAGTGGATTCACCATCATTAAAATAAAAAAAATTGATAAAACATCTATTTATTAGATCTTTTTTAAGCGTGGATAAAGTGTATCCTCTATCAATGGCTTCTTAATGAAAATAAGGGTTTAACACATTTTGTGAACATCCCACATCGAATTTTGAGATGTGATTCATGCTTCTTTATCTATTAACCCCCAACACCACCTCGACAATAAAGTGGGATTGATTCTATAAGATGATTATCGTTACTAGTTCTGCCCCACACCACTGATTCTATCCTCTCATTATCATGGGGGCCTAATCACCACATGATGATGTGATGATATGGTGTGCCAACTATGCTATCTTCTCTCTCCCTGTAGTGGGCTCTCCCTGTTAGCCTAGCCAGTAATCCTAAATTGGGCCTCAAATGTGGCCGACTACACAATGGGTTGAGCGATAGCCCACTCCCACATTTTTTACCTAAATAATGGTTTAATTCAATGTTTTATTTTTTTTATTTAATAAAGTGGCCTTTTCCCTAAAACCATTTATAAATATACTTAAATAAATGTAAATATTTGATTATAAATAAAATTATTAACAAATATAAATATTCATCGTTATAAAAATAATTATTAATTATTAATTTATAAATATATTAATTGAATTATAAATATGTATTTATAAATATAATTATAGATATATATTTATAATTATAATTATAAATAAATATTTTTGTAAATATTTTTATAAATATTTATAAAATTATATATATAATAATTAAATATTTATATTTAAAATATATACATAATTATAAACAAATAATTAACTATATAAATATAAATATACTAAAAGGATTCTAAATATGTATTTATAAATATAATAATAAATATATATATATATACTTAATTTTAAACAAATAGTGGAAAAGATGCGGGCTAGGATGGATTACTTCGGTGAAAACGATGATGTTTAGGGTTCCATGGTGTCAGGATCTTTTTTGGAATGCAATTTTGAACCTCGTGATGTTTTTTTTGAAATATGATGTAAATGGGAGATGTGATCAATAAAAACATGGTTGTGTTTTTTCTTGAATCCCTATGTTCGAAGAATTAGAACCAAAAAGTGGAGAAGAACAAATTCTTCAGTGGTGTCAAGAAATTTTTATTTAAGGTGATCAAGAATGGAACATTAGCCTTCATTAAAGTATATCACTCCCTTTTGGGGGAACAAATATAATCATGTAGTCATTTGATCATTTCTCAGGTGATATAGATCCCAAAATATAATATTTTGATGCTATTTGACCTTCACAAGAGACATCCTCAAATTTTGGGAATCAACAATAAGGACTTTTCCGTAATAGGTAATGGTTTTCTTCATATTGTTTTCCCTTGAACAATCTTAAATCCAGGGCCTAGGAGTATGGATTTTGTCTACCTCAAACCTCTTACTCTGAGGATCTAGGATTGGGATATTTTTTTATCTAAAAAATTTTAAAAACCCCAATAAATCAATTATAGTTCTAGATTAATAAGGTAATCTAGTTTTTCTGGCTGCCTGAAATTCTTGGGGGTATCTATTCTATGGTAGGAATTTCCAAAAAATGTTAAATAAAATGAGAAACATAGGTTTTTAAACCTCTCTATATTTCTTATTGAGGTTGATATTTTTTCCCCTCTTATCAAAACTGTGATCTTGGTGGTTAGTGAATTTAGAATTAAAACCTCCATAATTTTAGGGAATTTGTATCCATTTAATTCCAAGTGTAGTAACATTGGAAAATATAGGGGAACATGTCACAAAAATCTATTGTTTAGGAATTTTCATAATATGGTTCGTCTATTTGAGCACTCAAATTTAATGAAACTAGTTTTCTTTCATGATGGAAATAATGGTGATGTTTTCCCCTCTAAAATGAGATATCGCTAATCATGATCCCTTGCAGTTGAGATGGAAGGGGATCCTTCATGTATATTTGATTTTTGTAATATTGAACCAACTACTCAGGAGATTATGGATGCAATAAATGAGGCTAATGAGACTAGGATTGAAGATGTGCTTGTAACCTAGATTGTTATAGAAGATGATGAGGGGAAGAATTCCTTCCAAAACAAATCATCAGTGGATATAGCAGCTTATGTGGATTCTAATAAGCTAAAGGATGTTAATGATAATTTTCCTAGAGGTGTTATGTGAAGAAACATTGTTATTGTTCTTGACAATGAAAATATTCATAATAGTCAATATGACCATGAGACTATCATATAATAAGAAGTAGGGAAATCATTATCGTATGAGATCTCTCTCTCCCTGAAAAAAGAAAATATGAAAAATAACATGGAGTCTTATTTCTCTATAAATGTAAGAAAACCATGCCTTTTATTTATATTTTCCCAATTATATCTATTATAACAAATTTTAATGGGATGTACCACAAATTCGGAAGAAAAGTAAGTGTCATTCATAAGGGGAAAACGTCTCAATTCATGATGATAGTTTCCAATTCGTCACCAACAAAAAAGCTACCTCATTTGGGTTTCCATCAAAGCCTGGATAATTTTCATATTTTTCATAACCACTCTCAAGTGGATGCCACTGATTATTCTGATAATCATAAGGGTTAACTGGAAAGAAAGGGAGTAGATAAGGATGAATAATTTGGTCATGAGGATGTAGCAGTCGATCCAGTTACTGATGGTACACCAAAAGGAATGGAGAAAATTGAGGAGGGTGACATTGTTACACTATACTTTGGTACCAATAAAAATGGATTTATTTTTCAAGAAATTCTAAATAGATAAAATAGTTGGGATGTTTTTTGTGATGAATTTGGAAATTCTCGTGGACTGGTTTTACAAAATCATTTCACATAAGGTCTTGAAATTGAGCTTCATGATGAGGAAGGGGAACCATCAGTCATAGATGATTAGGATGACACTTGGTAGGATCCTCAGTAGTGGAAGAGAGGAATACAACTAAGAGGTTGTGGTGGATCTTGAGGAAGGGGTGGTAGTTATAAAATAATGTGACTGTAGAATGATCTTTTTTTGGTGGGGTTTTTAGTTCCACATTTTAACAGTAAACCCTCCTATTTTCATTGTTTGTGACCTTTACTTTTTATAATAAATTTTCTCTGAAAATCATTTTTCCAAATTGGATTCCTAGAGTCTGAAAAATAATGGCATTGTTTCCAAGGATTATGCTTATATTTTTACAAATCCTACAAGTGTGGTTTTTGAGAATCATCCCTCTTGTAAAAAAATAAATTCATGGGAATATATTGTTTTTGATGTAGACATTGATCAACTTATAACATATAAAAATCTTGTGGATAGACCTTCTTCTTACACAATCAAATTAAACAACTCTGAAGGGGTTGTAAGGGATGTTCTATTAACCCCACTGCTGTCAAATGACCACAGTGGTGTGGCTAGATTTCGCAGGAATGATGAACCTAACGGGGAATCAATGGATGACCAATCCATTGATGATTTGGTGATCATGATTGGGATAATCAACTATTAAATCAAGAGTAGATAATTTATTTATGGGATCATAAATATAAACAAAAAATTAATGTTCATATTTGAATAAAGATTAATAATATGAATGCATCAAAACAGCTCTGAAGGGGTTGTAAGGGATGTTCTATTAACCCCATTACTATCAAATGACCACAATGGTGTGGCTAGATTTCGTATGAATGATGAACCTAACGGGGAATCAATGGATGATCAATCCATTGATGAAGTTGGTGATCAAGATTGGGATAATAAACTATTAGATCAAGAGTAGATAATTTCTTTATGGGATCAGAAATATAAACAAAAAATGAATGTTGATATTTCAATAAAGATTAATAATATGAATGAATCTTTTGTAATTTAGGATAATGTTGGATACATATCTCCTATATCATTATATATTGATGACATAGGGCATTCTAACCCAGAGATGGAAGCATTTTCCATGGAGTATAAGAAAGTAGAGGAGAGTGAAGCTCTACTACCTTATAAGGTCTCTGATTCTTCTTTTCTAGAAGCAAAAAAGACCATCCCCAATGGATATGGGTTCTTTGGTACACAATTATCAAGAATTACATGTAAATTTATTGCTATAAGTGATTAATCACAATACATATAGAGTGATTGATTCTCTTAATGAAGGGAAAGAAGGTAGAGAGTCGGTTGTCCATGAGGCATGCTATACTGTTTTTATCACGAAATCTCTTTCTAAAGGAGAAATGCAGCCAGATGAGGATCAGCCCCTCATAGGGAAAGATAGTGAGAATACCCATCTTGATGCCACATCTAGTAAGGTGGAGGTTTTGGGAGATGTTTGGAGTACTGACTCGGTGGATAGTGGCATTGATGGTCTCTAGCAACAATTGAAAACACGGAGGAGAGTTTGTCATCCCAAAAGATGAGGATATGGGCATAGTCGGCCTAATTGAAATACTATACGCAATGAGGAATGTAGGATTGGGGAAGAGATCGAAAAAAAAATTGGTCTCGGATTGTTTTATTGATGACGGAAATTTTACATTGTCTGGCCCCATGTTTCATCTTCTCTATTATTTTGTTTTTTTAATAAAAGGGCTCTTTCTCAACCATTTCAGACAATAATAATAAATTTTTCATAAATAATTTTTTTAAATATAAATTAATATAATTATAAACATATTTAATGAATAGTAAATATGTATTTGTTAATATAATTATTAATATATAAATATATATATATACATTATTATAAAAGAATAATTAATTATATAATTATTTAAATAATTTTTAAAAAATATTTATTTATTTATTTGTAATTATAAATATTTAAATATAAAAAATATGAATTTATAAATATATTTATTTTAAATGTTTATTTTAAAATATATTTAAATAATAGTACAAATATATTTATTTATATACTAATATTTATAAATATAATTATTGTCAATATTTTTTTAATTGTAAATAAATATTTATATATATTAATATAAATAAATATAAATATACATAATTATAAACAAATAATCAATTGTCTAATTATAAATATATTAAAATAATTTTAAATATATATTTGTAAATACAATTATATATATATAATTATAATTACAAATAAATATATTTGAAAACTTGTTCATAAATATTTTTATATTATTAAAAATATATTTATATATTTATATATATATATTTATTATTATATATATATAAATTTTATTCATTATTTAAATATAATTATTATAATTTTATATTTATTTAAATATATAATTATTTATTTATAATTATATTAATATTGTTAAAATATATACATATATATTCATTTATTTATAATTTTTAATTTATGATTTTATAAATATAGTAAATATACATTTATAAATATATTTATTTATAAATATTTATTTGCAAATATATTTTTATCATTATTAATGAATATATAATCCTGAATGCTAGAATGTTAAAAATGTTTGAAATTGAATAATTAAAAATTAGTAGACATTAATAGTATTAAAAAGGTGGATGAATTTTATTAATTATAAAAGTTATTAAAAAAAATATATGGATATATATTGAAATGAAGATGAACACATATTAAAAATATTGAAACATAGTAAATAAATATGTATAAATAAATAATAGAAGATGAATAAATTCCAAAAAAATAAAAAATAAAAAATATTAAAAATGAACAAATAATACAAATTGAAATTATACTATAAATAATTATGTAAATTTTACAAATTAAAAAATAATATATTAAATATATTATGTTAAAAATTTAAATTCAAAAATTTAATATTAAAATTTGAAAAAATTACATAAATATAAGGTGTGTGTGTGTGTTTCTATATAAGATTTATTTAATTACGTAAATATTTGTGGGGGTGAAATTAATGTGTGTGTGTGTGTGTGTATAATTTTGAAATATATTAAATTCAAAAATGAAAATATATAATATGTAATGTAAATTATTGAAATAAATAATAAGAAGAATGAATAAATTAAAAAATTAACTGTTATTTATTTATATTGATAATTTAAAAAAATAAAAAAGAATATTTATATATGTTAAAATGAAAATGAATAGATGTTAATTATATAAATTACAAACATATTAAAAACATTAAATGTTAATGAATAAATATTTATAAATAAATATTTCAAAATATATACAATTATAGAAATATTAAAGAATAAAAAATTAAAATGAACAATTTATAAAAATATTAAATTTATTAATGAATAATTGTGTATAAAAACATGAAAATTGAATTTATTACAAAAATATTAAATGACTAAATATTTAAAATTTATAAATCATAAAAAATAGCAAGCAAACACTTAACATTTTCAATGAAAAAATTATATTGAATGAATGCATGATATAAATGAGTGAAATATAGTAATATATATATATATAATTAAATAATTAATATATTATTTATAATTAATAAAAATGAAGAAATTTATAAAATACTTAATATAGTACTTAAATAATTAATATACTATTCACAAATATATATATATATGTATATTAAATTTATTCTATTTTTAATAATTTTAGTCATTTTTATTAATTATATACTTTATGATAATTATATATATATATAACTAATTAATATACTATTTATTACTATCTACATATATTAAATTTAATAAATTTAAATAAAAAATGTTGTGGGATGGCCTAGTCCAGCCTATGATATATATTAATTATGTAAATTTAAACTATATTAAAAATATTAAATGTTAAAAAAAATAAAAAATCATTAACGAAATATTTATTAATAAAAATTAATAAAATTAATATATATATATATACTGTATTAAATAGTATATTAGTTATATATATTTAAAATTAAATTACAAATTATATGATATTTTTTTATAAATATATTTATAAATAAATATTTACTGTATATATAATTATATATTTATAACCAAACGGTGCAAACCATGGGTTTTATACCATGATCCTAAATTTTACTATAGTGGGAATTGTAGCAGGCACTTTTCGTTACTGTAGGAGCCGGAACTATTCATCCATCTGGGCCTTTGGGCCACCGGTTTGGTCCTCGGGTCCTACAAGGCTTTCGGGCCACCCAAGGCCTTTGAGCCAGTTGATTCTCAAGGCCTTCGGGCCACTTTATGGCCTTTGGGCCACTTTAAGGCCGTTGGGCCACCCCAAGGCCTTCGGGCCACATGAATGCAGATGTACCAGTTAGACTAAAAGGGACAAGGCCTTATAGGAGGATTCAGTGTGGGAACATTCACTAAAGTGGAGCTAATCAGAATTTAAAGAATGAGAGGGTATGGCTTTGCCATCGGTATCGTGTCTGTGCAGCTTTGCATAGGATAGCTCGCCGACCAGCACTGCGAAGGCGGAGTGCTGATATCATGACACATGATGTGGAGGAGCAGTTCCAAGTTGTCTTGTCTGGGTGATTCCCTCTAAGACCTAAGGGTCATGTTATTGTCTCTAAGCCTTCGGCCCTTGAAATGGTTCCACCTAATCCCTTTAAAGGTGGATTATCAAAAATAATAAAAAATTAAGGCCTTTGGGCCATTTCGAGTAAAGAAGAAGGAAACAAAATAAAATGGCATACACACTGACACAATTCAAAGAAATCCTAATGGGGAAACAAAATAAGAGAATTCGTCATGTGAACTAGGATCGATCACCACCCCTACCTCACATATGATGACCCCTACTCTAGGTATTTGGATTTTTCTGTGTTTTATCATCATCACCTTAGGGATCAGAATTGTAATTTTGTAGATTAGGATCCACAAGAGGTCTTGGATCTTGGTCTCCAGTCGGACCTAAACAAATCGATGATATCTTAATATCATCACTAATTTTTCTAGTGATGGTGTTGGTGCCATTATCATTAATTAATTCCTCAATGAAGACCCTCCCTATTATTTTATCTTATTTAAAATTTCAAGTAGACTAAGTGAGTGATCCCTTACCTTCATTGGAACATGGATAAAGGGAGACTCACTATTGTATTTAGAATCCTTTTTTAAGTGCTATCAGCATCACTTTTCCATTAACACAACATCTTCTTCTAGTCTCAAAACAATGGACCTAGAGGGGTATATTTCATTATTACCATGAGAGTCCATTAGTGGTTTAGGTCAAGTCTTCTTAATTGTCAATAGGGAATCCACTTTAATTTTCTCATTCCTACATTTGGAATATTTTTGTTTATTGAAAAGATGATAATCAACTTGTAATTGATACTTTTTATCTAAGTCAAAATCCCCTATCAGATCATCAGGCAGATATTCAACCCCGGTAACTAGGAGATCCTGAAAATAGATATCAGAAGAAATTTATTTCTCATTTTCATACCATGGGTAGCTATTAGTTTTCTCAAAATACCCAATACTTTCATTCTCTTAGATGAGGAGGTAGGGAAAATTTGATTCCCTAAAATAGTTAATGTTCCAAGTAACTCCCTCAGTAGATCAATGAAATTATATAAGCAACCAACCCTGACAACTGCACTTGGAGATTCAACAGGCCCATCCATAGGGTGTCTAATCAAATAGCCAGGTTGTTGTTTCACATTTTAAGAGTGTTCATCCTAAATTTATTTCACTATCCCCTATGTATTTATTTGAGAAGGAATTCCTCCACCTTTCATCTTCCCTTGTACAACATTTGAGGGTCAACCTTGAGGCATAGATTTCCCTTTTTGAGACTTCTTAATGCATGAATTTTTATCAAGCCCATGATTAGAAAAAATGAACAAATTAAATATCACTTGATGTTCAAAAAATTAAGACCAATAATCTTGGAATCCATACAAAACTATGTAAATTTTTCATACACAATTATCTTATCAAAATCATTTGTTTTAGTATAGAGAAGATCTTATCAACCGAGTTGTAACATTGATCAACCTCCACAAAAAATCGAGGTTAATGGAAAAATATGTCGAATTATGTTTCTTTAACAATTTTTATAGGGATACCTATTTTCATTGAAATGTCATTCATGATCTTCAGATGCCAAAATATCCAATTTAAACCAAATACATTGAACCAAAATTGAACATATGAGTTTCTTAACACCATTGAATTGATGTTTAAGTCCCATTCATGGATTTACATTACGTAAAGCATGAGGGATATCATTCCAAGACCCCACACCCTAATCTTAGGTTTTTTTGGTAAAATAGAATATTGAAGAATATGTAGTTCATAGAGGTTTATTTCCATTTATAAAAACCCCAAATATTCGAACGTTGTGCAACAGAATATTCGACTCTCCATAGCTTACAAACCCCTTGTCTGTATGATTATCATGAAAATGGAATGATTAACAATATTTAGATGTTCTGATATCACATTTGTATCATCCTTAACATGGGTGACATTACCATTTTTATGAATAACACCAACATCATATTCTTTGTGGAGAGAGAAAGAATGACTACTAACATTATTAGGGGGCGAAGTAGCCGGATAAATCCCATTAAGAACAACCCTTCGACCTAGAATCCCAATATTACCATTCTTATTCAAGTCAAATATACCTCATTCTAGAAATATTTTAGCCATAGAGTTACTTGATGGAAGCACCATGGAGAAGAAGCACTAACTTATATCATGGTTTAGAGAGAGAACCTCTCAAGAAAAACCCATCTTCCATTATATATTTATAATCATAAGTATATATATAATTTTGTTAAAAATTATATATATGTTTATAATAAATAATTGCATATCTAAATAATTATAAAATTATAATAAATATTTTTATATAAATAATATATTTACTATATTTATATATATACATATTAAATATATATAGTTATATAAATATATATAATTATATAAGTATATTAATAATTTTATACAAATATTTATAAATATATTTATTTATAATTGTCACTATAAATATAAAACTATAATTATATTTATAAATACCTATTTAAAATTATTTTAATATATTTATAATTATATAACTAATTATTTCATTATAATTATGTATATTTATATATATTAATAATTATATTTATAAATACATATTTAAAATTATTTAAATATATTTATAATTATATACATTTATATTGAAAAAATTTATTAATGAAATTATTTTTCATAGAAAATAATAAATTATATATATATATATAATTATAACTAGTATATTAATTATAAATATATTAAAATTTTAATTATCGATATTGTGAGAATAGTTTTTATGATTTCAATTGTTTTTAGGTAAAAATATGTGCTAGTGGTATAGTCCTCAACTCACTAGTCATCCCACCACATAAAGTAGGTATGCCGGTTAAGCCAACATGTAGGGAGAGTATGCCACATGGCAAGAGAGGAGAGAATAACCGGCATGACGGAGCACCATGCCAGTGTGTGGTGGTTAGTGTAACATCCCAACCTGAACCATCGTGTCCAATATGGAGTTCCACATGATCTCATGCATTCCTCCCCATATGAATGACGTAACGGCTAATAGTGGCGGTCTAAATTCATCATTCGAGAGACTATACCCTCTATATTATGTCAAGAGACTGATAAATAATAACATCAATATTTAAAAAAATCAAAGTACATGTGTAAAACTAAATATGAAATACATTATATAATAATCAGACTAAACAAGGATCTCGTGTACATGTAAATTTTGAAAATAATGGCGGTAGTAGACTTCTAGCCTGATCTGCATCCAGCAATGACTGCATCCTCCTGCTTCGTCTTCTCAACCATCCACCATAGGGACTTTTCCATTCTCTGAGACTTCGTTCAAGACCACTACAAGCACACTGAAATACCCAAGTATATTACGATTACAAGACTCAATAGATCACCACAAATAGCTCTTTAAAAGAATAAATTTTACTACCCATGTCAACAAGGTGCACTTTTTCTGGGAGCCTGCCTAATTAGAACTCCATGGTTAAGCATAATTTTCCTAGAGTACTGATCCAGATGGGTGACCTTATGGAATGTTTTCCAAGGTGTGTATGAGTGAGAAAAAAAGACAATATAAGGAACATGTGTTGTCCTATATGTACATTCATTAGTCCAATGACCCATTTGGGCATATGGGTGGGCCCTAGGGAGGGGACAATGGTCTATGGGAAAACTATTGATTTCTATTGGGCCAGGACCCAACAGAAATGTCATGTCAGGGTGTATATGCTATCATCAGGGCCTAGTTATTACAATCATTCCCCCATAATGATGTGAGGAAGGCGTGACTAGTGGCATCTGACGTGAGTCCGACTTCTTTGTTTGTATGTTGTTAGGGGATAGTGTATATAGAATCGTGAAGTGCATCTCATAATTCATTGTGGGATGCACACATATTCATTCAAAACATCATTTGTAATTTTGTATAAGCATTGATAAAGTGTATCCTTTATCATCACTTCTTATTTAGGTCAGATAAAAAACTGTGCTTTATCACAGCTTTTTTAATCATTGATAAATGTTGTCACTGCTTATTTTAGGTTTTCAAGTAAAGCACCTTGATAAAGACCCCTAGAAGGGATGAATATCTAAGAAAGGTGACCAATAATTTTAATTCTAAAAGAAAAGGAATAGATAAATTTCATGAAAATATCAATCCATCTAGGGAAACCCCTAGTTTACTCATAAAAATTTGAATAAAGGATCATTCAATTATATAGTATGTCTTTTACATGTTAAGGTTAAATTTTATGATACCTCTTTTAGAAATAGGGTTTGTTTTAATAGAATGAAACACTTCATGGAAAATAATTTAATTTTCATAAATGAACCTTTTTGGGATAAATTCACTTTGTTTTTCTAAAATAATGGAGGGTAACCATGAATATAGTCAGTTGGACAATATTTTTAAAAAGATTTTGTATATAATATTACACAAGATGATAGGCCTAAAACCCAATAAGAGAGAGGTGTTTTTTCTCTTAAGAATGAGGGTAATAATGGTTTCAATAAATAACTAAATATTGAATTTACCCACCTAAATGTTTTTCATGAGGCCCGAAATTTCAATCCTAACAATCTGCCAATACTTTTTTATAAAGTTGTTTTTCCTTGTTTTGTCAGTTCCTTCTAATAAATTTTCTTGTGATTCTATGTCCCTTGATTTTTTATGTGATTGTATTCAATCCCGTTTACATAAAGTCACATATTTAATAAACTTTAGGCCTCAAAAAAATATAAAAAATACATGAAAAATATCAAAAATATATTTTGGAATCACAGTACTAAAATGTCATGTTTGACCTTTCATGTTCAATATACCTAAAATAACCTATAATTTGGAACATATTAGAGTTTTTTTGCTGGTAATATTCAATTATTTTATTCAAATATTTTAATTATGGGTTTCCAACCCTTTTTTTAGGGAAACAATAATAATTAAATAGATCATCAAAGATTAAGAAATACAAAAGAGTTCTTCTAAATAAGAAAATCATCCCTCCAGACATGTGAATCACCTAAAAGACCATGGATCTACAAAATGTGGGTAGACCTATTTCAATATAATTTTATGAATTTGAAATAGAATGATGGGAAGTGGTGACATAAATAGTGAATCTTCCCCACTAACAAACCAAATAATTGAAGCCAATTCATACAATATTAGATGGATTTCAGAATAGTGAAGACACAAGATTATAGAATAATTTAAATTCATCCTCTATAAAAATATAAATCAATACTAGCAATAACTACTTGATATTTTCCCACCAGTGGAGACTATTTGGCGTAATAGGATTTTTGGAAGGCTGTGATAATTGATCTGAAAGAGTCTTGAACAACCAAGATAACATTAGAAAAAACTCCACTAGAAATAGAAGAAACCATTTTAATATAAAAAATACCAATAAGGGGAGGCTTATAAGAGGTTAAACTAGAAAATGTACTTGTGTTATATACCTGCGTGTTGTTAGGATTCTAGGTTGCAATCCATGAGGTGGACCACTCACCTGAGAAAGAGTTCAGTCTAATCATTTGATTAAAAAAGAAACCAATTATTTTAACCTAAATCATACAGGTCATATACATAAGATCCTCATATAATCTAAGAGAATTTTTGAGGACCACATCACTAGTAACTCTAAGAAACCATACGTTGAATCTAAAATAGAATCGACATTATCATTCCACGCATGCCAAACATCCTTAGCACTAGGGCACCCAAAAATCACATGAAAAATGATTCTAACGTAGCCATGAAAAGAGGTAATAATAGATCATTAGAATCATGGAATACAATGAGTATTTATTTAATAGTGATTATTTTATAATATTATTTCCACCAAAATTAATGGGACTTAGGTGGAATCAGGATGCGCTAAAGGATTTTCCATATCACAGTAGTATCCACCTCGTGTTCTTTTAGCACGAGAAAATATCCAAACGTACTGTGTATGAACCTAAAAAATCTTTCTATAATATATTCATAGTCCTTTTTATAGGTAATTATAAATATAATTTTTATTTCCCTATCATTGAATGTGTAATCCAATAATTCAGTACACCATCCACTTCCATATTCATTAAATAAGGATAGCACCTTTGAATCTTCCATTCTAGCAATAATGGGTGATGTTATCATGGAATAATTTCTATACAAAATCCATGGTTCTTTCTAGACCCCATAATGGACCTATCACCAATCCCCCAATAGATTCCCTTATTTTTGAAATCTTGTGACCTCCAAAAACATCTACAAAAAATAACTAGGTCACTATCCTTGCTTTGATCCATATAACTTTGATCACGGGAAGTATTTGGCATGAAGGACCTGACTAAATAATGATGTAGGGTCCCCCTTATGTCTTCAAACCTACATGGAAATAAGGTAATCATTAAATTGATGAAAATATTGAAACCTCATACCCTGACTTTCTTCAGGGTGAAGAATATTAGCCCAAGACATCCAATAGAATTTATTCCTTCTGTTATTGATGCCCCACTAGAAATTATTAAGTCTAGAGTGATGTTCCTCGATAATAAAACTAGCTAACTTAATGAAGGATATAAAATAAGTGTGGATATATTGGTCCATTTTCTTGATGAGAATTTGCTTCCAAGATTTAGAAACCCTTTTTCTGGTCCACTTCTAAATTTTTTTTATAACCCTATCCAAAACACCAGAGAATGATTCTTTTTTTGAGAACTCAAATGTTGTGGGGATCCCAATATATTTATGGTTCTTTTCCTCCACCCAGATACCATAAGAAATTTGGAGTTCATCCTTCATGCTTGGAGAAACATATAAGTCAAATACTTATGTTTCTTTCAAACTGTTGGTTTTGATAACTTGTTTGATTTTTTTTAATGTCATCGCCTGGGTCATCTTCATATAGACAAACGCTAATCTCACAGCTCAGTCCCAAATGTGAACTACTCTGTAGAAATATTAGATCATGTAGATTGGATTTTCCCTCTTTTATTGGAGGTTGGGCAGATTCTTCCTTACTCAAATGAACCAATACCCTTCTTGTTGTGGTTTTTCTAGTTCCAAACAGACAATGTCGATGGAGGGTTAGGATCGACCCAGCTCCACTAACAATAACCTCCCTTTCTCCCAAATTTAGGTGGATTTAGGTGTGGAATGAATGATAAGACTCTCATTGTTCATTCACCCCCCCCCCCCTCTACACCAGTGAAACATTTGGTGGAATATGTGGATGAAGGTGTGGCTCTAATGTAGGAACCCATTGATCAGCAGGTCCTCCCAAACATAGTCCATCTTCTCAACAACTATCATGTCTTGGCTGAACTATGGTATGGTGAATCTCAAAATAAATGATGGTATATAGTGATCCCAATGTTTCAAAATAATATCAATGGTCCCAATAATGATGTTGATTCAATGGAAGGTGTCCAAGCAACTGATTCCTTACCATTGTCATACAATGAGTAGGATAGTCACTTGACCTGTCACAAACCAACCTGGGTTGACCATGAACCGATGACCTGAGCTAGACTGCGGCAAGGCCCTAATGGAATTCCTGATCCCCACAGGCTGGAAACTAGTGTTGGGAATCAAAATTAACAAGTTGGAACAATTTGGCCCATAAATTAAAGATAAATAAATAAATAAATAAAAACCAAACAATGCAACTAACCTCAAACAGTGCAAATAAGATAAACTGCACATACCTCCATGTAACCTTGTATGTAACCCCCTATCTCTGAAACATCATCACTCGGAGATTGATCCATCACTAACAGAACCTGAAAATGAAATGACAATGATGGGGTGAGCACTAAAATTCCCAGTAGGAAATTACCATAGAATCCAACTAATTTTCTTTCCCAACACATTCCATTAACACTAGTTTGAAAATCCATATTAAAAATTATTTTTCTAAAATTTTATTAAACAACCAATAGATTTTTACTTTTGAAAACAAAGACCCTCCACCTTCCATTTCAAAAACAAAATTCCATTTTATAAATAAAACCCAAGCCAAAAGATACAAGGGTTGTGCTGAAAATAAACAAATAAAGTAGACATAAAAAAACTAAGTGGAGTAAAATACCAACACGTAAATAAAGAAGGAAAAAGCCAGCATAGATGATAACTATGGGAGATCCTAAACATCCCAAGACTACCGCTGGATGTACTCGATTAGGAACCACCATTCGGTGTATGGTGAATCCCCTAATTCAATAACTAACTAGCTACCATATCCTGAACTCACGAGTGGAAAATCCCTCTTAGAATATCTAGAACTCCAGGAGTACTAACCCATCTAATTGGGGGTAGCAAGGAACCATCACTCAATCATTAAAATATGAGAAGCAACCCATTGTGGTAGTAACACTGTGTAAGTAGGAGCCCCTCACGCGTGTTACTCACCTTACCTGCTGCCACTACACTTTCATACCCCAAACATAGTAATCCCCTATACAATAACCCATAAATGGAGATCCTAGATAAGGGTTCCCAATAAATATTCTTCAATATATATGTGTTCTTATATCACATCCATAGTGTGCCAACAACGCTGTCATATTATATATAAATTTAAATCATCTCAGAAAACATTTTGAGTTTCCAATTAGGCACACAAATTTTCCAATGAATAATCATTTCTAAGAGTTAATACTAGAATTACCTTTATGTTGGAAGTTCCAAATGGGCCTTCAGCTCAACACACCCGAAATTGTTTTACCAAAAACATTTCCAAACACCCATTTTATGAAAATCATGAAACTAGTAAAACATGCCAAATAGCCCCTTAAGTCATGAATTTAAAAAAATACACACCAAAATCTAAATGATAATTCCCCAAAAAAATACATATTAAACCATTTTAATAAACCACACATAGGACCCAACATCATTTGGAAAACAAGAACTATTTAGGAAACCAATATTTCAAGAAAATACTTTTTAAAGTGCCATCTTCATTTGTGGGTGCATCCATTCGTGCATGTAGTGCACCCATTGATGTTACAACATCCAATGGCACACCAACAATCCAATAGGACACTCAAAATACATTTAAACAAAAACAAAAATTGCTTTAAAACTAAATCCAACCATCCACATTATTTAAAAAACACAAAAAAATCCCCTTAAATATCTAAAACCACTTTTCCAAAACATTTTATCACAACTACTAGGTTATAAAATTATCAAAACATACACACCAAACCAAGTTCACAAACACAAAATTACCATCACAACATAATTAATACAAAATATTTCATAAGAAAACCCCCAAAACATTTATAAAACCTTGACTTACCTTTAATCCCAAAACTCAACCCCTCTAAAAACCATTTTGTTAAGGCTATCAGCTAAACGGGAATCCAATTTTTACATTAACACAAAATAAAAAATTAAAACTAAATTACCAAAATATTTATAAAAGGTCAAATAACATGAAAAGGCTTGACTTAACTTTTGAAAATACATAGTATTTTATTATACATAATGGGTGCACTAATATCTATAAATAATTGAAGATTAATTTCAAAGACCATTTTTAAAAATTTATACCAACACAAAAACGACACAATAAACTAATTTTGTGCCTTATACAGGTTTGTATCACATTTAGAAATTATCAAAACAACATTTCACATTCAATGAAACACATTTTCCATAGGCACATATAAGAACCACCAAGAAACACTTCAAAATTATTTTTAGCAAAATATACTAACATGAAAAAACTATAAAAAATTAACTAAATGAATTATGAATGTGCGAATCAAGTCAAAAAATTCATCAAAAACACTCAATCATTAAATACAATTAATCATAATTGAAAATCACAGATTCTCCTACCTTAATGGCATGCGGATGGGATACCACAATAGTGGAAGGAAGAAATGAGCCTCATTGACCAACCACACCCCATAATCATTGATAAAAAAGGAATATCATGACCCCGATGATTAGGGTTTAGATAACTTGAAGAAAAACACAAAAAAGAAATAAATTACCAAAAAACTGGAAGAGGAGAGGGTTTCCATTAAGGGGAATCATGGTTTCACCATACTAGAGAGGAGGTGCTATGTAGGGGAGTTTGGGCCAAACTGGAAGGGAGTAGGGCAGCTGGATGGGGTGCTGGTTGGAGTGGGAGAGGGGGGACCAGACTAGGGGAAACATGTGTAAAAGGGAGCAGGGTGAGTTAACTACCGGGTAGAGAAACATGAGCAGGGAGGGGATCTCTGGTAGTGGAGATGAGGCCGGAGGGGAGGGGGGATGCTGAAGCATTGGATAGGTCCATCTCGATGAGGTCACACGCGGATAGGGAATGAAGTATAGGGTGCGGTCTTACCGTGGGAGTAAGAGAGGGAGGGAGGCGATTCCCATTAAGGTTTTCAAAATTATTTTTTCTATAATAAATATACTAATAATAATAATAACATAATAATAATAAAATAAAATTAATAAATTAATTATAAAATTAATCTAGATAATAATAATAATAATCTTAATCATTATAATAACACCTTAAATAATAATTTTATTATTATCTACAAAACAATATTATTATTATTACGGTGAAACATTTAAATAATTTTATTTCTATAAAATTTTATTTATTTTATACATTAGAGAAAATGAAGAGAAATTAGTCTGATCGCACGGTTATTTCCAACCGTACGGTTCCCATCCACCGGTCCGAAATGCATCAAAATTATTAAATTTATAAGATTTAGACCAGTTCTCAACTCATACCGTGATGAGGTTAACTAAACAAAAGAAATAATTAAAAATAATAATCTTAAAAGATCTAGGTTGTTAAATTCTCCTCACCATAAAACATTCGGCCCCCAGAAAGTCATCATGCTAAAAGTTAGTCTAGAATTGAGACCATACCCGAACATAACCAGAAGGAATAAGTAATTTCTGGGGTGACTATTTATTCCCCAAGTCACACCCATCCAATATGGATAAAACCACAACCGAAAACAAGGGGAAATGTGAGGGGGTTATCCCCACCATAATGATTCTACTAGCATGGAAATTAAAACCCAAAAACACCACCCCGGGGAGGGGGCAATGCGGAAACTCCCATCTAATCATAACCAACATACATCACATGAGCGAAACACCACCACCACTAGAACTAGACTCTTTTCACACACAAATTGAACCCCCAATATTTGGAAAAGACTCATGAAAAGAAAAAATGAACAAAACCCCACAACGAATTGGATCCACTTTCTACCCATATCATAAAACCAAAACATCTTTAAACGAGCACAATTTAAGACAATGTTTGGGTGTTAAAAATAATACCCAACACCTCCTGGATTACTAATCAGATAATAATTTTAAATTTAACATTATGATATATATATATATATATTAATTTATTTATATATTTATAAAAACCTATCTCTATTAGTGGTATAATTTTAGCACCGATAAAGATTTGTTTTATTAGTGCTTTATATTATAACATTGATAAAGCATATATTGATCAGATCTTTTTGGGAAGTGCTGATAAAATTTATTTAAAATAAAATAAAAAAATTTTAAACAATTATATATTAAGAATGAAAAAATTATTAAAAAAAATTAAACATAATTAACACTATTAATTAATATATCTAAAATGCATGATTGTTAAAAATTAGTGAAATTGAATAATTAAAAATTAATAGACCTTAAAAATATTAAAAAAATTATATGTTTTATTAATTATAAAAATTATAAAAATAAATAAATATGGATATATGTTAAAATTAAGATAAATACATATTGAAAATATTAAGAAATAGTAAATTAATATATATAAATAAATATTAGAATATTATTATATTCCAAAAAATAATAAATATAATATTAAAAATGAATAAATAATATTAACTAAAATAATATTAAAAATAATTAAATAAAATTTACCATTATTTTTAAAGTCGTGGCCAAAATGCCTACTTAATTGAATCAAAGGATATATTATTTTCAGGAAGAGGAGACTCATTACATGGCCAGTAGGCCCAAAGGGCATTAATTCCCATTAAATGGCCCAAATACCCATATTTTGGCTTAAAGGCCCCTCTAATAAAGAGTACTTCTACAATACCTGGAATGTTGCAGTATTTGATATAGTATGCCACTGCCACAATTCATGTTATTGTATACTCCACTACTATAGTTTCCTTGGTTCTATAGTTTGGTCGCTGCTATAATTATGCTATAATTTCGTTACAGTGTTGTTATTGTACCTATGCCCAATGGGTTTTTACCCCCCCCCCCCCCAATCATAATGTAATATTACAGAGTTCTTAAAACTAAAAAAACAAAAAATACCAATTAAAAAGATAATTTATTAAATATATTTTTTTACTAAATGAAATTCAAAAATGAATATTAAAATTTGAAAAAATAACAGAAATATTATGTCTCTGTGTGTGTGTGTGCTTTATATAATATTTCACTAATTACATAAATATATGTGTGAAATTAATTTATACATATACATACAAATATATATAACTGAAGCTTAAAATATGTAAAATTGAACGATTATATTATATTATATGTAACGTCTACTAATAAAATAAAAAATAAGAAAAATGAATAAATTTAAAAAATGAATTAGTGTTTCTAATTATATATATTATTTAAAAAAATTAAAAATGAACATTTGTTACTGATATTGAATATATATTAATTATATAAATTAAAACCATATTAAAAAAATTAAATGTTAATGAATGAACATGTATAAATAAATATTAAAAATTGATAAAATTAAAAAAATATTAAATAAAGAAAAATTGAAAATGAATAAATTACAAAAATATTAAAAATGAATAACTTTAGTAATGATTAAATGATATTAAAAATGAATACATTTGAAAAAAACTTAAAAAGTAATAAATTGTATATAATGAATTAAAATTATCGATTAAAATCATAATATTATATATATATATATATTGTTTTAATAAATAAAATTCTAAAATGAGTATTAAAAATTGAATAAATTGAAAAAATATTATACTTCTTTGTGATTATCTATATCAATTATGTATATGTGTGTGTGAAATTAATGTAATGTAAGTATGATATATTTAAATCAAATATGTATTAAAAATATATTAAATGTTAATAAATAAATATAAATTAATATTAAAAATTAAAAATAATTAAAAACAAAAACATATAAAAATTAAACATGAATAAATTTAATATATATATATATATATCAATTAAAAAGAAGTAAATAGTATATATATATATCAATATATATTTCTATATGAAATAATAATTTTAATAATATATAATTTTTATTTTATATGATATTTTCTTAAAATATTATATATGAAGTGTAAATGCATATTTAGTCATATATAATTCATATTCAATATAATATATTACATTTATAATAATATAAATATATAAATATATTATTTTAATGATATATATATATTATTAAATATACCTTTTATCGGCACTAAAAAGTGCCGATAAGGATCCTCTTTATCACGACTTTTTGGCATTGATAAATGAAACACTTTATTAGTAATAATTCAGCATTGATATGTATGTATTTATCAGCGATAGTTAAAATCATTGATAAAGGGTGTCTATTATGATCACTAAAAAGTAGCGCTGATAAAAGGGATCTTTTATTAGACATTTTTAGCACTAAAAAATATCCCTTTAGTAGCACTAATTTCTAGTACTGATAAGGGGAATCGCTTGATGTTGTGTAATATATAGTAGTGAGAACATATCTTGCAAACAACTTAGAGATATTCTAAATTCTGACTTGACAGAATAAGATTCTGAAGCCTCCTTAAACCAGAACTGTTGATCCAAACCATTTCAGAAACAAAAGGAACCTTTGGAATGAAGTTTTCTTCCTTCCATTAAACCCAGAGATAAGAGTCTGTTGAAAAAAATCATCTAAATTATCCTTAAAAACTACCAAATAAAAGCAATCTCCAAACCTAGAATAATTGGTGAAGATTCCCTAAAACCGTCTTTATCAAAAATCTAGGGATCCCTCCATATTCAAACACTTTCACCACTAAAAATTCCCCAATAAAGGCCCTTATTTGGTAAAGGAAACAGCCCCCATAAAACTATCAAACAAAATATCAACCTAGGTCCCACACATGTATTGAGGAAGTATGAGTGAGGAAACTACATATCATAGAAAATATAGGCACATGCGGAATTCATGATCTGTAGAATATGTCAACCCTATTTGATAAGGAATGTGTCATTAAAAACTCCCCAAATTATAATGCTCAAACATCCACAAGCCTTAATCACACACAACTTCTCCCATTCCACCAAATGAGCTTTAATTTTAACATTATGATAACTACACAATAAATAAGCATACTATGAATGGAGTTAATAAATTAGAGCTTTCAAAAATTTAAAAAGGTGGCATCACATATGTTGGGATGGATTGGACCACTACCTTAACAAGAATTTCCTTCCCTACCTTGGTAATTTCAATAGTTGACCACCATTTAATTTTCTTGTCTATCCTTTCAAAAATTTATGAAATGACTCTTTATTTAATATCTCATTAATGGTTGGGAGGATAAGGTAATTTCATTGTTTATCAACTGCTTGGATACAAGAAACCAAGTACAAATCATGTTTCTAAATCATCAAAATACCCCACTAAATGAAATCTCTAATTTGGTGAGATTTACATATTGTACTGATGTTGTTTCATAGTTACATAAAAAATTCCTTAAGTTGGTGTAATGATATGAATCCTTTTCAGTGGTTCACTCATGATACCATAAATGCAATCAAAGACCCTCTATTTTTATCATTAATGTTGAGAATAACTCCCCTATTAATCTGGGTAAATTTTATCCATCAATATTTGGGAGGAAATTTTCTATTTAAATGTTGCTACGTTTCCCTATGAGGAATCTTGTACAAACTGCAACTCATGGTGAAATTTGAAACTACATATGCTAGTGGTTTTTTCCAATTGTCTTTTTCAATGTAAAATTACAGTGTTCAATTTTCCCCCTTTTTTCATGGTTTTTCATGAAAGAGATTCCCTAAATCCTTGTACATATATAATATATGTATATATAGTATGAAAATTATGATTTTCATGCATGTTATATCTTTCCATAAAACTTATGTTATAAAATATTATCATTTATTATTTTCCCATACTAAGATATCATTTATTATATAGTTTCATGAGATGAAACATGTGGGAGGTGAAATATTCAAATGTTGAATGTATATCGACCGAAGCATTAATTCATATATTTCAATGCATGAATGATTATAGTTTCAATTAAAGATTTTCTATTGATTACTTATATAATTGATTACAATGTGATACAAGTACGTATATATAATTATCCTTGGTCGAACAATCCTAAACACATATCTCTCTTCATCCTTCTTATTTTTCATGGAGATATTCTAGCATATCATGTAAGTAAGGAAAATACTTAATGTACAACTTGTTATTCAATAGATCCGTAGATACATTGTTGATGTGGTATTATTATTTCTTCAAATAATGTGATATTTATCAAACCATTTTATAGTGTTTTAAGATGTAGAATATTCCCTATGGTGTAAGGTATTCAATTTATAGTCTTCTTCATTTCAGTTTTTATCTAAGTTTCATATTATCTTGTATGGGGGATCCTTCAACAATGGTTTTTTTGTTACGTCCACTTGATCTAATAAATTTTTTTAGACTCTAATAAAACTCTTAAGTGTTATTATAGTGAACCCATGATTTGGATTTATGAAATATAGCATTAAAATTAATAAGAATCTTAAAATAGAGCATAAATTTTTAGGTTTTATGAAAATATAAAAATAAGGTTTACCCTTACGTAGTGGGTATACATAAAGGTAAAGATGGCCTCACCCTTATGTGACTGAGTTGCTTAATGGGAACCAAGGATTTACCCTTACACATAGTGGCATGTGTAAATTTAATTTCACTTTACCCTTACATAGATCGGTCTATTAAAGGGTCTCCTAATTTTTCCCTTATGTGAAATGTTGGTATGTAATGGTAATTGAGTTCTTCATAAGGTTATGTAAAGATAACCTGAAACTTTTCCCTTATGAGTAAAGGTAATAATATGTTTTAATATTTTGTGTAAACTTTATTTCATGATTAATTTAAATTTTAAATATTTTATTTGTTTAAGTAAAGGTAGTCATGATATTTAATGGCTCGTGTAAGGGTTAATGGTGGTTTCATAAAGCTATCGGTTGTGTCACCTAAACATGGGATCTTACGTAAGGGTGTTATTCAAAGGTAGTCTTTTTTTATCAAATCTACGCAAGGGTATCCAACCACTTACACTTATGTGAAACATGAATACACAAAGGTAAGACCTTAGGTACACTTACACAGTGTCGACTACATAATGTTAGTTCCCATAAAAATTCTTTCTTTTTAAGTTGTATAAAGGTAATAAATATTTTAACTTTATGCAAGGGATTCTAAAATGAATTACCCTTACACATAGTGTCTATATTATAGTAGTTATAATTTTTTAAAAATTGTTAAAATATTTTTTTTAACATATAAAATGACTTAGAGGTTTTTAAAATGTTTATAAATCATTATAAAAGGTATTTTTGGTATATTTTAATTTATAAACGTTTTATAAATTAATTAATTTAATTTTTTTGAAATTAATTAAATCTTTATGGAACATTTTTTAATAAATATCCCAAATATTAAATTTTAATATTTGAAATACTTTTAAAATTATATGGAAATTATTATGATTTCGTAATAAAAGTTTTTTTTATAAATCATAAGAAACAATTTATAAACGATTATAAATTATGAAATAAGTCCAAAATGTAAAATTTTTATATTTAAATTATGAATTATTTATAATTGATTATTTTAAATTGTTCAATATAAAATAGGGCCTTGATTTGGTATTATTCAAGTTGCATCAAAAAAATATTTTGATGATTGATATGTTTAATGTTTAAATAATGAATTGAAATATGATATTTATATTATGTAAAATTTTTACATAATAGAAGTTGGATTATAAGTAGTTTAAAATTATTATAATATTATATATTTAAACTCATATCTCTCTTCATGATTCTTCCTTTTCATAAAGAGAATCTAGAACATTGTGGGTGTAAGGAAAATATTTCTTGTAATACATGTGATTCATTCGATCTCTGGATAAACTGTGTAGATGGGATCCCTATGTTTTCTTATTATGTGATCTTTATCAAACCATGTGACATTATTTAAAGATATATCTTAATCCCTACATTTTAAGTAACTCTATTTACAATGTTCTTCATTTTCTTTTTTATCACAATTTCATATTACCTTTCATGGGAGATCCTAAAAAGTGTATTTTTATGACTTTCCATTGATGAGATAAATGTTATTTGACTCTAATGAAACCATTCAGTTCATTAGATGTTTTTAAAAATATATTGGTATGAATGGTTTATTTTGGATCAACCCTGTATCTGATTAGGTTTTGATTATGAGAAAAAATTTGAAGATCTAATCTACTTTCATGATCTTATTTCCCCATCCAATATCAAATTTATATTCAAGGTAAAGAAGTAAAAAATATTTAGGGAGAAACATGGGATTAGGGAGTCCTAATGTAATTAAGAATGAGGTAATCCCTCAAATAAAATTGACCCCCTCTGATTTAAAGTAATTGATATTAGGAAGGCATTTGATGCTGGAGCCATGATCTGACAGAGATTCAAGGTAATCTGCAACCTGATTACCCTCTCTCCATGTGTGGGCCACATTAATATTATTTTTTATGAGTGTTATTCATTTCATGAAATTGTATGATATTGACCATAGCGTGGTTCTTTTTCCATGAATTGAGTCATGTAAGATTAGGGAGTCAGTTTCAGCTTGAGTGAGATCCATATACTCTTAGTTTCATAGAGTTAACCCGATGAAATTTTTCTTTGCCTTGACCTCTAGAGAGTTTTCATTGACATTAAATGAGGTGAAGGATGGGAAAACACTCCCCCATGAGACATGAACTAATCCTCCTCCATTAATGTCTCCCAATGTGTCAGACCTATCTATATTGAGGTTGTAGCCTATGTTAGGGGAGGGGGTGCCAACAAACCCATTGTCCCTATGGTATATTTATGGGGGGTTGCATCAGATAAGTGTTAACCTACAGAGCTTCCCGTAATATATTTATGATAGTGACCATGTCAAATTTCATGTTCCTAGATCTCATAATGATGGACCTCCCTATGGAAATATATCCTTCATACCTAGCCTGGTTTCTAGAATGCCTGAGGCACCAACATCCATTAAGGAGAACAATGGACCTCTCCATCCTTTCCATACCCGAATCATGAGACCCATGGAACCATCTCTCCATGAAAGGATCATCACAATGATCATGATAGAAGATAGAAGTAAAATCCTTAAAGAATTTCTAGACAGCATTATCCCATTCACCTTCAAAGAAGAGATGGTTCATGCTTTCCTCCTGCTGGATTTTACAGCTATGGAATTTGGATACCATGTTGATGCCCACCTTCTTGATGTTATCATTAGTAGGGATTTCCTGGTTTTTTATTCTATATATGATAATTTTATATTTTGATGGTATCATGTTGCACCAAACTATTCCATTCCAACTTCCTTGATGATCCTGTGAGGAAGAGACCCTTTGGAAGTCCTTGGTGGTGAATGTCCCCGAGGAGGAAGGAGTGAACACACACTTGTCTGGTTCCGAGTTAATGAAAATTAAATATAAGATTTATTTTTGGTTATTTTCCAAAATAGTCTTTATAAAAATTAGATAGAGGCTCTCTTCATTAAAAAAAGTGTAAGAGAAGGGCACCTCAGAAGTCCAATAACATAGCCTACCTAGTTGTGGTGCTAGAAGAGAATGTCACGTTCCTCTAATATTCATTGTGAGTTCTGTTAGAGGATCATGGTGAGGGGGTAAATCATAGAACAGAACAGAGAGGCATTGGAACTAGCAGCTTTTGTATTACCTTCGTAATTGTGGGATAGGATCTTCCCCCATAGTGTTTGTTCTTCAATAATCTCCCACACTAGTTTCGCATGCCTGTAGTGGATTGTGTTAGTTAGACTCCTCTCATTAATCCCCCATCATAGATGGGCCTTTATAGTTTGATCCATGATACCCAATTCATCTTACCTTCATAAAGAGAATCCCATATGAAAACAGCCAGAATCTTATCAATGGTATTAATTAAACCTTTCATCACTTTGGTGGAAGCCAGAGCATAGATGGTTATAGCCAACAGGACACTTCTAACCATGTAAATCTAACCCCTGAATGATAATTAGTGGTTAATCTAGTTATGTATGTGAAACGTGATCTTGTTCATGATATGATCATAGTCTCAGATTCAATATCCACTCGTGGATATTAGAGTGCCAATATACTCCATTGGGACGGAGCCTCACTGCATATCCAGTCTACTACATAAAGAATAAATATTACTGGAAGCACATCTGTTGGATATATAGAGGTTGATTTTGGATTTATTGATAACATGTCCACTCTAAAAGAAATATTCTTCAAGGATCTTATTGATTCCACATATAAAACTCCTACAAAAATTAGTTTAGATTATGGTTTCATCTACAAAAATCATGTGGGATATTGGAGGGGGTTCATTTTCTTTCGATAAGGGGGTATTTATCCATTACATAAGTTTCTATTGATAAGGAGGCTGAGTTTATCATGTTAAAGAATTGATATGATTAGTGTGATTTGGTCTTCCTGATGTAATCCTCAGGACGCCATGAAGAAACCATGATTCCTCCCCATGAAAGAAACTTCTAACCATGAGGAGCTGAAATATATGAATATGAGTTCCAAGGCCCTAGGAGAGAAACCCATTCTCGTAAGCACTCTGTTGATGAAACCCCATTCAATATTATATTATGCCTTATTCATGTCCACTTTGATTGACTTGTTGGATCCACGAGTCTTAATGTTGATGTCTCCCATTATTTCCAACAACAGAGAAATGGCTCCTTGAATGGAGTTACCCTTCAAAAATCCATGCTATTCAACAGAGATCCACTGGGTAATTTGAGTGGACAGCCTAATATTGATGATACTCATTGGGATCTTATAGGGGAAATTTCACATGCTTACTAGTCTATAGTGAAGGAGGGAGGAGAATCCCTTAATATTTGGGATGATCATTCATGTCATAGCACAGGTGACCCATGAAAGCATTCAACCATAAAATAATTCCTGAATATCAGAAATAATATCTCCCTTGACCACATCCAGAGATCCTCTATAAAATGAACCTGGGAAACTATCGGGACCCGATGCACTCTCAGGGTTGAGATTCAACATAGTCTTATGAATTTATTCTTCCTAAAATATCACCTCTATACGATCATTATCCTGATTAGAAACAAGGATGGGAATCACATCCCAAATATCTACATTTCTCCTCAGATATCCATTGGGAACTCTAAGGTTCGGGCCTATGAGAAGATCCCTGAAGAACATGTGTACCATACCCCCACCTGTATCTCTATCATCTATGTATGTTCCATCCTCGATCACTATATTGGGTTTAGTAGGAAATATTTTTTCTTTACTGTAACCATGGAAATATACAGTGTTCTTGTCACCCTCATGCAACCATTTTATTCTGGATCTCTCACTTTCCATGAATTCATGTTTGAGAATCATTTCCACCAAGGGGTGCTTCTTGTCAGAGAGGACTTTAAACATCGTATCATTCCAATCCTCCATCATGATAGTTTCCAGATGATCAATATTCTATTTTAGAACCTCCATGTTCTTGTCGATATGAGGTAGGTCCTTGGTCCATGCCTGTAGCATGTGCTTAAGCCACCACAACTTATTATGAATACCTACCCATGTATGGCCCGAATTTGGCTCTCCCCAAATCTCACTAACAATTTGTTGATAATAGAGAATATAGGACCACTGGTGATAGTACATGAACTTATTCTGAGTATCCTATGTGGGGGACAAAGAGACTAGTAGTAGTGAGTGATCATAAATACTATGAACCAGATGCATTACCTTGGCATTTGGGTACATGGTGATTCCATTGATGTTGGCTGGGAATTGATTGAGTAGACTCCAGCATCGCCTACTTCTTCTCTATTTATTACACCATGTGAAGAGATCACTAGAGTATCCCATATCCATCAGACCTTTATCTTCCATAAAATGGATGAAATCTAAGATGACCTTTCGGGGGAAGACACCTCTTCCTTTCTTCTCGCCTAATTCTGTGATGATGTTGAAATCTCGACCAATGATCCACATAATATCCTCAAGATCAATAGTTCTATGGTCCTTCAACAACAGTTCTCTCCTTTGGGCATTGTTTTTTCCTTAAACAAAGTACACACAGAATCTTTTCACACCCTTAGTTACTTTTTTAGTGATGAACTAGTCACCCACCTATATAAAATCCAATGAAATATCCTTGTTTCAAAAGATCCATGTTTGTCGGTTGATCGGGTTCACTTGCATGGAATCAGGAAAGTTGATTTTACAAAATAATTCATTAATTCTTTCCATATTTTTCTTATGTTCGAGGAATGTGACTACGAGATCCTTGTTCTTCTTGATCACTGAAGTAATGAAGTCATTTTTCTCCAATTCCTTAAGGCCACAAGAGTTTCAAATGATTATAGGTAACATTAAACAGCATGTGGCCAGCATTGTCCCTAGGACCCTAAGCCTTTTTTTAGTGGGAGGAAGAACACTCTCGAATCTATCTCAATCTTGCTCACATGCACATGTCAGGACTCATTATAGAGGGATTTGTTGATGAGGGGGATAGGGATGAGAATAGATTTAGGGTCTTACCTCTCACCAAACTTAGAGGAGAATGGGGTGTTTAGTATTTCTTACCATGAACTAGGGGTGTGAAACCATCAGAACCTCCAATCTGGGCGGTTTTAGAGGTAGCCTTCAAGAAAAAAGCCATCATAGGGGATAGAAATTGATGAAATGGTACCTCTTACCCATTTGGTGAACTAAGGGATGACCCTGATGTATGGGGGAAATACTAGAGGTTCTTGGATTTTGGTTGTGTGGCCTAGAAAGATTTCTAGTAGGCAACCAGCTATAAGAATCTAGAGAGGGTTGTAATAACAGGTGATGAAGTCAATTGTCTAGGGGGAGGAAGCCAGTAATGCATAAGGCACTAAATCCAAACAAGAGGATCATCACGAACTGAAGGAGGATGGAGTGGGGGATTGAATACTCGAGATGGAGGTACCAGATGGGCTATAACTAGAGCTGGGGGAGCTTCTAGGAATGGATCATGTTAATTACCTTTCAGTGGGTGAAGGGGTGAGACATTTATCGGGGTAGCCATGTTGGCCTGGATATGGACACCATTTCATCATTTCCTTCATGCCTACAGTGAGTATCCATGGATAAGGTAGTAAGAGAAAAACCTAGGTAACAAATGGTAGACAATATCTTTATTCCAGACCACCAAATACTGCACCTTCAAAGAAATTAGATCTGGGATAGGAAGAGAGATGTCTTTTTCAACATAGATATGAGCAGCCAACATATCCTTGCGACAACATGTGCGGTCATCTGTGCAAAGAAAACCACCAAGGGATTCTCCAATGGCATGGAGGAAGAATCCATTCTAGAAAGGCAGCAGAAGACCTGAGAGGAAAATCTAGATAGCCGCACATGGGTTCTCCTTACCCTTGTGTACATCTAGTGACTACCAAGTGAGTTTGAAGTGATAAAGTCCCAAGATCCTAGGAGCTTTGCACCAGGAAATCACAAAATTAGACTCTGATTCTAGGATCAAGTAGAAGGAATTCTGGTCCACAGTAGAGATATTAGATGGGGCTTGTAGGCCCCAGGAGTCAAAAAATAGTATAAAGACCGCCAGGGGTGCTTCTTAGATCTAAAATGCACCTCAAGGGTCCATTTGAGATAGGAAACATCTTCATCAAAAACCATAGTTAGAACCTCCAGTGAGAGGCAGGAGCCATCCCTCAACACCAGTAGAGAAACTGGACAATTGTCTTGGAAGCAGGCATATTATGAACCTAGAGACGAGCTGCATAACACATCACTAAAGGAGAAATAAGGATGAAAAAGATTGGGGAGGGATATAGGGGACTCCATAGATAGATAAGTCATGTCAATGATAGGAGAAGGGTCGGTATCGAAGGTTGAAAGTTCCAGGATTTCCTCTTAAGATCAGGTCATCGATGAAGCAACAGTCGAAAAGATTTAAAAATATGAGGGTATGTGAGGCGCATTCTTTTTCATAATGGAATATCATGCCATCTATTTAAGATTGAGTGTTCTTTCATGATCTTATTTCTCTTTCCTGAAATGAAAATCATGAAGTTTAATATTTTTATTTTTTATCAGAACACTAAATTTTTTTATGGTAGGATAAGATGTGAGTTATTCTCACACAGATGAATTTGGATGCTATGTTGTTGGGATTAAATGAGATTCATAATCCATTTATTATTAAAGAAAATCAATGTGAGTATCATAAGTATCTGAAAAATCTAATTGAATCCATCAAATCAATGTTTTATAATGTTTTGTAAGTCAAAATTATTTCATTGTTATGGTTGAAATTGGAGAATCATTGTATGATAAAGGTTCTTACAAGCAATTTTCATCTAAATCAAAGGTTATAATCCTATCCCATGTCATAAGGTACATCTATTTTGAATAATTAAGATTCTTTAAGGAATATTTTCTAATCTAGAAAATATGGAGGTGTAATATGATGAATAATATTGGGATTTAATTTTGTTGATCTCTTTTCCTCCATTATATATAACCTTTAGAGATAAAATTATATATAGTCATGATACACTTTATTTTGATTATGTCTGTGAGGATTTCTTTTTTAATGAGAGAATAAAATAGCTTTTGGTTGATTATGAATCCTGGATAAAGGGTTTGGTTATTAGAGGAAGAAGAATTGAAATGATTTTTTTAATTAAAAGGGAAGGAAAAATATATAAACAAAGATGAAAACTGAATTTATTTTAAGGAGAATGGGAATATTAAATTAGACTATTTCAAGGTACAAAATAAGAACAATAATATGGGATCTATTAATTATAATGGAAATAAAGAAGAAAAATCTACTGAATCCAATGTAGCATAGGATAATAATAGTGATGGGGATCTTATCATTGTTTCTAATAGTGAATCCAAATTATGACTAGATTCTTAATTTATCTTGTTATTTTCATATGTGTCCCAATAGGGTCTAGCTTTCAACATATGAAATGGTGACAAAAAGTGTTGAGTTAATGGTAAATATTTCATCTTACATGATTTCAAGAATTAAAACCATCAAAATTAAGATTTTTTATGGCATTGTAATAACTCTAATTGGTTTGAAGTGTGTCCCTATTCTAAAAAAATTAATTTCTTTGAGTACCCCTGGTAAAAATAGGTACATGTACACTGGTGAAACTATATTTTTAAAGGATAGTAAAGGATAACTTTTTATGATGAAATGGAATAAAAATTTTGGCATGTTTTATGTTCTTCAATGATTGACTATCATTGGTGGTGTGACTATTTATACTTCTTCTTTATCTAATGATGATGTTTCAAAATTATGGAATACGTAACATGAGTATATGATTCCAAATATAATAATTGAATTGACCAAGAGAGGTCTTATTAATGTCTAGGGTATCAATAAGTTTTAATTTTTTGAACACAGTATATTTATGAATCAAAAAATAGCTAGATTCATAAATGGGACTCATAATTTGAAGGGGACACTTGACAATATTCATTCAAATCTTTGGGATCCATCTATATATCCATCTAAAAGAAATTACATAAAAATGTTAATCATCAATGATGGGTTCTCTAGGAAATTTTTTCGTTTCTTCTTGATGTTGAAAAATACAGGCTTTTCAAAATTTTAATTAGTGTATGATTATGATTAAAAAGAAAACTATGAGAAAAGTGATGCATCTTCACCGTGATAATGGCCTTGAATTTTTTTCTCCTGAATTTAATTCATTTTGATAATATAAATAAATTTTATTGAATTTGATGGTTCCTAATACAATATAGAAAAACGAAATTGAAGAATGAATAAATATGAAATTGATGGAGTAGGTATAATTTATTCTCTTTAATTCTCATTTATCAAAATCTTTTTGGGCTAAAACTGCTACAACTGCATGCCTAATAACTAATTGGTCTTCTCCGGATAATGTTGGAAGGAATAATCTATAAGAGATATTTTATGGTACTCCTGTATCGTACTCTAATTTAAAAAAAATACCATTATGGTACAAGACAATAACCCATACTATGGTACTAGAGGTTTGAATCTATTATGACCTCTCTTGGTTTTGGAAGGTGTAGTTATTATAATAGTACTTATCTTAATAATTTTTTTCATGGATGTTTTGTTTATATGCCACTATATATTGATGATATGTTTATTTCAAAGGATAAAATAGACATTAAATAGGTTAAATATCTATTAGATCTCTAATTTTAAATGAAATATTCATAGATGGAAAGAAAATTCTTGGCATAGATATAGAGAGGGATAAAAAATTTGGTATCTTATATTTGAGTCTAAAGTAGTACATTGAGAAAGTTATTGGTACTTTAAATATGAAGAATACCAATCCTGTAAGTAAACCATTATATGGTCATTTTATAATTATGTGTTATTTACGTCCCCATTAAAATGATGAGGTTGAATATATATATCAGGTTATATATTATAGTGAAGTGGTTTTTCTATGTATTTTATGATATACACCCATCCATATTTGTCTCATGTAAGTAGTTCAACAACCATATATATAGATAATTCTGGTTTAGAACAATGAAAGCTAGTTCAATGGATCTTCAGAAATCTATGTGGGATTACTGGTGTATGCTTTCATTTTGAGAGATCAACGGATGGTGTGATTGACTATATGGACTCTAATTTTGTATGAGATCTTGATAGGTTATGTCTTTACCATTGTTTTTTATTCTATTATATGGAAAGAAACATTACTAAAACAAAATTTTCATAGGGTCTGGAAAAAGTTATTTAATTTCCCATTAAGGGTGTTATAGTAGTAGTGACCAAAGGCTTCTCCAGATAGTAGTTTTTTAATCATGTTATCATTATTGAAAAAATTAAATTAAAGAATAGATTTTTAGTGTCTAGGAAGTAAAGAAATTTCTTTGTAGATATTATATTAGATATATATGATTGGGTTTAGGCTTGGATTCCATTTTTTAATGTAATCACAATCCATTTAAATTGAATATCTTGTCATTATTAATTTATTTAATGAATGGATTAACAATCATTTATCCTATTTGACCCTTAGTGGTGGTTTATAGAAAATAAAAAATAGTCTACACAATTTCCTTGGTTGGACTATTTTCCTTCTGATGTGTGAAAGTGTAACACCCCAAGAATTTACAAGTAGATTTATTATAGAATGAAGGAAACATCAAGTATCTAAAAAACAAGTTTGTTATAACCTAGTCAAGTAACCATAATTTTTTCACCTCTGTGATTTGAATTGTGAAAAACTGACATACAAAGTTGCGTTCAGTAAGATATTTAGACTCTGATAAGACAAACTAAATTTTTGGGGAATAGTAACAAACCCTTATGAATAGTGACATACCCTTATGAATAGTAATGAATAGTAAATCATATAAAAAATGGAAACTTCACCCTTGAATGTATAAATAGAATTTAGAAGTGAAAAAACAATCTTAGTATAAGTATTCGTATTTTTGTGTGACATAAAATTCTAAATTACAATTTTCTGATTAATTTAATAATTTAAAATGGAAATTTATTTTCATAAAATGTAATCACAAATTCTAACTTTATTTTCTTATGATTATAAGATAACTTTACAGGACCTTTATTAATTTCTCAAGGTCTTATAAAACGAGTTATAGTTTTAAAGTGGTCTTATTGGAATAAATTATGATTTTATTTAAAAATTAAATTAAAATTATTTATAAAATTATTTTCAAAAAAATGGATTTCATTTTTGGATTCTAAATGTTGAATAATGGTTATGGTGAATTTTTGGGATTTTTCTAAAATACCAATTTTTTCCGTGAATAGTAAAAATACAGTTTTGAGTTTTCTATAGTTTAATGACATCATAATGACACAATAATTAAAATATAAGTCTGTTCGAATTATGTACAATAACATCTGACATGAGGTGTCCCATTGGGCTAAAACCGTGGGCAAATACCTTGGGAAATCCGATGGTTTTGCAAAACCCAATAATGAGTTGTCCCTTTAAAATTATTAAAAAACTCCCTCTCTTTGTCTATAAATACCCACTCATCCATTTGTTTTATTTCATTAAAAATACCTCATACTAGAATGTATGGGTTTTTTACCTCTCTTTTATTCCTATAATTGTGTCCTTAAGCCCCCAAGTTCCCAACCATCAACTTCTAAGAGTTACTCTACAATGTAATTGTAACCTTTCACCCTCCTCTTTTATTCAACACTTCTTTTATATTATCTCTTTGAATTTACATTCTCATATGTTGGGGTTTGATATTATGTATTCCTCTAACAGCACTTCTTATTTTCATATTAATATATTCTCTTTTTCTCTCATCAATTCATTTTATGAAATTTTTAGCGACACTGTTAGGCTGTCGAATTTTCATAAGGGATCTCCTAACTTTTTTTTACTAGTTCATCTATTTTCTTTTTCTCTCTTCATCTACTCTATTAATATGACCATGATAACTCAAGTATCATCTATATACTGGAATTATATAATGTTAATGTAATATCCATCATCAATATTATTACTCCTTCACTTTTATTTTTATTAATGAAATCAATATCCATGAGGTTCCAATTTATAACCTTTCTGGTTGATGAAGTTTCATTATTCAATTTATCCTTGATTACTAGTAATATAACCATTTTTTTGTTCAACAAGACTATAATATATGTATTATAACCTAATTAACATTCATTAACCAGTATATGTACATAATATTAAATCATATGACCTAACTAGTTCCTAATAATCAAAATATCGCTAAAATAATATAAGTGAATGTCATTAATATTTCATCTAATGATTCATCATCATTCCATGTAAACCAAACGATATAAATTACCATTAACACTTATGGGTTCCATTAATATAATTTAATTTCAATTATGGAGATTTACATCCATTCCACCTGAACTCCGCTACTTAAGAGCAAGTGAACCGACTATTAAAATAAAGAAAACGAACACTCTAGAACGACTGAATTCTATATAATAACATATGAATAAAGGGAATAAATGAACTAAATAGAATTACGATAAACTAAATAAATGTCTGATATTTACTTAATTAATTTATTAGTGAGTTTAATTTCATATTCCAAGACTTTAAGTTCAAGAGGGGAACACATTCGGACTTAAGGTAAGGGTTTCTTCATCTCACTTCCATTTTTGTGAGATTTTTCATATTCATTAATAATAATTGTGTATGGTGTATGTATATTTACCATTGATATAAAATATCATGAATATCTTTATTTTCATTTTATTCAATATTTCATTTTTAATATTGTTAATTTTGGGTCATTTGAATCGATTGATAACACAGTGGTAAGGGTTTTTCCACACAAACCTACATTTTCTTTCGGGTTACTTTTATTTTCTAATTACCTCAATGAAACTCCTATGTATTATTATGTACTCCACATAAATTATATGTGAGTTTCCTATATATTTTCACTAACCACAATCCTTCCTTATTTTATGGTAAGTTTCTGGTTTTAAAAGGAACTTTCAAAATTGTTATTGAAATACAAACTCGATTCAATGGATATTTTCAAATTCTTACCTATTTTCAAGTGTACACCAGAATATATTTTAATCCAAAATTAGTTTAATAAAAACACTCATTTTATCATGAAAAATTATCTTGGATCATTTCTGGATTTAAGAGAACAAATGTGCATTTCCATTTAAAAATTATCTTTAATACTTTCTTTAAAATGCTCTTAAATGTTTTATTTATAAAGAATCTTAAGAACTATTTTTACATGATTTCCCTTCAGTGGGACATAATTTATGCCTAAAATATAATTTCAATGTTTTATCATTTTATTTTATTGTATATTAATGTTTAAAATATTATTTCATGGAAAATGTAAATGATTATTCAGAAGGACTCATCTTTCAAAAATAAAAAAAGGCATCTTTCTCATCTCTCATTAACGTTTATGAGATATATGCCTTGTTCACCACTTATTTCATTCTTGTGGTGTATATAATTCTATTTTGTATATCATATCAAGAGTCTCATTATTCTCATGATATTATAATGTATTATTATTTGAATATTTCAAGGTGGTATGGGACACTTTAGAATGATTAAGGATAATTTTCCCATGAATTTATCAATGGTCTCATTTAAAAATATATTCATCTATTTCAACATCCTTTGTTGAATCTTGAACTTCATTGAGGTTTTCCTCTTATGATATCATACAACATGTTTTATTTTATGGTTTGTGATTAGTTTGATAACATGTGAATTAAGAATTTAATTATTCAACGTGGTATGGGACACATTAAAGAAGTGAAATTTAGTTATTCAAAGTGGTATGAGACACTTTTAAAAAAAGACACAATTTAATTATTCAAAGTGGTATGAGACACTTTGAATAAAGGGCTTACTATAAATTTGAGGAATGCATTGGACTTATTATGTGATTGGCGGGTCTGTTATATCCCCTCAATGCATCGGTAGGTCTTATGAGACAAATAGACGTGGAATTGGCTGAGGCCTTTCCCCATATGATATATGGTTTTGTCCAAGGCCTTAATCATTATTATATTTCCTGGACGAGTCCATGAAAAAATGTTTCAAAATGTCTGGAATATGCACTTACCTCATTATGAAGCTATTAATTGAAAGTTCATGTGTTTATTCGATTAGTAGGAAACCCATGATTATGTTGGTATTGTTTACTCAGCTCATATTCCTACCATAATGTGTTCATGTTTATTATTTGTAAAGGGATGTGTTTTAATTTACTCACCATGTCTAATGTTTATGTTATCTTACACTGTATTGATTACTCTTACTAAGCATTTGAGCACACCACTTTCTTATGTTTCATTTTCCCAGGATATGATGAAGTTAGTTATGAGTGACTTGTGGTCATAATCTATGAGGCATTGATGTTTCTAAAAGAATAAATTAGTGTTTTTCACTTTCAATATGTAAAGTTTGACTTATTTATGTATCTTTTTTCCAAAATCTACTAAACTACTTGGTCCTTCGAGATATATATTCCTTGTTTATATGCCTATGTAATAAAATAAGGCTCTGGCTCCGGGAAATTGGGGTCAGGTCCTTATAGTTGGTATCAAAGGAAGTTTAGTAGAAAACATGGAAACTAGATTTAGAAAACATTGATTAGGGAATAAATCCCTAAGTTAGTATTTGAGGATAATCACACAAGAACATCATGGTATATTGTTAAGGAATGTATTATGTGGATATTTCAAGAAAATAAATCCCTTTCCAGATACAAAAAGGTAGAGGTGGCTCTAAAACTGATGTACCTAGGAGTGAAAACTTCGACAAGGAGTTTCGGGATTGACCCAGGATATCTTGGTAAACCACGATGGACCTTGCTTCACTCTTGTTATTGAAACTCTTAGGGGATATGCTTAGGATAATTCACATTTTATTTACCCACTATTATAAAGTATTTAGGCCCCCAAAGTATCCAATGTATGTGGTTATATGATTTACAATGAATAAATTTATGTTATGTGATATACCATATTTAGAGTTATAGAGAGTTCATAATTTTATGAGCTAATATATAATATGGAAATGATTAGAAATGGCACCTAGGAGAAGGAATGAGAACATCACCAATTAACATGATGCAAAGAGTAATAAGGATCATATATCTAATAGACTTAAGACATATTTTCAAAGGAATATTGTCTCCAAAGTATCCTCATCATATGATGAAATAATATCATGTGTGAACAAGGTATGTAAAGGATTCTCAGAGACCGATGGCATTAAAGGGATGAAAAATAATAAGAGTATGGAAGAGATATATAGAGATAAATGGAAGAAGGGAAAGAAGTGTTTTCCCATATGTGATAAATATGGAACGAATCACCCTGGTAAATGCATGAAGGGAATGGGTGTTTTCTATAAGTGTGGATAAAAAAGGAAACCAAATTCATGGTTTCAAGGGTAAGAAAATGGTTTCCAATGTATAATTCTTCAACTGAAAGGAGACGAGACACTATGTGAATCAATGTCCCAACCGTCAAATGAATATACCCCAAATGATGATTTTGGATAATGATAATGTTACAATTCTACCGTAGATGAAGTTGAATGATTAATATTACTAGTCAAGAATCTTGCCATTTGAATATTTTTCATTATTGTGCTTGTTGTAAGAATTATGAGATTTATAAGGATTGTAATGTAGTACTATTTCATTAAGAATTTGAGGTCATATGGTGAACAGTACAAAGGAAAAGTGATTCTGTAGAAATTTAAACTTTTTAGAAAACACATGATTGAGTGAAATACCACCCATAATATATATCTCATGTTGAGATAATAATGAAGAAATGATTGATTAGGATAAGTACTAACTACCTTGGAACAGATTAATGACTTGTTGATAAGTGGTCTATGCTATCATCGATGGAGTTTATAGCACTTTTGTATTTAAGGAATATATCCAATAACATATATCTTACTTACTGAATATAGAGGAATACATGTTTTCGATATGTTTTTATAGTAATTAATGTTATTACCATATTTCAAGAAGAAATATGATGATGTTATTCACATGATTGGAATGTGAATTTTAGACCTGCTTCTTGTTGATTAAGGGCTAAGGATAAGTTCATCATGTAAATTTAGATGCCTTCATTATAATGTGTTGAATAATTATATTTTTCAATTCATAACCATTTACGAAATAGTTTAATTTTATCATTTTATGGGGTTTAGAATTTAATTTCACTACATGATGGTTTGGTTATTCTTCATTGACTATGATTTTCAATTAAAATGCATTGTTTTGTAGTAACCGATGATTTTTTCATTCCTCTTATTAATATAATATATTAACTATATTCTTGATGTGGTTTTCCCAAAAGGGAATTTTCAAGTATCAACCATTAACATTCAAAGTTCAAATTCAAATTTCGAGGACGAAATTTTTGTAAGGAGGGAATAATGTAACACCCCAAGAATTTACAAATAGATTTATTATAAAATGAATGAATCACTGAGTCTCTAAAAAACACCACTTTTTTATAACTTAGTGAAGTTAACATAATTTTTTACCTCTATGATTTGAATTTTGAAAAACGGACATACATGGTTGCGTTAAGTAAGAAATTTAGAGTCTGATAAGACAAACATAATTTTTGGGGAATATTAACATATCCTTATGAATAGTGGCATACCCTTATGAATAGTAATGAATATTGAATCATTTAAAAAAATTAAACTTCACCCATGAATGTATAAATAAAATTTAGATATTATTAAATTGAAAAAATGATCATAGTATAAGTATTTGTATTTTTGTATGACATAAATATTTAAATTACAATCTTATGATTAATATTATAATTTAAAATTGAAATTTATTTTCATAAAATTTAATCAGAGATTTTTACTTTCTTGTCTTATGATTATAATATAATTTTATAGGTCCTTGATTAATTTATAAAGGTCTTATAAAACGAGTTATAGTTTTAAAGTGGTCTTTTTGGAATAAATTATGATTTTATTTAAAAATTAAATTAAAAATATTTACAAATTTATTTTAGAAAAATGGGTTTCATTTTTAGATTCTAAACATCAAAAAATGCTTAGGGATAAATTTTAGGATTTTTCTAAAATACTTGAATTTTTCATGATTAGTAAAAATATAGTTTTGAGTTTTAGGTAGTTTAATTACATCATAATGACATAATAATTACAATAAAAGGCTGGTATATTTATTTACAATAACATATGACATGAGGTGTCCCTAGTGGATAAAACCATGGGAAAATACCATGGTAAAGCCAATCATCTTTCAAAAACCACTAATGTGGTGTCCCTTTGAAATTATTAAAAAAAACTCCCTCTCTTTTTCTATAAATACCCACTCATCCATTAATTTTCTTTCATCCCAAATGACTCATACTAGAATATATGGTCTTTTTCTTCCCTAGGAGTCCTCTTAATGTGTACTTAATCCTTCAAGGTCCCAACCTTCATGTTCTAGGACTTACTCTACAAGGTAAGGGAACCTTTCACACTCCTCTATTCGACACTTATTTTATGTTATCTCTTTGAATTTATATTATCATTTGTTGGGGTTTTATATTATGTATTCCAATTAATGTTATTTTTATTTCCATATGATGAGATACCCTTTTTATCTCATCAATTCATTTTATGAAATTTTAAGCGATGTCGTTAGGCTGCCGAATTTTCATAAGAGATCTTCTAACTTTTCTTTTATTTTCAAGTTCATCTGTTTTCTTTTTCTCTGAACAACTCCTATATATAAATTACCATGTTAAAACCATTATAATATATATAATTTAATTATATCAAGTGAATATAAGAACCATCATCAAAATTCTTACTTCCTCCATTTTATTTTTATAAACGAAATCGACGTCTACGAGGTTCCAATTTATAACCTTCATGGATGACGAAGTTTCGTTCATCAATTTATCCTTTATTACTAGTCTTGAAAATATTTTAATGGTTTAAACAGACTATAATATATGTATTATGACTTAATTAATATTAATAAACCATTATATGTAAATAATATTAAATCATATGACAAAACTGGTTCCTAATAATTAAAATACCGCTAAAATAATTTAAGTGAATGTCATTAATACTTTATATACTGATTAATCCTCATTACATGTAAAATAAATGATATAAATTACCATTAACACTTATAGATGTTCATTAATATTATTTAATTTCAATTCTGGTGATTTAAATCCGTTCCACCAGAACTTTACTACTTAATAGCAAGTGAACCGATTATGAAAATAAAGAAAACGAACACTCTTGAACAACTGAATTCAATATAACAACTTATAAATAGGGGAATAAATGAACTAAATAGAATTATGATAAAAAAATACATTTATAATATTTTTTAATTAATTTATTAATGAGTATAGTTTCATATTTCATGACCATAAGTTCAAGTGGGGAACACATTCGGACTTAACGTAAGGGTTTCTTCATCTCACTTCCATTTTTGTGATATTTTATATGTTCACTACTAATAGTTGTGTATGATGACTATATATTGACCATTGATATAAAATATCATGAATATATTTATTTTAATTTTATTCAATATATCATTTGATTATTATTAATCTTGGGGCATTTGAATCGATTGATTACAATGTGGTAAGGGAATTTTCACTCGAACCTCCATTTTCATTCAGGTTACTTTTATTGTCTAATTACCTCAATGAAAATATTGTTTATTATTATGTACTACTCATAAATTATGTGTGAGTGTTATATATATTTTCACCAACTAGAATTATTCCTTATTTTATGGATAGTTACATGTTTTAAAAGGAACCTTCAAAATTGTTTCTGAAATACAAACCCGATAAAATGGATATTTCCAAATTATTGCCTATTTTCAAGTGTAAAATAGAATCTATTTTAAGCCACAATTATTTTTATAAAAACACTCATTTTATCATAAAAAATTATCTTTGATCATTTGTGGATTTAAGAGAACAACTGTGTGTTTCAATTTAAAAATTATCTTCAATAATTTATTTAAAATGCTCTTAAATGTTTTATTTATAAAGAATATTAAGAACTATTTTTACATGATTTCCCTTCAGCGGGACATAATTTATGACTAAAATATAATTTAAATGTTTTATAATTTTATTTTATGGTATATTCATGTTTAAAATATGATTTCATGGAAAATGTAAATGATTTTCCAGAAGGAAACGTCTTTCAAAAGTAAAAAAGGCATCTTTCTCATATCTCATTAACTTTTATGAGATATATGCCTTGTAAACCACTTATTTCATTCTTGTGGTGTATATAATTCCATTTGGTATATCATATCAAGTGTCTCCTTATTCTCATGATATTCTAAGGTATTATTATTTGAATGTTTCAAGGTGGTATGGGACACTTTGGAATGATTAAGGATTATTTTCCCAAGAATTTGTCAATGGTCTCGTTTAAAAATATATTCATCTATGTCAACATCCTTTGTTGAATCTTTCACTTCATTGAGGTTTGACTCTTATAATATCATACAACATGTATTATTGAACTGTTTGGGATTATTTTGATAACTTGTGAATTAAGAATTTAATTATTCAACGTGGTATGGAACACATTAAATAAGTGACATTTAGTTATTCAAAGTGGTATGAAAAACTTTGAATGAAAGACACAATTTAATTATTCAAAGTGGTATGGGAAACATTGAATAAAGGACTTAATATACATATTAGGAATTCATTGGACTTAATGTGTGATGGGTGAGGCCTGCTATAGCCCCTCGATGCATCGGTAGGTCTCAAGAGACAAATAGATGTGGAATTGGTTGAGGCAATTCCCAATATGATATATGTTTTCTACCAAGGCCTTAATCATTTTTTGACATCTTCGATTATTCCTTGACAAAATGTTCCAAAATTTCCGATATATTCACTTCCCTCATTATGAAGCTGGTAATTGAAAGTTCATGTGGTTATTCGATTAGTGGAGTACCCATTATTATGTTGGAATTTTTTACTCAACTCATATTCCTACCATAATGTGTTCATTTTTATTATTTTTAAAGTCATGTGTTTTCATTTATTCACCATGTATAATGTTTATTTTATATTATTCTGTGTTTATTACTCTTAATGAGCATTTGATCTCACCCCTTTCTTATTTTTCATTTTCCTAGGGTATGAAAAAGTTAGTTATGAGTGACTTCCAGGCATAATCTAGGTAGCTTGGATGTTTCTAAAAGAATAAATTAGTGTTTTTTTCCTTTCAATATATAATGTTGAACTTATTTATGTATCTAGTTTCCAAAAGCTACTAAACTACTTGGTCCTTTCGGATGCATATTCCTTGTTTATATGCCTATGTAATAAAATAAGGCACTGGCTCCGGGTAACAATGGTTGGGTCCTTACAGAAAGTCATAGTGGGTCTCCTTTTTGATCACCTAAGCAATACCAAATTTGGTATTGAGTTTTCCAAGTATCTAAATTTATCTAGTATTTCTTACGTATGTTCATATTAATCAACAAACACTTATCCTCTTGACCCAAGATCACCCAATAGTTGTAATCCAAAACCAAGAAGAGGGAGTCCAAGTTTCTTAATCATGGAAATTTAGAATATATAGATTTGAAATAAAAAAAAATTATATCCCATATGAATTCTAAAATCATGAATTAAAAATAGTTTAATGAATAAAAATAGAAAAAATAATTTGATAAAATATTGGACTCAATAATTACATATGGTAACCTCACATTTTTTCTACCACATAAATATTATAACCCTCTATTAAAAGGGAAAAATGGTTGTAGAAGTGGAATATAACATAATAAAAGTAAATAAATAAATAAATTTAACAGAGACTGTGTATCTAGTAAAAGAAGTGGGTGTTCTCTCATGATCCTCTCGATCCCCTTTTTATTATCATAACCTCCTTGTATTTATATGGGGTGGTAACCTCTTAATATATTGTTTTTTAAAATTTATATATCCTTTCAGGAACTTATTATATATTTTTGAAGATATTATGTGTTGAATCTGCTGAATTTATGATTCTTTACAAATTCCAGGACTGAGATTAAATTCCTATGTGAGGACAGATCACGTCTACCATTGTACCAATGGTATATCACATCTACCATTGAACCAATGTAAGATAACATCTACTATTGAAACAAAGGTAGATCATATCTTCCATTTAATGAATGGTAGATCACATATACCATTATTATAATGGTATCACTCCTTTATAGTGGGGGATTATCACACATGGTAGTGTACAGCTAAACGACCTCAGTGGTGGATCCTTGGAAAGAGTGGAAGTGGAAAATTTGGGATTTAGAGAAGGTTTTTCAGTGGTGAGGATGGCATCCATTAGGGAGAAAATCCTTGTTCTTATTTAATGAGGGGTCACTATGATAGTGGTAGGTGTAGCTAAGATGGAAAGTAGTACATTGGGTGATACATCTCAGGAATTGGGGAGGTGTGTTCTTCTTCTAAGTGGGATTTGACTATTCCCAAGGTGGTTCTCTGGTGACATAATGGTGATTAGTCATCTATTCATTGTCCTTAGACTACTCCTGGGTAGAAAAAAACATCATATGAATATTTAATTTGATTTTCATGGCTTGTATGGATTCATTTAAAATCTCAAGAGAGTTTTTTGAGCATCCAGCAGGTCCAGTGGAAGTGGTGGTGAGTAAAAGTAGTGGGGGTGGATTCTCCAAATCAATCACTATATCATTGGTGGATCGAATCTAAAATTGTATCAATGGTAGATCATATATATCATTGGAACATCTGTACTGATTCTTCACAGTGGTAGAAGAATCTCCCTTCTTTAGAGATGAAATCAATGAGAGAATACTCTAAAGTTTCCATTGGTGTTCTGCTCGTGCTCTGATAGTGGTCCAGCAACAATGAAGCAAGATGGCAGTGGCATCATGTCATTTCCTCAGTGCTCGGTAGATGTGACAATGGTGCTTTTAGCCTCCATTAAAACACCTAGACTTTAAATTGGTTAGAGGGCTCTTGAAATGGGATTCCATGGCTTCGGTCATCTGTGAAAGGAGGACCATCGGGATCACCCAATGGTCCAGAGATCATACCCGGTGGCCCTGAGCTTCAATGGTGTTTCTCATATCGAGTTTGAGATTCTTTAGTGGCAGATACAGATATCAATGGAATTGTAGTGGTGACCATAGTCGTTGAGGAGTGCGTAAGGTGACAGAGCTTGGTTGAGGTTCTATCTAAGTGAGGAAAGCATGGTATCAAAGACGAATGACGTTGCTTTGTAATGTGGGATGAATAACTTATTATAATGGTTTCCACATCGATTTTGAGTTAGGATTACATGAGATTATATAAGTTATTACATAGAATATTATCGTTAGTCAAGTCATATGGGGGTTCTAGGATCCCCGCACTCCACCATGCACCACCCCTTGCTGGTGAGATACTCCTCCCACTGCCTAGTGGGCTTGATCACCACGGTCTGGTGTGAATATAGGCTTCAGCCCAGTTGTACTCTCAAAGGATCCTCCCCAAGTGCCATGAAATAGGCCAGATTCCCCATGTGGCTATACCAATCTGAGAAGGCCCTCCCAATGGTGGCATGTCCAATCATCCCTTGTCAGATGGCTAATGGCAGGCTACCACTGGTTGATGAGCTAGCCTGAGGCCTAGCCCATTTTTTGGGTAAACAAATGAAAAACATTCAAGACACTCTTAATATAACTTCAAAAAATAGAAACATCAATTTCTTAACAAATTATTCATTTTAGATCATTTTAATTCCATATTTTAAAATTCACACATTTTAGTAAAACATTGAAATTCATGGCCATTCTCCATTAAAATCCTTCAACATCCTTTAAAAAATGTTTTAAAAATGAATGAAAATTGATTGTTTCAAATACCGCCTCACATAAACCATGTTGGACCTCAAGTATGAAATCTAAACATCGAAAATCATATTATTCCAATGTTACCATTATTTAAATCTCAAAATAATAATATAAAATTATTACCAATGTTAAAGAAAACATTCAAAAATACACATAAAATATCAATTCCATTTCTTAATTTTCTAATAAACAAACAACTCAAGTATTTTACTTTCTACCTTTTGAAATTGGGTGATCTTATCCCTTCATTTATTCATGATTCTCAATTAATTTTTATTAAACATGCCAAATCGTGGATCACCTCATTTTTGAATATTTTCTCACATCAGTCATGATACAATTATAAGTAGAGTAATGCTCATATAATGAGAAAATGCTTATTACCAATAGGTTTTTAAAAGAAACTACTATAAAGTGTTCTTTTAACAACAGTATCCTTTATCAGTGCTAGAAAAAAGTACTGATAAATGTGACCTTTTTTCAGCACTTTTTTATCAGTACTAAAATTTACCCTTTATTAGTGGTTTTTTATTATTGATAATGGGTACCCTTTATCAGTGCTTTATTTTTTGTGATGAAAAAGGATACCCTCCCTCAGCACTTTATTTTTAGCACTTGAAAAGGTCCCGAATAAAATGAAATAATTAAAAAATAAAAAAATAAAAATGATTTAATTAAAAAAAGTAGTAAAATTTTATTGATTAAAAAATTCTTGATAAAAATGAATAAATCTAATATACATATATATAAATTATAAAAGCTAATAGATTTTATATATTAAATATATAGATATATAAATTTAATAAAATAAAATATTTAAAAATCAAAAATTGAAAATCATTAAATTAAGAAAAATATTAAACATTTATTAATGAAATAATTATTGATAAAATTGAATAAATTTAATATACATATATATAGATTATAAATATCAATAAATAGTACATCAGATATCGATATATATAATGAATAAATTTTAATAATTAAAGAAATTAAAAATGAATAAATTTTAATATTTAAATAAAAAATTAGAAATGAATAAAATACATAATTATTAAAAAAAATTATTAATGAAACAATTATTAATAAAAAAAATAATATATTTAATATATTTATATATTAATTATAAATAGTAAAAAATAATATATATTAAATATAAATGAATAAAATGAATAAAATGTAATAATTAAAAATATATTCATTTCATATTCATTAATACATTTAATATGGAAATATATTCATATATATTTCATAAAATATTATTTATATAATGAAAAATATTGATTCTTTACATTAAATAAGTCCTATATTTAATGAAGAATAGTTTATAATTAAAATTTAATATTAATTAAAAATACTGACTAATTATTTTGAGTAATTATCATAATTGAATGTCATTTAATTTTTCAATTTAACATAAATAAAATGTGTGCTAAATTTATTTCACATATATATAAGTAATTAATTAAGTTAACACACATAAAAATATTTACGTAATTAATGAAATATTATATTGAAACACATACACCTAATATTTATGTAAGTTATTCAAATTGTAGTATTCATTTTTTAATTTAATCATAACATGATACATTTAATATATATTATGTATTTAATTCGTAAATATTGTTTATTTCTTATTAATAT